>OY747126.1:89485350-90764100 GCA_963556465.1 Berberis vulgaris
TTTCTGATGGATTTATTTAGCTATAAAAATGAAAAAAAGAAGTGTCAAAGATAATATTAGTTTTCCAAAATGCACGATTCTAGACGTCTATTTTCTTAGAGAGCCCTGTGCATGAAAAATCCATGCATTCTATGTGGAAATTCTGATGGAAAAGTAACCATATTTCTTAAAAAATTAATTTTACATAGTTTTAAATCAGACGAAAATTTCCATAAGCGAAACCAGTGCAAACAGTGGGAATTGTTATATCATGTTGTGTGAAGAGGATAATTATGACTCAAATGCAATTGCTGACCCAATGGCCAAAGTCGAAATCAGTGAAACATAGGGAATCTCATGGTGTTTGCTTTCACGGACGTTATTAAAATATATTGGTTCATGGAAAATCTTTTTACTTTACATACTATTCTGATTAATTTTGTCATACCAATTTTGTTTTTGAGAACAATATCCCTAAAAACTAAGGTTGGTGGTTGTCTTTTTGATAGTGATAGTTTTGGTGGTGGTGGTGGTGGTGTTTGTAGTTGTGGTCGCCTTTGAGCTATAAGTATGATGGTTGGTGCATGGTTGGTTTTGTTGAACTTTTGCAATTGTGGAATGGCATGTAGCATGATCATTAGTATGATGGTGTTCATTAAATAGAGATCATTTTTTTTTTATTTTTTTTTAAGGACAAATAGATTTTAAAAGGGTTTGATTATCGAATTATAGGTGCCAATACAACTATATGGTCTAAATACACTTTTGGGTGTAACCAAGGATGCACGGATACGGACACGGACATGACACACTGACTCGACAATTTCCAAAAATCTAGGACTCGGGGACACGTCATACTATTTTTTTAATAAGTCATATAAATATAAATAATAACCTAATAAAGTGTTTTCCTAGAGTGTCTTGAAGACGGTGACACTATTGCAAGAAAAAAATTAAATGAGAGAAAAATTATAGTAGAGAAGAAGTAGAGGAAATAAGAAGAAAATGAGAGAAAAAGAAGAAGCAAAGCTTAAGAAAAAACATAAACTACCTCTATGTTTTAGTGATTTTTTGCCCTATTTTTTTTAATCGCAATTGAAATAGTTATGCACTTCAGATTGATCAACAATCATTATATTACGCGATTATTTGCAAACATCTAAAAGTAAAAATACAACAAAGTTGGTTTTCGAGTATTGTCTATGTCCTGATCAAGTTTCGGGTGTATCGGAGGCGTGTCTGACATGTTGACCACATTGACCATGTGTTTGACACCTGCCGACACGTTGACCAAGTGTCTGACTCGTGTTGGAGGCGTGTCAAGCAAGTGTTGTGTGTCGGATACGTGTCAGACTCGGATACGACAAGTTTTCAAAGAGTCTGTGCTTCCTTGGGTGTAACTTATGAAGCGCTCTAAGTAGTTGGAAATTACCATGCACTTAAATGTTTTTTTTTTAAAATTCTTATAATTATCGCCTAGCAACATCTACATGAAAGCCATATTCCATGTATATGATTTTTAACTAAAGAAAATAATTATTTTTAGTTTAATTTTCATTGCAAAGTCTTAGTCTCAAAAATGTGGAAAAGAAATTAGCTGTTAACTATTTAGAAAGTATGCCTCTTTTGATTGACTTTGTTGAAAGCGTTGTTCATGTTTTTCATCAATCTTAAATGAGCGTGATATAAGTATTCATATTAGAATCAAATGAGATGGATGCTGAAATACATGAACTCTAGTTGATTATATTAGGGTGTCTTTCTCTAAATTGTTTTAGGTTTCAGTCAGAATGTGTGAAAGGAATAAATATCACTCTAAAAAATAACCTGATAAGTTCCATGTCTAAAAAGTTTCCTGGATAGGGACTTTGTTGTAACTGGTACTAGTTTTTGTATGGGTATGGATTTAATAAGCAATGTTTGCATTTGTTTAGGTCCAAAGCCTTCAGATTTATATGGCAAGTTTACATGGAAAATAGAGAATTTTTCTCAGATTAGCAAACGAGAACTTCGAAGCAATGCATTTGAGGTTGGCAGTTATAAATGGTATGGATTCTGGTTATAGCTTTGCATACACATATTTGCTTCTTTAGAATGAGTGTGGTAGTACATTTTTATGTATAAACACCAAACATATAGTTCGTAATTGTTCTGCATATTATGCTGTATGTATTTGGCATGGCATCATAATTATATGTGTTTAAGCTTTATTGTTCTGCACATTATAGCAACACTTCTGTTGTTCTTCTCAATGCTTAGTGTAGTTCATTTTAATTCCTGAGCAGCGAAAACAAAAGTTCCATGAAAGCCATGTTCACTTCCATACAGATTTTAAGAGTATTTCACTTTTACTCTTGTCTAGAATGGATGTAACAATCGAAATTTACGCCTTGATGTACAATATCTCTGTGTGATACATTATCCAGAAAGTTATTTAATTAATATCCGTCCCTTAGTTCCTCATCAACCATTTGCAAGTTTAGCACTTCACGTGATCATCCATGCATTTTTGCCAGTGCATGACAGTAGATGCTTAAAATATTAATTTATATCTCTTAAAAAAGGAAATAAAATAAAATCTCAAGACTTATTTTAAACGCTGCCAGCCATTTTTTCTCCTCAAATTTGTAGCATAAGAGATGCTGAAGACAATTTGGCAAGTAAAGGTTTCTGAACGTCCTTGCCAAAAACCTTTCTCATATTTCCTGCATATCCTATGTCTATTTGCTTATCTAACTTTTTTGCTTTCAATTATAGGTCTCTTCACATAAAATATGTTGGATGATTGGATTCAATCTGACTATGGAAATTGTGTTGAAATGTTATAACAAAGTATAATTCTGAGATTAATAACAAATAAGTTTCATATGAATGCTTCAAGGGATTTAATCCAGGTTGGATACTAAATGGTTATGAAATGGGTTCAGTTTCAATAGTAGTTACCTGTTCAATCTCTTTTTTAATGGCCTAACTTACTCTTTTTACAGTGTTATAGTGCATATTAGTTATGACACATTAAATTCAAATAAAAAATATTGATTTTGAGGTAGTATGGTCCAAACTGAATCAGATTTAGATATGATTTTGATAGAAAAGAGTAAATGCAATTCATGTAAGGAATCTAATACATTTTCCATTTGAAAGTTATTAGGCATTGTATTAAGTTTTAAACGATTTGCTTGCGAACATCTTGCAATGCAGAAAGAGACTGCATCTGTAGATGATTTAAAATGCACTAGACATGGTTTTTATGAAAATGGGGTGGTTGCTAAGGTTTTATCGGCTCATCTAGTGGTGTCTAATCATTAAGGGTTTATAATTTATACCTCCTAATTATATACTTTTGGGGATTTTATTTTAGTGGATTATTTGCCTATCTTTGGCATGTTCAGATTTTATCTATATAATGCATCCACTTGAGAATTTTTTTGGTATGGTTTGGCAGGTATATCTTAATATACCCCCAAGGGTGTGATGTTTGCAACCACCTCTCTTTGTTTCTCTGTGTTGCTAATCACGACAAACTTCTTCCAGGTTTTATAAATTATAGTATTTTTTTATTAATTTGATCTATCTGATGAATCTTTTTGGTTTTAAATACTTTTCATTCCATAATTCTCTTTTGTTTTAAATAATCGACAGGATGGAGCCACTTTGCTCAGTTTACCATAGCTGTGGTGAATAAAGACCCTAAGAAGTCCAAATACTCTGGTCTGTTTCTTACCCTTGGTTTTCAATATCTAAAGTGGTGTTTCAACAAATTTTTTAGATGTTAATAAAGATATTGGAGGTTTTTGTAGATACATTGCATCGATTCTGGAAGAAGGAGCATGATTGGGGGTGGAAAAAATTTATGGAACTATCAAAAGTTCTAGACGGGTTTATTGTTAATGATACTCTCATTATAAAGGCTCAAGTCCAAGTTATCAGGTGCTATTTCTTTGTTTAACTGTGGATATTGACTAGCTGGTGTGTGTTTATATTTTTTTGGTTGACTAGTGTATTACCTGTGTCGTTGGCACGATCACACACTTTCCTTGTAGCATACATGCCTTTGGCATGCCACCCTTGCTCGTGCTTTCGGCACAGGTACCATGTCATGCCTTCGGAATACTGCTCGGATGGTTGGGAGGTGAGTAACAGAAGTAATAATACGGTTAAAAGCTTTAGAATAGTAATTTTTTTGACAAGTTTACTTTGTTTTTTCAACATTTAAATCTTGTCATAATCTGTCCCTATTTAAAATTGTTTTCTCTAATAAATTAAAATTGTTATAAAATATACATTCAAATCCTATTGAACCATTTCCAAAGTACTGTAATTGTATACACAATTACAAACATTAAATAGCAATGTTATCTCTACCTTAGCACAATGAGCAACAACACAAACACCTTGGAGTGATTTTGATAGTCAACTTCGCTCTTAAAGAGGGCATTGACTTCTTGCTCGTCCACTTGTCGAATTTGTTTCCTATGTAATTATATCAATTTTGTTTTTTTGAAAGGCAAGCAAGGTTTTTATAGGATTCCAAAACCCATAAAGATGCCGCAAGCTGGGTTTGAATCCATGACCTAGTGGTACCATCCGCCAAGCTTTAACCGTTGAGCTGTCATGCCATTGGCTAATTATATCAATTTTATAACTGAATCAGTACATATCAAAGCAAAAAAATAATTTCTTCTATTCTTTGTTTAAGCAGCTTATTTGAAGAGAAAGATACAACATTAATAAAGAGCAAAACACGAACTTGCTACGGAACCAATCGTAAACACCAAATCACTGACAAATCCATCCTTCCATTGTAAAACAAACAACTAAAACTATGTTGCCCAAAGTGCAATCAAAATGCAGCCAATAGTTGCGGCCAAATGTTAATTCCAAGGTCACTTATTGTAGCCACTTGCTTCGAAAATGTACCCAATAAATGTTATTTCAAAGATTAGCCAACTACTGCAGCCAAGTTGACAATACAATCATTTAAATAAAACTTCAAAACGATTCAAAAATCACTTAAATGGAATCATTATTCCATCACAACCATTGCCACCATATTTACAATTCAATCGCAATAAATTAAGTGGGTGTGGTGAACAATAAAGGGATATAGGTTCTTAGATTGGCTGAAGTCTTATGTTTTTTTAATGAACAATTATGTAAAGTTGAATTTCAACAACGCATTGGACAACCTATTAAGAGTAGAAACTACTATTGAGATGACAAGGAAACACAAAAAGCTAAAAGCATACATGAAGAAGAAGCGTATCTGATTATCGGTACTTGGGTGATGGCTGTTAGGTTGAAGTTTTGGAAGATTCATTTTGAGATAATTTGAAAAAAATGTAATAATTAGAAGAAACAAAATTAAAACATTTGGGAGAGAAAAAACCCTAAATTTATTAGCTTATGAGAGTGAGGTGTTGGGCATGGAGAAGAGGTGTGGTGGCTGCAACTCGAAGTTACAGAGAGGAGAGAAGCTGCGAGATAGAAGTTTAGAAGATATGAATAGTGGCAACCCTGTCGAGAGAATAAACAGTAAAGAGAGGAGATAGATTAAAACCCATTCCTAGGATTATTTAGAATCCCAAACCCCAACCTTAGTATAAATTTAATGCCAAATAAAAAATATCGAAACCTAAATTGATGAGATGGTGATGTTGATGATGAAGAGATTGAAACTGAGGAGCAAGCCGAAAAAGAAGAGGGAGGGGGGAAGTTACCTTAGCACAGAAAGAGTTCTTTTGCGAGAGACTAAGAAAACCATGCAAGAGGGTTGAAGAAGATGGCGTTTTGGCTTGCTGAATGTCAAGGATGCACAAACTCTATGAAAAACTTGCCGCACCTGTATCCGACACCCGCACTCACTCAACACGCCTTCGCCACGTATTAGATACTTTGTCAACGTGTCGGCGGGGTCAAACACATGGTCTTGTCGGATACACCTCTGATTCCCAAAACTCGGTCAGGACACGGTCAAGCCAAGACAATCAAATCAAATCAAATTGATTTTATTTTTTATTTTTAATTGGACTCTGATAACCACCTAATTTGAAGGTTGTTAGTCCATCAGAAGTGAGAAACTTTCAATTACGATTTAGGAGTCAAGGTGAAAAGGGCGATGAAAAGCCACTAAAGTATAAAAGTAGTCTATGCTTCTTAATCTTTGTTTATTCTCCTCTCCTCTACTTCTTTATGTTACTGGTTTTTTTTTTGAAAAAAAACCTTATTTTGTTCTCCACTCGTATACCTCTTCTTTTTCTCTACTGATATTTTTTGATGTTCTTTTCTATTTATTTTTCTATTTATTTTTCCTACTTGCAGTAGAAAGATGGATGCATTGTTTGTTTTTCTATTTTAAAATCTTTCTTTATTGAATTGTTTATCTTTATTTGGTTTTATTGAAAAAAGGTATGACGTATCATCGTATCGCCGAGTTTTAATTTTTAAAAAATTGCCGAATCAGTGTGTCGTATCTGTGTCCGCCAAGAGAGAGTCCGACCATAAGAGCATCGAGAGTGACTTGCAGGAGAGAGATGCGAGAAAGAGAAGTCCTCTTCTCCGTTGGGTCTTCATTGTTATGGTTAGCACAGTGAGTGAAAGAGAAAAGTAGGGAAAGAAGGGAAGAAAATAATAAGTCCTAGCCAACAATTCATGATGATCTCGTCCAATTTTTGTTTATGAAATTGATATGGGCCATGAGATTTATGTTTATATACATATCAAATAGATTATTTGACCTCTAAATTAAATGAATTTTTTTTTCCCACTAGTTTAACTTCACAAACACCTTCACCAATGATTCTGGTGATTCTGTTGTGCTTACATTTGTGTTGTGTCTT
Source organism: Berberis vulgaris (assembly GCA_963556465.1). NCBI lineage: Eukaryota > Viridiplantae > Streptophyta > Magnoliopsida > Ranunculales > Berberidaceae > Berberis > Berberis vulgaris. The sequence goes on from OY747126.1 coordinate 89,492,169, forward strand.
GAGCTTTTTTATTTTTATTTTTTAAAATTTTATTTATTTATTTATTTAAAAAATTCAAATTGTATTCACTAACAGAATCCTATGGCCAAGCAATAACGAGGCCTCATGAATTGGTCCAATGAAAAAATGAAACCTTGGAACTGGATCTGCTTGAAAGAAACATAAAAGGAGCACATATACCAAAGAATTCCCATTACGTTCATAACAATGTGATCCCTAGAGATGGAACTCCGCTTGAAAATTCTCTTGTTCCTGTCTTGCCAAACTATCCAAAACAACCGGATAAGGGATGAGCTTCCAAACCATGTTGTGTTATTGTAAAATTTTACAATTCACGATGTGAATCATGCCATTTAAGTGATTTTTATTATGAAAGTAACCACTGAAGCTCCATCCTTGTCGTAGTGAATTGTAATAATAATGTTATTAATTGGGCTAGCATTTTTGGTAAGTCGAATGATATGGTCACAAAGTAGAATAGGGAGAGAAAATATCCTTGCCACAGTACTTATGTTGTGTTCATGCCATCCATTAGGGCACATGTGCTTTGCAAGTGAGATTTTTTTTTTAATGGTTTGATCCTGTCTGTTATAGGTTCCCATTGTATTCCTTGAAACTTTGTGATGGATCTGATCCAAGGTTGAGACATGACTGGAGTGGTCTGCTCTGTTAAGTGTGGATGATTTAACATACATTAAGAATGGCTGAGGTGGCAAACAAACGTAAAATTATATTTAATTGTGCCCTTTAGAAAATTTCGATTTTGGAAATTTTTGTGTAAGAAGTAGGCCTGCAGCATGGATGGCTCGGGCCAGCTTGAGGTCTAGCCTAAGCCCAATCTAAACTCCGAAGCACTAAATTCCTGGATCCCAACCCGCAGCCACCTACCACTGGGTTACACTTGACCCAACCCCAATTGTCATTGCCAAGTCGAGTTAATCGTTTTGGTCGGGTTGGATTTCATATGTATAGTTATATCATTATATTCTTGTACTTTGATTCACATAAATTAACCTTCTTTACTAATATTAAACATGTTATTTCTGAAGTAATGTTCTCAATTACTTCCCAAGAAATCTCAACCAGAAATTGTATTGGTTGAGTTCTAAACTCTATTTCTGAAAGGAGAATGTATAGAAAATTTTAGAAAATCAACTAGAAATCTTAAAGTGTAAGTGCGAGATCAAGCTTGTGTGGGGGTTGGACATGACCTCAACCCAAGGCAATGCCAAGTTTAGGTTTGTCCTAAAATTGCATATATAAGCTATGACCCCCTATTGAGATGCATAAAAAGCCCATTCAAAATCTTGCTTAATCACTTAAGTCCCTATTTTTTTTTTCTTTTTTCTCTCAACTAATCATTAACTAATTATGCTTTTGTGTATTTTGAAATATAAGGGAGAAATCGCACCGTCCTTTCCGTTGTCTTGATTGCCAATATAGGAGAGAACTAGTTCGAGTATATTTGACAAACGTAGAGCAAATTTGCCGCCGTTTTGTTGAAGAGAGGAGAGGAAAGCTTTGCAAGTTAATTGAAGACAAAACAAGGTGGTCAAGGTAGTTTCTTTTTCACTATATCAGGTTATTCTCGCATATAGATACTTGATATATAACCATACCAACAAAATGTTTTTTGGAAACTTTCTTGACACTTAGCTCTTTAACTAAAAGAACACAAACTTTTCTTTGACATGAAACATTTTAAGTAGACCAATAAAAGGTCTCATTCATTAACAATTTTCAGATCTTTTCTTTGTGGATTCTCTACGTGGAACTTATGAACCATTGGAGTTGCATCACTATTTGGCACGATTTTTTGTCATTGTTTGGGCCCAAAGTCTTTAATCCTTGTTGTGGAATATAAGTTTAAACAAAATTTGTTGATAACTTTATGGTGTTATTAATTATTTTCTTGTTCTTAAGAAAATGCACTTTTTATATAATAAAATTGTGCATGGTAGCCTTTTAGGATATAAACCCCATGGTAGTAGATGTGTTTCATGTGGAAGCTATTAAATTTGAGCCTATTGTCAGTAGTGGTTGTGGTCTTCCCTTTCCTGGATTACACGTGTGCTTTTGGATGTGTTATTTGTAGGAGTCTAGTGAGAGATGTTAGAGCTATCAATTGTGTACAACCAAATTTCTAGATAAAATGCTGTGGCATTTTGAAACTTGGAAAGGAAAGATGGTTTTAGGTTGTTAAACGGCAATTTTGACCTCATGAATACCATGTAACAGATAATTCAGTGGGGCATTTTTCCCAGATAAAATGAGAAGGAATTTGAACCACTGAAATCAGTTCAGTTTTGTTGCATGTAGATATGTATGATATTAAGTGTTAGAAACAATATGTCTAATTTAATCTATTCACCTGTATGCATCTTTTTAATAGAATCTAGTTCACCTTCAACATATAGCGTGGGACAGTGTATGCAATAAATATTGCTAGCAAATATCTGTTGAAACAGATTTATTACAACAAAAATTGGGTTAAGATATATTCTATTGTTTCTTTCAAAATTGGAGCTTTAATTGGTTAATGATTTGTGTATGAAATATTTTATTTGCTTCTTTCTTTCGAAACCAGAGTTTTCAACTTGGGTAAGGAACTGATTGTCTTAGATGATCTCAATAAGTTTTTTCTTGTAGCTGTCTACTGTTTTTTTTTTTTTTTTTTTTTTCCTATATTCACACTTACGAACACATCTTACCATGTAATATTCCTATTTTTAGCATTTTTTTTTTAATATTCACAACAGATTGTAACTTAAGATGGTTGCAGCATCTGTGCTTTTTGGTTAGGAGTTGACCAAAATTCTAGGCGTTGCATGTCCAGGGAGAAATCAGACGTGATCTTGAAAGTACTTGTGAAACACTTTTTTATAGAAAAGGAAGTGACATCGACGTTGGTGATGGATTCTCTCTACAGTGGTTTGAAGGCGCTTGAGTGCCAAAGTAAGAGCAAGAAAATAAGAGCAAAACTAATGGACACCGAGGAAACACCAGACCCTATCGTTCGTGCCGAGAAAGACATGTTTATTTTGGCAGATGATGTGCTATTACTTCTTGAGAGGGCTGCGCTGGAGCCCTTGCCCCCGAAGGATGAAAAGGGTCCTCAGAATCGTACAAAGGTAAGAAATGATACCATATCCTTTTTGTTTTTTACCTTCATTGTAGCACATACATACATTTCTAAGATTCTAAGTTGACTTAAGAGCAAATCGGATTTTTGGCCTCTTTCAAAATATTGTATCCAAGTCTGAAACTTGGAATGGATGGGTTGGGTTTGGTGCTCAACTCTAGCCCAACTATAGTTGCTACACCTCAGCCATAACCCTAACCCACCCACCTACTGGTTGGGAATTGTGTACCCAAGTCCAATAATAGTGAGTAGGTTGGGTTCGTTTCGTTAAATTTTCCATTTAATATGTTACGTACTTACGTTGTTTTTATATGATTTCTGGGAGATTAGTTATTCTTGATGATATGACTTCACTGTTAAAAGACAATGTAGTTTTATTTATTTATTTGTTTCTATCAGTAAAACAAAAAGCAGCAGGAATATATTTAAACCAGCAGGAACATGCTAACATAAAGCACCATTACTCAGCAACATTCAATAGTATCCAACTTCAACAAAAACTTACAAAGAAATAAGCCAATATGTAAAAAGAAACACTGGGAATGATATTCTTCTCAACATTAGAAAAATAGGGATATTGCTTGTAGCAGTATTTCTCGAGGAAAATAGCACAATGGGGTTGATATTCTTCATGGGTTAATTCGATGATTAGATGGTATTGCTTGTTGTTACAGCGTTGCTGGTCATACATTGTGGATTGTTCCTGAACAGCGAAAATGTTCAATCTCCAAGAGAGAAAAGTTCAATGTATGAAAACGAAGACAAGATCAATCAACAAGGTGATTGAGTCTACCAATAGGAGTTTGTGTCTGTAGATACTAACAGAGGCGGTATTATGACTTGGCAGGATGATGAGTGCATCAATTGGTCTCTGATATACATATACCTATAGATATGTCTATACGTTATGTATCCGTAAGTCTACAATGTTGCAATACGTAATGGAGCATTGCCATGTGAATTGTATGGCGATACGGATCGGATGTATCATGATGCGATACATATTGTAGTTTTCTGAATGACTTGTCCTGGTTTTTGTGCTCCTAGGAGTGGGAGGGTTACTTGGGGCAGGTTGAGCGTAGTGCTAACAACAAAGTTGGGGAATCGTACTTGTATACTTTTTGAAGATGGTGTTTGAATGAGAAATGCATTTTAGTTTCAAATGGCTAGGTTGTTTGACCAGCAAAATGTTGGGGATCCTTTCATGTCCATGTTTGACAAATTTCAGTAAGATGTGACATAAAATCAATTAAGGGCAAGTTTATCATTTAGAGTAGGGAAAAAAATAGGAAGTTGAAAACTGATGTGCCTTATAAAAAGTTTGCTAGTAGTTAAGGTGGAATCAACTGCTCTTCTTAATGGTCCATGGAAGACTGGAAGTCCAAGAAGGTTGAAGTGAAAAGCCTTCTTCTTAGGTAGGAATGTTGATATGATCAGAGAACAAATAAGAACAAAGAAGTATTTATTGATGAATCGAAACAATCTTTACATGGAAAAATAGGTACAAAGCAAGCTTTCGAGAGGCTTGGACTCTCCTAGGGAGCAAAAGCTCTATCAGCAAGAAAGAAAAAATTCCACATCCCCTAAAAATTCTACATCCCCTTCTACTGTTTTGTCCTTATTTATAGGAGTAAGTACCCCCTCTTATTGCCAACTCACTGTCTTGGACAGTTTAACATTTTTCTAACAACCCAGCCACTTGCATTCCTAATAGCAATTTGCTCGCCTTATTGATTTTCTGACTTATATTTCCTTGTATATGTAAACCTTATAGGAGGCCTATCAATACCTCCGCCCCAAAGACGCACCTTGTCCTCAAGGTGGAAAGAAGGAAACTGGTGTAGTAATAGATTGAAATCCTCCCATGTTGCTTCATACGCCGGTAATCCCTGCCATTTGATCAAAACTTCCAATGTACCTGGCTCTCCCTTGATCGTGTGACGTACGTCTAACAATGATTCAGGTTGGACCAGTAACTCATATTCACTATTGAGTTGTGGAGGTAGGGAGTTGACATGAGAACAGATCCCTCTTGCTCGCCTTAGCTGGGATACATGGAACACAGGATGAATCTGTGAGGCAGGTGGTAACTCCAATCGATAGGCAACAGATCCCACTTTTGCTAAAATCTTATACGGTCCATAGAATCGTGCCGATAATTTTTTATTAGCTTGACGTACCAATGACTTTTGGCGATAAGGCCGGATCTTCAAAATTTTTTTATCACCCACTTCAAATGACTCATCTCGTCTAGACTTATCCGCTTGTTTCTTCATACACTGTTGTGCACGTAACAAATGCATTTTGAGGGTCTCCAAAACACTGTCCCTATCCAATAGTAGCTGCTCCACTAATGAGACAACTGTGGTGCCTGCTGTATACCTAAGTATTGGAGGTGGATCCCTTCCATATAGAACCTTAAATGGAGTGTATCCCGTAGCCGAATGCATGGAGGTGTTGTACCAATATTCAGCCCAAGGTAGCCACTTATACCCCTGTCTGGGAGGTGTTGCTTCAATGTGGTGCCTTGCATACGGAACAATTCACGCCAGAAATTATTGAGGAAGACCCTATCTCTATCTGAGATAACTGATTTTGTGGTGTCCCATTAAGTCGAATAATATCCTTCGAAAATACAGAGGCCACCCCTTCAGCTGTGAATGGATGCTTCAAACCAGAAAAATGAGCATACTTGCTTACACGATCCACCACGACCAAAATAGTATCAAACACTCCTGAGCGTGGCAACCCTTCAACAAAATCCATGGTCACTTCATCCCAAACTTGAGTGGGTAAGGGAATGGGTTGAAGCAGACCCGTTGGGGAGGTAGCCATAGTTTTGTTGCGTTGACAAACTTCGCATTCACTGACCATTTTTCGAATATCAGTCTTCATCCCAACCCAATATAGCTCCTTGGCTATTCTCTGGTACGTTTTTGTCTCCCCAGAATGCCCCCCCCCCCCCCCCCCCCCCCCCCCCCCACCCACCCACCTTGGAATCATGGAACTCCTTGAAGAGAATGGGAATGAGAGAAGATGATCGAGGTATGACTAACCTGTTTTTATAGTATAACAAGTCCTAAATGATCACATAACCAGGGTTGCTTGAGCCTTGCAATAATCTCTGTTTCAATTGTTCGAGATTAATATCACCCAGTATCTCTGATCGTAATGCTTTCCAATCCCGCAAAGTAGGTAAAGTAAATTGGAAACAGGATGGAGAAGAGGGAATTCTTGATAGAGCATCCGCGGCTACATTAGACGACCCTGTTCTATAATGAGTATGATCTATAATGAATTTCAAATTGGTAACCCAGTAACTTGCTTACCCATTTCTGATACTCGTACCCAATTACCCTCTGTTCCATTAAGAACCTCAAGCTCTTCTATCAGAATTTCCTCCTTAACAAATATGCGCGCTACTTTGTAACCGCCAAAACAATGGCCATCAATTCTTTCTCGTAGATGGGTTTGAGTCTAGTTCGTTGCCCCAAGACCTGACTGAAGAAGGCTACTGGCCGTTGTGCTTGCATTAATACAGCCCCCACCGCATATCCTGAAGCATCCGTTTCCATTATGAAGTCCTTAGAGAAATCGGGCATCGCTAACACCGGAGTCGTAGTCATGATCTGCTTCAAGCTTTGAAGTGCCTTTTCTGCCTCTTGATTCCATGCAAGCCCATCCTTCTTTAACTAGGATATTAAAGGCCAAGCTACCTGACTATACTCCCTTACAAACTTCCTATAATTCCCGGTGAGACCAAAAAACCCACGTAACTCATTAATGGTTTTGGGTTGTGGCCAATCTAGGATAGCTTGAATTTTGGACTGATCCATGGAGACACCGTTTACTGAAATTACATGCCCCAACCCCAAATAGCTCAGCTTTGAACAACCAAACTTGCACTTCTTCTGATTGGCATACAAGAAGTGTCTCTGTAGTAACCCCAAAACGGTTTTCAAGTGTTCTATATGTGCCTCAACTCCTTGACTGTATACTAATATATCATCGAAGAAAACAAGCACGAACTTATGCAAATATGGCTGGAATATCGAGTTCATCAGTGCTTGAAACGTCGCCGGCGCATTTGAAAGACCAAAGGGCATTACTAAAAATTCGTAATGCCCCTCATGTGTACGAAAGGCAGTCTTTGCTTCATCCCCTTTCTGAAGTCGAATCTGGTGGTAACCCGATTTGAGATCCAACTTGGAGAAGATATCTGCCCCGTGAAGCTCGTCTAACAATTCGTCGATGATGGGGATTGGAAATCGATCCAAAACTATCTGCTTATTTAGCGCCCGGTAGTCCACACAAAATCGCCACCCTCCATCCTTCTTCTTGACTAGTAGTACTGGACTAGAGAAAGGACTTACACTGTGTCTTATAATTCCCGCACCCAACATCTCTGCTATCAACTTCTCAATTTCATTATTTTGGAATTGAGGGTAGCGATAAGGACGCTCATTGACTGGACTCGATCCTTCGTGCATGACAATAGAGTGCTCGTACCCTCTTTTTGGAAGTAACCCTGATGGCATCTGGAAGACTGCTTGATATCTCTCCAAAACTTCAGACAATTTCTCTGGTGTCTCCGAGATCTCCTTCATGGGCACTGACACATTTTCCAACTCCACCAAAAACCTTATTGCTTGATTGTGCGTAACATGGTCTTTAGTGAAACCAGACTTTGCCCTAATGAGGGATCTCCCTTGAGAGTGAGAGTTTCAGACCCAACTCGAAAACGCAGGACTTGCTCCTTCCAATTTACAGAGTTAGTTCCCAAGGTCTCCAACCACTGAATTCTCAGAATGACGTCAGAACTTCCGAGCCCTAATGGAAGGAAATCTTCCATAATTTCTATCCTCTGTAACATTAATCGCACCCCTTGACAAACTCCACTCCCTTGAACTTAATCACCAGACCCCATGGTCACCCCATAAATTCCAGTAGCCGTAATCGGTAACTCCACTTGCTCTACCAACTTCCGAGAAAGAAAATTGTGCGTCGCCCCACTGTCAATCAAGACCACCATTGGCAGACTCGCGATCTCTCCCTCGATTTTCATGGTCTTTGAAGTTGTTAGACCCATAACCGAGCTTAATGACACTTCCACCACTTGGCTTATCTTGGTCACTTCCAACTCCTTTTGTTCCTCCAACTCCTGAACTTCTTCTTCCTCCATTTCCTCTTCCTCCTGTGCGATGAGTACACTGATCTCCTTCTTTTTGCACCGATGGCCCGGCGAGAACTTTTCATCGCATCTGAAACATAGCCCCTTTTAGCGCTTTGCTTGGTAATCAGCATCAGAGAGCCTCCTGGTTTCTCCTCTCTAGAGCGAAGCTCTCTCGCTCTCTCTGGAACCAACTGGGTGGCGGTGGTTGTAGGAGTCTTTAGCTAGAGACTTATCGAAGTCTTTGGAGGGTGCGGTCATTGGATGCCCTAATGGGCCTTGTTCATATTGCTTTTGTCCACCCAAGGCCCGGTTGTAATATTGTTGAAGGCTCGATCTTGCTAAACTTGTTAAGGCCTGCTTCTCTTCCACCCTTTGGGCTAGGTCCATGGCTCGAACCAGTTAACCCAGTTCCAACATCCTCACCTCTGCCCGAATCGAAGGCTTCAAGCCATTGATGAACTTGCTCAGATACACATCCTCCGTCAGGGTTTCTAATGGAGCTGCATGTGTGACGAACTTTCGGCAGTAATCAGCCACTGAACCTCTTGCCGAAGAGCAAGAAATTGCTCACACAAGAACCCTTCTTGATTTGCTTGAAATTGCTTGAGTATTAACCCTTTTAGTTCTTCTCAAAACAAAATCGGTCTTCTCTTACTCTCCCATTGATACCAGAGAAGTGCATCTGCTTCAAAAGAGATTACTGCTACTTCAATCTTTTCTTCATTGTTGTATCTTTGGAAGGAAAAAAATCGTTCGGCCTTCAAGATCCAATTATCTGGATTTGATCCCTCAAAGGTTGGCATTTCCAACCTTCTGTGTTTTCTGTCAAACTGGTACCCTTGCGAAGAAGATCCTCCACCTACCATACCATTCAGACTCTGGATTTCAATATGGGTTGGAGGTATTTGATCATTCTCTGCTGTAGAAGCAATTTTTAGGGCTTCTTCTTGCATCTTCATCATTTGTTCAATCCGTTGCATCATTTCTTGAAAATCTCCCCTCAACAATCCCACTTGCCCTTGAACAGTTTCCACAACCTCTTCCATGGCATCAATCCTTGCGTTAGCATTTGTTTCAGCTCCTTTTCCAGCCATTACTCCTTAGGATCATTTTGCTCTGATACCAGAGAACAAATAAGAACAAAGAAGTATTTATTGATGAATCGAAACAATCTTTACATGGAAAAATAGGTACAAAGCAAGCTTTCGAGAAGCTTGGACTCTCCTAGGGAGCAAAAGCTCTATCAGCAAGAAAGAAAAAATTCTACTGGTCTGTCCTTATTTATAGGGGTAAGTACCCCCTCTTATTGCCAACTCACTGTCTTGGACGGTTAAGCATTTTTCTAACAACCCAGCCACTTGCATTCCTAATAGCAATTTGCTCTCCTTATTGATTTCCTGACTTATATTTCCTTGTATATGTAAACCTTATAGGAGGCCTATCAAATGTAAATAAAAAGAGAGTGGGTTGAAGTTGCATAAAGAAGAGGGGGAATAAATTAAAAAGTATTTTCAGCTGAGATTTCAAAATTTAATACTGATTCAAAATGGTGGGGAGGTTCAATTTTTCTCTTGATGAGAGTCCCAGGTAGTCTCCAAATAATAAGCAAAATTTGGTGCAATTCCTCGACTACTTCCATGATATCACTATGTCACAATATACCATCACTTAATGAAGAATGCAAGAGGAAACCCTCAGGCCCGAAGCTTTGTCAGAACGACAACTGTTAGCATCTTTCCAGTTTTCTCACTCTTTAACTTCCTGTTTTACTCATTTCCTTCATTTTGCTCGAGGTAGATGATATTGAATTAAATCCAATCACATCTTGTACTAATTCATAACCAATGCGCAACTTTGACAACTTATTATTTCGCCTAAATGATAAGCGTGGAGACTGGGCAGGAAAGAAACATTTGTACTCAACGACAAAGTTTATTTTGTACAAGGCATATTGTGATATAGTGATATCATGGAAGTAGTCGAGGAATTGCTCCAAATTTTGCTTATTATTTGGAGACTACTTATTTGTTACTTATTCTTTCAATTGAATGTTCTTCCAAGTTGGGTAATTTTGACTTGTGAATCTCATCGGCTGTGTCCACGACTATTGTTAAGTGCGTGGGCAGAATGGTAAATAGGTGTATGATGTCTATTGTTGCTGACATTCAAGGGGTTCATGCTGATAGACAAATTCTAGGTGGCGTTTTTATTGTGAATGCATTTGTTGATTCCAACATAAGGGAAGGCATGTCGGATGAGGTGTGAAATTGATTTTGAGAAGGTGGTTTGGAAGGCAGATGCTCATGGTAATTAGGACTTTGTTTTCTATTGTAGAGAAAAATGACTTTTGGGTCGAGATCAATATGATGGATCAAAGCTTGTCTGTCTTAAACACACATCGGTGTTGGTGAATGTAGTGACCTTTGGCATCTTCATGAATGTAAGAAAAACTGAACATGTTGACACACACATAGACACGCACACTCTCTCTCCCTCTCTCTTTTACAATTTTGAATTGAGGGTTTGCGTAGATTGTTGAAGAAAGCGAATGGGTTGGATCAGATTGCAATGTTGGGGAGGTAAGTCATAGCATTTGTCGTTTGTATTGTGTGGGTGGGGGCTCTGATACTTGAGAGGATGCCTTAACTGTGGGTAGTTTAATATGTTCTGTTCTTACCTTGGTTTGTTATTATGTCTTCCACCATATTATACTACACATTTTACTTCTGCACAACTTATCTATTTCTACTGCAATACTTTTAAGTCCAAATCTATGGTCCACTTTTTGAGCGTATGTGCAGCCTTTCAATCAGCTGTAGAAGAAGAATGGTTTTCATGTTTGCGTGAAGAAACAAATGAATGATGAATTTCATTTGAAGCAATTAGATTAGCTCAAAATCACTTAACTATTTGATCTATCTACCATTTCTCTCAGCCTCTCTCTTCATTGTATTTGCTTTATAATATTATTTTGAACATCTCTAGGATCAAATTGGTTTTGGATATTTTTGGGGTATTTCTTTGTTAAATCAGGTTGGCAAGCTCTTTATTTCTTTGAAAAGACACGTCTTAAATCTTGTATGTAACTGAATTTTTGAAACATTTATGACTTCGAGTTTTAGGCTCTAGCAATTCTGAAATTTCATTCTGTTTTCATTTCTATTTTTATGCACTTTTACGATATTCTATGATGTTACAGCATGCATACATTATCCACATATTTTGATGTTTCCCCTTATATAGGTTTTTGCTTTATTGCCATATGTGGATATGCTAATTAATTCTTAGAAATGTATGTGACATCTTTTTTTTTTCCTTTCTCTTTCATTTGCTAATGGCGCCGTTTAAGAACGAGAGTCTATGTATGGGAGTGTTTTGTATTATACGTTTTAGTTTTTTAAATCTTTTCCTTCAGTTGTCTCCATTTTTATCATGTCAAGTGTTTTCCCATCGTTGTTTGAAGACTGTGTGCTGTCTTGCTGATTGTGGACCAATCTCCTAGTGGTTCTAGAAGTACTGATTCTACATATTGATGCATGATATTAAGGATAACATGAGCGAGAGCTATTATAACTGAATTAGGATTTTTTTATTCTGAATTGCATTGGTCTAAGTTGCTCAAGCCTCAATCGACCTGACCTCTCATATTTAGGATGGAAATTCTGGAGAAGACTTCAACAAAGATTCTATTGAGCGAGATGAGAGGCGGCTGACAGAGCTGGGTCGTAGAACTGTGGAAATTTTTATCTTAGCTCACATCTTTAGGTAAATGACTCGCCAGCCGTATTTTTCACTCTTAAACTAAACGTTCTTACGTGTTCCTAGACATCAATTTAAATGCTTTATACTTTTTAGATGTGTCTTGATGTATACATTTTCTTTTCTTAGAGATTTTCCACAACACCGTGTTGTTAGGACTTAATAAACTAGGTTGCTCCTATGTTGCTCTTGAGGTTAGATGCATTACAAAACAGAGAAAGCCTCGAAATTGCAATGTCTGTCTTCTAATATTGACATATGCCTGGAGTCCAGGCTTTGAATCTTTCTCATAGCTTAAGCACCAGCTTGGTGGTTGAATGACTATATGGTCACTTTTATTTTATAACTTGTTAAGTTACACCAAGTTATACTTTTTTATTCAATTTATCATTCTAAGTTGGAAGAGAACCGAGTATATGTTTTACATGTTTTAATGAGCGTTGGCAACATATATGCTAATGCACACATAATATTCTCTTACCCCTTTTTATACCGGGCTTGCACTGAGCTATAACTTATAAAGGCTGACTAGGAAGATTTATAAATTTTTGCTTCTCTCTCTTACATCTGTTATCATGCGTATAATATGGAGGTGATCTAGATTCCTTGGCTGCAGAAGGGTTCACCATCACAGAAATAGATATTTAAGTAATGGTTATAGCCAATGGAAAATACCAATTTCTATGCTCTCATCCCTCTCCTCTCTTTGTCATACCCTAATCTCTAGGGGATTAACTTTTTAACTCAATGTTTTTTTGCTTCCAATGTGATTTGAGTAATTTCTTCAGTCTTGACTCTTTGAGTTAATTTGGCTAGATCCCTAGAGTAGTACTCGTTCAGTCTGTTTTTATTTGGGTAATGCAAAAGTAAACTTTTTCAGCCTGGCCGAATAATGCAACTTTGAAATCCATCCAGATTGAATATTATCAAATTTTAAGTGTGAACATTTGGGTTCAAAGTATCCAAGGTTCTGTCTATATATACCTTGGGCTGCCCCTTGATAATAGGTACACAAACATAAAGATTGGGACAAGGTATTGGAAACAGTGGATAAAAATTTGCAATTTGGAAGTGCAAATTCTTATCAAAAGAGGGGCTTATACTGCTGATCAGGTCAACTCTTTCGGGCTTACATACCTATACAATGAGTTTGAGCAGCACCATTCCTTCATCAGTGGGCAACTAAATCAAGTGGAACATGAGAGATATTCTTAAGGTCCCAAGAGAGGAAAATGAAAATACCGCCTAATGTTGTAGGAGTCCATATGTAAGCCAATCGAACAAGAAGGCCAAGGGGAATGAGACTAACAACTCACTTCATGTGGAGATTTGGCAAGGACCGGAGCTTTTTTTGGAGGCAAATAATAGATGCGAATTATGGGGAATCCCATATGGGCAGTGGGGATTTCTCTTAATCAACCAAACTGTATTTCTCTCTATTATTTTTTATTAAGAGAAATCCCACTGCATAACATTTCTTGATGTGTCTTGATTTAGCAAGTTTTTTATGTGATAATCACTGTGGATGCTCTAAGTGATCAGTTCAAGAGGGCAGTATACAGAATCGGACCAATAGCCAAATATTAAAACAAGAGTCTCTTATTTGGACTGCACTACTAGGTGAATATGTGAGGGCAAGCAACACAATGAATCAATCTGATGTGTATTGTCAGATTATTAGGTTATTAGATTATCCTCACTGAGATCCTTTCTCATCTGTAGCTTTTACCCTATTGTCTTGTCTGATAAAAGAAAATTTGGGGTGATGCAAAAGTATTATAGGTCTAAAGCACTTTGTTTTTCATGGATTCCCTTCTTGTGGTAGCCTTCGTGTTAATGAATGAGGGAGATGATTTAAAATGGCCTTTGCATGTCAGACGAGGATTAATCATTCTCTCATGTTGGTGTCATCTCTGCTCCCTCTGTTTTGAGCTTCTCTTCTTGGTTGTTATAGCATAGTCCAGTCTCATATCCCTTGTCTTGATCTAGGCACAGTGTTACCTGCTTTTTAACTAATCTAATGTCTGGTTGATTATATCTGACAAGTATGCATGAAATTGAAGCTAATGGAAGAATGAAAATCGTCCAGCTGCAAAAAATATCCTCCTTGACCCTAGGATATGAGGCTGAATCTAATTGTCACCCATACCTATGCAAGCTACTTGAGCATATCTAAGAACTGATATTTTGACCCTGTTTTTAATGTCGACCTTATATTTATGGAGGTTTTAATGTCAACCTTATTTTTGTGGAGGTTGTATCCTACCCTTGATGTTGTGCATCATACTTTTGCTTATTTGAAAAAGTAGTGCATCTACCATAACCTGGAATGATCCTTTTTTTTCGTCCTTGTGCTTACAAACAATCCATTGTTACTTAGGTCCACAAGTTTTTTTTGTTTTTGTTTTTTTGTTATTGTCTTAATATAAGTTGCTGATTGATGTCAGTCTTTCATTTGCGAAACAAGTCTAGCAGTGATATAGTCAGGGGTGCACCCATCACAAAGTGATATCATAATTCGAAACACTATTTGTTGTATCCATGATAAGTTTGAATACTTCATTCATACAATCACGAGTCTTCTTCATCCTCCTCTGGTAGTTGGAACATATCTAATGAGTTGGTATGCTGATCTTGCCCATAGCGTGTATAGTTATCATGTCCTCGGGAGAACAACTTATTCGCTTCCATCAGAACTCAGCAACACATTATGATCATTGACAACAATATGTCTTGAGGCAACGAAGCAAAGCCATGCTCCATCTGCTTTGATTATGCACAATTGAGGCCAAGACTGTGGCTTCCAAATGCCTGCACATTGCACACTAGCTCTGTGCTGCCACAACAAACCCTAACCCAACCATGGCGTGTCTTTCCTCGCCAAGTTACCCTTTTTGTGGTAGCAACATTGCTCAACTAATGGTAGCTAAGGTGAAGACCGAGACGGCGAGGGAGAAGGATGTCAACGTTTCAAAGTTAAGGGGGTGATCAATTTCAGCTAGGGAAGTGACAACTTCAAAGGCATGTCACGGACATATTGCCTTCGACAGCTGTGGTTGGGTAGATAAGCCTTCATATGTTGGAATTTGAGCATTGGGGTTCAAAACGTTGGGAATGTGCAAAGTAATCCATTTACCTTGTTATGTAGGTTTTGTGGCATTTCTATTCAATTCAGGAGCTCTGGTTTGTCTTGGGTGTTGTTGAGGATGTGTGTGGAGAGGAGAGGGGGTTGGTAGTGAGTGTAGTCTTGTTTTAACAAGCTCTAGTTCTTTTGATAGTTAAATTTTTTTAAATGCAAGTGGCAGGTCAGTGTGATTGTAAAAGGCAATTCTTAAATGTCATAGCTGATATTTTCTAGTGTAATTAGACAATGGTCGTAATGGGATTTCAAGCTTGCATTTAGTTTTTTAGCATCATTTCTTTGTATTTTTTTTCTCCCTTATGGGTTCTTTATTATATCATTTTCTACTAATTGTGCAAGTTCTTTTAATCTGATGTTACAGCAATATAATTGAAGTTGCGTACCAGGAGGCTGTTGCTTTAAAGAGACAGGAAGAACTCATACGAGAAGAGGAGGCAGCAGGGCAGGCTGAAATCGAGCAAAAAGCAAGACGTGCTGCAGCTGAGAAGGAAAAGCGGGCTAAGAAAAAGCAGGTTTATTTTACATACTGTTGTGACCGATTTTTATGATCCACTTTCGTTTTCAGTATCTCTGTAATAGTTTGTGTAGATCATCTTCCAATTATGGGTCAATACTGCCACTTCCATTGAAATGGTTTTTGTTCTTGTGCACCAACTGGTTGTACAATTATCTGCTTTCTTGTTTGAGTTCCTTGCTTTTAAGTATGGGTGGAGTTGTATAATAAGTTAATAACAGAAGGATGTGAGTTGTGATTTGTGATTTTTTTTACTAATGACTATATTACTTTGCTTACTCCTTTTGCTCCCCTTATACCTTTTTAAGCATCAACCAAAGGAAACACAGGCAATAATAAATTTAGTACGTGCTTGAATAAATAAATTTCTTTGCGGAGCTTGCTCGTGTCCTTATTTGTGGTTTCTTTATGCTTATTTCGATACAAATATTTGTAAAGGAGCCTCAATTTTTTTTTTTTTCCTTCACAATTTTTGCAGAGTAAGCAAAGACGAAGTGGACGCAAATCATCTGATAAAGGAAGGGATGAGAAGGCTGATATGGCAGAACAAGTCAAGCAACAACTTGAGAACCCCATTGATTTAGCAACAACAGACAATTTTTCTGCAAAGCAGGGTTCAGCTATTCTTGAAAAGCCTGAGGTGGTTGAGGATGTATCAGACCTGTCATATGCTGGAGATGATGTCATGGAGACACTTAATCCTGATTTGGAAGATAGAGATGCAAGTCCTATTAACTGGGACACGGATACATCAGAAGTTAATCCTGCCACAGAAGCTAGTAGCAGTAGCGTGAGTGATTTACCTTCACAAAATGGCCGAGCAAGGAAAAATAGTAGTTCTTTGGTGGATGACAGCTCTTCTACATGTTCCACAGATTCAGCTCCATCAACAAATGGCCTATACAAGGGAAACCCTTCGTCTAACTATAGAAGCCTGGCATCACCTGATAGGTAATTATATCAACCTTTCTAAAAGATTGTTATTGGCAGCAGTTGATAAATGTTTGAAATTGTATCTCAATTTTGTAGGGGGAAGAACCAACATAGCAACCAGGCTGATTGGGTTCCTGAGTCCCATAATCAGTCTTCTGGTTCTGTGGCCGATATAGGACGTCTGCAAGATATTTCTGGAACTTGTAGGGCAACTGGTCCTGAATCAGAGGCTGTTGATATTTCATTGAAGGACCAAAGACGGTCTCTGAAGGAGCATCTGATTCAGAAGGTGGGACTAGTTCTGCTGTCATTTTCTTCATTTTTTAATAGAAACAATTCTGGTTATTGAACTTTGAATGAAAGATAATGGACCTTTCAGTGAGACTAAGGGTGTGTTTGGTTGCATGGAATCCTATGCCATGGGAATTCATGAGGGGACCCCTACATTTTAGGCTAAATTGATATATCACTCCACATCTACCATTTGACCACCATTTGATTTTGTGATCAATGGTGGGAATGAAAGTCCTATGATCATGGGAATCTCACTCCTTGGTCCCCCAAGGCATGTGATTCTCATGTTCATGGGACTTCCATTCCCACCATTGATCAAAAAAATCAAATGGTGGATATGGAGTGATACATCAATTCAGCCTAAAATATAGGGGTCCCCTCATGAATTTCCATGGCATAGGATTCCATGCAACCAAACACACCCTAATAATCATGTTATTTTATATGGTATATTTTATATGCTAGCACTGTTTTTTTCAATATAATCTCCAGCAACAGGTTTAAACAAGCCAATAAAAATTTATTGTTTTCCCCATACTTGAGCATTTAGAATTATTGGAAGTGTATATACAGCTTATACGAAATACGTGTGTACATTTTATGTGTGTAGACAAAGTTAGGTGTTCAAGGTTTTATTTTGTACTCAATTGATGCTATTGGGTGTCTTGAAAAACCTTGATCTTCCTGTTACATTAGTTCCAGAAAAGACATTTGTTTTGGTTGTATAGTTGAGCAAACTTTATGCACTTACAATGCAAGCCTATTCTATTACTTTCAGGGATTGGTTCCTATTGATTGCCCCTTTAACTTGTTAGATTTGTTGTAATTTAGATTTGTTGTAATATTTAGAAGAATATGCCGTTCAGTTAATGGTCATAGGAGCCATCTGTTTTACTTTGTGCAACAAAGGAAGCACATGCATGGTCTTGGTATCACTACGTTGTTGGTGTCCTGACAAGGTTCAGAATTCAAAGAGTATACCATTCCCAAACCTATTGAAAATTCATTCCATTTTCTCTTTTATTGTTATATTTAGAATTCGTTGTTCTGCACACTTTTACTCTAGGTGACAGTTGATTAGAAATATAGAATTGTCAAATGGTCAGTCCTGGCTCATCGTAGTTGGAGAATGACTAATGAGTTGGTGAAAGCTTGTACTTTCATAGTTAGATTTTTTTATTTTAAAAAAAATCAAAATAACTCGCATTCGTATGACTTCCCAGGACGCCAACTAAAGTCTAGATTCAGGTACCAATTTCTGCGGTTGTAGATTTACGTGGTTAACACAAGTGTCCCGTGAAGCTTGCAGCTTCCATCACCTCTCTCCTCTTTGTACTGGAGCATTTCTTTTATTTATACTTCGAAGCCACCTATCTGGATAAATCTGTTTCTTCAGTTTGTAGCTAGTGAATTTTGTTAAGTAGTGGAGGAAAGTTGCCATAAGTTAGGATTTCATATTCTGATACAAAGCTACTGAATCTCTGTATCAGGAGGAAGTTCCTATGCCACAGAAGGAGGAAGTTCCTATGCCACAGAAGAAGCTGATTGTCAATGACCAGGCCAATGCTAAAAAATCCTCAAAGCAGAAGATAACAGTTGAAGCATCATCCTCTCCGAGCAGCCTTATTAGAAATCTGCTTTCACCTGTGCAGCCAAAGTCAACGGCAGAGTGCATTGCTCCCTCTGAACCATTTTCAGTGAAGGAAACGTCTTCAAATTCCTTTCAAAAGACTGAGAAACAGGTTCATCTGAAAACATCATCACTGCAAAGTCCTGCCGTTGCCAGAGTGGAACCTCTGAAGGCTGACCAGAAGCCTGCAACTCCATTGAAACCCACATCTTTGAAAATTGAAAAGCCAACCCAGGTGCCTGGCATATCAAGGCCTTCAAGTGCTCCTCTCATGCCTGGTCCCAGGCCAAGTGTTCCGATTGTTTCGATGACTCAAACAATACCACTTTTAGCACGGTCGTCAAGTGTATCTGGACAACTGGCAAATGAACCATCAGCAGGAACCCACAGTTATGCCCCTCAGTCCTACAGAAACGCTATAATGGGGAAGACCCTGACACCGAACTCTGCTAGTTTCGTGCCTCGTCCTTCCACATCTGCAGCAGGGCCATCTCCTGGATATGCACTACCTTTTTCTGGACCACCGTCCTCCCCAACTATCTCACCTCAGAGCTCTGGAAGGAAGGATCAAAGCACGCTTAGATCAGGCTTTACATTTGGTTCTGTGACTCCAGAAATTCTGCAAAATCAGCCTCGATGGTTGGATGAACAGGCAGATGCCAATAGGCATTATGATCATTCTGTGTTGAATGGTATTCAGAACCTCAATATCTGTAGTTCAAGTGGTAGTGGGCCCTATATGTATATAGCCGACCAGTTTCCAGCTAGTGTGTCAACACGTCAGACACAAGGGGTTGCGCCTGATGAGTTCCCGCATCTTGATATAATAAACTACCTGCTCGATGATGAACAAAATACTGGACGGGGCAGTATGACCTTAAATCCCTACAGTGGGCATCAAGACCGCCTCTTCAATCGGCAATTTACTTTTCCCGGTGATATGGATTTGTCAGCAGACGCAGGCCCCTCAATGAACTATAGCAGGCTTAGTCGGATGGAAAGTTACCATGGAGATAGGATGCATCACGTCTACGGTTCTTCCAGTGGCCATTTTGATGGGTCGAGGGATGTAGTCCCACCGGCTGGTCTGTCTTCCTACAGTAATGGACATCTTATGGATGAGGTGATTCAGAACCAGTGGCCGGTTGGTGGTGCTGATCTCTCAATGCTTAGTCACACTGATGGGTACTTCTATCAACTGCCTGAATATTCAAATTTGGCGCGTGGTGTCAATGGTTATGGCGGCATGTTTCATCCTTCAAATGAGCGCTAAAGAGGCCTGTGGCTGTCTTAATAATGTATTTGAGAAAATTATAGGTCACAGCATTGGACTGACCAATGTTGTAATCCTTTGAAGAAGTGTTACTTTTGCAAGTATTCGGCCTTTTTTCGTCCATATTTGCCTGTTTGCCACCATGTTTTTAAACTGTGCCAGGGATAATTACCCTATTTCTAAGTTGATGTCTACTGGTGCGATGAGTCTTCACTACTATGTGCCAGTGATAACCCGTTTCTTTTATAACCATTTATACCTACTCTACTCTCGTAGTATAGATTTCTCTACAGATTAGGACAGTTGGAGAGAAAGGGGGTGCTACAGAGGAAAAGTGAGAAGGAAAAGCTTTGCGTGTGGGTCGGCATGGG
This sequence comes from Berberis vulgaris, assembly GCA_963556465.1. Taxonomy (NCBI): domain Eukaryota; kingdom Viridiplantae; phylum Streptophyta; class Magnoliopsida; order Ranunculales; family Berberidaceae; genus Berberis; species Berberis vulgaris. Next base: position 89,512,400 of record OY747126.1, read on the forward strand.
TAATAGCATTTGGCAGATTTAGAATAAACCGGCCTTGATAACTGGCCCTGATCAACTCTAATTTGAAACCTAAACCCCTCGTAGCAATTATATCACACCACTGGAAAAATGATCAACGGATTTTGTATCACACCATTGCAAAAAAATCATAGTTTCCCAGCCAATTTGCTCAAGGTATAGAAGATACAACTTATGACCTCCTATCACATGCTTTGTTTCAAAACCATTGAAAAAAAAAATCCCCTTTGTAGGAGTGTAAAGAATATCTCACCATGGAAAAATAAAATAAAAAGTATTCGTGGTGATGTTATTTTTTATTTATTTTTTTTTTGTTAAGGGTGATGTTATTGAATCTCAGAACTATTAATTTAATTGTCTTCGGCGAGGTTTAAACCCTGAACTTATGACACCATTCCCGACAAGTTGCCAACTGAGCTTACTTTTTTTATTTTATTTTTTATTTTTTATTAAATCTTGCTTACCATTAAAAACTAAGAGCTACAAAAGTTTCTAGCCGAAGCTGCAAGGTTATGAGCCTCCTTGTTGAGGTCTCTAGGGATAAAATTACAATACCAGAGTGGGTGCAAGGAAACTAAAGTTTTAGTATTACATATAATGAGTTGCCACATCCAGTGAATATCAGTGTCACCCTTCGTTAAGATATATTGATGTTCAGTGGAAGAAATATAATTATCCCACCATCCTTTCAATTGACCAGAAAACCCAGCTATAATAACCGAAACAATACTTTGATCAAATTTGTGTTCACTGCGATGAGCAGCCGCCATCATGATCATTTCTTGTGTTAGTTCAATGATATTTTCTTCAATCAATCCATCTATATTCCAAGTGTAGATGTTGCCTGTAGAAAATGATCCAAAAGTTTGTAAGGGTTTTTCTTCATACTGCATATCAGGAAGTGTAGGCCTAGGATAAAAATTCCTAGTTGTTGGTAAAGGGTTTTGATGATTTTGTCGAGATTGATAACGGGATGCACGAATAGGATTAGCTTGCATTTGAAGCTTATCTAATTCTGACATGGGATCAAATTCTGAATGGTCAGAATCTTCGGATTCAATAAGGTTGGACAAAGTGTTAATCTGTTTTGTAGATGAAGAGGGTTGATCTTTAATTTGTAATGACTCAAGCCTTCTGTTGATTTCATCGATGAGATGATGAGGAGAGGTCAACACATCTTTTTTAACAGAGATGAGTGAAGAAGGTTACTGGTTTGGGAATATCTGAGGGTGAGGAGGAGATGTTTCCAATTTATGAACTAAGTTGTCTCCTAATTCATATAACAAAATATTTGTATAATTGTTTTGCTCAATTATCTTTGAGATTCCTTTTGCATCATTTTGAGAAAAATGATCTTTCAAAGGAGAGACAGTTATAATTTGTCCTTGATCTTGGATTTTGATTTCTTCTAATGGAGGCAAAACTGATTCAACAACAGAGTTGCTAGACTTCAAATGCCAAGGCTTAGAAGAATTTTTGATAACGTTGATATTGGGAAGATAAATAGATTCATACCAATATAAAAATGACTTATTTTCTCTAATATCTTCACAACATTTATAAAACATCTTTCCCAAACCATCCCTCTGGGAAGGAGTAGTTTGAGCATAAAATGTTTTACGTTTCTCAGAATTGTAATCTCTAGCAAAATCTTCTTTAATCCAATCTTTGTCAAGATTGAAATCAGTAGATATCATATTTAATTGAGAATGGGGATCTTCCATTTCAGATCGAGTGGAAAATCTGAAATTGTGAGAATTAGGGGTGGGCACGGGACGGGATGGGACGAGATAGATCCATCCCTATCTCATCCCGTTCATACGGGATCGGGATGGGACGGGATGAGATAAACCCCATCCCGACCTCGTCCCATCTCAAACCGGTTCGGGACGGGACGGGATGGGACGGGATCAGCGTGTTTCAAATTGACCATGCAATTTCAATAACTAAAATATATCTTCATCAAATTGCATGTTCACACATAACCATGCTGAAAATGAAATAATAAACCAAAATGCAATCAACTAAACATAATGTAACCTATGCCATAATAAGCACATGAAGCTGTCATTGGAATCTTTCACAGAGTTTAATTTTTATGCATATCTATCCTTGCAAATGAGATGATCATAGGAACCCATAAAATTGTATTATAGATTGAGTATCCAAAGTTTTCAATGAAATCGAATGTACCCTAGTTAAATACAATTAAACAAATTGGTCTTCAAATATGAGTTGATAGCCTAACGACATTGAGAATTTTAGATGCTAAAATGTTATATGCATCAGGGAATTTGTATGGGCATCCAAATATTGCAATACTAAAATAAATAAATAAATAATAAATATTAATAATAAATATTGAAAAATTAGTTCAGGACGGGACAGGATTGGCGGGATTGAAAATCTTCATCCCATCCCATCCCATTCTAGATCGGGACGGGACGGGAACGGGATCGCGGGATGGGATGCCCACCCCTAGTGAGAATCATTGTAAACTGGTTGAGGAATCTGAGGGTAGTGGGGATTAGATCTTAGATGTGCAAGATCTAGATGAGGAAGGACTTTTGGGACTTCTGGGGTAGGAGTCCTATAAGGAATTTGTGAAGGAGCAGTTCTGAAAGATGATTCAGATCTACGTCCTAATTGAAAATTTAAAGGTTGAAGCCTAATCCTTCTAGATTCCGAAAACTGTAATTCTACAGTTCCATCTTCTAGAGTAAGGACCTGATTTAGGTGACTAAGAGGAGGTTTCCTAGGTTGGGCTTGGACTTGCCAAGTTACAGGAAGAGTAACTTGGTTCTAGTGTATTGTTTTTGGGACAATAACACTAGTCTTGTCTTTGTTGGCTTGAAAGTGGATTGTGTATCCTTTTTCAGACTCCATTAATGCTTTCAGACTCAACTGAGTCTTCATGGCTTTGAAAGTGATTTTGTAAATAAGAGCAAGGGGTTTAGATCCTAATAACATATTGAAACCAGAGGTCTGAATATTGAGGGTTAGTGTTTCAAGGACATTTGGATCCTTGAGAGACACTGAGAAATTGGGATAGCAGTCGAAGTAGACTAGACCCATTGTAAGGGTTGACTCAACAATTCCAAGCAAAGAGTCATGGAAACGGTTGTGCCGACAATCGTGAAGGGCGATGAGAGCACAAGTGTCAAGTCCTATCCTAGTAAGAGGTTTAATTCCTACCTGGATTAGACCAATATGGATATACTTGTAAACTTGATTTTTAAGAAATTCAAGAGTATTTGTATAAATCAATTGTTTTGATTCTAAATAACCATCAAGAGGCACTGTCTGTTCGACAATGTCTATGAGATCTTTTGATTTTTGAGAAAAAAATGATTTTGAAATCTCATAAATCTTTTTGTAAGGCACTTCCGGGATTGACCATTTTTGTAAATCTTGTTCAACTTCTGGAATTCTACATTCAATCCTATTTTGTAAATTGGGAGTCTTTTGTCTAAAACTAGAAGCTCGGGTAAACTTTGAAAACAAAGACATGGTGTTTGATTTTTGACAGGGATAATTGTGAGACGGGAACACTGTAACTGGACCACCTACAATGGGACCACCAAAACGGGACCACCTAACCCTCCCAGGCTGCGCTATCCTTCGCGACTTACACAGGATTTCCAACAGCTGACCAACGCTCTATCGGTTGACCAACATTATCAACAGCTGACCAACGCTACCTTGGACTTACTGACCACTATTCCCCCCGGAAAACAACAAGACACATGGCTCTGATACCAAAGTTTACCCTGTTCACCAACCTATCACCATATCTTATTTACAATCAGAAGTTAATACCATGAAAAAGGAGATTCAACAGCTCAAGCAAGGTCAATCTTGGCTTGAACTCAAACTTATGAATTCCCGAATTCATAAGGATGTATCTCCCTCTTTTTCTGATATTATTTCCACTTCTAATCAGATAGCTGCTGAAGTTAATGAACCAAGTACTACTCCTTCCTTTCTTAATGAAATTACCAAAGTTAAGTTTCACAAATGGTATATCAATATAACTTTGGTTATTAACCATAGTTATACGGTAAATACCATCGCTCTCGTTGATTCTGGAACAGATCTTAACTGTGTGGCTGAAGGTCTAATATCTGTTTCATACTTCAAATCCACAAAACATAAATTGTATTCTGCTGATAACAACCAATTACAAGTTCTGTATAAACTTACAAATGTTCATATTTGTCAAGACTCTATTTGCATTAAACAAAATTTTTTGTTAGTCAAAGATATGGCCCAAAAAATTATTCTTGGAATGTCATTTTTAACTACAATTTATCCGTTTAATGTAACAGAGACTGGTATCCATACTAATGCTCTTGGCAGCAATCTTACCTTCAAATTTATCATACAATAAAAAATTGTTGAAATTAATTCTTTAAAAACAAAGAATTTCTTTCTCAATTTCCTCTCCCCAAAACAACATCATTTATTCTTTTCAAAACAAGAATTATCTTATAAGCGCGTTGAAGAACAGCTTAAAAATTCATCCATACAAACTCGCATCCTTAGTTTCAAAGAAAGATTGGTTTCCGAACTCTGTTCAAATCTTTCCAATGCTTTCTGGATTTGAAAGAAACATATAGTTCGCTTACCTTATGATTCCTCATTCCGTGAATCACATATCCCTACCAAAGCTCGTCCCATCCAGATGAATTCTAAATTAATGGAATTCTGTAAAAACGAAATTACTAGCTTGCTTGACAAACAATTAATTCGTCCTTCCAAATCCCCATGGAGTTGTGCAGCCTTTTACGTTCAAAAGGCTGTTGAAATTGAGCGAGGTACACCTCGACTTGTTATCAATTATAAGCATTTAAACAAGGTTTTACAATGGATTAGGTACCCTATACCTAACAAGATGGATCTTATTAAGAAACTACACTCTGCACGTGTCTTCTCTAAATTTGACCTCAAATCTGGATTCTGGCAAATCCAGATTCATCCTTATGATCGATACAAAACAGCGTTTAATGTTCTATTTGGTCATTATGAATGGAATGTTATGCCATTTGGCTTCAAGATCGCACCAAGTGAGTTTCAAAATATCATGAATGATATTTTCACCATTTTTTTCCAATTTTCCATTGTGTATATCGATGATATACTGATATTCTCTGACTCTATAGAAGACCACTGGAGACACTTGTATCAGTTTTACAAAATTATCAAAGAAAATGGTTTGGTTTTATCTCCAACCAAAATTGATTTATTCCAAACAAATATACGTTTTCTTGGCCATAAAATTCATCATGGACAAATCACACCAATTTCTAGAGTTATAGAGCTTGCTGATAAATTTCCTGATGAAATTAATGACAAAACCCAATTACAACGATTTTTAGGCTCTCTAAATTATGTTGCTGAATTTTACAAAAACCTCTGTGTTTTACTTAAGCCCTTGTTTGCAAGACTTAAATCCAACCTAGGTCCATGGACTAAAACCCATTATCAAATAGTCCGTCAAGTCAAAGCCCAGGTCAAGAGTCTTCATTGTCTAGGAATCTCAAACCCTGTTGCCTTCAAGATTAGTAGAAACCGATGCGTCTAATTAGGGATACGGTGGTATTCTTAAACAACGTCTTTCGGAATCTACTCGGATACAATTGGTTCGCTACCATTCTGGTATTTGGAATTCAGCTCAACTCAATTACTCTACAGTTAAAAAAGAAATTTTATCGATTATTTTGTGCATCATGAAATTTTAAGATGATTTAGTTAATCAAAAGATTTTACTTCGAGTTGATTGTAAATCTGCAAAAGAATTTGTAACTAAGGATTTTTTAAATCTTGTTTCCAAACAGATTTTTGCACGTTAATTATGATTTGTATTTCCATAAGTTTGTAATTTTATAATCTTCAATTAAGTTATGCACATAGTTGATCAAACTATGTTGTGACAAATATTTGGGTACAATTGCATTAGAAAAAACTAATGATTATAGTCTTAGTAATGGCTCAAGATATCCAGGCCATAGTCACTAATCTAAGCTCATGGTTCTTTAAACTTGTAAGATACAAATCTCATCTTCCCAACAAACTCAATCAAACTCAATTTAGAGGGTTAACCTCCACCCCTCGTACAACAGGAAACCAACATGCAATCATGCCACCTCGTCGAGTTCGACCTTGCATAACTCAGTAACTTGCCAAATTTGAATCTTGTACCGCAGAGTATGATCCAAGTTTTTTTTTTAATCTCTCCCCCATCTGTCAAGGCTCTTGGATGGGTTTCCTATTAGAATTAGCAGGGAACAATTAACCCATACTTAGATCCAACCCTTGTGGGACGAACATCCTCGAGCTTATTGTCTTTGATGATCGGATTGGCCTTAGCTATGTCTGCGTTCCCAACTCACTTGAAATCGAACATGCATCAGTGTTGCTCCGAGTTATAGCAGTTGTTTTGGAGGTTTATGGTGGGGTTAGAGAAGATGAAGTGAGGACAGTGGCAGTGGGAGGTCGTTGGTGGTGGGAGAGTTGAAAGGGAAGGAGAGGGTTTCGGTGGCTGCTGACGATGGAGTGCGATTAGAAAGAGGCAGGGACATGATGGAAATTTTGAAATTTAGGAAAGGGCAAATGGGAAACAAAAGTTAGAGTTGAAGACACGTGTATCGTTCATCTTTGCCTTCTGTTATTATAGTTGTAGAGACATTGTTATTTAAGTACACACAAAAAGTGTAATGAGGTCCTCTTGGGTTTTGTGTTGTAGGACCTGAAGCTTGACAACGACTTTTTGACACCATCAATCCCGTATTGACATCATTACGCTTCACATTTCTGTCTAACACTACCACCTTTCTATACCACACCATCACCTATTTTTTGACACCATCATTTTTCTTCTTTTTTTGTTGAGAGTTTTCTTCAACAGTGAACAATCGCGGTAGCATTCCTGCCCTCGTCACCACAACCATCGCTCTCTGTCATCCCTTATTGCCTATTGTTGCTCTCACACCGTGGCTTCCCTCCTACTTTATTTTATCTTTCCTTCTCATATCGTCTTTCTTCCTCTCTTTTCAACCCAAGAACAACAACATCAACAACAAAACACAAAAAACAACAAGAGCAACAACAAAATGCCAACCGATGCCTCGCCTCCCACTACCCTCATTGCTAATGCCACGCCCCGTCTTGAGCCTCCATTTTCTATTTATGATCTCGCAGCCATAGCTGCAAAATCAATTTATTTTAAGAGAAAAGCAAAGAAAAGAGGAGAAGCGAAAGAATAAAATAAGAAAAATTGCAGGGCGACATCAAGCGAGGCGGTGCGATGGGCAGTAGTGCCACTGCTGCTACCTGTTATTCTTGTTGTTTTTGCTTATTGTTGAAAAGAAACGCAAATATGGAGACAAGAGAAAAGATAGGGGGAGAAAGATGACGGGTTGTAACGTGAGACGATTTACCAATCTTGTAGAGTCGACGACATCATCTCACTCCACCTCTTCCTTTCTCCCTTTGTTTTCTGTGACGCCGACTATCCAGTCCCAACCATTTATTCTTTTATGCCCCTTCTATTTGTTTACTGCGAGACCGACAACTGCCCCGCCTCCTCCTCTCTTCGTCTCATTCCCTCTCTATTTAATTTATTTTCCTTTTCCACCATCGCCACTAGCCATCAGCAATCACAACCTTTTTGTATGCTTCGAGAAAGAATAATTTTTAAAAGTATTTTATCAAGATGAATTCGTATATCGATGTCTAATTTTGTATTTTATTTATAAATAAATTTCAGGAGATACACGAAAAATTCGATCCATTAGTTTTTCTTCCAGATATATGTTTGTATCTCGAGGTTCATCTGTGGGTTAATGTGGAAGATCATCGTGAGTCTTTTGACAGCTAACGCATGTTGACTGCTAGTCCTATGAGAGAATGCAGTAGTGATTAACGTTAGGAGTATCCTCTAATTAGCTATTTTTATAGGAAAAATCGCAAATAACCCAATTTTTTTTAAATGTAGTCTTGTTTAACAATAGTGTTTTGTATATATTTATATATTGTTAAAATTTTAACAAAAAAATATGTTAATGTAATTATTATATTATCACTAATTAACTATGACTCATCACCCTACCCCCTTCAACAAAAGTACAGGCTTCGTTACTGGCCATACCTATATCACATTCAACTTTCATTTTATTTTTTCTTCTTTTCATATAGTATCCAACTTTCTCTTTTCTTTTCTTTTTTAAAATAACAAGGAATAAAGGAAGCCAACGAGTTCATGATTTTTCTTCTCGAGAATAAAAAAAGTGTCAAATCATATTATTTTGATCAGTGTGGAGTAGGGGTGGGCATCCCATCCCGCGATCCCGTTCCCGTTCCCGTCCCGATCCCGATCCCGTCCCGTCCCGTCCCGATTTTTCCGGGTCTTAATGGGATTGAATAATTTCATCCCGATCCCGTCCCGTCCCGATCTAGAATGGGATGGGATGGGATGGGATGGGATGAAGATTTTCAATCCCGCCAATCCCGTCCCGTCCCGAACTAATTTTTTAATATTAATTATTAATATTTTTATTTATTTATTTATTTTAGGATTGTGAATGCCCATACAAATTCACTGATGTATATAACATTTTTAGCATCTCAATTTTTCTCTCACACATATCTCTAGATTAATCTTTTGACCAAACAAGGTCACAAAGCTACCTCTTGTATGGTATGCAATGGTTTCAACTGCTGATGAGTCAAATTGCAATTGCAACATAAATACAACTCTAAATCCACCCATTTTCCCATTTAGTGAGTCATCATAATCTCTCTCATCCATTTTAAGGTCTTTTCCATTGTGTAAATCGGAGTTCAATAAATTCAACAGAGTTGATAGGAGAGTCATCAACCTCAGGAGAGTCATCAACCTCACGCTCTGTAAAGTCCATTTTGATTTTAATATCAAATTTGCAATATGCATGTTCAAACAAAACTTTTTAAGATCTTGAAGGGTTCCACGTCCAATGAAGTTTGCCACATTGATCGCTCTCATGTACTGAAATGTCTTTAGAAGAATAGATCATAAAAGAGAGAAAAGAAAGACAACCAAGAAACAAATAAAACTGAGGCCAATTTCATTATCAAACTTAACGAGTCTTGAATCATAAGTGAAATGCTGTTGAAAATAAGGATAAACTATGATAATTGGTGCCAAGGATCTCACTGAACAAATGTATCTTCTTCTGTTCTAATTGTATAGAATAACATTGATCCAACTCTTTTCCTATCCTAAAGTATCATCCTATAGATCCATGAAAAGTAGTAAGGAATAGCTCATTTACCAAAAATATTTATCTCTAATGAGATTCTACTATATCAAATGAACCCAAAGTGTATCCCAGTTACAAAACAAATTAGAAGCACTCCTTAGCCACAAATTAGTTGCATGATTATTCATCCATTAACTTTGAATTCCCAAACAACCTTCATGGTAAGGAAAACAGATGTCCTCCAAACTGATAAGGGAATGAGATTGCACTATGTCCAGACTAGACCATAAGAAGGTCTTACATAAGTTATTCATAACATCAAATAACTCTAGAATGATTATAAAAACACACGACGTGCCATTGGGTCACCTTGCCTTATACCTTGCCTTAACTCTAGCATGTTGATCCCGTCCCGTCCCGATCCCGTATGAACGGGATGGGATAGGGATGGGTATATCTCGTCCCATCCCGTCCCGTGCCCACCCCTAGTGTGGAGCGAGTTTTCCTAGCCTAAGTCTTGGGTATGATATTATTCACACGTGGTGGTGAGACCGAGCGTAAATGGTTGGTGTACAAAACAACTCCTGGAAACAATTTTACAAAACAACTCCTGGAAACAACGCTCGTCGCTTGTTCAGACGAAACTAGGGTTCTTCTTCTCTTCATTCTCTCTGTTTCCTCTGTTCTTCTCATACACAGAGATTTTGATCAATACAGTGAAATGGACGAGCGTTACGAGCCACCTGCAACAGAGTTCCAAGAGAACACTAAAGACCCTCTCTTAGACCTCTCTTCTTTGACGGACTCAACCGAGCTTTGGCTCATCCAGTTGCCAAGCAATCAAGTAATCCATCTCTCCTCACATCACAATTATTTTTTCCTTGTTGAAAGCAATCAAGTTTTAATATTTGCAGATATATTATGAGATTTTCTATTTTTCTCCGTTTGGGTACCCACCATAGCCACCCACTGATTTGGACGGGCAGCAACTGACACTCAGGTTGCATAAAGATGGGAAATTGGGCGATTTTGAGAGCCCATCTGGTGAGATTTTTTAACAGTTGTTTGTGTTGTAAGTTGTAACAGAGAATGTGACCTTGTTGGGTGTTTGGGGTTGTCTTTTTTTTTTTTTTTTTTTTTTCTTACTTTATTTTCATTGATAATGTGCAGGGAAATCATATGGCGTTGTGAGTTATGCGTCTCAAGCACCGGATGCCACAGTTTTTCTATCCTCGCCTTCTGAGTCAAAAATTGGTATGTGTTAAATAACCTCTTAGAGCAAAACAAATATGAGCATTTGATGTTTGATATTTAGTTACTGGAAGTTTTTGATATTGAATGCTTGAAGTGTGGATTTCGTGTTACTAATTGTGAAATGTAGTTCGTTCTGTTGTTGTATTGGGCATTGCATGATAAAATGAGTGATACTCTGATAGTACTTCTTTATGGCTTGGATGTGTTTTGTATGCGGTCATTTACTCGTTTTCTCTAGTTTTAGTTCTTCAGTGGTTATTCTAGGATATTATATTGACGTGGTTTGCTATCATTTATATTTTAGTATAAGCAAAATAGTGCCTTTTATGTTGTTCTGCTTTGGTCTACAGAAAAAAAAGGTGTTCTTCTTGGTGTATCAGATGAGCACCAAATGAAAAAATCCCCTTTAGGAACCTTAAACCTCTAAATTTTTGGGATTGGATTTCTCTGACATTAAAATGTAGTGAGCTAATCTGGATTCCATGTAATAATAGTTGTGAAAGCCTCGAAAGGATCTTGGATGCACTAGATCACGCAAGGAAGAGGATGTCATGGATGATACTGATTACTATTTTAGTAACTCAAGCAGTATTGGAGAGGAGACAGATTGCATGTTGATGAATATGGAGGTAAGGGAAAGAAGATAGGCTAAATTGTTGACACTTTTGGTTTGTTGTTTAGAATTTTAGTTGTGTATTTATTTTTTTATTTTGGGTGGGCTTTGATTGATCCCAATTCCTGGGATGTTATCTTTCTTTGGTGCTTCTATACCAGTGGACTCAAAAACTATAAACCACTCACTGACTGTACCTTGCCAATAAAAGTGCTTAAAGAAAGAGTGTAGCAGCAAAACTGGCTTCATGTTTACCTGCCCATCTCATGCCACTCTGGTGACTAAACTTTGACCACTAAAGCTGCTGCAAAACAAGTTACTATCACAAGTATTGGTGAGTATTAATGTTGTTAAGAATCTCGTACTGGACCTGGTTAACCGAGTTGGTAAAGAAGTTTATGTTCCTGTCCATGTGTCCCACCATAGAGAGTGGCAAAGCCTTCATTGACACATCTCTATGGAGTTCTACCTTACCTTTTCCCCTGCTGCAAATTCGAGCATTAAATCTCATATCAGGATTGTCACAGAATTTTGTTCCAATCCGTGCTGGGTTCACTACAAATCTCAAGCAAATGCAAATGGTTTCCCTAGATATGTAATTTTGAGTGCTTAGCAGTCATTCACAATTTTTTTTTACTTCCAGGATCTTCCATTTTAGTTTATGAGTTTCAGCAAAAACAATTTTCTAAAAGATAATGCTAGTTGTTGTGACGTTTCTGGTGATCGGTGGTTGTATGATAGTTGATGGTGGTGATTGGGGTAATGGTGGTAGTTGTGATGATGGTGTGATGGCGGGGGTGATTTGTTTTCATGAGACTCAAATTGTCGTCAAGCTTTGTAAATTTGCATGGAAAATATAGTTAGAATTTCATGAGAAACTAGTTTGCATTTACAACAGATATTCTATCACGCCCCAATTTTTGAGAAAACAAAATCCTGATATTCATGTAGAATTATCCATTTTCCCAAAACTCGGGATGTGAAAATTCAATAACAATAAAAATATCTAGCAACAACAACTAAAATATAATTTAAAAAATTAAAACAAACTAAAAATAATCTAACCATGAACTCTTTGACGATGTTCGCCCCACTAAAGAAACTTCAGTAGCGCTGTTCAAAACTCTGAAACAAGGCTAATCCGCTAGTGACTACATTTTCAGAGGAGCAATCTTAAACAAAGCTAATCGGCTAGAAGCAAAAGCTCACTTGGGTCAGCAATAACGCTGGTGTGAGTAATCTTAAAGTATGATTCAAACAAGAAACAAAGAAAGCTCACAGAACAAAAAAAACTCACACACTTGAATTACTAGATTTGGATTGAGAGAACAAAACTATAATAATTGATGAAGAAACGAATCTAGAGGTGATTGAATGAGAAAACTCATCGAAATCGCAAATCGCAAGGGATTGCGCAATCGACGCAATCGTCCCATCCCTTTTCTCTTGTTGAAAATCAACCCATTTGTCTCCCTCGCAACATACACCGCCACACACAACAGTCACCAACAACGTCGTCATCCCCTCCTGCTCGCAATCAGCCACAACTCCTCTTGATCGCACGCCACACACCGCCATTGTCCAGTCAAACAGATGACATCATGCAGACATCATCTTATCCAATCAGCCAAAGCAGACCAAATTTTCAGTTCAACCTGCTGTTTTCAATCCCCTGTAACTTTCTCATTTCTTATCTAAATCGATCATTCCACATACCATTGGAAACCTCTAAGTCTCATCTATCCTATAGTATCCTTAATCACCTCAAGTAGACACTACAACGATAGTTATTCATACATGAACAGACCCAAACGATCATGTTTACCCCCTCACATAGAAGTGTTTGCACCATCATATCTAGTGCAATTCTCGGAAAGCTTATATATTCATCTTTATAATGGTATAAATTATAATCTTGTTAACGAAATCTAAACTAAAAATACATGAAATTCGTATGAAGATATACCCATTTCAACACTACAAACAACATCAAAATAGCCAAATAAACATCTTTTAATCAAAATAATTCGAAGTGATAAATCTTACTCACCGGATAAAAACACAGCATCGAAGCATAATCCTATGCTTCCCACTCGAATCCCCTTCGAAGCTCCACAACCCAACCATCATGATTCAAAATCCTTCAAATCTCACAAATATTAAAAAGGGGGAAAATCAAGAACTCACCCTTTTGGTCTTGTTTTTTTTTTTCTTCTTCTTCCAATTTCTCATACTTTTTTTTCACACACTGCTGGAAAAAAAATTACCCATATTTAACTTATTGAAAGTAAACCCTATTAGATTAGGTTTTTTTTAAAACCAAATTTTCTATTTGCACCCTCATTTAAACTCCCAAAAATAAAACCCTAAATTTTAAAATTTAAATTCACATAAATTTAACTCTATTTTAATTTAGAAAAATTCGAAATTAAATATTTTAGTCATAAATTTTTTTTACGAGTGTTACATCATATACACCTTAAATGGAATCTCGGGAGAGTTAAGTGAATTTTGAAAAAATACTTGGCAAACAAACTAATATCTTAAAATAATTTCAAATAAACTTTAGGTATATAAATTTTTATTGTCATTGAAAAAGTACTGGTGTTACAATATATACAACTCAAAAGGAATTTCGTCCCGGGATTCGTTGAAAATGCTAACTGAACACTACAGATGACAAACCACTAAAAGCAAAACTAGACTAAATAATGTCACCCAAACATTGACATTAAAAATAAATAAATAAAATTACTTGAGCACACACAAATTAATGAAACCTCATCATGCGATTTACGAAGAAAATGAAACAATAACAAAATTTCAAGGCTCATCATTGTCACTTTATCTCTAGACCATTACATTATTACTCACCCATATCCACATTTCGATGATCACCTAGACTCTACCCCAGCTTAGGCTAACTAAATGCTTTGATACCAAACTGTCACGCCTTGATTTTTGAGAAAACAAAATTTTAATAACCACGTAGGATTATCCGTTTCCCCAAAACTTGGGACGTGAAAATTCAATAACGATAGAAACATCTAGTAGCAACAACTAAAACATAATTTAGAAAATTAAAACAAGCTAAAAATAATCTAACCATGAACTCTTTGATGAGGTTCACCCCACTAGAGAAACTCTAGTAGCGTTACCCAAAACTCTCTAAACTTGAAACAAGGATAATCAGCTACATTCCAAGAGGAATGTACCCAAGAAGCAAAAGCTCACTCGGGTCAGCAATAACGCTGGTGTGAGTAATCTGTTATTGCTGGTGTGAGTAATCTTGAAGTATGATTCAAAAGGAAACAAAGAAGGCTCACTGAATAAAAAAAACAAAAAAAAACTCACTTGAATTACCAGATCAGGATCGAGAGAACAAAACAATAATAATTGATAAAGAAACAGATCTAGAGGTGATTAAAATTTATTACACTGCAAGGGTATCGAACTCAAGTCATTAGTAATAAAGTTTTAAGGTTATAGAACTCATGTCATTAGTAATAAAGTTTTAAGTATGATTCAAGTTTTAACGTGTATATAATGTAACACTTGTAAAAATTTCCTATGGTTAAAGTATTTAATTTCGGATTTTTCTAAATTAAAATAGAGTTAAATTTATGTAAATTTAAATTTCAAAATTTAGGGTTTTATTTTTGGGAGTTTAAATGAGGGTGCAAATAAAAAATTCGGCTAAAAAAAACCATAATCTAATAGGGTTTATTTTCAATAAGTTAAATATGGGGTAATTTTTTTCTCCAGCCGTAAAAAGAGTTTGTGTGAAAAAAAAAGGAATAAGAAAAGTAGGAGAAATTGGAAGAAGAAGAAAAAAGACAAAAAATGTGAGTTATTGCTTTTCCCCTTTTTAATATTTGTGAGATTTGAAGGATTTCGAATCATGATAGTTGGGTTGTAGAGCTTCGAAGGGGATTCAAGTGGGGAGCATAGGATTATGCTTCGATGCTGTGTTTTTATCTGGTTAGTAAGATCTATCAATTTGAATTATTTTGATTAAAAGATATTTATTTGGCTATTTTGATGTTTGTAGTGTTGAAATGAGTGTATCTTCATACGAATTTCATGTATTTCTAGTTTAGATTTTGTTAATAAGATTATAATTTATACCATTAGAAAGATGAATATATAAGTTTTTCATAGGTATATAGAACGGAAAATTTGGTGTAGAATTGCACTAGATATGATGGTGCAAACACTGCTATGTGCAAATATTGTATTGGAAAATAGGGGGTAAACATGATCGTTAATGTAATTAAGGATACTATAGGATATATGAGACTTAGAGGTTTCCAATGGTATGTGGAATGTTCGATTTGGATAAGAAAGTTACAGGGGATTGAAAACAACAGGTTGAACTAAAAATTTGATTTGTTTTGGCTGATTATGATGACGTCAGCATGTGTCATCTGTTTGACCGGACAGTGGCGGTGTGTGGCGTGCGATCGAGAGGGGTTGTGGTAATTTAAGTGTGATTTTTTTTTTGTTCAGTGAGCCTTCTTTGTTTCTTGTTTGAATCATACTTCAAGATTACTCACACCAGTGTTATTGCTGACCCGAGTGAGCTTTTGCTTCTTGGGTACATTCCTTTGGAAATGTAGCCTATTAACATTGTTTCAGGTTTAGAGAGTTTTGGGCAACGCTATTGGAGTTTCTTTAGTGGGGTGAACCTCGTCAAAGAGTTCATGGTTAGATTATTTTTAGTTTGTTTTAATTTTCTAAATTATGTTTATGTTGTTGCTGCTAGATGTTTCTATTGTTATTGAATGTTCACGTCCCGAGTTTTGGGGAAATAGATAATCCTACGTGGATATTAGAATTTTGTTTTCTCGAAATTTGGGGTATGACTTCTGTGCTTGGCTAATACTAAAAGTTGAGTGGACTCCATCACAAAAATTGGATCTCATTTTCACATAACATTTGTTGATTTGGTCTGTGTTGTGCCTCACTCCAAAAACCAAGTTCTAGGTCACGTTGAGCCCTTCATCTGCCGATTTAAACCGAGTTCTGGGTGTATCCCATTCCATACAAGTTTATCTTGATGAGCTTATATGCCAATGGGTACCAGCTCAGTTGTAGACTTGTTGAGGATGGAGTCATAAATCCAGGGTTCGAACCCTGCTGCCAGCGGCATTTGGGATAGGAGGGGTTAAGGGATTAAAAAAAAGCTTATATCTTAAGCAGTCATATGCTTTAGATTTACTGAACTTTCCTAATTTGCTTGGTAATCTGTTAATAAAGGGGTTTTACAGCAATGACGAGGCAAGGAATTGTTGAGAGAGGAGCCTACCAATCTTTGGTGCCGAGACTCTTTTACTGTTTGGGAATGGAATGATTTTTCATAGAATTGTGTGCTCTTCTAAGTGGATGCTCTTTGTTAGCATACAGCATAATTTCCCGAAAACATTCTCAGTGATGAGATGCTTTGATTTCTTAGAGGCATAACTTAACTCAGACGGGACAAACTTAGGTGATTGGTCCCTTACAGAAATTAATTTGGGTTTGAGATTTCAATGAACTTATTAGAAAATGGGGAAAAAAAAAAAAAAAAAAAAAAAGAGAAAAAATGGACCTTGTTATCTCCACTTGGTGGATTTAGGTCACGGTTTGGATGGAAAGAAATAACATTTACAGAAGGAAGAAATATATGATTCCCAAAGATGCGGAATGATGAGAGGACTGATTTTATAACTGGAGCATTTGCGTAAAATGACATGTTAGCTGCGTCTTACTGAATTTTCATGTTCATCTTTTCAAGGGGAGGATTAAGACAGAAGCAGGTTTGTAAGGGGCAAAGTTCCTTGTTACATATGATTATGCATCTTCCTTGATCCCACATTTGTCATTGTGGTCTATAAGCACAAAGAGAATGATGATGCAACTGTGCACAACAAACAATAAAAGGCAGGTCCTCATGGGGAAATCTGTATGTTCTCTCCATCCTTGCCTTGAAGGTCTTGGATTAGTTCTTCTATTGATGATCTCAGGTCTGCTGTCAGAGTTATGAGCCTTCGTCAGACGTACAAATTTATGAAATAACATTATATTGTTGTCACCAAGAGTGATCCAATCTATACTTCCAGCTGATTGGTTGGCTCATTGGGTTCTGCCAATGTCGTCAGAGTTCTGAGCCTTCGTCAGAGATACAAATTTATGAAAGAACATTATATTTTTGTCACCAAGAGTGATCCAATCTATACTTCCAGCTTATTGGTTGGCTCATTGGGTTCTGCCAATCTGGGAATACCAAGAAAGTCTTTTCATCTTTCAGACTGTCTGGATGTCTTAGGGACTGTGTGGTCTCTGATGAAAATATTTGGTTATCAAAAAGGAAACTTTCCAAAGATGAAGTCTCAAAGGCTATAGTGAGACGAGCTCCAGTACACTGTTCTGTAAATGTAAGTAGCTGCTCCAATTCGACCTGTCAGTCTACACGAATACTGTTTCCATGGAGGAGTTGTGCACATTGCAAATGTAGTAACATGCTTGTTTTATTTGCAGTGATACACCACTTTCTCTTCTCTTCTCCTCTCTCTTTTTTTATTTTATTTTTTATTTAATGTTTTAGTTATTTTTTTTAAATTTATTATTTAATTATATATTTATTTTAC
Organism: Berberis vulgaris; assembly: GCA_963556465.1. NCBI lineage: Eukaryota > Viridiplantae > Streptophyta > Magnoliopsida > Ranunculales > Berberidaceae > Berberis > Berberis vulgaris. Next base: position 89,530,153 of record OY747126.1, read on the forward strand.
TTATTTAAAAAAAAAAAATTGGGGTGGAGTGGGGAGGGGAGGGCTTCTTCGCTCTTTAGGGGTGGCATTTTAAACAAGTTATAGATGATACTGTTATGATTTCACTTAAGACTCATTCTCTATTTGATAACTGAATTCCGTGATCTTTTTTCATTTCGCTCCAGTTGGAAAGATCTCACGAAGAGTTTCTTTACTCCACTATCCAGAACCTAGTGAGTTGGAGAAAGCTAATTCTAATCGTCAAGGTCGCATGTATCAGGGATCTGCAGGGTCTTCCCGTTTCAAGTCACAAGGTAGCAGGAGAACCACAAGTGGAGTATCCCATGTTACAATGACCCCAGCAACTAGCAGCAGACAAAGAGGTTCCTTGCTTCAAAGTGGTGGTGAATCATCCAAACGTCCAATGAAAAGATATGCTGATGGATCCATGAGGTCTATGGATAGGTCTCAAGACTCACATGGTAGGAGTGATGTTACTTCAGGATCTCTTGGCCACCGTCATGAAGGAAAGTCAAAGAAGGCTAAAGATGAGGAATGATGCATCTATTTCATTTGTTGAAAACTATGGTTCATCTAGCCTAGTTGAAGAATGCTGAAATCGAAACCTTTCAACGACCTACCTTGTTAACAAGCCCAATATCCTTGATTGACGGGAAAATAGGATTGTATTTTGTGGAAGCTGTACTAACATTCTACCTGAGTGCATACTAGTGTTTTCGTTGTGATCCGTCCTGCTAGCAAACAACAATTTTGGAATGCTTAGGTTTTTAGTGATGTTTATTCATCCAGGTTTTTAGTTCATATTTAGTACATGAAAGTTTTGTGGCCAGCAATGTAATAAAAGACCATATTCAAATTTTGTGGCTTCCTTTCTTTTGTTTCATGATTATACTTGTGCCTTTGCCATGCACAATTGCTGTTGAGTTTACCTCGATTGAATGGCACTGTTGAATCATTTAACAATTATTTTGTTTAAATATCATGTCGTAATTTCTGTGCAACGATTAGCATATAAATATGAGAAATGAGAGGCAATAGTACCTGTCATATGGTGTTGCTTTGTGTTAGTCTTGTGGCCAATCTAGATATGGTTTTCTGCAAATACAAGCAAGATAGATTTTTGTACGAGTGGATCGATTATAGTACATGGGACAGATCAGGAAAAAAAAATGCTAACAAATTAAAAAAAATAGGATATTTTCCAAGAAGCGGGTGTTTGAGTCAATCTTAAGCCGCATCCATTTTCCAAGCAAATCCATTCTTGCTTTCCTTTTCGATAAGGCTACTAGACAAGTTATCTAAATGTTTATGTTAGACAGTATATCTTCCTTAGGCTTGAAGCTACTGGAAAAAATGGGGATGTGGTATTTTATTAACCACAATATTGTATGAGTACATTTGTAAGACTAATAGGTTTGAAATGATTGATTGGAGTAGAACGATGTGTTTAAGGAACAAGAGTTGTATAACTACAAACAAAATTGGGGAATTCTAAATGTCGAGGGAACCAGCGAGGGAGGGGGGTGAAGCCGTTCATCTCCCTCGAGATACATGCAAGTCCGTGTCTCAAAGCACTTTCACGTATCTCTAGGGGGATAAGCGGCTTCACCCCCCCTCCCTCGCTGGTTTCCTCGCCCATTCCCTCACTGTTTAGACAAACCCAACCAAATTAGAGTCAAATAATTGGATTGGAAGAAATCATGGACAATCTCTAGCTACTTCTTCTCGAAGGATTACATCATTCCGTATAAATAAACGTACACCACGAAATCTGGGCCAATATAAGGTGATAGTCATCATCGTGACAATTTGTCTGTGACAATAACACGAGAATGTGTCAAGAAAAAGCATCGAAACAACAATTGAGGTCACTAGCACGCTCACAGAAAACCCGGCCATGGGTGTGTATACAAATTTTTTTAGTCAGATTCTCGTGAAATTAGTATGGTGACAGGAAGGACCTTTTGCCTCAAAATTTAATGACTACGTAGATATGCTTGGTCATCATAGACATTTTAGTCAAGCCATATGCGTGAGCTCGTTGATTTTTTCTGCTTGAAGATTAGGTTATCATTAAGGTGGAAAGGACATCTCGAAAAGACGTGGATATAACTCAAAACGCCTTTTCTAAACGGCCAGGAAATGGGCAAGGGAAAGAGAGCGAGGGATGGGTGTAACCACCATTTCCTTCAAGATGCGTGCCGTTGCTGATCCTCTTCCCTCGCCCATTTCATCGTTGGGAAGAAGGGCTCAACCATGCATATCCGTTTAAAATATCAAACCATCCAACAATTTTAGCCAGCCTTGTTTGCTTATTTTAGGTTTTTTTTTTAAAATTTTACAATTTTACCCTTTTTTAAAGTGGTGTTTGTGATTGTGTTTAAAAAAAAGTACAAATATAAAAAATAAAAAAACAAAAAAAAAAACAACTCAAAAGATGCCTGCAAACCCAGGTTGACTAGACTTACTCCCAAACCATCACTCTCAGTCTCTGCAATTTTTTCTTATAATGTATAAACTGGAGAAAATATCAAGTCAACACAATGCCGTAATAGCTTCGAAGTTTCCGAACCCCACGATGTAGAAGACCAACATATCTCATGAACACAAGGGCGGACCCAGGATTTTAGTCGAGGGGGGTGAAATGGAAAATACTTATTAGTTGATAATAATAGTTATCAATGGTAAAGCCAATTTTTTTTTTACCGAAACTAGTAACTAATAAAAAAAATTCAACTATAAAAAATACAATGCATATATCAAATTGGATCCAAGTGTAGTCAATTTTAAGCCAAAATAAGGTCACTATTGATAACCTTAGCAAAGAGCAAACAAGCATAATAACTAGAATATATAACTAATATCACAAAAGAGTTTGTCTAGGCAGCCAGACTTTAAAACCATTTTTTTGCCAGGCTAGAGCATTTTTACACCTTTACCCATTCTCTTTCAAATACAATCACAAACATTATCTATAGAAAGGATAGAAATGTAAAAAACTTAAAACCTGACCAAAAAGTGGCTATAAAGCCTGGTTGTCTAGAATTGAGAATCACAAAATAATTAGGATAAGTTCTAGGTGAAGCTAAAAAAAATTTGAAATTTGCGAATCTAATATGATTATAATACAATTTCAAAGAAAAAATAGTTTATATGAGGCTCAAATTTATACGAGTTGGCTAATGGTATATATTTTCATTGAATTCTATCGTTATTATTTTAGATATTAATTTTAAATATTTTTTTGTTAGGGGTTTAATATCACTTGTGAAAAACAATTCATTTACTTAATGTTAATAAATTTTTATTAAACTAAACATTTTTTAATGTTTGCAATTACTAATAAAATTGCATTGAAAATAAAATAAAAAATGCACTCGAAGAGTATTGAACTTAGGTCTTTTACCAAAATTAATAAACCTCCAACCATTACACCAACAAAGACATGTTTGAATATTTTCATAAACAATTAACATATTGTATTCTACATTATATAATCGATTTTTTAAGACTAAAATATATATACTAAATATATTTTAAAAGTTGAGGGGGGGGGCAGCTGCCCCCCCTCGCCCCTTAGTAGGTCCGCCCATGCATGAACACACTATCTATCATCCTTCATACGACCTACTATCTCAGATTTTGCTTATAATCAATCAGATGTAATTTGTTTTCATATTTCATATTCTATACTGGTTATAGTGAGAATACTTGAATTTGATTCTGAGGCCTCCCCTTCGGATTTGGATTCCTATGAGTATTGGGAAAATAATCTTATGAAAAATTGATTTCTTATCAGTAAATAGATAACTCAATAGTGAAAATATACATAAAAAGGGAAATAAATTTCATTTTCCAAAAAAAAAACCAACCAAACATACTCTAAAATAAAAAATAAAAAAAAAATTCAAAGAAATTAGTGCCTAATCCAACATATTATCAAGGAAAAGCAAATAGGACTACGACAAATTTGTGCATCTTTGGATATTTTTTTATACTTTTTATCCATACTCTTTAAAACACAACCACAAACACCGTTAAAAAAAATGGTAGAATTGTAAAAAAAATCCGAAAGACACGCCGTAGAATTCTTAGCATGGATACATGAAAGACACTTGGCACAAAAGACATATAGGGCGGTGATGCAGGTGAAATGCACCTAGAAACAAAGACTTACTGACTTGAACAAAGTCACAAACTGAGCTGACAATATTGAACGAAATGCATGCTGACATTCATCTCGAGGAAGATTGGGTCGCTCCTTTCCCTCGCTCTCTAGAATTTTTGCTTTTTTAATAAATCACAGATTGTGTACCCTGTATGATATCTTTTTCCAGATCTTCTTCTCCTCTTTCTTGGAAACCTCCTTTCAAGAGTCCCTTTAAAAGGCTGCAGATGCATGTGTTTGTGTTAAGTCATTCAACTCTGCAAAACATGGACAAGTTCAGAGTAAACCAAGAGAATTCGAGGAACAAATCGACATCACCACCACCACTATCATCATCATCGTCTTCACCATCAACCAAAGTAAAGAGAAAACCCATGAAGATTGTGTACATCTCAAGTCCAATGATGTTTAAAGCTAATAATTCGACAGAGTTTCGAGCACTTGTTCAAGAACTCACTGGCAGAACTTCTCACATCAAGACTCCTATTGCCACAGACACACCAAAAACAACACCCAGGATAGATGATCAGATTCGTAATGATGAGAAAATGTTGAACAATATGTCATCCATCGACTTCTCAGATGACTATTTCTCGATAGACTTGTTTGAGAACTTCGATGGGTTTCAATACCCTTGTGTCAATGTATGATACATGTTTATACAGACTTGTATGCTTGGAACTTCTTTTGCATATATGAGAGATTGCTGTTATACTTTGTGTGTTTAGTAGGATGAACATAATATAGATGTTTTGATTTTATTTCAAAATATATTATTTGTTCATAATTTCTTGCTGATTTGTGATACCATTTTCTATTTCTTAGCAATTGCAAGTTGCAGAAATGAGAACATCTTTATCGTGTCTACTAGATTATAAGTTGGAAGTATGAAACAGGAACATGTAATATACTACTTTCAGTTTAACTTGTAAGATAAAATGTTAAACAATCTCTCCATTCGATTGGGGGAGCTCTCCAGGATTTTGAAAAGAAAGAAAGCTGGGGCTTTGAGGGAGCTCTTCATTCAGTTTAACTTTTTTGGGAAAGAAAGCAGGGGTTTTGAGGATCCCCAATGGAGAGATACAGGTATATTATTACATGATTTAGTATTTTCGCTTAAAGAATTAAGGATCTGTTTGGTTGTATGGAATCTTATGTCATGAAAATTTATGAGGGAACTTCTACATTTTAAGCTAATTTGAGGTATCACTCCACATTCACCATTTGATTTTGTAATCAATGGTGAAAATGAAAGTCCCATGAACATGAAAATTATATGCCTTGAGGAACCAAGGAGTGAGATTCTTATATTTATGGGACTTTCATTCCCACCATTAATCACAAAACAAAATCAAATAGTGAATGTGAAATGATACATCAATTTAGCCTAAAATGTAGGGATTCCCTTATGAATTCTCATAACATAAAATTCCATGCAACCAAACACACCCTAAACTTCATCCAATTCATCCCCCAAGTTTACGCATCCAATTTACTTCTTTAAAGCCTATTCTCCCTTTATGATCTCAACTCCATGCTCTCAACTATACTTCCTCTACACCTTCAAATCAATGCTATGTAGTAACATTAATGCGTTTCTAGTATATCCTACACAATTAGATGTATATATAAGTTATGATTCCATCAAGCGATATAGCAAGGAACAGATCATCACTAGCACAATAAGCAAATAAAAACATAGAAACAATGGAACATAGTGCTGGTGATGTCAACCAACACTAGCAGTTTTTTATCAAAAGAAATGAAACAGAGTATAAGGGTCAACACTGGATGCTATTGGTGCTTTTGTTCCATAGAACGGACACAAAGCATGCACTTGTTTCTAATATCAAACTCACTAAAAGGGTCACTCATTCATTATTGGTGTGCTAACATTTGTTTTTATCCTTCAAAAACACTGTCAGGGTCGCTTCAGATTCTTTTCACTGACAAAATTCTCTAGTTTTCTCCGATATAAATATTAGTATAATCGTCCACCAACAATAATATAATCTAAAACCCCCAATTTAGGCTGGTCTCACCAGTTTATCAGACCAATAAGACCTTAGGAATTGACCACAGAGAATGTTCTACGAATATTGTCAAAATCTCCTAACTGGATAACTGGAAAGAACTAGTTTGATTGCTATCTAGCCTCGAATGATCACAAAAGCTTATACTTTAGGCTGTGGGAATAAAATATTTTAAAACGATAAGTTTACCCCTCCAAAACCTAAACTTACACTTATCAAGCATGGGCAGTCAGAGATGCTTTAAACCTATTAACACAATTAAACTACAGAAATCGCAAGAGAGAAACTATGAAAAAGATAAAACAGATGAGATCACAAAGCATGCACGACATAGTCAAACACGACACAAATTTACAGATACAGTTATGCATGTCGAGTACCTAAAAAAACACGAAAGGAAGTCTTTGGTATAATTCCTACGATTACCATCATCACATTCAGTCAGTCGCTCGCTAGCACAAAGTACCTATTCTACCATTGAAACATTCTAAGACTAGCATGTACGATCTCAGCTTTCCTCAGTTTCCTTCCTCATTACCTTTCAAGTAGAGAGACTCACCTCCATCTCCACTTTGGCCACCAGAGTTGCCACCCCTCCCATCAGATCCCGCACTTCCTACCTCTTGCTTGCTGGCAATGGTCACTCCCCTGTGCATGCCCTCACCAGTGCTGCTGCGACCAAAATCTGGAAACCCACCAGCTGAAAGTGAGCTGTTCCCTCCTACACCACCCTCATTGTGCATCATGTGAAGTCCATTGTTCCCCCCAGAGCTCATACCAAGTTGGTTCTGCAAGGCTTGCTGCTGCATTGCTGACAGTGGCTGCGCATATAACATGGATGAGCGAGCAGCCATGAGTGACTGTGGATTCATTTGCTGGGCTTGCTGGTGCTGCTGCATGTAGTGTGCACCAGGCTGCACACCCGCGTTAGGGAACTGAAAAAATAAAAATGGAACCCAACTAATATATCCACAAGCATATAAAAGTACAATAGTAGATCAGAACGCAGAGGAAACTACTGCTACCTGAGCATGCAAGGTTGGTGGCTGGGGTTGAGAATCAGCAATAGCAGCAAGGTACATGAGGTTTCGCTGAAGCCTTGCCTGATTCCTACGATGGTGAGAAACAATTATGCGACTATGCGACTATTTCACCATTTAAATATTTCTCAAGCATCAACCATTTCCCAATAATGGTATTTACTATTGAATGTGATAGATAACAAGTTCCCAGTGAGTGTGATAACTCATCACAAGTAGTTTAATCAATGCAGATCAAAACATAATCATAATCACGAAAGATTTAGTTCATGTTTTTCTTTTGAGAAAAAGAAAAATCATTATTAAAACAATCAGACGAGGTAAACACTGGTACACATAAGATGATATCTCCAAACATGAGATGCTCACAGCAAGTGACAATGTTAGGAAGCAAACTAGTAGTCAGATACTGCTATACCAAAAAAAAAAAAAAAAAAAAAACACAAGTCTATAAAGTTACCAAATACACAGAACATGTAACACTTCTCCCAACATCCCTAGTTGACGACCAAACAAAAATTCTTCGATAGAAATTGATGCACATAGAATAACCAAATGAGTTTTGCTACCGGGCCACCACAGTCCCCTAGCCAGAGAGGACCACCTAGATGCCAATCTTGAATAAATACAAATTGATATATGTAAAATCACAAGCCTCAGAGATTAACTATCCTAAGAAGTAATAAATGGACACCTTAAAGCGTGGTCCATGTCCTTTAGCTTAGCTAGGGGATAAATTCTACCTGAATTAACAAGTGATCACCTAGCAAAGGGTTCTGACAAGATCTGAAAAAACAAGGACACTCACTAATCTAAGCTCAGATGTGTTATTAATGGCTCAAATCCCAAACCTTCGATGATTCAAACGTATGCAACAATGGTACAAGATGCATGTGGGAGTCAGACACGATTACAAAACATTTCAAACAGAGACACACTTGAACAACTACTCTTAATGCATTCACCCAGAGCTAACAAGCCCTAATATGCGATTAGACAGCTGATAATATATATAGCATACAATACCCTAAAAACAGCACCTGCTCTTTTCTTTTCTTTTTTTGATAAATCAAAATGATCAATAATCTTGATTAAAAAAAATAGACATACATAAAAATTAGACTAGTATACTGGCATTTCTCAGCTTTTAGAAGAGAGAGCCAAAATCCATGAACAATAAAGTAACAATTCAATGTGCATTGCAATGGAAGTCCGACTTACTCTGCACATTCGCTCAGCTTCCCTGAATTCTGGTTCTCGAGAATCTTCAGAATCAATGACTTGTTCTCATCCAGATACTACATATGAAAAAACCACAATGAATTGTGAATAAATAAGAAATTGTGATTAAACAACAGAGGATGCAGTATATAATCTAATTGATGAAAACAACAAAGAGACAACTAAGAATATAGACAACAGAACAGAACTGAACGAAGAGAAATTAGCACTACTAAATTGAGCAGAATTATACATAAACAAGTTGTCAACCGAAAGAATATCTGCTGAATTTTGAAACAGTATTTGGAAAACGATGTCAATTTATGAATAATTGTAAGCCAGGTATACACAGTAGGTGATGGAGAAATCTCAAAATTTCATGAAAAATTACAAGTCGGTAATCACGAATTTACTCCATACTTTGCTGTATCTTCATCTATAGTTTACACTGTTACTTAGGTAGTCATTTCCCACAAGAACTTCATAAGAGAGAGGCCTCTAGAGAGTGAGGTTCCAATCCTTTTTTCACTCCACCATCCTCTTCTAGAAGCTAACCAGAGCATGTTACTTTTGGCATCCAAAGGTGAATTAACATTTCTCTTCTAGTAATCAACAAAGTTAATAGAGAAGATAAATCTCCTTTTGTTTGACTTATAACATGAAACAAGACAACAAAGTGCATTATTGACACCTTAAGGGGGAATCAGTTATATAGTAATTATGATACTAAACACCTATACTAAGGGACTTGAGAATTGATCACTTAAGAATTGGCACTCATGATATCCCCATAGCTGGTGTTTGTTCCCAAAGTATCATGTCATTTATGGTGATCACAGCCTGCATATGCTGTTGGAGGAAGGTGGCTCTCAAAAGGAAGAGAAGAAAGTCTTTGGCTGGGAGGGAAATTGATTCTCATGGGAAGATGGAGATCACCATTTGTTCTCCTTAAATGTTCATCAGTTGCTCTGTGAGTTCTCTTCATCGCACCATGATGAACCAGTAACCACCCCAGTCCCTCATCACTTCCTCCCACCGGAGTTGCAAACTCAAGCTAGACATTGATTGGGTAGAGCATAGTGTCCGATCAACAACTCACGCAATGTATGCAAATCCTTATGTAACTTGAGCTAAGAGTTATACATGATAAATTTGACAACAGAGATTACGAAAATCCCCAAGTTAAATTCAAGACAAGCATATATGGGTCTTAAGGATATGGCTCCTATATGCAGTCCCATAATGAAATCAGGTATAGTTCCATTCATCAAACTAACTGTGAACAAAATTCCCAATTTTAGGAATTCTTAAGTTGAATTATTTAAGTAAAAACTGGCTAAACCTAGTGAGTACAACATTTTTTATGAATTGTTCCGTTGAAAGCCAGAAACTATTTTAGTGCATGACATTCTCCTTTCTTATAACACTCTTTCTCTCAGACCAAAAAGGCAGACCTCTTATCCCCCTGAAACCTAGCAGTCCAAAAAGCCATTAAATCGGAACAAGGAACAGTCCTTAAAATCAAGGAAAATCAATCAAACAGGTGGGAGCCACAAAAACTGCTAGATCCCTTCAAATCTACACAATCCTTTGTGCATGATAATCCAACTTCCTGATTAAAACAAAGGGGTTTTCTTCAAATGCACAAAAAGAGTCTCTAAAGTAACAAAAAATTTCATCCATCTTTTTATCCAATTCATTTCAATCCTCAACTGAAACAACGTGGCAATCATGAACACACACAACATAACCAATGAAGTCCTGCAATTTATCTGTTCACAATGACAAGATTGCAAAGTAAACCCCCTTCCCTTTTAAAAATAAGAGACTACAAAGGTAGAAGAGAGTAAGACAACAAAACATTCCAAAGCTTATATAGAGAGGGGTTTAAAATAAGAACAACAAAAAGAGGAAGATAAACAAAAAAGTACAAAAAGGAACAGTAATGAGAAGTATCAACTTCCATCAACATCAGAAAACCCTAATAAAAAAAAAAGCCCATCCACCTGCATACCATTAAAAGAAGATGGAAAAGACACACACAAACAAAAAAATCTTACACACCCACTCATTCACTAATCAACTAGTAGAAAAGAGAACTATAACAGAGGATTTTAGCTTAAGAAAGTAAAGAAATGAGGAGCAAACAAGGACCCATTTGAAAGCAGGCAAAGAAACACCAAAAGAACAAATACCCATAAAGCAAAAGCCATTAAAACAACTAAAAAAATCCCTCAAACATGATAAAGATGAACATGAAAAGCAGGACTATTAAAAAAAAGGGTAGAGAGAAAACCTGTTGGATGTGATCAGTAGTGACATTGCTGGGATTATAAGAAGCCATGATGGGCTGCATTTGCATGAGATTGTGTTGTTGGTGTTGTTGCTGTTGTTGTTGCTGCTGCTGCTGCTGCTGCTGCTGTTGTTGTTGCATTCCTCCGATGTAGCCCTCACTACTAGTAGCCCCCTGGTCCAACTGTTCTCCTCCTACTCTCTCTTCTTCTATTTCCTTCTGTAGTTGGCAATGGCAGAGAACCGACAGAAACAAAGACAGTATAGTGAGAAAGAGAAGAGAGAGGGAAAGATGAAAGTGATATATGAGCAAACAACGAGCGATGAGACCAGAGGAGTGTCTTGGGTTCTGGTTTTTGGTCTTGGGAGGCTCTTTTGCTTTTTGGGTCTCTCTCTGTGCTGTCTGTCACATAAACACTTCTCTGGCTCTCAGTGATTCACGTGGAGGGATTCAGAGATTGGAGACTACTTGGTGGTGGAGGGGAGAGAGTTTGTTGTAGAGAGAGAGGGTTTTATAACACTTGGAGGTGGTGGCTGTGTTCAAAGGATGCAATTGCAAACAAACCTAAGACCAAGTGAGTCTACTTTCACATACATGGTATGTTTGTTTGGTCACTAGGTCTTTATACAACACACATCTTGGTTGGACCATTTGATACTTAGGATTTGGGTTAGGGTCCATTTGACTAGTTGAAAATGAAATGTGGTCATCACTAAATTAGACTCTCTTTTTTTAATTGTTATGTTTTCTCTTTTTTTTTAATTGTTATGTTTTTTTTTTAATTTTAAAAATAACATTGACTTGAGGCAAAGTCTTATTTAAACATGTTGTTTGATCGGAGAAGATATATGTATTTTTCACTTTGTGTGTGTGTTGTGTGTGGTTGTGGGGGTTAATTTTGTTATCTATTTTCCTCAATCACCATATATTTTCCTATTTATTGAAAATATTCCTTGATTTATTAATATAGTTGCGAAGGAATAAAGTTCTTATCACAAAGGCAACAACCTTTTGACACTACCACTTTTGCTGAAGCACATCATCACTCCATTTTTTTTTTATAATATGTTAATGCACAACACCCGTATAAACCATTTCATTATTTCTCTTCTGCTCCACCTTTTCTTCTCGTCACAACAACAACGGAGTAGCACCCACCCCGCCCATCCTGCCAACGCCAATTGCACCACCACCCCACGCCATCACCGGCAACACCACATTGCCACCACTTCTTCTATCTTGCTTTTTTTCTTTGTTCTTTTTTTTTTCCTCTCTTCCTCTTCTATTCTCTTCTCTTCTTCTCCACCGTCAGTGGCACCACCCCGCCCCTGTGCTTCCTTCCTTTCTCCTCTGTTTTTTTCTATTCGAGGGCTAAAAAAATAAAGGAGAAAAAGAAGAGATGAAGAGAATAATAAGGAGGCGCGGGGATGGGGACGGGGTGGTGCCGCCAGCGGTGGAGAGCAACATAGTGAACATGAAGATAGGAGAATAAAAAGAAGAAAGAAGATGAGAAATATGTGTGACCGTCTGGCGGGTTGGGCAATGTGGTGTTGTTCCCTGAGAGAAAGGAGAGGTGGTGGTGGATTTTTTTTATATTTGGTAGTGTCTTTCAGTGGGTGATAGTATGCTTCAGAAAGGTGGTGGTGTGCTTAAAAAATGTGGGGATGGTGGTGTCATTCAGTAAAAGTGGTGGTGTTAAAAAGTGGTTGCCTATCATAAATTGACAGGGAACAAGGTTTTTTCAACTAGGGTGATGTTACATGACATGTGTAGATTTACACATATCACAAATAGTTCATCTTTCCTCCCCGGGGAATTCTAATTATCGAGGAAACTAGCAAGGAAACGTGCGAGGGAGGGGGTGGAACCCTCCATCCCCCTCGAGATGTATGCAGTCGCGCATTTCGAGGGGGATGGAGGGTTCCACCCCCTCCCTCGCGCGTTTCCTCGCTGGTTTCCTCGCCAGTTAGACAATCCCTTCCTCCCCAGATCATGTAAAACCACTTTGGTTGCCCAAAAAACTGATTCTCAAGTATTTTCGTAAATCGTTGACTTCAACAAGTTCGAATACAATAAGCAAATGCCCCGTAGGCAATGAAGAATAACATATGTGTTAAATGACACGTCCCTAGCCTTTCTCTTATAGTTCTCATAGTATGTAGAACTCAATATTTATAAGGGTTACATAACCAATCTTTCATATATTTTAGGGATGTTTAGATTTTGGGTCTTACCACTTATACAAGTTTTTTAAATGGGTCTCGAGTCTGTCTAAGTTAGAGTCTGGATCTCAAGACCACGCTGGCTCTGTTAACCATCTAACTTCCACGACTTCAAATTGTGTTTTAGCCACTTGACCTATTGCCTAACTTGTTTATCTTAATATTTAACTATTACAGTGAGGACGAGGGATCGAAACATAATTTGACAACATGAGTAAGAAATAACGGGATGTTGAAAAAAAAAATGAGGGACCTGAAAATACAAGGACTCAAAATAGATCTAAAATAATACAAAATTTTCACTATATAATATCTCTAATACACCCTAAGGTAGTTTCTCTAACTCTAAAAATTTATGTGATTGATGAAAAATGCCCTTATTGTACAAGTTCAAATAAAAATTCCCAAATTAAGATTGTCTACAATATTTTTCGCCATATTTGATAGAATTAGCAATAAATGTATTTTTGTGGAAGCGATCTACACAACGAGGAGATCAACACCTTAGGTTCTTGTCTCGTATTACAAATGAACATTAGTGAAAAGAAAGAAAAAAAACAGCAAATATCTATATACAATTATCAATTGGTTCAAAATTTTTGGTTCAAACACAAATAATTTTTAAAAGGCCGTGCAAGTAAAGGTTCGAAAGGCAAAATTGCTAGACTACGACTTTTAAGCATAATCACAATTAGTGATCCGACCCAAACATGCAAATAATATAATAAAATAAATGGCCATTGACTACGATATAAGGCGAACAATTATCTTTTAACCATCTAACATCAAAATGCAAATCCAATCAACTAATAACAATTATGATCACGAACCCTCAAAGAACATATTACCTTCACGATGATACGACGTCTTTCCATGTGATCACGAAAGAGAAAACACTTGAAATATGCCTACATAAATAAATGAGACCTCAAATTAGTTGAGTACAAAGTATTATTGGGGAGCACGGAACCAAAGCGTGAAACATAAGAGAGTGTTGCCCTAAACCTCCGATTGAAACCTACAATGAAGAGAATCCTCCAGAAAAATTTAGAACCCTAAAGAAAAACCTCAAGAACTCTTGCTTAATGGGGATTTCTTCAGATCTGGGGCCTTTTTGTGGTGCGAGTTCTACCACGAAAGCACGCAGTAAAGATTTGACATGCAAAATTGCACAAATGGCACTGTTGCATAGATTATATCACAAGTCTTTACGCGTGTACTTTAATGCCTGTATCTTCATTATAAGAAAATTTATAATTATTGTTTTATTTAATTTAGGTCGTAATTGATGTGGGTCGTAATATTGTGTGAATAATATGTCTATAAGAGTTGTTTGGCTATACTTTAATGACCTTAACTTAATCATAATAAATATGGTCGATTAACTTTATATTACCTTTTTTTTTATAAATGTGGCACTAATCCCAATCAACTTTTTTCCCTTTTTAATTAAGCATGACAATTTTTCCCGAACCGATGGGTACCCTCATCGCCTGGACCCTAATGCTTTAGGTTTAGAACCGATTATTTGATTCTCAGTTCTAGTCAGGGTCTTGATGGAAAAAAACATCTCGATTTCGGTTATGATTCTAGGTGTTCAAACCCAGACATTAATCGAACGTATACAATTTATATAAATTAAATAAATATTTGAGTTGTATAACTTAAATCATAAATATTAATAACTAATTTAATTTAGACTAAAAACATCTCTTTAATTAATAGTTATGTAAATTAATTATTTAAGCATATACTAATTTTCTTTATAAATTAATCAAGTTTTATATTTAATCACAAAGGTTTTAAACTCAAGAAAAAAAGGGTCATTATATCTCGTGATTTAAAAAAAAAGGTTTTCAACAATTCGGGAGGGTTGGTTTGGGTAGACTCGCGAGACTCGCAATTTGGGACTACTTGGACTTGAATCAATGAAATCAATTTCCAATTTGGTTATAGTTTTATGGAAAAAAAATTCCAACCCCGAACCAAACTTGATCCGTTGTCATCCTATTCTTAATCATAATAGTTGTGGTCGATAAATATTTTTCCCATTAAAAAAAGTCAACTCTTCGACGTTGCTTATAAAGAAGAAGTTTGGTGGGTGATTTGGGAAAAAAATTGATTGAAGTAGGATGCCCAACCCCGCAACTCTACAATTAGGAGATTTCACGTACCAAATTCGATTTGTAACGACCCTCTCCGCTCTAGCTATGGGTAGGGGTGGGCAGACGGATCGAGGATCCGCGAGTTCAAATCGAACCGGACCGTTTTGCTCTAAACGGTCCGGATTTTAATTATGTGTTTTTAAATACGGTTTGGATCGGTCCGGGTCCGTTATAAAACGATCCGGTCCTGGTTCCTATTTTTAAAAAAGAAACGGTCCGGGTTGGACCCATTTCAAATCACATTAGTAAAAACCTAAATATGGAACTATGGAAGAAGTAAAGTAACTAAGACGCTTTAGCACCCGCAACCGCAGAGGAGAAGAGAAGTGAGCACCCGCAGTCAAACCGAGCAAGCACCTGCAGGCCGCATCCTCCGCACCTGCGGCTAATCTATTCACTCCCGTTTTCGATCTCTCACTCTGTTCTTCAAATTTTTGTGCAAAATCGTTCGATTTCACTGTGATCTTGTGGTTTCGGTCTTCTGCTGGGCTGATTAGCGGTGAATGGTGGTTCTACGAGCTCGATCGAAGAGATTGGGACGAAGGTTTCTCTAGGGTTTTGTGTTGCAATCGATCGATATGTATTTGGTGTTTGAAGAGTTCCTTCACAAGCGAGCGATGATGATAACTTCTGATATATCGTTTCATGGCGGATCGAGTCCTCATCGTCTTAAACAGCTTGAAAAATGGAATCGTCGCGGTAATTTGAATCAACGTTGAGCTTGCAATCATGGATTTATCGTTTATTTAGGGTTTGTTCTTCTTCCTTCTTCGTTTGGTTTGGTTTGGTTTGGTTAGGTTTGGTTTGGTTTGGTTTCACTCGATCTTGATTGGAAGAGAAAAGATAGGTTTCGCGTTTATTAGGTCATCAGTGATCTTGCAGCATTGCCTGTGGCTTTCGGAGTTTGGTTTGTTTTGTTTGGCGGTTCTTCTTTATCCTTGTTGAACTAAGTCCTTATCTTTTGGAGGTAACGATCTTATCTTTTCGTCTTTGTTTTGTTTTGTGTTGTGTTGTTTTGTTTTTGATTTGTTTTGTTTTGCGTGTTTGTTTAATCGTTATTAGTGTTAACTGCATTTTGACTTTTGGCTTTTATGAGAGTTGTTGCTTTTATCTGGTTTTGTTTAGATTTAAATGATTTAGATTATAGTTAGAAGGGTTGGTGGTTAAGCAAAACTCTGGTAACTATGCAGTTCAACCTAGCTCCTTAAATAATTCTCTAATCAACACTTGATTTGGAAAGATTTAGAAAGGAAATTTAAGAAGGAAATCAAATCAGTGTAAAACATAATCAACTTAGATTTGGAACCGTAGGAACCGGACCGTTCCAAACGGTTCGAGTTAGGTTCGGTTCCAATGTTTAAAATGAGGGGATCCGGACCGGACCAGATCCATTCATTTTAAACGGTTCGAGTTAGGTTCCTCCAAATTTGGAACCGATCCAGACCGTGCCTACCCCTAGCTGTGGGTTAGGCTAAAGCTGACATCTAAGAGTGAAGTCTATAGATAATACTGACATCATCCCAAACACTTAACTTTTAGATTGAGCCCCATCTCGAACTTTGGATTTTTATTTCAAAAGAGTTGATATACTAACCCTTATAAGTTACTATCCAATTCCACAAGTTGCAGTTTGCAACATAATCCAGTTAGGTTATCAATTTTTACGTGAAATTGGAATGAACCGAATTGTGCACACCCTTAACACACTCATGAAGATGTAACTCATATTTCCAAATTGGAATGTTTACATTGAAAATGAAACGAGAAAGGACTATTTAAACTCATAGCCAAGTCTTCAAACATGAATTTTTTTTGTTTTTATTTTTTTATCCCTTAACTCTTCTCACCCCAGATGCCATCGGCTGGGTTCGACCCTATGACCTAATGATACCATCCGTCACTGATACCATCCGCCACTCAACCAATGTTCAAAGTAATGATCATATGTTTGATCTCAAATTGAAATCTCACCTGTCAAACTAGAAGAAGAGAAAATATGAAAGGTAGCGACTACTCCACACCACTAAAAGTGTTGTCTCACACCACCATGTATATATATATATATTTTTTCGTACTAACCAACACCACCCAGAAATCTGTTTTTGAAAAAGACAATAACATAAAAACAAAGTAACTTTCGATCAATTTAAACCCTTAATTGAGACCAATTCTCAAGCTCATTAAATACAAGAAAATTATAGCACTCTGAGTTATCTAATAAACACAATTTGAATTACTTAAAAATGTTTTGAAATGATCAAGTTATGGTCATTTGATTAAAGTTGTGCAAATATGTATCGCAATGAAAACAGGGTAGTGTCTGACTTTCGGCCAACTTATATGCTTGATCGAGACTGATTCTTAAGCTTGTCAAAATACAAAGTTGCAGTACTCTGAGTTACCTAATGAACACAATTTGAATCACTTGAAAATATTTTGAAATGAGTAAGTTATAGTCATTTTACTAAAGCCGCGCAAATTTGTCTCACAATGAAAATAGGGAAGTGTCCCTGACTTTCATCCAATTTATGTGCTCGCTCGAGACCGATTCTCAAGCTAATTAAAACATGAATATTGTAGCACTATGAGTTACCTAATAAACACAATTTAAATCACTTGAAAATGTTTTGAAATGAGCAAGTTATGGTCATTTTACTAAAGTCGCGCAAATCTGTCTCGCAATGAAAACATGATAGTGTCCCTGACTTTCGGCCAACTTATATGCTCGATCAAGACCGATTATCAATCTAATAAAAAACAAAAATTGTAGTACTATAAGTTATCTAACAAACACAATTTGAATCACTTGAAAATGTTTTGAAATGAGCAAGTTATGGTCATTTTACTAAAGTGGCGCAGATTTGTCTGAAAAAAAGTTTGTTTTCACCCATTTGCCTGGACCTCTGCGAGATTTTGAAAAAACCTCGCCTTGACCCTTGCGAGATTTTGCAATAACCTTGTCTGGACCTCTGCGACTCGCATTGTTCATTGTGTGGTTTTTGCAAATTCTCGCATTGTTTCGTGCGAATAGTATATTTCCCTGCCAAAATACTTGCATTGATTCATTTTCTGGTGATCGTAGTGACTAAATATATAAAGAATCCTCCAAAGAAACCAAAATTTCAAATGTTATGTTAACAAAACATTAATTTCGTAAAACAATCGAACCAATCAAATGGGGGAGATAGTGGAGCCGCTCGTTTAGCAATCGACCTAATCGAATGGGGGAGAGATTGGAGAAGCAAGAGAAGGGGGAGAGCAATCGAATGAATCAAATGAAGGGGTAGAAGATTCAGGTGTTTGCGATTTGCATTTTGAATGCGATAGGGAAGATGCGTTGCCTTTGCGTTTTGAATAACAGAGAAAATGTTGATTTACTTGTTTATATTGGTGGTGTGGGAAAGCAATGGTGGTGTGGGAAATAAAGCAAGTGGTGTGCGAGAGAAAATTTTGAATTGGTGGTATGGAGTAGTCGTTGCTAATATGAAATTGGTGGATATAATTGGGGCAACGATTACTCCACACCACCAAAAGTGCTTCCTTACACCATTTAACTCTCGCACACCACCTACTTTATTTCCCATACCACCTATATAAACAAAGAAACAACGTTTTTCTCCTCCCCATACAAATCGAAACGCAAGTCTCCCCTCCCCTCCCCCATTCAAAAATTTCTTCTCCCCACATTTAAATCTCTTGCAAACACAAAACCAACCCTCGAATATCTCTCAAAATCAAAACCCCTCAAAATCGAACCCCAAATCGCAACCTCTAAAAAATGCAACATCTCAAACGCAAAATCGACTCCAAGCAATATAAACAAGCAAATCAACATTTTTCAACTACTGCAAAATAAAATATATCATTTGGATTACAGTGAATAACCCCGTTCCCAAATAATCAGCGATCCAAACTCTCGTTTGGCAAGTAATCATACACCACAATGGCCTCCCTGTTGTCACAACACCAACCTCTAACACTTACAAGGTTCGGATGGCGAACTCGGCTGACTGCAACGATCTCCTTCATAACTCGTTTCTGATCCACACTTGACGAGTTGAGAACCTCATGACCTCTACATGGCATCCATTATGCAAAACTCCTTTATAGTTTATAGCGAACACCACGAGAGTCACTGCTCAATACTTCTGCCTCACTGAAACACCTGTGGCAACGGAGACCTCGGACATCATGAATCTCCAAGGTTTGTTAGGAGGTCTAGGCCGCTGATTTTTTTCCAGAAGAATTACGACCGTGGATTTCTGACCCTAACGTTTACTGCAACAGTAAAAGTTGAGCAGAACCACTAACATGAAAACCACCACAGAGACAAAAATGAGAAAATCACTTGGAGGTTTTTGATGGACAACTTCGGCTAAGATCTTTTTCTCTCATGGCTTGGTGGAAGGAATTCGAATAACAACTTGGCTGGTTGAAGAGAAGTTCCAATCGAGGATGTTGTGGATTTGAGTGTGGTTTCTGATGGAAACTGAGAATCCAATGAACATGTACTCATTCAAATAAGGAAATAAGTTGATTTTCGAATTGAATACTGGTTTCTTTAGAAAAACTTGACTGTTAGGTCCCAGTCTAATGTCAAGTAGTTTGGTGATACCATCGTAGTTATCGTAGTTTATCCACACTCGATGAATAGACCCATCTTTGAGGTACACTCCAATGTCGGAGGTGTTGGCAGTGACTGAAGATATAACACTACCGAGGTTGATTCCCACATGGTTGTCGTTGGGATCACCAAATTCTATGTTACAACGGGTGTCGAATTCGACAGCTATGATTTTGTAGTCGTCGTCACACTCGTCATTCATCATGGCTATAACCATGGGCCAGATCGACCTATGGTTAGTTCGTTAGGGACAATGATGAATATTAGACCACTGCCACCAGAGTATTCTTTAGATATAGAGGTGAAGGTAGGGGTGAATTGGAAGGAGAAGGTGGTGTGGAAAGAAGATGGAGATTGTATAAAATTTTCAAGTGATTTAAGTTGTGTCTATTAGGTAACTCAGAGTATTACAATTTTTCAGTTTTGATGAACTTGAGAATCGTTCTCGATCGAGCATATAAGTTGGCTGAAAGTCAATAACACTATCTTGTTTTGATTGCGAGACAAATTTGCACGACTTTAGTAAATGGTCATTTAAAACATTTTCAAATTGATTAAAATTGTCTTTATTAGGTAACTCAGAGTACTACAATTTTCATGATTTGATGAAGCTGGGATTCGGTATCAATCGAGCATATAAGTTGGCCGAAAGTCAGGGACATTCTTATGTTTTCATTGCGAGACAGATTTGCGCGACTTTAGTAAATGATAATAACTTGGTTATTTCAAAGCATTTTTCAAGTGATTTAAGTTGTGTTTATTAGATAACTCAGAGTATTACAATTTTTGTGTTTTGATAAACTTGAAAATCGATTTCAATTAAAGATTTAAATTGATTGAAATTTATCATATTTTTAAATTATTATTTTTTTCAAAAATAATTTTTGGGTGGTGTAGGTCGGTAGAAAAGAAAAGTATTTGACACTGTGAGACAACACTTTTGTGGTGGTGCAGAGTTGTCGCTGCTTATAATTGGAGGTGGTGCTGGGGCTGTGTCTCTGTCCTCGGCTACTTTTTCTTTCTGGGTTCTCGTTGAGGAATCTAAAAGAGGAGTCAAATCAAATCACGAGGGGTGGTGATGCTCCCCTCTTCCCAGCATGACAGGTTGTTAGGGTACCTCCCTCTTTGGAATCTGATCAGACTGGCATCATCATCCCTCTGGCTAAATAAGACTCATCTTTCCTCCTCCAGGTGACACAACTCTCTTGGTTTTGCTTTGGGGTCCCGTTTTGATATCATCATTTGATTGGTCTACCATGTTTTTTGGACCCTTTTCAAGTTGATTCTGAGATTTTAGACCCATTGGGTTCATCACAATGTACCAACATTTGATTCCATTTTTGTGGTCTGGAAGATTTCTTTATGTACAAACTTCTGTGAGCATTAACTGCATTTCAACAATTTCATGTTCAAAGATGAAGTTTTGAGTTTGGTTCAAGTAATCACATGAAATTTGTACCTCTTAACTTGATATTTGTTGGGCTTTGTTATTAAGAAATGGGCTGGTCTTGAATAAAAATGATGGGTATCAAATAAGCCTGATCAAATCGTTCAATGGAAGCCGAACAAAAATGATCATAAAACCCTTATAGAAGCAATGACACACTAAATATGGTGTTGAGTACTAATTAATGTGAAAGGTGACAATGCACCCCCAACCCCAATAGGATAATTGCGCGATGTACCAACTTTTTGCACCACCTCGAACCAGTAAAGTCAAGAGCTATAATGCAACTTGGGTAACTAGTCAAACTACTGGAGGTCTGTAATTCGTACTAGCTGAATAAACATGGCTCCATTCTTATAGTTATCACACGTGAATTAACTTTACAATAATTTTATGTGGACATTATCCAAAAAGGTGCCGACTTTATTTTAGACCCATGTGATTGGTGTTGGAAAAATTTTAAGTCTCATAGATATATATTTAATGTGTATTGCTATATTAAAATATAGTCCGATAAATTGTAATCTAATATGATTAATTAGACTAGGGTATTAAAATGTCATGGGCTTAATGTGTAGATACACTTGAGAAATTTCTAATTTGATAATGGACCAAATTAGAAATTAGTAAGAATAACTGATAACCCAATCAATTATAAATACTGGGTTATGATTCCTAGTTTGTGCGTGTGTTTTGTTTCTGCTGAAATTTCCTTCTACAAAGAGATATACAGAAAACATACGTTGTCAACTGGAATATCAAGACTCATCCCTTGCTTGAAGTGTTATCATGGATCAAGGTACGCTTCCGTTTTATTCTTGATTGTTTTCTTCTCATTTATTGAATATGGAGCATACATGTGTGTCTGTAGAATATTATTCTTATAGATAAACTAATAAGTGGTATCAGAGCCTATTCCATGATTAATTCTTTGAGAGATTATGAAATTTATAATTAATTTTTGGCATAAAATCAAGATTTTTTTTAAAGTTAAAAAAAAAATATTCGTTTAGATCTGCATCGTGATCTGCTTCATTCAGATCTGCATGAAAAAAAAAATCCAGATCTTGAAATCTTTACATTGATTCTTTGTCAGATCCTGATCTGTTAGTTTGTTGGACCTGCATTTGGCCCATGTGTATTACAAGCATTCTAGGGTTTAGTTTGTTGGATCTGTATCCGGTCCATATGCAGTGGACCCTTCAGTTTTATTTGAAAATTTTTCATTGGGCCACAACTTAATTGAAAGACATTTGGGCTGTTGGGTCTGGGTCTGATGGGTTGCTGGGACAGGGTCAGACCCTACTGGGTCAGAAGGGTCACCCTGGTCCAGTTCAGAGAACCTGTCCATCCTGTTTTGGCTATTTGCACCCAACAAAATATGTTTGAGCCACCCTGATAAAAAATTAAGGAAATTAAATAATGAACCTTACATCAAGTAAATTCGGTACATTAGTTAGGTCCGTTATTTATTTATTTATTATTATTTTTTTAAAGCAATTTATTTGGAAATTTTAAATTTAAATATTTTTTGGGATGCATCTAATGACTTATTTAGTTTGTATAACATTTGATTGAACTAAATGAAATAAGATGTCACCAAAGTGACCTCTCTTATGTAGATTAATTTATTGAGAATGTTAAGATGTTTGTGAGTTCATGCGGATATTAGCCGGCCCAAAGGAAGGATAATATTTGGCCGAATTGCATGCACATTTGTAGTGATAAATATGTGACAATTATAAGATTTCCATGTGAATAATAAGCCGATCCAAAGATAAACTTATTGTTTGACATGGTTTATTGTCAATATTTGATCACCACACCAAGAGTACCACTTACAAGTTAATATTATTGTCCAAAGACTTTATATTAATGTTGTGCTAGGTATCTTTTTTTTTTTTTGAAAGGCAAGCGCGGGGTGTAAATGGGCTCCCCAGACCACTGAAAAAGGATTTATAGATTACAATCGAGCATATTGTTTACCATTTGCATCAGTAAATATAATTTTCTTCAAGTCTTCAGCAAAGGAGCTCAGGAGAATCTCCACGTATTCTGCACTAGGCTAGCAAGTTTGTCAGCTGCTTGGTTAGTTTCACGGAATGCATGTAGCAACTTGACTTTTGCAAACTCTCTCAGAGAGTATTTGATCCTTCTTGTTATGTGACGTGCCTCCCATGGAGGGGCTTTGTCTGTGGTGAGATAAGTGTACATATTCTATGAGTCCATACAAAACACTGCTTTGGGAATGCCATATTGCTTGGCTAGCCTAATACCAGTTTCGACTCCTTGCAGTTAATGAAGGATGACCGAGTGAGCTTCTTGTGACACTGCTGCTGCGGCGATTACTGTACCATCATGATTTCTCAACAAGGCACCATAACCACTTCTGCGTCCCACGAGCGACCCATCTGTGTAGAGCTTATCTTAACTTCCAATTGGACTGCCAGTCGCCATCTTTCACAAAACCTTCTATTCGTATCATTATCTTCTACTTAAAGCTCGAGGACTGCTATACAAAGTCTCACGTCTTCCAGTATTTTAGCAATAAGTTATAGTGTTGTTTTGCATTTACCTTGAAAGAGCCTTATGTTCCTCTCTTGCCAAAGGTGGTAGATGGAAGCATTGAACGCCAGTTTTTTTAACTAGGGAGCATGGACCTCTGCCCGCAAAATGTTGTAAGCACCAGTCCACTTCAAGTTCCCATGATAGTGGCTTTCTGTTGTACCCCAAGCGAAAGAGAATGTGTGACCACACTAAGTTGGAGTACCAGCACTGGAAGAACAAATGTTCTTATTTTTCATGATCAACATTGCATAAACTGCATGTAGAGACATCAATTATGTTCCATTTTTTCAGTTTGTCCTGTGTTTTCAATGACTTGTGCATGACTAACCAGGAGATAAAACTCTGTCTTGGTATCTTACCCTTGAACCAGACTAGTCTTGCCCATGGGGTATCTGGTTCACTGTGTCTGAATGAATGATATGCTCCTTTGCTCGAGAATTCTCCATCTTTGCCCCTTTTCCATATCACCTCATCCTTGAACCTTATATCCAATTCAACTGTGGTCAGATCATCAAAAATTTATGGAATAGCCGCACGTACATGAGGAAGAACATCCCATTTCCCATCTCTGATGAGTGCACTCACTTTAGCTTCTCTGTTCAAAACTGAATTATATTGCAAATGCATGGGAAATCTAGACATGAGGAGGCCCGAAGGGTGCCATGGATCATGACATAATAATGTGTCATCACCATCTCCTATAGAGTGAGTGATAAAGCCACTCACCATGCTTCTACTGTCTAGGATATGCTTCCAACACCATGAGCAGTCCCGTGGCGCATTTAAAGTCCATAAGTTTCTGCCTTTAATTAGATTCTTTCTGATCCACTTCACCCAGATATTGTTTTTGTTAGACACAATGTTCCAAACATGCCGAGCCATCGCCGCTTTATTGGAGATTTCAATGCTTCTAATGCCTAGTCCCCCTTCTTTATACGGACGACATACTTTTATCCAACTTACTAGGGGGTTTTTGACGTAGGTGTCCACTGCAGACCATAGGAAATTCCTGAAAATGACATTAAGATCACCAATGGTTTCTTGGGGAAGGATGTAACATGAGGTCCAGTACACATGCAAACTGTTTAAAACAGATTTGATCAAGGTTACTCGCCCCGCATAAGACAAAGCCTTGTTCTTCCAAGACATAACTCTTTTCCTGACTCTGTCAATTAGTGGGAGGCAGTTTGCAGCAATAAGCCTTGTTGAGATGAGAGGAAATCCCAAATATTTGACTGGTAGCTGATTTAGATTGAACCCAAGGGTATTAGTAATGCTTTGTAAGATACTGTCCTGGACTCCTGCAGCATACAGACTGCTTTTGGATCGATTAATATGCAGTCCGGTGCATCTTTTGAAGGTGTTAAGCACGTTGGACAAAGCTATGGCTGATTGTTCATCACCCTTGAAGAAGACCATAAGGTCATCGACTGGGTCTTGACACCTATAATGCAGGCTGTAAGTATCACATATAAGCTATGTGCTAGGTATCTTGAGATGTATTCCATAATTGTTTGAATTTAAAGATTGTTTATTAAGATTATGATGTGAACATGCATGCTCATTAGGTTTATTCTCTGTACAACTATTATGTCTGCTACTTCAATATCTGCTCATGCAAACAATATTTCCATACTTAATGGGACAAACTTCAAGGATTTGAAAGAGAACGTCTTAATCGTTTTTGGCTGCATGGATCTAGACCTTGCACTAAGGATAGAGCAACCCACTACTCTTACGGCTGAAAGTTCTTCTGAAGAAAGGAGGAACTTTGAGAAGTGGGAATGCTCTAATTGCATGAGTCTAATGATCATTAAGCGCGACATTCCAGAAGTTTTTAGAGGCGCAATATCTGAAGGGGTAACTAAGGCCAGTGATTTCCTTGCTAAAATTGAAAAACGTTTTGTAAAAAACGACAAGGCTGAAACAAGCATGCTTTTAGCTAGCTTGATTTCAATGAAGTACAAAGGCAAGGGAAACATAAGGGAGTACATCATGGAGATGTCTCACATTGCTTCCAAACTTAAGGCACTAAAACTCGAGTTGTCTGACGATTTGCTCGTGCATTTAGTATTGATATATCTTCCTGCACATTTCAGTCAGTTTAAAGTCAGTTATAACTGTCAAAAGGAGAAATGGACTCTTAATGAGCTCATTTGATATTGTGTGCAAGAAGATGAAAGGTTGAATCAATAAATATTTGAAAGTACTCATCTGGCAAGTACCTCTAAGGATAAGGGCAAGAAAAGAAAGAAAAATGAAGTTGCTAAGGGTCCAGAGCAAAAGAAACCTAAGGAAAATCAAAGATGTTTATTTTGTGGAAAGCTAGGACATAGAAAGAAAGAATGTAGTAAATATCATGCTTGGCGTGCCAAAAAATGTACATTCTTTACTTTGGTCTGTTCCGAGGTTAATTTAGCTTCAGTAACTAGAAACACTTGGTGGTTAGATTCTGGTGATACCACTCACATAAGTGTTTCTATGCAGGGTTGCCTGAGCTATCGAAAGCCAAATGATATTGAAAGATACATCTTTGTGGGCGATGGAAAGTCAATGGATGTTGAGGCAATAAGGCATTTTAGGTTATTGTTGAGAACTAGTTTTTATTTGGATTTGAAATACACATTTTTTGTACCGTCCTTTAGACGAAATTTGGTTTCTGTTTCTTTATTGGACAAATCTGGTTATAATTGTTCATTTGGAAATAATCAGTTCAGTCTTTCATTGAATTCAAATATTATTGGTACAGGTTCATTAAGTATGTTTGATAACCTATATTTGCTTAATACTATTGCATCATAAAATGAAACCTTGCATGTGGATTCACGGGGTACTAAACACAAGCTAAACAAAGAAAATTCAGCAAAATTATGGCACGGGCGTTTGGGTCATATATCCAAATCTAGAATTAAATGACTTGTGTCACCGAATGTATTCAAGTCTTTCAAAACTGAAGTTGAAAACCAACTCAGTAAGAAAATTAAGTGCATTAGATCTGATAGTGGTGGAGAGTACTACTGCAGATATGACGGTTCAGGAGAAAAACGTCCAGAGCCATTTGCTAAATTCCTAGAGGAATGTGGAATCGTCCCACAGTACACCATGTCAGGTTCACCTAGCATGAATGGTGTCGCTGAAAGACGAAACAGAACTCTTAAGGATATGGTGAGGAACATGATTAGTCATTCTACCTTACCAGAATTACTCTGGGGAGAAGTAATAAAGACAACAACTTATATCCTAAATAGAGTACCAACTAAAGCAGCTGCCAATATTCCTTATGAACTTTGGACAAGTCGAAATCCTAGTTTAAAACACTTTCATATTTGGGGATGTCCATCTGAGGCTAGACCTTATAGGCCAAATGAAAACAAATTGGACTCCAAGACAGCAAGCAGCTACTTTATTGGTTATTCATAGCGATCTCGGGGCTACAAATTTTATGATCCCACAATTAGGTCTATTTTTAAATGAGAACTGCGACATTTTTTGAGAATGTTGAGTTTGGGGGGAGAAATAAGGTAAGAGGCATTGTCTTTGAGGAGGAATCGATTTTGACTCCTACTACTGTTTTTGACAATGTACATGTTTCTGTACCTGTCATTGATCAAGAAGCAGATTTGGAACCTTAACAAGACAATGTTGAACAACTCTCTGTTCAAATTGAAGTAAATGTTCCAGAGGAACAAACTCAACAAGCTCAAGGAAAAATGCCATTAAGGAGATCCACGAGATAAATGATAAATGCTATTCCGGATGATTACACAGTTTTTCTCCAAGAACATGTGGAAAATGATGGATTGATGGATCGACTTCCATCAAACCATGCAGGATTCTAACTCTCAAAAGTGGATAGATGCTATGAATGAGGAGTACAAGTCTATGCAAGACAATCAAGTTTGGGATCTTGTCACATTACCTGAAAATACAAAGCCCATTGGTTGAAAAATGGATATTCAAAATCAAGAGGTATTCAAAAGGTAATATGGAGAGATATAAGGCTTGTCTTGTAGCTAAAGGCTTCACTCAAAAGGAAGACATCGACTATAAAGAGACTTTCTCTCCGGTTTCAAAGAAAGTCTCATTTAGGACAATGATGGCACTTGTTGCGCACTTTGACCTTGAGCTATATCAGATGGATGTTAAAACAACATTTTTCAATGACGACATTGATGAAAAAATTTATATGGTGCAACCAAAAAACTTTGTGTCTTGAGACCCAAAGAATATGGTTTGTAAACTAAAGAAATCCATCTATGGGCTCGAGCAAGCTTCCCGTCAATGGTACCACAAATTTCATCAAGTAATTGTCTCATTTGGTTTCAAGACAAATGCAGTTGATAATTGTGTGTATCATAAGTTCAGTGGGAGTAAGCATATCTTCTTGGTTTTGTATGTTGATTAAATACTGCTTGCCACTAATAACAAAGACATGTTGCACGAAATTAAGAGATTTCTATCAAAGAAATTTGATATGAAAGATCTTGATGAAGCTTCTTTTGTTTTAGGGATTTAGATACACCGAGATCGCTTTCGGGGTATTATTGGATTATCGCAAAAGAGCTATATAGAAAATGTGTTTAAAAGATTTGGCATGCAAAATTGTAAACCAGGAGACACCTTTGTAGCTAAAGGAGGCAAATTCAGTCTGAAACAATGCCCTAGGAATAAACTTGAAGTTAAAGAAATGCAAGAGATTCCCTATGCATCAGCTGTTGGGAGTCTAATGTACACTCTGGTTTGTACACGTCCAGATATAACATTCATTGTTGGAATGCTAGGCAGATATTTAGACAACCCTGGGATGGATCAATGGAAAACAGCCAGACGAGTTATGAGATATTTACAGAGAGCTAAGGATTACATGCTCAAATATAAGAAATTAGATCAGTTGGAGATCATAGGGTATTCTGATTCTGATTTTGCTGGATGCCAAGATAGTAGGAATCCACATCAGGTTACATTTATCTGTTAGCTGGAGGAACTATTTATTGGAGGAGTGCCAAGCAGACACTCATAGCTTCTTTCATTATGGAAGCATAATATGTAGCATGTGATTGGTGCATGCTAGGAAAAAAAATCTACTCATCCTGTTCCTTGTGTCTGGGAAAGGTGTTCAGTATGTGAATGTCAACTCTATCTCTTTCTTTATGAGTTTGGAGAAGATAGAAAGAGGGGTAGAGTTGGCACTCATGTGCTGCATACTAGGGGTGGGCACGCCAATCCCATTCAGTTTGTTCGGGATTGGGACGGATGAAATAGACCTCATCCTGATCTCTTCTCATCCCAAACGGGTTTGGGACAAGACGAGACGGGATGAACATGTACTAAATAAACCTCATCCTTCAATGAAGAATAACAAAATAGTTTCATCTCACATTGCTCAAACACCAATAATACCACATTTATGTACCTAAGACTTTCATTGTAACAATATTAAATGTCATATAAAATTTATGGTTCAATGAACGTACAAATTTTTTTATGTTATGCATCATTTATGTGATACACTAACTAATAGTTCATATATCTCATAGTGCAAAACTAAAACAAGTCATCATTTGCCTTTATTTTTCAACAAGAATAATTGTTCTATAACTAATCTAAAATGTGAAAAACATAAATTTTCATAAGTTCTATTTGACTTATAATTTTCAAATTGAAGTTTTATATAAACAAAGAGTACTAAATCAAGCAAGTAAAATTTCTTGATGTTTTGATTTAATTTCAAAACACATCATAAACTTCATTTTAGGAAGTGATTTGATTTAAATTAATAATAATAAATATTAAATAAATAAGTTTGGGATTGAAAATCTCTATCCCGATCCCATCCTACTCAAGATTGAACGGGACGGGATCAAGATGAGTTTGAGCAATCCCAAAAGGACAAAAAAAATCGAGACGGAACGAGACGAGATCGAGATGAGATCAGGATTGCGGGATGGAATACCCACCCCTACTACACACCTTCTCAAGACCTAATCAATGCTCTTTCCCCCCATGCTGCGTAAAAAGGTTTGCATGCTAGACAAAAGACTTTGTTAACTGATCAAGCAGCCCCCAACCCCAGGCCCACACCAATAGCATAACAGTAGTAGAACAACAAACAAGTTACTCTAACAATGGTACAATAATTTCACTTTTGTGAATTTTGTCTTACTCCTGTATAATTATGCAGGGCATATGACATCGATTTTTACTATTAGAGCATCTCTAAGGGTAAAAGTTAAATTGGGGTATTAACCACACCTTATTTTAACTAAAAGCTAATTTTAGAGATTCCCTATTTCTTCGTCCCCAACCATATTCTCCATCATGAATTTTTCATCATTATTTAAATATATATTTCCCTAATTTTCTAAATTTCCTATTTTAATTTTAATATTTAGAGAAGAGAAAACGTAGAAAAGGGAGTTTTTTTTTTTTAAATATTTTTTTAGGATTTGAGGGATGACATGAATGCCCCCAAATATAGGGGGAATGAAGAGGCCAAATTAAAATGAGGGCATGTGTAAGAAATCCCGAGTATGCGTTTGTCCCACATGAGCCACCAAATTAACTTTATAGCTAATTTTGGGGATCCCTTGGAAATGCTCTTAAAATGAAACGCGCATGGCCCTTACAATGTATGTATGTCTAGCAAGTATGATATTAACTATACGGAGGATATTACTATATAGAGTTTCAGAGGTTTTACTGTAAAAACATACGAGCAATAAAAAAAAAAAACTAGAATCAGACAGAAAGCCCCATGCATTATGGATGTTAAGTTGATTAGGACATTTCATCACAGTTATTGCATATTTTATCCATGTCATGGAGTGTATGATACACATTTTTCGGCCCTAGGGACACATTCCAACACCAAGAAATATATATATATATATATTCGTTTTATCACAAAAAAAGTAAATTCAGTAACGGCGTTTTACCGTTGCTAATTAAAAAAAAAAACCGTAGCTAAAATGAATCAACAACAATTCAACGACCGTCGCAATACTGTAGCTATTTCAATTGTCGCTACAGTATAACCACAACGGTCTACTATTTCGTAGCTAACTGGCAACGGTTTATAACCGTCGCTAAGTTGCAAATTTGGTGATGGCTTCAAACTATTGCTAAGTTGCGAATTTGGTGACGGCTTCAAACCGTTGCTAAGTTGCAAATTTAGCGACGGCATTTGCCGTTGCTAACACTAAGTTGCTATAGCTAAAAAAATTACTAATGAAAATTCATTTTTTTAATGGAATTAGTTCTTTCTATTAATTTTCAGATTTCTTATTGCCTTTTTTTTGTCATTCAGAAGAAACATTTCAAACTTGAACACAATTATATTAATTTTCACCGTAAATGATGACTAATACACTAACCTTGTTTGTATAATCAATAACTTGTCCATCACAAAAAATACAATCCCAAACAACTTTATACTCTATCAACCTCAAATTGAAATTATATATATATATGATTCAGGGGGCTACATAAGCAGAGAACTTACATGGATTAACAATCAAGGACAAACTAAAACTGACCAATTTTGAATTAAGGTTTAACAAAAAACAACAAAAAGATTTTGGAAAGACAAATCCGGAGTGTCCATGCCTTTTCAATCTTAATAAACTTTTCTCCACGTCCAAATTCAAAGCGTCTGCAAGTTTCATAGAAATCAAACAATATTTTGGCCTGCAGAAAAACGAAGGCACTTCATCAGTTAAAAGAACGCTGAAACTAGTTATAAAGAGTAAAAAAAAAAGTATGGGAATAGCTGTTTGCAAATATTTAATGATCAGAAAACATGTTTTGTGATAGCATCTATTTGATTTGCTGTTTATTTATTTATTTATTTATAAATTTCAAGTGCTCTAATAGCATCATTCTACTACATCTCGAAGAACTGTTTCAGAAATGACCTTAGTATAATGATATTGTAAAAAAGTGATGTCAGACATTTAACCTTACCTTGTCAACCAAATTGAGGATATCATTATGTATTGCAGTATGAATATTCACGCATTCGCTTGAAACCTGGAGAATAAAAAGACATAAGAGAGCAACACAAGAAGAAAGCAACCACCAAAAACCCATTTGTGATACTAAGCAATGCTTACTAGCGAAAGTGAATATAGAATCACACTATTATAGACAGCTGCTCCTTGTGGCTGCAACAATATTCCATAAGCAACATTCAGCTCAAAGCACATAAATAATACATAGAATGTCTGTGTGTGGCAATATTTATTAATTGGTAGTAACTCCAAATATGTAAGGATTGTGGTAGTATTTTACCGACGTTACAATGCTAAAACAGTATTTCAGATATCAGTCAAGCATGCAATGATTGCCTGATAGTTTTTTTAACCTTAGACAGTAAGGCCAAAGAGATTTGTGTGTGTTTAGAGATCCACTTACCTATGGGTTTTTATTTATGGCTTTACATATGAAATATTAGAAGTTGGGGAATTGATAAATTTATGTTGAGGAAAAAAATCTCCTTAGTTATTACTATCTTTTGACAAAAAAAAAAAAAAAAAACCTCATCATTCAGATCTTAATCATCTTCAACAAAATTCTGCCGATAGTGAAGTTTTTTATTCCTCTAAATTTGATTATTAATTGAAGGTGGAAATAGACAATCTATAGTACTCCCTCTTATAAAACATTTTATTGAGGCCTAGAAATATGCAATAAACTCGGTCTTTGTCAAGAAGACCATTTCAAAAACTATTGGGCTATTCTAAACTCTCTAAACATACAAGGACATATGGAAAATATAAAGTTGGTTGTCTTCTATATGTAAAGATAAGAGAGAGAAAGGAGAAAGCTCTCACATGCGACTCCTAGTATTGCATTTTAAACCGTTGCGAATTCCAGCAAGCCTTTCCTCGGGTCTTGCTAATTCTGTCAATGGAGGCAAAGATCTACGCTTGAGGAACAATATCTTATCCCTTTTGGGTGAGAATGACAATGCAGGAAGGGGAGGTGCGGTCACAATATCTTTAATTACTGGGTTTGGAAGACGATATCCACCTTCCAATGAAGAGTTTTCTGTGCCACATAAAGATAGTGAAATCAACACAATCCGAAAAATTGAAAAATAAACAAATAAATAAAATCAACATGTATAATTGATAGTTTTTTGCTTATAGTATCATAACATAATTTTCAACATGACAATGCTTTTATCATAGTGTTTCATATTAACCTTTATCTCTCTGTTACAACTATTTATTGCCAGAAACAATATTTCTGAATGAAATTTTTTTTTCCAAAGAAGCCTCTACACCTCTTGTGAATGAGCTTAAAACCAGTGCTACAACTACCATAAAATATTTCATGATTCTGGTCAAGAGAGTTCAATGCCATTTACGGATATGTTGTCAAGAAGTGTACAGTGCCACGACTCTAATCCTGGGCATCAAAGATCTAGACTAAACCAAATATCCAACCATTACATCCTCAAAAAGTTAGATATAATAAAATATGGGCCGGGCTGATTTAGAATTAGCCAGACACACAAAATGGTTCTAGTTATGCAGGATTATTCTGCATGTCTAGCTCAAATGGTTATTTTGACCGTGTATCAAATAGTATAAAGACGGTCATTTGGCTCTAAAAAATTACTTTTTAGCCTCTTCTTTTTTAGATTTTGTTGAATGGTGCATTGGAATACACTCACCCTCAACCTCAAATTGGTTCACTTTTTGAACTTGTAGTTGAGCTCTCCCTTAGAAATGCTCTAATAGAAGAAGAGATTGCTACTGACAAAGTCATGTGGGGAGACCAACAAGGATAATCCCTGATATACCCAACTTAAAATTTCTTAGTTCCAATCAGAGAACAAAATTGACTTTTAAATTAAGTTGAAGGTCAGAAAATCAAGTTACCCCAACAAAATTGACTCAAAATGATTGATACTTTTCTTAAATTAGTATAGTTAATGCTAGTGGCCTGGCATATTTTTTTCAAAGAAAAAGAACCCACTAGGGCCTAGATATAGTGGTCAACACCATCAAAAATCAATAATTAAATTTATGTTGGAACATACTTGAACAATATAATTTTCTATAGACATAATCAAGTCTTCACATGGTGTTTCTCAGGACCAAAGGCTACTAGTCAATAAGATCAAGAAGAAAACGGAACATGGGAGAGATACAGATAAACAAGACATACATAATAAAACACCACATGCATAAAACAATAATAAAAGGAGACATAGATTCAAAGATCTATTCTTTGTATTGTCCAAGAGAACAGCCTTACCCACTTCGCCGGACGAACCGATAGCTAATTGGTGTAATTAGTTCAACCTAGTTCAATACTATCTTTTAAGAATAGGTTTTGTAAAGGAAAGAAATCAGATATCTATTTATACAAAAACAGATGCATATATTTATAAATCTGAAAATAGATTATTACAGGGGAGACTTACTAGTAGGGAGGCTTTTAGAAGAATGTACAAGAGCTGGAGAAGGGAAGACGAAAGATTACAAACCAGATACTAAAGGATACAAACAGGAGTTGGGGTTCTAAGAGCGTCTAGGTCTGTCGCCGAAGACCCTTGTTTTATTTATATCACATAAGAGATAAGAAGGGGGAAGAGATAAGGCTCTTCATTGAGTGGAGGATGAGCTGTTGAGTCATGCTTCAACTGTTGCTGCACTAATTGATGGTACTGTAGCTGCTTCAACTGTTGCTGCACTAATTGATGGTACTGTAGCTTCACATGGATGCTTTTGACAAAGGAAAGGATAATGCTGTCGGGCTGTCTAGAAGACTGTGGCCGAAAGCAAACTTGACTTACTTGGAGCTGGCAGATGCTGCCTTTGGACAAAATGAACACGGGTCCATCTACAGATCTCGAGGATCGAAGATGTTGTAGCAATCATCTTCATTGAGATCCACTGTTGGATCTTCTTCTTCAGTTTCATCTGAACATATTTGAGACAGGGTCTCCATAAGTTGAGCGCGGGTTGGTTTTGCCATAATTTGCTTCATGATTTGCTGTTTCAGAAGCTTGGCACTTGAGGGAGATTCTGGCATAGGGCCTGATTGCAATGGTACTTGTGGTGTAGGAGACAATTCTTTCTTGGAGAAGAAGGCAGTTACGCCTTCTTTGGAAGCCTTGGAATGATCAAATCGTTGCCACCACTTAACTTTGAAACGGCGACAGATCCATTGAGGCTTTGACTTTGAAAGATTGAGGACTGAATCAATGGGTGAACAAACATAGTCCCAACACATGATCCAGGCTAAATTGAAACGGATAAAGAACCAGACGGATAAAACCTGCTCATTTACAGGTGATGGTGGCTGATACTTTTCTTTGAAAACATTCCAACCTTCTTTGACAGGGAGAGGAAGGATGTCGAGGACAGGACCCATAAGACTCCACCAAAGGTGTTGAAACCAGAAAGGGAGGAGCTTTTGATTGAACTTTTTGCAAAAAAGGAAGAACCAAGAATGGCCACTATTTTGAGATTCAACAAGAAAGGCTCTTGACCACGCATTCTTGTAGTCAAGGTAACTGTAGGATTGAGGAGTGAAGTTCTGGGAGAACTTCTTATGATAACGGGGTATTTGGCCCCAATCTGCTTCAGTCATGACCTTGAAGATCTGACATTTGGAGAAGGTAATCTTTGAGTTTGAGTCACGGTGGTGTGTGATTGCAACAGAGTCTGAATCGACTAGGATGAATTCATAGAATTCCCTAGTTTTGGAAAGGTCTGCTTCTACATATTGTTGATCTGCAGAAAACAGATTTCTGGAAATGCTTGGTGGATCAGAAATAAGAGCATAGAGACCTGGCTCAATTATACAAAGATAATCAAGATAAGTCTTATTGACATAAACAAGGGATGCCTGGTCAGGCTTTGGAAAGCTTGTCATGGACGAGCTTGACTCAGTTTGTTTTCCTAAAGGGGTAAACCTTTGGGATAATTGGAGGGCATAAGAAAGAGGGGCTGGAGGCTGAGAAGCAGAAGGCTTCTTAGCATAGCTTGCTTTGGTTTGTGGCTTTGCAGGAGTATCCTGCTTTGGAGATGAGTTTTGAGAAGAACTCATTTCTGGAGGAACTCACGAGAGAGGAAGTCTGCAAGTGAGTTATCAGTTCCCTTTATATACTTGATTTCGAAATCGTAAGCGGAAATCAAACCTTGCCACCTGGCGAAAATCTGTTTGGAAACCAAATTGAGTACATCTTTAGTTAAAATATACTTGGCT
The DNA here is from genome assembly GCA_963556465.1 of Berberis vulgaris. Taxonomy (NCBI): domain Eukaryota; kingdom Viridiplantae; phylum Streptophyta; class Magnoliopsida; order Ranunculales; family Berberidaceae; genus Berberis; species Berberis vulgaris. The sequence continues at coordinate 89,566,159 of OY747126.1, forward strand.
GATTGGCAATCAACATTCAATAAAAATCTTTGATTAACTAAATCATCTTGAAATTTCATGATGCACAATACAATTGCTAAAACTTCTTTTTTGACCGTAGAATAATTCATCTGTGGAGAATTCCAAATACCGGAATGGTATCGGACTAATTGGACAGTAGGAGAGTCAGGAAGACGTTGTTTAAGGATACCACCATACCCAAGGTTAGACGCATCTGTCTCTACAATCTTGAAGGCTTGGGGATCTGCAATTCCTAAACAGGGAAGACTCTTGACTTGACTTTTGACTTGGCGTACTATTTGTGAATGGGCTTCAGTCCATGGGCTTGGGTTTTTCTTAAGACGACTGTATAAGGGCTTTAGTAAAACTCGGAGGCCTTTGTAAAAATCAGCAACATAATTTAATGATCCAAGGAACCTTTGCAATTGGGTTTTATCCCGAATTTCATCAGGAAATTTATCTGCAAATTCAATTGTTCTGGAAATGGGGGTTACCATTCCATTGAAAATCTTGTGACCTAAAAATCTAACACTTGTTTGAAATAAATTGATTTTGGTAGGAGATAAAACCAATCCATTTTTCTTGATGCAAGATTCAAATAAATATAAGTGTTTCCAGTGTGCTGGAATTGATTCAGAAAAGACCAGTATATCATCGATATACACAATTGTGAATTGAGAAAATTGGGAAAGGATATCATTCATGATATTCTGAAATTCACTGGGAGCATTTTTGAGACCGAATGGCATTACGTTCCATTCGTAATGGCCAAAAGGGACATTGAAGGCAGTTTTATACCTATCCTTGGGATGAACCTGGATTTGCCAAAATCCAGATTTGAGATCAAACTTAGAAAATACACAAGCATTGTGTAATCTTTTTAGTAGGTCTCTTTGATGAGGAATTGGATATCTTATCCATTGAAGAACTTGATTTAAAAGCTTGTAATTGATGACAAGACGAGGGCTACCTCGTTCAAGTTCTGCTGCTTTTCGGACATAGAAAGCTGCACAACTCCAGGGTGACTTGGATGGTCTAATAAGACGTTTGTCTATTAAACCTTTGATTTCTTCTTTGCAATATTCCATAAGCTCAGGATTCATTTGAATCGGGCGAGCTTTTGTAGGAATCTTGCGTTCATCAAAACCTGGTTCATAAGGGAGGTGAATCACATGTTGGGATCTGTACCAGAATGCATTTGGAAGATCAGAACAAAGTTCTGTTTGTAAATGCTTTTGATATTGGATGATTTGAGATTGAAGTTTTGGTTCAAGAATTTGATCCGCAACTCTCCTGTATTCAACTTCTTGTTTTAAAAAGTTTAATTGTTGTTGTTTGCAAATCAATCGGTTTAAGAATGATTTCTTTGTAACTTGGTTGAGTTCATAAATTTCTGGTTTAAACAAAAATGGGAATTCAAGATCTGTTCCTAGATAGGAAGTCTTAATTCCTTGTTTAGACACAGAAAAAGGGGAAATTGAATTGATAAAGGGGGTTCCCAATATCATAGTTTGTTCCATATTTCTGACAAGAAGAAAATGTTGCTTAATGCAAATTTTGTCCTTACAGATATGGGCATTTGAAAGTTTGAAGAATATTTCCAAACGTGAGTTGTCAGTGGTATACAACTTCTGTGTTGTTTTCTGGAAATATTGTGAAGGAACAACTCCTTCTTTGATACAATTCATATCAGCACCAGAGTCAATTAAGGCAATGACTGATATGAGAGTTTGTCCTCTGATGAACAAGTCGATGGCTACAAACCATTTTTGAATGGTGACTGTATTTGGGATGACTTGTTTTTGATTTAGATTGTTTAAAAATTCAGCCTCTTTCTGTATGGAAGATGAAGGTTCCTCTTCATTTTCATGTTCTGAAAAATGCTGATAATGGTTATCTTGAAGTGTTTGAATCTGGAGATTAACCAGATTTTGGTTTTGTTTAAGGAGATTGATCTCCTTTTTGATGTTGTTAACTTCGTACTGTAAGTCAGATAAACTAACAGGGGAAGAAGTCAATCTTGATTGATGAAACCTATTAATGATTTCTTTATGATCATAAAACGGAGTGATGTTATTAAATAATGGTTTTGGTTGAGTTATAGAACTCTTTATGTGTTGAAGATATTCAGTCTTCAAATTGGGATCATCAATTTTATCCACAAAATCTAGCAATATTTGAGATTGCTTAGAGTTGGATAACATATTGATTTTGGGTTTGGAACTGGTTAAATGACAGAGGCAAGCACCAGGTGCGCACTCGTCACATTGATCATCGGAGGATGAAGAGTCTGATGAATAATTTAGATTTCCAACTTGGAGATCTTCATCAGATGATTCTGTTCCACTTTCATTGAGAGCGTTAAGAAACATTTGTTTCATTGGTTTGGGAATGTCCAAGGCTTGGATCTTTTGGGCCGTTCTGCAGTTCTTTGCATAATGGCCTGGGGCTCCACACTTAAAGCATATGGGCTTTGAAGTGGAATGTTTATTAAAGGGCTTGGGCTTGTGTGTGCCATGCCTTTTGGGCTTGCTATAATATTTTTCGATGTGTTTAGCAGGCTTTGGGCCATAAGGCCTTTTTGATTTAAATTGTCTAGCAGGATGGGATCTGTATTTTTGTTTTGAAGAAAGGTGGCCGGGGGCCCTAAATTCCTCAAATCCATACTGTTGACAAAAATCACCTAGTTCTTTAGGTCCATTTATGTGTTGTTTCTTCAGTTGTCTTTTTAACCGAAGATCATTACAGATTTGTAATGCACAACCATTGATAAATGAAGTTAAATCACCAAATGTTAATTGGTCATATTGAATATCTCCAGAGAATTTATCTTGGAGTTTTCCTCTGATGGTTTCTGCAAATATCTCAGGCAATCCTGAAATGAACTTGCGTTTCCAAAAGGGATTGGATGCATCAGTCTGAAGCATTACTTTCTTCATGAAGATGTCCTTATACCATCTGAAATGGCTAAGGGTTGGACACTTATGAGTCATAAGCAAATCCTTTGCTTTACCTTGATATTCATTAGGGTTTCCTAAGAAGTGCCTAAGAATGGTTTGTATTAAGGTAGGCACACAGTCAGGAATGAATTGTCCTTGATCTGTTTTCATTGGAAATCCATCAGGACCAATTTTCTTTGCATACATTATTTCTGTTTTTTCAGCAGTGGATAGATAATTATCCCACCATCCTTTGATGAGGCCTGAAAATCCAGTAATAATAGAATTGGCAATGTCATGATCATTTTTACCTTCTGATCGATGGGTGCTAGCCATCATGACCATTTCTTGGGTGAGTTCAAGAATGGCGTCTTCAGAGATACCATCAATGTTCCAAATATATAGTTCTTTGGGTGAGAAAGAACCAAAAGTTTGAAGAGATCTTTCTTCATATTGCATATCTGGAAATGAGGGTTTTGGGTAAAAATTCCTTGAGACAGGCATTGGGTTTTTCCATTTAGGAATTTTTGATGCTGTTTTAGCATGTCTAACAAGGTTGATCTGATACGGGATGTAATTGAGTCTATCCAGTTCAGACATTGGATCAAAATCAGCACTTATATCTGAATCCATATCTGATGGGAATGGATTAGATAAGGTGTTAATTGACAACCTTGAATTCAATTGCAATGCCTCTAATTTAGCATCAATTTCTTTTAGTAAAGTTTTATTGCTTGAAGAAGAAAAAGCATTTTGAGTAAGGGGTTCAGGAATCTGGAAGAAGACATTAGCTTTCTGCAGTTCCTGATTTTTACTCTGTTTTTCTTCAATTTGTTTCTTTTTCAGTTCATTAGTCACAAGTTGATCTTGGACTAATTTGTCACCTATTTCAGATAACAAGAGATTAGTAAAATTGTTCTGCTGTACAATTTTGCTAATACTAGGAGTTTCATTCATAGGTTGGAATGGAACGGCTAGATGCTGCGTATCCGATACTGAAAATTCTAAATTTGTTAAGGGAGGTAAAACCGCCCTACAGGTTTTGTTTTCTGGAGTCCTCCAGATTTTGGGAGTGACATTTAAAACATGGACTTTTGGAACATGAACATTAAAGTACCAATCTAAAAAAGGCAGATTAGTTTTTAATGTTTCACAACATTCATAAAATTTCTTACTAAGTTCTTTTCTTTCAATTTCAGTTGTTTGAGATTGGAACTTAACTTTTCTTCCGATGTTTTCTGGAGACAAGAAGTCTTTTTTGATTTGTTCTTTGTCTAACACGAAGGGTGTAGACAGACATTGAACTCTGGGCAGAAATTCCATTTCTGACTGAGTTGGAGATTGATTCTCCTCTGGAGGTTCAGATGTAACCTCAACTGGAGGATTATAAATTGGTTGGGGAATCTGGGGATAATTAGGATTTGTTCTAATATTCCTTAGATTCAAATGAGGGAGAGTTTGAGTTTCAGGGGTCTGAACTCTTGATTGTAAATGATCAGGGGCAGCCCTAAACGATGGAGATTCAAATCTGCGACTTGGTTGGAACCTTGAAGGATCAAGATTAGTGATCCGTAGGTCACTGAATCTTAATTGAACAGACCCATCTGGGAGAGCAAAGATCCTATCAATTTGACTTGGAGGAGGGCTTCTAGGGATAGAAGCACCTTCAATAACCCAAGTTTCTGGGAGTGTGACCTGATCCCATTGTATCGTTCTGGGTACAATAACATTGGTTTTCTGGTCATTGATTTCAAAGAGGATGGTGTGCCCTCTTTCATCAGAGTGAAGGGCTCGAGGGCTGAGCTGTGTCTTCATTGCTCTGAAAGTGATTTTATAGATAAGTGCGAAGGGTTCAGAACCTTCAGCCATATCAAAACCACTGGTTTGAATATTGAGAGTCAGAGTCTCTAGAATGTTTGGGTCATTCAGAGATACTGAGAAATTGGGGTAACAGTTAAAATAAACTGGACCCATTGATAATGAAGACTCTGCGATTCCTAGCAGAGAGTCACTGAACTTGTTGTGCCTACAGTCGCGAAGAGCAACTAGAGCACAAGTGTCTAGTCCTAACCTGGTTAAAGGTTTTAGGGCTACTTGGATTAAACCTAAGTGAATATATTTGTATTTTTCCTTAATTAAGGAACTGATTGTTTGAGATGACAAAAGCTGTTTTGAATCTAAAGACTTATTGATCGGTACAGTTTGTTCAACCATACTGATTAAATCTTCAGTTTTTGGAGAAAAGATTGACTGGGTAATTTTGTAAATATCTTTTTGGGGAATTACCGGTATTGACCAGTTTTGCAAATCTTGTTCAACTTCTGAAATTCTTCCTTCCATTCTGGTTGAAGAACTCATTGACCTAGAACTATTAGTTCTGGAAAGCCTTGACATAAAAGACATCGTTTGATTTTGCTTTAAGGTCTGGGTAAGAACACTGTGCCTGGACCACCTACAGCTGGAACACCTCTGTGGGACCACCTAACCTAGATCACCCTCTGCGCTCACCATGGCGACTTACACTGGATCTAAGGCTCTTAACGGCTGACCAACACATCCATGGTTTACCAACGCTATCAACGGCTATTATTCCAACGACACCTAGGACTCACAACCCATTCCCGGGGCAAAAGAAAAACGGATGGCTCTGAATTTTCTATAGACATAATCAAGTCTTCTCAGTTCAATTTGATCAACGTTAGAATCCCATGAACCAATTCAACTTCCATTAAACTTACACCCACCCAAAGAGCTATTATCCATAAACCTCCAATCCTACATCAAGATGATATTCAATCTGAAGCAAACCCATATCAAATATCAAAGAAAACCAAACCCCCAGATCAAATTTTCAATAAAAATCCAATCTTTCCACAACTAAAAACACACCCAAATTCACAATAAAAGAAAAAACGAAGATATGGGTTTTCTTGCATACCGTCATCTTCAACAAGTGTAGAAGAAGCAGACCCGTTGGAGTCATCGCCACCACCACCATCTTCAGCAGGACTAAATTGTGGAATCTAGAGATGGTCGCCATGGTGTTCTCTACCTTCCTTGTGCATCAGCTTTGATGGTCTTTTGATTTGGGAAAGTGGGGTTGATTTGGGGAGGGAGAAGAGCTTGGGATCCGGATCGGGGGGAAATCGAAAATATATTTTTTTTTCAAAAAAGTTTATTAGGGACGGCTTATACCGTAGCTACCAATTTTTATTTGTAAAACTTAGCGACAACTAATACACCGTGGCTAAATGTTTTTTTGTGTATATATATATATATATTTTCAAAAATCCATTAGGGACGGCTTATACCGTAGCTACCAATTTTTATTTGTAAAACTTAGCGATAGCTAATATACTGTCCCAAATGTTTGAATTAACTACGGTTTTTTCTGAATTTAGCCACGATTTTTCCGTCACAAGCACAATTTTGACGTAGTGGGGATGGCTTATACCGTAGCAACCAGTTTTTATTTGTAAAACTTAACGACAACTAATATGCCGTCGCAAATGCTTTAATTAGCTACGCTTTGTTCTGAATTTAGCCACGATTTTCCCGTCACAATCACATTTTTTATGATTATGGTCTCGATCAGCTACCAATAGCATTAGTGACTGCATTTTGCCGTCGCAAATCTTTTAATTAGAGATGAAATTAGACTACTGTCTCTAATATTTGTAGCTTTTCCCATCATTGCAAATTCCATGTTAAACCTTAAATCATCGCTCCCCAAACAATCCATTTAATATGTTGGACATATGGTTAATAATATCTAAAACTTATTCAAACTTCAAACTTCAACCATTCAAATCAAGTCAGTTCAACAAACATACGGTTCCAAATTGCCAGACTTCATACCACACCATCTCAGAAATTCACATCGGATCACCATCCATCAATCTGGACTGACCCAGTCTTTGTTTTAACTAATCCAGTTAAATGTATTAATAAAACACTTTGATTTTGACATTACATTCGTCCGTTATGTAAAAGTTCAGATTCATCGCAAGCAACCTTTGTTTTCCTTAATAAAATGGTTGAATGGACTGAAAACCCCACCCATTTGAATTACTTACGATAAGTTTGTGTGATGTAATGAATGATTCAACCAAAAACTTGGAGAGCAATTTGATCTTGACTATAACCTTGGTGCCCAAGAACACAAATTCTATGTTAAGACCTATTCAATCTTTAAACAACTACAATGGCCTTTATAGTCAATAGTCAAAACCATGCGACAAATAAAATTCAATATTTTTCAACAAAATTATCACCTATATATACCCATTCACCTCATTAAATTTTCATTCGGATTTGTTTTTGGTTTCGATCTCTATTACTACAAGATGAAGTTTTCGTGCATAGTTTTTGCAATCACAGTATGCTTGCTTGTTTTAAGTGTTCAACCAAACAATGCAAGTAGAGTATTGGATGAAGAAAAAGAAGAATGGATGAAGAATGATAGTAGCCAAGTAGCTCAGGAGTCTTTAAGGGGACCTGTGCCTCCTTCAGGACGTTCTGGGTGCACTTACATCCCTGGAAGTGGTGGACCTAGTTGCCCAATAAATGGAAGGAAGGTCGCTGGCCATGGTTCTTCTGCAAGTAGTACTAGTAACAAGAACGCATACCCAAAGCTCGTGGTGCCTTTCGGAGTTGGTATAGATCATAAATGAGGCTCATCAACATTGACCATCATACTAGTTCTTTGAGGTTGGAGCACAAAAGCCCCCACTCCGCATATTCAATTAAGCGAAGAATCTACTTACGTGTAATTACAACCATTATTTTTCCTTTCTTTCATTCTTTCACAATCTGTAATGGTTCAAAACGTGTACATAGTATACTTTCATACCATTTAACTTCAAAAATTTCAAGAGAAACAAATAATCTTTTGCATTATACTTCTACTCTAGATGAACTGCAGCATGTACATTCAATACGTATACATCTAATCTGAATCCAGTTATCAATAGGATAGTTTCGTACATAATGAATTGGTACCATATATCCATATCTTAAACATAAGTAGTATTCGAAACAATAAGTATGAGAGGTTTATTGCATGTATCATATATTAAGTTATCTAAAGAAGAAACTTAGAATTATAAACTCAAAATGCTCAAATTTTTGTTATGAAACTTTTTTTGGAGGGGTTGTGATGCCAGCCTTAGACAGAATCAGCTTTTGAGCGAAGAAAAGAAAAAGAGCGAGGAAAAGAAAAATTAGTTTGTAAGACTAATGCCTTCACCTAAACTAAGTGTAACATGTAAACTCACTGACCATGACATTCCCTAACCCTCATTTACATCATAACCACCACTAAAATCAACATCATCAGGCTTGACTGGAGGAGCCCAATCTAGATTTCCAGCAAAGTTCATACTATAGATGTGACATTGACCTTCACCTCTTCCTGGTATATAAGTGCATGAAGAGCGCATCGCTGGAGGCACAGGACCCCTTGGTAGTGACTGAAGCAGAAGGACATCTTTCTTCAACCATTCTTCTCCTTGAAGTGGTCTCATGGCCTCAAGAGTTTGAAAGTTCAGGAACATGGCAATGATGATCATGGGGAGGCATAGTGAAATAGTGATCAAAGCACCTGTTGTATATATAGAGTCCCATGTTTGCAATTGAAGGAAACTTTGGCTTCCATTCATTGCAACTATATTTATATTAAAACTTGTTAAGGACCCTCTCATTAAAGCCTAGATACTATATTTACATTGAAGAAATGAAAATAACTCTAAAAACTGTAAACGACTTCACTGACTCTTAGATTTTTGCACTCAAACTCTGGTTTGATTAATTCTGTATCCAGTTCCATTTGTGGGAACAGTCTTAATGAATATTACTTGGTCCATGCTCGCTAATACATAATTAGCCTAACTAGCTAGCTGATTGAGCTGGCCTCGTGTTATGCATGGCTCGAATCTTTTAAAGGCGCCACCCTTCGAAAGAAATTTAAGATAATATATTTTGATTAAAGAAGAATAAACAAATGGAATTCTGAACTAATCATTAATTAATTAATGTATTGTTGTGGTTTGAAGTCAATTAAGTACTCATGAACACGGAATCGTACTCAGGTTTGGTGGGCTAAGGCCCACTCAATTTATTTATTTATTTCTTCAAATTGGGAAGGTTTTTATGTTGACACGAGAGATTAGGTCTTTGACAATCTAATCCTGTTTTGCAGGTCAGATATTTAGAAGGACAGATTTAGACTCATCAATAGCAAATGCATAACAAAATAGTGAAGAAAGAATTTCTTGAATGAAGTAGTCCCATATTAGCAATCAAGGAATGAGCGAGTTAATTTTCATGTACGTAAACTCGAATTTGATTTGTTTTGGTTTAAATTAAGAGACTGTAGGCTCAATATGCTAGGATAAGGTGCTGATGATATTGAAACCAAGGGAGTAGACGTTTTATATACAGATTAGGGTATTCTCCGTACCTTTAACATTCAAATTGTTGGATAGGAGGAGAATTTTCAACTTTGGCTAGGAGTATTTCAGTCTTATGCGAATATAAATTTCAGCCAAACACCCTCTTCTCTCTATATATATGACCCGTTAGATTTTATATTTGGATAAATCTTAACTGTCTTTTATTTCCAACCTGAAACACCATTCTAATTTGTTATATAGAAGATTGTACAATGGCTGAGCCACATACAAATTAGGGGCAGTTGCCTCTCTCAATTTTCAAATTCTTTAACATCCTATTGGAAGATGTGAGGTCCCCTGCCCCAAGTTGAACATCCTGACCCCGCCACTAGTATATATGTGGATCACATATATTCTATTTTTTGGTTCTAATATTTAGTGTGTTGACAGAGTAATAGGTTGAAAGGTATAGAGACTATACGGAGTGTTGAATAATTCTCTTGAAAAGGAGACCCCATAATATTTGAAAGTCAATATATTTTCCGTATGTATGGAGTATAGTATAGGGGGTTGGTGCTTGTTCAGTAATTAATCCAACTAGTTTTATTTCTTCTTCTCAACCCCTTCAAAATTTTGAATATTCTTCCCTGTTTTACTGCTGTATATACATCAATTTGGACCACTGAAGTCTATAACCTTCGGGGTAGGGGTGTAATTTTTGGCTGGTTGAATCCAAACGTAAAAGTTGGCCTATGGTTTAATGTAAGAGGCGGAGGGATTCATTATACACAATGTTTAAAACTTGTGCAAAATTTTAATCTACTCACACTATTAAACTTATGCACAAAATGCATGGGTGATTCACTGATGGTTTAGAGCCCTCAAAATAAAAACCTGACTTCCTAGCATTTTCGACTCCCAAATGACACTTTATAGGTGTAAATTATTTGAAATAGTATTTGCCAGGTGTAGCTTTTTCTTTAATGGTAGGTACTGGTACAAGTTATATGAATCCCCTTATGATTCTTGCCATCCATATAGTTAAGGGTATATGCACACTGACACCTCATTTTTATGGTTGTCGAATTGATCTCCGCATTCTTCATCATTACTGTCTAAACTTATGTTGTCACAAGAATACGATTCAAATTAAGGTTGGGTTGGGGGGATTTTCAAATCAAACTCATACTCTGGTTTGATTAATTCTGTATCCAGTTCCATTTGTGGGAACAGTCTTAATGAATATTACTTGGTCCATGCTCGCTAATACATAATTAGCCTAACTAGCTAGCTGATTGAGCTGGCCTCGTGTTATGCATGGCTCGAATCTTTTAAAGGCTGCCACCCTTCGAAAGAAATTTAAGATAATATATTTTGATTAAAGAAGAATAAACAAATGGAATTCTGAACTAATCACTAATTAATTAATGTATTGTTGTGGCTTGAAGTCAATTTAGTACTCATGAACATGGACCCGTACTCAGGTTTGGTTGCCAATTTTTATTTTTTTATTTTTACTTCAAATTGCCAAGGTTTTTATGTTATCAGGTGGTCAAACTGAGAAAGGAATAATAAAAAAATTGGATTAATTTTGTATATCATATTATGATGATTTAAAACATATGAACTGTGATTCATTTGTCACAGTCATACGGCTAAGCTGGTATTCCATTGGCTATCACAATTATTATATGTTAACAAATTGAAATAAGTAAATGTATGATTAATGTGTACAATTACACTAGTTGCGTCTATATATATAGGGACCGATTTAACTCCATAATTCACAACAATCACGAGCTTTGATCATGTTGGCGAGTCTCATTTACTTGAGAAGCAATGTCAAAATCAACAACAGCACCAGGAAACACAGATTGCAAGCTCAAAATAATGGCAATGATGAACAAACTTATTGTATAGCTACCCATTGCAATGAGGTTAGTGATAGTACTCTTCTTGTATAGCACCTGTTTTAGTTGTTTTGCAACCATGATGATGTGGCATCGTTAGAGGAGTTTTTTACAATTTTGAGATACACATAAAATTTTTGAGAATTTTTGAGAATTTTTGAGAATTTTGAGAATTTTTTGGTCAGGTCATCTAATGACATACTTTTTATCTGGGAACAAAAACTAATGCAAGCACAGGAAATTGAATATTCTTCCATCTCCAATTTGTATATGTTAACACAATCAGCCGGAGATCTAGGATTTCAGTCAAGGCGGGGTGAAATAGTAAGGGATTGTTTGTTGTTAATAAGAGTTATCAAAGGTGAAGCTTGAAAATTTTGTACTTCGGATCAAGGATTGTGATTTCACAAAATTTCGTGATTTTTTTTTGAGGCCTCGAAAAGAAAAATACGTTATTTTGATACAAAATATTTCGTGTTTTCTTTGTAAATTTCGACATTTTCGTGTAAAGCCCTAAAAATTATGAAGCAAATTACATTTTTTCTATAAAAATATTTTCGACATTTTTCTTAGATTTTTTTGTTGATATTTTCATGTAAAACCTAGAAATTTATGAAGCAACTACATTTATAAGGAAACTTAAGTATTTAGGCTTCATTTTTATATTTAATATACTTATTAGGTAATTTACTTGTATCTTACTTGTCTATATATTTATATATGTTTAACATACACATAATTTTTTTTGTATTTTTCTATATACAATGAAATATTTAACAAAATATTTATTAAAATCAGGAGACCAAGGTTAATTAAAGAAACGAAATCACAATCCTTGTTTCGGATTAATAATTTGACATCGAATTTCTACTAACAATTACAAAATCAAAAATAGAATTCTAATTGTATTCTTCATGAACTTAATCTAGTACTGAGCATTTGTCTGTACAACTATAAAAAACACATTGTATATATTAGTATAATATTTTAAGCTAAATTATGATTCGGAACCAGTATTTTAAGCCAAATATTTCTAGTATTTAGGCAGGGTCGGAAGGAGGAGAAGACACTTGACCTTCGTGATTGAGGATTTTGAACATGTTCTTCCTTGTCGTCGTCTTTGAAGACTTGGTCAGCCACGACATGATACTTCGACATGTCGAGGCCTTAATTCGATTCAATGAAGTTAATGATGTCAAGTCTGCCATCAACGATCTTAGTCCAGTCCACCGCTTCTGCAACCAAGCTTGTTCGTGACAGCATAAAGCTCATCCTTGGCCAGAGCAAGTTCTCCTTCAACCTCGGAAAGCTTATTTGAAGTCTGCGATTTAGCAGAAGCAAGCTCAGCGGTCAGCTGCAGTACTTGCTCCTCAACGATCTTATGACAAGCAGAATGCTCGTTATCAACACGCATTGCCACATCACGACCAACCTTCTCACTGGATAACTGACTCTTGCAAGCAGCCAACCGATCCCGCTGGTTGTTCATTTCCTCCTTATAGAAGCAATGACACAAATATGACGTTGAGTACTAATTAATGTGTACAAGACCATGCCCCTGCACCCCCAATAGGATAATTGCGCGATGTACCAACCTTTTGCACCACCTCGACCAGTCAAGAACTACAGTTTGGGTAACTGGTCAAACTACTGGAGGTCCATAGTTCGTACAAGCTGAATAAAATGGCCCCATTCTTATAGTTATCACATGTGAATAACCTTTACAATAATTTTATGAGGACATTATCCAAAAGGTGCGGACTTTAGACCCATGTGATTGGTGCATGCTAGGAAAAAATATACTCATCGTGATCCTTGTCAACTCACATGTTGGACACCTTCCCCAATCACTAATCAGTGCTTGCATATTAGACCAAAGACTTTGTTAACTGATCAAACAACTCCAAACCCCAACCCCACACCCAGACGAGCATTAGTAGAACAACAAACAAGTTACTCTAACAATGGTACAATAAATTCACTTTTGTGAATTTTGTCTACTCCCATATAATTATGCAGGGCATATGTATGTTATCGATCTTTCCTTTTAGAGCATCCTTAAGGGTAAAAGTTAAATTGAGTATCAATCACACCTATTTTTAACTAAAAGCTAATTTTAAGATCTCCTATTTTTTCGTCACTCCAATGACATTTCTCACTTTAACATTTTCATCATTATTTAAATATATCTTTTCTTAATTCTATAAAGTTACTATTTAAATTTTAATAATTGGAGAAGAGAGAAAGAAGAAATGAAGTTTTTTTTTAATACTTTTTTGGATTTGGGAATGACATGAATGCTCCAAATATATGGAGAAAGAAGAGATCAAGTTAAAATAAGGGCATGTATAAGGAATCCTGAGCATGTTTTTTCTTACACGAGCCTGTATATATGTCTAGCAAGTATGATATTAACTACACGGAGGATATTACCATATAGAGTATCAGAGATTTTACTGTAAAAACATACGAGCAATAAAAAAAAAAAAAAAAAAACTAGAATCAGAAAGCCCCATGCATATGGATGTTAAGTCGATTAGGACATTTCATCACAGTTATTGCATATTTTATCCATTTCTTGGAGTGTATGATACACATTTTTCGGCACCAAGGACACATTCCAACACCGAGAAATATATATATATATATATATATATATATATATATATTTTTTTTTTTTCGTTTGATGAAATGAGGTCATTGCAAATTCTATGTTAAAACTTACATCATCGCTCCCCAAACAGTCTGTTTAATATGTTGGACATATGGTTAACAATATCTAAAACTTAATCAAACTTCAAACTTCAACCATTCAAATCAAGTCAGTTCAACAAACATACTGACCCAAATTGCCCACTTCATACCACACTATTTAGCACCATCTCAGAAATTCACATCGGATCACCATCCATCAATCTGGACTGACCCAGTCTTTGATTTTAACTAATCCAGTTAAATGTATTAATAAAACAGTTTGATTTTGACATTATATTCATCACTTCATATGTAAAAGTCAGATTCATCGCACGCAACATTTGTTTTCCTTAATAAAATTGTTGAATGGACTGAAAACCCCACCCATTTGAATTACTTACGATAAGTTTGTGTGATATAATGAATGATTCAACCAAAAACTTGAAGAGAGCAATTTGATCTTGACTATAACCTTGGTGCCCAAGAACACAATCAAATTCTATGTTAAGACCTATTCAATCTTTAAACAACTATACAATGACCTCTTTAGTCAGTCAAAACCATGCGACAAATAAAATTCAATATTATTCAACAAAATTATCACCTATATATACACACTTTCACCTCGTTAAATTTTCATTCGGATTTGTTTTTGTTTTCGATCTCTATTACTACAAGATGAAGTTTTCGTGCATAGTGTTTGCAATCACAGTATGCTTGCTTGTTTTAAGTGTTCAACCAAACAATGCAAGTAGAGTTTTGGATGAAGAAAAAGAAGAATGGATGAAGAATCATAGTAACCAAGTAGCTCAGGAGTCTTTAAGGGGACCTGTGCCTCCTTCAGGACATTCTGGGTGTACTTACATCCCTGGAAGTGGTGGACCTAGTTGCCCGATAAATGGAAGGAAGGTCGCTGGTCATGGTGCTTCGGCAAGTAGTACTAGTAACAAGAACGCATTCCCAAAGCTCGTGGTGCCTTTCGGAGTTGGTATAGATCATAAATGAGGCTCATCAACATTGACCATCATGCTAGTTCTTTGAGGTTGGAGCACAAAAGCCACCACTCCGCGTATTCAATTAAGCGAAGAATCTACTTACTTGTAATTACAACCATTATTTTTCCTTTCATTCTTTCACAATTTGTAATGGTTCAAAATGTGTATATAATAATATACTTTCATACCATTTAACTTTAAAATTTTAAGAGAAACAAATAATTTTTGCATTATACTTCTACTAGATGAACTGCAGCATGTATAACATTCAATACGTATACGTCTAATCTGAATCCGGTTATCAATGGGATAGTTTCGTACATAATGAATTGGTAACATATATCCATATCGTAAACAAAAGTAGTATTCGAAACAATACGTATGAGAGGTTTATTGCATGTATCATAGATTAAGATATCTAAAGAAGAAACTTAGGATTATAAACTCAAAATGCTCAAATTTTTGTTATGAAACATTTTTTGGAGGTGTTGTGATGCTACTAGCCTTAAACAGAATCAGCTTTTGAGCGAAGAAAAGAAAAAGAGCAAAGAAAAGTGAAAAAGAAGTTTGTAAGACTAATGCCTTCACCTAAACAGCTAAACTAAGTGTAACATGTAATCTCACTGACCATGACATTCCCTAACCCTCAATTCACTACAAAAAAAAAAGCTTCAATTGCTACAGATACTAGCGACGGTTTTTTGATAAAATCGTTGCTAATGCTTTTGACAGCTTATTCAACCCATAATCATATATAAAGAACCGTCGCTAATTGATTTTTTTGAAAAATATTATAAAAAAAAACATTTAGCTACGGCAAAACACCGTCGCTAAGGTTTACAAAGATTTTTTTATCAGCGACGGCACAAAACCGTTGCTAATTGATTTGTTTAAAAAAAATATAAACAAAAACATTTAGCTACGGCAAAAAACCATCGCTAAGCTTACAAAGATTTTTTTATTAGCGACGGCCCAAAACCGTCGCTAATTGATTTTTTTTTTAAAAAAATTATAAACAAAAACATTTAGCTACGACAATAAACCGTCGCTAAGCTTACAAAGATTTATTTATTAGCGACGGCCCAAAACCGGCGCTAATTGATTTAAAAAAAAATTTATAAACAAAACATGTAGTTACGGCAATAAACCGTCGCTAAGCTTACAAAGATTTTTTTATTAGCGATGGTCCAAAACCGTCGCTAATTGATTTTTTTTAAAAATAATTATAAACAAAAACATTTAGCTACGACAATAAACCGTCGCTAAGCTTACAAAGATTTTTTATTAGCGACGGCCCAAAACCGTCGCTAATTGATATTTTTTTTTTAAAAATTATAAACAAAAACATTTAGCTACGACAATAAACCGTCGCTAAGCTTACAAAGATTTTTTTATTAGCGACGGCCCAAAAACGTCGCTATTTGTTTTTAAAAAAAAAAATAATTATACACAAAAATAAAACCTCATCTCAACCGTCAATAACACCCAAAAACTTTGTCTCAATCCAACGCACTAAACCAATTAAACCACGTCACCGATCCGCGTGGAACCAACACAACCAATCCCTTTCAATTACCTCTCTATATAAATTTAAATTTTCTCTACCAACCAACTCAACCAAAAAATTTCTCTCAACCCGCAGAAAAAAAACCCACAGAGGAGACCCCAGCAGCAGAGATCTCCCGGTCGCCTCCCTCTCCCCTCCCTTCCCCGCCTTTCCCTATTGCCAGAGATCTGAAATCTCAGATCTCGGAGATCAGATCAGATATTCTATAGAGCGAATAATTTTTTTTTTTTTGGTTTTTTGTAATTTTTGTATGGATTCTTTGTAATTTTTGTATGATATTCTGGAGATTCAGTGTAATTTTTGTTATAATTTTGATCAATTAAGTCTTCTATCATGTTTTTGATCAATTAAGTTTAGTTCTGGTAGTTTCTATTAATTTTCAGAATGGATAATCATTAAGAGCTAATTTCATTATAAAAAATGAATTTTCATTTGTAATTTGTAATTTGCAATTTTCATTTGTCAATATGATTTGCAACAAAGCTGTCCCTAAATAGCCACGGCAAATACCGTGGCTGTTTTGTCAATTGGATTTGCAATTTAGCGACGGAAAAAACCGTCGCTAAATAGCCACGACAAAAAATCGTCGTTAAATAGCCACGGCAAAAACCGTCGCTATTTTTCAATTTGCGACAACCTTAGCCGAAATTTTAAACAGCTTTAGCGACGGAATTTTTCGAGTTAGCGACGGTTGTTAGCCGTTGCGAATTAGCTACGGGATAGTTTTCCGTTGCTAATTCAAATAGCGACGATTAAAATAGCAACGGTATTGCGACGGTTGTTGAGCCGTTGCTAATAAATACTAGCGACGATTTTTTGACAATTAGCAACGGTTTTTAGCCGTTGCTGAATTGATTTTTTTTTGTAGTGAATTACATCATAACCACCACTAAAATCAACATCATCAGGCTTGACTGGAGGAGCCCAATCTAGATTTCCAGCAAAGTTCATACTATAGATGTGACATTGACCTTCACCTCTTTCTGGTATATAAGTGCATGAAGAGCGCATCGCTGGAGGCACAGGACCCCATGGTAGTGACTGAAGCAGAAGGACATGTTTTTTCAGCCATTCTTCTCCTTGAAGTGGTCTCATGGCCTCAAGAGTTTGAAAGTTCAAGAACATGGCAATGATGATCATGGGGAGACATTGTGAAATAGTGATCAAAGCACCTGTTGTATAGAGTCCCATGTTTGCAATTGAAGGAAACTTTGGCTTCCATTCATTGCAACCAGTGTTAGTGAATCGTAAATCGTATTGTAAATCGTAATGTGTAAGATTTAGATTTAATCGTAAATTGTTAGATTTTTTTAATTATAATATATATATATATATATTTGCCTTCATTTAGATATATATTTGCCTTCATTTAGGAATATATCATTTCTTTTTACTTACATTCTTTGTACTCTTTATAGGTCTCAAAATTACCTGGAACTCGAAGTGTATTCAGCTTGATCAAAGTATAAAAGTGGGGCAATAGATGTGGCAGGTGCGAATGAGATGACCATTAGAACGACCATTGTGATTGAAGAGAAATTGTTAGAATGAAGATGAATGAATGTAATCCAAGTTCAACTTTGTTTGTGTGATGAAGAATTACAAAAAAATTGATCAGTTCCAATATATTGTTGTTTGTGCAGAATATTGTTTTTATCAAGTCTTTTTGAAAATTCTAGGAAAACAAACAAAATATAGTAGAGCAAAATGGACTTCATTTGCCAAAAAGTACGTAAAAGATTTCACTTGCCAAAAAGTATAAGACTTCAACACTTCTTGTTCATTCTAACATTCTATCCTATACGCAAAATATACCCAAGAATGTGTGGAAGCGCATACAAAATGACTCCCAAAAGGCAAAATATAAACTATTAAGCAATAACTATTAAATTAGAAGTTAGAGTCTTTCCCTGGTTCAAACTTTGATCCATTCATGAAGTAGTTTCATGCTCATCAATAATTGCAATGTCTGCATTATCAATGACATCAATCTCATCTTCCAAGTCACAACTTTCTTCCTCTTCATCTTCAATGACTTTGTTATTTCCCTTTGTCGACTTCGTTAAATTTCATGGTCCTATTCACATTAAAGTTCAAAAGTAGTAACTATAGTAAACAATTAGAAGTAAATTTAAATAAATAAAGCAAACAAGTAATAAATTATTAACTTACGACGTCGTTTTCGGCTTGGCTCCGCTTCATTCTCAATGAAACAATCTACTATGTCCAACCATGAGGTATCATTGGGGAGTGTCGGATCTTCTTGCTCCACAATCCATTCATTGTCATTATCTAACTCCGACAATAGAATGGGAGCTGTGCCTTGTGTCCTATGTTGTTGGCGTTGGTCAAGAGCAAGATTGTATTTGACAAATACAAGTGCATTCAGTCGCTTTTGTTCTAATCGATTTTGCTTCTTTGTATGAATCTACCATGCATATAACATATTAGAAAGTTAAATTACTAAATATCCACATCATACATGACAACTAATTAGTTAAAATATGAAATAGACAAACAATAATTTTTTGCTCACTTGATCGAATGTGCTCCAATTACGTTCGCACCCCGTAGCACTACAAGTCAAGCTCAAAATTCTCTTAGCCACATACTGCAATTCCGGACAATGGCTTCCAAAGCTTTCCCACCAATAAGCTACAATAATAATATCATAATTTTAATACGTAAAAAGACATAAACATGTAATCAATGGAAATGTTCAAGTTAAATAAACATTAAACATACCAGGTTGTTTCGTGGTCCTTGCCTCAATGGCAGATTGTCTCCCAAATGTCCCAGCACCTCTTCTGAACACATCAAGTTGTTGGTCAATGAGATTCCTTTCTCGTCTCGATGGAATCAAACGCTCAATTGTTTCATAATAGCCATCCATGATCTCTTCATCCGCTTGAAAGTTGTCACTGTAATGGAAACGAGGATTAAGATAGTATGTTGCCGCATGTAAAGGGCGATAGAGTTGTAGATTCCACCTTTCATCAATGACATTCCATATTTTCTTGTATCTCGACTCCTTGTTCCCAAGATTCTTTGCAATTTTTTCCTTGGCTTGATCCATAGCTTCATAAATGTAGCCAATGGGGGGTTTATCATCCACATCAACTAAACGCAAAACACGAACCAATGGAGATGCACCATTAATACTATACTTCACCCCAGGCCAAAATTGTTTATCCCCCAGTATAATATGCATTACCTCAAGTGCCTCTGGCTTCGTTGAAAAATGAGACTCTTCCCACTTCGTGTAAGTAAACATACTCCTCAAGCCAACCCTATTATCAAGAATGCTTTGTAATGTGAGGTAGGCTGTGGCAAATCGAGTGATGGCTGGCCTTGCTAACTCCCTACCATTAGTGTGCTCTCTCATGAGACTCAATACCCACGTGTGGCTATAAATGTACACCGTTACTTTCTTGGCCTTTTTAACGGTTTCACTTGGGAGGGGCAAATCACCAATGCACGAAAGTATAAGATCTATCAAGTGTGTTGCGCAAGGAGACCAGAAGAGGTGTGGCCTATTTTTCATAAGGTATTCCCCAGCT
The DNA here is from genome assembly GCA_963556465.1 of Berberis vulgaris. Classification (NCBI taxonomy): domain Eukaryota; kingdom Viridiplantae; phylum Streptophyta; class Magnoliopsida; order Ranunculales; family Berberidaceae; genus Berberis; species Berberis vulgaris. The sequence goes on from OY747126.1 coordinate 89,586,216, forward strand.
TTGACATAAGCCGAGGCACTATCCGTTCACACTTGGATTACATTTTCTTTACCTACTTCCTGTACCACTTCATCCAACATCAAGTACAAGTTTTCAACATTATGAAATATGCTTGATGTATCAAGGGACTTAAAAAAAACAGTTCCCTTTGGACTATTAACAAGAAAATTTGTAATGCTTCGACTTTTACCATCGGACATAATAGTGCATCCATATTTCTTCCAATCTTTCTTGTAGGCTTCAAGCTTCACATTCACCTCTTCCACTTCCTTCTTCAAGTAAGTGTTCCTAATTTCATAGTAAGTGGGAGGTTTTAATCCACTCCCAAACTTACAAATTTCATCAATCATCTCTTTAAAATATACACTTGTCACAATGTTGAAAGAGAAAGCACATCCATCAATGAACCTAGAAATTTTGACACAACATTTTTGCCTATCAGTTGGTTTCCATATCTCGTTCATGGTAGTTTGTTTTTTTTCACCTCCATAATCAACTTTGCTTTCACCTACATTTCCATCATCCCCATACATTGGAGCATTCATTTCCCTCCTTTCAGCAACCTTTGCAACCACTTTATCAGTACACATCTTCTTGAATAGTAAATAATTTTCATCTGAATTGCTCAAGCATGGTGAAGTATCCTTGTTTGTTTTTCCAAGATGATTTTTCATTCGAAAAACCCCTCCCCACATCTCTTTTCCACAATAATTACACTTAACATGTTGTTTATTATTATTCACAGTGACACAATGTTCCCAAGTTACATCTGGTATAGTGATAATAGTAAAGTAATCTAATGAAAAATATCAAAAGACAATGAGAAGTAAACTTTTTTACCTTTGGTTGAAGCAAAACCTCCTTTGTTTGATGAAAACACTTAATGTATGAAGTAGAAGACTATGGAAGAAGTTAAAGAAACAATCACTTGTTGGTGGTAGCCATTGAAGAACATAGAAAAATGAAGTTTGCAAAAGGTAGGGTTTTCTTTACTTGGGAAAAGTTAGGTTTATAAAAGTTAATTGGGGATCGATTTTGCACTTTATAGATAAAAACACTCTCTGGAAAATGTTAAAGAATAGAAGTCTACCTATGTTACAGAATAGGAAAGTGTCACAGAATAGGTTAGGAAAGTCATAATAGAATAGAAATCGTAGGTTTCCTATCTCTACAAGGTTAGGTTAGAGTTTGCTTTATAAGCTTGTATTTCATTCAACACAAAATAATATTACAATACAATTTCTTTACATGGTATCAGAGCGAGGCTTCTCTGATTAACCGCCTCCCGCCGCCGCGCAATCTTACCATCTCTGCTTCTCCTCGCAGTCACAGAACTCAAACACCATTTCAAACAGGGATCATCGATCTCTTCAACTTGATCAACAGGGATCATTATCCACCTTGATCAACAGAGTTATCTCTTCAAACAGAGATCTTCATATCTTCAAACAGAGATCTTCTTCTGCTCTTCATCTCGATTAACAAAGATCAACAGAGATCTTCAACAACCAAAATTGATCAACCATCAACAGAGTTGATCAATCAAACCCTTCCCCAAGATCCATCATCAACAATCGAACCATCATTAACAATCGATCATCACCAATCATAAACAACAATCGATCCATCACCAACAGAGATCCATCATCAACAGAGATCATCATCAAGAGAGATCCATAATCAATCAGAAACAACAGAGATCATCATCAACAATCTGACCAACAGAGATCATCATCAAGAGATCCATAATCAATCAGAAACAACAACTGACCAAACACTCGCCAACAAGAGGCCGCCATCATCAGCACAAACATCTTCAGATCATCAACAGATCATCAGATCATCACTACAATCATCAAACTGCCAATCACTACAATATTCAGATCAGCAAACATCTTCAGATCATCACTACAATCATCTTCGACCATCATCATTGATCGAACCACCATCGACCGTCATCACTGATCTTCAAATCATCACTGCGAATCACTACAATCTTCAGATCAGCAAACATCTTCAGATCATCACGACAATCATCTTCGACCATCATCACTGATCAAACCACCATCGACCATCATCAGCCTGATCAGCCATCATCCTGATCCACAAAGATCTCCCTCATCATCAGAGATCATCCTGATCGACAAATATCTCCCTCATCAACAGAAATCCCGAAGATCAAACCATCATCCTGTTCTCTCGCGTTCTAAATCGAAAAAAAAAACCTGGGAGGGGCGATAATTTTAGCAAGAAGCAGAGCTTTCAAGCTATTGGCACCAACTGATTAGCACCTCGAGATACCCACAACTATTAGCACCTCGAGATTTCGTCAGTGCACCAACCGATTAAAAAAACCTTATTTTAAAGGATCAGGCTAATAGCACTCAAGGTTCAGTCAAAGTCACTAGTACACCACGTAGCCGCCGCCACCATGGACGACAATACAAGAAGTGGTTCCAACACCACCACATCACTATACAACAAGTTCAAGGCTCACAATATTGGTAATGATTTTTCTATTACAGAGTTAACATGTAAAATAAGCTCTCTCAAATCTCATGGCTCTCGTTCCTCTTGGATCCTTGATAGCGGGGTCACTGATCATATAGTTCATAACCCTCATTTACTCACAGTTTTCAAACCCATCCACAATCGAACCGTTGAGCTTCCTGATGGTACAATTGCTGTTGTTACACACATTGGCACCATGACTTTCTCTTCTGTTTTTACCTTGCATGATGTTCTTTGTGTTCCCTCTTTTAATCTCAATTTAATTTCCATTAGCAAACTCGCAAAACATTCTCTTTTTGTCACCATTTTTCTCAATAATTCTTGTCTGATACAGGACCTTCGTTCGGGGAAGATGATTGGGACTGCAACTGAGCTTGATGGTTTGTACTACCTGGACGGCACCACCACCACAACTTCCACCACTTGTCACATCACTCAAGACAACAATCCTGTGTTATGGCACAACCGCTTCGGTCACCTTTCTGACAAAACTCTCTATCTTCTTCCTGTCTCTTTTCGTGATACTAGTACTTGTGTTTCCAATAAATGTGCTATCTATCCTTTGGCCAAACAAACTAGAAATAAATTTCCCTCATCCCATATTTCGAGTACTACTTCTTTTTCCTTATTACATGTTGACATTTGGGGAGAATATCACGTTCCTTCCCTTTTTGGAACGCATTATTTTCTCACCATTGTTGATAATGATACACGATGTACTTGGATTTATCTCATGAAACACAAGTCTGACACACACACATTCTTAATTTCATTCATTAATTATGTTGAAAACCAATTTTCTTCCAAAATTCAAACCATTCGCAGTGATAATGGACTTGAATTTTTTCTCACTGATTTTTATGTTTCAAAAGGCATTACCCATCAAACTTCTTGTGTCTCTACTCCCCAACAAAATGGGGTGGCGGAACGCAAACATAGACATATTTTGAATGTAGCTCGTGCTCTTTTATTTCAAGCACATCTCCCTAAACATTTTTGGGGAGAAGCAATTCTCACCGCTGCCTATCTCATTAATCGCACACCGTCCTCTGTTCTTAAAGGCAAAATGCCTTTTGAACTTTTCTTTAACAAACAACCCAACTATTATCACATTCGAGTCTTTGGTTGTCTATGTTTCGCTTCCACACATGCCCAACGTCTTAGCAAATTTGATGCTCGTTCTAGTTAATGTGTCTTTCTTGGATATCCTCACGGGCAAAAAGATACAAAGTCTATGATCTCACTCACAAAAAGATCATTGTTTCTCGTGATGTCATCTTTCATGAGGAGATTCTTCCTTATTTTTCTGACACAATGCACAATCACCTCGCTGACCAGTCCGACACACTTCCCCGACCGATCGCTCATGTTCCACTTTTTGATCCTCCAAGCGTGCCTTTCTCTGACCAGTCAGACCACTCCCACCAATCGATCGCCCAATCCGATATCTCAGTCACCGACCTAGCGGAAACCTCGAAAATTCAAACCCAAGCGATCGCTCCTGCCCCTGTTCCACCCTTAGAAGACACCCCTCTCCCACCTCGCACCTCCACTCGTGCCACCCGTGAACCATCTTATCTTCAACAATATCATCTTGATGCTCGATTGCCTTTCCGATCGTCTCACTCATCCGCTTCGAACGTTGGGCCTTCTACATGTATTGTTTACCCCCTTTCCGATTTTCTTTCCTATGACCATTTATCCACCTCTCACAAGGCTTACACCACTTGCCTTTCTTTAGTCAAAGAACTCACTAGTTTTATGCAGGCTATGCAGGATCCAAAGTGGTGTCAAGCCATGAGAAGTGAGATTGATGCTCTAGAAATTAATAACACTTGGACTCTACAACCTCTTCTTCCTGGCAAACATCCGGTTGGTTGTAAATGGGTCTATAAGATCAAACTTAATCCAGATGGTAGTGTTGAGCGCTACAAAGCCCGCCTTATGGCTAAAGGATACAGTCAAGTTGAAGGTATTGATTACAAAGAGACATTTGTTCCTGTTGCTAAATTGACTACTGTTCGTGTTCTCCTTGCTCTTGCAGCCACACAGGGTTGACATTTATGTCAACTTGATGTCAACAATGCTTTTCTTTATTGTGATCTTTTGGAGGATGTGTACATGAGTCTTCCTCCTGGATTCGGCTGAAAGGGGGAGACTCGAGTATGAATGTTGAACAAGTCCTTATATGGTCTCAAGCAAACATCGAGACAATGGTTCCTTAAGTTATCCTCTGCTCTCATATCAGTCGGCTATAATCAATCTAAGGCTGATTACTCATTATTCGTCCGATCCAAGGGTAATAGCTTTACTGCAATTCTCGTATATGTTGATGATGTAATATTGGCAGGTAATGATCTCCAATACATTGAAGAAACAAAGAAATTTCTGGCTGCAAAGTTCAAGCTCAAAGATTTAAGAAAATTGAAATATTTCCTTGGTCTTGAAGTCGCGAGGTCATCCAAAGGGATTGTTTTATCTCAACGAAAATATGCACTTGAAATATTGGAGGACACAAGGTATCTTGGAGCAAAGCCTTCACGTTATCCTATGGATCAAAACTTGGTGCTCACACAGGATGATGGAGATTTACTACCAAATCCCGCAACATACCGCAGAGTTGTTGGAAGGTTGATACACTTAACGATTACAAGACCAGATTTGGTTTATTCAGTACATGTCCTAAGTCAATTTATTGGCAAGCCCAGAATACCACATTTGGATACTGCACACAAGGTCTTGAGGTATATCAAGGCTTCAACAGAACATGGCATTTTTTTCTCTTCCACCAGCTCATTACAATTGAAAACTTATTGTGATGCAGATTGGGCTAGATGTAGAGATACTAGGAGATCCATTACATGTTATTGTGTCATGCTTGGCGATTCACCAATTTCTTGGAAAGCTAAGAAACAAACTATAATGGTAAGATCTACAGCTGAAGCAAAATATATGGCCATGGCTTCTACATGCTGTGAGTTAACCTGGTTAAGGTACATTCTTAATGATTTGCACATTAATCACTCTCAGGCAGCTCTCTTATTTTGTGACAACAAGGTTGCACTCCATATTGCATCTAATCCCGTTTTTCATGATCGAACGAAGCATATAGAGATTGATTGTCATTTGATTAGAGAAAAAAATACAAGAGGGCACTATTCAGACTGAGCATGTCGGAACACTACATCAATGGGCATATTTGTTCACTAAAGCTTTGTGCACTTATCAATTTGATAATCTTCTTAGCAAGTTGGGTATTACAAACATATACTCCAACTTGAGGGGGAGTGTTAAAGAATAGAAGTCTACCTATGTTACAGAATAGGAAAGTGTCACAGAATAGGTTAGGAAAGTCAGAATATAATAGAAGTCTTAGGTTTCCTATCTCTACAAGGTTAGGTTAGAGTTTGCTTTATAAGCTTGTATTCCATTCAACACAAAATAATATTACAATACAATTTCTTTACAGAAAATAAGGTTGTCCCTGTTATATTATTTATCTTTGAGGGTTTAAGTATAATAATTAATAATAAAAAATTTATTTAGGGGTCCCTGACCTTGACCTTCATACATAATGAAATCAAAAAATCGATTCAACACAACACAACACTTGCAGAGAGTCGAGATGCAGAGAGTCGAGAAAAAATAACTCAAAATCGTCTTCTTCTTCAACATGGAACCTGAAAAAATCGACAAAATCGCCTTCTTCTTCAACAATCGACTCGAAACTTCAACAATCGACTCGAAACTTCTTCAACAGATCCTTCTTCTTCTTCTTCAACAATCGAGCCGAAACGACTTCTTCGAACCAGTCTGAGCCGAAAATAGCTCGATAATGAGCGGATCTGAGCCGGATATGAGGGATTGGCCTTGAGAAGCAGCGGATCTGAGCCGGAGCCGAGGGAAAGATGTCGTGACGGAGCGGATCTGAGAAGGTATGTCCGATTTTTTTTCTCAGACTCCTGTTGTTCTTCTTCTCCCCTGTTTGTTTGTTTGTTTGTTTTTTTTTTTTTCTTTCTGTTGGTAATCTCCATTTTGTGCGAAGCATATAAATCGTACGTTTGTTCTTCAATCGCGATGTAACGATTTCACCACTGAATCGGTGGCGATTCACTCCGATTTGGATGAAGTCCAATTTTTTTGACGATTTAAACCGTTTGCATGCCGAGTCGATTCATATCGGCGATTTGAATCGCGATTTTCACTGATTCGTACAACACTGATTGCAACTATATTTATATTAAGACTTGTTAAGGACCCTCTCATTAAAGCCTAGATACTATATTTACATTGAAGAAATGAAATAACTCTAAAAAACTGTAAACGACTTCACTGACTCTTGGATTTTTGCACTCATAAACTCATGAACAACATTCATTCCCAGGTAACAGGATCTCATTACCGAATGCAACAAAGTAAATTATGAATTAATTTATGTTTGTTTTCAAAGATTGAGTAGAGGGCACGGATGATTTGGAGATGGAACATACTCCGATATAACCATTAAACAATTTTTATCTCTTATATTTAAACAAGTTATTTTTTGGTACCTATATCATCATCATAAAATTTATTATGAGTATTCTAAAAAGTATTTGAGTACTTTTATATTCCAACCCCTAATAGAATCAACCACAAATGAAATGGAAATAAAGATTCAATTAATTACGCTTAGCCAGCGGTAAAACGAAGAAGGAACAAGAATGTAAAAAATAAAGAATATTAGTAAAAAAAAACCCAATTAGATTAATGGCTTCATATATATCTTCAACTATTTCTGGTGTTGATTGACACCCTCCGAGATCATGTGTTTTGTTGATTTGAGATGCTAAAATCAACAACCGGGTCAGGAATCACTGGTGGTGCCGGAGCTGAATTGCCAGCAAAGTTGATATTGTTCAAAGGGCATCTTCCACTTCCTCTTCCAGGTATGAATGTGCATGAAGAGCGACCCGAAGGTGGCACAGGGCCTCTTTGTAGTGACTGCATTATAAGAACATCATTCTTCAACCAACCTTCTCCTTGTAATGGTCTCATAGCCTCAATATGTTGAAAGCTCAAGAGCATGAAAATGGCAATGATGCATAATGAAATAGTGAAGAAAGAACTTCTTGCATGGAGTAATCCCATACTAGCAATCAAGGAGTGAACGAGTTAATTTCCTTTGTACGTAAACTTGAATTTGATATGTTTTGGTTTAAATTAAGAGACTGTAGGCTCGATATGCAAGGATAAGATGCTGATGATGATATTGAAACGAAGGGAGTAGATGCTTTATATATAGATTGATCACATATATTCTATATTTTGGTTCAAATGTTTAGTGTGTGGACTTGAGATGGATTGAGAATTTGAGAACTAAATCAATGTGTTGACAGAGTAATAGGCTGAAAATTATAGAGACTATACGGAATGTTGATTATTTCTCTTGAATAAGAGACCCCATAATATTTGAAAGTCAATATATATATTTTCCGTATGTATGGAGTATAGTGTAGGGGGTTGGTGCTTGGTCAGTAATTAATCCAACTAGTTTTATTTCTTCTTCTCAACCCCTTCAAAAGTTTGAATATACATCATTTTGGATCACTGAAGTCTATAACCTTCTGCGCAGGGGGTGTAATTTTTGGCTGGTTGAATCCAAACGAAAATTTGGTCTATGGTTTAATGTAAGAGGTGGAGGGATTCATTATACACAATGTTTAAAACTTGTGCAAAATTTTAATCTACTCACACTATTAAACTTATGCACAAAATGCATGGGTGACTGATAGTTTGTAGCATTCCAAGGGTGTAGAGTTCTCAAAATAAAAACCTGACTTCCTAGCATTTTCGGCCCGAAATGACATTTTATAGGTGTAAATGATTTGAAATAGTATTTGCCAGGTGTAGCTTTTCTTTGATGGTAGGCAGTGGTACAAGTTATACAAATCCTTATGATTCTTGCCATCCCAACATCCGGATTGAGGGGGGCTCATGTGCATAGTGCACGTGACTCCATTCTGCACAATTATTTCGACCATTGGATTTAATCTAACGATTCTTATTCTTTCTCTCTCTCACAAATTAAAAACAATCTTGACATTCTCTCTCTCTCTCTCCACTCACTTATTACAAATCAAACCCACACTTTATTTATTACAAATTAAATCACATTTTTCACTTATTTTTTTACCAAAATATACACAATTCAACACACATCTCGAGAAAAATCAATTGGTTCAAATTTAATAAAACACATCTTCAGATAAATTTAACTGTTCAAATTTAATAATACACTCATCTCGAGGAAATTTTATGGTTCAAATTTAATAATTCACACATCTCGAAATAAGTGCATAATTAAATTTGTACCGTTAGATTTAACTAGAGATCTTTTAACAAAATTTAAACGGTTCAACGCGTATCTCGAGGATAATCCAACAGTTTGATCTTTCACCAAAATCTAACGGTTATATTTACCTAGAGATGTGTGAACTATTAAATTTGGACCGTTAGATTTTTCTCGAGATGAGTGTACTTTTAATTTGGACCGTTAGAACACACATCTCTAGATAAATCTAACAGTCCAAATTTAATAGTACATCATCTTGAGAAAAATGTAATGGTCCAAATTTAATAGAACACCTCATATTAAGGTAAATCTAACGGTCCAGTCAATGACATGACAGCTCAACGGTTAGAGCTTGGCGGATGGTACCACTAAGTCATGGGTTCAAACCCAGCTTGCGACATCTTTAGTGGGTTCTGAGATCCTATAAAAACCCTACTTGCCTTTCAAAAAAAAATGGTCCATCGGTCCAAATTTAATAGTACTTACATTTCAAATTTAATTATGCACTTATCTCGAGAAAAATATATGATTCAGTACGTACCTCGAGAAAATCTAACGATTTTGCACTCATCTTGAGAAAAATAGACGGTTCGACACTTATCTCGAGGAAAAATAAACAATTCAAATTTAATAGAACACACATCTCTAGGTAAATCTAACGGTCAAAATTTACCTAAAGATATGTTCAATTAATAGACGATATGTGAATTATTAAATTTGAACCGTTAAAATTTTATTGAGATAAGTGTACTATTAAATTTGAACTGTTAGATTTACTTAAAGTTGTGTTCTATTAATTTGAATCATTTGATTTTTCTCGAGATGTATGTTGAATTGTATAGATTTTGGTACAAAAATAAGTGAAAATGTGGTTTAATTTGTAATAAGTGAAGTGTGAATTTAATTTGTAAAAAGTGAATGGAAAGATAGAGGGAATGTGCAAGATTGTTTTTAATATATAATAAGAGAGAGAGTGAAAATTATTTTTAATTTGTGAGAATGAGATCCGTTAGATTAGATCCAACGGTTGAAATAAATGTACACGATGGGGTCATATGCACTATGCAATCTTTGTTTTCCTTAGTATGTAAAAGTTCAGGTTCATCGCAACCTTTGTTTTCCTTAATAAAATGGTTGAATGGACTGAAAACCCCACCCATTTGAATTACTTACGATAAGTTTGTGTGATATAATGAATGATTCAACCAAAAACTTGAAGAGAGCAATTTGATCTTGACTATAACCTTGTTGCCCAAGAACACAAATTCTATGTTAAGACCTATTCAATCTTTAAGCAACTACAATGGCCTCTATAGTCAATAGTCAAAACCATCTACAAATAAAATTCAATATTTTCAACAAAATTATCACCTATATATACACACCTTCACCTCATTAAATTTTCATTCTGATCCTGGTCCTTGTCGACTCACGTATTACTTGACCAGAGACTAATCAATGCTCGCATACTTGACCAAAGACTTTATTAACTAATCAAACAACCCCAACCCCAACACCCAGACCAGAGCATTAGTAGAACAACAATCAAGTGACTCTAACAATGGTACAATAAATTCACTTTTGTGAATTTGGTCTTACTCACATTCATTTTTAAATTGGGTATATGTTATCGATCTTTCTTGTTCGAGCATCTCTAAGGGTAAAAGTTAAATTGGGTATTACTCACATTCATTTTTAAATAAAAGCTAATTTTAAAATCTCCTATTTCTTCGTCACTTTAATTACATTTCTCACTTTAACTTTTTCATCGTTATTTAAATATATTTTTTCCTAATTCTATAAAGTTTCTATTTAAATTTTAATAATTGGAGAAGAGCGAAAAAGAAATAAAGTTTTTTTTTTTTTAAGATTTGAGAATGACATGAATGCCCCTAAATATATGGAGAAAAGAGAGGCCAAGTTAAAATGAGGGCATGTATAAGAGAAATCCTGAGCATGCTTTTTCCTATACGAGTCTATATGTATGTCTAGCAAGTATGATATTAACTGCACTGCATGGAGGATATTACCATATAGAGTATCTGAGGTTTTACTGTAAAAACATACTAGCAATAAAATAAAAAACTAGAATCTGACAGAAAACCCCATGCATATGGATGTTAAGTTGATTAGGACATTTCATCACAGTTATTGCATATTTTATCCATGTCATACACATTTTTCGGCACCAGGGACACATTCCAACACCGAGAAATATATATATTAGCGAGGAAACGGGCCAGGGAGGGGGTGCAACCTTCCATTCCCCTCGAGATGCGTGATAGCATATATTTCGAGGGGGATGGAGGGTTGCACCCTCCTCCCTCGCCCGATTCCTCGACATTAAGAAAAAGCGTATATATATATATATATATGTATTATATTTTCGTTTTATGAAATGAGGTCATTGCAAATTCCATGTGAAAACTTACTTCATCGCTCCCCAAACATTCTGTTTAATATGTTGGACATATGGTTAACAATATCTAAAACTTAATCAAACTTCAAACTTCAACCATTCAAATCAAGTCAGTTCAACAAACATACTGACCCAAATTGCCCACTTCATACCACACTATTTCGCACCATCTCAGAAATTCACATCGGATCACCATCCATCAATCTGGACTGACCCAGTCTTTGATTTTAACTAATCCAGTTAAATCTATTATAAAACACTTTGATTTTAACTAATCCAGTTAAATCTATTATTAAAACACTTTGATTTTGACATTATATTCATCACTTCATATGTAAAAGTTCAGGTTCATCGCAACCTTTGTTTTCCTTAATAAAATGGTTGAATGGACTGAAAACCCACCCATTTGAATTACTTACGATAATTTTGTGTGATATAATGAATGATTCAACCAAAAACTTGAAGGGAGAAATTTGATCTTGACTATAACCTTGGTGCCCAAGAACACAATCAAATTCTATGTTAAGACCTATTCAATCTTTAAACAACTATACAATGGCCTCTTTAGTCAGTCAAAACCATGCGACAAATAAAATTCAATATTATTCAACAAAATTATCACCTATATATACACACTTTCACCTCATTAAATTTTCATTCGGATTTGTTTTTGTTTTCGATCTCTATTACTACAAGATGAAGTTTTCGTGCATAGTTTTTGCAATCACAGTATGCTTGCTTGTTTTAAGTGTTCAACCAAACAATGCAAGTAGAGTTTTGGATGAAGAAAAAGAAGAATGGATGAAGAATCATAGTAACCAAGTAGCTCAGGAGTCTTTAAGGGGACCTGTGCCTCCTTCAGGACATTCTGGGTGCACTTACATCCCTGGAAGTGGTGGACCTAGTTGCCCAATAAATGGAAGGAAGGTCACTGGTCATGGTGGTTCGGCAAGTAGTACTAGTAACAAGAACGCATACCCAAAGCTCGTGGTGCCTTTCGGAGTTGGTATAGATCATAAATGAGGCTCATCAACATTAACCATCATACTAGTTCTTTGAGGTTGGAGCACAAAAGCCACCATTCCCAGGTTCAATTAAGCGAAGAATCTACTTACGTGTAATTACAACCATTATTTTTCCTTTCATTCTTTCACAATTTGTAATGGTTCAAAATGTGTATATAATATACTTTCATACCATTTAACTTCAAAATTTTAAGAGAAACAGATAATCTTCAAAATCAACTGGATGAACTGCAACATGTACATTCAATATGTTACGTCTAATCTGAATCCAGTTATCAATAGGATAGTTTCGTACATAATGAATTGGTACCATATATCCAAATCTTAAACATAACTAGAATTCGAAACAGTAAGTATGAGAGGTTTATTGCATGGATCATATATTAAGTTATCTAAAGAAGAAACTTAGGATTATAAACTCAAAATGCTCAAATTTTTGTTATGAAACTTTTTTTGGAGGGGTTGTGATGCCAGCCTTAGACATAATCAGCTTTTGAGCGAAGAAAAGAAAAAGAGCGAAGAAAAGTGAAAAATAAGTTTGTAAGACTAATGCCTTCACCTAAACTAAGTGTAACATGTAAACTCACTGACCATGACATTCCCTAACCCTCAATTACATCATAACCACCACTACAATCAACATCATCAGGCTTGACTGGAGGAGCCCAATCTAGATTTCCAGCAAAGTTCATACTATAGATGTGACATTGACCTTCACCTCTTCATAAGTGCATGATTGATGATACTATATTTACATTGAAAAAAAAATATATTAGAAAAAAAAAAACCAATTAGATTAATGGCTTCATATCTTCAACTATTTCTGGTGTTGATTGACACCCTCCTAGATCATGAGCTTTATTGATTTGAGATGCTAAAATCAACAACCGTGTCAGGAATCACTTCAAAGTTTTGAATATTCTTCCCTGCTTTACTGCTGTATATACATCAATTTGGACCACTGAAGTCTATAACCTTCGGGGTAGGGGTGTAATTTTTGGCTGGTACAAGTTATATGAATCCTTATGATTCTTGCCATCCATATAGTTAAGGGTATATTATGCACACTGACACCTCATTTTTATGGTTGTCGAATTGATCTCCGCATTCTTCATCATTACTGTCTAAACTTATGTTGTAGCAAGAATACGATTCAAATTAAGGTTAGGTTGGGGGGATTTTCAAATCAAACTCATACTCTGGTTTGATTAATTCTGTATCCAGTTCCATTTGTGGGAACAGTCTTAATGAATATTACTTGGTCCATGCTCGCTAATACATAATTAGCCTAACTAGCTAGCTGATTGAGCTGGCCTCGTGTTATGCATGGCTCGAATCTTTTAAAGGCGCCACCCTTCGAAAGAAATTTAAGATAATATATTTTGATTAAAGAAGAATAAACAAATGGAATTCTGAACTAATCATTAATTAATTAATGTATTGTTGTGGTTTGAAGTCAATTTAGTACTCATGTGTGAGACAAAAACATAGGACTCGAGTGATTTCGGGTGTTCTTCGTTTGTGAGTTTCGTCAAATTTTGGCGGTGTTGCTGGCTTGAGATTGGGTAATCTCAAGGATTGTTGCCTGACAACGTTGTAATCTTCAAGTAAGTGTTTCCATATTAATAAGAAAGTTATATAGTCGTCGTCCGTGGAGTAGTCAAAGTCGAACCACGTAAATTTCGGTGTCATCTTTATTTTCTGCACATTGTTTGTTCTTTGCTATTACTTGCATAACAATTGTAGCCATTCACTATCACCAACTAGGTCTAGGACTTGTGTTGGGATTATTTGCATCAGCTAGTATTTTCCCTTACAAGTGGTATCAGAGCGCCAGTTAGTTGGTATTTGTGTTTTGAATGTGTCAATTAAAATGGCTGAAAGGTCTCTTCATCACATGATGATGGCTATGTGAAAGTTCATGGGTTCGATATTGTTCGATTCAATGGTAGGAACAATTTTAAAGCTTGGCAGATGGATTGTAAAGATATTCTGGTTAGTTTGGATCAGATTGATGCACTTGATGAGAAAAGGAAACCATCATCAGATAAGGCGACGGTTGAGGTTATCAAGAAGTGGAGTAAAATGGATCAGAAGACATGCAGTACGATTCGTTTGTGTCTTTCTCGCAATGTGGCTTACAACTTCGCTGATGAGATGACGGCTAAGGGTATTTGGGATAAGCTTCAGGCTGTGTATCTTCAGAATGATCAGATGAGTGTGATGTACCTACAGAAAAAGCTCTTAACTTTTAGATTGCAGCCAGGTAAACTCATGACTGATCACATAAATGAATTTGAATGTTTATATTCAGATTGTGTTAGCTTGGGAGCTAAATTTGAAGATAGTCGGAAAGCATTATTTTTGTTAATTTCTTTATTACCGGAATGAGAACCGTTTGTTGGATCAGATGACAACATTGAAGAAAGAGAAATTTGTGTATAGTGATATTGTTCAAGCTGTACTTGCAAAGGCTTCCAGAAAGAGTGCTTCGAATTAGGAGATTCAAACACATGGCCTTTCAGTGAAAATGGGAAGAAATTACAAAAGGAACAACTACAGAAAAAACCGGTCTAAATCAAAAGGCAGAGATATGTCTAAGGTTGAATATCACAAATGTAAGCACAAAGGCCATTACATAATGAATTGTCCAGACTGGAAGGATAATCACAATAAGCAAGAGAATGAGAGTAAGGGCGTAGTGAATATTGTTGAGACACCGGATGTGGTAGAAGATATTCTAATCGGGGGTGACTTAGCACATGCACTGATGGAAAAATCTTATGACAATTTGTATGACGGTTGGATGTTGGATACAGGAGCTTCGTATCATATGTGTCCCGTAAGGGAATGGTTCAGCACTTATCGCGAGGTTAAGGGTAGTTCAGTTAAAATGGGTGACTCGCGGCCTTGCAAGACAATGGGTGTTGGTACAGTCAAATTCCAGTTGACAGATGGGTCATGTAGACAGCTTACCGAGGTACATCATGTTCCAGCTCTTTCAAAGGGGCTGATTTCTCTTAAGGTGCTTGAAGCTCAGGGCTACAAGTATATTGGTGAGAATGAATATTGCAGTGTTTATTTTGGTGACAGGTTGCTTATGACAGCGGTTAGGCATGCCAATTTGTATTTCCTTCAAGGAAGTATAGTTGAAGGTGGAGCTATGGTTTCTACAGTTGTTGATGAGAAAAGCTTGACGCGTACACAGTTATGGCACATGCGATTAGGGCATGTAGGTGAGAATGGACTAAAAACTTTAAGCAAACGGGGCTTGCTTGGCGGTGATAAAATGGCAAAACTGAATTTCTGTGAACATTGCATCTATGGGAAGCAGTGCAGAGTCAGTTTTAGTGATGCTACTCATAGCACCGCAGGGATTGTGGATTACATCCACACTGATGTTTGGGGACCCTCTAGAGTCGCATCTAAGGGGGGTTTCAGGTATTTTGTGTCTTTTATCGATGACTTCAGCCGGAGAGTATGGGTGTATACCATGAAACATAAAAATGAAGTCACTGATATCTTCAAGAAGTGGAAAGCCATGATTGAAAAACAAACAGGATGTGTGATCAAAGTAGTGAGATCTGACAATGGCGGTGAGTATACCGAGGATCCCTTGAAGCAGTTTTGTTTGGAACATGGCATTAGAAGACACTTCACAGTGAAGTCGACACCACAGCAGAACGGGGTAGCAGAGCGGATGAACCGTACCCTGTTGGAGAGAGCACGGTGCATGTTGTCCAATGCAGGTTTGGACAGAATATGGTGGGCTGAAGCAGTAAACACGGCGTGCTATCTCATTAACCGCTCTCATTCATCAGCTATTGAGTCTCAGATTCCTATGGAGGTATGGTCTGGTATTTCTTCAGATTATTCTAACTTGAAAGTATTTGGTTGTCCAACATATTTTCATGTTAGGGAAGATAAAATTGGAGTAAAGGCCAGGAAATCTATTTTTCTCGGTTATCCAGATAATGTGAAAGGGTATAAATTATGGTGCCCTGACTTGCAGAAGTTTGTGATCAGTCAAGATGTGAAGTTCCATGAGGAGACTTTGTTACAGGCAAAATGTGAGAGATACAAAGATGGTTCCCCTATTTGGAGGGGTGATAGCTATGATGAAGATGAGGTTCCTACTGATGGGGACATGGATCCTACACAACAACAGGATCAATAGTTACAAACACCATCTTTAGCAGCAGACAAAGAACCTAGAGTCAGAGATGCACCACTTAGATTTGGTTATGAGGATGGCGCAGCTTGCGCATTCTCAATTCTTGATGGGTATGATGATGTTCCTACCACATATACACAGACTTTGCGAAGTGTTCAGAAAGAGGAGTGGAAAAAAGCTTTGGATGAGGAGATGTTATATCTTCAGAAGAATCATACATGGGAGCTTGTGACACTCCCTAAAGGGAAGAGACCAATTGGGTGTAAGTGGGTTTTCACAGTGAAAGACGAGATTCCAGATTCCAGGGTTACTTGTACATGTATACGATACAAGACAAGATAGGTGGCTAAAGGATATGCACAACAAGAAGGTGTGGACTACAATGAAGTATTCTCTCCGGTGGTAAAACACACTTCTATCCGAGTTCTTTTAGCTTTAGCAGCGCAGTTTGACTGGAGCTCGAGCAACTTGATGTCAAGACTACTTTCTTGCATGGAGATTTGGAGGAGGACATATACATGTCTCAGCCCGATGGATATGATGTTGTTGGTAAGGAAGAAAGGTATGCAAACTGAAAAAGTCAATGTATGGGTTGAAGCAATCTTCGAGGCAGTGGTACAAGAGGTTTGATACTTTTATGATTGAGCAGGGATATGCGAGGAGTCAGTATGATCCTTGTGTATTCACACAGAAGATCAAGGATGAGTCTTTCGTGTTTCTCTTACTTTATGTTGATGATATGCTCATTGCTGCGAAGAGCATGAAAGAAATTGATAAATTGAAGTTGAAACTTAACATGGAGTTTGAGATGAAAGATCTTGGTTCAGCAAAGAAGATACTTGGGATGGAGATAGTGAGAGATAGGAAGAAGGGTAGACTGACATTGTCACAGAGACAATACTTAGAAAAGGTTATTCACCGTTTTGACATGGATACGTCTAAGTCGGTAAGTACTCATTTGGCTGCTTACTTTAAGCTCTCGGGTAAGTTGTCTCCTAGCATGGAGGATGAGAGGGAATACATGTCACAGGTTCCCTATGCTAGTGCAGTTGGTAGTCTTATGTATGCCATGATCTGCACACGTCCGGATATCGCTCATGCATTCAGTTTGGTTAGTAGGTTTATGTCAAACCCGGGAAAACAACATTGGCAGGTAGTGAAGTGGATATTGAGATATCTTCGGGGTACGCTGTATGTTGGTTTAATATATGAGAGAGGAGATGTGTCAAATATGATCCGAGGTTATGTAGATTCGGATTATGCTGGTGATCTTGATAGGCGCCGATCGACTACAGGTTATTGTTTTACATTGGCGATGGGTCCGGTGAGTTGGAAGTCTCAGTTACAGTCTAAAGTTGTTTTGTCTACTACAGAAGCAGAGTACATGGCTCTATCAGAGGCGGTGAAGGAAGCCATCTGGCTTCGAGCCTTGGTTAGTGATTCGGGTGTTACTCAGGATGATGTGACAGTGTTATGTGATAGTCAGAGTGCTATCCATTTGGCAAAGAACCAGGTTCATCATCATGCTCGAACGAAACACATTGATGCGCGGTATCATTTTCTGAGGGACGTCATTGAGGATGGTGAGGTTCTCTTGGAGAAGGTGAGTATTAAAGACAACCTAGCTGATATGTTGACAAAAGCGGTTCCAGGGATCAAGTTTGAGCATTGTCTCAACTTGATCAGGCTCTCTCAGTGTTGACGCCCCAAGGGAGCAGGGCCCTTAGGGGCATGACGGCGATTCTCGTGACCGAGAGATGGGTCTTGGCGATATTTCATGCCAAGGTGGAGATGCTTATATGCTTATATGGTTGTTTGTGATGCTTGTGTGGTGGCCTGAAATTGTTCGCCAAGGTGGAGATTGTGAGACAAAAACATAGGATTCATAGTCCTTGTGTAATTGTGGCTCTCAATTTTAAGGGAGGAAATTAAGAGGGAGTTAAAGTCCTTTATTCACAAGGGCTTAAACTCATGTTCTCTCTTTTGTTTATATAGCAAGCAACACAACATGTAAAGGTAAGCAAAAATACAACATGATTTAGCAAAGAGCACACAGCATAACAATCAGAGCGTACAGCTGAAACGCAGCAGCAATACGGCAACAACATTGCAGCAAAATCGTAGCAGCAACGCAACGTCAGATTGGCTGCAAATACATCGTTGAAACAGAGCAGCAGTGTGGCGTGAGTGCGACGTTAAACGGGCTGCGATAAGGGCGTGAAACAGGCTGCGATAAGGGCGTGATTCTGTGTTTGTGCAACGTGAAACAATAGCCAAATAGAAGGATTGGAATCGAGTGATTTCGGGTGTTCTTCGTTTGCGAGTTTCTTCAAACTTTTGGCGGTATTGTTGGCTTGAGATTGGGTAATCTCAATGATTGTTGCCTGACAACGTTGTAATCTTCAAGTAAGTGTTTCCATATTAATAAGAAAGTTATAGAGTCGTCGTCCGTGGAATAGGCAAAGCCGAACTACGTAAATCTCGGTGTCATCTTTATTTTCTGCACATTGTTTGCTCTTTGCTATTACTTGCATAACAATTTTAGCCATTCACTATCATCAACTAGATCTAGGACTTGTGTTGAGATTATTTGCATTAACTAGTATTTTTCCTTACATCATGAACACGGACTCGTACTCAGGTTTGGTGGGCTAAGGCCCACCCAATTTTATTTATTTATTTATTTCTTCAAATTGGCAAGGTTTTTATGTTGACATGAGAGATTAGGTGGTCAAACTGAGAAAGGAATAATAAAAATAATTTGTATATCATATTATGATGATTTAAAACCTATGAGCTGTGATTCATATAGTTGCATCTATATGTATAGGGACTGATTTAATTCCATAGTTCACAACAATCACGAGCTTTGATCATGTTGGCGAGTCTCATTTACTTGAGAAGCAATGTCAAAATCAACAACAGCACCAGGAAACACAGATGGTGTGTGAGCAGCAGACTGACCAGCTAACTTTCTCCCATTCAACGGTGGGCATCGACCAGTCCCTGTTCTGGGTATATACGAGCATGAACTATGATCAGAAGGTGGCACATGGCCTCTTTGTAGAGACTCAAGCTGAAGAACATCTTTCTTCAACCACTCTTTTCCTTCCAAAGGCCTCAAGAGATTGCAAGCTCAAAATAATGGCAATGATGAACAAACTTATTGTATAGCAACCCATTGCAATGAGGTTAGTGACAGTACTCTTCTTGTATAGCACCTGCTTTAGTTTAGATGAATAAGAGATTGTGGGTTCTCAAATATATGGTATAATTTGATAAGATTGAAACCAAGTGATGAGCTGAGGTGTTGTTCAAATGTTTTAGTTTGTGGATAGACTAGAAATTGAGAGATGAATGTGTTGACAGATTATTTGGTTCAAAGTTTGGTTTTATAAAGAAAACAACACACGGCATCTTAAATACCATCACTTGTATAGTGACTTTCAAAAAGTAGAGCACTACTTGGTCCGGTCATCTAATGACATACTTTTTATCTGGGATCCATCTCCAATTTGTATATGTTAACACAATCAGCCGCGGAACTAGGATTTCAGTCAAGGCGGGGTGAAATGGTAAGGGATTGTTTGTTGTTAATAAGAGTTATCAAAGGTGAAGCTTGGAAATTTTGTACTTCGAACTAAGGATTGTGATTTCACAAAATTTCGTGATTTTTTTTTCGAGTTCTCAAAAAGAAAAATGCGTTATTTCGATACAAAATATTTCGTGTTTTCTTTGTAAATTTCGACATTTTCATGTAAAGCCCTAAAAATTATGAAGCAAATTACATTTTTTCAATAAAAATATTTTCGTCATTTTTCTTAGAATTTTTTGGTTGATATTTTCATGTAAAACCTAGAAAATTATGAAGCAACTACATTTATAATGATACTTTGACATGTCGAGACCTTAATCTGATTCAATGAAGTTAATGATGTCAAGTCTGCCATCAACGATCTTATTTCAGTCCAACGCTTTTGCAGCCCGAGCTTGCCTGTGGCAGCAGAAAACTCATCCTTGGTCAGAGCAAGTTATCCTTCAACCTGGAAAGCTTCTTTGAAGTCTGCGATTTAACAGAAGCAAACTCAGCGGTCAGCTGCAGTACTCGCTCCTCAACGATCTTACAACAAGCAGAATGCTCATCAGCAACACACATTGCCTCATCAAAGACCAACCTTCTCACTAGATAGCTCACTCTCACTCTTGTCAGCAGCCAACCGATCCCGTAGATTGTTCATTTCCTCCTTATAGAAGCAATGACACAAATATGATGTTGAGCACTAATTAATGTGTACGAACACCATGCACCCCCACCCCCAATTAATTGCACGATGTACCAACCTTTTGCACCACCTCGACTGGTCAAGAGCTATAATGCAATTTGGGTAACTGGTCAAACTACTGGAGGTCCATAGTTCGTACAAGCTGAATAAAACGACCCCATTCTTGTAGTTATCACATGTGAATAACCTTTACAATAATTTTGAGGACATTATCCAAAAAGGTGCCGACTTTAGACCCATGTGATTGGTGCATGCTAGGAAAAAATATACTCATCGTGATCCTTGTCGACTCACGTAATACTTGACCAAAGACTAATTAATGCTCGCATACTTGACCAAAGACTTTATTAACTAATCAAACAACCCCAAACCCCATACCAGAGCATTAGT
This sequence comes from Berberis vulgaris, assembly GCA_963556465.1. NCBI lineage: Eukaryota > Viridiplantae > Streptophyta > Magnoliopsida > Ranunculales > Berberidaceae > Berberis > Berberis vulgaris. The sequence goes on from OY747126.1 coordinate 89,607,352, forward strand.
AGAACAACAAACAAGTTACTCTGACAATGGTAGAATAAATTCACTTTTGTGAATTTTGTCTACTCCCATGTAACTATGCAGGGCATATGTTATCGATCTATCTTTAAGGGTAAAAGTTAAATTCGATGTCAATCACATCTATTTTTAATTAAAATCTAATTTTTAGATCTTCTATTTCTTCACTCAAATAACATTTCTCTCTTTAATTTTTTCATTATTATTTAAATATTTTTTTTTTCTAATTCTATAAATTTTCTATTTAAATTTTAAAATTTGGAAATGAGAGAAGGAAAAAATGAAGTTTTTTTAATATTTTTTAGGATTTGAAAATGACATGAATGTCTCCAAATATATGGAGAAAAGAGAGGCCAAGTTAAAATGAGGGCATATATAAGGAATCTCAAACATATTTTTTCCTATACGAGTCTGTATGTATGTCTAGCAAGTATGATATTAACTACACGGAGGATATTATCATATAGAGTATCAAAAATTTTACTGTAAAAACTAGGGGTGGGAAAAAATCGATTTAAATTCGGTTAACCGATCGAACCGAAATATGAGTAGAAAGAAATAATTTAAACCGAACCGAACCGATTATAAACGGTTCGAAATCGGTTTACGGCTTTAAACCGACTGATTTATAACCGAACCGACCGATTAATTAGATATATATATAAATAACTAAATAACAGGTAGGTGTCAATACCTGATTAGTGCAACAAATGCACTGCAGTACATCCTGTTGCACTGAATCGCCCCCTTTCTCTCAAAGTTTTCAATTTTAGGCTAAAAATTGGGTCTGTAAAAAAATTGGGCATATTTTAATGAAATTCTTTCAAGTGCTTGAGCCCGAAATTTTGGCCCAACTGATCCGAAATTCGGTTCAACCGAATTCATCGGTTTACAAATACAAAATTCGATTTCGGTTTGGGTTTTGGGCAAACCGAATGAAATCGATTTGGGGCTCAAAACCGAACCGAACCGACATTGCCCACCCCTAGTAACAACATACACAAAAAAAAAAAAAAAAAAAAAAAAAAAAAAAATTAGAATCAGACAGAAAGCTACGTACATATGGATGTTAAGTTGATTAAGACATTTCGTCACAGTTTTTGCATATTTTATCCATGTCATGGAGTGTATGATACACATTTTTCAGCATCAAGGACACATTCCAACAACGAGAAATATATATATATATATGAGCCATTCTTATTAAAGAAGAAATCGGCGAGGGAGGGGGGTGCAACCTTCCATCCCCCTCGAGATGCACGATGGCATATATCTTGAGGTGAATGGAGGGTTGCACCCTCCTCCCTCGCCCGTTTCTTCGACATTAAGAAAAAGCGTGTGTATATATATATATGTATTATATTTTCGTTTTATGAAATGAGGTCATTGCAAATTCCATGTTAAAATTTACATCATCGCTCCCCAAACATTCTGTTTAATATGTTGGACATATGGTTAACAATATCTAAAACTTAATCAAACTTCAAACTTCAACCATTCAAATCAAGTAAGTTCAACAAACATACTGACCCAAATTGCCCACTTCATACCACACTATTTCGCACCATCTCAGAAATTCACATCGGATCACCATCCATCAATCTGGACTGACCCAGTCTTTGATTTTAACTAATCCAGTTAAATGTATTAATAAAACAGTTTGATTTTGACATTATATTCATCACTTCATATGTAAAAGTCAGATTCATCGCACGCAACATTTGTTTTCCTTAATAAAATGGTTGAATGGACTGAAAACCCCACCCATTTGAATTACTTACGATAATTTTGTGTGATATAATGAATGATTCAACCAAAAACTTGAAGACAGCAATTTGATCTTGACTATAACCTTGGTGCCCAAGAACACAATCAAATTCTATGTTAAGACGTATTCAATCTTTAAACAACTATACAATGGCCTCTTTAGTCAATAGTCAAAACCATGAGACAAATAAAATTCAATTTTATTCAACAAAATTATCACCTATATATATACACACTTTCACCTCATTAAATTTTCATTCGGATTTGTTTTTGTTTTCGATCTCTATTACTACAAGATGAAGTTTTCGTGCATAGTTTTTGCAATCACAGTATGCTTGCTTGTTTTAAGTGTTCAACCAAACAATGCAAGTAGAGTATTGGATGAAGAAAAAGAAGAATGGATGAAGAATGATAGTAGCCAAGTAGCTCAGGAGTCTTTAAGGGGACCTGTGCCTCCTTCAGGACCTTCTGGGTGCACTTACATCCCTGGAAGTGGTGGACCTAGTTGCCCAATAAATGGAAGGAAGGTCGCTGGCCATGGTTCTTCTGCAAGTAGTACTAGTAACAAGAACGCATTCCCAAAGCTCGTGGTGCCTTTCGGAGTTGGTATAGATCATAAATGAGGCTCATCAACATTGACCATCATACTAGTTTTTTGAGGGTTGGAGCACAAAAGCCACCATTCCACGTATTCAATTAAGCGAAGAATCTACTTACGTGTAATTACAACCATTATTTTTCCTTTCTTTCATTCTTTCACAATTTGTAATGGTTCAAAATGTGTATATAATATACTTTCATACCATTTAACTTCAAAATTTTAAAGAGAAATAAATAATCTTTGCATTATACTTCTACTAGATGAACTGCAGCATGTATAACATTCAATGGGATAGTTTCGTACATAATGAATTGGTAACATATATCCATATCGTAAACATAAGTAGTATTCGAAACAATACGTATGAGAGGTTTATTGCATGTATCATAGATTAAGTTATCTAAAGAAGAAACTTAGGATTATAAACTCAAAATGCTCAAATTTTTGTTATGAAACTTTTTTGGAGGTGTTGTGATGCTACTAGCCTTGAACAGAATCAGCTTTTGAGCGAAGAAAAGAAAAAGAGCAAAGAAAAGTGAAAAAGAAGTTTGTAAGACTAATGCCTTCACCTAAACTAAGTGTAACATGTAAACTCACTGACCATGACATTCCCTAACCCTCAATTACATCATAACCACCACTACAATCAACATCATCAGGCTTGACTAGAGGAGCCCAATCTAGATGTGACATTGACCTTCACCTCTTCCTGGTATATAAGTGCATGAAGAGCGCATCGCTGGAGGCACAGGACCCCTTGGTAGTGACTGAAGCAGAAGGACATCTTTCTTCAGCCATTCTTCTCCTTGAAGTGGTCTCATGGTGTCACGCTCCGACTCGCCACGAGAATCGCAGCGTGTCGATGCGTGAACTAATCAGTAATACAGGCAGATCGTAACCACAACATCATAATATAACACATTCTTGATACGAGAATCAAACGGAAATAAAAACTACGATAAAATTTGAACAAAATAAGTATATTTGATTCGCCCCGCCAAAGTCATAGCGACAAAACCAATATACAAACATCTAGAATAACAAGATAATACACATGATAATACAGAGGAAGCAAAACATACTCGTACAGGGTGGATACGACCAAACCGCACAAAACGTGCCTACAACGGAAAACTGGGCCTAAACGCCACGATCAGCAGGAACGCCAACACTACCTGCACTCCAATAGAAGCACACCCCTTGCGGAGTCAGCAAAGCACAACCTAGCTGGTGCAAGCGAACTAAATACAGATAACAGAATAATATACAAGGAAAATTCATGCCACACAATAATGGATAAGTAACAGGTTCTAAAGTCTAAATTACACCGTGTCTCTAAAGATAATATTTCTAAGTTCAAACACCTACACAAGCATTTCAGATTCAACAATAACTACAAGTTTACGAGATATGCCGATCATTACATGTGATTCAAACATGGTAAATATCAAGCGATGAAAATAAAGACAATCTCATAATTCTTCATAGTCTCCTAGGTATATCAATCAAGTCGAAACCAAAAATTTTGTATAAATGTCTCATATCGTAGGTATCCACATACCCTACGAATGTGTCTCACCCAGACACATCCCACAACGTGCACCAGTACCACTTCGGGTGGTTTGTATCCTAATGGGTGTCATCTGCCAGGATACAAACTTAAACATCCCAAACGACTGGCCTAACACGGCCAACCTAACACAAATCAAACTCAAGCGCGCTGGGAGGGAAAGCGAGTAATCTCCAAAGCACGTCCTCCGTGACCCGTCCTACTGCCTCTCTAGTGGCAAGTGCGTGCGGGAGCTCACCGCACCTTAGCAAGCTTGCCACATGCAATAGCGTTCTCAATGTCTGGTGCGAGTCATTTCAAGCACCATCCAACTCACGAACCGAGCAAGCTCATAAGCATCGGCACAACATGCATTATAGCGGGGTAAAGACGCTTACACTAATATCAACATGCACAAACTACGAGTCTGTATAGAATCAAAAATAACAGACGTGTAACCATAATCAGTTCGACAATTTTCATAAATCACGACTACGCTAGGGTCCCAATATGACCCAATCCACCACAATAAATTTATTCGAGTCGAACTATCATACATGCTCAAGATTCGACAATCTACGGTAAAACATGACATACTATGCAAACTCGAAACAAAGCATACAAGCCCAATGCCATTACACCAAAGCCTAATCACACCCAAATTCATCCACTATTCGATTTCATTCAAGTATATCATGCTTTTAGAAAACTCAATACGTAATTCATTCACAAAAGAACCAATACAACCATAGAAATCTCTAAAAACCCCGAATTTCGGACTTAGATTCAATTATACACAATCGACGGTATTATGTAAAAATTAAATTCAAGATTTAAAATAATTATTTCTCAAAATAAATATTGTAGTTATACTCACCTGAGCGGAATGGGTTTTCAGAACCCAAATCCTACAGGTCGAAGCTCCCAACTAGCAAAACAACGAATGCGGGACCACAAAAATTTTTAAAACTGCAAAGCGGACTCAAAGGTGATCAAACTAGCCGAAAACTGAAAAAAATAAATAAGTTACCATCGGCGCGTAATCGAAAGAAAACTTACAGGCAAATAAAATCTTGCAGACTCCCCGACGAAACCTAAAGTTTAGCGAAAACTCGCCAAAACCCACCCTACTTCGGTCTGATCGCCACTGAACCGCACAACAGGCCGGAAATAGGTCTAAGAACACTCAGAGTCACGAATTTGCGACGCACCCACGAGCCCAAAGCCCGGATTCACGCCGAAGAACCCTCAAAACGGACATACACCCTGATTTTTTGAAAAATCCGGCCTAACCCCGAAATCACCCTTGCATGTGGGGTCTAAGGGCTCCAAATGTCGCCACAAATGCCCCTCAATGGCCGATCGGAGCTACGCAAACCAATCAAACAACCCAACACCGATCAAACCCACAATCTGAAAACTGATTTTTTTTCGTGAAAACCAAAAGAGAATGAAGAGGGAAAGAAGAGGGGAAGAAACGTAGAACAAAGGGGCGAGATTCCGTGAAGGAATCGCTTGATTCACCCAAACACACGCCGAAATCACAATCGTCACAGAGCTACAGATTTTACACTGTGTGAGAAAGAAGAAAGAAAGAGGAAGAAAGAGAGGGGGGTTGCCTCTTAAAGGGTGGGTGGCTATGTGCTCCCTCCGCATTTACTGAGTACACCCTCTCAAACAAATTAAAAAAAAAAAAAAAAAAAAAGATATTACACATGGCCTCAAGAGTTTGAAAGTCAAGAACATGGCAATGATGATCATGGGGAGACATTGTGAAATAGTGAAATAGTGATCAAAGCACCTGTTGTATAGAGTCCCATGTTTGCAATTGAAGGTAACTTTGGCTTCCATTCATTGCAACTATATTTATATTAAACTAGGGGTGGGCATTCCATCCCGCAATCTCGATCCTGTCCCGTTTTGTCCCGATTTTTTCGGGTCTTAATGAGATTGAATAATTTCATCCCGATCCCGTCCCGTCCCGATCTAGAATGGGATGGGATGGAGATTTTCAATCCCGCCAATCCCGTCCCGTCCCGAGCTAATTTTTTAATATTTATTATTAATATTTTTATTTATTTTTATTCATATAAACTTACAGATGACTGACAAAAACTCATGGTGTTTGCAGTGGTATTAGAAATGTTACTTCAATAAATAAATATACATTAAGCAAGAGAAAAATAGCAGACTGTTGCTTGGATTCCCAATAAAAGTGGCTCCAATTATTTAACTTACAAATATTGATAATACCAAGTGAAGATGAAAAATAAAAATTAACTGAGTAATACATATTCACAAGGGAACATTCAGTGGTGGAGCCAAGAATTTGAGATGCCCCGGACTGTAAAAATATTTTTTTATAATTACAATATATGTATTGATGGTAAACCATAATGAATATGTTAGAGCATCACCAATAGGTCTATATTTCTTTCCTAACAAAAGATGAAATGTCATTTCGTCAAGGAACCATGAATTTTGTTTCCCACAGTAATGAAATTGTAAAATCAGTTGGGAGGCCATCACAACGACACAATACTCTTAGTGGGTCCCATTTATCATGTCATTTTCTAAAAGTCATCTCACTCGACTTCATTGTTAGAGAATTTAGTGGCTACCCTTATATTTGCATGCTACATCTATATCTAATTATAAGAAAGTTATTTTTCACGCTCTTATATGATGATAATTTTCGCAGCAATCACAGGCAGCACGCTGATCCCGTCCCGTCCCGAATCCGTTTGGGATGGGACAAGATCGGGATGAGGTTTTTCTCATCCCGTCCCGTCCCAATCCCGTATAAACGGGATGGGTATATCTCGTCCCATCCCGTCCCGTGCCCACCCCTATATTAAACCCTAGAAACTATATTTACATTGAAGAAATGAAAATAACTCTAAAAAACTGTAAACGACTTCACTGACTCTTAGATTTTTGCACTCATAAACTCATGAACAACATTCAGGTAACAGAATCTCATTACCCAATGCAACAAAATAAATTATGAATTAATTTATGTTAGTTTTCAAAGATTGAGTAGAGGGCACGGATGATTTGGAGATGGAACGTACTCCGACATAACCATTAAACAATTTTTATCTCTTATATTTAAACAAGTTATTTTTTGGTACCTATATCATCCTCGTAAAATTTATTATGAGTATTCTAAAAAATATTTGAGTACTTTTTTAGTCCAACCCCTAATGGAATCAACCACAAATGAAATGGAAATAAATATTCAATTAATTACGCTTAGCTAGCGGTAAAACGGAGAAGGAACAAGAATGTAAAAAATAAAGAATATTAGAAAAAAAAAAAAAACCCAATTAGATTAATGGCTTCATATATATCTTCAACTATTTCTGGTGTTGATTGACACCCTCCGAGATCATGTGCTTTGTTGATTTGAGATGCTAAAATCAACAACCGGGTCAGGAATCACTGGTGGTGCCGGAGCTGAATTGCCAGCAAAGTTGATATTGTTCAAAGGGCATCTTCCACTTCCTCTTCCAGGTATGAATGTGCATGAAGAGCGACCCGAAGGTGGCACAGGGCCTCTTTGTAGTGACTGCATTATAAGAACATCATTCTTCAACCAACCTTCTCCTTGTAATGGTCTCATAGCCTCAATATGTTGAAAGCTCAAGAGCATGAAAATGGCAATGATGCATAATGAAATAGTGAAGAAAGAACTTCTTGCATGGAGTAATCCCATACTAGCAATCAAGGAGTGAACGAGTTAATTTCCTTTGTACGTAAACTTGAATTTGATATGTTTTGGTTTAAATTAAGAGACTGTAGGCTCGATATGCAAGGATAAGATGCTGATGATGATATTGAAACGAAGGGAGTAGATGCTTTATATATAGATTGATCACATATATTCTATATTTTGGTTCAAATGTTTAGTGTGTGGACTTGAGATGGATTGAGAATTTGAGAACTAAATCAATGTGTTGACAGAGTAATAGGCTGAAAATTATAGAGACTATACGGAATGTTGATTATTTCTCTTGAATAAGAGACCCCATAATATTTGAAAGTCAATATATATATTTTCCGTATGTATGGAGTATAGTGTAGGGGGTTGGTGCTTGGTCAGTAATTAATCCAACTAGTTTTATTTCTTGTTCTCAACCCCTTCAAATTTTTGAATATTCTTCCCTGATTTACTGCTGTATAGTGTAGGGGGGTGGGGGGTGTAATTTTTGGCTGGTTGAATCCAAACGTAAAAGTTGGCCTATGGTTTAATGTAAGAGGCGGAGGGATTCATTATACACAATGTTTAAAACTTGTGCAAAAACTCGAGGAAATTAAACAATTCAAATTTAATAAAACACACATCTCTAGGTAAATCTAACCGTTAGATTTTGGTGAAAGATCAAATTCTTGGATTGTCTTCGAGATACACGTTGAACCGTTTAGGTTTTGTTAAAAGATCTCTAGTTAAATCTAACGGTACAAATTTAATTATGCACTTATTTCAAGATATGTGAATTATTTAATTTGAATCGTTAAAATTTTCTCGAGATGATTGTACTATTAAATTTGAACCGTTAGATTTACCTAAAGATGTGTGTTGAATTATGTAGATTTTGGTAAAAAAAATAAGTGAAAAATGTGGTTTAATTTGTGATAAGTGAAGTGTGGGTTTGATTTGTAATAAGTGAGTGGAGAGAGAGAGATTGTGCGTGATTGTTTTTAATTTGTAATAAGAGAGAGAATGTGCAAGATTGTTTTTAATTTGTGAGAGTGAGAAAATGAGAGCCTGTTAGATTAGAATCAACGGCTGAAATAAATGTGCAAGATGCGATCATATGCACTATGCAATCTTTGTTTTCCTTCGTAAGTAAAAGTTCAGGTTCATCACTTCATATGTAAAAGTTCAGGTTCATCGCAACCTTTGTTTTCCTTAATAAAATGGTTGAATGGACTGAAAACCCCACCCATTTGAATTACTTACGATAAGTTTGTGTGATATAATGAATGATTCAACCAAAAACTTGAAGAGAGCAATTTGATCTTGACTATAACCTTGTTGCCCAAGAACACAAATTCTATGTTAAGACCTATTCAATCTTTAAGCAACTACAATGGCCTCTATAGTCAATAGTCAACAGTCAAAACCATCTACAAATAAAATTCAATATTTTTCAACAAAATTATCACCTATATATATACACACCTTCACCTCATTAAATTTTCATTCGGATTTGTTTTTGTTTTCGATCTCTATTACTACAAGATGAAGTTTTCGTGCATAGTTTTTGCAATCACAGTATGCTTGCTTGTTTTAAGTGTTCAACCAAACAATGCAAGTAGAGTTTTGGATGAAGAAAAAGAAGAATGGATGAAGAATCATATTAGCCAAGTAGCTCAGGAGTCTTTAAGGGGACCTGTGCCTCCTTCAGGACATTCTGGGTGCACTTACATCCCTGGAAGTGGTGGACCTAGTTGCCCAATAAATGGAAGGAAGGTCGCTGGCCATGGTTCTTCTGCAAGTAGTACTAGTAACAAGAACGCATACCCAAAGCTCGTGGTGCCTTCTGGAGTTGGTATAGATCATAAATGAGGCTCATCAACATTAACCATCATACTAGTTCTTTGAGGTTGGAGCACAAAAGCCACCATTCACAGGTTCACTTAAGCGAAGAATCTACTTACGTGTAATTACAACCATTATTTTTCCTTTCAATCTTTCACAATTTGAAATGGTTCAAAATGTGTATATAATATACTTTCATAAAATTTAACTTCAAAATTTTAAGGGAAGCAAATAATCTTCAAAATCTACTAGATGAACTGCAGCTTGTACGTACATTCATTACGTATACGTCTAATCTGAATCCGGTTATCAATGGGATTGTTTCGTACATAATGAATTGGTAACATATATCCATAACGCAAACATAAGTAGTATTCGAAACAATACGTATGAGAGGTTTATTGCATGTATCATAGATTAAGTTATCAAAATAAGAAACTTAGGATTATAAACTCAAAATGCACAAATTTTTGTTATGAAACCTTTTTTTGGGGAGGTTGTGATGCTAGCTCTAGACAGAATCAACTTTTTAATGTGCAACGAGTAGAACAAAAGAAAAGAAAAGGAGCGAAGAAAAGTGAAAAAGAAGTTTGTAAGACTAATGCCTTCACCTAAACTAAGTGTAACATGTAAACTCACTGACCATGACATTCCCTAACCCTCATTTACATCATAACCACCACTAAAATCAACATCAGGCTTGACTGGAGGAGCCCAATCTAGATTTCCAGCAAAGTTCATACTTTGGATGTGACATTGACCTTCACCTCTTCCTGGTATATAAGTGCATGAAGAGCGCATCGCTGGTGGCACAGGACCCCTTGGTAGTGACTGAAGCAGAAGGACATCTCTCTTCAACCATTCTTCTCCTTGAAGTGGTCTCATAGCCTCAAGAGTTTGAAAGTTCAAGAACATAGCAATGATGATCATGGGGAGGCATAGTGAAATAGTGATCAAAGCACCTGTTGTATAGATTCCCATGTTTGCACTTGAAGGAAACTTTGGCTTCCATTTATTGCAGCTATATTTATATTAAGACTTGTTAAGGACCCTCTCATTAAAGCCTAGATACTATATTTACATTGAAGAAATGAAAATAACTCTAAAAAACTGTAAACGACTTCACTGACTCTTAGATTTTTGCACTCCAACTCTTGAACAACATTCATTCCCAGGTAACAGAATCTCATTACCCAATGCAACAAAGTAAATTATGAATTAATTTATGTTAGTTTTCAAAGATTGAGTAGAGGGCACGGATGATTTGGAGATGGAACATACTACGATATAACCATTAAACAATTTTTATCTCTTATATTTAAACAATGTTATAGTTTGTTACCTATATCATCCTCATAATATTTATGAGAACAGTTCAATGTATTCTAAAAAGTATTCGAGTACTTTTTTAGTCCAACCCCTAATGGAATCAACCACAAATGAAAATTTGGCCCTATGGTTAAATGTAAGAGGCGGAGGGATTCTGTGATACTCTTGTATGGGCAGACCTGAGGGGGAGGGTGTGGAAAAAGCCCGTGAGGCGAAGCCCAATAGGTTCGTGGATCTCAAAAGGGTTGAACGAGCTAACAAGGGAAGATTATAGTAGGGGTGGGCAAAAATCGATTTAAATTCGATTAACCGACCGAACCGATTTTCAAATTCGGTTCGGTAACCGAACCGAAATATGAGTAGAAAGAAAATAATTTAAATCGAACCGAACCGATTATAAACGGTTTGAAATCGGTTTACGGTTTTGAACCGACCGATTTATAACCGAACCGACCGATTAATTAGATATATATAAATAACTAAATAACAAGTAAGTGTCAATACTTGATTAGTGCAACAAATGCACTGCAGTACACCCTGTTGCACTGAATCACCCCCTTCTCTCAAAGTTTTCAATTTTGGGCTAAAAATTGGGTCTGTAAAAAAATTGGACATGTTTTAATGAAAGTCTTTCAAATGATTGAACCTGAAATTTCGACTCAACCGAACCGAACCGATCCGAAATTCGGTTCAACCGAATTCATCAATTTACAAATATAAAATTCGGTTTCGGTTTGGGTTTTCGGCAAACCGAATGAAATCGGTTCAAAATCGATTTGGGGCTCAAAACCGAACCGACATTGCCTACCCCTAGATTATAGTCTCACATCGTCTACGTGAGAGAATGGGTTGTGCTATATATGTTCGGGGTTGAATCTACAAAGTACTACGCATTTTAAAGTTGTGCAGGCCTTGGGTCCAAAGCGGACAATATAGATTAAAGAGAATGTGTTATATATTTACGAGATTAAATCTACAAAGTAGGTACTCTGTAGGGGATGTGCTATCTACTCACACTATAAAACTTAATGCACAAAATGAGGTATAGCTTTTCTTTAATGGTAGGTACTGGTACAAGTTATATGAATCCTTATGATTCTTGCCATCCCAACATCCATATAGTTAAGGGTATTATGCACACTGACACCTCATTTTTATTGTTGTCGAATTGATCCTCCACATTCTTCATCAGTACTGTCTAAACTTATGTTGTAGACGATTCAAAGGTTAGGTTGGGGGGACTGTCAAATCGAAGTCATACTCTGGTTTGATTAATTCTGTATTCAGTTCCATTTGTGGGAACAGTCTCTATAAATATTACTTAATCCCAGCTTGAAAATACCTATATAATTAACTTAACTAGCTTAGCCAGCTGATTGAGCTCGCCTCGTGCTATGCATGGCTCGAATCTGTTAAAGGCGCCACCCTTCGAAAGAAATTTAAGATAATATATTTTGATTAAAGAAGAATAAACAAATGAAATTCTGAACTAATCACTAATTAATTAATGTATTGTTGTGGTCTGAAGTCAATTTAGTACTCATGAACACGAACCGAACTCAGGTTTGGTGGGCTAAGGCCCACCCAAATTTATTTATTTATTTTTTCCTCAAATTGCATAAGGTTTTTAAGTTGCAGAAATTCTAAATGGCGAGGAAACCAGCGAGAGGGAGGGTGTGACCGCTCATCCCCCTCGAGATGCATGTGTGCATCATTGGGATGCACAATAGCGCAAATCTCGAGGGGATGAGTGGTAAAACCCCTCCCGCTCGCTGGTTTCCTCGCCCTTTTCCTCGACAATAAGAAAGGTTCTTTAAGTTGACATGAGAGATTAGGCAGAAATTTTAGGGAGCGTCCCATCCCCCTCAAGATAAACAAAACTACCTCGAGATGTGCATCATCGCTTATCTCGAGGGGGACCCATCCCTCGCCCCTTACCCTCACTCCTTCCCTCGCTCCCTAGAAGGGCTCGAGATTAGGTGGTCAAACTGAGGAGTTGTACTACAGTGCCCGGTGGGGTGCCCGGGGTTGTGCCCGGTCGCCACCAGGGACCGTCGACCTGCTTCGAGATGTGAATTATACCCCGGGCACACCACCGGGCACTTTAGAATTTCCCCAAACTGAGAAAGGAATAATAAAAAATTGAGCCTTGCTAGGAAGCGAGGGGAAAGAGGGAGCGAGGGCACGAGGGAGGGCCTCCCTCCGCTCATCCTCTTTGGTATGTGCATCAGCTTACACCCCGAGGAGGATGGACGGGGGAAGCCCCCCTCCCCCCTAGAATTACACAAAAAAATTTGATTAATTTTGTATATCATATTAGAGCCCTTCTTGTTAGCGAGGAAATGGGTGAGGGAGGGGGTGCAACCCTCCATCCCCCTCGAGATACACAATGGCACACATCTCAAGGGGATGGCAACCCTCCCTCGCCTGTTTCCTCGTCATTAAGAAAAAGCGACCATATTATGAGATACACAAGCAGAATGCTCGTTAGCAACACGCATTGCCTCATCACGACCAACCTTCTCACTGGATAACTGACTCTTGTCAGCAGCCAACCGATCCCGCAGGTTGTTCATGTCCTCCTCCGAAACAACAAGGTCAGCAACAAACTTATCTCAGACAACTCAACTTCCTTTAATGAAGTCCGAGTAGCATCAATAACCTTCTCATGCTCGGCATGCTTCGCCTTCAACTTATAAACTTGGAATAAGGCATCAGAAAGCTACAACGCCTGTCCCACCATCTGCTTCTCCATGACCGACACTTGATCACGTGCAGCCTTGTAATCCGACCCCATCATCCCAGCATAAGTGAGATGATTCATCTCCTCTATTATTTGTTTAAGACATTGGTCGAGGTGATCACTAGGTTGACGCACCGGCATCAGGACTTTCTCATCCAAGTGCTTATGCCACGATACGATGAGATTACATGCACTATCCTGCACATCTATTTTCGAAAACAACCTAAATTTCTCATCCGAGTAAATACAAATCTCTCCAGGAACTGGCTCCATCCAACTGATATTTGGATGGAGGACAATGGGATCTGGAATAATTGAAGTGTCGCCTTTAGTAACCGGTTTGACGACCGAAACGACATTGATGACTGAAGCACCACTCTTACCCTTATTTTTCAAAACAACAATGGCAAGGGTCGGACGAGAAGGAAGAGAAACATGTAACCCCATTAATCAATAGGATGAGTTGGAGAAGGAGGAGGAGGAAACTTGGAGCTCTGACCACAGTCAACTTCAACCTCTTAAAAAAATTGTAGTCAATGTCAACAATGGTCTTCTCACAATCCGGATTATGAGACAGCTCCATGGCTAATTGTGTCATCTTATTATTGATAACTCGAGCATCATCATCTGAAACCTTGGCGATATCGCACGCCATAAGTAGAGAGAAGAGTCTTCTCGTACTCACTCAATGGACGAGAGACTTCCACCTTACTTTTCTCCACAACACGATTCAGTTTCTCAGCCTCTTGAGCATCAAGACGAACATATTTCCAGTGGATCTCAGACGAGGAGCACCCCGGGCAGCCGCCGGAACAGAATTGGCAGGCATTTTTCGCTTTAAAGCACGACCAAAACTAATCAAGTCACTCGTAACCAGCCTTTTCGATGGACTAGCAGGCTTGGGAGCCTTCCTCTTCCTAGTGGCCGGACCAACACCACCAATGACAGTAGGAGCAACGAGATCTGTAACTTTCTCGGCAGAGCTCACTTTCACATCAATGCAAGCATCATCAATGCTAGTAGAAGCAGTATGCTTCTCCGCCTCGTCAGAAACAACAACAATGCCAGCACGGGTGTCAGCGAAGTTGGAATAAAGAATCCGAAAAACTAGAGCACGCTCTGTGTCACGACTCGATCCACAGAGTACTATATTGTTTGGTTTGGGCTCAATGTCCGCACGGCTTCAAAACATGTAGTACTTTGTAGATCCAAACTCGTACATATATAGCACATCACCATTCCGTACCCAGGCGATATGGGACTATGATATCCGATTTCTATTTTGTCCACCCACACAAGGGTATCACATTCCCCAACATTGAAACTATACATACCACTCCGTTCAACGGTATCAAAATCGAGAAACTCCTCCAAAGGAGCACGAGGAAGCAAGAGAAAATGCTTTTTCACCTATTTCTCCACTTCAGTCAAATGCAGATTGCTCCAACTCTTGGGTTCTCATAACGCTCACAAAATGGGTCTGCTACCAAGCATGAAATACCCAGATTTCATGGAAGTATAAAACCAGGGTCTCGCCCAAGACCTGTAGTCATCCTTCAACTTCCCATACAAGTAGGTGAACGAAGAAAGCAAAAACGATTCATGCCTACTGTAAGCGTCACCACAGAGTGCAAAGTCTTCATGTTTAAGGCAATCCGGATTGCAGGGACTCCACTATTGTTCCAACCATTACCCATTAGCCATTGGGACCCATTTGAGCTGGAGGAATTCCAACGAAATCCAAATAAGCCCAATGGAAATCAAGGACCACACCTAAACATTCCAGGGTAAAGAGTAATGTACCCCGGCTTCGGGCGAGCAGGGCTATCACCCTCATCAGGCAAAAGAAGCTCCAATTAGATGGAATAGATAATGTCCGATGGACATAGTCTAAAGTATACGGCTTCGCCTGCCTAGGCTAAAAAACGCCTCACATACAACCAAATCATCGCCACTTAGGGTTTTGTTAGTACCCATAACAAAGAGTGGAAGAACACAAAAACGAAAGGAATAAGAAATGAACTCTACAAATGGAGATAGCGTGAATAAGAAAACAAAATCCTCGCCCCTTTTTTATAGGGTTGGAAAGTGAAAAGACGACTAATGGGAAGTCGTGCAAGACACGATGGCTGCACGAAATCCCAAAAATTACGCCGAAACTAACAGACTAATGGAATAGTAGAATAGAAATTGAATTGACAGTTGTTGACAACATTTAATGCGGTGCAGAAAAACAATTATGAATTCATAAGTAGGGATGGCAACGGGGCGGATTGGAGCAAACCCATCCTCGCCCCGTCCCATTTAACCCAAAAAAAAAAACGAACAAAACAAAACAGATCTGAGATTTGAGAAGAAGAAGAATGGATTTTTGAGTTTCATAACCGAACTCAGCTCAACCTTGTTCTTTCCTTCTTTTTTTGTTTTTTTCCTGAATCTCTTTGTCTTCATCCTTGCTCCTTTTCTACTCTACTTCCTGTTCTCACACTCAGCGGTCCGCCAGGGTTCCCTTCATCCACTGCTCAACCTGATCTGCCAATCCCACATTCCTCTACACATACAATGTCACTACCCCTTCGGCCTCCATCAACCTTGACCCCATCCCATCCTCTCCCTCATCTTTTCGAGTAATTTCACAAACCCAATCTCAATCCCCAACCAAAACTGAGCTTATGATCCACCGACGGTACCACCCACCTCTTCTGATCCGCCTTCCGACCGACTCTATGGCTCTCCGCCAACCTTCTTCATTCTTCTTCATCTTCATTCTTCAGTTTGAGAGTGAGAGTCATATCCTAGGTTTTTTTTTTCACTTCTTCGAAAGTGAGAGTCCGAGATATGTAATTCATCAATGGTTAGGTTTTTTTTTCCTTTTAAAGGGCCAGGGGTATTTATGTAAATTTTCATACTTAAACGGATATCCTTGGGGCGGATATGGCCAAATCCGTATCCGCCCCAAAACCCGTTTAGCCATATCCCAATTCGCCCTATATGGATTGGGTGGGGCGAATATCCGTGAAAATCCGCCCCACTGCCATCCCTATTCAGAAGTCCAACCGCCGAAGAGTTAGTGGTAATGCAAACATGCTCACTAACCAGGGGGAT
The DNA here is from genome assembly GCA_963556465.1 of Berberis vulgaris. Classification (NCBI taxonomy): domain Eukaryota; kingdom Viridiplantae; phylum Streptophyta; class Magnoliopsida; order Ranunculales; family Berberidaceae; genus Berberis; species Berberis vulgaris. The sequence goes on from OY747126.1 coordinate 89,624,009, forward strand.
TAGCTCAAATAATCCTCTAATCACAACCATACATGTGTCAAAAATCTTCCATAACGAGGAACAGACACCTCGATCTCAATATAAGTAGCGATTAGCGAGCCTGATCCTAGAAGCCCGAAGAGGCAGGCTCGGTCATTAAATCCATTAAAGCCCAAGAAGGTCTTTAGTAATGTGCCAAAGTCAATGGCCCAAGTCGGGGCCCAGCGGACCTCTTCTTTTAGAGAAGATAAACGTTATAAAGGAGACCAGTCATGACAAGAATCACTCCCCCAATGACGTATCTCAATGAAGGAGGAGACCATTGTGAGAAACGTCTTCCTTCATTACGCCCTACATGCTTAAGTTACGCAGAGAGTTACTTATGTACATTATATAAGGAGACATTTCACCAGATGTGTCCAGACACAACTTAACTATACTTTGTCTAAATTTAATCATTTACCACATATTAACTGACAAAAGCATTGGAGTGCCTTCGGCCACCAAACATGTAGTCATTGGCAATCTAACTTTGTTTTGCATGTCAGATATCTAGAAGGACAGATTTGGACTCATCAATAGCAAATGCATAACAAAATAGTGAAGAAAGAATTTCTTGAATGTAGTCCCATATTAGCAATCAAGGAGTGAGGGAGTTAATTTCCATTGTACGTAAACTAGAATTTGATTTGTTTTGGTTTAAATTAAGAGATTGTAGGCTTGATATGCTAGGATAATTAAGTACTGATGATATTGAAACCAAGGGAGTAGATGCTTTATATATAGACTAGGGTATTCCCAATGCCTTCAACACTCAAATTGTTGGATAGGAGGAAAATTTTCAACTTTGGCCAGGGGTACTTCAGTTCTATACGAACATAAATTTCAATCAAACACCCTCTTCTCCCTTTCTATATGACCCGTTAGATTTTATATTTGGATAAATCTTAGTTATCTTTTATCTTCAGCCTTAAACACCATTATGATTTATTATATAGAAGATAAACAATGGCAGACCCACATACAAATCAGGAGCCAAGGGGCAGTTGCCTCCCTCAATTTTCAAATTCTTTAACATCCTATTGGAAGATGTGAGGTCCCCTGCCACAAGTTGAACATCCTGACCCCGCCACTAGCAGGGGCGGACCCAGGATTTTAGTCGAGGGGGGGGGGGATGAAAAATACTTATTTGTTGATAATAATAGTTATCAATGGTAAAGCCAATTCTTTTTCTACCAGAGCTAGTAATTAATAAAAAAATACAACTATCAAAAATACATTGCATATACCAAATTGGATCCAGTGTAGTCCAATTTTAAGCCAAAATAAGGTCACTATCGATAACCTTAGTAAGGAGCAAACGAGCATAATAACTAGAATATATAACTAATATCACAAAATAATTAGGATACGTATCTAGGTGAAGCTATTTTTTTTTTTGAAATTTGTGAACCTATGATCATAATACAATTTCATAGAAAAAATAGTTTATATGAGGCTTAAATTTTGTACGAGTTAGCTAATGGTATATATTTTCATTGAATTCTATAGTTTTATTTAAGATATTAATTTTAAATATTTTTTGTTGGAGGTTTTATACCATTTGTGAAAAACAATTCATTTCTTTAATGTTAATAAGTTTTTATTAAACTAAACATTTTTTTAATGTTTGCAATTACTAATAAAATTACATTGAAAATAAAATAAAAATGCACTCGAAGAGTATCAAACTCGGGTTTTTTACTAAAAATAATCAACCTTCAACCACTACACCAAAAAAGACATGTTTAAATACTTGTATAAACAATTTTTATATTGTATTTTACATTATATAATTGACTTTTTTTTAAATTAAAATATATATATTAAAAATATTTTAAAAATTGAGGGGGGCAGCTGCCCCCCCCCCCCCCCCCCCCCCCCCCCCCTTGGTAGGTCCTCCCATGGCCACTAGTATATATGTGGATCACATATATTCTATGTTTTGGTTCTAATGTTTAGTGTGTGGACTTGAGATGCATGGACTGAGAATTTGAGAACTAAATCAATGTGTTGACATAGTAATGGGTTGAAAGTTGTAGAGACTGTACGGAATGCTGATTAATTCTCTTGAAAAAGAGACCCCATAATATTTGAAAGTCAATATATATATTTTCCGTATGTATGGAGTATAGTGTAGGGGGTTGGTGCTTGGTCAGTAATTAATCCAACTAGTTTTATTTCTTCTTCTCAACCTCTTCTATAACCTTCTGCGCGGGGGCGTAATTTTTGGCGGGTTGAATCCAACCCAAAAATTTGGCCTATGGTTTAATGTAAGAGACAGAGGAATTCATTATACACAATGTTTACAACTGGAAATTTTTTTTAACTAACCACCCTATAAAACTTATGCAAAAATGAATGGGTGGTTTCACTGATAGTTTGTAGTATTCTATGGGTACAGAGCAAAAATAAAAACCTGAGTTTCTAGCATTTTCGTCTCTAATAATATTTTATAGGTGTAAATGATTTGAAAATAGTATTTGCAAGGTGTAGCTTTTCTTTAATGATAGGTACTCGTACAAGTTTATAGGTGTAGCTTTTCTTTAATAATGGCTTTTCTTTAATGATAGGTACTCGTACAAGTTATATGCTTATTATTTGTAGTTGTAATTTAGATAAAATGAAATTATTATTTGTAGTAGCAAGTTATATGAATCCTTATGACTCTTGCCATCCCAACAAACACATAGTTACCATCCCAACATCCACATAGTTAAAGGGTTTTATGCACACACTACATCAAATTGACATTTTTGTAACAACCTCTAAAACAGTAACATTTTTTAGCTATAACAATTTATAAAGCAATTTTACGCATTTTCACAAGCAAAGTGATAAAATAATTGTATCATCATGAAGAGTATGGGCATACAATTGATATTATTCATGATGATCTAATTTATTGTATCATTTTTTTGTGTAACTATTTTTCATTTTTTTTACTAAATCTAGTTTTGACTTGAAATTAGTTGGTGGATTGTTATAGCTCAAAAGTATTACTATTTTAAGAGTTGTTACAAATATGCCAATTTAATGTAGTGACACTGACCCCTCATTTTATGGTTGTCGAATTGACCTCCATATTCTTCAGCACTGTCTAAACTTATGTTGTATCAAGAATACGGTTCAAAGTTTAGGTTGGGAGGACTTTCAAATTAAAGTCATACTCTGGTTTGATTAATACTTTACCCAGTTCCATTTGTGGGAACAGTCTTTATGAATATTTACTTAGTCCATGCTCGCTAGTACATAATTAGCCTAACTAGCTAGCTGATTGAGTTCGCCTCGTGTTATGCATGGCTCGAATCTGTTAAAGGCGCCACACTTGGAAAGAACTTTAAGATAATATATTTTGATTAAAGAAGAAAATACAAATGGAATTCTGAACTAATCACGAATTAATTAAATGTATAGCTGTGGTTTGAAGTCAATTTAGTACTCATGAATACAGACCCAGGTTTGGTGGGCTAAGGCCCACTCAATTTTTATTTATTTATTTATTTTTCTTCAAATTGCGTAAGTTTTTATGTTGACGCGAGAGATTAGGTGGTCAAACTGAGAAAGGAATAATAAGAAATTTTGGATTAATTTTGTATATCATATTATGATGATTTAAAACCTATGAGCTGTGATTCATTTGCCAAAGGCACATCGCTAAGCTAGTACCCATTGGCTATCACAATTGTTACACGTTAACAAATTGAAATAAGTAAATGTATGATTAATGTGTACAATTACACTAGTTGCATCTATATGTATAGGGACCGATTTAAATCCATAGTTCACAACAATCACGAGCTTTGATCATGTTGGCCAGTCTCATTTACTTGAGAAGCAATGCCAAAATCAACAACAGCACCAGGAAACACAGATGGTGCATGACCAGACTGGCCAGCAGTTTTCTTCCCATTCAATGGTGGGCATCTACCAGTCCCTCTTCCAGGAATATACGAGCATGAAGAGCGACCTGAAGGTGGCACAGGGCCTCTTTGTAGAGACTCAAGCTGAAGAACATCTTTCTTCAACCACTCTTCTCCTTCCAAAGGCCTCATGGCCTCAAGAGATTGCAAGCTCAAAATAATGGCAATGATGAACAAACTTATTGTATAGCAACCCATTGCAATGAGGTTAGTGACAGTACTCTTCTTGTATAGCACCTGCTTTAGTTTAGATGAAGAAGAGATTGTGGGTTCTCAAATATATGGTATAATTTGATAAGATTAATACCAAGTGATGAACTGAGGTGCTTTATATAGGCTGTGTTGTTCAAATGTTTTAGTTTGTGGATAGACTAGAAATTGAGAGATGAATGTGTTGACGGATTATTTGGTTCAAAGTTTGGTTTTATATAGAACACAACAAACGGTATCTTGAATACTATCACTTGTATATTGACATTCAAATAGTAGGGCACTACTTGGTCAGGTCATCTAATGACATACTTTTTATCTGGGAACAAAAACTAATGCAAGCACAGAAAATTGAATATTCTTCCATCTCCAATTTGTATATGTTAACACAATCAGCGGCGGATCTAGGATTTCGGTCAAGGCGAGGTGAAATGCTAAGGGGTTGTTTGTAGTTATCAGGGGTGAAACTAGAAAATTTTGTACTTCGGATCAATGATTCATTTTTTGAGTTCTCGAAATTTAAAGTGTCGAAAAGAAAAATATGTTATTTCGATACAAAATATTTCGTGTTTTCTTTGTAAATTTTGACATTTTCGTGTAAAGCCCTAAAAATTATGAAGCAAATTACATTTTTTCGATAAAAATATTTTCGTCATTTTTCTTAGATTTGTTTTTGATATTTTCATGTACAACCTAGAAAATTATGAAGCAACTACGTTTATAAGGATACTTAAGTATTTAGGCTTCATTTTTATATTTAATGTACTTATTAGGTAATTTACCTTTTTTTTTTTTTTTGAAAGGCAGACATGGTTTTTATAAGATCCCATAACCCATAAAGATGCTGCAAGCTGGGTTTGAACCCATGACCTAGTGGTACCATCCACCAAGCTCTAACCATTGAGCTGTCATGCCATTGGCATTAGGTAATTTACTTGTATCTTACTTGTCCATATATAAATATGTTTGACATACACACAAATTTTTTGTAATTTTCTATATACAATGAAATATTTAACAAAATAAGGAGAGCAAGGTTAATTAAAGAAACGAAATCACAATCCTTGTTCCGGATTGATAATTTGACATCAAATTTCTACTAACAACTACAAAATCAAAAATATAACTCTAATTGTTTTCTTCATGAACTTAATCTAGTACTGAACATTTGTCTGTACAACTATAAAAAACTCATTCTATATATTAGTATAATATTTTAAGCCAAATTATGATTCGGAACCAGTATTTTAAGCTAAATATTTCTGGTATTTAGGCAGGGTCGGAAGAAGGAGAAGACACTTGACCTTCGTCAACCGTATCAATTAGAGGATTCTGAACATGTTCTTCCTTGTCCTCATCTTCGAAGACTTGGTCAGCCACGACGCGATACTTTGACATGTCGAGACCTACATCCGATTCAATGAAGTTAATGATGTCAAGTCTGCCATCAACGATCTTAGTCCAGTCCACCGCTTCTAAAGCCTGAGCTTGTCCGTGACCGCATAAAGCTCATCCTTGGTCAGAGCAAGTTCTCCTCCAACCTCGGAAAGCTTCTCTGAAGTCTACGTTTTAATAGCAAGCTCAGCGGCCAGCTGCAGTATTCGCTCCTCAGCGATCTTACGACAAGCAGAATGCTCGTTAGCAACACGCATTGCCTCATCACGACCAACCTTTTCACTGGATAACTCACTCTTTTCAGCAGCCAACCGATCTCGCAGGTTGTTCATTTCCTCCTTCGAAACAACAAGGTCAACAACAAATTTATCTCGGACAGACTCGACTTCTTTTAACGAAGCCTGAGTAGCATCAATAATCTTCTCATGCTCGGCATGCTTCACCTTCAACTTATCAACTTGGAATAAGGCATCAAAAAGTTGCAACGCCTGTCCCACCATCTGCTTCTCCATGACCGACATGCAGCCTTGTAATCCGACCCATCATCCCAGCATAAGTGAGATGATTCATTCCCTCCATTATCTGTTTAAGACTTTGGTCGAGGTGATCACTAGGTCGTAGCACCTGCATCAAAACTCTCTCCGCCAAGTGTTTATGCCACGATATGATGAGATTACATGCACTATTCTGCACGTTTATTTTCGAAAACAACCTGAATTTCACATTTGATTAATTAACACATATCTCTCCAGGAACTGGCTCCATCCAACTGATATGTGGATGAAGGACAATGGGATCTGGAAGAATTGAAGTGTCGCCTTTAGTAACCGGTTTGACGACCGAAACGACTTTGATGACGGAAGCACCACTCTTACCCTTATTTTTCAAAACAGCATTGGCAGGGGTCGAATGAAAAGGAAGAGAAACATGTAGCCTCATTAACTCAACAGGACGAGTTGGAGAAGGAGGAGGATGAGACTTGGAGCTCTGACCACAGTCAACTTCAACCTCGTAAAAAACCAGATTGTAGTCAAAGTCAACAATGGTCTTCTCACTATCTGGATTATGAGACAACTCCATGGAAAATTGTGTCATCTTATTATTGATAACACGAGCATCATCATCTGAAACCTTGGCGAAATTGCACGCCATAAGTAGAGAGAAGAGTATTCTCGTACTCACTTAATGGATGAGAGACTTCCACCTTACTTTTCTCCACAACATGATTCAGTTTCTCAGCCTCTCGAGCAGCAAGACGAGCATATTTCCAGCGGAACTCAGACAAGGAGCACCCCGGGCAGTCGCCGAAATAGAACTGGCAGGCCTTTTTTGCTTTAAACCACGACCAAAACTAATCAAGTCACTCGTAACCGGCCTTTTTGATGGACTATCAGGCCTGGGACCCTTCTTCTTCCTGGTAGTCGGACCAGCACCACCAATGACAGCATGAGCAGCGAGATCTGTAACTTTCTCGGCGGAGCTCACTTTCGCATCAATGCAAGCATTATCAATGCTAGCAGAAGCAATATGCTCCTCCGCCTCGTCAGAAACAACAACAATGCTAGCACGGGTGTTAGCGAAGTTGGAATTACGAGTTCGAAGAACTAGAGCACGCTCTGTATCACGAGCCAATCCACAAAGTTCTATATTGTCCGCTTTTGGCCCAAGGTCCGCACGGCTTCAAAACGCGTAGTATTTTGTAAATCCAAATTCGTACATATATAGCACATCACCATTCCGTACCCAGGTGATGTGAGACTATGATATCCCATTTGTAGCTTGTCAACCCTCTTGGGATCCATGAGCTCTTGGGCTTCTCCCTCACCCCCCTCAGATCCGCCCACACAAGGGTATGACAATCCACCCCCTTGTGAGCCCAACGTCCTTGTTGGCACACTTTCGGCTGGGTCAGGCTCTGATATCATTCTGTAACGACCCGATCCACATAGTACTATATTGTCCGCTTTGGACCCAAGGCTCGCACTTCTTTAAAACGCGTAGTATTTTGTAGATCTAATCTCTTACATATATAGTACATCACCCTCCCGCACCCAGGCGATATGGGACTAATATTTCCCCTTTGTAGCTTGCCAACCCTCTTGGAATCCATGGGCTCTTCGGCTTCTCCCTCACCCTCCTTCTCAGGTCCGCCCACACAAGAGTGTCACAGTCCACCCCCTTGGGAGTCCAACGTCCTCGTTGGCACACTTTCGGCTAGGTCAGGCTTTGATCCCATTCTGTCACAACCCGATCTATAGAGTACTATATAGTCTGCTTTGAGCCCAAGGCTCGCATGGCTTTAAAACGCGGAGTACTTTGTAGATCCAAACTCATACATATATAGTACATCACCATTCCGTACCCAGGCGATGTTGGATTATATTCTCCCTTTTGTAGCTTGCCAACCCTTTTGGGATCCATGGGCTCTTGGGCTTTTCCCTCACCCTCCCCCCCATGTCCGCCCACACAATAGCACATCACCATTCCGTACCCAGGCGATGTTGGATTATATTATCCCTTTTGTAGCTTGCCAACCCTCTTGGGATCCATGGGCTCTTGGGCTTCTCCCTCACCCTCCCCCCATGTCCGCCCACACAAGGGTATCACACTCTGCAACATTGAAACTATACATACCACTCCGTTCAACAGTATCAAAATCGAGAAACTCCTCCAAAGGAGCACGAAGAAGTGAGAGAAAATGTTTTTTCACCTCTTTTTCCGCTTCAGTCAAATGCATATTACTCCAACTCCTGGGTTCTCGTAACGCTCGCAAAATGGGTCTGTTGCCAAGCATGAAATACCCAGATTTCATGGAAGTATAAAACCAGGGTCTCGCCCATGACCTGTAGTTATCCTTCAACTTCCCATACAAGTAGGTAAACGAAGAAAGCAAAAATGATTCATGCCTATTGTAAGCGTCACCACAAAGTGCAAAGTCTTCATGTTTTAGGCAATTCGGATTGTTGGGCCTCCACTATTGTTCCAACCATTACCTGTCATCCATTGGGACCCATTTGAGCAAGAGAAATACCAACAAAATCCAAATAAGCCTAATGGAAATCAAGGACCAGACCTAAACATTCCAGGGTAAAGAGTAATGTACCTAGGCTTCGGGCGAGCGGGGCCATCACCCTCATCAGGCAAAAGAAGCTCCAAGTCAGATGGAATAGAAAACGTCCGACGAACATAGTCTAGAGTATCCGGTGTCGCCTTCCTAGGCTAAAAAACGCCTCACAAACAGCCAAATCATCGCCACTTAGGGTTTCGTTAAAAGCCATAACAAAGAGTGGAAGAACACAAAAACGAAAGGAATAAGAAATGAACTCTGCAAATGGAGATAGCGTGAATAAGAAAACAAAAATCCCCGCCCCCTTTTTTATAGGGTTGGGAAGTGAAAAGACAACTAATGGAAAGTCGTGCAAGACATGATGGCCGCACGAAACCCCTGAAATTACGCCGAAACGAACAGACTAATGGAACAGTAAAATAGAAACTGAATCGACAGCTGTTGACGACACTTAATGTGGTGCAGAACAACAATTATGAATTCAGAAGTCCAACCGCCGAAGAGTTAGTGGCCACACAAACATGCCCACAAACCAAGGGGATTAGTTGATGATACATCAAATAATCCTCTAACCACGACCATACACGTGGCAAAGATCATCCATAATGAGGAGCAAACACCTCAATCTCAACATAAGTAATGAGTCTGGTCCCAGATGCCCGAAGAGGTAGGCTCAGTCATTAAATCCATTAAAGCCCAAGAAGGTTTTTAGTAATATACCAAAGTAAAAGGCCCAAGTCGGGGCCAGCAGACCTCTTCCTTTAGAGAAGATAGACGTTATGAATGAGACCATTCATGGCGAGAATCACTCCCCCAAGGACGTATCTCAATGAAGGAGGAGACCGTTGTGAGAAACGTCTCCCTTCATTATGCCCTATATGCTCAAGTTACGCAGAGAGTTACTTACATACATTATATAAGGAGACATTCCACCAGATGTGTCTAGACACAACTTAACTATACTCTGTCCAAATTTAATCATCTACTACATATTAACTGACTAAAGCATCGGAGTGCCTTCGACCACCAAACAGGTAGTCTTTGGCAATCTAACCTTGTTTTGTAGGTCAGATATCTAGAAGGACGGATTTGGACTCATCAATAGCAAATGCATAACAAAATAGTGAAAAAAGAATTTCTTGAATGGATTAGTCCCATATTAGCAATCAAGGATTGAGGGAGTTAATTTCCATTGTACGTAAACTAGAATTTGATTTGTTTTGGTTTAAATTATGAGACTGTAGGCTCGATATGCTAGGATAAGGTGCTAATGATATTGAAACCAAGGGAGTAGATGCTTTATATATAGAATAGGGTATTCCTTGTGCCTTCAACAATCAAATTGTTGGATAGGAGGAAATTTTCAACTTTGGCCATAGGTATTTCAGTCCTATATGTACATAAATTTCAGTCAAACACCCATTTCTTCCTCTTTATATGACCCATTAGATTTTATATTTAAATAAATTTTAGCTATTTTTTATATCCAATTTGAAACACCGTTCTAATTTGTCATATAAAAAATAAACAATGACTGAACCACGTACATATCAGTAACCGAGGGGCAGTTACCTCCTCAATTTTCAAATTCTTTAACATCCTATTGGAAGATGTGAAGTCCCCTGCCCCAAGTTGAACATCCTGACCCCACCATGGATCACATACATTCTATGTTTTGGTTCTAATGTTTAGTGTGTGGACTTGAGATGGATTGAGAATTTGAGAACTAAATCTATGTGTTGACAGAGTAATAGGCTGAAAATTATAGAGACTATACGGAATGTTGATTAATTCTCTTGAATAAGGGATCCCGTAATATTTCAAAGTCAATATATTTTCCCTGTGTAGTAATCCAACTAGTTTTATTTCTTGTTCTCAACACCTTCAAAATTTTGAATATTCTTCCTTGTTTACTGGACTTCAGTTGGTCTATAACCTATAACCTTGTTTCCTTGTTTATATGGGCTTGTCTAACGGGTGAGGAAACGGGGTGGAACCCTCAATTTTCCTCGAGATGTATGCATTCATGCATTTCGAGGGGTTCCACCCCCTCCCTCACCCGTTTCCTCGCCAATTAGAATTCCCCTGTTTATATACATCATTTTTTAAAATTCAAACTGGGCTTCAGTTGTGATTCTTGCCATCCCAACATCCATATAGTTGAGGGTTTTATGCCACATTGATCCCTCATTTTTATAGTTGTCGAAGTGGCCCCTATATTCTTCAGTACTGTCTAACTATGTTGTATAGCTAGGATAAGATTCAAAGGTTAGGTTGGGGGGACTTTCAAATCAAACTACTCATACTCTGGTTGGTTTGATTGATTCTTTATCCAGTTCCATTTGTGCACGCTTGCTAATACATAATTAGCCTAACTAGCTTATCCAGCTGACTGAGTTCGCCTCGTGTTATGCATGGCTCGAATCTGTTAAAGGCGCCACACTTGGAAAGAACTTTAAGATAATATATTTTGATTAAAGAAGAATAAACAAATTAATGAAATTCTGAACTAATCACTAATTAATTAATGTATGGTTGTGATTTGAAGTCAATTTAGTACTCATGAACACGGACCCGTACTCATGTTTGGTGCTAACGCCCACATTTTTTTCTTCTTTTCAAATTGCAAAGGTTTTTATGCTGACATGAGAGGTTTGATGGTCAAATTGAACTGAGAAAGGAATAATAAAAAAATTGGATTAATTTTGTACATCATTGCTAATTTTGTACATCAAATTAGTTTTTTTTCACAATTATTTATCTTGTTTATTTTAGAACATCTTGTATCCCATTGTTGGAAATTAATGTATACCAGATTATAGCACGGGAGTTCATTAATTTCTTTTTGAGTTTCATCTTTCAAGATATCTGGAATTCAAGGATGACCAAATTGGTTCAAGCATGGATCCATCGAGCCGGTAAGTCAATAGTTGGGCCTGCTAATTATATCTACTAGCTGATTTTTCTTATTCTACATCTTCACCAAATAATATTCCCCGATGAGAAATCATATCAGTCCCACTTGATGTGTTTTAGCTTAATCCAAGTCAACAATAGTCATCAGTTTTAACGAAATAAAACGATAATTCAAAGCATTTGGAACACAAAATATGAAAAAAAACCAATGAATCAGTTAATATCACAACGTACAGTTACATGTTAACAAATTGAAATAAGTAAATGCACGATTAATGTGTGCAATTATACTAGTTGTATCTATATGTATACGGACGCGAGTCTCATTTACTTGAGGAGCAATGCAAAAATCAACAACAGCACCAGGAAACAGAGATGGGGCGTCAATTTTTAGTCAGTGGGCAAAATGACAAATAAATATTAATTGATAATACTAGTTATTAAGGGTGGAGTCAATTTTTTCTATCATCCACATAGCTTTAACCATTGAGCTGTCATGCCATTAGTTATAGCACATGTTTTAGTTTAGAAAAAGAATAAATTGTGGGTTTTCAAATATATGGTATAAGAACAAGTCTAGGGAGTCAGGCCAAGCCAGGCGCGTCAAACCCACTCTCTACCCTTCATCATCCTAGAAATGAGAAATTATGATCATTTCCAAGGTGATAGAGGTTAGAAAGCCAGGCTGGCGCAGGCCTGGCTCTCTAGAATTTGGGATTGTATAATTTGATAATATTGAAACCAAGTGATGAGCTGAGGTGCTTTCTGTTTATATTGGCTGTGTTGTTCAAACGTTTTAGTATGTGAATAGACTAGAAATTGAGGGATGGATATATTGACAGATTATTTGGTTCAAAGTTTGGTTTTATAAATAACACAACACACGGCATCTTGAATATATATTTGATTAAAGAAGAATAAACAAATGGAAAATCACGAATTAATTAATTTATTGTTGTGGTTTGAAGTCGATTTACTACTGATGAACACGGACCCGTACTCAGGTTTGGTGGGCTAAGGCCCACCCAATTTTATATATTTATTTTTCTTTAAATAGCGAAGCTTTTTATGTTGGCATGAGTGATTAAGTGGTCAAACTGAGAAAGGAATAATAAAAAAAATTGGATTAATTTTGTATATCATATTATGATGATTTAAAACCCATGAGCTGTGATTCATTCGCCACAGGCATACTGCTAAGTTGGTATTCCATTGGCTATCACAATAGTTACATGTTAACAAATTGAAATAAGTAAATGTATGATTAATGTGTACAATTACACTAGTTGCATCTATATGTATAGGGACCAATTTAACTCCATAATTCACAACAATCACGAGCTTTGATCATGTTAGCGAGTCTCATTTACTTGAGAAGCAATGCCAAAATCAACAACAGCACCAGAAGACACAGATGGTGTGTGAGCAGACTGACCAGAGAACTTCCTCCCATTCAACGGTGGACATCGACCAGTCCCTTTTGTGGGTATATACGAGCATGAACTATGATCAGAAGGTGGCACAGGGCCTCTTAGAGACTCAAGCTGAAGAACATCTTTCTTCAACCACTCTTCTCCTTCCAAAGGCCTCATGGCCTTGAGAGATTGCAAGCTCAAAATAATGGCAATGATGAACAAACTTATTGTATAGCAACCCATTGCAATGAGGTTAGTGACAGTACTCTTCTTGTATAGCACCTGTTTTAGTTTAGAGTAAGAAGAGATCGATTGTGGGTTCTCAAATATATATATGGTTTAATTTGATAAGATTAAAACCAAGTGATGAACTGAGGTGCTTTATATAGGCTGTGTTGTTCAAATGTTTTAGTATGTGGATAGACTATTTGGTTCAAAGTTTTGGTTTTATAAAGAACACAACACACGGCATCTTGAATACCATCACTTGTATATTGACATTCAAATAGTAGGGCACTACTTGGTCAGGTCATCTAATGACACACAATCAGCCGCAGATCTAGGATTTCAGTCAAGGCGTGAAATGGTAAGGGGTTGTTTGTAGTTAATAAGAGTTATCAGGGGCGAAGCTAGAAAATTTTATACTTCGGATCAATAATTGTGATTTTGCAAAATTTCGTGAATTTTTTTTTTAGGTCTCAAAATTTAAAGTGTCGAAAAGAAAAATACGTTATTTCGATACAAAATATTTTGTGTTGTCTTTGTAAATTTCGACATTTTCGTATAAAGCCCTAAAAATTATGAAGCAAATTACATTTTTTCGATAAAAACTTTTTCGTCATTTTTCTTAGATTTTTTTGTTGTTGATATTTTCATGTAAAACTTAGAAAATTATGAAGCAACTACATTTATAAGGATACTTAAGTATTTAGGCTTCATTTTTATATTTAATGTACTTATTAGGTAATTTACTTGTATCTTACTTGTCCATATATTTATATATGTTTGACATAAACACAAAATATTTGTATTTTTCTATATACAATGAAATATTTACCAATATTTATTAAAATAAGGAGACCAAGGTTAATTAAAGAAACGAAATCACAATCCTTGTTCCGGATTGATAATTTGACATCGAATTTCTACTAACAACTACAAAATAAAAAATATAATTCTAATTGTATTCTTCATGAACTTAATCTAGTATTGAACATTTGTCTGTACAACTATAAAAAACTCATTGTATATATTAATATAATATTTTAAGCCAAATTATGATTCAGGAACCAATATTTCAAGCTAAATATTTCCGGTATTTAGGCAGGGTCGGAAGGAGGAAAAGACACTTGACCTTCGTCAACCGTATCAATTAGAGGATTCCGAACATGTTCTTCCTTGTCCTCGACTTCGAAGACTTGGTCAGCCTCGATACGATACTTCGACATGTAGAGACCTACATCCGATTCAATGAAAATTAATGATGTCAAGTCTGCCATCAACGATCTTAGTCCAGTCCACCGCTTCTGCAGCCTGAGCTTGTCCGTGACCGCAGAAAGCTCATCCTTGGTCAGAGCAAGTTCTCCTTCAACCTCGGAAAGCTTCTCTGAAGTCTGCGTTTTAACATAAGCAAGCTCAACGGTCAACTGCGGTACTCGCTCCTCAGTGATCTTACGACAAGCAGAATGCTCGTTAGCAACACACATTGCCTCATCACGACCAACCTTTTCACTGGATAACTCACTCTTTTCAGCAGCCAACCGATCCCGCAGGTTGTTCATTTCCTTATCTGAAACAACAATGTCAGTAACAAACTTATCTTGGACAAACTCGACTTCCTTTAACGAAGCCTGAACTTCCTTTAACGAAGCCCGAGTAGCATCAATAACCTTCTCATGCTCGGCATGCTTCGCCTTCAACTTATCAACTTGGAATAAGGCATCAGAAAGCTGCAACGCTTGTCCCATCTGCTTTTCCATGACCGAGACATGATCACGTGCAGCCTTGTAATCTGACCCCATCATTCCAACATAAGTGAGATGATTCATCCCCTCCATTATCTGTTTAAGACATTGGTCGAGGTGATCACTAGGTCGACACACCGGCATCAGGATTCTCTCCTCCAAGTGTTTATGCCACGATATGATGAGATTACATGCACTATCCTGCACATCTATTTTCGAAAACAACCTGAATTTCCGATTCGAGTTAATACAGGCCTCTCCAGGAATTGGCTCCATCCAATTGATCTTTGGATGAAGGACAATGGGATCTGGAAGAATTGAAGTGTCGCCTTTAGTAATCGATTTGATGACCGAAACGACATTGATGACAGAAGCACCACTCTTACCCTTATTTTTCAAAACAACAATGGCAAGGGTCGGACAAGAAGGAAGAGAAACATGTAAGCCCATTAACTCAACATGACGAGTTGGAGAAGGAGGAGGAGGAGGAGACTTGGAGCTCTGACCACAGTCAACTTCAACTTCGTAAAAAAAATTGTAGTCAAAGTCAACAATGGTCTTCTCACTATCTGGATTACGAGACAACTCCATGGCAAATTGTGTCATCTTATTATTGATAACTCGAGCATCATCATCTTAAAACCTTGGCGAGATCGCATGCCATAAGTAGAGAGAAGAGTCTTTTCGTACTCACTTAAGTGACGAAAGACTTCCACCTAACTTTTCTCCACAACACGATTCAGTTTCTCAGCCTCTCGAGCAGCTAGACAAACATATTTCCAATGGAACTCAGACGAGGAGCACCCTGGGCAGCCGCCGAAACAGAATTGGCAGACCTTTTCCACTTTAAAGCACGATCAGAACTAATCAAGTCACTCGTAACAAACCTTCCCAATGGACTAGCAGGCTTGGGAGCCTTCCTCTTCCTGGTGGTCGGACCAGCACCACCAATGACAGCAGGAGCAGCGAGATCTGTAACTTTCTCGGCGAAGCTCACTTTCGCATCAATGTAAGCATCATCAACGCTAGCAGAAGCAGTATGCTCCTCCGCCTCGTAAAAAACAACAACAATGCCAGCACGGGTGTCAGCGAAGTTGGAATTACAAGTCCGAAGAACTAGAGTTCGCTCTGTGTCATGACTCGATTCACAGAGTACTATATTGTCCGCTTTGGGCCCAAGGTCCGCACGGCTTCAAAACGCGTAGTACTTTGTATATAGCACATCACCATTCCGTACCCAGGCGATGTGAGACTATGATCTCCCATTTCTAGCTTGCCAACCCTCTTGGGATCCATGAGCTCTTGGGCTTCCTCCTCCCCCTCCCCCTTAGGTCTTCCCACACAAGGGTATCACAGTCCACCCCCTTGTGAGCCCAACGTCCTTGTTGGTATACTTTCGGCTGGGTCAGACTCTGATATCATTCTGTAACGACCCGATCCACATAGTACTATATTGTCTAGGGCTAAACAAAAAACCGATAAACCGACCGTTCGGTTCGGATTGGTTTCGATTTTAAAAAATTCAAAACCGAAGTGGTCAGTTCGGTTTTCGGTTTCTATGTGATTTTAATCGACCAAACCGAACCGATCGAATATATATAATAAATAATATATATATTATATATAAATAATATAATATGTTTAAAATATTCGGTTCGGTTCGGTTACGGTTTGCATAAATTAGAATCGGTTCGGTTTCAGATCGGTTTGAAAATTTTAAAACCGACCTAAGTCGGGTTCACAATTTAGTTGAAAACCGAACTGACGGTTCGATTTTCAGGCCTAATATTGTCCTCTTTGGGCCCAAGGCTCGCACGACTTTAAAACGCGTAGTACTTTGTAGATCCAATCTCGTACATATATAATACATCACCCTCCCGCACCCAGATGATGTGGGACTATGATCTCCCCTTTATAGGTTGCCAACGCTCTTGGAATCCATGGACTCTTCGGCTTCTCTCTCACGTTCCCACTCAGGTCCGCCCACACAAGGGTATCACAGTCCACCCCCTTGGGAGCCCAACGTCCTTGTTGGCACACTTTCAGCTAGGTCAGACTCTGATACCATTTTGTCACAACCCAATATACATAGTGTTATATTGTCCGCTTTGAGCCCAAGGCTCGCACGGCTTTAAAACACGTAGTACTTTGTAGATCCAAACTCGTACATATATAGCACATTACCATTCCGTACCCAGGCGATGTTGGATTATGATCTCCCCTTTGTAGCTTGCCAACCTTCTTGGGATCCATGGGCTCTTGGGCTTCTCCCTCACCCTGCCCCTCAGGTCCGCCCACACAAGGATATCACACTCCGCAACATTGAAACTATACATACCACTCCGTTCAACGGTATCAAAATCGAGAAACTCCTCCAAAGGAGCACGAGGAAGAGAGAAAAAAAATGTTTTTTCACCTTTTTCTCCTCTTCAGTCAAATGCAGATTACTCCAACTCCTGAGTTCTCATAACGCTCGCAAAATGGGTATGTTGCCAAGCATGAAATACCCAGATTTCATGGAAGTATAAAACCAGGGTCTCGCCCAAGACCTGTAGTCATCCTTCAACTTCCCATACAAGTAGGTGAACGAAGAAAGCAAAAACGATTCATGCCTATTGTAAGCGTCACCACAGAGTGCAAAGTCTTCATGTTTAAGGCAATCTGGATTGCAGGGCCTCCGTTATTGTTCCAACAATTACCCGTTAGCCATTGGGACCCATTTGAGCAGGAGGAATTTCAACGAAATCCAAATAAGCCCAAGGGAAATCAAGGATCAGACCTAAACATTCTAGGGTAAAGAGTAATGCACCCCGGCTTCTGGCGAGCAGGGCTATCACCTTCATTAGGCAAAACAAGCTCCAAGTCAGATGGAATAGAGAACGTTCGACAGACATAATCTAGAGAATGTTCACAAACATCCAAATAATCGCCACTTAGAGTTTTGTTAGAACCCATAACAAAGAGTGGAAGTCCAACTGTCGAAGAGTTAGTAGCCACGCAAACATGCCCACTAACCAAAGGGATTAGCTGATGATACATCAAATCACGACCATACACATGGCAAAAATCATTCATAACGAGGAACAGACACCTCGATCTCAGCATAGGTAATGAGCCTAGTCCCAGAAGCCCGAAGATGCAAGCTTGGTCATTAAATCCATTAAAGCCCAAGAAGGTCTTTAGTAATATACCAAAGTCAAAGGCCCAAGTCGGGGCCCAGCGGACCTCTTCCTTTAGAGAAGATAGACGTTATGAAGGAGACCAGTCATGACGAGAATCACTCCTTCAATGACGTATCTCAATGAAGGAGGAGACCGTTGTGAGAAACGTCTTCCTTCATTATGCCCTACGTGCTTAAGTTACGCAGAGAGTTACTTACGTACATTATATAAGGAGACATTCCACCAGATGTGTCCAGACACAACTTAACTATACTCTATCCAAATTTAATCATCTACCACATATTAACTGACTAAAACATCGGAGTGCCTTCGACAACCAAACATGTAGTCTTTGGCAATCTAACCCTGTTTTGCAGGTCAGATATCTAGAAGAACCGATTTGGACTCATCAATAGCAAATGCATAACAAAATAGTGAAGAAAGAATTTCTTGAATGGAGTTGTCCCATACTAGCAATCAAGGAGTGAGGGAGTTAATTTCCATTGTATGTAAACTCGAATTTTATTTGTTTTGGTTTAAATTAAGAGACTGTAGGCTCGATATGCTAGGATAAGGTGTTGATGATATTGAAACCAAGGGAGTAGATGTTTTATATATAGACTAGGGTATTTCATGTGCCTTCAACACTCAAATGTTGGATAGGATGAAAATTTTCAACTTTGGCCAGAGGTATTTTAGTCCTATACAAATATAAATTTCAGTCAAATACCCTCTTTTTCATCTCTATATGACCCATTAAATTTTACATTTGGATAAATTTTAACTGTCTTTTATCTCCGATCTGAAACATTATTCTGATTCGATATATAGAAGATAAACAATGACAGAGCCACCTACGAATCAAAAGCCGAGGGGCAGTTGCCTCCCTCAATTTTCAAATTCTTTAACATCCTATTGGAAGATGTGAGGTCCCTGCCCCAAGTTGAACATCCTGACCCCACCACTAGTATATATGTGGATCACATATATTCTATGTTTTGGTTTTAATGTTTAGTGCGTGAACTTAAGATGGATTGGGAATTTTAGAACTAAATCTATGTGTTGACAGAGTAATAGGCTGAACGTTATAGAGACTATACGGAATGTTGATTAATTCTCTTGAATAAGGGACCCCGTAATATTTCAAAGTCAATATATTTTCCCTGTGTAGTAATCCAACTAGTTTTATTTCTCTTTCTCAACACCTTCAAAATTTTGAATATTCTTCCTTGTTTACTGGACTTCAGTTAGTCTATAACCTTATTTCCTTGTTTTATTCTTCCTTGTTTCCTTGTTTATATACATCATTTTGGACCACTATAGTCTATAACCTTATGCGCAGGGGTGTAAATGTTAGATAAAATAAAATGATTAATCAAACTCAATCAAAATTCAAACTGAGCTTCAGTTGTGATTCTTTCCATCCCAACATCCATATAGTTGAGGGTTTTATGAACACTGATCCCTCATTTTTATGGTTGTCGAATTGGCCTCAATATTCTTCAGTACTGTCTAAACCTATATGTTGTATAGCTAAGATAAGATTCAAAGGTCAGGTTGTGGGGACTTTCAAATCAAACTCATACTCTGGTTGGTTTGATTAATTCTTTATTCAGTTCCATTTGTGGGAACAATCTCTATGAATAATTTTACTTAGTCCACGCTTGCTAATACACAATTAGCCTAACTAGCTTATCCAGCTGATTGAGTTCGCCTCGTGTTATGCATGGCTCGAATCTGTTAAAGGCGCCACCTTTCGAAAGAACTTTAAGATAATATATTTTGATTAAAGAGGAATAAACAAATGGAATTCTGAACTAATCACTAATTAATTAATGTATTGTTGTGGTTTGAAGTCAATTTAGTACTCATGAACACGGACCCATTGCAAAGGTTTTTATGTTGACATGAGAGATTAGGTGGTCAAACTGAGAAAGGAATAATAAAAATAATTTGTATATCATATTATGAGGAGCTGTGATTCATTTACCACAGCCATACTGCTAAGCTGGTACCCATTGGCTATCACAATAGTTACATGTTAATAAAATAATAAAGTAAATGTATGATTAATGTGTACAATTACACTAGTTGCGTCTATATGTATAGGGACCGATTTAGCTCCATAGTTCACAACAATCACGAGCTTTGATCATGTTGGCGAGTCTCATTTACTTGAGAAGCAATGCCAAAATCAACAACAGCACCAGGAGACACAGATGGTGTGTGAGCAGACTGACCAGCGAACTTCCTCCCATTCAACGGTGGGCATTGACTAGTCCCTTTTCTGGGTATATACGAGCATGAACTATGATCAGAAGGTGGCACAGGGCCTCTTTGTAGAGACTCAAGCTGAAGAACATCTTTCTTCAACCACTCTTCTCCTTCCAAAGGCCTCATGGCCTCAAGAGATTGCAAGCTCAAAATAATGGCAATGATGAACAAACTTATTGTATAGCAACCCATTGCAATGAGGTTAGTGACAGTACTCGTATTGTATAGCACCTGTTTTAGTTTAGATGAAGAAGAGATCGATTGTGAGTTCTCAAATATATATGGTATAATTTGATAAGATGGAAACCAAGTGATGAACTGAGGTGCTTTATATAGGCTGTGTTGTTCAAATGTTTTAGTATGTGGATAGACTAGAAACTGAGAGATGAATGTGTTGACAGATGATTTGGTTCAAAGTCTTGGTTTTATAAAGAGCACAACACACGGCATCTTGAATACCATCACTTGTATTTTGACATTCAAATAGTAGGGCACTACGTATACTTGATCAGGTCATTTAATGACATACTTTTTATCTGGGAACAAAAGCTAATGCAAGCACAGAAAATTGAATATTCTTCTATCTCCAATTTGAATATGTTGTTGCAATCAGCGGGGCGGATCTAGGATTTCAGTCAAGGAGGAGTGAAATGGTCTTTAAGAGTTATCAGGGGTGAAGCTTAGACAATTTTGTACTTTGGACTAAGGATTGTGATTTCACAAAATTTCGTGAAAATTTTCTTTTTTTGAGGTCTCAAAAATTTAAAGCGTCGAAAAGAAAAATTAATAAAGAAAAATATATAAGAGGACAAAATCTTGAAAAACCTACGTCCAGCAGCCTAGACAAGTTGTCCATCATCTTAGAGATTGGGCCATTTCCAACATCTCTAGGCTGATGGATGGTATTGGGCTGGCCTGGCGCGAGCCTGCCTCTCTAGTTTTTTGTATGGGTGGCAAAAATCGATTTAAATTCAGTTAACCGACATAACTGAAATATGAGTAGAAAGAAAATAATTTAAACCGAACTGAACCGATTATAAACGGTTTCAAATCGGTTTACGGTTTTGAACCGACCGAATAATAACCAAACTGACTGATTAATTAGATATATATATATATAAATAAATAAATGAAGAGGTATGTGTCAATAATAGATTAGTGCAACAAATGCACTGCAGTGCACCCTACTGCACTGAATCACCACATTCTCTCTTAGTTTTCAATTTTGGGCTAAAGGATTTGTCAAAAAATTGGGCATATTTTAATGAAAACCTTTCAAGTGCTTGAGCTCGAAAATTCGGCCCAACCGAACCGAACCGAAAATTCGATTCAACTGATTTCATCG
The DNA here is from genome assembly GCA_963556465.1 of Berberis vulgaris. Taxonomy (NCBI): domain Eukaryota; kingdom Viridiplantae; phylum Streptophyta; class Magnoliopsida; order Ranunculales; family Berberidaceae; genus Berberis; species Berberis vulgaris. The sequence goes on from OY747126.1 coordinate 89,645,697, forward strand.
GTTTACAAATACAAAATTCGGTTTCGATTTGGATTTTAGGCTAACCGAATGAAATCGATTTGAAATTGGTTCTTGACTCAAAACCGAACCGAACCGACATTGCTCACCCCTAGTTTTTTGATAGCTAGGTTAAGATTCAAAGGTCAGGTTGGGGGGACTTTCAAATCAAACTAATCATACTCTCGTTCAGTTCCATTTGTGGGAACAATCTCTATGAATAATATTACTTAGTCCACGCTTGCTAATACATAATTAGCTTAACTAGCTTATCCAGCTGATTGAGTTCGCCTCGTGTTATGTATGGCTCGAATCTGTTAAAGGCGCCACACTTGGAATGAACTTTAGGATAATATATTTTTGATTAAAGAAGAATAAACAAATGGCATTCTGAACTAATCATTAATTAATTAATGTATTGTTGTGGTTTGAAGTCAAATTTAGCACTCATGAACACGGACCCGTACTCAGGTTTGGTGAGCTAAGGCCCCCATTTTTTTTCTTTTCAAATTGCAAAGGTTTTTATGCTGACATGAGAGGTTTGATGGTCAAACTGAGAAAGGAATAATAAAAAAAATTGGACAAATTTTGTACATCTCACCATATAATATTCCCTCGAGTGATTCTACACAGCGAGGAAACGGCCGAGGGGAGGGACGTGGCGGGGTGGAGACCGTCCACCCCGCTCGGGATGCGTGCTATCATTTTTGGTACGTACATCCCGAGCGGGGTGGACGATCCCCACCCCGCCACGTCCCTTCCTGATGCAGGACATCAACAGTTTTAGGAAATCCAGTTTTAGGAATTATGAAAAAATAGGAACTCCTATTTTATCACATCTAACAGTTTTAGGAAATCCAGTTTTAGGAAGTATGACAAAATAGGAACTCCTATTTTATCACATCAACAGTTTTAGGAAGTTCAAAAAAAATAGGAACTCCTATTTTATCAACTCAACAGTTTTAGGAAGTTCGACAAAATAGGAACTCCTATTTTATTAAAAGTATGATTTTCTTTTTGGTAAGTAGGATTTCTAATTTTTCTTTCTTTTCCAACTCCTTGTCAAAGTTGGTTATTTAGCTTTGAGTAGTATAAATAGAGAGGGATATCAACATGTAAGGGACATCTTTTCCAAGCAATCAAATAAACAATTTTATTCCTCAAACCCCTTTGTTATTATTACAATTTCTTCTTTACGCATCTCCTTCTTCTCTTCGCATCCCCGACGATATTTATATCGTCTTCTTAAAACTACGGGTACCACATCAATTGGTATCAGAGCCAGTGAATTTTGAGGTTCTTACCTCGAAATCGATTTTTCTCCGCTTCCGCAACACACCGTTCCAAAAAAAAAAAAAAAAAAAAACCATCCACCCATCTCCACCTCAACCAACAATGGAAGAAATCACTATGGAAACCATAGATGCAAAACTTGCAAAACTTTCGGAAGATTTGATGGTGTCAATGGATACCAAAATTGCACCGTTACAAGCCGACCTCAATGGTATTCAAAATCAGCTAGCATCGCTTCTAAAGCTTCTCAATATGGAAGACAAGTTGTTTGTTCATCAACGTGAAAGAAAAGCGCCGTTAACTGATGACGGTAAAATCGATTATGCAACTTCCATCCAGCGACATGACAAGAATTCTTTCGAGCACAATAACGATATTCCGAAAGAAATCATGAAGGAGTTCGGTACCAAACATCAACATGAAAGTTTTATCGGCTTGCCGAAAAGGAAGACTTCGGTTTTTCAGATTGATAGTGAAGATGATGATTCAATCGAGGATGAACAAGAAAAGCGATGGACGGATGATAGACGTCTCAGATCGGGACAGAGTCCGTACGGTGCTCTACCGGAATACAAGTTAAAAGCAGATATTCCGAATTTCACCGGGAATTTCAAAATTGAAGCGTTATTGGATTGGTTCTATGAGGTCGAAGCTTTCTTCCAATTTATGGAAGTTCCGGATCATTCTAAGGTGAAACTTGTTGCTTACAAGCTCAAGGGAGGAGCAGCCGCCTGGTGGGAAAAACTATGTGAAGATCGTTCAAAAAGTGGTAAACCACCAATTCGTACTTGGGAGAGAATGAGGAAATTGATTCGCGAGAAGTTTTTACCACGGGATTTTAAACAACAACTTTTTGTCAAACTTCAGAATTGCCAGCAAGGAGCAAATTCGGTTGAAGATTATGTCTCAGAATTTTACAATTTGGTGGCTAGAAATCAACTTCATGAATCAGAGGAGCAGTTGGTATCTCGATTTACCGAAGGTTTGAATCGGTTAATTCAATATGGGATGACACAATCAGTCTATACAATGGTTGAGGCTATTCAACAAGCTTTGACTATCGAACGTAGGGTCACGCATTCTTCTAGAGCTCCACCATTCCGACAATCAACTCGAACCCCAACCAATTACCGACCATCCAATTCTAATTACTCCAACACCTATCAAAGGCCATCATCTTATAATCCATATTATTCCAATTCTACTTCTCATGCAGAATTTCACAATTCTCCTTTTCCACAACAAGAAAGTCCCAATTTTACTCGATCCCAATCTCCTCTCCCCAAACAAAATACACCTATACTCCCCACTCCTCAAGACAAGAACACAACCCCATTTTTTCCCCCTAACCCACACAAACAGCCCAATGTTCGATTTCCATCTAGAACTCAACCTGTTCCACAACGACATACGCTAGGGGAGTATTCAAAGTTTCGTGGAGATAAGTGCAACAAGTGTCAGCAATTCGGTCATACATCCAGTGACTGCCGCAGGTTTAATGGCCTTATTAGTGATGAACCTCACGTTGACGAAGAAGGACCGTATGAAGATGACAGTGCACGTAACGACACCGATGATGTTTTCGAAGCTTATGGTGATCACTTTATGGGTATGATACGTCCTTTGTTACTTACCGAACCGTGCTTTTCACAACGCCATAGTATCTTTCGGTCAAAGTGTTTGATAGGAGGGAAGGTGTGTGATATGATTATGGATAGTGGAAGTGTTGACAATTACATTGCGTCCAATGTGGCGCAAGGGTTAGATTTGCCGGTGACACCACATCCTCGTCCTTATCAAGTTGGTTGGGTTAATAGTTCTTCATCTCAGCAAATTACTCATCAATGCATGGTGAAATTCTCTTTTCCAAATTTTGAGGATACGGTGCTTTGTGATGTAATCAACATGAGTGCTACACATCTTCTTCTTGGTCGCCCTTGGCAGTATGATGTTCGTGCAGTTCACAATTGCTATGAGAATACTTACACTTTTTACAAGGATGGGAAACGAAAGGTTCTACATCCTTCCAAGTCTTCCTCGGTTGTGAAAGAGCATAGTGACGGACACACAGGTGCTTTGGTGGCTACTATTGCTCATCAATTACATACAGTCCACACGTTGAGTTCTCATGAAGACAACAAACCTCTAGTAGAAGTTCCTTCGCAGGTACAACCCTTATTAAATCAATTCGGTGCTTTATTTCCTGATGAATTGCCTGCTACTTTGCCTCCTTTACGTGACCTTCAACATCAAATCGATTTCATACCGGGAGCTTCATTACCAAATCACGCACACTACCGGTTGAGTCCGAAAGAACATGATAATTTGCAAGGCCAGGTAGAAGATTTGTTGGCTAAAGGTTTGATTCGATATAGCAAAAGTCCTTGTGCTAGTCCAGCGTTTTTGGTCGAAAAGAAGGATGGTGGATGGAGAATGTGTATTGATTGTCGCGCTTTGAACAGAATTACCATCCCGTATAGATTTCCGATTCCACGGATAGATGATATGATCGATATGCTTACTGGTTCTAAAATTTTCACTAAACTTGATTTACGTAGTGGATATCATCAAATCCGTATTCGTGAAGGGGATGAATGGAAGACAGCTTTCAAAACAAAGGAAGGATTATATGAGTGGCTTGTTATGCCATTCGGATTATCTAATGCTCCTAGCACCTTTATGCGACTCATGTATCAGGTTCTACAACCTTTCCTTGGTAAATTTGTTATTGTGTATTTTGATGATATCTTGATCTATAGTCGCAGCGAAGACGACCATCTCTCCCAACTTTCTAAGGTGTTCCAAGTCCTTGCCGATAATGCTCTCTTTGTGAATTTGAAGAAGTGCACCTTTTTCTCAAATAAAGTCCTCTTCTTAGGGTATATTGTCTCGGACATCGGAATTTTAGTGGATGATTCTAAGGTGAATGCCATTGCAGATTGGCCTACACCTACATGCATTCGTGATGTTCGAAGTTTTCATGGGTTGGCATCTTTCTACAGGCGTTTTGTTCGAAATTTTAGTTCAATTGCTGCCGGTCTTACCGATTGTTTGAAACGAGAAAAGTTTGAATGGACAGAAGAGGCGGATAAGAGTTTCAATGCTCTTAAAGAAAAATTGTGTCGTACTCCAGTTCTTGCTATGCCGGATTTTGATAAGCCATTTGAAGTCGATTGTGACGCTTCGATTATCGGTATTGGTGCGGTTTTATCTCAAGGGGGTCATCCGGTTGCTTATTATAGTGAGAAAAATTCTGATGCTAGGAAGAAGTGGTCTACTTATGAATTAGAATTAATTGCTCTTGTGCAAGCTCTAAAACAGTGGCATACTTATCTTGTTCATCGAGAATTCATCGTTAACACTGACAATCACGCTTTGAAATTCTTGACTACTTCAGCCAAGGTAAACAGAATGCATGATCGTTGGTTATCGACCATCAACAAGTATACTTTTTCGGTTCGGCATAAGAGTGGAAAGTTGAATCAAGTTGCTGATGCTTTAAGTAGACGTGCTCATCTACTTGTGACTATTCGGAATGAGAGTTTGGCCTTTGATTATCTGAAGGATCTTTATGGTGAAGATGACGATTTCAAGACTATGTGGGAAAAATGTCGTTCTCTTTCGCATGGTACAGATGACTTCTTAATTCAAGATGGTTTTCTTTTCAAAGGTAATCGTCTTTGCATTCCCCACGGTTCTTTACGTCTACATCTTATTCGTGAATTACATGGGGGAGGCCTTGGAGGACACTTTGGACGTGATAAAACAATTGCTCTTATGGAAGAAAGATATTTTTGGCCTTCTTTGAAGCGTGATGTTCAAAGATTTGTCCAAAGGTGTATGGTTTGCCAAAGATCTAAAGGAACTATTCAGAATACCGGTCTCTATACTCCACTACCAGTTCCAGATGCACCTTGGGTTGATGTTAGCATGGATTTTGTGTTAGGCTTACCTCGTACTCAAAGAGGTAATGATTCAATTATGGTTGTGGTTGATCGTTATTCCAAGATGGCACATTTTGTGGCTTGTAAAAAGACCACAGATGCTTCCAATATCGCATACTTGTTTTTCAAAGAAGTGGTTCGTTTACATGGTGTTCCCAAGTCAATAACTTCTGACAGAGATACAAAATTTTTGAGTTACTTTTGGAAATCGCTTTGGATGCGTTTGGGGACTACATTACAGTTTAGCACTACTTGTCATCCTCAAACCGATGGACAAACAGAGGTTGTGAATCGTTCTTTAGGAAATTTGATTAGAGCAAAGATCGGCGACAAGGAAAAACAATGGGATATTCTTCTTCCACATATGGAATTTGCTTTCAATACTTCAGTGAATCGCTCTACTGGTAAGACGCCTTTTGAAATTGTCTATTCTAAGGTGCCCCATCATGTTCTTGATCTCATAGTACTTCCAAAGCTTCGGGATTCTCATGCCAAGGCTGACAATATGGTGGATAAAGCTTCTCAAATCCATCATGAGGTAAAATCAAAGCTTGCAGAGTCTAATGCCAGGTACAAAGAAGATGCCGATAAACATAGGCGTTTTAAAGAATTCAAAGAAGGAGAGTTAGTCATGATTCATCTTCGCAAAGAACGATTTCCCGTGGGAACTTACAACAAGACAAAGATGAAGAAATATGGCCCTTTCCAGATTTTGAAGAAAATAAATGACAATGCATATGCCATTGATCTTCCTGCTGAATGGCATATCTCCAACATCTTCAATGTTCAAGAAATTTTTACGTTTCATGACGATACTGAGGCCATGGTAGGGGATGACAACTCGAGGACGAGTTTTTCTAAAGAAGGGGAGCCTGATGCAGGACATCAACAGTTTTAGGAAATCCAGTTTTAGGAATTATGAAAAAATAGGAACTCCTATTTTATCACATCTAACAGTTTTAGGAAATCCAGTTTTAGGAAGTATGACAAAATAGGAACTCCTATTTTATCACATCAACAGTTTTAGGAAGTTCAAAAAAAATAGGAACTCCTATTTTATCAACTCAACAGTTTTAGGAAGTTCGACAAAATAGGAACTCCTATTTTATTAAAAGTATGATTTTCTTTTTGGTAAGTAGGATTTCTAATTTTTCTTTCTTTTCCAACTCCTTGTCAAAGTTGGTTATTTAGCTTTGAGTAGTATAAATAGAGAGGGATATCAACATGTAAGGGACATCTTTTCCAAGCAATCAAATAAACAATTTTATTCCTCAAACCCCTTTGTTATTATTACAATTTCTTCTTTACGCATCTCCTTCTTCTCTTCGCATCCCCGACGATATTTATATCGTCTTCTTAAAACTACGGGTACCACATCACTTCCCTCGCCCGTTTCCTCGACATTTAGAATTCCCCTATTCCCGATGAGAAATCATATTAGTCCCACTTGATGCGTTTTAGCTTAATCCAAGTCAACAATAGTCATCAGTTTTTTTAATTAAAACGATAATTCAAAGCATTTGGATCACAAAATATGAAAAAACCAATGAATCAATTAATATCACAATGTACAGTTACATGTAAACAAATTGAACAGAAAATCTACAGTGCTTGGTCCAAGGTGTTTGTTTGGTGCATGGTGGTAACAGGCACCCTGGACCAGGCATTGTAGTTGTGCTCCAAATTGAAATAAGTAAATGTACGATTAATGTGTGCAATTATACTAGTTGTATCTATATGTATACCGACGGATTTAACTCTATAATTCACAACAATATTACGAGCTTTGTTCGTGTTGGCGAGTCTCATTTAGTTGAGAAGCAATGCAAAAATCAACAACAGCACCAAGAAACACAGATGGGGCGCGGGCAGACTGATCGACAAACTTCCTTTCATTCAGTGGCGGATCAAGGTTTTAGTCAGGGGGCAAAATGACAAATAAATATTAGTTGATAATACTAATTATCAAGGGCGGAGTCAATTTTTTTTCCCACTCGAGCTAGTAATTAATAAAAAAATATAAAACTATTAAAAATACATTACATATACCAAATTGAGTCCAGTGTAATCCAATTTTAAAGAAAAATAAGGTCACAATATCGATAACTTTTGCAATGAGCAAATGAGCATAATAACTAGAATATATAACTAAAATCACAATATAATTAGGATAAGTATCTAGTTGATGTCTAAAAAATCTAAAATTTGCGAACGTAATACGATTATAATACAATTTCATAAAAAAATATGGTTTATACGAGCCTCAAGTTTCGTATATATGAATTGGCTAATGATATATATTTTCATTTAATTATATAGTTATTATTTTAGATATTAATTTCAAATAAATTTTTGAAGTTTTATACAACTTATGAACAAATAATTCATTTTTTTAATGTTTGCAATTACATATAAAATGACATTGAAAAAAAAAAAGATGAGTAACAATGACGAAGAATAGTAATTATCAATAACTATAAAGAAATCTTATGCTTCAAAAGTATCTAACTTGAGTTATTTATTAATAATGTTAAATTTCCAACCACTACACGCGAAAATAATTGAATGAAGAATTACCATATTGTATTATATATTATATAATTGTTGCCAGCTGAGTTCGAACCCATGACCTAGTGATACCATCCGCCAAACTTTAACCATTAAGGTGTCGTGCCTTTGGCTATAACAATTGTTTTAGTTTAGATGAAGAGGAGATTGTGGGTTTTCAAATATATGGTATAATTTGATAATATTGAAACCAAGTGATGAGCTGAGGTGCTTTATATAGGCTGTGTTGTTCAAACGTTTTAGTTTGCGGATAGACTAGAAATTGAGAGATGAATATGTTGACATTATTTGGTTCAAAGTAGGGGTGGGCAAAAATCGATTTAAATTCGGTTAATCGACCGAATCGGTTTTCAAATTCGGTTCGGTAACCGAACCGAAATATGAGTAGAAAGAAAATAATTTAAACTGAACCGAACCGATTATAAACGGTTCGAAATCGGTTTACGATTTTGAACCGACCGATTAATTAGATATATATAAATAACTAAATAACAAGTAGGTGTCAATACTTGATTAGTGCAACAAATGCACTGCAATACACCCTGTTGCACTAAATCACCCCCTTTTATCAAAGTTTTCAATTTTGGGCTAAAAATTGGGTCTATAAAAAAATTGGACCTGTAAAAAAAATTGGACATGTTTTAATGAAAGTCTTTCAAATGCTTGAGCCTGAAATTTCGGCCCAACCGAACCGAACCGATCCGAAATTCGGTTCAACCGAATTCATCGATTTACAAATACAAAATTCGGTTTCGGTTTGGATTTTGGGCAAACCGAATTAAATCGGTTCGAAATCGGTTTGGGGCTCAAAACCGAACCGAACCGAACCGACATTGCCCACCCCTAGTTCAAAGTTTGGTTTTATAAAGACAACAACACACGGCATCTTGAATGCTATCACTTGTATATTGACTTTCAAAGAGTAGGTCATGTAATTGGTCAGGTCATGTAATCACCAGAAATTCTAAATGGCGAGGAAACCAGTGAGGGGGAGGGTTTGACCGCTCATCCCCCTCGAGATGCGCACCTGCACTCTCGAGATGCACAACAACGCGAATCTCGAGAGTGATGAGTGGTAAAACCCCTACCCCTCACTGGTTTCCTCGCCCCTTTCCTCGACAGTAAGAAAGGTTCAGTAATCACATTCTTCTTTTTATATGGGAACAAAAACTAACGCAAGCATAGAAAATTGAATATTCTTCCTTCTCCATATTGAATATGTTTAACACAATATATATTTTGATGATACATAAAAACGGTCATACTCCTGAGTTGTACACATGTCATGATGATCTCGAGTAATAACGGACTTAGGCGTCAATCCAATACAGATCCCGCCTGAGAGGTTCTAAGTCCGCCAGACGGGCCCGGACTCTCACAGCAAGCTAGGCCCACACGTCTCACAACCATTCTCGATACATATAAGCCATTTTCAGGCAAGTATCTCAAGGATCTGCTTCAGACGGGCAACTACAACTGTTTTTTGCTTCCAACTAGGAAGCAAACTCTAGAGTATCTTCCACACAAGGAAACTCCCTTTTATGAATTGCTCTTGGATTATGAACTATCTCCCGCGTATCTAAGAGCGCAGAGTTAACATAGAACTTCCCTTCTACAGCACGACTCTTAATTAGAGAGGGATCTCCTCCCTAAACTACGCCTACGATAGCCTGGTTAAACCAGAACTTCTTGCACTATAAATAAGACATGAGGTTGATAAGCTAAGGTACGCTACTAAATTCCTGTTACAACATTACAAATTCCTCAGATCCTTGTCTGACTTTAGCATCGGAGTGTCATCGGTCACCTCACGGTGGTCTGTGGCTCACGTGTGCTACTTGTGTAGGTCAAACAGGTCAGCAGAAGTAGGTCAAAGCAGGGAGCAAAAATCGACTATATCAGTTTGGCGTCGTCCGTGGGGATGATATAGTTCTTAACTTTACACTAAGCATTGTCTCCTACCAAATCCCAAAGAGATGGTGACCACTAGGTCAAGCAACAACGAACTAGGGGACACATCCAACACTCCGGCCATCACTATACCAGTTCATGTCATGCACGAACAACCCACTCATGCCCTTACACCAACGGTAGTAACGATGGACCCCAGAATCGAGGTGCTGGCGTCTCAAATATTGTAGGTCATCAAGGCGGTGGAAATACTTACAAAACAGAATCCACCCGCTGCTAATGGAGACCAGAAACAACACGGACCTCCACCTCCAGTGGACGATAGGGACCAAGCGCAGGAGAGCCAGGCCCATGCTAGTTCCCATTGGAATAAGGGAGGCTGCGCGGCTAACACCGATCTCGCCGCCAGGACAAAAAGGCTTGGTCCCGGGAACCCTCTTTTAGAGGAGCACACGACCCGGACGTACTATATCGCCTCTCCGTCCCACCCTTTGTGGACCAGATCATGAGTGAAGCACTTTCGAGCAAGTTCACTCCCCCGAAGCTCGATTCCTATAACGGGACCACTACTCAATGAAGGATTTGAGTTCGTCACGTGCATAACCTTTCCCACCAATCTCAAAGGCCCCGCATTGACATGGTTCCACAGCCTTCCACTGAAGTCGATTGACTCCTTCAAAACATTGGACGAGAAGGAGTTGGTAAAAGAAGTAGAGAATGAGACTCCATGGATAATATGCGTCCTTCATGGAGTCGGACCAAATGAAGATCATTCGCATAGGTCCCACAAGCAGGACCTGTTGGATACGCGAACACACCCGCGGATGAGGACAAACGCGTTTGCTATATGAGAATTCAAAACCCCATTCCCACTTTGACTTTCATGGACAAGGATCTCGATGGAGTCCAAGCGCCGCACAACGACGCCTTGGTCATATCTGTTTCCATCGCAAAGTGGGAAGTGAAGAGAGCTCTTGTAGATACAAGAGGCTCGCTCAATGTTCTATTCTACAATGCTTTCTGCGGCATGGACCTCAAGGAGGAAAATCTAGCGCCATCAAAGCACCCGCTGATCAGATTCAGCGGGGAGAAATGTTTTCCAATTGGAAAGATAAGATTAGCCACGGTCGCTGGAGAACTGCGGTTGAAGAAGGTCCTGTTTTTGGACTTCATGGTGGTAGACGCATCGCCGTCCTACAACCTCATCTTAGGAAGATCGTGGCTACTCCAAATGGAAGCAGTGGTTTCCACCCTCCATCAGTGTGTTAAGTATACCGCTAACCACTCCGAATGGACAATACGTGGAGACCAACCAACGACACGAGGCTGCCACTACGCCGCACTGAAACAAATAGAGTGCTCTCAGATTCACCCGCATCTTGCAAAGCAGTCCAAGCCAGCGTCGGGCCAGACAATGACGACTACATCACTTTTAGGCGATACAGGAGCAACAAGCTCTTCCGTTCGGCTAGATAAGAAGGCCAAGGCTAGCAGAGACGCATACCCCCGACACCATGTTAGTATGGAAATTTGCCCCTTTGCCAGGTTTACTCTTCATTAGCCTATATGATGCCCAACAGTCGGCCTAACGATCCGCGAAAGCTATCCGAATTCACTTCGTGGCAAAGGTCAGGTTGTCTCCGTCAACAATTAGTTTGCTTTACTTTGTTTGTTTCTCTTTCCAAAGTAAATATTGAGTTTAGAGTTCTTAAGAGACTTATGTGATTCACAATCAATTAAGAAATAAAACAAGAATTTCAGAAACAAACTCTATTGATTATTGGAAGGATGTAATAATGAACGCCCTGAGGCGGATACAAAAGGCTACATACTACGAACACCCTGAGGCAGATACAAAAGACTACAAAATGAGGGCAGCCTACAAGTGATACAAAGATATAAAAATAGCTTGACTCCTTCCAAAGATAATAACGAAGTGTGAGAGGAAATTGAAAGGACTGAGCAGTCAGATTGCTCCGTCACATCACTCCATGAAAACGCCTTTGCTACAACGTTGAACACCTCCCGATAAGCTGTTGATTCCCTCAAAAGACATTTCATCCCCTTCCAACTTCCTCAAATAGCTTATAAGAAGGCAGATGAAGATGACCACAAGCAGCGACACAGTCGAGGTTTCACAGTGCTGCCAAGGGAGAGCTACCACACCCGGAAACATCGCACATCAACCAATACTTCGATCAGCCACTACTCAGCAACGGGATCCGAGCACACAAAACACAAGTAGTACGGTGTAAGATCAAGACATGTCCCTTGACAAACAACATGCACTACTTTTCTGTGATATGAGAAGAGATTACGATACCTCAGCGGATCAACTACGTGCTCTCCTACAACAGGTGACCACATATAACAACAACTGTCATCATATCTGGTCGATGTAAATGTCAAAACTCTTGGAAACTCCAGCGACAGAGATCTGACTTCAGCCTTTGGAAAACCCAAAACATCTTTCTCAGCCTTTGGAAAACCCAAAACATCTTCTTCAAGCAAGAACATTACATGAGATAAACTAAGCAAAAGGTGGTGTCTATAACGATTGGAAAACACCATTATATAGACGTAATGGTTCACTAATCGGGCACTATAGCATTAACTGCCAAACATTAAATGCCGTATGGAAAAATGGAAGACAACGGTTCCCAAGGAAACTACGCAGATCAAGTTAATCAATTAATTGAGTTGTACGCAACCCCATCAATTGAGGGGTAGTAACCGATATACTCAACCATCAGTCAGCCTACGCCATACACGTGTCACCGAGCGATTTACGCCGTACACGCAACGCATAACGCAGAAAACCTTAGCCCTTCCTCTGTGGGCACATGGGCTCAGCCTGTTATTCGGACAACACATTGCCGCATGCTTGGCACGAGCACTCGAGGATCCTAGTCAACTCTGACGTACGAACTTTACTTCGCGCCGAGTTAAGGTAACTTTGTCCACTAGGTTCACACGCCCCTCAGCGGGCGGAACCTCTTGTCAAACTAGGCAAGCTTAGTCAGTCAACACTGATGACGATAGCTTTTGGTTCACCCCGACACCTAGTCTGCTTTGCGCAGGCATCGACGCGGTTTAGGAAGTGAGAGTCTAATCAACATTTCCACGCCTAGTGACGACAACTTGTCAGAGATCACTACCCCCTTCGCGGACAGTGATCGCTGAACCCAATCAGGTAAGCCTAGCTGGTGACGACTGACAACGAAAGCTTGTGATCAAATCCCAAACTTGTAGCCCCCACTGCGCGGGTGTAGATAGTTTGGAAGGTGGGAGCCTAGTCAGTTCCGAACTAATTTCGGAGGCTAGCCACGGGACTATCGCTCTTCAGCGTGGCCACCGAATTACCAACCCTTGACTTGTAGCCTCAGCGCAAGGGTGTAGATAGTTTAGAAGATGGAAGCTCAGTCAGTCTTGCACTAATCTCGATGGCTTGTCACGACTTCAGTGTGGCTGCCAAAAAACTCTCAAATGTGTAGCTTGGTGCACTAAGGTGTAGATAATTTGGATGGTGGGAGCCTAGTCAGTCTTAAACTGATTCCGATGGCTTGGCACGGGACCGCTGCTTTTCAGCGTGGTCGCCAAACCTTTCTCGAATGTGTAGCTCCCACCGCACGGGGAGGGTGACGACGGTTCGAAAGGTGGGATCCTAGTCAGTCCCAAATTGATTTCGACAGTTTGCCACGAGACCACTGCTATTCAGCCTAGTCGCCAAACCTTTACTCCCCGAATCTGTCGACCACTTTGCTCGGTCATAAATGATTCGGATGATGGAAGCCTAGTCAGTCCCGAACTGATTCCGACTGCTTGCCACGTGACCACTGCTTTTCAGTATGGTCGCCAAACACTTATTCCCTGGATCTGTCTTCCACTTTGCTCGGTTACAAATGATTTGGAAGGTGGGAGTCTTAAGCAGCTCGCCACATGACCTTCGCTTGCCCTCCAACCAGCAGACGCAAACTTGAGTCTAGCCAAGTCAATGCCTTCACGCTCAAACGAATTGACATCCTAACATTAGAAAAGGCCACTTGTGCCAGTACAAAGATAGTTCAGCCGGTGCCCGAATGAAAGCTAATTAGGATGTCGACCCGAGCTTACGACGCCTAGCTTAGCACAAACGCTCTGACACACATACTCGGCCACCACAACTTGCCCATGGCAACAACTACCACCGATCAGTAGGACAAACAAGCTAAACCTCAGACAGCTTACCCAAGGAACATGCCGCAACTCGGGAGATTCTACCCCTAGTTAAACTGTTCGCTACATGCTCGTATCGGATGTGACTATGCAACAATGACCCAAGTCATTCACAATACAAAACGATCAAGCTCTCTACCGCAGACAGACTAGTCAACTTCCTATTTATTCAATTAGCCTATGCCAAGGCAAGATGAAAAACATGCAATAGAGACAAAAGACGTAAAACGGATAACACTGTTTTCATTAATGGTCAAGACAAAAAAAGTACAAGCACACGAAATTGCTCCTAATCAGAAGAAGGTACAGAAACAAAAGAGCTAAGCCTAACAAGGGCAGAAGTGGCATCCATACGCGCTTCGACCTGGACATCAGTGACCGAATTATCCTCCTCATCAGACGACGCAAAAGTGACAGACATGTCTATATATGACATCTTCTTATAACGATCAAGGTCCCATTCCGGATGCTCCTCCTTCATCAGCGCCAACAGCTCCAGCCGACCATGTAAAACCCAATGGAATTCACATTTGCCTTGTTCCTGAAAAAGTTCTTCTTCTCGCACCTTTGCATTAATAAGGTCATGCTCCAGTAGATCCAACTTACCAGTCAGCACATCAACTTGAGACTGATCTGTGGCCAGACTGCTCTTCATAGCACTGAGTTTATTCCATCCCAGTTCCAGTTGGTCCTCGCCCTTCTTCGCTTATTGAGCATAGAAATCCACATCGAATTCCAACTGCTGCTTCTCGACAACCCAGTCAGCTTCCTTCAAAACACTATCTTGCGCAACCTTAACCTCTCGGGGAAGCCGATTCAACTCTGACTTAAGTCCATCCCTCTGGGACACCGCCTTGGTCAGATTACCCTCAAGGTTCTCCAGACGATCCTTTTGAGCCTCAGCGGCCATGGTTGATTGGTCCAACCGCTTCTCTTCAGTCTGCTTCTTAAGCCGCTCAATCTCATGAAGCGCATCAAAGTACAGCTTCTACACATGCGAAAATACACGGTCTAAGGTGTACACTCTCTCACGAGCCGTTTCGACTTCTGTTCCAACAACGGCTGCGTGACTCATATGAGACATACTCAGCATAAGGAACTTCAAACCCTTATCCATACACCCTTCAAGTAATCCTCCTCGGGTTTTGAAACATAGTCCATTAGCCAACTGTGACGTCTGCTTATATGCTTCCTCAAAGCATACTCTACATCTACCTCTCGGTGCCAAATCTGCGCGAGCTCATCTTCACCAAGTCCGGTGCAAATAAGCTTATCCTCGCATCAAGATGAAACTTTCCCTGATCAGGAACTACACCAGCACCACCCTTCACGGTCACCACCGTCCTCAGACTCTCCACTATGGCTTTCCCTTTATCAAGAACAACCGTTCCCTTACTGCGAAATGACTCAACAGGATCTGGAGGCAAATGAGGAAGCGAAGTATCCAAAAGACCCTCCAACACTTCTAATCGTGGCCCGCGGTGAGACGGTTGTAGACTACAGGAGACATGATCAGTACTGCGTCCACTCTCAGGTAAATCATCAGTGGGAAGATCAGATTCCACTATCTCGGGGGAGTCTTCAAAAGGACCTTTTCCCGGAATGACCCCACGAGAATCAACGCTAGCAGAAGCCACCATTGGAACTCGCACCAAACGATCATTCAGAGCCTCGACCTGCGCATCACTAAGGTTTGACCCATCTACGACTCCTGCCAGTCTCAGGTAATCTTCTTCCAAACTAAGAACATCAGTCTCCGCCTTGACAGGCTGGGCAGGCTCGCGTTATTCTCTCACTAGAGCGGGTCGTGCCGAGGACGAGCGAGTTCTAACACGGGAATTCTTCTTCACAAAGGAGGCAAGCATCTTAGACGGCTCATCCACATCAGACAGAATGAGAACATTGGCCCCATCAGCCTTCCTATTTCTCGAAGGGGCCCTACCTTCCGACTTAATGCGCGACTCTCGATACACAATGGGAGCCATGTGCCAATTGTCCTACAACCTACTATGGATGAAATTGGAGACTTTGATCACATCAACCACCTCCTTATACAGTGAGGTGCGAAATTTCTCCATAATGGTTCACTCCTCTTAGGTAAGAGGAGTAGTGGGAAACCTACCTGCAAAAGAACATGAACAATGGTTAATCGGTCTGCCATCAAGCATATCAACGTCACAAGAAAGGAGTCGAACTTACGAAGTGGCTTAAACCGTCGTTCGAACGAATGACCCTTGCATTAGAAATACTTTGAATCAACAGAGATCAAGAAATTCTGCCAGAACTTGAAGTCACCAGGCAGTTTACTGAAGCATTTTGGCTTCTTCATCTTACAAACAACATTGCTCTTCAGTTGAGGAGCGGTAAGCAACTGGATCACCCGCGGTGTCACGCTAACATCGGCCTCCTTAGCACAGAGCAGAATCACGAGGATAACCCTGTATCCATTGGGTTCCCACTAAGCCAGAGGAATCCCTAACAGATCCAAAAACTCCCAGATCACGTCTAGAACTTGGAAACACACTCCAGTCTGAAGCATCCCCCTATGTAAATAGATGAAACCCTTCGGAGGCGAGATTGGTGTCTGGTCGCCCGTCAAAAGATACAACAACAAATCCTTCGGGACTCCAAACTTGGTACAGATTTCGGCAAGTCCAGGTTCATACAGTAATCTGTCTTCGAAAAACTCTAGGCCCTCAGCCAACACAACACCATCAAGGAGATCCTCCTGAGCTCTGGGGAAGATGAATAAACTCTTCTATTCAGAACGATATCTTCAAAAACAAGAAAGGCA
Organism: Berberis vulgaris; assembly: GCA_963556465.1. NCBI lineage: Eukaryota > Viridiplantae > Streptophyta > Magnoliopsida > Ranunculales > Berberidaceae > Berberis > Berberis vulgaris. The sequence continues at coordinate 89,662,419 of OY747126.1, forward strand.
GAAGAGTCGGACTCTGCACTACGGATGATCTATATAGGTAATGGGTTTCCGCCTCTTTTTCGCCGAACCAACACACGTTCAATTAATGTAGTGCGCGGCTCAAGCAACGATTCAGGTTTAATCATCATGAACAACGCATCCCTTCCAGATACGACTTAGCGAACCGATGTGACAGCTCACTAACTTGGGGGAGTAGCTGATGATACATAAAAAACGATCATACCCCTGAGCCGTACACGTTTCATGATGATCTCGAGGAACAACGGGCTTAAGCGTCAGCCCAATACAGATCCAGCCCGAGCGATTTTAAGGCTGCTCAACTTCGGCCAGCCAGACGGGCCCAGACTCTCACAACAAGCTATGCCCACACGTCTCACAACCATCCTCAATACCTATAAGCCCTCTTCAGGCAAATATCTCGAGAATCTACTTCGAACTTGCAACTACAACTGCTATTTGCTTCCAACTAGCTAGGAAGCAAACTCTGGAGTATCTTCCACACAGGGACACTCCCTTCTACGGATTGTTCTTGGATTGAGAACTATCTTCCGCGTATCTAAGAGTGCAAAGCTAACAAAGAACTTCTCTCCTACAGCACGACTCAATTAGAGAGAGATCTTCACGAAGATCTTCTCCCTAAACTACACCTACGATGACCTGGTTAAACCAAGGCTCATTGCACTATAAATAAGACATGAGGTTGTTAAGCTAAGGTACGCTACAAAATCTCTGTTACAACATTACACCTTTATCAGATCCTTGTCTGACTTTAGCAACGTAGTGTCATCGGCCACCCCACAGTGGTCTGTGGATCATGTGTGCTACTTGTGCAGGTCAAACAGGTCAACAGGACTAGGTCAGAGCAGGGAGAAAAAATCGATTGCATCATATATATATTTTAATCCCTTAACCCTTCCCTCCCACCCGAAATGTTGTGGCAAGGTTTGAACCTTGTACCTTCACAGGCATATCACTGAGCTGGTATTCCATTTGGCAATATGATAGTTTTCACTCGCTTTCTAAGTGAATGGACCAAATTACAAATATTTAGCTCATAGATTAATATTTTTCTTTTTTACCTAAATGCATTGACATTCACATTTTTTTTTTTTCATTTTTTAACTTGTCAATGTTCCTACTTTAATTACATACCGTAAATTGTTTATGCCTTAAATGCCTCGGTGGTTCAACAATGTTATTTGAAATAAGTATTCTTTAAGAGTTTCCCGCAATATATAATATGAAGTTGGACAGTTTTTGGGTGAAAAACTTTTAAATAGTTAATCAAATTCAATTAAAATGAAAACTGGACTTGCGTTAGGATCCTTGATGCTCGAGTGTTTTATGCACTTTGATCCCATATATAGGCGCGCCTTCTCAAGATTAACCTCCACGTATTTCGCTTTGATTATATATCATCATCATCAAAGCCCATTCCCGACACTCTTGGGGTCGGCTGTACGTATTTCGGTTCTTCAAGCAATATGGTCTTTCAGCATTTAATCTTTTCGAACCAAAATCCATGCAACGAAATGTGACAGATTTTTACGGTTGGTTGTCACGGGCCTAACACCAACCCCTCATCTGAGGGATGTGATAGATTTTACGGATAGCTGTCACGGCCAAGCACCAACCCTCCTCCTTTATCCGGGCTTGGGACAGGCCGTCGAAAAGGCGGAGTTGGTTTTGATTATATATGATTGATTAAAATTAGTTGGGGAAGAGGGACGACATGCAAATCAAAATCATACTCCAGTTTGATTAATTCTTTCTCCAGTTCCATTTGTGAACTTATGAGAGCAATCTCTGTAAAATTTTCTTACTTGCAAATAGATAATTTGCTCAGTGAGGATGGAGCTTGTGTTTTGCATGGCTCAAAACCGGTAAAGGCACAAGACTTTTGATAGAAACTTATGGTTTCATTTTATATTTTTATCAGTGAAAATAAACAATGGAGAGATGTGACTGATCATGCGCACTAATCGACTAATTAATTAATTAACGGGTATTAAACTATTAATTAAGTCAATCCAGTAATTACGGACCCGTACTCAGGTTTGGTGGGCTAACCGGCTAAGGCTCACATTTTATCATATAAAAATTCATTTTGACTTGTGATCCAAAAAGGAAGTTTAGGGAGATCGAGCAAATGAGAAAGAAGAGTAATTATAAAGTGGATTACTACTTTGCACATTACCTTGGAAAGTTGGTTGAAATAATATATGCATTTAGTGAGATAATTTATTTGCAGAATAATTTACTTGAAATTAAGAAAACCATATTAACAAATATAATTTAGAGTGATGCTAGGCGGTGAGGAAACGGGCGAGCCCTTGTTGACACGCATTTTAAGGGAGATGGAGGGTCACACCCCGCTTCCTCGCCCGTTTGCTCGCCTAATTAATATAACTACGAAATTATATTAAGAGTCACTGGAGAAAAATGGGATCGCGAGCCAGAGCACTGAAGCACACAGTTCTTAATCATGTGTACGATGTTCTAATCTTATCTATCATACTCTTGGAAACCTCAAACCTTCATTCACAAATTTTTTTTTTCATTTTAAAAATGTGTTTTAATTCAATATCTTGATTTTCCTTCTTAAATTTTGAGAAGGAAGGGACATATTTAGGCGAAACATTAGTCTATCAGAGCTAGACGGATTCAGAAGTGAACTCGAACTCAGTGTTTGTTTTCACTCTTAAATTGGAAACAGAGGTTCTGAGTTCTGACTAAATTGTGAAATCTATTTTCAGTATCAAAGAGGGTGCTAAAAAATTACTTGCTACCCATTTGAAGCTGAAAAAGAAGTTCTCAGTTTTGCACTAGAAATTATGTATCATATTGCAAAGAGTTCATGAAAATTTGGTTACTTTTGATCTTCAACACATGCATCTCTAATTCAAAGATGATCGATGAGTGTTCAAACATCTGTAGAGACTGGAAATCAATAGTTAGGCTAGTCGTAGTTGATGTGCTATAATTAACTAATTAAATAAATCAACAGTAGTCAAATAATCCATGGAAAAATAAAATTTGAAAGATTTAGAACACACTAAAGCATGAAAGAATGAAACATTCAATTAATATCACATCAGTTACATGTGTTAAGAATCAATGAAAAAAATGTATGATTAATGTGTACAACTAGATTAGTTGCTGTATGGGATATGTACACACTGAAGAACTCCACAATTCGCAACAATCACGAGCTTTGTTCATGCTGGCGAGTCTCATTTACTTGAGAAGCAATGCCAAAATCAACAACAGCACCAGGAAACACAGATGGTGCATGACCAGACTGCCCAGCAGTTTTCTTCCCATTCAATGGTGGGCATCGACCAGTCCCTCTTCCAGGAATATATGAGCACGAAGAGCGACCTGAAGGTGGCACAGGGCCTCTTGCTAGGGACTCAAGCTTTAAAACATCTTTCTTCAACCAGTCTTCTCCTTCCAAAGGTCTCATAGCCTCTAGAGATTGAAAGCTCAAAAGAATGGCAATAGTGAACAAAGTTCTTGCATAGCAACCCATTGCAATGAACGATTTAGTGAATCGCACGCTTTGTCTGTTTGATTTGAGTTTGTTTCGGTTTAGATCAATGAGATGAAATGGTGAATCTGAGTTTGAGATTGATGGAAGTTATAGAAAGGTTTTCGGTTTGTATATATAGTGAGAACTATGTGTAGTATTGTGTTTTGGAGGCTTTGTATGTGTGACTTGACTTGGTTTCAAAAGCGATGGGTTGACAAGGCCTAAGTTTGAATGTTTGAAATGTCTGATGGTCTAAAGTTTTAGTTTTAACACACGCTGTCTTGAATAACAAAACATTCAAATGTTTTTTAATCTAACCTGAACATGGTGTGCTGCATGCCCGTGGAATTGGAGGAGAAATTAAATTAAATTAAAATAAAGTAATCCAACAGGTAATGTGCCCGTGTTATGCATCGAGATTTCTGTTTTCCTTGAAATTGTACTAGTGGTAGTCTATTCGAGGAAATGATCATACCTTGATCACAATATACATAAGGCAACGACTACTCTACGCCACTAAAAGTATTGTTTCACACTATTACACTCTCTCACATCACCTGCTTTATTTTTCACACTATCATTGCCTTTTCACACCATCTATATAAACAAACAAACAACATTTTCTCCTCCCCCATTTCAAAATCGAAACGTAGTGGTCTCCCCCATTCAAATCTTCCCCCTTGCAAAACACAAAACACAAACAACATTTTTCTCCCCCGTTTTGCATCTTCCCTTCGGATCCATTCTTCACTTCGTCTCAAATTTCGACTCCAACGCTTCTGAAACAAGCTTTCAAGTTATTATTTTCTTGCAAAAAATTTCAAGAAGTTATTCATTTTTCTCCCCCTTTTTGCATCTTCCATTCCGATCCATTCTTCACTTCTTTTGTTGTAGAAGTTGTTTGTTTTCTTCACTATTGATTGTTCCATTTGTTAACAAGCTTTAAAAAAGGATCATTTAAAGCGACAATGCAAAATTTTCAGAAAAAACAAAGTAATTTTATGGAAACTTCAAAAAAAAATTCAATCACAAAAATAAATTAAACTTCAGAAATCACAAAAAAAAAAACTATTGTTCGCCTGGGTCCAAGTGAGCTTTATTAAAAATCTCGCCTGGTTGTTCTGGACGAACATGAAATTTTTCAGCAATTGTTTTTGGACAGATTTGCATGACTTTAGTAAAATGGTCATAACTTTCTTGTTTTAAAACATTTTCAAGTGATTCAAATTATGTTTATTAGATAACTCAGAGTACTACAATTTTTGTGTTTTGATCAGCTTGAGAATCGGTCTCAATCGAACACATAAATTAGCTGAAATCCATTTTCATTGCAAATTATATTTGTGCGATTTTAGTAAAATGACCATAACTTGCTCATTTCAAAATATTTTCAAGTGATTCAAATTGTGTTTATTAGATAACTAACATTACTACAATTTCTCTGTTTCGATGAGGTTGAGAATCGGTCTTGATCAAACATATAAGTTGGCCAAAAGTCAGAGAGACTATCCCATTTTCATTGCGAGACAGATTTGCACGACTTTAGTAAAATGATCATAACTTGCTCATTTCAAACTATTTTCAAGTGTTTCAAGTTGTGTTTATTAGATTACTAAGAGTGCTACAATTTTCTTGCCTTGTACCCTCTGGGCAACCAACCATCCGTTCTAATCAACTCTGGCCACGAAATCTTGCCTTGTACCCTCTCTGTACATTGAGAAAATTTAACACAGAAATGGCTTAAAGTTATAAGTTAATCCCAAAAGGTAAAGGTGGCACTTAAACAATCACAAAACTTTATGAGAGAACAAATAATATCATTTTACTAATTAATAATTTAAATAAATATTATTTTATTTCTTAGATATTTTTATAAATAATACATTTATAAAATTACTAATAGTAACTTAAGTCAATAATTAGTAATATTTTTTTGGGTTACAAGACTTGTATCAAAATAAAAAGTTAGAAATTAAAAAATATTAATTTACTAATTACCCATTTTTAATAGTAACTCAAGTCAATAAGCATAATGATCTCAGTTTCTTAATCTTAAGTCCACACTAAACATTTCAACAACAAACACATATATAAAGCATCTCTAGTACTCCCTTGGTTTCAATATCACCTTCTTATCAAAGCATATTAAACCTACTATCTCCTAAACTTAAAAAAATAAAATTCAATTCAAGTTTACAATACAAGGGAAGCTCATTCATTCCTTGATTCCTAATATGAGACTACTGCATACAAGAAGTTCTTTCTTCGCTATTGCATTATGCCTCGTCACCTTTTTCATGTTCTTGAGGTTTCAACCTATTAAGGCCATCAGACCACTGCAAGGAGAAGATTGATTCAATAATGATGTTCTTGTGCCTCAGCAATAATGATGTTCTTGTGCCTCAGTCACTACAAAGAGGTCCTGTGCCAGCTTCGGGTCTCTCTACATGCTCTTTCATACCAGGAAGAGGTAGTGGTCGACCGTGCCCATTGAATGGGTGAACTTTGCTGGCAATTTAGCAATTGTGCCACCAGTTATTGCTGATGTGCAGGTTGTTAAGTTCATGTCATGATCTCCCTGAAGGTTGGCTGGTATCTACCGATTCAACAATTAATTGATGTATATATGCAGCCATTAATCGTAAAATTCGGTTTCTTCTCAGTTTTGTAATTTAAGAGTACTACATGATCAGTGGGACTTGTACAAGTCAGATGTTCTGCACGCAGTTTCTTATTGAAATGTTCTTAAAAGTGTGATTGTTACGTGGGATTGTCATTGAACAATAAAAAAAACTGAAGCAGAGAGGGAGAAAATATATACCATTTCCTTATTTATTGATTATTAATTTATTAGTGTTTCTAGATCATAGTATCAGACCTGAAAGTCTTATTATTCTGGTAACATAGTAGCTAATCCAGTTTAGGGTCCATTACAGTGGTACACTGCTAGCCAGCCCTGGGTTCCATGATTACAAATCCATCAACCTCATTGAGGTTCGCTAGAACCCTGCAACATTGAAAAGGTACGAAAAAAATGTGTTCCTGATCTGAGAACAAAAGCTCTGACCCGAGGATTCTCCACCTCAATCACTCGTGCTGCATAGTGTCCATCCGTTCCTTCCAACTCTGGCCACAAAATCTTGCCTTGTATCCTCCCTGTACATTGAGAAAATTAAACACAGAGAAATGGCTTAAAAATTGTAAGTTAACCTCACTAGGTAAAGGTGGCACTTAAACAATCACAAAATTTTATGAGAGAACAAATGTTCTTACGACTGCAATCCATCTTCTCTTATCTTCTATATCCATTCTGATCTCTCTCTAGCTGATGAGTTCCAAAGACAATATGGGTATTTATAGAGAAGTTGAGATGAGTTGGATCCCATTTGATGAAGTTTACATTTGGTTAGGAGTAGAGAATCAAAAGAATGGATGTTATCTTACCATGCATGTAAGTTCTTCGATAATTAGTACTTCTCCAAGGTAAGCTCTTTCTCTAGGGTTTGATGTGAAAATGGAAGATTTAAGTGGAGAAGTGGGTAAGTAAATAGAGAATCAAAAGAACTCATTTTGAAGCTTATGGGAATTCTATTGCCAACTATTCTTAAAATCAATTCTTTATCTTACCATTGTGAGCAATTTTTGGGTTGATGTACTTTTTAAAGTTTTCAGGATGGAGTACAAGCTAAGCAGCAAAGTAGAAATAGGAGATTGATAGAGGCCGGTGCATCTTCATAACCTCAATCTCAAGAATGATTTAAAGAAAACTAAATATTTTGTTTTCTGCAACTACTTAATTGGTATCTTGAATGAATATTGAATCGCCACTGATTTTCTGTTTCCTGTTGATTCATCCAATTTCTTTCTATATGTTACAAGTAAAATAAGGCCTTCCAATCCTCTTTACCTAGCTCTGAATGAAGACTATTACGAATGATTACAGAATTTGTTTGTTGTTCGTGCAGTTAATTTGTACGAGTACACTAGCCTGTAGATGTTGATATTATTCAGTAGGCGAGTGAGTTGAACACAAAACTGGTAACAAGCTACATCATACAGATAACACTCAAAACCTTTATGAATAGACAATACTTTTCTTAACTCTTCGGATTGTTAACCAAGTCACAAGTAGTTGCATAGGCACAAAAAATAATAATTACAGCAAAACATCTGTGAACAACATCTTGATGCACTCATTGCACCATCATTACACAAAATTTTCAATGCTAGCAAATAACAGCAGCTGCGTTAGTTTCCATGAAGCATAGAAAGCTTTTCCTCAATCCTGGAAATTAATCTCCACCATGGAGCATAGAAAACTTTTCATTGCTTTCTAACGGTCTTTTTTTTTCCGCTGAACCGCACTTACAATTCTGCGGCTGCCTATGTACCCCCTCGGGATCAAGCGTTGACGTAGTTCAAATACTGGTAACCAGGCTAGGGAGAGTTGCATCATAGAGGAAACATTGACATCCCAACTAGGTTGGCACCCCAACATTCCTTACTATCATTTGCATAATTCCTGGAAGTACCCTTAGATTGAAAAGCTCCAACCACAACACACTTCAGGCCAAAAGCACTCCTCAGCCCTGCTTCATTTGTTAGGCTTGCTGATCCTACATTTCCAAACTACAGAGGATGGCTGGACTCGTGGAACCATGGTTATCAATCTTTTCCTAGCAGCAAAATGGATCTGGACTTCAACCCTTCTGTCACTTAGTAATCCTCCTACATCAGCAATCTGGTCTGTTAGCAGAGGTGGCATCAGTTTTTGGAGTCATCCATTCACCTGGAGGGGACGGGATACTGAACAAGGCATCGGCAAACATATTGACCTGTAATGCTGAAATTTGACACACTCAATATCTTAAGTTATCTTACACATCATGTGCAATGCAGAATACAAGTTCAAATATCACATTCTAGAAGGAAATGTAGATATAATAGAGGAACATCATACTTTGCATGGCCTTCCCTCATTTACTGAATCTGTTTGTTACAAATTGAGGTCCCTTTCATGAATATATCCAACTCTCCACACTTCAACAATCTACAACAATAAGCTAGAAAGTTAAACAAACAAATAAAAAAAGATATTAATAAAACTGAAACAGAACCCAGTATCTTCTTCGAAAAATTAAATGAGTTAGGATTGGTAATTTAAAAAGTTATACTCAATGATGTTATTTATTGTTGGATTTATCGAGTCACTTAAAAAACACGAGCATAGATTAAGCTGCATAATCAACAGTTCCAATTATAGCACCCCAAACAGGGAAAGTAATTAAGCTAACTCAAAAGATGGCTAAAACTGATTTTTAGACACAACGTGTTACTGGCAGTTATGCTTGTTTTTCGTTGAATTGGGTCTACAAGTAGAGTCAACCAAGGAAACATCTGGACAACCATTCACCTAGTGAGTTTAACAATTAGCTTAAATCCTTTTGATCCTCCTATTAGATTGGTTTAGGTTTGTAAGGAAATCTCTTCTACTTGCGATGATGTAATGTGTGATGAAGGGACTAGTGAGTGGTGTAATCTTGTTGTACCCTTATGCCTTTGATTTAATGATAAGGTTCGGGGATCCTCATCAAAACCCCAGCTTGCCTTTAAAAAAAAAAAAAGAGAGAAATCACCAGAAACTGAGATAAATTAATTGAGTAGAAAGACATAAATCAAGTCACAGATATTATGCAAATCATGTGGAATGCAGAATATATATATATACATATGTATATGAGTCCAGATATCACATTGTAGCAGAGACAGCATTCCATACCTTACATGGTCAAACAGTAATTCTTGAATTGGACATCATATTCCCTGCTTAACACCACACCTCAGTTATCTCCAAGGCATGACCTTCCGTAAACCTCTGTTTTCTCAACAGCTCCCACCTTCCACAAACCTATATGAAGTTCAAATATTCTTCACTGAAGCTCCTCATGGTGTTGGAAGGTGTGACTCGAGTTCATTTCACGAAGACCTCTTAACTCTTGACTGTTGACATTTTTGGCAATCTATCAGCAAAATAATCATGGTAATTTTCTTGTTTTTAAAAGACATTATAAAATTGAGATAGAGCACATTACTTTCTTCGAAAAAATAATTAAATGATCTAAGAATTTATAACTTGAACTCGATCTTTACCTAGGTAGCACCAAACAAAGCAATTGCGGGTTAGTAGAGAACGTGTTGTTGTTGCTGCTGTAGATGTCTCTGAGCTGCTTATTCGTTTTTCTGTTTGAATTGAATCTAGAAATAGAAAGAACTCAAGAAAAGAGGTGAAGTAGAATTCATCAGATGATTGTTTAGATAGAAAGAAATCGAGTTATAAAGCTGTGACAACAGTAGTAATGTGAAACCATTCATTGAAGGTGTGCTTGAGTTGATGAAATTGTTTTCATTAAGAAGATAAAAAGTTGGGTTTTGATCAGAAAGAAGTAATATAACACTTACGAGTGTAATAAGTTGGAATGAATGCTAATTGTTGGGGTTGAGGCATCTCTTCCTCCTTAACTTGTTGAATACAACAGAAGAGAATCCTGCTTCTTCTTTGGGATCATCGATATAGATATATAGGTCTGGAATGCGGGAGATGATGTGCCAGTCCTCCCCCTTGTCTTTCTTGCATCGTTTGTGTACATCAGGATTGCAATCTCCAATCTCTAGGGACTGAAGAGTTGTGAGGCGCTGCAGCCACTCTGGGAGCCTTGTCATATTCTTGCATTCCCATATTCCCTCACCAAACGATCATTCTAGAACTGGACATCATGTGCCCTTGCTTCACTTTTCTGCTTAACACCACACCTTTGTTATCTCCACGGCATGACCTTCCATAAACCTCTATTCGCCATTCCCCTATTCAACACCTCCGTTATCTCAACAGCTCCCACCTTCTACAAGTCTATATCAACAACTCCAAAGTCCAAACCCTGCATTGGTACTTAAATATTCTTCACTGAAGCTCCTCATGGTGTTGGAATGTGTGACTCGAGTTCCTTTCATGAAGACTTCTAACTTTTGACAGTTGACATTTTTGGTAATCTATCAACAAATTAAGAATGATAATTTTTTTAAAGACACTAAAATTGAGATAGAGCACATTACTTTCTTAAAAAAATAATTAAATGAACTAAGAATTCATAAACTGAACTCGATCTTTACCTAGGTAGAACCAAACAAAGCAATCAATTGTGGGTTAGCAGAGAACTTCTTGTTGTTGTTTCCGCTGTAGATGTCTCTGAACTAGATTTTCTCGTTTATCTGTTCGAACTGAGTCTACAAATAAAAATAATTCAAGATAAGAGGTGAAGTAGAATTCATCAGATGATTGTTTAGATAAAAATAAATCAAGTTATAAAGTTGACAGCAGTATTAATGTGGAAACATTCATTGAATGAGGGGAGACAACTTGTAATTGAGTTACTCATATAACCCAATGACTTCAAAGGAAGAGAGATGAATTGCTTTCATTAAGAAGATAAAAAGTTGGGTTTTCATCAGAAAGAAAGTTTACAAGTAGAGAAGAACAACAAAATGGCAGTGTAACACTTACCAGTCTAACAAGTTGGAATGAATGCTAATTGTTGTGGTTGAGGCATGTATTCCTCCTTAACTTGTTGAATACAACAGAAGAGCATCCTGCCGCCGCTGATGTAGATGGCGCTTCTTCTTTAGGATCTTTGATATAAAGGTTTGAAATGCGGGAGATGATGTGCCAGTCTTCGGCCTTGTCCTTCTTGCATCGTCTGTGTACTTCAGGGTTGCAATCTCTAATATCTAGGGACTGAAGAGTTGTCAGGCGCTGCAGCCACTCTGGAAGCCTTTTCAGATTGTCGCACCACCATATATGCAAAGATTGAAGCATAGGAAGGTATTGGATCCACTCTGGCAGAGCTGTCAACTGAGGTAATTTGTAAAGTTGTAAATGACGAAGGGAAATAAGGTGCTGAAAATCCTCCAGCACCTCCCTCGAGTACAATTCCAATGTTGGACAGTATCCAATGTATAAGTTGTCGAGCGAGGTTAGATGTCGCAAACCCTCAGACACAGATGTTAGATTGGTACATGAGGAGATAGTTAATCTCTTGAGAGAGTTTTGAAACCCCTCCACTTGGCTCCCCCCCAACACCGGCAAACACTTTAGGCTCGGACAATACTGAATAGATAGCTGTTTGAGAGAGGTGAGTTTGCAAAATATTCCCTCTAGCTCTGATAGAGAATCCAGTTCTCTGCACCCTAAAATCCCCAACTCTGTTAGGGCTGTAAGACTCTGTATTTCTGCACCCACACTCTTTAGCTTTTTACAATGAAGGATTCCCAAAAATGTAAGAGACGTAGAACAATTTAGGAATATCCCTTGGGGTAAACATGTCATCTCATTAAATCTCCCAATGATCAGGGTATTAAGAGGAATGAGGTTTTCCAATGATCTCTTCGGCATCATTTCATTGCAATTCTCCAATTCTAAAATTTGCAAATGAGGCAAGCAAGGAGGAAGTCCTTCCAATTTGGGGCACTCTTTAATCCTCAACTCCTTAAGGCAAGGGAATAATAGTACCTCTTCTGACGATGATGATGACAACGACGACCATTCCTCCAAATTCTCCATACATTGCAGTGAGAGTTTTTTTAATTTTGGAAACCAGGGCCCATCCACTGCTCTATTGTTTACATCTTCAGCGATTACGCATTTCACAGAACTCATAAACTCTATACTTAGGTCCTTGAGGAGAGGTAGTTGCCAAAGTGGGGGCAGACGTTCACAGTTGTTGCAACTCGTTAAAGAGATGTTCACCAATTTCTGAAGCTGATCCATCCAACTAGGTAACATTCTTCCTTTGTACCCATCTATGGACAATGCTTTCAAGCTCGGGTGTGGCTGGAGGCCTTCCTCCAAAACCTTTTCTTGCAATGCATTAACCCTATCATCATCTTCCCATCCCCAAGACAAAGTTAACAAGGATATATTTTGGTTACTCATCAAATTAGCTTCTTTGGCCTCTTCTGAACTACCAACCTTCTCAAGCCCTTTTACCTGTATTTTTCCACCAACATGTTTCAGTTTTCCCAACTCCCTGATACTTCTTCCACTCTCCATCCCCACCACAAAAAAACTCAATGTTCGGAGTTCAGTCAATTGTTCTATCCCTAATGGTATTTCATGTAACAGGGAACATCCCCTAATGTCTAGATGTCTTAGGGCTTTCATTTTACTAATCTCTTTTGGCAATTGTTTGAGCTCCCCACAACCAATGAGTTTCAACGATTGCAAATTCCTTAGATTGCAAATGGATTCCGGCAAGAATCTAATAGAAGTCCAAGACATATTGAGGTGCCTCAATTGTTTCATCTTCCCTATTGAAGCCGGAAGCACTTTAGTATAAGTTCCACTTAAATCTAAGGCATGTAAGCAACAACTGATCAGACTTATTCCAAAAATTACATCGTAGCCATAGAAATCTAAACCGACTGAAAGTGTACGTAGCAATGGGTAGGATTTGGACAAAGTTTCTAGATTAATTGGATTTGCTTCTCGTTTTTGTGAATCAAGGACCAGCGAACAATGTCGGATGCCTTTCGGTAAGGTCTTACTACCAACTTCAACAATGCCACATTCATTCAATGACACCGAACATGCAAGATCATGAATGAGATCATGCATCTTACAAGATTCTATATCACCAAAATCATCCATCTTTATCTCTTGAAAGAAAGACCTATGCAATAACTCATCAAAATTCAAATTTCCGCAATTCTCCAACTCCATATTCCCATCCGATTGTAGAAACCCATTTGCCATCCAAAGACAAATTAGTTCTTCTTTATCGATTTGGTAATTTTTTGGATAGATTGCACAAAAAGCAAAACATTGCTTTAAATTAGAGGGCAAGTGGTTGTAACTCAATCTCAATGCTGGAAGAATGTCAGTTCCTTTCTCCTGTGGGAGTGTCCAAATTTTACTGTCTCTTACCTGCACCCATTCAGCTACTTTCTTCTTTGACTCCATCAGCCTTCCCAAGCTTTTTATGGCTAAAGGTACTCCACCACACTTTTTCACAATTTGTTTACCAATTTCTACCAACTCTGAATTTTCTTCTCTTCCAACACCAAAAGCACATTCCTTGAACAAACTCCAACATTCTTCCTTTGTTAGGAACTTTAATTGGTGTGGTTCAAGGGTGCTCATAATGGATGATACCTTTTTCAGACGAGTAGTTACGAGGATCGAACTACCTTTAGCCCCATATCGTAGTGCAGATTTCAGTTTCTTCCACTTTTCCAGGTCTTCATTCCACACATCATCCAACACCAACAAAAACCTTTTTCCACTCAAATTTTCTTTTACCTGGCATTGTATAGCATCCAAACCTTCTGTGTTACAGGCTCGTGTAGTTACTGATTCTAGTATCATCGCAGCAAGCTTCTTCACCTCAAAAACTTCGGAAACACAAATCCATGCTCTCTTCTCAAAATGCGCAGCTACCTTGTCATCGTTGTAAACCAATTGAGACCCACTGGAGGCATCTTTATTTCGGGGTGGTGTTCGACCCGTAGGTCGCATCTCGGGAATAGGTTACGGATCCTATGCTAAAACCGGCTTGCCTTTCAAAAAAAAAAAAAAAAAAAAAAAAAAATTGAGCGAGAGTAGTCTTCCCTAGTCCACCCATACCATATATGGAGTAGACAGATACATCTTCTTCACGACTTACATTGTTGAGCATGACCTCTATGATCTTTTTTGTCTCTGCATCTCTCCCATGGACAACATCAACTTCAAGAAAGGAGCTAGTTTCTCGGCTTTCAACTAACTCCATTCTAGTACTAGTAGGCATGGCTATTGAAATCAAATGGAACTTTGATCTTTCTTGTGCAATCTCCTCCAACTTCTTTATAACTTTTTTTGTTTTTCTTGCTATGCTTTGACGAGAAGTGAAACGGTTTAAACTTAAGCAAGAGAAATCAGAAGTACCAACTTGGTCATCATTGCTGCTGGGTTGCTGGGCATTCAAGGACCATTCCTCCAATATGTCGCTCGCCTCGTAGGCTGCATCCTTTAGTTTTGCTAACCAGTTTGCGATCTGCTTGTTAGTAGTTTTTTCAATCTCAGCGTCTTGAAGAACTGCTTGGATGGTTGACAATATGCTAGAAAGCTTTTGTATGTCATCCTCAATGCTCGTAAACAAGCCAACCTCACTTTCGACAATGGAATTGACTTTCTCAATGAGTACTCCAACAATTGCATCTGCCATATTCTCTTTTCTGTTTTACTTAATTTCTCTGATAAATCAAGGAAACTGAATTTTAGACAATAAGCTAGTCAAGATTCATGTTGTAAGAGTTACTAACAATTCTAGTGTTATGTTTATTATGGTAAATTAAGTTCTAACAATTCTCTGATAAATCAAGTTCCATTTATTTCTATGCTTGTAGCAATTTCATTCTAAATTTAAACTGAAACATGACCCAATAATTTAAATTTAAACTGAAAAATCAAGTTTATATAACTTGAAACATGACAATATCCGATGGTTGTGACATCAAGTTTGGATCACTTTAAATTTAAACTGAAACATGACCCAATAATTTCTTCCAAAATTTAAAGGAATTAGGAATATATAACTTGAAAAGTTATATCTAATGAAGTGATGATGTTAATAAAAACATGAACATGTATTCAAATGCACACTAAACAGCACCAATTTTCAAGCCACAATTTTCGAACAGAAAAAGATCATTCTATGAAGACGAACCAAACCTGATGATATATAGTCACTGACAATTCTAATGACATGTGAAGTTCTATAATGCAATGCTTATAGTAATTTCATTGTATAAGAAAAATGTGCAAGAAGAAGAAAGTGATAGAGACTACTACTTACAGTAATTAGATTGGTTGCAGTCTCAGGTAAAAGAGAGAGATGAGATTTCAGACAGAAATGAGAACAGATCTGAGGGGGGAAGAGAGAATTTGCTTCATTCAATCTTATCATCTTTCGTTGACTTACTTTCAATAAAAACAACCCAATAATTGGCCACACCTCAATTAATTGTAGTTAAGAATTCAAATAGTTGTATTTAAGAATTGAGAAATCAATGACACTTCATTAGTGAATGAGTTAGTGCAGATTTCATGTATATATGCATATAAAAAAGAGAGTGAGAGTTAACAAGGATTCTAAGTGTAGTATTTCATGTATGTAGAAGAAAACAATAAAGATTCACGTATGTACACAAAGCTAGTCTGCTAGTAGAAGAAGAAGAAAGTTATAGACTACTTACAGTAACCAGTTTGGTGATTGGTTGCAGGTTCAGGTGAACGAGAGAACTGAGATTTCAGAAAGAAAATAGGATGGATTGTTTTGCGAGGTGTGAGTGGGTACGTGACTGGGTGCTGCTACTTCATTCAATCTTATCCTCCATTGACTTACTTTCTAAGTCGTCCATTCATATCAACTACTCATTCCTCAAGAAAGAGCAACTCAATAATTGGCCTCAATTAGATGCTCTAATTAAGTGAGAAAAAAAAAATTCAATTATGACACATAGGTAAAAATGACATGTTAACAACTAATTGTAAATATAGGAGATGTGAGTTAAATAAGCTCAGTTGGCAACTTGCCATGAAGACTCGCTACATCAAATTGACATTTTTGTAACAACCCCCAAAACAGTATCACTTTTGAAGCGTAACAATCCATCTAACAATTTTACACATTTTCACAAACAAAATGATACAATAATTGTATCACAATGAGGAGTATGGTTATAAAAGTGATACTATTCATGGTGATCCAACTTATTGTATCATTTTTTTTTTATTACTATTTTTCATTTTTTTGACTAAATTTAGTTTTGACTTGAAATTGTTTGATGGATTGTAAATCTAAAAAATGATACTATTTTGAAAGTTGTTACAAAAGTGACAATTTGGTGTAGTGACTATTCCGGGTGAGTACATAGTTTGTTTGTTGTTCGTGTAGTTAATTTGTACTGGTACATTAGCCTGTAGATGTTGATGTTGAACACAAAACTGGTATAATTACAACAAAACATTCTGTGTAACATCTTAATGCACTCATTGCACCATCATTCATTACACGTTTTTTTTTTCAATGGTAGCAAATAACAGCAGCTGCGTTCATTTCCATAAAGCATAGAAAGCTTTTCCTCAATACTGGAAATTAATCTCCACCATGGAGCATAGAAAACTTTTCATTGCTTCCGAAGGTTTTTTTTTCTTGGCCTATATAAAGTTTTTATAATTTATTTGAAGCCTTTCAATTATCTAAAAATTATAAAAACGCCCTTATATCTAATTTTTGGATTTTCAATTTTGTCTTGCACATTTCATACTTTTACAATCAAAACTAGCATTTCTCAAACATTAATTAATTGTATCTAAACCCCTAACATAATATATTTGAAGCCCCTTGGTTCTTTATATACTATAGCCCCTTAAATTATATATAATTATTTTGTATAAAAATTTATTTATAATTTTTTTCTTATTATTAAATTGTTGTATTAAAATAAAATAAAAATTGAATATTTGCAAGTAAAGTGTGTCTACACCCTAGTAATAATAAAATAAACTCATTATATGTGTAATGGAATTCACTATGCATACACTATATGGACGATAAATTAGAAAGAAACCTGCGATGGAAGAACCAGAACTTTGGACTTTTCGGTTTGCTGGTTTTGGATATTTTGACCTGAAAATCGGATAAAAGTCCAACTCCATTTTATAATTATGCTGAAACCAAGAGTCCCAAAAAAAAAATACAACTTGATTGTTGTTCAAGTTAATTATTCCACTTTTCCAAAGACTAAACACTGCTGCCACCAAATGTGTAATGGAAGTTTTCCCTTACTTGCAAATCAACTGTTTGACCTGGAGCCAAGTGTCTGATGCTTGTAACATATGGTGACTAGCTAATTTTCCAGGAAAAAAAGGTACCATTTGCAATTGTTAGGTGGAAACCACAACATGCATGTGGTTGAACAGCTAAAACCATTAAGTCAAATTCAAGATGTTTAAGAACTCAAAACAAGTAACATGAAAAGGAGAGAGAGATTAGATAATATGCTCCATGAAAGCTCTCATTGTAATCCAAACTAGCTCAAACCCCACTTCTAAGTTTACTATTAATCGAAGTCTAACATGCATTAGATGCCTAATCTCTACCCTCTATAAATACCAAGTTCTTCTTAGAGTCCTTATATCACAATTGAAGCAACCAATTAAGAGAAGAATAAGATGGCTTCAGATTTTTGTGGTGCTGGTGGTAAGGATTCGATCTCTCTTAGAGATACACTCAAGGGCGCTTTTTGTTTTTGCTTCTAATGTAGTTAGAGGCCTGAATGTTGAAAAAAGGCGCTTGCAAAAACCAGAGGCAAAAACAAACGCTCTATATGTGTAAACCATTATACCTTATTTATTTGATATGTATTTTGAATTTATGAGAAGGATGAGTGTCTCTAACATGTGTTTATGATGTAATTTAATTGCAGTGCCTAAGAGTATGTGGCCAGAGCTGCTGGGCGTATGTGGAGAAATTGCAGTAGCCACAATTACAAAGGAGAATCCAAATCTTCATGTTTTTATTGTAAAAGAAGTAACAATGGATTTTCATTGTGACAGGCCGGGTTTGAGTTTGGATTAATAAGAAGGGCATTGTAAAGCAGGTGCCTAGAATTGGATAGTAATGATACGGCATTGTATTTGGTTATAGAAGTACTGTACCCAAATTAAATACCCAGGTTTCAACTATAAAACTGTATTTCTAAAGGACCCTTCTCCAAGTATCTTCAACTGTCAAATAAAACTAAAGCAAATATTGTGTGGTAGAAAGTGTAAATTAGAATATGTGTTAAAGATGGAAAAAAAAAAAAAAACCACTAAAAAAAACTATGGTTAAGATCAAGTGGAATGTGTGAAGCAAGGAATTAAAATATAATAACGCGTAATAAACTCTTCTAGGTTCTTAAGTCATAGACTATGATGTTAGATTAGCCAATGATAGGGGCGTAGTAATTAGCCAATGATGTTAGATTAGTCACAATGTAACATTTGATCACACATTTTTCTATTAAAATAGCTAAATTTAAGTATTGATTTCTTGTTTATTTTGTAACATGTCTTAGTTTGCTAATAAAATTTTGTTGATTCGATCCAAGATCAGAGTAAACCAAATTGGATCCATAACTACTCTGCTTCCAAGCAACTATAAGAAGTTTCCCTTCTTTCTTGCCTATCCAGAACTACTCTGCTTCACATATTGATAAAGTTTAAATTTGTCAAAGAAAAGTAATTAAAGAGAAAACAAAAGTAATCAATGTACTTGGAAAACTATAATGTACCATTTTAATGCCTTATTACCTACAATATTGAGCCAATACGCCCACACAATGACCAAGTTGTTCAAGTGCATGGGAGAACATGCGCCGAATTACAAATGTGGAGTATAAGTGCCTTATTTTTCCACTTTCTTGACAGGGTCATTAGATTTAGATTAGCTACAACCACCCTTATCTGCTAAGTCAAAACAAGCAGCCCATTAAGTTATATATTGCAAATGATATTGAATCAAAGATTTCAGCAATGTTTTATGTATGAAAACAGTTCCATGCACTCTTAATTTCTTCGGATATAGTTTGAGTGTACGAAGAGGACATATATTATTCAAAGTTTGAAACATAGAAACTGAAAAAAAAAGCCGTAAGGGACACCTCTTTGGGATCCTATTTATAGTTCATGCACTAGCAGTAATTTCATATCAAACTGAAGAGAAGAAATGGCTTCTGAATGTCAAGGTTAGAGTTCAAAACTCTGTTCAATTGCTACGGCATTTCATTCTGCACCCTCATTTTTTGTATATTTTTATTCTGAGTTATTAATTTAGCCCCTATTATTATTATTATTATTATTATTATTATTATTATTATTATTATTATTATTATTGTATGCCTGGGGTTCTTCAATCACTAGGCCATTTGCTGTGTTTTTGAATTCTGGATTACTAACTTTGAATTGTTTGGTAAATACAGGTAAAAGTTCGTGGCCAGAGCTGGTTGGTGTGAATGGAGAAGCAGCAGCAGCGACTATAGAATCACAGAACCATAATGTGAATGCGATAATTGTACCAGAAGGATCATCGGTAATCTTGGACTTCAGGTGCGACAGGGTTTGGGTGTGGGTCAGTAAGACGACAGGAAAGGTTATACGAGTGCCCATCATTGGTTAAGGGGAAATGAAATTTAGGGATTATTCGATCATACCTTAAAATAATGTGGACACTAGTCTGAATAAGGATACTTTTATGTAACAAACAGTGTATTATTTATAATTAGAATAAAATGATTAAGTGGTTCATTTAATCCCCTGAATGTGTGTTCTGTTTATCTTTGTGGGCATTCTAATCATTCTGATGCACATTTGTTCTTATCAACCGAGATTTAATGGGAAATAGCTAGTTACAATTAGGAAATGATAATATTTTAGCAAAGGGATATTTTTTTAGAAATGAATTGAAAAAAAAAAAAAAAAAAGCTTTTGTTAGGAACAACAACAAATCTTTAATTAAACAATAGTAATATAGATTTGTCGTAAAGAGTTGGGATCGTTTTATGACCAGACACCTATCAGGCGTAAAAATTGAATTTGAAACAAGTGATACGATATGTCTTCTGTACACTTATGCCTAAAACGACGTTGGCTTTGCCTTGGGTCAACTACATTTAACCTGTTTTGAATAAGCGTACTTCTCGATATGTATATATATTGATAGTCCAAAACGTTTATTTTGACTAAACTAAATTCTTATCTTGGATAGTATCCTCACCTTTTTTCTGCCCCCTAACAAATTCATTTGATATGTCCAAGCCATGTTGGCGCAGAAAATGACATTTTCACAAGGAAAATCTAGCACATATCATGTCCATATTATACACATCATCCAAATTATACAACTCATCCAAATTATACACAAGGAAAATCTAGCACATATCGTGTGTGAATCAAAGACCAAATTATACAACTCATCCAAGATAACTTTCGGTGCCAACTCCACCGTCATCCGATATCTTAGATAAACTAATGATCCCACCCTCACAAGCATTCCAATCTTGAAATTTTTTACTTCAAACACCAATAACCAATTAATTAATACCATAATCCAAGTTAATGAATCACACCTACCTACCTTGTATGTATAAACCATCCAGGCAATATCTGACGTAAATGTATCGCTAGATTTATAAATGTGTCCATTATATACTAAGCGGGACAAAATTGCATCGCAGTAGTTGAATTGATTGAATGATCAGGTCGACATAAAGGATGGATAAAGATTGATATAGAATAAGTAATTCTACCTATGTGTATATGGATATTGGATTTAAAAGTCAATCATGCGTCACCCCAGTGGCGATCTTGTAACGCCTATATATATATAGGTGTTGCAGGTCCAGTGATTCAATATCAAACACAGAATCGAGCACAAGCACAGATGGCATTTCGTTGTGAAGGTCAGTATTAGAGTTAATATTGTTCTTCAATCACTAGGCCATTTGCAGTGTTTTTTTATGTGCTACCATCTTTTTGAATTCTGGATTACTAATTTTGAATTGTTTGATCATAAACACAGGTAAAAGTTTGTGGCCAGAGCTGGTTGGTGTGAATGGAGAAGCAGCAGCAGCGACAATAGAATCACAGAACCATAATGTGAATGCTATAATTGTACCAGAAGGATCATCGGTAATCTTGGACTTCAGGTGCAACAGGGTTTGGGTGTGGGTCAGTAAGAGGACAGGAAAGGTTATACGAGCACCCAAGATTGGTTAAGGGGAAATGAAATTTAGGGATTATCCGATCATACGTTAAAAAAATAATGTGGACGCTAGTCTGCGTAAGGATACTTTTCTGTAACAAACAGTGTATTATTTTACAAGAATAAAATGATTAAGTGGTTCATTTAATCCCCTGAATGCGTGTTCCGTTTATCTTTGTGGGCATTCTTATCAATCTGATGCACATTTGTTCTTATTATACTTCGACAAATTTGTTACATCCTTGATCTAATCTACAAATTTTACATCCTGCAAGATTAGTCCCACAAGAGGGTTTTTTTTTTTTTTTTTAAATTTATTGTATGCATGGTTCTCCTCTTAAAGTGTGGTATCATGAAGAAAAAAAAAACTCAAGTGACTACTTCTATCAAGGAATGTTTATGGTTTTTTTTTCATTCTTGGAGATAGTACTGCAAAGATTTTATTGTGGAAATGGTGTTTGATCAAGTCCACCAATTATAGCTCAGTTGATCGGACATTCATTCTCCTTGTGAGAGGTCGCGGGTTCGAGACTCACCAGTTAGGGCGATTTGGGCGATTCTAGGGTTTGCGCAGCTTGTTGCAATGATTTGATTGATGACGATGAATAAGAATCAGGGCAAGGATCATGAAATCAAATCTACTCTCAATCCCCCTTGTGGGAGTACTCTTTATGAAAAAGGGGATCCGAATCGAACTCTGCAAACCTAGCGTAGCTTGAAGAATATGTCGCCTCAGAGCTCATTCCAAACAATATTATGCAAGCGGTGAGCCCCCTTGGCAAACAACAAGGTGTCGATCTGCTGCGCCTTCTTCAGCAACCCAATCTAGGGTTCCACAATATTAGGACCGCAGGAGCTCAGCCCGAGCTAGAAGGAGTTGGAGAGGTTGCCGAAAATAGCAACATTTGTGAGAGAACATGCGCACCTACAAATTCCACTCCTAAAAGTAGTTGGGTTGCAATGCTCAAACATGGTAGATCTGCTGGGTCTACTGCGCTGAAGTATGAACCGCCTATGGTTGTTAATGGCCAAAAGATTGTCAAGATCCACACTTCAGAATTCTCCAGTAGAATTGCTTAATGATAGAAACTAATCATAGGTCGATTCATAGGGAAGAGGCTAGGATTTTCCTTTGTCAAAGACTCACTAGCAAAAGTGTGGGGCACTCGAAACTTTGATATGAGCTTACATGGTCACCATCCATGAATGAGGAATCAGAGACCATCACCTCTTTACCTATTTGGGTTACTTTGAAGAAAGTTCCCCTATTCCTATGGAATCCTGAAGGAATACAAAGAATAGCTAGTGCTATAGGCATTCCTATTATGCTGGACAAAGAGACAGAAGAAGGAAACAAGATGGCTTATGCCAGAGTTTGTGTAGAGGTAGAAGCTTGCAATCAACTACCTAGAGAAATTCCAATCCTGATTGATGATCAACATACCAGGAAGGTAGAAGTGGAGTACGCATGGAATCCTATCAAGTGCAGTACCTGTGTTGTCTTCTGACACTCTAAGCAACAATGTATGAAGAACACCACAGAGAAGCACCAAACTGTGAAGAAACCAAACCACGGGGAGTGGCGAGCAACAGGTAGAGCACACGAGGTGAATACCCAGGACAATGAAGGCTGGACAATTGCTCAAGGAAAGCGAGCATTCAAACCACGCCAAGCACAACAGACTATACAGACAAGTGCAGTGACTGACTCAGGAAACGAAGAAAACAGTGGACCAAGCACCATGAACCAACAAATGAACACAATGTGTACTGCACAAACGAATAATTAAATTCAACGTGAAATAGAAGTTGCTCCAAATCAGGAAAGATGCAGTAAAGATGTTGATGCAACCTCAAAATCAGCTTCTACATTTCCTGAAGTAGGACGAGAGATGATTGATGGAAGACAGGGGGAAGATCGCACGAACTCTCCAAAAACCCAGCTCGCGTCCATGGGATCCTTTAAAAACCTAGCTCGCTTTCCAAAAAAAAAACACCCCAAACCATCAATGCTTTGAATACAACAATTGCAAGAATATGCAAGGATGCATTGATCTCCGAAATTAAAGGCTTACTTGAAGCGGAAGCAGCAAAGGTGAGGATTATGTTTATAAATTGAGGTCTATATTTACCCGTCAAAAGTAGGAAATGTCTCGGGTAGGGTTTACACAACTTAATCTCATTTTTTTGAAAGGCGAGCAAGATTTTAATTGGATTCCGGAACCACTTAATGTCTCGGGTAGGGTTTGAATCTTGGACTTGTGATACCATTCACCACAAATCTACCAGCCGAGCTAGTATTCCGTTGGCGTTTTAAATCTCATTTTGTTGATGTTTAGGTTTGACAAAACAACAGGACAACCTAATTCCTAGCTCGAACTTTGGCTTGTCCCAAAAGTTGGATTCTTTTTTCGAATGTCAAAGTCACTTGTACCATTTAGGGTAAACTATACACAACTATGACTTCCATATCCCTGATTCTAGAGAGCGAGGGAGGGCAAAACTATGACTTGTGATGCTTAAAAAATGTTGCTAATAATATGATTGATTTATGGCCTGCAAGGCATACAACCCACTGGCCAGTAACACTTATATTCGACGTGAAACATGTCAAAACACGTCACTTCCTCTCTAATCTAACAAATTTTATAGTATTGAAACCCTTTACTTAGTAAACTCTTAACCAGCAAAGTAGTAAATTAAAATACAAAAACAATAGTGTGATCACAACATTTACATACCATGTCAAACAGATAACTTATCAAATTAAGAAATAGACAACAAAATAGCACATGCAAGAAAGTGCAAAAGATCCATAAGGAGACAAGGGTTTAAGGATGGCTTTCTCCTATATAAAGCTTCTACCACCAAGCACCAAACAAATGGCAGCGCAAAGGGTATCTCAATGTCCAGGTGAAATCCCAGTACTCATAAATTTCAGACAATATATAACTTTACAATTTTTTTTTTAATCTTAATCTTCGTATAAATAAGATGTGAAAAATTGCTTTATGTCCACCTAATAGTCTATCTATTCATTTTTCAACAATAAATTCTCAGAGCTTACATATAATGTCCACCTAATGGTTTTATTTGGGAGCTTACATATATTCTCAAATTGATAGTACATATTTACTCATAATAAGGTTTTCAAAGCCAAACTCATACAAATTGAACATGAGAAACAACTTTAATACAGTCATTCAACTCATTGCGGGAGACTAGGACCTCTTCACAATTTCAAAGCCTTTCCTCAATCCAGTAAACTCCCATGAAGCAAAGAAGCTTCTCCTTGCTTTCTACAGTTTCTTTTGCTGGACTGAATTTACACTTCTATGGCTGCCTATGTAGCCCTCTGGGACAAGTGTATAGGTAGTTCGAAGCCTGGGAGAATTGCATAAAGAGGAATAGTTGACATCCCAACTAGGTTGGCACCCCAACGTTCCTCGCTATCATTTGCATATGCCCTGAACCTCCAACAACATCCCACTTGCGACCAAAAACAGTCGTTAACCCTGTCGTAGTATATTTGCTTGCTGATCACACATTTCCAAACCATAACGGATGGCTTCAATTCAAATGTTGACTTCGACCCTTCTGTCACTTATTAATCCTCCTACATCGGCGTCAGTATTTGGGTGATCCATTCATCTAGAGGGTGATACTGTCACAAAGAGTGGACGAGGGAGCGGTCAGCTGGTTCAATATCATTGACAAGATTTAATTCAATATGCTTCATTAATTAAAACATGCATAGTTCAGAAATTTTTAATGCAATATGGTTAATTAATTAAATGATGTGTA
Source organism: Berberis vulgaris (assembly GCA_963556465.1). Classification (NCBI taxonomy): domain Eukaryota; kingdom Viridiplantae; phylum Streptophyta; class Magnoliopsida; order Ranunculales; family Berberidaceae; genus Berberis; species Berberis vulgaris. The sequence continues at coordinate 89,687,592 of OY747126.1, forward strand.
GTTCAGAAAATATTTAATTCATGCTCTGAAATTTTGACACCAATGCTGGATGTCAGTTGGAAATTCTTTATAACTTTACCATGTAGTCTCGTTGGTGATATGAACTATGTGTCTCTCTTTCTATGATTATGTTGATAACTTGACCTGCAATGTTGAAAATTAGGAGACACTTAATAGCTGATGATATCTTGAGAATCATATGCACTGAAGATAATATAAATAACATTGCAGATATCACTTTACAGAAGAAAATCAATAAATGGAGAGAACATACATACCTTGCATTGTTTCCCTGCTCTAAACCCATTGCTACTAACATATTCTTCACTGAAATATCACACAAGTTCCTTTTAACAATCTACGGACAAGATAATGGACAATTAGAAAAAAAATTCTTGATAAAACTGAAATATAACAGAGTACTTTCTTCAAAAAATTAAATGAATTGGGAATTTAAAACTTGAAAAATTAAAGGTTCTATCAAGTGAAGTTTTATGGCTACATCCGGCCAATCATCCATATCAACAAGGCAAAGCATGAGCATAAGTTCTTTTGCATTAATGCATATCCATTACCTTAGCATAAAATTTCAAGCTACAATGTTCAAGCATTATAATTGAGGCATCGGCATGGGTTAAAAAGCAAAGAAAATCACTGTATGTAAGCAAGGTACCAAACCTGATTATAGCCACTGGCCAGTTATTTCCAGTGCCACCTCCATGATATCAGACATTTCTTCCAAGTCTTTTTAACATTTCTTCCCATAAAACAATTGTCCTTGTTAAGACTTGCAACAAATATCATCCTGAATTAGACATAAAAGTATGTATCCCTACAGACCCTAACTCAACGTGTTTGGTGACTTCAACAATCTGAAGCTCCTCCTTGTGATAACCATTATTCTTAAAATGCTATGTGTATCATTATCTGCAAAGTTGGAAACTATATTGCGAGTGGCATTGTTCAGTTGCTATACCTTGGAATATGATATTGCAATCAATATGTACAAATTGATCGCCAAATCTTCCATTTGCCTCACTTGACCTTAGCGAACATATATATGACAGTTCAGATATCACTTTGTAGAAGACATACAACTCTTGACACTTTTAGCAATCTCCCAGGAAAATAATTGAATGTTTGAAACATTCACAATAGACATTTTTTTTTAGAAAGGACACGATTAGACCATAATTCAACACATACTTTCTTTGGAAATTTTTAAATGAAATAAGAATTTGTAACTTGAACTTCGTGTTTACCTAGTTATAACTGGACAAGACAATTGCAAGTCAGTAGAGAATTTGTTGTTCTTGCTATGGATGCCACTGAAATAAGAATTTCGTATTTTTTTTTTTCCTTTCTTATTTTTTTTTGTTAGAATTGAGTGTACAAATAGAGAGATCACCAGAAATCAAGATAGTAATGAATAAAGTCACAAAGTAGAAATGTTTGATTTCTGTATCTAAGATTGAAAAAGGGAAATTTTCAAGGAGCAGTGCACACTTACCATTGTAACAAGCTGCAGGAAGGTTAAATGTTGTTGTTGAGGAATGCATTCGTCCTGTACTTGTTGAAGAGAACATTCTTGCCACTGATGTAGATGGTGCTTCTTCTTCAGGATCGTCGATATAACAGTCTGGAATGTGGGAGATGATATGCCAGTCCTCACCCTTGACCTTCTTGCAGAGTCTGTGTATATCATGATTGCAATTTCCAATCCGTAGGGACTGAAGCCACACTGGAAACATTCTCAGATTCTCGCACCACACTATTTGCAAAGATTGAAGCATAGGAAGGTGTTGGATCCACTCTGGCAGAGCTGTCAACTGAGGCAATTTGTAAAGTCTTAAATAACGAAGGGAAATGACGTGCTGAAAAGCCTCCTCCACAACGATGCACGGACTTGTATACGTGTGTCGTGTCGGATACAAACACGACTCAGAGACACATCAAACCTTTATTTTTATTTTTATTTTTATATTTTTTTGTTAAAAAACTATTAACTTAAACAATAATTAATAATCCAAGCATATAAAACATTTAAAACTTTACACATAAAAACACTGACAGTTGCAACTTGCCGACTTGCAGGTAGCATTGCTAGTATTGAACACTGACAGATTTTCATATGTTGCAAACTTGCAGGTAGTATTGCTAGAATATTTTATGGCATATGGAAAAGAACAGGAGAAGAACTTACATGAAGATAAGTGTTGCGGCTAGTAAATGCAGAGTTGAAGACAATAATCAGATGTGAACTCCAATTAAAAAAAACAGATGTGAACTCCAATTAAAAAAAAACACCCCACTGTCAGCAATTGATAATTAGAGTGAGAACTGAGAAGAGAAGTTACAGAAGAGAAGTTGATCAATCTAATGTAATTATGTAACTCAATCTAATGTAATTATGTAACTGAGTAAGAACTGTCAGTAACCAAAGTTAATCATCTGATGCATTGAGAATTAGAATTGCATATGCTACTTTCAAGTTACAACGGCACAAAATCTTTTCTCACTAAAAAAAGGCTCAACATTGAATCCGACTTACTGAGAAGGGGTAACTAGAAAATATTGAGAAATTGCAGCTTCTGTCCCCAGCTTAAACTTCAACAACAGCTTGAGTGCTTCACGTCCTTGTGGCCCAAAGATCTTTACGGATCTTATATCAGATCTATCCTGTATGACTTTGCCTTCATTATCTCCTGAATCATGACATTGTCGTTTGTCTTGTTCCAGTTGATTAGTTGCAAGTTCATCTCCAAATATCTACAACAAATTCACAAAAAAGTTATAGAGTGAGAAGAGAAGTTAAGAGAGAATGAGAAGAGAAGTTACAGAGAGTGAGAAGAGTGAGCGAACCTGAGAGATGGAGAGGACAACACGCAAAGCCGGAAGACCACGAACACAGACCTGTCTTCTTCTTCTTCTCAATAGTCTGTCTTCTTCCTCTTCTTCTCAAAAGACAAATCTTTTTCTTCCAACAGTCCGTCTGCTTCAGTCCGACGGATCTTCTTCTTCCAACAGTCCGACAGTCTGCAATGAATAAGTTGTCGAGCAAAGTTAGATATTGCAAAGCCTCCGACACAGATGTTAGATTGGTACATGACTCGATATACAATCTAAAATTTGCAAACAAAGTAAGCAAGGAGGAAGTCCATCCAATTTGGGGCAGTAGTTAACCGTCAACTCCTTAAGGCAAGGAAATAATAATACCTCTTTTGACGAAGATGATGATGATAGATTCAGGTGCATAAACAACAGCTACCTTACGATAAAACTTTCAAGCCACAATATCCGAACAATGATGTTAGGTCTGTGTGTATTTCGGCACCTGCACTCACAACTTTTTCACACCAATAGAAATTCAAAACTGTGAGATCAGCACAAGAGCTTGCCAACATCCCTGGGGGTAAACATGCAATTCCTTTAAATCTCAAGAGTAACAAGATGAGGGAGATTTTCCAATGATCTCCTCCTCAACATCATTGCAATTGCAGAGTCTTAATTTTTGCAAACAAGGTAAGAAAGAAAGTGTTCAATTTGGGATACTCCATAACCTCCAAGTTCTGAAGGCAAGGGAATAATAATGATGATGAAGGCAACGACCGCCATTCCTCCAATTATCTTAGTGCAATGCAGAATATATAACAAGTTCAAATATCACATTGAGAAGAAAATATAAATATAATAGAGGAACATCATACTTTGCATGGTCAATCTGTACGTATTTCTTGAATTGGAATTCATGTTCACTTCCCTCATTTCTAAACCCTCCATTGCCATTTACATATTCTATACTGAATCTGTGTGCTACAAATTGAAACCCCTATATGAAGACATCTAACTCCACGCTTCAACAATCTACAACAGGAAAATAGAAAGTATTTAAAAAAAAAAAATCTTGATGAAACTGAAACAGAACCCAATACTTTCTGCGAGATGAAATGGGAATTTGTAACTTGAAAAGTTGTATCTATTGACGTTATTAATTGTTACATATATCCAGTCATTTATGTCAAGATAGAAGGGGGTTAAACAAAACCATAAACATACATACAGCTACATGCTCAACAGCTCCAACTATATAGCATAACAGCTACCTTAGCATAAAACTTTCAAGGCACAATGTTCAAACCAAAAAAGATCATTGTGAAGGAACGAACCAAACCTGATGATATATAGTCACTGATGATATATAGTGACTGGTGGAATTATTTCTTGCGCCATCTTGATGATCTAACACAAATATGTTTTCATGATTGTAGACATTATGATATTGACTGTTTTGAATACCATTAATCATTTTGGGCTCCATATCCAACAATCACTTCCCTGCCATGTTTCAAATTATATAGATAAATGTCCAAACAGGGAAAGTAATTAAGCTAACTCAAAAGATGGCTAAAACTGATTTTTAGACACAGCGTTGGTAATTTAAGTAGTGCACACAAGAAGATGACTTTTTCAGTGATAGATAACTTGTTTGTTGTTGTAGTCATCGCTACCAGTAGTAATGCTTGTTTTGCAATGAATTGGGTGTACAAGTAGAGAAATCACCAGATCGAAACTGAGATAATAGGTGCATTCATTTAGATGATTGAGTAGATAGACATAAATCAAGTCACAGATCAGTAATGTTGAAAATTAGGAATCAATTTATGAAAATATACTGCAAAAGTGGAATTCAGAATATATACACACAAGTACACGAGTCCAGATATCGGTATCGGTTTGTAGTAGAGAAGTAGAGATAACACTCCATACCTTAACACCACACCTCTTATCTCCATGCATGACCTTCCATAAACGTCAATGTGCAACTCTCCTGTTCAACACCTATGTTATCCAAACAGCTCCCCCCTGCCATAAAGTTGACTCATTGTGAAGGAACGAACCAAACCTGATGATATATAGTGACTCGTGGAATTATTTCTTGCGCCATCTTGTTGATCTAACACAAATATGTTTTCATGATTGTAGACATTATGATATTGACTGTTTTGAATACCATTAATCATTTTGGGCTCCATATCCAACAATCACTTCCCTGCCATGTTTCAAATTATACAGATAAATGTCCAAACAGGGAAAGTAATTAAGCTAACTCAAAAGATGGCTAAAACTGATTTTTAGACACAGCGTTGGTAATTTAAATAGTGCACGCAAGAAGATGACTTTTTCAGTGATAGAGAATTTGTTTGTTGTTATAGTCATTGCTACCAGTAGTAATGCTTGTTTTTCAATGAATTGGGTGTACAAGTAGAGAAATCACCAGAAACTGAGATAACAGGTGCATCATTTAGATGATTGAGTAGATAGACATGAATCAAGTCACAGATCAGTAATGTTGAAAATTAGGAATCAATTTATGAAAATATTATGCAAATCATGTGGAATTCAGAATATATACACATAAGTACATGAGTCCAGATATCACTTTGCAGTAGAGAATTAGAGATGACACTCCATACCTTAAAATGTAATTCTTGAATTGGACTTCATGTTCCCTGCTTAACACCACACCTCCTATCTTCATGCATGACCTTCCATAACCATCAATGTGCCACTCTCCTGTTCAACACCTATGTTATCCAAACAGCTCCCACCTGCCACAAAGTTGGGTTTTGATGAGAAAGTTTAAAAATAGATAGAAAAAAAAATAGAAAAAAATTTTAAAAAAAAAAAAAAAAAAAAAACGGAAAATGGAAATGTAACACTTACGAGTGTAATAAGGGTTGGAATGGATGCTAATTGTTGTAGTTGAGGCATGTATTCCTCCTTAACTTGTCTTGTTCTTTATGATCGCAAAAACAGACAGACAAAACAAAGCACATCACATGTTTTCGATAAGCTAGCAAACAAATCAGCGGCTGTATTTGATTCCATGTAACATGGGGGAGACTAGGACCTCTTCAAAATTTCAAAGCCTTTCCTCAATCCAGTAAACTCCCATGAAGCAAAGAAGCTTCTCCTTGCTTTCTACAGTTTCTTTTGCTGGACTGAATTTACACTTCTACGGTTGCCTATGTAGCCCTCTGGGATAAGTGTCTAGGTAGTTCGAAGCCCGGGAGAATTGCATAAAAAGGAATAATTGACATCCCAACTAGGTTGGCACCCCAACGTTCCTCGCTATCATTTGCAGAAGCCCTGAACCTCCAACAACATCCCACTTGAGGCCAAAAACAGTCCTTAACCTTGTCTTAGTTTGTTTGCTTGCTGATCACACATTTCTAAACCATTAAGGATGGCTTGAATTCAAATCTCGACTTCGACCCTTCTGTCACTTACTAATCCTCCTACATCGGCATCAGTATTCGAGTGATCCATTCATCTGGAGGGTGATACTGTCACAAAGATTGGAAGAGGGAGTGGTCAGCTGGTTCAATATCCTTGACAAGATTTAATTCAATATGCTTCATTAATTAAATCATGCATAGTTCAGAAATTTTTAATGCAATATGGTAATTAATTAAATGATGTGTAGTTCAGAAAATATTTAATTCATGCTCTTAAATTTTGACACCAATGCTGGATGTCAGTTGGAAATTCTTTATAACTTTACCACGTAGTCTCGATGGAGATATGAACTATGTGTCTCTCTGTATATGATTATGTTGATAACTTGAACCTGGCGTCTCGTGAACATATTGACCTGCAATGTTGAAAATTAGGAAACACTTAATATCTGATGATATCTTACGAATCATATACACTGAAGATAATATAAATAACAATACAGATATCACTTTACAGAAGAAAATCAATAAATAGAGAGAACATGCATACTTTGCATGGTCAGTATTTCTACTGGACTAGAAGTTCCCTTGCGTTGTTTCCCTGTTCTAAACCCATTGCTACTAACATATTCTTCACTGAAATATCACACAAGTTCCTTTTAACAGTCTACGGACAAGATAATGGACAGTTGGAAAAAAATTTCTTGATAAAACTGAAATAGAACAGAGTACTTTCTTCAAAAAATTAAATGAATTGGGAATTTAAAACTTGAAAAATTAAAGGTTCTATCAAGTGAAGTTTTATTGCTACATCCGGCCAATCATCCATATCAACAAGGCAAAGCACGATCATAAGTTCAATTGCATTAATGCATATCCATTACCTAAGCATAAAATTTCAAGCCACAATGTTCAAGCATTGAGGCATCGGCATGGGTTAAACAGCAAAGAAAATCACTGTATGTAAGCAAGGTACCAAACCTGTTTAGTGCCACCTCCATGATATCGGACATTTCTTCGAAGTCCTTTTAACATTTATTCCCATTAAACAATTGTCCTTGTTAAGACTTGTAACAAATATCATCCTGAATTAGACATAAAAGTATGTATCCCTACAGACCCTAACTCAACGTGTTTGGTGACTTCAACAATCTGAAGCTCCTCCTTGTGATAACCATTATTCTTAAAATGCGATGTGTATCATTATCAGCAAAGTTGGAAACTATATTGCGAGGGGCATTGTTCAGTTGCTATACCTTGGAATATGATATTGCAATCAATATGTACAAATTGATCGCTAAATCTTCCATTTGCCTCACTTGACCTCAGCGAACATATATATGACAGTTCAGATATCACTTTGTAGAAGACATACAACTCTTGACACTTTTAACAATCTCCCAGGAAAATAATTGAATGTTTGAAACATTCACAATAAACATATTTTTTTTTTGAGAAAGGACACGATTAGACCATAATTCAACACATACTTTCTTGGAAATTTTTAAATGAAATAAAAATTTGTAACTTGAACTTTGTGTTTACCTAGTTATAACTGAACAAAACAATTGCAAGCCAGTAGAGAATTTGTTGTTCTTGCTATGGAAGCCATTGATAAGCTTGATTTACTATTTTTTTTCCTTTCTTATTTTTTTTTGTTAGAATTGAGTGTACAAATAGAGAGATCACCAGAAATCAAGATAGTAATGAATAAAGTCACAAAGTAGTAATGTTTGATTTCTGTATCTAAGATTAAATAGAGGGAAATTTTCAAGGAGCAGTGCACACTTACCATTGTAACAACTTGCTGGAAGGTTAAATGTTGTTGTTGAGGCATGCATTCGTCCTGTACTTGTTAAAGAGAACAGTCCTGCTGCTGATGTAGATGGTGCTTCTTCTTCAGGATCGTCGATATAACAGTCTGGAATGTGGGAGATGATATGCCAGTCCTCCCCCATGTATATAGATGGTGCTTCTTCTTCAGGATCGTCGAAACTGAAGCCACCCTGGAAACATTCTCAGATTCTCGCACCACACTATTTGCAAAGATTGAAGCATAGGAAGGTGTTTGATCCACTCTGGCAGAGCTGTCAACTGAGGCAATTTGTAAAGTCTTAAATAACGAAGGGAAATGATGTGCTGAAAAGCCTCCTCCACCTCCCTTGAATACAAATCCAACCCTGGACAGTCTGCAATGAATAAGTCGTCGAGCAAGGTTAGATATTGCAAAGCCTCCGACACAGATGTTAGATTGGTACATGACTCGATATACAATCTAAAATTTGCAAACGAAGCAAGCAAGGAGGAAGTCCTTCCAATTTGGGGCAGTAGTTAACCGTCAACTCCTTAAGGCAAGGAAATAATAATACCTCGGGATGATGATAATGATGATAGATTCAGCTGCATAAACAATAGCTACCTTACGATAAAACTTTCATGCCACAATATCCGAACAATGATGTTAGGTCTGTGAGTCTGTATTTCGGCACCTGCACTCACAACTTTTTTCACACCAATAGAAATCCAAAACTGTGAGAGCAGCACAAGAGTTTGCCAACATCCCTTGGGGTAAACATGTAATTTCTTTAAATCTCAAGAGTAACAAGATGAGGGAGATTTTCCAATGATCTCCTCCTCAACATCATTGCAATTGCAGAGTCTTAATTTTTGCAAACAAGGTAAGAAAGAAAGTGTTCAAATTGGGATACTCCATAACCTCCGAGTTCTGAAGGCAAGGGAATAATGATGATGATGATGGCAACGACCAACATACCTCCAAAATCTCCATTCCCTGCACTTGATATCTGAAATTATCTTAGTGCAATGCCGAATATATAACAAGTTCAAATATCACATTGAGAAGAAAATATAAATATATTAGAGGAACATCATACTTTGCATTGTCAATCTGTACATATTTCTTGAACTGGGATTCATGTTCTCTTCCCTCATTTCCAAACCCTCCATTGCCACTTACATATTCTATACTGAATCTGTGTGCTACAAATTGAGACCCCTTTATGAAGACATCTAACTCCACGCTTCAACAATCTACAAGAGGAAAATAGAAAGTATTTAAAAAAAAAATCTTGATGAAACTGAAACAGAACCCAATACTTTCTGCGAGATGAAATGGGAATTTATAACTTAAAAAGTTGTATCTATTGATGTTATTAATTGTTACATATATCCAGTCATTTATGTCAAGATAGAAGAGGGTTAAACAAAACCATAAACATACATACAACTACATACTCAACAGCTCCAACTATACCTTAGCATAAAACTTTCAAGGCACAATGATATATAGTCACTGGTGCAATTATTTCTTGCACCATCTTGATGATCTAACCCAAATATGTTTTCATGATTGTAGACATTAAGAAGATGACTTTTTCAGTGATAGATAATTTGTTTGTTGTTGTAGTCATCGCTACCAGTAGTAATGCTTGTTTTTCAATGAATTGGGTGTACAAGTAGAGAAATCACCAGAAACTGAGATAATAGGTGCATTCATTTAGATGATTGAGTAGACAGACATAAATCAAGTCACAGATCAGTAATGTTGAAAATTAGGAATCAATTTATGAAAATATACTGCAAATCAAGTGGAATTCAGAATATATACACACAAGTACACGAGTCCAGATATCGGTTTGTAGTAGAGAATTAGAGATATCACTCCATACCTTAACACCACACCTCTTATCTCCATGCATGACCTTCCATAAACGTCAATGTGCCACTCTCCTGTTCAACACCTATGTTATCCAAACAGCTCCCACCTGCCATAAAGTTGGGTTTTGATGAGAATGTTTAAAAGTAGATAGAAAAAAAAAAGGGGAAATGGGAGTGTAACACTTACGAGTGTAATAAGGATTGGAATGGATGCTAATTGTTGTAGTTGAGGCATGTATTCCTCCTAAACTTGTTGAATAGGACAGAAGAGCATCCTGCCCCTGATGTAGATGCTGCTTCTTCTTCAGGATCGCTGATATAGATACGAAGGTCTGGAATGCGGGAGATGATGTGCCAGTCCTCCCCCTTGTCCTTCTTGCATCGTCTGTGTAACTCACGATTGCAATCCTCAATCTCTAGGGACTGAAGAGTTGTGATTCGCTGCAGCCAGTCTGGGACCCTTGTCAGATTATCGCATCCCCATAGACTCAAAGATTGAAGCCTAGGAAGGTGTTGGATCCACTCTGGTAAATCTGTCAAGCGAGGCAATCCCATAAAGCATAAATCACGAAGGGAAATGAGGTGCTGAAGATCCTCCTCCACCTCCCTCGAGTTCAATTCCAACTTTGGACAGTATAAAATGCTTAAGACTTTGAGCAAGGTTAGATATCGCAAACCCTTGGACACAGATGTTAGATTGGTACAATTATCGATTTCCAATGAGGTAAGAGAGTTTTGAAACCCCTCCTCTTGGCCTTGGATCCCTCCCAACACCGGCAAACACTTTAGACTCAGACAATCCCGGATAAATAATGTTTTGAGAGAGGTGAGTTTAGAAAGTATTCCCTCTAGCTCTGATAGAGAATCCAGTTCCGGGCAATAGAAAATTTCCAAATCTTTTAGGGCTGTGAGAGTATGTATTTCTGCACCCACACTCTTTAGCTTTTCACACGCACTGATTTCCAAAGACGTGAGAGAAGTAGAACAATTTAGGAATATCCCTTGGGGTAAACATGTCATTTCATTAAATCTCCAAATTTTAAGGGTATTAAGAAGAGGAATGGGGTTTTCCAATGATCTCCTCAATATCATTTCATTGCCATGACCCAAATGAAAAATTTGCAAACGAGGCAAGCTAGGAGGAAGTCCTTCCAATTTGGGGCACTCCATAATCATCAACTCCTCAAGGCAAGGAAATAATAGTACCTCTTCTGACAACGACGACCATTCCTCCAAATTCTCCATACATTTCACCTTGAGTCTTTCTAATTTTGGAAAACAGGGCCCACCTACTGCTCTATTGTTTACATCATCACCAATCATGCATTTCACAGATTTCATTCCACTTATAGTTAGGTCCTTGAGGAGAGGTTGTTCCCAAAGTGGAGGCAGACGTTCACAGTTGTGGCAATAACTAAGTTCAATCATCACTAATTTCTGAAGCTGATTAATCCAACTAGGCAACATTCTTCCTCCGTACCCACTTATGGTCAATGCTTTCAAGCTCGATGGGTGCGGCTGGAGGCCTTTCTCCAACACCTTTTCGTGCAATTCAACATCTGCAGCTGCCACTGCTACATTATCAAAGTCTCTAGCTGGCCAACATAATTTTAACCAGGATATATTTTGCTTGCTCATCAAATTAGCTTCTTTTGCCTCCTCTAAGCTTCTCACCTTTTCAAGCCCTCTTATTTCTATTACTCCACTAAGGAGATTCATTCCTCCCAACTCTGCAATACTTCTTCCGCTCTCCATCCCCACCACAAAAAAGCTCAATGATCGGAGTTGAGTCAATTGCCCCATCCCTATTGGCATTTCTTTCAACTTGTCACATTCCCTAACATCTAGATGTCTCAGGCCTTTCATTTTACTCATCTCTTTTGGCAATTCTGTAAGCCAACAACCTAGTATCAAACATTGCAGATTCCTTAGATTGCAAATGGATTCAGGTAACAATCTAATGAGAGTGTCAGACATATTGAGGTACCTCAAATGTTTCATCTTCCCTATCGAAGCCGGAAGCACTTTAGTATTAGTTTTACTCAAATCTAAGGCATGTAAGCAACAACTGAGACTTTCAAAGATTACTTCAATGTTAATGTAGTATTGAGGACAGAATAAAAGTGTACGTAACACTGGGTAGGATTTGAATATTGTTTCAAGATTAAAATGTTTTGCTTCTCGTTTTGTTCGTGGATCAAGGACCAGTGAACAATGTCGAATGCCTTTATTTAAGGTCTTACTACCGATTTCAACAATGCCGCATTCGTTCGATGACACCGAACATGCAAGATCATGGATGAGATCATGCATCTTACAAGATTCTATATCACCAAAATCGTCCATTTTTACTTCTTGAAAGAAAGACCTATGCAATAACTCATCAAAATACAAATCTCCGCATTCCTCCAACTCCATATTCTCATCGGATTGTAGAAACCCATTTGCCATCCAAAGCTGAATTAGTTTTTCTTTATTCATTTCGTAATCTTTTGGATAGATTGCACAAAATGCAAAACATGGCTTTAAATTATAGGGCAAGTTGTTGTAACTCAATCTCAGTGCTGGAAGAATGTCAGTTCCCTTATCCTGTGGAAGTGTCCAAATTTTACTGTCCCTTACCTGCATCCATTCAGCTGCCTTCTTCTTTGACCCCATCAATCTTCCCAAAGTCTTTATCGCTAAAGGTACACCACCGCACTTTTGCACAATTTGTTTACCAATCTCTACCAACTCTGAAGTTTCCTCCCTTCCAACACCAAAAGCGCAATTCTTGAACAAACTCCAACAATCTTCCTCAGTTAGGAATTTTAATTGGTGTGGTTCAAGGGTGCTCATAATGGATGATACCTTCTCCAGACGAGTAGTTACAAGGATCGAACTACCTTTAGCCCCATATCTTAGTGCCGATTTTACTTTGTTCCACTTCTCTTGATCTTCATTCCACACATCATCCAAAACCAACAAAAACTTCTTTCCACTCAATTCTTTTTGTACTTGGCGTTGTATGGTATCCAAACCTTCTGTCTTACAGGCTTGTGTAATTACTGATTCCAGTATCATCGCAGCAAGTTTCTTCACCTCAAAATCTTCAGAAACGCAGACCCATGCTCTCTTCTCGAAATGCGCAGCTATCCTGTCATCATTGTAGACCAATTGAGCAAGAGTAGTTTTCCCCAGTCCACCCATACCAACTATGGAATAGACAGATACATCTTCTTCACGACTTACATTGTTAAGCAAGACCTCTATGATCTTTTCTCTATCTGCATCTCTTCCATGGACAACGTCAGCTTCAAGAAATGAGCTAGTTTCTCGGCTTTCAACTAACTCCATTCTAGTACTAGTAGGCACGGGGCTTGAAATCAAATGGAAATTTGATCTCTCTTGTGCAATCTCCTCCAACTTCTTTATAGCTTTTTTTGTTTTTCTTGCTATGCTTTGACGAGAAGTGCAACGGTTTAAACTTAAGCAAGAGAAATCAGAAGTACCCACTTGGTCATCATTGGAACTAGGCTGCTGGGCATTCATGGACCATTCCTCCAATATGTCACTCGCCTCATAGGCTGCATCCTTCAGTTTTGCTAACCAGTTTGCGATCTGGTTGTTGGTAGCTTTTTCAATCTCAGCGTCTTGAAGAACTGCTCGGATGGTTGACAATGTGCTAGAAAGCTTTTGCATGTCATCCTCAACGCCCATAAACAAGCCAACCTCACTTTTGATAAGGGAGTTGACGTTCTCAATCAGTACTCCAACGATTGCATCTGCCATCTTCTCCTTTCTGTTTTGCTTAATTTCTCTGAGAAATCAATGAAACTGAATTTTAATTAGACAATAAGCTAATCAAGATCATGTTGTAAGAGAGTTACAAACAATTCTAGTGACATAAAGTTCCATTCATATTAATGCTATGCTCGTAGTAATTTCATTGTATAAGAAAAATGTGCAAGAAGAAGAAAGTGATAGAGACTACTACTTACAGTAATTAGATTGGTTGCAGTCTCAGGTAAAACTTAAAAGAAAGAGATGAGATTTCAGACAGAAATGAGAACAGATCTGAGGGAGGAAGAGTGTATTTGCTTCATTCAATCTTATCATCCATCGTTGACTTACTTTCAATAAAAACAACCCAATAATTGGCCACACCTCAATTAATTGTAGTTAAGAATTCAAATAGTTGTATTTAAGAACTGAGGAATCAATGAGACTTCATTAGTGAATGAGCTAGTGCAGATTTCATGTATATGCATATAAAAAAGAGAGTGAGAGTTAACAAAGATTCTAAGTGTAGTATTTCATGTATGTAGAAGAAAACCATAGAGATTCACATATGTACACAAATCTAGTCTGCTAGTAATTCCTTTCTAAAAGCTATTAATTCATTTTTTATTAGTGATAATTTATTTTTTATAATAAAATTAGCTATTAATAATTGTCCATTATGAAAATTAATATCAACTATCAGAACTAAACTTAATTGATTAAAATTATAACAAAAATTACACAGAATCTCTAGAATATCGTACAAAAATTACAAAGAATCCATACAAAAATCACAAAAAATCACAAAAAAAAAAAAAAATTGATCTATAGAATATCTGAGATCAGATCTAGCTGATCTCATTTCAGATCTCTTGCAGCTAGGGAGGCGGCGAAGAAAGGGAGGGGAGAGAGAAGCGGCCGGGATCGGTAACGACGGAGGCGGCAGGCTTCTCCTCTGTGGGTTTCTTCTCTGCAGGTTGAGAGAAATTTTTTGTTTAAGTTGGTTTGTAGAGAAAACTTAAATTTATATATAGAGAGGTAATTGAAGGGGATTGGTTGTGTTAGTTTCACGCGGATCGGTAACGTGGTTTGATTTAGTGCGTTGGATTGAGCTAAAGTTTTTGGGTGTTATTTACGGTTGAGATGAGGTTTCACGCGGATCGGTGATGTGGTTTTTTTAAAAATGTTTGCCGTTGCTAATAAAAAATAATCTAAAACTTAGCGACGGTTTCTTGCCGTAGCTAAATCCTTTTGTGTATAATTTTTTTTTCAAAAAAATCAATTAGCGACGGTTTTTTGCCGTCGCTAATAAAAAATAATCTACAATTTAGCCACGATTTTTTGCCGTAGCTAAATTCTTTAGTGTAATTTTTTTTTCAAAAAACCAATTAGCAACGGTTTTTTGCCGTACCTAAATTCTTTAGTGTAATTTTTTTTCAAAAAACCAATTAGCGACGGTTGTTTACCGTAGCTAAATGCTTTAGTGTATAATTTTTTTTTAAAAACCATTAGCGACGGCTAAAAAGCCGTCGCTAATAAAAAAATAATCTAAAACTTAGCCACGGTTTTTTGCCGTAGCTAAATGCTTTTGTGTATAATTTTTTTTAATATTAATTATGCTATTTATAAAGGGAGTTATTACGTGTATTCGATTATTTGGCTTGATTGTACAAACTATTTGTTACACAAGCATTTTGGAATATTTAGACTTTATTACACCAATCTAAATTATGTACTGTGAGTTACCATTTTTTATCAATAACCATTTGATGGTTAAATTGTCTCATTTATGAGCATTAATTTGTTCTTGACGAAAAAACAAAAGTTAAATGTTATTGACAAAACTAAACTTCAATCACAAATTTTTAACTTTCAAATTTACGTACAAACATCAAAGATACACTAACTATCGTCACAAGTTCTACAATAATAGCAAACTCTAAGGTAGGTTGTGTAACATTAAAAAAATAATAATAAAAAGTCTTAGAAATAGAAATAAGAAATATATATAAGTGAGTGCATCAATTTAAAAAATATATTTAAAACCCAAAAAATCCTACATTCAAAATTTCATAATTGGAATAATTTCTACAAGAGTCTTCAATCAACAACATGAGTACCCTTCTTCTCTTGGTAATTTATTATAGTTGTTTTAGGGTTAACAAAATGTGGTTGGATACACCAAGCAAAATTTAAAAGCTAAATCGAAAAAATGAAGTTGAAGGCATCGAGCCAAACAGTCGGATACACATAGTAACTCCCTTTATTAAATTTTCAATGATTTTAAAAATCATTATGTTAGATCCCCTCCCCCAAGGCAATTTTACAAAATTACACATGGCAATTGCATTTATTTTTTTTCATAGAGCATAAAAATAAAATTAGTTTTCATACAGTATAAACATAAACGAACCCTTCTTTAGTCTCTCTATTATGACGTCTTTGTCAATTAACAAACTTAAAGATGTAGTATTGGCCCACTCAAAGACTTTATCATATAATTAATTTTTTTTTGTTGGATTCAAACTCGAAGATTTCTTTGTCAATTAACATCTTTTTGATTCAAACAGGAAGATTTTTAGTGAATAGTAACACAAATTTTGTAAATTTTAAAACTTTATGATAATAATAAATAGATTGAGACAAAAATAAATAAATATAATCAATGGACATGCATACAAGCACATATGAGACTAATAAAATTAAAAGCCAAATCCCCTAAATTTTATTTTACACTCATAAATTTGTTATAATAAAATAAATAAATACTTAATATACACGCAAATTCCAGTATGCAGAATAGAGTAATAAAGATTCATGTAATTGAAATTTACAATTCACAAAGTAGTCTATTCTGCTAGCAATGGTGTGTGTGGTTTTGTCAAGAATGTCATAACTAGACTACTTACAGTAATTAGTTTGAAGTGTTGCTTGGTGATGATTGCTTGAAGTTTCAGCAGAAAGAGAGAGACGAGACTTCAGAGAGCAAGGAGGATGAATTGTATTGAGTGATGGAATGAGATTGCATTTCACAGAAAGAATAAGTGGTGTCGTTTCATACAATTTAATTTAGCATTTATGCCTTTTGTTAAAGTATAAAGTATATGGTATCTATGCTTTGCTTCAAATTGCATTTATTATGGAATCTTACCCATTGTGCCTTTTTCTAAAGTATATATGCTATTGGTTTTTTTTTTGATTTGATCCTCGTTGGTTTAGGTTTAATTGAGTTTGTCACTCATTTAAAAAGCTAATTCAGTCTGACTCTCAGACTATCACAATCAATGACATTGACCACTATTGACTTGTTAAACTCTTTTAAAATACAAAATTACCCTCGACGTGAGATAACATGTGCATTGCACACATCAGGTCTAAAACATATCTAAATTTTAGGCATGATTTAATTTATTCCTAAAAATGAGACAAAATTAAATATCTCTTATAACTCAAGTGCCAGAGTTGGTGAACATATATTTTTTTATGGTAGGGTCAACATACTTGGAATTACATATGCCTATTGACCCATGAACATTTGGTAGCTTATGGCCATTACATCTCCGTGTGTATAACTTAACAGTTTTTCCTATGTTGCTGTGCATTTGGCTAGATAAATATATGTGGACATATCAATTCAAGGCTTACATAGTACCAAATCCCCAATTCGTATTACTTCAAAGGAAACCAAATGGAGATCTGTATCCAAACTGATTTCATAGCTAGGATAAATTATATATTATTTCGAATGGATTTGGTTTGTCAAAACACAAGATTGGATTTTTTGCTCACCTGCAATCAAAACATTAATATCAAGAAAATAAAAAAATTGGATACTACAAAAATGAAAATTCAAAATGATAGCACTTTCACTGGAAAAAAAATTAATAATTTAGTCCCCTCTTTGGTAATTTTGTATTTTAAAAAAGTTTAACAAGTCAAGAGTGGTCAACGTTATTGACTGTTACAATTTTAGGATTAGACTGAATTAGTTTTCTAAATAAATACCAATTTCAATTAAACATAAACTAATGTTGGTCAAACTAAGAAAAACTGTATGTTATACTTCGCTTCCAATTTCATTTTGCGTTGCCATATTCATATCAACTACTCTTTCAGGAATGAAATGGAAGTTAGCTTACAGAAATTACTGAAGCAAACTTTTGCAGAAATTAGTGAAGTCACTTGTCCTTAATTGCATTCCAGTTAAATCAACAGTTTCTTGATCACACTGGTGGTCCTTGGCTATTTTAATTTGTAATCTTTCTTTGCCATTCCCCAATCCCACTCAGCCAGCGGCTTTTCTTTCATAATTGAAGGAATCCATTTCTCCATTGACATTTCAGCAGAGATTCCAAGACGTATTTCCTTCCAATCTCTGCAGTTAGCAACAATTTAGACCTACCAAACGTTGTCTTCCTCCATCTAAGTTCAAACATAATTTTTTGTTGCTTAAGTTCATTATAATAGCATCTTCACCTCCTGAACACTCGAAAGATGTAGACTCGTTCCAGTTTAGGTGTGACTCTGATGCTATTTCCCTGCTTTCAGTGCAACAATAGTATCTAACAAAAAGGTTTCCCTTTGATATGGATTCAAGGTTTTTGGCTCTTATTATTCTCAACTCACAATCAAGAGAGGAAGTACTTTGGAAGGTATCCATTGTGGAGAAAGAAATAGCTGGCTGATAATGAAAGTGTTATTCAGTCGTTGGTGAGGAACACTTTGCTGCTCAGAGTTCTATATACCGACACTAAAAAGAGAGAGTTTGCTTTTGAACTCTAAATGAAAATGCTTTCTCTACTAGTTCATTAGGATAATAAGAAAATCTATCCCTCGTATCGTTATATTATATGCTAAAGGATATAATGAATACTAACTAGTAATACTTTTTAGAGCAACTAGATTGAAAGAAAGGTTAATTGATAAATGAGGCAATCCCAAAACAAGTTCTTGAGACTATGGAGATTCAAACAAACCCTTAGGACGAATAGGTTCATATTATAACTAAGAAATAAATATATTATCAGAAAGCGCACCCAATGCCAAGAGTTATAACCTTATTTACCATGAAAGACTTGGTCCATAATAGTATTGGATTAGCATAGACATATTACACCAATGCTGATAGATTCCACTTATGAGACATAATGAAATCTAAAATGTCACTATCCTTTTAGGCAATGAACAAAGATTTTTGCCGGCGGTAATTTTCAAAAGATGCATCTGTGTCCACAAAATCCCACTAGTGCAAGAGAAGTTACATGCTTAGTAAGGCCTGTCGATTAAACTTTTCTACTTAAGATAAATTTATTATTATTATTATCGTCGACACATGAAACTGCCAATCTCAGAACCCACCCACACAAAGTAGCTCGTCAGTCTCAAAACCCGCCCACTCAGAATATTACATTTAACAATGAACATATCAACAATGACTATTAATGCAAAATTTGGACATTAATTATTTCTGTAGGGATGATTACGCAACTTGAATTGAAGAAATAAAGTAGCATCGTTTTTCTTTTTCTTTAAAGTTTAAACAAATAAAATCCTGCATAGTAAAAAGCAAAATCATATGGTCCAATCCTAAATTTTGTCCCCACGAATTCAATTATTGCATCAACTTTTCTTCTTTTCACATTATTATGTATTTTTTTCCACTTTTCCCATTCCCTTCTTGTGAATTGTACTGTGTTTTGCTTTTGCAGTTGCAGCGCACCTTAACTTCAATCAACTAATCAGTAAACAATTGGTGATGTTTCATACAGTTTAATTTACAATTTATGCCTTTTGTTAAAGTATAAAGCATACGGTATTTATGCTTTGCTTCAAATTGCATTTTATTATGGAATCTTATCCATTATGCCTTTTTCTAAAGTATATGTTATACTTTGCTTCCAATTTCTTTTTGCCTTGTCATGTAGAGCCAACCACTCTTTCAAGAACAAAAATGAACTTTTTATTTTAAAGGAAATCATTCTGCTTGTGGGTATAAAACCCAAGACGTGAAAATTAAATCATCACAACCTTAATCATTTAATCAGGCTACCATTGGCAAAGAAAATGAACTTACCTACTAAAGCAAGCTTTTGCAAAAAGTAGTGAAGTTATTGTCCTTAATTGTTGGTGAAGGAGTTTTTTAATATTTTACAATTAGGGTCTACCAGGTTCCGAAGTTAATATCTCCAACTTTTTAGCACAATATTTTCAAAAACTCTCTCATGTAAAGTTAATAATAAATTCTACAAATATCTCTTCTAGACAAAGTCTTCAAATATTTTTTAAAAATTACAAATCTCTAAAGAATTTCAAAATTTTAAAAATTCTATAATAAATTTAATTTTAAAAATTCTATAATAAATTTTTATAAATTCTCATTAATTCGTAAAAGATCTCCAATTCTATATATTGTAGAAAATGGATTGAGATAATATATATTTTATTAAATTTTATCTCAAATATTGTCCAATCTAGGTAAAATAACACTATATAAACAAAAAATAATGATGACTAGAAAATTAAGGAAGAAAAAAGAAGGTAAAGAGCCTCCTTACACTACAAAAAAAAGACGATTCAGCAACGGCTAAAAACAGTTGCTAATTGTCAAAACACCATTGCTAAAATGAATTAGCAATGGCACAACAACCGTTGCAATACCGTGACTATTTTAATCGTCGCTATTTGAATCAGCAACGGTAAACTATCCTGTAGCTAATTCGCAACGGCAAAAAATCGTCGCTAACTCAAAAAATTCCGTCGCTAAAGCTGTTGAAAATTTTTGCCGTGGCTATTTAGCGACGATTTTTTGCCGTCGCTAAATTGCAAATCTAATTGACAAAACAGCAACGGTATTTGCCGTGACTTTTTAGGGACAACTTTGTTGCAAATCATATTGACAAATGAAATTTACAAATTACAAATGATAATTCATTTTTTATAATAAAATTAGCTATTAATGATTGTCCTTTATGAAAATTAATATCAACTACCAGAACTAAACTTAATTGGTCAAAATTATAACAAAAATTACACAGAATCTCTAGAATATCATACAAAAATTACAAAGAATCTATACAAAAATGACAAAAAATCACAAAAAAAAATAAAAAAAATATTCGATCTATAGAATATCTGAGATCAGATCTAGCTGATCTCATTTCAGATCTCTTGCAGCTAGGGAGGCGGCGAAGAAAGGGAGGGGAGAGAGAGGCGGCCGGGATCAGTGTCGACGGAGGCGGCAGACTTCTCTTCTGTGGATTTATTCTCTACAGGTTGAGAGAAAATTTTTGGTTGAGATAAATTTTTTGTTTAAGTTGGTTTGTAGAGAAAACTTAAATTTATATATAGAGAGGTAATTGAAGGGGATTGGTTGTGTTAGTTTCACGCGGATCGTTGACGTGGTTTGATTTAGTGCGTTGGATTGAGCTAAAGTTTTTTTGTGTTATTTACAGTTGAGATGAGGTTTCACGCGGGTGATGTGGTTTTTTTAAAAATATTAGCAACGGTTGTTTGCCGTCGCTAATAAAAAATAATCTAAAACTTAGCGACGGTTTCTTGCCGTAGCTAAATGCTTTTGTATATAATTTTTTTTCAAAAAAATCAATTAGCAACGGTTTTTTGCCGTCGCTAATAAAAAATAATCTAAAATTTAGCCACGATTTTTTGTCGTAGCTAAATTCTTTAGTGTAATTTTTTTTTCAAAAAACCAATTAGCAACGGTTTTTTGTCGTAGCTAAATTCTTTAGTGTAACTTTTTTCAAAAGACCAATTAGCGACGGTTGTTTACCGTAGCTAAATGCTTTAGTGTATAAATTTTTTTTTTAAACCATTAGCGACGGCTTTTTAGCCGTCGCTAATAAAAAAATAATCTAAAACTTAGCCACGATTTTTTGCCGTAGCTAAATGCTTTTGTGTATAATTTTTTTTTTCAAAAAAATCAATTAGCGACGGTTTTTTACCGTCGCTAATAAAAAATCTTTTAGGGACGGCTAAAATCTTTTAGTGACGGCTAAAACATAATTAGCGACGGTTTTTTATGATTATGAGTTGAGTTAGCTATCAAAAGCATTAGCGACGGTTTTTTGCCGTCACAAATCTTTTAATCAGCGACGATATCAAAAAATCATCACTAATACCTGTAGCTATTGTAGTTTTTTTTTTGTAGTGTTAAACAGGTTGTTGGAGTTGATATGCAAAATCATTCACTTTTTGCTCAAGGGGCTCCTTAAAAGGTATTATTTTAGTGAATTTAAGAGGCTATTGAAGATGCTCTTACTCTTTCTCATAAACTTTGAGAAAACACCTGAAAGAGACCAAAACAACCCTTCCATATTTTTGTTAATGACAGTAAGTCATATGCAAACATTTACTTTGATGTGTGGTATATTTGTCATCGAACAAATATTGTTGCCCCACCTATCCCACAAACTTTTTGAAAACTAAGTTAGATTATGCTACTTGAAAGTGCATCAAATTAGTTTTGTAATTTGTAGTATCTACAATAAACACACGTCTCTAGATAAAAAATAAGGTCATTGAACAATTATATTTTGTACCTCTAACATATCAAACTTTTTAATATTAATTATGCTATTTATAAAGGGAGTTACTACGTGTATTCGATTATTTGGTTTGATTGTACCAACTATTTGTTACACAAACATTTTGGAATGTCTAAACTTTATTACACCAATCTAAATTATGTACTGTGAGTTACCATTTTTTATCAATAACCATTTGATGGTTAAATTGTCTCATTTATGAGCATTAATTTGTTCTTGACGAAAAAACAAAAGTTAAATGTTATTGACAAAACTAAACTTCAATCACAAATTTTTAACTTTCAAATTTGCGTACAAACATAAAAGATACACTAACTATCGTCACAAGTTCTACAATAATAGCAAACTCTAAGGTAGGTTGTGTAACATTAAAAAAAATAATAATAAATAAATAAAAAAAATCTTAGAAATGGAAATAAGAAATATATCTTAGTATAACAACCCGTCTAATTGTCGAGGGAATGGGCGTGGAAAACAGCGAGGGAGGGGGGATCGTTCATCCCCCTCGGAATGCGCTCAAGGAAAATGACGGCACACATCCCGAAGGGGATGGACGGTCCCCCCCCCCCCCCCCCCCCCCCTTCCCTCTCTCCCTCCCTCGCTGTTTTCCTCGCCCATTCCCTCGACAATTAGATTTTTTGTTTAGAAAATCTTATAAAACCACATTTCAAACAAATTCTTTTATCTCCATGCATCTAATCTAAGTGCAGAATAGTACAATGTGTTCAAATATGTATTAAATAAAAGTGAGTGCATCAATAAATTATATTTAAAACCCAAAAAATCCTACATCCAAAATTTCATAATTGGAATAATTTCTACAAGAGTCTTCAATCAACAACATGAGTACCCTTATTCTCTTGGTAATTAATTATAGTTGTTTTAGGGTTAACAAAATGTGGTTGGATACACCAAGCAAAATTTTAAAGCTAAATCGAAAAAATGAAATTAAAGGCATCGAGCCAAACAATCGAATCCACGTAGTAACTCCCTTTATTAAATTTTCAATGATTTTAAAAATCATTATGTTAGATCCCCTCCACCAAGGCAATTTTACAAAATTACACATAGCAATTGCATTTTTTTTTTCATAGAGCATAAACATAAAATTAGTTTTCATAGTGTCTTGGCATTCCTTGATATAGGAATGTTTCTTGTTGTAACTTGTTTCCCTTTCTTTCATTAATAAAAATCTTCATGTTTGACCGAAAAAAAAAAAAAAATAAAAATAAAAATAAAAATAAAATTAGTTTTCATACAGTATAAACATAAACGAACCCTTCTTTAGTCTCTCTATTATGACGTCTTTGTCAATTAACAAACTTAAAGATGTAGTATTGGCCCACTCAAAGACTTTATCATATAATTAATTTTTTTTTGTTGGATTCAAACTCGAAGATATTAATCTTTTTGATTCAAACAGGAAGATTTTTAGTGAATAGTAACACAAATTTTGTAAATTTTAAAACTTTATGATAATAATAAATAGATTGAGAAAAAAATAAATAAATATAATCAATGGACATGCATACAAGCACATATGAGACTAATAAAATTAAAAGCCAAATCCCCTAAATTTTATTTTACACTTATAAATTTGTTATAATAAAATAAATAAATACTTAATATACACGCAAATTCCAGTATGCAGAATAGAGTAATAAAGATTCATGTAATTGAAATTTACAATTCACAAAGTAGTCTATTCTGCTAGCAATGGTGTGTGTGTTTTGTCATGAATGTCATAACTAGACTACTTACAGTAATTAGTTTGAAGTGTTGCTTGGTGATGATTGCTTGCAATTTCAGCAGAAAGAGAGAGACGAGACTTCAGAGCAAGGAGGATGAATTGGAT
Source organism: Berberis vulgaris (assembly GCA_963556465.1). NCBI lineage: Eukaryota > Viridiplantae > Streptophyta > Magnoliopsida > Ranunculales > Berberidaceae > Berberis > Berberis vulgaris. The sequence goes on from OY747126.1 coordinate 89,711,687, forward strand.
TGAGTGATGGAATGAGATCGCATTTCACAGAAAGAATAAGTGGTGTCGTTTCATACAATTTAATTTTAGGCATGATTTTATTTATTCCTAAAAATGAGACAAAATTAAATATCTCTTATAACTCAAGTGCCAGAGTTGGTGAACATATATTTTTTTTATGGTAGGGTCAACATACTTGGAATTACATATGCCTATTGACCCTTGAACATTTGGTAGCTTATGGCCATTACATCTCCGTGTGTAACTTTAACAGTTTTTCCTATGCTGCTGTGCATTTGGCTAGATAAATATATGTGGACATATCAATTCAAGGCTTACATAGTACCAAATCCCCAATTCGTATTACTTCAAAGGAAACCAAATGGAGATCTGTATCCAAACTGATTTCATAGCTAGGATAAATTATATATTATTTCGAATGGATTTGGTTTGTCAAAACACAAGATTGGATTTTTTGCTCACCTGCAATCAAAACATTAATATCAAGAAAATAAAAAAATTGGATACTACAAAAATGAAAATTCAAAATGATAGCACTTTCACTGGAAAAAAAAAATTAATAATTTGGTCCCCTCTTTGGTAATTTTGTATTTTAAAAGAGTTTAACAAGTCAAGAGTGGTCAACGTTATTGACTGTTACAATTTTAGAATTAGACTGAATTAGTTTTCTAAATAAATACCAATTTCAATTAAACATAAACTAATGTTGGTCAAACTAAGAAAAACAGTATGTTATACTTCGCTTCCAATTTCATTTTGCGTTGCCATATTCATATCAACTACTCTTTCAGGAATGAAATGGAAGTTAGCTTACAGAAATTACTGAAGCAAACTTTTGCAGAAATTAGTGAAGTCACTTGTCCTTAATTGCATTCCAGTTAAATCAACAGTTTCTTGATCACACTGGTGGTCCTTGGCTATTTTAATCTGTAATCTTTCTTTGCCATTCCCCAATCCCACTCAGCCAGCGGCTTTTCTTTCATAATTGAAGGAATCCATTTCTCCATTGACATTTCAGTAGAGATTCCAAGACGTCTTTCCTTCCAATCTCTGCAGTTAGCAACAATTTAGACCTACCAAACGTTGTCTTCCTCCATCTAAGTTCAAACATAATTTTTTGTTGCTTAAGTTCATTATAATAGCATCTTCACCTCCTGAACACTCGAAAGATGTAGACTCGTTCCAGTTTAGGTGCGACTTTGATGCTATTTCTCTGCTTTCAGTGCAACAACAGTATCTAACAAAAAGGTTTCCCTTTGATATGGATTCAAGGTTTTTGGCTCTCATTATTCTCAACTCACAATCAAGAGAGGAAGTACTTTGGAAAGTATCCATTGTGGAGAAAGAAATAGCTGGCTGATAATGAAAGTGTTATTGAGTTGTTGGTGAGGAACACTTTGCTGCTCAGAGTTCTATATAGACACTAAAAAGAGAGAGTTTGCTTTTGAACTCTCAATGAAAATGCTTTCTCTACTAGTTCATTAAGATGATAAGAAAATCAATCCCTCGTGTCGTTATATTATATGCTAAAGGATAGAATGAACACTAACTAGTAATACTTTTAGAGCAACTAGATTGAAAGAAAGGTTAATTGATAAATTAGGCAATCCCAAAACAAGGATAATTTATATTCTTAGTACCATGTGTGTACCAAGGAAAGTTTTATCATAGATTAATAGTTTGCTGGCGGACTTCTTTTGGGGGATTGTGAAGGCCGACTAAAGAAAAAATGGGTGTCATGGGCTAAAATTTGTTTTCCACAGGCGGAAGAAGGTTTGGGTGTTAGAGACTTGACGGTTGTGATGTAGACTTTTCGAATCAAGGCTCTTTGGAGACTTCTTACTTCGGACTCTTTATGGGCTACCTTTATGATGAGCAAATACTGACTACGAGGCGTTGCTTTGAATAGTCAACATGTGAAAGGTGGGTCTTCTCCTTTCTTTAAAGAGATCATGCTTGGGAGACCTTTTCTTTTGAGTAACTCGCTTTGGCGTATTGGCATGGGGGATATCAGTTTCTTTGAGGAAAATTGGAACATGGTGGCTTCTTTCAGGAGATCGGCGGCTCTGGTTAATCAAGTTTTTTGGCCTTCAGTTAGCGAGGTGATTTTGACAAATTTTGAATTGGTCCATCTAGATCTCAACAGCTTGGCGCATGGTCTTTTTGCTGATAGATTACGTGGTGAGGCTCATGAGGAGGACACGTGTGTGTGGGTTCCAAATCTGAATGGGCTCTTTTCCCTTCAGTCGGCCTATGAACTGTTACGGAAACATGAGAAGGTCAATGCATTAAGTCCAAAGCTTTGGCACGACATTCTTCTTTCCAGAATATCAGTCTTTGTTTGGAAATTACTCCGTAGAGGAGTACCAGTGGATGGGAAATTATACAGATGTGGTTTGAGTCTGGCCTCTAGATGTCGTTGTTGTAACTCACCAAAGCGAGAATCTTTGAATCATCTCTTTCTAGACGGCGAATTGGCGATGCAGGTGTGGAGTCACTTTGACAGGATTTTTGAAGTGCATATACGGCGACCAGCAGAAATCTCAACGGTGCTAGTAATTTGGTTCAAGAGAGCAAAACGCAATTCGCAGACAGGTGTGTTATTCTTTCTTACTCCTATATTCATTTTATGGGAAATTTGGAAACAAAGATGCAAATGTGTGTATGAAAATGCTCCCCCAAATCCCGCCTTTGCAATTTTGAACATTATGCGTCAGTTGCGATTGGCAAATAATTTTATAATCCCCAAGCAAGTTAGCAGTAACAAGGCCCCCTTACGGGCTTTGGGGTTGGATGTACTACCCGTTAGAAGGAAGTGTGTTAGATTTGTTTTTTGGCACTCCCCACCCATAGATTTTGTTGCGCTTAATGTGGATGGTTCTTCCCGCAAGGACAAGGCATCCAGCGGTGTGATTATTAGAGACTCTCGGGGTTACTGCGTTGTGGGAAAACAAATATTTTTCAGTGCAGGAACCAACAATAAAGCGGAAATTTTGGCTCTTGTGGAGGGCCTCCGCCATTGTCTCGCCTGGGGTTTCAAAAAGGTGGTAGTCCAAACGGACTCGAAACTTGTTTATGGTTGGCTTAAGGATATTATGAACATCCCATGACATTTGGAGAATATTTTGAAAGAAATTAAGTTGTTGGCAGCGACAATGACGTTAGATTGCCAACATATCTACAGGGAGGCTAATGCGGTGGCGGATGCGTTAGCTGATAGAGCACAACGAGACCATAGGACTGCTTCTTTCGATGGGACTGATTTTCCTAAGAGAGTGGCAAGATTGATCATGCTTGACAGATTGCATACGGCGTACATTCGCCATGGGGATGCATAGAGGTGGCTTTTATGGTCATTCGCGGCTATTCCTGATCTTGTACATCGGATGCGTAGGGGCGAGAATGCGGATTGTGGGACATTTGCGTCGCGCTGCTGGTGTTTTGGTTTGGACTGCAGGGGTGAAACAGGACAGCAGGCTATTGGTCCCTGCATTTTCGGTCAGGACTGCAGGCTATTGGTCAGGACAGCAGCGGCGAAACAGTCAAGCATTTTCGGTCCCTGCTCACTCTGTTTTTAGGCTCTGATCCCAACCATGGGGCGAGAATGCTAATTTGTTTTGGTTTGCAGGATCGCATGAAGTAGTTATGACATGCTTGCGCATTTCTTTTTGGATGAAACGCAGGTATGACAGTAGTTTTGACAGCAGTTATGCGACACATGTCACTTCTTTCAGCATTGGTGATTGTCATGTTTTGCTTTTATGTATTTTGGTTTACGGTTTCGGCCCAATTTTTTGATTTGGTTTTATCACGGGTAAAGTCGTCATGTACCCCCGTATTGATTGTAAATCAATTTTTTTGACAAATAATAAAAGTCTGGCATTCCAGAGGTGCCCCTCCCCACTGGAGGTTTTAATAATAAAAAAAAAAAAAAAAAAAAAAAAACAAGGTCTTGACACAACCGAGACTCCAACAAACCCTTAGGACGAATAAGTTCATATTATAACTAAGAAATAAATATATTATCAGAAAGCGCAACCAATGCCAAGAGTTATAACCTTATTTACCATGAAAGACTTGGTCCATAATAGTATTTAATTAGCATAGACATATTACACCAATGCTGATAGATTCCACTTACGAGACATAATGAAATCTAAAATGTCACTATCCTTTTAGGCAATGAACAAAGATTTTTGCCAGGAATTTTCAAAAGATGCATCCGTGTCTACAAAATCCCACTAGTGCAAGAGAAGTTACATGCTTAGTAAGGCCTGTCGATTAAACTTTTCTACTTTAGATAAATTTATTATTATTATTATTATTATTATCATCGTCCACACATAAAGCTGTCAGTCTCAGATCTCACCCACACAAAGTAGCTCGTCAGTCTCAAAACCCGCCCACTCAGAATATTACATTTACAATGAACATATCAACAATGACGATTAATGCAAAATTTGGACATTAATTAGTTGTAAAAGAAATAGAGCAGGGATGATTATGCAACTTGAATTGAATAAATAAAGTAGCATCTTTTTTCTTTCAGGAATTCTAAATGTCGAGGAAACGAGCGAGGAAACCAGCGAGGGGAGTGAGGTGGAGGGAGGGGAATCATTCACCCCTTCAAGATGCGTGCAAGAAAAGTCAACGCGTGCATCCCGAGACTAGGCCCCTAGCGTTATTGTAATTCGCATACATTATATTCTCAGAGCTGGAACTGACTTTGAATTACACGAGTTATTGTAATTCGCTTATATTATGGTGTGTATTGAGGCAATAATCCACTCAACCATCATCCATATACTTTGACTTTGATTTACACGAGTTATGTTTCCTGTTCCTGTTTCTAGAGAGCTAGGCCCCTAGCGTTAGAGAGGCTGTGTGTGTGTGTTCGATTGGTGGATTATGAGGATCTTTAGGATTATGGAGGGTATTGAGACTCCTTAGCGCTGGCCTGACGCGCGTGGCCTGACTCTCTAAACCGACTCAATTTGGATATTAGAGCATATAATGAAAACATGTTGGGGCAAGGATTCATCATTTGTATAATCCCTGAAACTGCCCAGAAGAAAACCTCCAAAACAGTCCAGTTGAGGCCAAAAACAGTCGTCAGTGTGTTTGAAGCTAAATGAAGTATTATGGTTTGGTTTTATGTATGAATTGGATTTATGTTACTAGAATTAAGTAGTACGAATAGGTTGTAGGTGGTGACAACATCAGATTTTTACATTTCAGACCTTGGGTTGAATTTTCATTTTCAATTTCAGCTTGTCTTTGGTTGAAAAAAATACAGAAAAACTTGAGAACATGATACTGAAGATGAACATATCTCTTTAGCTTTTCAAATATCTTTTACCCCACGTACCTTCAAAAGTTTATTTCCATGATCGTGAGAGAAAACATAAGGTTGAAGGTCAAGATCTCTTTTCGATGTCCTTCTTTGTCTCTCTCCCTAATGTTCTTTTTTCAAAAAAATTGATCATATTCAGCTAGTTCAGTGATTGAGTTCCTCTATTTTTTTTGAGCTGGGACTTTTCCTAGCTAGCTCGGAATGAAAATTAACTAGTTTGTACTGAATTTGTTTTGTTATTCGTATATTTGATATTTGTAGAGATTTTTTTTTAGTTTCTTAATTTTGCATCCTTTGCAACCCTTCGACAGTAAATTTGATTGAATTAGTAGAGTTCTCATTACTCAAATCTAAAAGTTAGACACAGTTTCTCCAAATTCAGCATTTCCATGTACTCTTCATGCTTCAAATAAGGTCATCTCATCTCATGCTGTACTCTCCCTGCTGATTACTCAGACTTAGAAATGCAGCAGCACAAACTAGTGGATCAATCGTGCTCAACACTTGAATCATATGCTCACATCAACTTTTGGCAGTTCTTCCCTCCATCACTACTTCATTGTGGCTCGAGCATTTAACACCACTATCAGGCACTTTCCTTGCCTCCATTTGATTGACCATACAAATGCATTCATGTTGCCCTGCCAAAACGAGAATAATGCTTGATTATGGCTTCAAACAAAGACGGGAAGGATGATAAGAGACTTCTACCTTAACATCTGAAAAACCATCATAGTTATCCTCCTCTCCAAAATGTGCTTGCACTGGTGCCTTAACCTGTGCAGGGTCTGCAAGCTGTGGTGAAGGATGAAAGTTGAAAGTTGTGGTGTAATAATCGAACCCAATCACCAAAACAACACATTTGAGCTCTCTGATGATTTTTTCTGTGTTTTGAGCCCTCCCTCCCTCTTAAATTTCAGTAATGAAATTCAAATTTAATTTCCCGCTTTTTTTTTTTTTTTTTTGAAACTTTAGTTGGGCATGTGCAAGACACCCTCCTTGGCACATGCCAAGGAGCCTCCCAGGCGGCCACCCAGGCCAGCTAGAATTCTCCTATTTCAAAACCAACTTCTCCAGTTGTCCCATCCAAATAAATATTATTTCATAAAAGCTTTGTTGAAAATTTTTTCAATTTGTTAATGTGTTACATGAGGTGCAGTCGATAGTGCATATTACTCATAGTAAGGTTTTCAAAGCCAAACGTATACAACTGAACATAGGGAACAACATCTTAACACACTGATTCAACTCATCGCAAAAACAGCCGGACAAAACAAAGCACATTACATGTTTTCGATAAGCTAGCAAACAAATCAGCGGCTGTATTTGATTCCATGTAACATGCGGGAGACTAGGACCTCTTCAAAATTTCAAAGCCTTTCCTCAATCCAGTAAACTCCCATGAAGCAAAGAAGCTTCTCCTTGCTTTCGACAGTTTCTTTTGCTGGACTGAATTTACACTTCTACGGCTGCCTATGTAGCCCTCTGGGATAAGTGTCTAGGTAGTTCGAAGCCCAGGAGAATTGCATAAAAAGGAATAGTTGACATCCCAACTAGGTTGGCACCCCAACGTTCCTCGCTATCATTTGCACAAGCCCTGAACCTCCAACAACATCCCACTTGAGGCCAAAAACAGTCCTTAACCCTGTCTTAGTTTGTTTGCTTGCTGATCACACATTTCTAAACCATTAAGGATGGCTTGAATTCAAATCTCGACTTCGACCCTTCTGTCACTTACTAATCCTCCTACATCGGCATCAGTATTCGAGTGATCCATTCATCTGGAGGGTGATACTGTCACAAAGAGTGGAAGAGGGAGTGGTCAGCTGATTCAATATCCTTGACAAGATTTAATTCAATATGCTTCATTAATTAAATCATGCATAGTTCAGAAAATTTTAATGCAATATGGTTAATTAATTAAATGATGTGTAGTTCAGAAAATATTTAATTCTGTTAGAAACAAATGTATTCATTACATGATCAAAATTACAATGTAGATACATTACATGTCTATTTATATAGAACTAGTTATCAAGACAGCTTTAACAACTCATCTCATCTTAACAACCTATACTAACAGACTCTGGACCACACTATGATAACAAACTCTGGACCACACTATATTAACAGACTCTGACCATATTGACAAAGCTAATACTACATAACCTTAACATCCCCCTTCAAACTAAGTGTAGATATATCAACTACACTTAGTTTGTCACGAAGCTTCAGAAATCTAGACTTCCCAAGAGCCTTGGTGAAAATGTCAGCAATTTGATCCAGAGCAGGAATGTGATGAACATGGATAAGTCTCCTAGCAACCTTCTCTCGAACAAAATAAAGGTCCAATTCAAGATGCTTGGTTCTAGAATGAAGTATTGGGTTTGCACTAAGCAGTACAACACTATTGTTATCACACCAGATAGTAGGAGGTCTAGAGCAAAGATGAAGCTCAGACATGAGAGACTGGAGCCAAGTTAATTCAGCAGTAATGGCAGCAAGGCTTCTGTATTCTGCTTCAGTGCTACTTCTAGAGACAGTACTCTGCTTCTTTGAAGACCAAGAGATTAAATTTGCACCTAGAAATACACAGTAACCAGAAGTAGATCTCCTGTCGATGGGATCAGATGCCCAATCAGCATCACAGAATCCAGTCCATTTGAAAGAAGGAGATGCAACCAGATGAAGACCAGCAGTAGGTGTGGCTTTGAGATACCTCAGAATTCTTTTGACTACTCTCCAGTGGGATTCAAGAGGATGGTGCATGAATTGACACACTTTATTAACTGAGTAAGACAATTCAGGCCTTGTGATAGTAACATATTGTAGAGCACCAACCAAACTCCTATAGAGATGAACATCAGCAACTGGATCACTGCCACTGTCATAGAGTTTCTCCCCACCACTCATTGGAGTGGATAAACCATTAGCAAACTGCATTTTAGCTCTACACAATAGATCATTGATGTACTTAGTTTGAGACAAGAACAATCCATCTGAAGTTTGTTGAACCTGAATTCCAAGGAAGTAGTGAGCAAGACCAAGATCTCGTAAGGCAAACTGATTATTTAGTTGCTTAATAACCCGTGAAACCTCTTGTGAGTTGGATCCAGTAATCAAGATATCATCAACATACACCAGAAGAAAGATTGGTGAAGGAGAGTGACGTATGAATAGAGAAGTATCTGACTTAGAAGGAACAAAGCCAAAGAGGAGAAGAGTGTGTCTCAGCTTTTCAAACCATGCTCGAGGAGCCTGCTTTAGACCATACAAGGCCTTGTGTAGTTTGCACACAGCATGAGGCCGTGAAGAATCAGTAAAGCCAGGTGGTTGCATCATATAAACATCCTCTTGCAAATCTCCATTAAGGAAAGCATTGTTAACATCAAGTTGAAATACTGACCAACCAAAAGTAATGGCTATGGTGAAGACAATCCGAATAGTTGTTGGTTTTACCACTGGACTAAAAGTTTCAGCATAGTCGAATCCAGCAGTCTGTTCAAACCCCCGAGCCACCAATCTAGCCTTATATCGATGAACAGATCCATCAGCATTTTGCTTAACTTTAAACAACCATTTACAACCCACTATAGCTCTGTGTGGAGGAGGATCAACAAGTGTCCAAGTTTTGTTGCGTAGAAGAGCACCATATTCATGTTGCATAGCTGATGCCCAGTGAGGAGTATCAAGAGCTTCACTCAAACTCACAGGTTCAGAGGATGCCATATAGACTTTAGGCTTGTAAATCCCTGCCTTAGACCTAGTAATCATAGTATGACTAGGAGCAATAGGAGGAGGAGGACTAGACACTGACCTGACTAGAGGACTGTTATTAGGAATAGGACTAGAAGGAGGAATAAAGGCAGAGTCAGTAGGACTAGGCACAGGGGAGTGACTGGGTGAAGCAGTAGGAAACACATGGACCAACGGATTATGGACAGTATGGGAAGAAGCAGGTAATGGAGTGTCAGTGACTGAAGAAGAGAGACCAATAGAGGCAGGAACAGAAGTGGAAGAAGAACTAGATAAAAAAGTATCAGATGAAGAAGGACCAGTAACATCAGGGTACCACTTTGAATAAGGAAAATGGGACTCATTAAACACTACATCCCGAGATATGAAAATGCGGCCAGTACGTGACACACACTTGTATCCCTTATGTTGAGAACTATACCCCAGAAAAATGCATTCTTCAGACCTGAATTGCAACTTATGAGAGTTGTATGGTCTGGTATTTGGAAAACATGAACATCCAAACACTTTTAAAATACTGTAGTCAGGAGGGGTATTGTAGAGTTTTTCATAAGGAGTCAGACCATTGAGAGTTTGAGAAGGAACACGGTTGATAAGAAACACTGAAGTCCTAACAGCATCATCCCAGTATTTTAGAGGAAGTGAGGCATGAGCAAGGAGTGCCAATGCTGATTCAGTAATATGACGGTGCTTTCTTTCAGCAAGTCCATTTTGCTGATGAGTAGTAGGACATGCAAGTCGATGGCCTATCCCATGATTACTAAGAAAATGAGCAAATGATCTATACTCCCCACCCCAGTCTGATTGCAGACATTTGATAGGAAGGCCAAATTGCAATTCAACTAGAGCCTTGAATTTGAGGAAAGTAGGAAAGGCATCGGACTTATTTTTCAATAAGTATACCCATGTGAACCTACTCTAGGAATCAATAAAATGAACATAGTATTTAAAACCATCAGAAGACTGAGTAGAGGCAGGACCCCAAAGGTCAGTATGAATCAACTCAAAGGGTTTTGAATAAACTGTGGTAGAGGAGGAGAATGGAAGTTTATGGATCTTGCCCAAGCAGCAGGCAGTACATATATCAACATCAGTATTAGAAGCAGTAATGTTGCATTTATTAAGGACTTGTTTTACAACAGAAAGAGAAGGATGTCCTAGTCTAGCATGCCACTGAGACAAAGAAGAGCATGCTTTTGACATAAAAGTATTATTGCAAATGGAAGGACTACGAGTACAACAAGATGAATTACATGCTAAGCAAGTTGCTGATGTGCAATGTGCTGAATTACATACTGAGCAACTTGCTGAGCAAGATGCTGAGGAGCAGTAATTTGAGCAAGAAGGTGAGTTAAATGCTGAACAAGGTGCTGCTGAGCAATATGCTGAATGACTTGCTGAGCAAAGTGTTGAGCAAGTAGTGGAGGAACTACTGGAACCAGGCTGACTACTGACTGCTGAAGCTGATTGCTGACAAACTGCTGAAGGACTACTGAGATCCAAATTACTGGAAGCAGAAGGACTGCATAATGCTGAAGAAGACTCATCACTACTGAATGAAGAAATTGATCTAGTAGCAAGAGAGACAGACTTTGAACACGAGGAAGGCATAGAAGGGAACACATACAAGCCATGCTTAAGTGTTCCTTTCAAGAGAATTTTCTGTGTGGCCTGATCTTTGACAAAGCAACAATTAGAATGGAATTCAAAGAAGACATTGTTATCTCTAGCAAACCTAGATACACTTAAGAGATTCTTTGTCAATTTTGGAACCTGAAGGACATTTTTGAGATGTAATGTTCTTGAAGAATTCAGAGAAGAAATTGAAGACTGACCTATGTTTTCAATAGGCACAGCAGTACCATCACCCACAAACAATTGCTCACTACCATTATATGGCATAGTATGCATTAAATGCTGAGTAGTGGGTGTGCAATGATCAGTGGCACCTGAATCTGGATACCACCTATCATCAACATGAGACTGCATCTGAGATGAATGAATATTGTTCATCTGTAACTGAGAGGGAGCAGGTCTCCAAGTAGACTGAGAGGGATTTGATGAGGCAAGATATGCCTGCCTAGGAGTGAAGGCTGAAGATGAAGACGGATTACCAAAGCCTGATGATGACTGAGAACTCCATGGATTTGATACAGATTGATCAAATCGATTGAAACATTTGAAGGCAAGATGCCCAATTTTGCCACAAATCTGACATTGAGGTCTATTAGTTTGAGATCCAGCAACTGATCTTCCTCTGCCTGATCTAGCTCCTCTTGTATTGAATGAACCCCGAAATGAAGATCTACCTCCTTGAGAACTAGACACAAATGATCTTGGAGATGGCTTGTAAGAAGACTGAGCTAGGTTGACAGAACTATTGACATCAAGATCCTTGTTATGTCTCTCAATCCTAGCTTCTTGAGCAAGTAACAGAGATTCTACCTCAGTAACATTGTATTCCTCAGATCTTGAACTAACAGAGATTACAAAGGTATCGTACACCTGAGGTAAGCCATCAAATATGGCATTGACATGATCTCGAGAAGAGATTACATGTCCAACGGAGGCCAACTGATCAATGATAGATTTGAGTTTCAGGAGATAAGTATTAACTGTTAAGTCTCCTTTCTTGAGGTTTTGTAATTGGATTCTAAGTTGAGAAATCTTGGCTACAGTGTGAGAATTGAAAAAGGACTCAAGAGTGTTCCAAATTTGAGCAGATGTTAAGCAACCTACTAACCTTGTAAGAAGAGATTCAGACATGGAGGAAAGAAGCCAAGAAAATAGTAACTGGTCTTGCTGTTCCCAGACAACAAACTCTGGATTGAGAACATTTTGAGTTTGATCTTCAATAGAGAGGAACTGTTCTGGAGAAGATCCTTTCGCAATGAATCGTTGAAGCTTATGACCTCTGATTGTTGCTAGAACTTGCTGTTTCCATAGCAAGTAATTTTGTTCAGTCAGTTTGACAGACAAAGAATGAGTAAACATAATTGGCCGAGACTCTGTCATTGCAGAGTTGATAGGCAGAGGAGTATTGGACGATGAGGAAGCAGCCATTAGAACTTCTATCAGAAGCTAAGATGTAGAGAAGCCATTAGAAGCCATTAGAGTTTCTATGAGAACCTAAGAAAGCATTGTTTGCTCTGATACCATGTTAGAAACAAATGTATTCATTACATGATCAAAATTACAATGTAGATACATTACATGTCTATTTATATAGAACTAGTTATCAAGACAGCTTTAACAACTCATCTCATCTTAACAACCTATACTAACAGACTCTGGACCACACTATGATAACAAACTCTGGACCACACTATATTAACAGACTCTGACCATATTGACAAAGCTAATACTACATAACCTTAACAAATTCATGCTCTTAAATTTTGACACCAATGCTGGATGTCAGTTGGAAATTCTTTATAACTTTACCACGTAGTCTCGATGGAGATATGAACTATGTGTCTCTCTGTATATGATTATGTTGATAACTTGAACCTGGCGTCTGGTGAACATATTGACCTGCAATGTTGAAAATTAGGAGACACTTAATATCTGATGATATCTTACGAATCATATGCACTGAAGATAATATAAATAATAATACAGATATCACTTTACAGAAGAAAATCAATAAATAGAGAGAACATACATACTTTGCATGGTCAGTATTTCTACTGGACTTGAAGTTCCCTTGCGTTGTTTCCCTGTTCTAAACCCATTGCTACTAACATATTCTTCACTGAAATATCACACAAGTTCCTTTTAACATTCTACGGACAAGATAATGGACAGTTAGAAAAAAAAAATTTCTTGATAAAACTGTAATAGAACAGAGTACTTTCTTCAAAAAATTAAATGAATTGGGAATTTATGTTGTAAAATTATCCTAGAAACACGCCCGAACCTAATTGGTACTTGCAAGTAAAAGTAAGAGTCTAGCAATCAGTAACAGTAAATAGACAAGATATACGTGGTTCGGCAATGTGCCTACATCCACGGGACAACGACGAGCTTCTTTATTATGAAAGAGTAATCTGAGAAGTACAAACTCTTGAGAACAGTTTCCAGTTCTCTCAACTCTCAATCTGAAAGTAATCCGTTATACTCACGGATTGTACCGTTCTTCCCTACACTTTCGATACAAAGAAAAATCAGCAGATTCTCTTCAGTTTTCTGCCTTGGTAATACTCAAACCTCACCTTGAAAACTGTGATCAATGGCTGCGAATAAACTCCTGTTTTCTGTCAATAAAACAGCCCCAATATTCTGTCTTCTCTCGATAAAAACCAGCCCCCAATACCCTGTTTTCTGCCTCAGAAAATACAATTAATAATCCCTGGAATAGGCTGATATTTATAGCAATTGTTGCTTCCTATTTTGAGTCCTAATAGGACCTGAAAACCCATCTGTGTCCTTGTTTGAATACAAAAGAAAACCTGTATGCCTGATCTGTATATGACTTCTGAATAAGAATAGAAATCCCTATAGAATAGGGATCCTATTTTATAAGATTTGTATTCTGTCACATATATAGCAATCCTATTCCATTTCAAACTCTATGGATTGAAATTGTGAGCCACGAAATCCCACAATCTCCACCTTGGCGAACAATTTCAGGACACACCTCCATCAGCTCATACATCTCCACCTTGGCTTGAAATCCCCAGCCAAGGTAACCTGTTCGTCGTCGTCTTCCCGGCCTAAAGGCCGTCCACCCCTAAGGGCCATGCCCCCGTGGGGCATCAACACTGAGAGAGTCTGATCAAGTTGAGACAGTGCTCCAACTTGACCCTGGGTACTACCTTCGTCAACATATCAGCTGCATTCTCCTTTGTATCAACTTTCTCTAGTATCACAACTCTGTCCTCGATGATATCTCTGATAAAGTGAAACCTGACATCAATATGCTTGGTCCTCGCATGATGAACCTGATTTTTTGCCAAATGGATGGCACTCTGACTATCACAAAGAATTGTAATATCCCTCTGAGTAACACCCAAATCTTTAACCAGACCTCGAAGCCATATAGCCTCTTTCACTGCCATATACTCTGCCTCTGTAGTAGACAGCGCAACAACTGACTGTAACATGGACCGCCAAGATATAGGACCCCCTGCCAATTTAAAACAGTAACCTGTAGTAGACCGACGCCTGTCCAAATCTCCTGCATAATCTGAGTCAACATAACCTGTCACAGCTGAAACTGACGATCGCTCATAGACCAAACCGACATCCAACGTGCCTCGAAGATACCTCAAAATCCACTTGACTGCCTGCCAATGGGTTTTGCCTGGATTAGCCATGTACCGACTAACCAAACTCACTGCGTGTGCAATGTCGGGACGTGTGCAAATCATGGCATACATCAAGCTGCCAACCGCACTAGCATAAGGAACCTGTGACATGTATTCCTTCTCTGCTACAGTAGTAGGGGACTGCAAACCAGAGAGCCTGAAGTGAGCTGCCAAAGGAGTACTGACCGACTTGGCCCTATCCATGCCAAATCTATGAACTACCTTCTCAAGATATTGCCTCTGCGACAAAGACAATCTACCAAACTTCCTGTCCCTCACTATCTCCATCCCGAGTATCTTCTTTGCTGGACCCAAATCCTTCATCTCAAATTCATTGCTCAACTGAACCTTTAGCAGCTCTATCTCACGCTTACTCCTAGCAGCAATAAGCATATCATCCACGTAAAGCAATAAATAGATGTAGGAACCATCTCGAAGCCTCCTGAAATAAACACAATGATCATACTGACTTCGTGTGTATTTTTGCTTCAACATAAAAGTATCAAACCTCAAGTACCACTGACGAGAAGACTGTTTCAACCCGTATAGAGACTTTTTTAGTTTGCATACCCTGTTTTCCTTCCCAGCAATAGCATATCCATCTGGCTGAACCATGTAAATATCCTCTTCCAGATCACCGTGCAAGAAAGCAGTCTTGACATCTAGTTGCTCGAGCTCTAAGTCATACTGCGCCACCATAGCTAATAGGACACGGATAGAAGTGTGCTTAACCACCGGAGAGAAAACCTCGTTATAATCCACACTTTCTGTTTGTGCAAATCCTTTTGCTACCAATCTTGCCTTGAATCTTACACCTGCAGAATTTCCTTTGGAATCTGGAATGTCGTCTTTCAGAGTGTACACCCACTTGCATCATATCGCCCGTTTTCCCTTTGGAAGTGTCACCAGCTCCCATGTATGATTTTTGTGAAGAGACTGTATCTCCGCATCCATAGCCACCTTCCACTCATCCATATGCGAGTTTTTACAAGCTTGCTTATACGTAGTAGGTGCATCATCATACTCCCCGAAAACTGAAAAAACATAGGCTGCCATTTCCTCAAATCCATATCTGATGGGTGCTCTAGTATTCCGACGCTCTCTCTGTGCTGCCAAAGACGGCTGAGAAACCTGCTGCTCATGCTCATGCTGTACCTGTGGCTCCTCAACAGGAACCTCCTCATCTGCAATAACCTCTGGATCACCCTGTACTGTATCATGAATCCCATCATCATTACCATGACCTGAATCCGAAAAACTGTCCTGTGTACCAGACCTAGGAGTTCCAAGCTCCACCTGCAGAAAATCATCCTCATCATCAAAGCTATCACCTCTCCATACCGGAGATCCATCCTTGCATCTCTCACACTTAGGCCTTAAGAGTGCCTCCTCATGGAACTTTACGTCTCTAGAAATCTCCCACTTGCCCGTTTCAGAGCACCACAATTTGTAGCCTTTGACTGAACCTGGATAACCAAGGAATATAGCCTTCCTTGCCCTTGCTCCCAGCTTATCATCCTTCACATGAAAATAAGCAGGACAACCAAAAACTTGCAGATGTGATTGTTGGAGCGTCGCGCACGTGCACTTGCGCGCACCCCTTGGTCCACTATACATAGCAACGATATTGTCCCCAACTTAAACACCACCTATCGGGTCGGGCCTTCCATCTGGGCCTAGGTGGTGTGGGGTTTTCCCTTAAAAGGCCTCGTTACTATTAGGGAGTGGACCATTCCCTTATAAACCTTAGTGACAACTCCGCCTTACTTGATGTGGGACTATTCAAGCCAACTTCATTCCAACAATCTCCACCTTGGCGCGAATCGTCACACATCCTACAATCCATCCACCGGTCTGCAACATCTCGAAGTACACCTTCTCCTCGAGTCTCAAGTGCAGTCGTGCAACCATGATCCTGTGGGTAGCACTCGGTGTACGGGCTCGACTATTTCCGGCATTGTTGGCTCCACCTAGTCGCAACCACCGCACTAACTCCACCTCGTCCAGACTTGTAGGATATTCTCGGACACCATCTCGGCAAGGATCTGGATCATTCATCTGGCGGACCGCGCACTTGCGCTTACGCCTATCCCCTGAATAATGTGTCGCCTGCACCTCCACCTTGCCGACCAAGTCCCAGCCGAACCATCGGCTCTGATACCAATTGTTGGAGCGTCGCGCACGTGCACTTGCGCGCACCCCTTGGTCCACTATACATAGCAACGATATTGTCCTCAACTTAAACACCACCTATCGGGTCGGGCCTTCCATCTGGGCCTAGGTGGTGTGGGGTTTTCCCTTAAAAGGCCTCGTTACTATTAGGGAGTGGACCATTCCCTTATAAACCTTAGTGACAACTCCGCCTTACTTGATGTGAGACTATTCAAGCCAACTTCATCCCAACAATTTAAAACTTGGAAAATTAAAGGTTCTATCAAGTGAAGTTTTATTGCTACATCCGGCCAATCATCCATATCAACAAGGCAAAGCGCGAGCATAAGTTCAATTGCATTAATGCATATCCATTACCTTAGCATAAAATTTCAAGCCACAATGTTCAAGCATTATAATGGAGGCATCGCATGGGTTAAAAAGCAAAGAAAATCACTGTATGTAAGCAAGGTACCAAACCTGATTATAGCCACTGGCCAGTTATTTCCAGTGCCGCCTCCATGATATCCGACATTTCTTCGAAGTCTTTTTAACATTTCTTCCCATAAAACAATTGTCCTTGTTAAGACTTGTAACAAATATCATCCTGACTTAGACATAAAAGTATGTATCCCTACAGACCCTAACTCAACGTGTTTGGTGACTTCAACAATCTGAAGCTCCTCCTTGTGATAACCATTATTCTTAAAATGCTGTGTATCATTATCTGCAAAGTTGGAAACTATATTGCGAGGGGCATTGTTCAGTTGCTATACATTGGAATATGATTTTGCAATCAATATGTACAAATTGATCGCTAAATCTTCCATTTGCCTCACTTGACCTCACCGAACATATATATGACAGTTCAGATATCACTTTGTAGAAGACGTACAACTCTTGACACTTTTAACAATCTCCCAGGAAAATAATTGAATGTTTGAAACATTCACAATAAACATTCACAATAATTCAACACATACTTTCTTGGGAAATTTTTAAATGAAATAAGAATTTGTTACTTGAACTTCGTGTTTACCTAGTTATAACTGGACAAAACAATTGCAAGTCAGTAGAGAATTTGTTGTTCTTGCTATGGAAGCCATTTTTTTTATAAGCTTGATTTACTATTTTTTTTCCTTTGTTATTTTTTTTTGGTTAGAATTGAGTGAACAAATAGAGAGATCACAAGAAATCAAGATAGTAATGAATAAAGTCACAAAGTAGTAATGTTTGACTTCTGTATCTAAGATTAAAAAAAGGGAAATTTTCAAGGAGCAGTGCACACTTACCATTGTAACAAGTTGCTGGAAGGTTAAATGTCATTGTTGAGGCATGCATTCGTCCTGTACTTGTTGAAGAGAACAGTCCTGCCGCTGATGTAGATGGTGCTTCTTCTTCAGGATCGTCGATATAACAGTCTGGAATGTGGGAGATGATATGCCAGTCCTCCCCCTTGCCCTTCTCGCAGCGTCTGTGTATATCATGATTGCAATTTCCAATCTGTAGGGACTGAAGCCACCCTGGAAGCATTCTCAGATTCTCGCACCACACTATTTGCAAAGATTGAAGCATAGGAAGGTGTTGGATCCACTCTGGCAGCGCTGTCAACTGAGGCAATTTGTAAAGTTAAATAACGAAGGGAATGACGTGCTGAAAAGCCTCCTTCACCTCCTATGAATACAAATCCAACCCTGGACAGTCTGCAATGAATAAGTCGTCGAGCAAGGTTAGATATTGCAAAGCCTCAGACACAGATGTTAGATTGGTACATGACTCGATATACAATCTAAAATTTGCAAACGAAGCAAGCAAGGAGGAAGTCCTTCGAATTTGGGGCAGTAGTTAACCGTCAACTCCTTAAGGCAAGGAAATAATAGTACCTCTTTTGACGATGATGATGATAGATTCAGCTGCATAAACAACAGCTACCTTACGATAAAACTTTCAAGCCACAATATCCGAACAATGATGTTAGGTCTGTGAGTCTGTATTTCGGCACCTGCACTCACAACTTTTTCACATCAATAGAAATCCAAAACTGTGAGATCAGCACAAGAGTTTGCCAACATCCCCTGGGGTAAACATGTAATTCCTTTAAATCTCAAGAGTAACAAGATGAGGGAGGTTTTCCAATGATCTCCTCCTCAACATCATTGCAATTGCATAGTCTTAATTTTTGCAAACAAGGTAAGAAAGAACGTGTTCAATTTGGGATACTCCATAACCTCAAAGTTCTGAAGGCAAGGGAATAATGATGATGATGGCAACGACCACCATTCCTCCAAAATCTCCATTCCCTGCACTCGATATCTGAAATTATCTTAGTGCAATGCAGAATATATAACAAGTTCAAATATCACATTGAGAAGAAAATATAAATATAATAGAGGAACATCATACTTTGCATGGTCAATCTGTACGTATTTCTTGAATTGGAATTCATGTTCTATTCCCTCATTTCCAAACCCTCCATTGCCACTTACATATTCTATACTGAATCTGTGTGCTACAAATTGAGATCCCTTTATGAAGACATCTAACTCCACGCTTCAACAATCTACAAGAGGAAAATAGAAAGTATTTAAAAAAAAATTAAAAAAAAAATCTTGATGAAACTGAAACAGAACCCAATACTTTCTGCGAGATGAAATGGGAATTTATAACTTGAAAAGTCGTATCTATTGACGTTATTAATTGTTACATATATCCAGTCATTTATGTCAAGATAGAAGGGGGTTAAACAAAACCATAAACATACATACAGCTACATACTCAACAGCTCCAACTATATAGCATAACAGCTACCTTAGCATAAAACTTTCAAGGCACAATGTTCAAACCAAAAAAGATCATTCTGAACGAACGAACCAAACCTGATGATATATAGTCACTGGTGGAATTATTTCTTGCACCATCTTGATGATCTAACACAAATATGTTTTCATGATTGTAGACATTATGATATTGACTGTTTTGAATACCATTAATCATTTTGGGATCCATATCCAACAATCACTTCCCTGCAATGTTTCAAATTATATAGATAAATGTCCAAACAGGGAAAGTAATTAAGCTAACTCAAAAGATGGCTAAAACTGATTTTTAGACACAACGTTGGTTATTTAAGTAGTGCACACAAGAAGATGACTTTTTCATTGATAGAGAATTTGTTTGTTGTTATAGTCATTGCTACCAATAGTAATGCTTGTTTTTCAATTAATTGGGTGTACAAGTAGAGAAATCACCAGAAACTGAGATAACAGGTGCATCATTTAGATGATTGAGAATTAGGAATCAATTTATGAAAATATTATGCAAATCATGTGGAATTCAGAATATATACATATAAGTACATGAGTCCAGAGATCACTTTGTAGTAGAGAATTAGAGATAACACTCCATACCTTAAACAGTAATTCTTGAATTGGACTTCATGTTCCCTGCTTAACACCACGTCTCTTATCTCCATGCATGACCTTCCATAAACGTCAATGTGCCACTCTTCTGTTCAACACCTATGTTATCCAAACAGCTCCCACCTGCCATAAAGTTGGGTTTTGATGAGAATGTTTAAAAGTAGATAGAAAAAAAAAAGGGAAAATGGGAATGTAACACTTACGAGTGTAATAAGGGTTGGAATGGATGCTAATTGTTGTAGTTGAAGCATGTATTCCTCCTAAACTTGTTGAATAGGACAGAAGAGCATCCTGCCCCTGATGTAGATGCTGCTTCTTCTTCAGGATCGATATAGATATGAAGGTCTGGAATGCGGGAGATGATGTGCCAGTCCTCCCCCTTGTCCTTCTTGCATCGTCTGTGTAACTCACGATTGCAATCCCAAATCTCTAGGGACTGAAGAGTTGTGATTCGCTGCAGCCACTCTGGAAGCCTTGTCAGATTATCGCATCTCCGTATTGCCAAAGATTGAAGCCTAGGAAGGTGTTGGATCCACTCTGGCAAAGCTGTCAACTGAGGCAATTCCATAAGGAATAAAAACCGAAGGGAAATGAGGTGCTGAAGATCCTCCTCCACCTCCCTCGAGTTCAATTCCAACTCTGGACAGTTTCGAATGTACAAGTCTTCGAGCAAGGTTAGATATCGCAAACCCTTGGACAAAGATGTTAGATTTTGACAATTACAGATTCCCAATGTGGTAAGAGAGTTTTGAAACCCCTCCTCTTGGCCTTGGATCCCTCCCAACACCGGCAAACACTTTAGACTCGGACACCCAAAGATATCTAAGGTTTTGAGAGAGGTGAGTTTAGAAAGTATTCCCTCTAGCTCTGATAGAGAATCCAGTTCCCTGCACATTGAAATTTTCAAATTTTTTAGGGCTGTGAGAGTATGTATTTCTGCACCCACACTCTTTAGCTTTTCACAGTACCAGATTTTCAAAGATGTGAGAGAAGTAGAACAATTTAGGAATGTCCCTAGAGGTAAACATGTCATTTCATTAAATCCCCTAATTGTAAGGGTATTAAGAAAAGGGATGGGGTTTTCCAATGATCTCCTCAATATCATTTCATTGCCATTCTCCAAATCTAAAATTTGCAAACGAGGCAAGCTAGGAGGAAGTCCTTCCAATTTGGGGCACTCCTTAATCGTCAACTTCTCAAGGCAAGGAAATAATAGTACCTCTTCTGACAACGATAACGACGACCATTCCTCCAAATTTTCCATACATTTCAGCTTGAGTCTTTCTAATTTTGGAAAACAGGGTCCACCTACTGCTCTATTGTTTACATCATCACCAATCATGCATTTCACAGATTTCATTCCACTTATAGTTAGGTCCTTGAGGAGAAATCGTTCCCAAAGTGAAGGCAGACGTTCCCAGTTGTGGCAATTACTAAGTTTAATCTTCACCAATTTCTGAAGCTGATCCATCCAACTAGGTAACATTCTTCCTCGGTACCCATCTATGGACAATGCTTTCAAGCTCGATGGGTGCGGCTGAAGGCCTTCCTCCAACACCTTTTCGTGCAATTCAACATTTGCAGCCGCCGCCACTACGTTATCAAAGTCTCCAGCTGACCAACACAAATTTAACGAGGATATATTTTGCTTGCTCATCAAATTAGCTTCTTTTGCCTCCTCTAAGCTTCTCACATTTTCAAGCCCTCTTATTTCTATTACTCCACCAAGGAGATTCATTCCTCCCAAATCTGCAATACTTCTTCCACTCTCCATCTCCACCACAAACAAGCTCAATGTTCGGAGTTGAGTCAATTGCCCCATCCCTATTGGCATTTCTTTCAACTCCTGACATCCCCTAACGTCTAAATGTCTCAGGCCTTTCATTTTACTCATCTCTTTTGGCAATTCTTTAAGCGTCCAACAACATCTAAGTATCAAACATTGCATATTCCTTAGATTGCAAATGGATTCAGGTAACAATCTAATGTGAGTGTAAGACATATTGAGGTACCTCAAATGTTTCATCTTCCCTATCGAAGCTAGAAGCACTTTAGTATTAGTTCCACTCAAATCTAAGGCATGTAAGCAGCAATTGAGACTTTCGAAGATTACTTCAATGTTAATGCGATATTGAGAACGGAATAAAAGTGTACGTAACACTGGGTAGGATTTGAACATTGTTTCTAGATTAAAACGTTTTGCTTCTTGTTTTAATCGTGAATCAAGGGCCACTGAACAATGTCGAATGCCTTTATGTAAGGTTTTATTACCAACTTCCACAATGCCTTTCGGTAAGGTCTTACTACCGACTTCAACAATGCCGCATTCGTTCGATGACACCGAACATGCAAGATCATGGATGAGATCATGCATCTTACAAGATTCTATATCACCAAAATCGTCCAATTTTACTTCTTGAAAGAAAGACCTATGCAATAACTCATCAAAAATCAGATTGCCATATTCCTCCAACTCCATATTCCCATCTAATTGTAGAAACCCATTTGCCATCCAAAGCCGAATCAGTTCTTCTTTATTGATTTTGGAATCTTTTGGATAGATTGCACAAAAAGCAAAACATTGCTTTAAATTAGAGGGCAAGTGGTTATAACTTAATCTCAGTGCTAGAAGAATGTCAGTTCCCTTCTCCTGTGGGAGTGTCCAAATCTTACTGTCCTTTATCTGCAACCATTCAACTACCTTCTTCTTTGACTCCATTAACCTTCCCAAAGTCTTTATCGCTAAAGGTACTCCACCGCACTTTTGCACAATTTGTTTACCAATCTCTACCAACTCTGCATTTTCTTCCCTTCCATCACCAAAAGCGCATTCCTTAAACAAACTCCAACAATCTTCCTCTACTAGAAATTTTAATTGGTGTGGTGCAAGTGTGCTCACAATGGATGATACCTTTTCCAGGCGAGTAGTTACGAGGATCGAACTACCTTTAGCCCCACATCTTAGTGTTGATTTCAATCTGTTCCACTTCTCTGGATCTTCATTCCACACATCATCCAACACCAACAAAAACTTCTTTCCACTCAATTGTTCTTTTACTTGGCGTTGTATAGTATCCAAACCTTCTGTGTTACAGGCTTGTGTAGTTACTGATTCCAATATCATCGCAGCAAGCTTCTTCACCTCAAAATCTTCAGAAACACAGACCCATGCTTGTCATCATTGTAGACCAATTGAGCGAGAGTAGTCTTACCTAGTCCTCCCATACCAACTATGGAATAGACAGATACATCTTCTTCACGACTTACGTTGTTAAGCAAGACCTCCATGATTTTTTCTCTATCTGCATCTCTCCCATGGACAACATCAACTTCAAGAAAGGAGCTAGTTTCTCGGCTTTCAACCAACTCCATTCTAGTACTAGTAGGCGCGGCGCTTGAAACCAAATGGAACTTTAATCTTTCTTGTGCAATCTCCTCCAACTTGTTTAGAACTTTTTTTGTTTTTCTTGCTAAGCTTTGACGAGAAGTGAAACGATTTAAACTTGAGCAAGAGAAATCAAAAGTACCGACTTGGTCATCACTGTTGCTGGGTTGTTGGGCATTCATGGACCATTCCTCCAATATGTCGCTCGCCTCATAGGCTGCATCCTTTAGTTTTGCTAACCAGTTTGGTATCTGCTTGTTAGTAGTTTTTTCAATCTCAGCGTCTTGAAGAACTGCTTGGATGGTTGACAATATGCTAGAAAGCTTTTGTATGTCATCCTTAACGCCCATAAACAAGCCAACCTCACTTTTGATAAGGCAGTTGACGTTCTCAATCAGGACTCCAACAATTGCATCTGCCATCTTCTCTTTTCTGTTTTGCTTAATTTCTCTGATAAATTGATGAAACTGAATTTTAGACAATAAGCTAATCAAGATTCAAGTTGTAAGAGAGTTACTAACTCTTCTAGTGTTATGCTTATTATGGTAAATCAAGTTCCATTTATAATGCTATGCTTTTAGTAATTTCATTCTATAAGAAAAATCTGCAAGAAGAAGAAAATGATAGATTACTACTTACAGTAATTTAGCTTGATGATTGGTGCAGTCTCAGGTAAACGAGAGAGATGAGATTTCAGACAGGAATGAGATGGTATTATTGTGAGATGAGATTTATTATGCTATGCTTGTAGCAATATGCTATGCTTGTGACATTCAAGTTTGGATCACTTTAAATTTAAACTGAAACATGACCCAATAATTTCTTCCAAAATTTAAAGGAATTAGGAATATATAACTTGAAAAGTTATATCCAATGAAGTGATGGTGTTAATAAAAACATGAACATGTATTCAAATGCGCATTCAAGAGCACCAACTACAGGATAGCAGCTACCTTAGCATAAAACTTTCAAGCCACAATTTTCGAACAGAAAAAAAAAATCATTCTATGGAGACGAACCAAACCAAACCTGATGATATATATAATCACTCACAATTCTAGTGACATAAAGTTCCATTTATAATGCTATGCTTTCAGTAATTTCATTCTATAAGCAAAATCAGCAGCAAGAAGAAGAAAGTGATAGAGATTACTACTTACAGTAATTTAGCTTGATGATTGGTTGTAGTCTCAGGTGAAAGACAGGGATGAGATTTCAGAGATGGTATTATTGTGAGAATAGATCTGAGAAGTATTTGCTTCATTCAATTTTATCATCCTTGTTTGACTTACTTTCAATTAAAAAAACAACCCAATAGTTGGCCTCACCTCAATTAATTGTAATTAAGAATTCAAATAATTGTATTTCTGTAAGAATTAAGAGTGTGTTTGGCCTCAATAATTGAAGGCTGTTGCTAATAGAACCCATCACTTCCACTTTCAAACACCATTACCCTATGAGTCTAAGTAACACCGCCATTAAATAACTCAAATCCTTAGGCCCTGTTTGGTTTCACGTTGTAATGGGAGTGGTAATGGGAGTAGCAATGGGAGTGGTAATGGAAATGTAATAGATGTGTTTGGTTTACCTATGAATGTAATGGGAATAGGAATGTGTCTTTACGAATATGCCCTCACTACAAAGCATCAAAACTTCAACACAAGAGTAAATGAAGTCATTTTGAGGGCAAGTGAAGTCATTTTGCTTTGTTGACCATTACAATGACCAATGTAATGGCCATTCATAGGGTGGAAGGAAGGAATGGCCATTACAACCAAATTGGTAATGGGAATGATGATTACGATGCTTTTTTGTGCCACCAAACAAATGAATGCAATTGACCATTGTAATAGCCATTACATTACAATGGTCAAAGGGGTAACCAAACATGCCCTTATTTTCTCTCGATTTTGAGCGAGAAGGTGGATTCTCCGACCTCTATCAACTGACAAATACAAAAATTTACATTTCACTTCATGTTTTATTGTGTTAATGGAGACTTACTATAGGTGGCTCTACACTGTAATTGTTTGAGCAGGTCTCCACGATTTCCATTACAGAGCTAAAGGCATTTGCTTATTTAGCAGTCAGCCCTCTAAATATGAAAGAATCAATTTGACGAGGTGTGACGGTTCTCCTCCTCAGATTGACCGTAGCATTGACATCTACTTATTTTTCCTTGCACCATTTTTTGAGATATTTATATCTTTATTTCCCTCAGATGGCAGCAGCAGCATTATCTAAGACAACATCTAAGAAAGATGCTTTCCAAAAAAAAAAAAAAATACCTGGAAATTGAGGGAAAAACCTTACAATTTATCGTAGATTCATGTAAATCTAACCAATTCAAAGTTGTCCTGCAGTTACCAATATTTTAATTCAAATCCATGCACCTAAACCAACAATGATGATGACCCTCTCATCTCTATGAAAACAAACAATGTTTTAAATCCATTGTAGGATGGTTGGACCGTCAGATTTGATTACCCGGGCCATCTAATGAAGTTATAGACACTACTTAAGAAAATGAGATGGGTGGATTCACTTATATGACCTATACAAAAGTCGAGATAACCAAAGGTCCTTATTCTACAGATCTTAACTTTGATATTTGGGTATCTTCTTGGTATGATATTCAGCTAAATGATAATGTTGATGGAAGGACACCATCAAGGGTGAGATTAAGTGCGCTTTTGTTAACCATGTCTTAAAATATGTCTCGAAGAATTAAATATATTATCAGGAAGCGCACCCAATGCCAAGAGTTATGCAATAATATTGGATTAGCATAAACATACTACCCCAATACTGATGGATTCCACTAAACATGGACGGACCTACTAAGGGCGTGGCCTCTCCTCAACTTTTAAAATAATTTTATTATATACTTAACAATTAAAAAAATTAATTTTATAATGTATAATACAATATGTAAATTGTTCATTCAAATATTTTTACATCTTTCTATTGGTGTAGTAGTTGAAAGTTTGTAAATTTTTGTAAACAATCCGAGCATATTTTTTATGGCGATTCATTATACATTTTTATGGCGATTCATTATACATTTTTATGGTTATTGATAGTTACTATTTTTATCATTGTTACTCGCCTAATTTTTTTTATTTTCAATACAATTTTATAGTAATTGCAAACATTAAAAAAATTGTTTAGTTTAATAAAAATTTATTTTTGGTCCTCTCGGAGCGTATGATTTCTTTATGTCTATACAATTTTGTCATTGTGACATTCCTGTACTTTTTTGTTTTCAACGCAATTTTATATGTAATTGCAAACATTAAAGCAATGAATTGCTTGTTCATAAGTGACGTAAAACTTCCAACCAAAAAAATATTTGAAATTAATATCTAAATTAATAATTAAAGAATTCAATGAAAATATATGCCACTAGCCAACTTGTACAAAATTTGAGCCTCATATAAACAATTTTCGATGAAATTGTATTAGGATCTTATTATGTTCGTAAATTTTTGATTTTTTTAGCTTCAATAAGATATTTATCATAATTATTTTGTGATTTTAGTTATTACGTTCGTTTGCCCCTTGCTAAGGTTATTGATATTGTAAACTTATTTTGGCTTAAAATTGGATTACACTTAATTCAATTTGGTATATGCAATGTATTTTTATAGTTATATTTTTCTTATTTTACTAACTCAGGTAGACTTTTTTTTTGCTTGCCATTGCCCCCCCCCCCCCCCCCCCCCCCGACTTGAATTCTGGATCAGCCACTGCCACTAAAGAGACGTAATGAAAACTAATATGGCTATCCTTTTAGGCGATGAACAAATATTTTTGCTATTACACTTCAAAAGATACAAAATCCGACTAATGGAAGAGAAGTTACATGCTTAGTAATGATACGTCAAAATAGATCGATCATCACGGTCGTACACATGGCATAGAGACTCATCACGGGGATATAGCGTCCAGCTTGTTGGACCAACTCATAAAGCCTAGAAAAAAATAAAGCCAACTAAAGAGGTCCATACGTGGCCCACCAACAAAGAGACGTAAACATGACCCGAACCCAAGCTTGAAACAATCGGAGCCCGAATCAGGGCCCGACACGAGTTCTTTTATAAAGAAGATGAACGTTGCACCAAAAAGAGTCGTGGAAGGGGTTACGCCTCCACGAGCGCATCTTCATTAAGGAAGAAACTGTTACAAGAAACATCTCCTTACGTTGCGCCTCACATGCTTAAATCACGCACCGCGACCATTATAAAAGGTAAGGGAACATTCAACACAGGTATGCAACTTTAACTGAGTTTTGTCCAGATTTACTTCATTTTTCCAACAGAGTTAATGACTTAAGCATCAGAGTGCCTAATTCCTTATATATTATATGTTACACACAATCTGTATTTCCACTATTTCGTTACTTTTTTTCATGTCTCCTACCAAAATTAAATACCAAAGTTTCAACTAAGATGTACCAGTTGAGTTAATAGAAGTGTGGCAGATGGAATCACACGTCACAGGTTCCAAGATTTTTGTAACATGTCCTAGTTTGCTAATAAAATTTTATTGGTCCGATCCAAGATCAGAATAAACCAAATTGGATCCATAACTACTCTGCTTCCAAGCAACTACAAGAAATTTCCATTCTTTCTTGCCTATCCAGAACTACTCTGCTTCACATATTGATAAAGTTTAAATTTGTCAAAGTAAAGTAATTAAAGAGAAAACAAAATAATCAATGTACTTGGAAAACTATAATGTACCATTTTAATGCCTTATTATCTACAATATTGAGCCAATACGCCCACACAATGACCAAGTCGTTCAAGTGCATGGGAGAACATGCACCGCATTACAAATGTGGAGTATAAGTGCCTCATTTTGCCACTATATATATATTGACAGGGTCATTAGAGTTAGATTAGCTACAACCACCCTTATCTGCTAAGTCAAAACAAGCATCCCATTAAGTTATATATTGCAAATGATATTGAATCAAAGATTTCAGCAATGTTTTATGTATGAAAACAGTTCCATGCACCCTTAATTTCTTCGGATATCTTTGAGTGTACGAAAAGAACATATATTATTCAAAGTTTGAAACATAGAAACTGAAACAAAAGCCGTAAGGGACACCTCTTTGGGATCCTATTTATAGTTCATGCACTAGCAGTAATTTCATATCAAACTGAAGAGAAGAAATGGCTTCTGAATGTCAAGGTTAGAGTTCAAAACTATGTTCAATTGCTACGGCATTGCATTCTGCACCCTCATTTTTTGTATATTTTTAATTCTGAGTTATTAATTTGGTGAACAGGTAAAAGCTCGTGGCCCGAGTTGCTTGGTAAGAATGGAAATTCTGCAGCGGCAACAATAGAGAGGGAGAATCCTAATGTGGATGCAATCGTTGTGCTGGAAGGAACACGCGTGACAGGTGACTTCAGGTGTGACAGGGTCAGGGTTTGGGTCAATAGCAATGGGAATGTTGTGCAAGTACCTCGAATAGGTTAGAAAGGATGAGAACGTAGTAATGGAATGACTGTACATGGCTCGCGTTCACCACTGTTATCCAGACCCTATAAAAGTCCAGTTTAAGCTTTTAAGAATAAGGACATGTATTTGTTTGTATGTGTGATAATATGATGTTATTCAACTAAACACATGCAGTAATTAATTACTTCTCCTTTTTTTAGTGTTTGGTTTTCGTATAGCTTTTTGGATACCGGATCATACTCTAATAAAAGAGACAACAAGAAGGTGAAATGACTTATAAGGCTTATTTTTTATAATTATAAACTATATCATACTTTTATAATTAAAGACTCTTAAAATCCATAAACCCAATTCATGGTTTAAAAGTAATTAGAAAGAAATTTTTACCCTTTAACTGAAGTGATCAATTTTTAAAATTTATTCACCTTTTTAAAACCAATTATAAATTTATTTTCAGATTTTTTTTAACTTTTAAAGTATCCAGCAAGAATCGATAAGTTGTGTTTTAGGGACATGAAACAACTTTGAAAAAAAATATCAAATTGCGTTAAAAGATTGCATACTTCACTTGTTTCAATGTAACTGAAATTTGAATACAAAAATAACAACACCACATCAATATTATAGGAATATGGGATATTTTGCTAGTAATGAATTGAAAAAAAATAGGTTTTTTGTTGGGATTGGAACAACAACAAATCTATAATTAAAAAATAGTAATATAGATTTGTCGTAAAGAGTTGGGATCGTTTCAAGACCAGACACCTATCATGCGTAAAAATTGAATTTGAAACAACTGATACGATATGTATTTTTTACACTTATGCCTAAAATGGTGTTGGTTTTGCCTTGGGTCAACTACATTTATCCTGTTTTGAATAAGCATACTTCGATATGTATACATTGATAGTCCAAAACGTTTATTTTGACTAAACTAAATTCTTATATTGGATAGTATCCTCACCTTATCTTGGCACAGAAAAATGACATTTTCACAAGGAAAATCTAGCACATTTTATGTCCCGGACGTGTGAAATCAAAGACCAAATTATACAACTCATCCAAGATAACTTGCGGTGCCAACTCCACCGTCACCCGATATCTTAGATAAACTAATACCATATTATATCCCACCCTCACAAGCATTCCAATCTTGAAATTTTTTACTTCAAACACCAATAACAAATTAATTAATACCGTAATCCATGTTACCATCCAGGCAATATCTGATGTAAATGTATGGCTCGATTTATAAATGTGTCCATTATCCAAAGACCTGGTCTAATATGGAAAAAAAATGTTGATTTTTATATACTAAACGGGACAAAATTGCATCGCAGTAGTTGAATTGATTGAATGATCAAGTCGACATGAAGGATGGATAAAGATTGATATAGAATAAGTAATTCTACCTACGTGTATATGGATATTGGATTTAAAAGTCAATCATGCGTCACCCCAGTGGCGATCCTGTAATGCCTATATATAGGTGTTGCAGGTCCAGTGATTCAATATCAAACACAGAATCAAACACCACATCAAGCACAAGCACAGATGGCATTTCGTTGTGAAGGTCAGTATTAGAGGTAATATTGTTCTTCAATCACTAGGCCATTTGCAGTGTTGTTTTATGTGCTACCATCTTTTTGAATTCTGGATTACTAATTTTGAATTGTTTGATAATAAACACAGGTAAAAGTTCGTGGCCAGAGCTGGTTGGTGTGAATGGAGAAGCAGCAGCAGCGACAATAGAATCACAGAACCATAATGTGAATGCTATAATTGTACCAGAAGGATCATCGGTAATCTTGGACTTCAGGTGCAACAGGGTTTGGGTGTGGGTCAGTAAGAGGACAGGAAAGGTTATACGAGCACCCAAGATTGGTTAAGGAGAAATGAAATTTAGGGATTATCCGATCATATGTTATAAAAAAAATGTGGACGCTAGTCTGCATAAGGATACTTTTCTGTAACAAACAGTGTATTATTTTACAAGAATAAAATGATTAAGTGGTTCATTTAATCCCCTGAATGTGTTTTCTGCTTATCTTGATGGGCATTCTAATCATTCTGATGCACATTTGTTCTTATTATACTTCGACAAATTTGTTACATCCTTAATCTAATGTACAAGTTTTACAATGTTAGAAATCTTGCATCCTTTGTATTAACTGATATTAAAGTAATGAAAACAACATCCCAAAATTCACACCGCGTCAAAATTTAAAAAAAAAAAAAAGACAACAAAAATAATACATACAAGAAAGTAGAAAACACTGCAAAGTGACAAGGGCTGAACTAATGGGTTCTTCTCCTATTTTTAGCCCAAACCTAATTGACAAGCACTGATAAACACCATAGCAGAGATGGAAGGAAAGATGGTATCAGAAGGTCCAGGGCACCTAGGCGGGTTCTGGGCGGGCCTACTGCTCGATGTTACAAATCCTTCAAACCTCATTTTTAGCTTCCCTTTGCCAAAATATCTTCCTAGTGTTTTTTATTCATAATTTTATTTTGACATCTGCAAGATAATCATCTAATGCATATTATTAACTTCACGGATGTAAAAATTTGCCAAATTATTTATGAAATAAATCCCCCTATACCAAGTGATCATAGAAATTAGCAAAAGGTCAAAAAGGTTTTTCTGCGCGATACAATTTTGGTAATGTTAAATGCCTTTTACCAGTTGAGAATAATAATAATAATAATCATCAGACACCACCTTCATATACAAAGCTTGCATGCATTCTTGCACTTAGTCGTGTGCATTATAAGTGAAGTATTGTTTACATAGTTCAGAGACAATTTTGGATCAAAAATTCTAGAGAGTTAGGCCCCTAGCGTTAGAGAGGCTGTGTGTGTGTGTGTTCGATTGGTGGATTATAAGGATATCTGGGATTATGGAGGGTATTGAGACTCCTTGGAGTAGGCCTGGCGCGTGGCCTGACTCTCTAAACCGACTCAATTTGGATATTAGAGCATATAATGAAAACATGTCGGGGGCAAGGATTCATCATTGTCGGCCTAATTTGTACTGGATGTGTCTTCAAGCCCTGTCATGAGGATTTTACGAATTAGGGACTCTACAACAGAAATGTGATAGTCTTGCATGATTTCATTTGTTTGAAGGGTTGCAATTAGTAACCAAGTTGTCCCATCCAAAACCATTGTAAGCAAAGATTCTTTGTTGAAAATTTTCTCAATCTGTGAATGTGTATGTACTATCAATTTTCTCAAATTGATATTTACTCATAATAAGGTTTTCAAAGCCAAACTCATACAAATTGAACATGAGAAACAACTTTAACACAGTCATTCAACTCATTGCAAAGAGACCGAATAAAATAAAGCACATTATATGTTTTGATAAGCTAGCAAACAAATCAGCGGCTGTAGTTTATTCCAGTAAGTTCCCATGAAGCAAAGAAGCTTGTCAGTGCTTCACAGTTTCTTTTGCCGGACTGAATTTACACTTGTATGTCTACCTAGGTAGCCATTTGGGATAAGTGTTTAGGTAGTTCTAAGCACAGGAGGATTGCATTAAAAAGGAATAGTTGACATCCCAACTAGCTTGGCACCCCAATGTTCCTCCTGTCATTTGTATAATCCCTGAAATTGCCCAGAAGAACCTCCAAAACAGCCCAGTTGAGCCCAAAAACAGTCGTCAGTGTGTTTGAAGCTAAATGAAGTATTATGGTTTGGTTTTATGTATGAATTGGATTTATGTTACTAGAATTAAGTGGTACAAATAGGTTGTAGGTGGTGACAACATCAGATTTTTACATTTCAGACGTTGGGTTGAATTTGTTGGTGGAAATGACCACTTATGGTGGTTTGCAATCACTAAGAGAGAATTAAAACACAACAAAGGAAACTGTTTTTATTCAAAGAGAAAGGAGAACAATCTCACACTTCTACTCTCTTATTTCTCTCTTTGTTTTCCACACTTAGAACACACACATCCTCTACCTATTTATAGGTAAATGGTAATACAACAAAGTCTACAAAGGAGGCAACAAACATCAACAATGGTGGCTATGGTTGGTACAACAACCATCAACAATGGTGGCTATGGTTGGTACAACAACCATGGTTGTTGAAGACCATCTAGACATTGAAGACCATCTAGAAGTTGAAGACCATCTAGATGTTAAGTTTATTTCCAGCAAATTCCCCCCTTAAACTTAATCGAGGGATATCATTCCGAGCATGTACTTCAATCTGGTAAATGTTTCACCCTTCAGTGGCTTTGTAAAGATATCTGCAACTTGGTCATTTGACTTGCAGGATATCAGTTCAACTTCTTTGTTCTTCACGTGTTCTCGAATGAAATGATAACGTGTATCGATGTGTTTGGTTCTTTCATGATACACAGGATTTTTCGCCAAAGCAATTGCTGATCGATTATCAACATAAATCCCTGTGAGAATTTCTTGAGGAAATCCCAAATGCTTTAGCATATTTCGCAACCATATTGCATGACATACAGCTGAGTTAGCTGCAACATATTCAGCTTCACAACTCGATAGCGTCACTATCGATTGCTTCTTGGATGACCAAGTGAACGATGTATCTCCCATGAAAAAGACAAACCCTGTTGTACTTTTCCTTTCATCCAAGTCTCCACCCCAATCACTATCCGAGTAACCAGTAAGCCTGAAGTTTTCACATGAAGTATAGAACATACCTTCATTCACCGTTCCTTTGATGTAGCGGAGAATTCTCTTGGCTGCATTCAAGTGACATTGATCTGGTGTCTCCATATATCTGCTGATCAGTCCTACTCCATAGAGTATGTCTGGTCTGGTACATGTCAAGTATCTCAAGCTTCCTACTAAGCTTTTAAAGTATGTTGGATTAACATTTCCCACTTTATTCTTCCTCCTCAATTCCAGTCCACTCTCAACTGGAGTTGAGACCGGATTGCTTTTGTCCATCTTGAATTTCTCAAGAATGTTCTTGGCATAACCACTTTGGGATACAAAAATCCCATCTTCTTTCTGTGTCACTTCGAGGCCAAGAAAGTGTGCCATCAGACCAATGTCTGTCATCTCAAACTCTTGCACCATGCTTTTCTTGAAAACCTCGAACATGATTGAGTTGTTGCCGGTGAAAATTAAATCATCGACATACAAGCATGCAAATAACATGCTTCCATCAGCTTCTTTCTTCACATACATCGCGTGCTCATATGGACATTTTTCAAATCCATTTTCTTGGAAATACTTGTCAATCCTGGTATTCCAAGCACGTGGAGCCTGCTTTAGGCCATAAAGAGCCTTCTTCAACTTGTACACTTTAGTTTCGTTGCCGGCTTCAACATATCCAAGCGGCTGGTCAACATAGATTTCTTCTTCCAGGAAACCATTCAGAAATGCTGACTTCACATCAAGTTGATAGATCTTCCACTTATGTTGTGCAGCTAGTGAGATCACCAGTCTGATTGTTTCCAGTCGGGCTACAGGAGCAAATACTTCTCCGTAGTCAATGCCTTCTCTTTGTTTATAGCCTTTTGCCACTAGTCTTGCCTTGTACCTTTGTACTTCACCTTTGGCATTCTTTTTTGTTTTGTAGACCCATTTTACACCAATAGCTTTCTTTCCTTCTGGTAGATCAGTTAGCTTCCAGGTGTCATTCTTTTCAATGGCATGAATTTCTTCATCCATTGCTTTCACCCATTTTTCTTCTGTGACAGCTTCTGTGAAGTTGAGTGGGTCACAATCAGCGAAGAAACAAAATAAATTTGTATCCTCGCTGACTTCGGTGGCATCATATAAATCTTGTAAATTTCTCATCCCTCTTGGTCCTTCTGGTGAGGATGTTGATGATGAAATTGCTGATGACGAAGGTGACACCGATGTTGGTGTAGGAAATCCATGTACCGGAGTTTGTGGCTCATCTATCGGACCTTCTGAAGGTATTGTTGATACTCCTTCTTCATTTTCAAGGATCAAATCAGTATTGATCCATCTAGTTTCCTCTTGATCACTATCCCAGTGCCAAGCTTTATCTTCTTCAAAGATGACGTCTCTACTCATGATCACCTTCTTTGTGATGGGATTATATAACTTATATCCCATTCTTCTGTCACCATATCCAACAAAAATGCATTTCTCACTTTTGTCGTCGAGTTTGGACCTTCTCGCCTCAGGTATCTTTGTATAAGCCACACAGCCAAAAACTCGGAGATGAGTAACACTTGGCTTGTGACCACTCCATGCTTCTTCTGGAGTGACATTTTGCAATCTCCTGGTTGGGCAGCGATTCAGTAAATATACTGCACATGACACAGCTTCAGCCCAGTATTGCTTGGGCAAACTTTTTCCTTTGAGCAGACTCCTTGCCATATCAAGAATTGTTCGATTCTTTCTTTCTGCAACACCATTCAGCTGCGGCGTATGAGCTGGTGTCATCTGATGCCTGATGCCTTGTTCCTTGCAGAAGTTTTCGAAGGCATCTGATGTGTATTCTCCACCTTGATCAGATCTCAAGGTTCTGATGTAGTAGCCGCTCTGCTTCTCAACAAATGCTTTAAACTCTTTAAAGCAATTCATTACTTCTGACTTCCTTTTTAAAAAATACACCCATGTCTTTCTGCTACAGTCATCAATGAATGTAAGGAAGTACTTATTTTGTCCAGTTGACATTGGCTTCAATGGACCACACACGTCAGTGTGCACTAACTCCAGCGGCTTCTTTGATTGCCAGTTTACTTCTTTAACAAAGTTAGCTCTGTGTTGCTTGCTGAGGACACAGTGCTCACAGATTTCATCTGGATGGTCAATATGGGGCATACCTTTGACCATTTTCTTGCTAACTAGCATCTTCAAACTTGAAAAATTCAGATGTCCAAGTCTCAAATGCCAGAGCCACTCTTCATTGTTGGCGACGGCGCTCAAGCACTTTGCTGCATCATATTGAATGTTTAGTGGAAACATCCTATTTTTGGACATTTTCACATAGGCAATCAGTCTTCCATTGGCATCCTTGATTGTAAGATGATGGTCCTTCATGTAGAGAAAATAACCTCTCTCCAGGAGTTGACCCATACTCAACATGTTGTGTTTCATGGCTGGAACATAATACACATTTGAGATGTAGTCATGATCTCCATTTTTCATCTTGATTAGGACGTCGCCTTTTCCCTTCACAGGAATCTTCGAGGAGTCACCAAATGAGACTTGTCCTTGCACAGTCTCATCTAGATCAACAAATAGCTCCCGTTGTCCGCACATGTGATTGCTGGCTCCAGAATCTAGATACCAAACATTATTTTGGTTCTGTCCAGAACCTTGCTGGGCAAATAATGCAGCTGGACCTTTTATGGTAGTCTCTTGCTCTGCATAATTGACTTGTTCTTGAACTGCTGCTGGAGGATTTCCACGACATTCTGTGCTATAGTGCCCATATTTATTACAATTATAGCACTGTACATTTCTTTTGTCACGGTAATTGTAACCTCCTCCTCTTCCTTTCGATCTTCCTCTAGGAGCATAAGCTTGTTGGCCTCGTCCTCCTTTGGTAGTGTCTCTACCGCCATTGCCTCTGGGTCCTGTATTCCCAGATCCTCGTCCACGAGATCCATGACCTCGTCCTTGTCCTCGTCCTCTTTGTGATGTCATTCCTTGTTCGTAGCTATCATTCCTGAGG
Organism: Berberis vulgaris; assembly: GCA_963556465.1. NCBI lineage: Eukaryota > Viridiplantae > Streptophyta > Magnoliopsida > Ranunculales > Berberidaceae > Berberis > Berberis vulgaris. The sequence goes on from OY747126.1 coordinate 89,748,188, forward strand.
GACAGCTTGGAATGCAAGGCATGCTTCATTGCCTTGTCTTCACCTCTTTTCACAATTTTCTGTTCATGGGCTTGTAATGAACCCACAAGCTCATCTACCGTCATCGTGTCCAAATCTTTGGACTCTTCAATGGCCACGACAACATAGTCGAATCTTGGATCTAGGGATCTCAAGAATTTTTCAATAACTCGACTTTCTGTGAGAGCTTCTCCATTTCTTCTTATCTGATTAACGATTACCATAACTCTAGTATAGTAATCGGAAATAGATTCTGAGGACTTCATCTGCAATGATTCAAATTCACCTCGCAATGTTTGGAGGCGAATCTTTTTTATTTTGTCGGCACCCCGGTATACTCTTTGTAGAGTTTCCCATATGCCTTTTGACGTTTCTGCGGAAGCAATGATCTCGAACGTGGCTTCATCGAGACCTTGATAAAGAATAGACTTTGCTTTGCAGTCTTTCTTTCTATTGGCCTTGAGGACCAACTTCTCTGCATCTGGCAAGCTTTTTTCTTCTTCTTTGGACACTGGTTCGTCGTAGCCATCTTCTACGAGCTCTAGACACTCCTGTGCGCCAAGTAATGCCTTCAATTGGATACACCAATTGTCATAATTTTCTTTGGTCAGCTTCGGGATAAGGACTTGAGCACTTCCATTTGCCATTGGAGCAAAAGTATACACAGTAATGTATTTATGAACACTACCGTATATATGAATAGTTGTGTACTGTATGAACAGTGAACAATACCGTATAGTAAACAGTATCTGTAACAGTACAGTGTGAACAGTGTCGTCGTCTTGTGAACAGTAACTTACAGAGAATCAGAATTTTGAAGAGAGTAGAAACTTGCAGAGAGCCTAGCTCTGATACCAGTTGTTGGTGGAAATGACCACTTATGGTGGTTTGCAATCACTAAGAGAGAATTAAAACACAACAAAGGAAACTGTTTTTATTCAAAGAGAAAGGAGAACAATCTCACACTTCTACTCTCTTATTTCTCTCTTTGTTTTCCACACTTAGAACACACACATCCTCTACCTATTTATAGGTAAATGGTAATACAACAAAGTCTACAAAGGAGGCAACAAACATCAACAATGGTGGCTATGGTTGGTACAACAACCATCAACAATGGTGGCTATGGTTGGTACAACAACCATGGTTGTTGAAGACCATCTAGACATTGAAGACCATCTAGAAGTTGAAGACCATCTAGATGTTAAGTTTATTTCCAGCAGAATTTTCATTTTCAATTTCAGCTCGTCTTTGGTTGAAAAAAATACAGAAAAACTTGAGAACATGATACTGAAGATGAACATATCTCTTTAGCTTTTCAAATATCTTTTACCCCACGTACCTTCAAAAGTTTATTTCCATGATTGTGAGAGAAAACATTAGGTTGAAGGTCAAGATCTCTTTTCGATATCCTTCTTTGTCTCTCTCCCTAATGTTCTTTTATCAAAAAAATTGATCATATTCAGCTATTTCAGTGATTGAGTTCCTATTTTCTTTGAACTGGGACTTTTCCTAGCTAGCTCCGAACGAAAATTAACTAGTATGTACTGAATTTGTTTGTTGTTCGTATATTTGATATTGGTACAGTAGTTGTTAAATGTTGATAATACTGAATTGTCGGAGAGAGCTGTGAAACCCTAGGATCCCCATTGCTGGCACACTCTATACTGGGACAAGTACAATATACAATCTGGGATTGCTAAGGTGAGTTTATGTATCCCTCCAGCTCAGAGCAATTTGAAATTGTGAATGATTTTAAGGCTCTGAGAGTCTCTATTTCCAATCAACCCGCTGAAATTCCAAGGATATTAAGTAGAGCCAGTCTAATCTCCAACTAATTTAAGGCAAGCAAATATTTCTGATGATGGCAATCACAACAATTCCTTCAACTTCTACATTGTCATTTGAGATGATTTTTCTAGGGGGGGTATATGCTAGGCAAAGTGTGCAACTGAATTTCACAGTTGTTGCAATTAGTAACCAACTTCTCAAGTTGCCCCATCCAACTAAATTTTATTTGTGAGATTCTGTGTTGAAAGTTTTCTCAATTTGTGAATGTATTACATAACGCGCAGTCAATAGTACATATTACTCATAATAAGGTTTTCGAAGCCAAACATATACAAACTGAACATAGGAAACATCTTAACATACTGTGATTAATTCAACTCATCGCAAAAAAGGATGGGCAAAACAAAGGACATTACATGTTTTGGATAAGCTAGCAAACAAATCAGCAGCTGTATTTGATTCTATGTAACATGCGGGAGACTAGGACCTCTTCACAATTTCAAAGCCTTTCCTCAATCCAGTAAACTCCCATGAAGCAAATAAGCTTCTCCTTGCTTTCTACAGTTTCTTTTGCTGGACTGAATTGACACTTCTATGGCTGCCTATGTAGCCCTCTGGGACAAGTGTATAGGTAGTTTGAAGCCTGTGAGAATTGCATAAAGAGGAATAGTTGACATCCCAACTAGGTTGGCACCCCAACGTTCCTCACTATCATTTGCATATGCCTGGCCTGAACCTCCAACAACATCCCACTTGCGACCAAAAACAGTCGGTAACCCTGTCGTAGTATATTTGCTTGCTGATCACACATTTCCAAACCATAACGGATGGCTTCAATTCAAATGTTGACTTCGACCCTTCTGTCACTTATTAATCCTCCTACATCGGCGTCAATATTTGAGTGATCCATTCATCTAGAGGGTGATACTGTCACAAAGAGTGGAAGAGGGAGCGGTCAGCTGGTTCAATATCATTGACAAGATTTAATTCAATATGCTTCATTAATTAAAACATGTATAGTTCAGAAATTTTTAATGCAATATGGTTAATTAATTAAATGATGTGTAGTTCAGAAAATATTTAATTCATGCTCTGAAATTTGACACCAATGCTGGATGTCAGTTGGAAATTCTTTATAACTTTACCATGTAGTCTCGTTGGTGATATGAACTATGTGTCTCTCTTTCTATGATTATGTTGATAACTTGACCTGCAATGTTGAAAATTAGGAGACACTTAATATCTGATGATATCTTGAGAATCATATGCACTGAAGATAATATAAATAACAATACAGATATCACTTTACAGAAGAAAATCAACAAATGGAGAGAACATACATACCTTGCATTGTTTCCCTGCTCTAAACCCATTGCTACTAACATATTCTTCAATGAAATATCACACAAGTTCCTTTTAACAATCTACGGACAAGATAATGGACAATTAGAAAAAAAAATTGATAAACTTGAAATAGAACAGAGTACTTACTTCAAAAAATTAAATGAATTGGGAATTTAAAACTTGGAAAATTAAAGGCTCTATCAAGTGAAGTTTTATTGCTACATCCGGCCAATCATCCATATCAACAAGGCAAAGCATGAGCACAAGTTCAATTGCATTAATGCATATCCATTACTTTAGCATAGAATTTCAAGCTACAATGTTCAAGCATTATAATTGAGGTATCGGCATGGGTTAAAAAAGCAAAGAAAATCACTGTATGTAAGCAAGGTACCAAACCTGATTATAGCCACTGGCCAGTTATTTCCAGTGCCACCTCCATGATATCAGACATTTCTTCGAAGTCTTTTTAACATTTCTTCCCATAAAACAATTGTCCTTGTTAAGACTTGCAACAAATATCATCCTGAATTAGACATAAAAGTATGTATCCCTACAGACCTAACTCAACGTGTTTGGTGACTTCAACAATCTGAAGCTCCTCCTTGTGATAACCATTATTCTTAAAATGCTATGTGCATCATTATCTGCAAAGTTGGAAACTATATTGCGAGTGGCATTGTTCAGTTGCTATACCTTGGAATATGATATTGCAATCAATATGTACAAATTGATCGCTAATTCTTCCATTTGCCTCACTTGACCTTAGCGAACATATATATGACAGTTCAGATATCACTTTGTAGAAGACATACAACTCTTGACACTTTTAACAATCTCCCAGGAAAATAATTGAATGTTTGAAACATTCACAATAGACTTTTTTTTTTAGAAAGGACACGATTAGACCATAATTCAACACATACTTTCTTTGGAAATTTTTAAATGAAATAAGAATTTGTAACTTGAACTTCGTGTTTACCTAGTTATAACTGGACAAGACAATTGCAAGTCAGTAGAGAATTTGTTGTTCTTGCTATGGATGCCACTGAAATAAGAATTTCGTATTTTTTTTTCCTTTTTTTTTTTTTTTGTTAGAATTGAGTGTACAAATAGAGAGATAGTAATGAATAAAGTCACAAAGTAGTAATGTTTGATTTCTGTATCTAAGATTGAAAAAGGGAAATTTTCATGGAGCAGTGCACACTTACCATTGTAACAAGTTGCAGGAAGGTTAAATGTTGTTGTTGAGGAATGCATTCGTCCTGTACTTGTTGAAGAGAACATTCTTGCCACTGATGTAGATGGTGCTTCTTCTTCAGGATCGTCGATATAACAGTCTGGAATGTGGGAGATGATATGCCAGTCGTCCCCCTTGACCTTCTCGCAGAGTCTGTGTATATCATGATTGCAATTTCCAATCCGTATGGACTGAAGCCACACTGGAAACATTCTCAGATTCTCGCACCATACTATTTGCAAAGATTGAAGCATAGGAAGGTGTTGGATCCACTCTGGCAGAGCTGTCAACTGAGACAATTTGTAAAGTCTTAAATAACGAAGGGAAATGACGTGCTGAAAAGCCTCCCCGCAACGATGCATGGACTCGGATACATGTGTTGTGTCGGACACGGACACAACTCGGCGACACATCAAACCTTATTTTTATTTTTATATTTTTTTGTTAAAAAACTATTAACTTAAACAATAATTAATAATCCAAACTTATAAAACATCTAAAACTTTACACATAAAAACACTGACAGTTGCAACTTGCCGACTTGCAGGTAGCATTGCTAGTATTGAACACTGACGGTTTTTCATATGTTGCAAACTTGCAGGTAGTATTGCTAGAATATTTTACGGCATATGGAAAAGAACAGGAAAAGAACTTACATGAAGATAAGTGTTGCAGCTTGTAAATGCAGAGTTGAAGACAATAATCAGATGTGAACTCCAATTAAAAAAAAACAACCCACTGTCAGCAATTGATAATTAGAGTGAGAACTGAGAAGAGAAGTTGATCAATCTAATGTAATTATGTAACTCACCTCCAGTCAGTAACCAAAGTTAATCATCTGATGCATTGAGAATTAGAATTGCATATGCTACTTTGAAGTTATAACGGCACAAAATCTTTTCTCACTAAAAAAAAGGCTCAACATTGAATCCCACTTACTGAGAAGGGGTAACTAGAAAATATTGAGAAATTGCAGCTTCTGTCCCCAGCTTAAACTTCAACAACAGCTTGAGTGCTTCACGTCCTTGTGGCCCAAAGATCTTTACGGGTCTTATATCAGATCTATCCTGTATGACTTTGCCTTCATTATCTCCTGAATCATGACATTGTCGTTTGTCTTGTTCCAGTTGATTAGTTGCAAGTTCATCTCCAAATATCTACAACAAATTCACAAAAAAGTTAGAGAGAGTGAGAAGAGTAAGAGACGAACCTGAGAGATGGAGAGGATAACACGCAAAGCGGGAAGACCACGAACACAGACCTGTCTTCTTCTTCTTCTCAATAGTATGTCTTCTTCCTCTTCTTCTCAACAGACGAATCTTTTTCTTTCAACAGTCTGTCTGCTTCAGTCCGACGGATCTTCTTCTTCCAACAGTCAGACAGTCTGCAATGAATAAGTCGTCGAGCAAGGTTAGATATTGAAAAGCCTCCGACACAGATGTTAGATTGGTACATGACTCGATATACAATCTAAAATTTGCAAACGAAGTAAGCAAGGAGGAAGTCCTTCCAATTTGGGGCAGTAGTTAACCGTCAACTCCTTAAGGCAATGAAATAATAATACCTCTTTTGACGATGATGATGACAATGATAGATTCAGCTGCATAAACAACAGCTACCTTACGATAAAACTTTAAGCCACAACATCCGAACAATGATGTTAGGTCTGTGTGTATTTCGGCACCTGCACTCACAACTTTTTCACACCAATAGAAATCCAAATCTGTGAGATCAGCACAAGAGTTTGCCAACATCCCTGGGGGTAAACATGTAATTCCTTTAAATCTCAAGAGTAACAAGATGAGGGAGATTTTCCAATGATCTCCTCCTCAACATCATTGCAATTGCAGAGTCTTAGTGCAATGCAGAATATATAACAACGACCGCCATTCCTCCAAAATCTCCATTCCCTGCACTCGATATCTGAAATTATCTTAGTGCAATGCAGAATATATAACAAGTTCAAATATCACATTGAGAAGAAAATATAAATATAATAGAGGAACATCATACTTTGCATGGTCAATCTGTACGTATTTCTTGAATTGGAATTCATGTTCACTTCCCTCATTTCTAAACCCTCCAATGCCACTTACATATTCTATACTGAATCTGTGTGCTACAAATTGAAACCCCTATATGAAGACATCTAACTCCACGCTTCAACAATCTACAACAGGAAAATAGAAAGTATTTAAAAAAAAAATCTTGATGAAACTGAAAAGAGAACCCAATACTTTCTGCGAGATGAAATGGGAATTTATAACTTGAAAAGTTGTATCTATTGACGTTATTAGTTGTTACATATATCCAGTCATTTATGTCAAGATAGAAGGGGGTTAAACAAAACCATAAACATACATACAGCTACATGCTCAACAGCTCCAAGCCTCCAACTATATAGCATAACAACTACCTTAGCATAAAACTTTCAAGGCACAATGTTCAAACCAAAAAAGATCATTGTGAAGGAACGAACCAAACCTGATGATATATAGTCACCGATGATATATAGTGACTGGTGTAATTAGTTCTTGCGCCATCTTGATGATCTAACACAAATATGTTTTCATGATTGTAGACATTATGATATTGACTGTTTTGAATACCATTAATCATTTTGGGCTCCATATCCAACAATCACTTCCCTGCCATGTTTCAAATTATATAGATAAATGTCCAAACAGAGAAAGTAATTAAGCTAACTCAAAAGATGGCTAAAACTGATTTTTAGACACAGCGTTGGTAATTTAAGTAGTGCACACAAGAAGATGACTTCTTCAGTGATAGATAATTTGTTTGTTGTTGTAGTCATCGCTACCAGTAGTAATGCTTGTTTTTCAATGAATTGGGTGTACAAGTAGAAAAATCACCAGAAACTGAGATAATAGGTGCATTCATTTAGATGATTGAGTAGATAGACATAAATCAAGTCACAGATCAGTAATGTTGAAAATTAGGAATCAATTTATGAAAATATACTGCAAATCAAGTGGAATTCAGAATATATACACACAAGTACACGAGTCCAGATATCGGTTTGTAGTAGAGAATTAGAGATAACACTTGCGAGTGTAATAAGGGTTGGAATGGATGCTAATTGTTGTAGTTGAGGCATGTATTCCTCCTAAATTTGTTGAATAGGACAGAAGAGCATCCTGCCCCTGATGTAGATGCTGCTTCTTCTTCAGGATCGCTGATATTGATATCAAGGTGTGGAATGCGGGAGATGATGTGCCAGTCCTCCCCCTTGTGTAACTCACGATTGCAATCCCTAATCTCTAGGGACTGAAGAGTTGTGATTCGCTGCAGCCACTCTGGAAGCCTTGTCAGATTATTGCATTGCCATATACTCAAAGATTGAAGCCTAGGAAGGTGTTGGATCCACTCTGGCAAAGCTGTCAAGCGTGGCAATCCCGCAAGCTGTAAATCACGAAGGGAAATGAGGTGCTGAAGATCCTCCTCCACCTCCCTCGAGTTCAATTCCAACTCTAGACCGGATACAATGCTTAAGCTTTTGAGCAAGGTTAGATATCGCAAACCCTTGGACACAGATGTTAGATTTTGACAAAAATAGATTCCCAATGTGGTAAGAGAGTTTTGAAACCCATTCTCTTGGCCTTGGATCCCTCCCAACACCGGCAAACACTTTAGACGAGGGCAACAATTGATAAATAATGTTTTGAGAGAGGTGAGTTTAGAAAGTATTCCCTCTAGCTCTGATAGAGAATCCAGTTCCCTCCACCCTTGAATCGTCAAATTTTTTAGGGCTGTGAGAGTGTGTATCCCTTGGGGTAAACATGTCATTTCATTAAATTCCCAAATTTCAAGGGTATTAAGAAGAGGAATGGGGTTTTCCAATGATCTCCTCAGCATCATTTCATTGCCTTCCTCCAAATGTAAAATTTGCAAACGAGGCAAGCTAGGAGGAAGTCCTTCCAATTTGGGGCACTCCACAATCATCAACTCCTCAAGGCAAGGAAATAATAGTACCTTTTCTGACAACGACAACAATGACCATTCCTCCAAATTCTCCATACATTTCAGCTTGAGTCTTTCTAATTTTGGAAAACAGGGCCCACCTACTGCTCTATTGTTTACATCATCACCAATCATGCATTTCACATATTTCATTCCACTTATAGTTAGGTTCTTGAGGAGAGGTCGTTCCCAAAGTGGAGGCAGACGTTCACAGTTGTGGCAATAACTAAGTTCAATCATCACCAATTTCTCAAGCTGATTAATCCAACTAGGCAACATTCTTCCTCCGTACCCACTTATGGTCAATGCTTTCAAGCTCGATGGGTGTGGCTGGAGGCCTTTCTCCAACACCTTTTCGTGCAATTCAACATCTGCAGCCGCCACTGCTACATTATCAAAGTCTCTAGCTGACCAACATAATTTTAACGAGGATATATTTTGCTTGCTCATCAAATTAGCTTCTTTTGCCTCCTCTAAGCTTCTCACATTTTCAAGCCCTCTTATTTCTATTACTCCACTAAGGAGATTTATTCCTCCCAAATCTGCAATACTTCTACCCCTCTCCATCCCCACCACAAACAAGCTCAATGTTCGGAGTTGAGTCAATTGCCCTATCCCTATTGGCATTTTTTTCAACTTGTCACATTCCCTAACATCTAGATGTCTCAGGCCTTTCATTTTACTCATCTCTTTTGGCAATTCTTCAAGCTCGCTACACCATCGAAGTTTCAAACATTGCAGATTCCTTAGATTGCAAATGGATTCAGGTAACAATCTAATGTCAGTGTCAGACATATTGAGGTACCTCAAATGTTTCATCTTCCCTATCGAAGCCGGAAGCACTTTAGTATTAGTTTTACTCAAATCTAAGGCATGTAAGCAACAACTGAGACTTTCAAAGATTACTTCAATGTTAATGTAGTATTGAGGACAGAATAAAAGTGTACGTAACACTGGGTAGGATTTGAATATTGTTTCAAGATTAAAATGTTTTGCTTCTCCTTTTGTTCGTGAATCAAGGACCAGTGAACAATGTTGGATGCCTTTCGGTAAGGTCTTACTACCGACTTCAACAATGCCGCATTCGTTCGATGACACCGAACATGCAAGATCATGGATGAGATCATGCATCTTAGTTTGTTCCACTTCTCTTGATCTTCATTCCACACATCATCCAAAACCAACAAAAACTTCTTTCCACTCAATTCTTTTTTTACTTGGCGTTGTATGGTATCCAAACCTTCTGTCTTACAGGCTTGTGTAATTATTGATTCCAGTATCATCGCAGCAAGCTGCTTCACCTCAAAATCTTCAGAAACGCAGACCCATGCTCTCTTCTCGAAATGCGCAGCTATCTTGTCATCATTATAGACCAATTGAGCAAGAGTAGTCTTCCCCAGTCCACCCATACCAACTATGGAATAGACAGATACATCTTCTTCACGACTTACATTGTTAAGCAAGACCTCTATGATCTTTTCTCTATCCGCATCTCTTCCATGGACAACGTCAGCTTCAAGAAATGAGCTAGTTTCTCGGCTTTCAACTAACTCCATTCTAGTACTAGTAGGCACGGGGCTTGAAATCAAATGGAACTTTGATCTTTCTTGTGCAATCTCCTCCAACTTGTTTATAGCTTTTTTTGTTTTTCTTGCTATGCTTTGACGAGAAGTGCAACGGTTTAAACTTAAGCAAGAGAAATCAGAAGTACCCACTTGGTCATCATTGGAACTAGGTTGCTGGGCATTCATGGACCATTCCTCCAGTATGTCACTCGCCTCATAGGCTGCATCCTTCAGTTTTGCTAACCAGTTTGCGATTTGGTAGTTGGTAGCTTTTTCAATCTCAGCGTCTTGAAGAACTGCTCGGATGGTTGACAATGTGCTGGAAAGCTTTTGTATGTCATCCTTAACGCCCATAAACAAGTCAACCTCACTTTTGATAAGGGAGTTGGCGTTCTCAATCAATACTCCAACGATTGCATCTGCCATCTTCTCCTTTCTGTTTTGCTTAATTTCTCTGAGAAATCAATGAAACTGAATTTTAATTAGACAATAAGCTAATCAAAATCATGTTGTAAGAAACAATTCTAGTGACATAAAGTTCCATTCATATTAATGCTATGCTTGTAGTAATTTCATTGTATAAGAAAAATGTGCAAGAAGAAGAAAGTGATAGAGACTACTACACTTACAGTAATTAGATTGGTTGCAGTCTCAGGTAAAACTTAAAAGAAAGAGATGAGATTTCAGACAGAAATGAGAACAGATCTGAGGGAGGAAGAGAGTATTTGCTTCATTCAATCTTATCATCCATCGTTGACTTACTTTCAATAAAAACAACCCAATAATTGGCCACACCTCAATTAATTGTAGTTAAAAATTCAAATAGTTGTATTTAAGAACTGAGGAATCAATGAGACTTCATTAGTGAATGAGCTAATGCAGATTTCATGCATATGCATATAAAAAAAGAGAGTGAGAGTTAACAAAGATTCTAAGTGTAGTATCTCATGTATGTAGAAGAAAACCATAAAGATTCCTTTCTAAAAGCGAGATCTAGAAGAAGAAGAAGAAGAAAGTTATAGACTACTTACAGTAACCAGTGTGGTGATTGGTTGCAGGATCAGGTGAATGAGAGAACTGAGATTTCAGAAAGAAAATAGCATGGATTGTTTTGTGAGGACTGAGCGGGTGGTGCTACTTCATTCAATATCTTATCCTCCTTCATTGACTTATTTTCAATAAAAAAACAACCCAATAATTGGCCTCACTCACCTAAATTAATTGTAGTTAAGAATTCAAATGAGTAATGCTAGATGGCGAGGAAATGAGCGAGGAAACCAGCGAGGGGAGTGAGGTGGAGGGAGGGGAACCATTCCCTCCCCTCGGGATGCGCGCGTTGAATTGGGGAATTCTAAATGTCGAGGAAATGAGCGAGGAAACCAGCGAGGGGAGGGTGGTGGCGGGGTGGGAATCGTTCATCTCTCTCGAGATATGTGCCATCTTTTTTTGTGCGTGCATCTCGAAGGAGGTGAACGGTTTTTTTTTTTTTTTTTTTGAAAGGCAAGCCGGTTTTTTCAGCATAGGATCCGTAACCTACTCCCGAAATGCGACCTACTGGTCGAAATATCACCCCGAAATAAAGATGCCTCCAGTGGGTCTCGAAGCAAGGACCTGTGGAACAAGTCCACAACTCCTTAACCACTCGACCACAACCCCTTTGGCTCAAATCCTTATTTTTGCTCCATTTTGAGTTGGATGGTGGATTTTCCGACCTCTATAGACCTGTAGTAGGAGAGCACTTGTAGCACTTATTTTTGTGAATTTTTCGGGCCAATTTTTGGTTTGTAGTTTTTGGGCCGATTACCCGTACTTGTCCAGTCCTAGTATAAACCATCCCGGCAATATCTGACGTAAATGCATCGCTAGATTTATAAATGTGTCCATTATCCAAACTCCAAAGACCTGGTCTAATATGGAAAAAAATGTTGATTTTTATATACTAAACGGGACAAAATTGCATCGCAGTAGTTGAATTGATTGAATGATCAAGTCGACATGAAGGATGGGTAAAGATTGATGTAGAATAAGTAATTCTACCTACGTGTATAAGGATACTTTTCTGTAACAAACAGTGTATTATTTTTAAAAAAAAAATGATTAAGTGGTTCATTTAATCCCCTGAATGTGTGTTCTGTTTATCTTTGTGGGCGTTCTAATCATTCTGATGCACATTTGTTCTTATTATACTTCGACAAATTTGTTACATCCTCAATCTAATCTACAAGTTTTATAATGTTAGAAATCTTATATCCTTTGTATCAGCTACTATTAAAGTAATGAAAAACAACATCCCAAAATTCACACCGCGTCAAAATTAATACATACAAGAAAGTAGAAAACACTGCAAAGTGACAAGGGCTGAACTAATGGGGTCTTCTCCTATTTTTAGCCCAAACCTAATTGACAAGCACTGATAAACACCATAGCAGAGATGGAAGGAAAGATGGTATCAGAAGGTCTAGGTGAATAGCTTTAAAATGCGTAGTACCAAACCCAAGGACGTTGGCACATTTTTTACTAAGTTCGGTTCTGATACCATTCTATAACGACCTGATTCATAGAGTACTATATTGTCCGCTTTAAGGACCGCACGGCTTTAAAACACGTAGTACTTTGTAGATTCAAACTCGTATATATATAGCACATCACTATCCCGCACCCAAGCGATGTGGAATTATACTCTCCCCTTGGTATCTCGCTCAATCCCTCTTGGGATCCACGTGCCTATTGGGCTTCGCCATCACGAGCCTCTCCCACATCCTCTCCCTCAAGTCCGCCCACACAAGAGTATCACAATGAGTTTATATGTAGAACTCGTAGATTTCATGATTTTTTTGAGTTTATATCAATCCTCTTTCAGTCTTCCATGTTTGACATCAAATTTATGGAGATTTAGATCATATTAGCCTATTAAATACCATATAACTTACATGCTGGTTTTGAAGAACAATATTTATTTACAGAAAGAAAAAAGTTGCAGTTGCCACGATTGAGAGAGAAAATCCAACTATAAAAGCACATGTCGTACAGATGAAAATAGGGACATTCATTACCAATGACCAAAGAGGAAATAGAGTAACAGTCTTTTTGAATGAGGAGGGAAAGGTTGCACAAGTGCCCCAAAATGGTTAGAGAAGGGGGATATGATAGGCATGGGATGGGGAGGGTTATAAAAATATTTTAAAAAAAAATTGGAATATCTGAATAAATAGGAAGCTCTTGGGTGTATCTTCAAAAGTTTATCCAATTATGTGATCAGCGTATAAGGCATTCGAATTTGGTATGGGACAGAATTTGAATTGATTTTTTATTTACAAGATTTTTGGTGGTTAATGAGCATTCGAAAACTTGAACTGATTTTACAAGACTTGGTGGGTATAGAGCATTCAAAGTTTCATTCTGCTGGAGATGCGGCTGGCTCGATTTGAACCTGCAAGATTAGTACAACAGGAGGATTTTTTATTATTATTTATTGTATGTATGGTTCTTCTCTTAAAGTGTGGTATCATGAATTAAAAAAAAACTCAAGTGACTACTTCTATCAAGGAATGTTTATGGTTTTTTATTCATTCTTGGAGATAGTACTGCAAAGATTTTATTGTGGAAATGGTGTTTGATCAAGACTCGAAGAAGAGAGATGAAAAAAGATAAACAATAATAGGGTTGAAAAAACAATGATGGCTGCAGGCTTAAGAAGATATCAATTTTGTTAGCTGTTGGACTTAACATCATACCAAGTTTACCAACTATTGTTTAAGTGGGGATCTATGTTTATAAATTAAGGTCTCTATTTGGGTAAAAGATGTGTGTCAAAAGTAGGAAATGTCTTCATGGTAGCTTACATTAATCTGGAATTCTTAAAGAGTCGTTCTAGGCGGCGAGGAAACGGGCGAGGGAGGGGGTTTTGACCCCCCCCTCCCCCTCGAGATTCACACGGGTGCGCATCTCGAAGGGATGGAGGGTCACACCTCATCCCTCACTCATTTCCTCGCCATTTAGAATCACCAATTCTTAAATTTAATCTCATTTTTTTGAAAGGCGAGCAAGGTTTTAATTGAATCCCAGAACCATTTAATGCCATGGGTAGGGTTTCAACAACTTAATCTCATTTTTTGAAAGGCGAACAAGGTTTTAATTGGATCCCAGAACTATTTAATGCCTCAGATAGGGTTTGAATCTTGAACTTGTGATACCATTCACTATAAATCTACCGGTTGAGCTAGTACTCCATTGACATTTTAAATCTCATTTTGTTGATGTTTAGGTTTGACAAAACAATAGGACAACCTAATTCCTAGCTCGAACTTTGGCTTGTCCCAAAAGTTGGCTTGTCACTTGTACCATTTAGGGTAAACTATACACAACTATGACTTCCATATTGTTATAGGCTTGTACGTTATCCTTTCCACTTAATCTTCTTTACCTAAATACCTTAATTACCAAGGCCTAACAATAAGTCAACAATCAAAAAATGCTAATATATGCTTGACCTTATTGCAACTCTTGTAGTGATCTTTTTTTTTTAAGGCAAAAGTTATAAGGCGAGCAAAAAAAATTTGAAAGGCAAGCATGTCACCGGTGGGTATAGAACCCAAAACGTTGGGGTGTAACCCTCACAGCCTTGAACATCCAACTAGGCTATCATTGGCAACTTGTAGTGATCTTAACTCACTGCTAGCTACAAAATGTGTACTCAAACCTAGTTTATTATATTTATGCGTAAAGCATTAAAAAATAAAAATAAAAACTCGTTCTACCCAGGTATTCATATCCAAACTATATTTCTTTTACTTTCGACTTTTACTATTCCACAGTTGTTTCATTTATTGTCTCATATATTATATCAATTACCACTTCTTCTAAAGATATCTAAAGTATGGACCTATTTTTTATTTTACTAAAGCAGTGCCTTCTTTCTGGCTAGTTGAAACAAACTTGTTTTGTAAGTTATATAATTCATAATTTTAGTAACGCATAATTATTTGCATCTGCGCATATTCTGTGTTATATCACTTCTCATTGTTGGTTTAACGCTAATTGATTTTGTCCAAATTACATTTTTAATAACATGTATCCAATAATTTGGGGGTGGTGGGTGTATTTTCATGACTGTTGTAGTTAAGCACATGAGTTCGTTAGTTTAATGAAGCTTTAGATAGATGACTAACTATGCACAGTCCAAAGTACGGTAACCAAATTTTGAAAGGAAGCGTTTGGACACGAGGTAAGTTCTCCACCCTAGCTATAAATCATAATCGTCTTACTGTTGTATTCAGAATTAATTGTAGACCTTTGACACCTTAAATGATAACAGAGATCACATGCCAAGAACAATAGAAAAGACTGAAAGCATAAATAGTGTTGATTTTTCAAGAAACAATAGAAAAGCAAAATTATTTGAAAGTGCACGAGAGAGTCAGAGAATCAAGGTTTCAATTGTACAGTGAGATAAACTTAAGTGCGAGAGAGATGTGTTTTAAATGAAAAACAAGAAATATGAAAGTATATATGTTTGAAACTTCTAACAAACAAAAGAAATATTTTCTTAATACTCCATATTAAAATAACATACAAACACCCGGTGTTATTTACAGCTACCAATAATGTTGCTTATGTACCACTAGTTTGTCACTAAGGAACATTCATTTTAAATTAGGAAACCATGTTTTGTAAACATGTTTTGCAATCAGGATGATGTGACATCGTTAGAAGAGTTTTTTACAACTTTGAGATACACATAAAATCTTTAGGGATTTCATCATTCTTTCCAGATCATAACACGTCATCCTGATTGCAAAACATGGTTGCAATAACTTGGTTTTCTAGCATTTTTGTTTAAACATTATACATTTCCATGAAAATTAAGTTAGTTGTAACTTTAAAGTTTCACATTTGATTAACAATAAAATTATGCTTAAAAAAATAACAAAAACAAAAACAAAAAATGTTGCTAATAATATGATATTATGGCCTGCAAAGCATATAACCCATTGGCCAGTAACACTTATATTCTACGTGGAACATGTCAAAACGCGTCACTTCCTCTCTAATCTAACAAATTTTATAGTATTGAAACCCTTTACTTAGTAAACTCTTAACCAGCAAAGTAGTAAATTAAAATACAAATACAATAGCATGATCACAACATTTACATACCATGTCAAACAGATAACTTATCAAATTAAGAAATAGACAACAAAATAGTATATGGAAGAAAGTGCAAATTAAAGATCCATAAGGAGACGAGGGTTTAAGGATGGCTTCTTCTCCTATATGAAGCTTCTACCCCCAGACTTCAAACAAGCACCAAACAAATGGCAGCGCAAAGGGTATCTCAATGAGTAGGGTTAATTTATTGTGTAGGGTTAGAATCTTTCTCAATAAGAAGGGAAAGGTGGTAGAAGTGCCTCGAATTGGTTAGAGGAGGGGATGTATCACTCTTGTACTCGATTCGTTTAAGCTGTTTATGAGTGAAGATAGTACTGTATGTTACTATGAATCCATTCTAGTAATTGAAACCATAATGTGTTTTTATCTGTAATGTGTTTGGTTAAGTTTTTTATAAAATCAGATTTTAATGATGGTTTTATTTGGGTGCTTACATATATTCTCAGAGCTGGAACTGACTTTGATTTACATGAGTTATTGTAATTCGCTTATATTATGGTGTGTATTGAGGCAATAATCCACTCAACCATCATCCATATACTTTGAGTACTGCTCGATGTTACAAATCCTTCAAACCTCATTTTTAGCTTCCCTTCGCCAAAATATCTTCCAAGTGTTTTTTATTCATAATTTCATTTTGACATCCGCAAGATAATCATCTAATGCATATTATTAACTTCACGGATGTAAAAATTTGCCAAATTATTTATGAAATAAATCCCCCTTTACCAAGTGATCAAAGAAATTAGCAAAAGGTTAAAAAGGTTTTGCTGCGCGATAAAATTTTGGTAATAATGTTAAATGCCTTTTACCAGTTGAGAATAATAATAATCATCAGACACCACCTTCATATGCAAAGCTTGCATGCATTCTTGCACTTAGTCGTGTGCATTATAGGTGAAGTATTATAGGTGAAGAAGTATTGCATGCATGCATTCTATAAAGCCAGGCCCCTAGCATCAGAGAGGCTATGTGTGTGTGTTTGTGTTCGATTGGTGGATTATGAGGATCTCTAGGATGATGAAAGGTATTGAGACTCCCTGGCGCGCCTGGCCTGGCTCTCTAGACCGACTCAATTTGGATATTAGAGTATATAATGAAAACATGTTGAGGCAAGGATTCATCATTGTCGGCCTTTGTACTGGTTGTGTCTTCAAGCCCTGTCATGAGGATTTTGCGAATTAGGGACACTCTACAGCAGAAATGGGATAGTCTTGCATGATTTTATTTGTTTGAAGGGTTAAAAAAAATAAAAAAATACTGCATCACCCTTCTCAAACTTGAAACTACTCCTTTGAGCTTTGATACTCATGTCATCCCATATGTTTTCATCTGCCTGAACATTTCTAATGCAGCTCAGTACTGTTAGTCGTCTGTGGTGAAGCTAAGCAGGGCAGGCAGGTAGTCAGCATGCAGGTAAACAAAAACAAAAAATATGCACCAAAGTGCGAGTCATTTTTTTTCCCCTTAACCCCCCTCCCACCCTAAATGCCGCTGGCAGGGTTCATACCCTAGACCTATGATTTCATTTGCCATATGCCTACTACTGAGTTGGCAAAAGTTAAAGTTTAAGAGCTGAGTCAAACACAAAGTACAGAGTTTTGATCTTTTAAACTTTGAATACTAAGAAATCACAACCACCAGTCACTTGTGGAAGGATGAATCTCTACCTATCTTTCTTTTTCTCTGTCTTTTTTTGTTCGCTTGGAAATGAATTTGGTGAATTTTAATACATTATTTGGTTTAGGATGAACCTGGTGAGATACCCACGTACATCATTGGTATTGCCTTAGCCTCTTAGGAGCCTCTTAGGACCAACCAACCTTTGGCGTATCTTTTAGTTCAAAAAAGAGAGAAAGAGAAAGTTAAATATAAATCTTCTTCATTAATGTTATCTCATTTTCTTTTTGCCGGAGGATATTAGAGTGGTTTTGTATAGATTGCCTAGGGGATGAGTGGTATCGAAAAATAGCATTTAATTAAAAGTTTGGAAAACGAAATTAGAAATGAAACTGTTGATTTTATTATAACTAATGGTGATGTTATATTTAGGATTTTGTGTACTAAAAACCTATGTAGTTATTTTTAATATTTGTTGTGGATTTTGTGTTTAAATTAAATAGTTATTGATTTAGTAAATGCATTTCCTGATTTTGTATTTTAGGATAAACACCCAATCCAATACAAAACCATGTTTTCTAGTTTGTGCCCATAAAATTACGAAACAGAGTCAAGCCAATGAATGTCTTTTGCAGGCCGGCCTTCAAACTTTAGTGCAAAGCTTGATCAGTACCTGCAAATTTTAATCGGAGGCCGACTAGTATTCAAAGAAATACTATTACTTAGTCAAAAACTAGAAAAAATACGTACCAGGTCAAACAGATGACTCAGTAAAGAAATAGTAAAAAAGAACAGAGTACAAGTGAAAAGACAAGCTCAGTTTGTACCGATTTAAGTAGAAGATGATGATAATTCACTGTCAGCAAATCTAATATATTGGCTAATACCCCACAAAGTGTGATTCGGACTTGTTTAATTGTAAGCTCTTCCCTTATTTAAACCCCAGCAGAGAGCAGACCTTCAAGGATTCATCAATCACTAAGCAAGCTACCAAAGCGGATATGGCATCTCATTGTGCAGGTAACTTCCATGTTTTATTTCATGGTGGTCATGATCGATGATCATTGTTTGGTACGTATTCAGGAACTGATAACGTATATGTAACTAGCTTTGTTCCTCATTTACAGGGAAAAGCATGTGGCCTGAGCTGGTTGGGAGCAAAGGGAATGTTGCAGTTGCAATAATTGAGAAACAGAATCCAGAGGTTAGTGCAGAGGTTAATCTGGAAGGAACAGTTGTGACTGAAGACTTCAAATGTGATAGGGTTCGCGTCTTTATCAATGCGTATGGAAAGATCACCCAAGTACCTCGAATTGGTTAGGGACCAATAAGTATAAGAGTTATCGAAGGGCTTACTGCTCATGTTACGATGTTTACTTAATCTATGATATAATGAAGGGCACCTTGTTGTACTGTTACCCTTTCTAAATAAATGAAAAATGTATCATTAGTGAGCTTGCTTATCATTTTTTAGTTAATCAAAGAATTTAATCCAAGGAAATACTTCGTCAGAAGAAAATGCAGCTAAGTAATCAAGGACTAGAGAAAACATGGTCGACAACTCGAAAATTGTCTAAGCAAAAAAAAAAAAAAATTAATAATTCAAAAAATCTTGTTATTTAACAAAAATAGTGCAAATAGGAGAGCAGTCAGCTTAAATTACTACCACATTACATTTCAGAACTCGCTTGCCTATGGGAATCTGAAGTTCTTTTCAGATTTAAAACACTGCATACCTTCTCCAATTCGTCCAGCGTAATCACAACTTAGATGAATACCTGTGTCAGAGAGAAATGAATATGCTTTTCCAGATCCTGTTAGAAATAGACGAAATCAAACAACTACTTGCAGATTTTTCAAAACAAATCAAGAGACATGCTTCACACTTATCAAACTTGGGGTCAAATGTCATACTTATGTTGTCTACAACCCTTGTAAAATACAACTTCCTAACTTCTATTTGGATGTACATATCACTCATTTTTACAAACCTTCTACAGTTTAATAACTCGTTTCTAAGTACAATCACAAAACGCAAGCCTCGTCAACTCTACCAGCAACCCATGAAACCATGGAAAAGCACAGAACATGTCAAATAAGAAATTCAAAACCTGAGGGAGAAAAAAAAAAGTCATAAATGCACTTCCAACTCTACAGTGCCACTTATCAAGATATGCTGCTTCGCGAGATGAAGCAATCAGTCCTCCTGTACATAATCCTTCAGTTCATCAAAACCTTGTCATGAACTCTAGGAGTGTAAAACATGTATCCACCCTTCAGCATCAAACTTGACTGAAGTTAATGCTCAACTTTCATGAACAATTACTTCTGCATTTTGTATCTGCAACATCAAACAAATATATTTGAATGATTAAAACTTAAAAAGGAACCTTTGTCAATGCTGAAACTCTTAACAGATAATTATCTTTGTACTAAGTAATGAAAGGGTTGGGATTCGATGACTTCAAATTTCCACTTAAATTCTGTAAACTAACCTCGAAATTTATGTTATGTTCATTTTCTGAGGATTAGCCTACACAAATTTAATTCGTTTGAACCGCTGTAGCATTATGAAAACACTTTGTAATTATAAACCATTTAATTTCATCACCAAATTAGAGACCATATGTGAGGTCTCTATTTAATTTCAAATTGGAGCTGGCTTGAATAGTCCCACATCAATTAAGGTGGAGTTGTCCCTGAGTTTTACAAGGAGTTGTCCACTCCCTCATAGCAATGAGGCATTTTGGGGATATAGTGGACCAAGGGATCCCTAACAAGTCGTGGAGGTGGATATAGCCTAAGTTGCTATGTATAGTGGACCCAAGAGTGTGCGTAGGTGCGCGATGAGCAATGGACCAAGGGGTGCGTGCAGGTGCGAGATGAGCAATGGTAAAGCCTAGGCCCAAATGGAAGGCCCTATATGATGGTGTTTATGTATAATGGACCAAGGGGTGCACGACGCCCTAACAATGTGATGGAATAGGAAACCTTATACTTTTTATTTATTTTTCATTTTTATTTTACTTGTGAGAATGATCCATAAATGGAGATTGTCCTTAGAAACAATAGAATGTATTATTTGGAAGTCTATGTGGACCCACTGAAATCATGTTCAAGATGTTGGTAGTAAAGCCATTGAATTTTGACCTGGAACGAACTATGAAAAACATCTTTATATTGTTCAGGCTGACAGGCAGTATAGGTAATGGCTGGACCAAGGCATAAATATTGGAGCTATGGTTGGAGGTACGGTGACAAGCTAAAAATGGATAGAAAATGTACATAAAAACATAATATTAATAGACTGATTGCACATGAAGATCTGTTCCGAAAACTGTGGCAGTAAGCCAAGTTTTGGTATTCCTTTGTTATCTGCAATATATCTCAGCACCCAAAAAGCTATACAAACTTTCAAATGCACAGATGGTACCATAGAAATACCATAAATCATAGAATACATATTCTAATTATATAAAGTAATAATTGGAATCATATCGTATCGTATATGGTATCTGTTACTGTACAAAAACAGAACGAAGGATGGGGGTGGATTGGGAAAACTAAAGCTTTCTGAAAAGTAGAACATCTGTCAGCACTTCCATAGTAGGGAACTAATATAAATATAAATTAGAGAACCCATCATTAGAACCATACACCTCTAACTGAAATAAACACTTGGACCATTCACTGGTTCAACTTTGCCTCCCAATAAGTGCCCTCCTCTAGAATTTGATTCATCTTGTAGAAAGGAGCATGAGGTTATCTTTCCACAAAAGAAACGTGGTTCTCCTCACTAAGGAGAAGGATGAATGTAAATGGTGCATCTGCATGTTTGGTTGCCGGTTGGTTGTTGAATCTTTCTCCCACTTGCTTTTGAATTGAAAGCTTGCTATCATAGTGGAATTTCTTCTTAATTTATTTAGTATTCTAAACTTCAGTTTTGGTTTATGCCGGGTAATATTTTGTTTGCAGTCTTTGAAGAATGATTCTCTTCGCAAAAGCGCCAGCAAACTTGTGTGGAATTTGGTCCCCCATGTGATCTGTTGGACAACTTGATGAGAGTAAAATAAAAGGATTTATGAAGGGTTGATCCTTGAGGAAGACAAACTCTGCATGGAAGTCTTGATTCTTCTTTGGCATTGGACTTCCATGAGAATTCAACTCAAAGGAATCTCTTTGAAATACTTTTAGTAGAATGGGATGATCTTCTCCACTAACACTAATCACCACTTTAGTGTGACTATATTTTTTGTAAATGCTATTATAATTAATGCCTAATATCAGTAAGGTTTGGTCTTAAAAAAATGTTAAATCCTTATAAAAACATAAATGACCTCACATTTCCCAACTAAAACCAACCTTCGCTAACTAGGAAATAAATTTACTCACGAGTCATGAATAAATTAACTTAGACAGAACATAGACTTCTTCCTTCAATTCCTTTTTTCAGATCACAGTTTAGAGAAACTTTAAGGGTTTATTGAAGAAAATTTATTTGAGTAAAAGCGATTGCCTGGTTTCCTTTCTTTTGGCGTGATTAGTCTTGTTTGATTCCTCCAAGAAATACATCCGACTTTTCCAAGTTCTCTTCCACATATGTCAGTGTTCTATGGGGTCATCCTGAGCCCTAGACCTCCATAGTGTCCACAGTTGCTCGCCAAAAGTGTCCTAAAGACTCTTTAGTAAAGAGCATTCGCTTGATTCATGTTTTGCAACAATTATCCGCCACTTTCACCTTTTTCTCTATCCCATCTAGCGCTGGAAATTTAACCCGGGGCCATAACCCGACCCGAAGCCTGCCCAATATAAATGCTTAAGGGATGAGCCCTCACAGGCTTCAGGCCATCCCGCCAGGCCCGTAAAATTAAAGAGACGGTTCGGGCTCATCCTAGACAACCCGTTAATTCTCATTTAATTGTTTTTACTAGTGTTTATTTTGGAGACTCGTTGAATAATCAAATTAGTAGTTTCGGAGTTTTTGAAGTGATGTTGCAATGCTTTTGAAGTTGTGAATTATATATATTCTTTTGAATTATATATGACAATGACAAAATATGATAAATCTTTGATTTAGCAAAGTTGTATATGCCTAATTTTGAAAATTTTCAGTAGAAATTAAGCTAGTTGACTTATCATTTCGATAGACAACCAAAAATAACAAAAAAAATTGAATAATCTATAATGTTGCATGCAAGTAAATAGGTCAATTGGTCGTGTCGGCCAGCTTTAACCTGACTTGTTAACCAACGGGACACAATGGGACGGGCCAGGATGCCAGTCCAATAAGAAAATGGAACGGTTCGGGTCTGACCCGTCATGGCCTGCCAACATGTTAGGCCTGACCCGAAACCGGCCTGTCCCGACCCATTACAGCCCTAATCCCATCACCAAGGCTGCCAACTCTTTCCTCAGGTCTACAATATATACCTTAATGTCTTCCCCATCCATTATAAATCTGAACTATCCTTTCCAGTAGTACCTTGAACTACTAAATGTTGTGTTGACTTGCAAGCAGCTTTCCTTTTTTTTTTTTTTTTTTTTCAGTTCTGTAGTCAAATTGCTTTCAGTATTTTCTTCAACAACTGCTTTCCCCCAAGTAGGCACCCTTTTTATCTTTCTTATCTTCTAATAGATATCAAGACCTCAGGGCCCACATAATGAAAGTAATTGCAGTGACGTTCTCATATTTTGTTCGGATAAAACATATAGCCTTCCTCTCCACCCATATCTCAAAAGGATCTGACTTTTTCAAACCAACATCAGCTAAAACTCACACAAAATGGACAGAGTTTTACCTTCCATGCTGCTTCATCCAATTGGGAATTGAATGCCCACACCTCCAGCAATCTAATTCCACACCAAAGTATGTCAAGTTTTTCAGGTTTGTGGTGTCTGACAACCATGGAGACAACAAAGAAAAACAGAAAAACGCTCATTAAGTCTAGAACTTCATGTACTTCACCAAAAGCATGTCATTTAGAGTTAATTCTACTTAATATTACAGCATTAGCTAAATTGAGTATCAGAGCGACTTAACAAAATAATTTGTTGGATCATTGGGTTTATCATCCACTTAATGCACTAATCAAGGCGTTGAACACAGAAAATAATGGCATAAATGTCTGAACTTACTGTTGAAGTGTAAATAAACAGATTTTCACTCATCGCATTTGTCAAATTAGACAGAGACATATTGTTCCACTATCCTGTCCAGAACCACCCCTTTTATAAGTGTGTATCAGTCCATTCTATAACAGATAGTTATGAACTAAGACATTGATTTAAGATTTCTGTGGATGCAAATACATGGAAAAAACTAACTACGACTTTTTGCATAAAATTTACACTAGATGCATATACTAGAATCGTAAACTTTGTCAAGGGAATATACTTTAAAGATAACAGCAAACAGATTAATTAAAAAGAGAATCTACCTTTGAAATAAACCCAGGACACAGACTCAAGCAGCATCCTTCTCTCTTCTTTGTATTCTAGCATTGCACAATTCTCGAAGATGAAGAGCTATCTCCTGAATGAACTTTAAGCCTTCATCGCCATTTTGAAGTGAGTTAACACTATGCTTAAGAAAATTCCGTTCTGCCTCAAGTGCTTCCAATCTTTCATTAAGATCTAAAACTTCATTTTGAAGATAAACAAAATCATTCACTCTACTAGAGAGAGAAGAATCTGGTGTCTCAAACTGATCACTCACATCACTGAATGGTGATGAAATTTTTTGCCCAGGGGGTGTGTGTTCTAATTGCCCATTCTCATGGTATCCCTCTTCACTGTGAAGATGTCTTAAATCATTCAGTCCGTGTGCTTGCTTTCCAGAATATTTACCATTAACCATTTCCCCAAGAACCCCATTACCAGAACGGGGTCTAAGCCTCCACTCCAATTTCTTCAAACGCTCTAAAATATATGACTTTTCATGTTCAAAATCTATCAGAGAATCATTGATGCTCACATGGTTATCATCAGCAAGTACCCCAGTGTTCTCAGGTTTATTGGTGTATTTAAACTTCTCTGTAGACTGGGGTGCACAAGGGTCTTTGGTGTTATTCCCACTGGAACATAAATCTGATTGTTCCACGCCCATTGCTGCCACCTCCAAGCCATATGGCTCCTTACTGTTCTTCATTATCATCTCATCTTGGTTGTTCCTATAAATTTCAAGCTCTGCTTCTAAGTCTTGACATTCTTTCTCCTTTTCAGCAAGGAGGTCATTTGCTTTTTGGAGTGCTTCTACATCATACTCCGCTTGTTCTTCCATCATTCTCAGGTACTGCAAAGCTTCCATATGCAACGCTGCTTTCTCCTCTTGTAGCCTAGTAATCATGGCCAATGCTTGATTTGCAGCAATTGCTGAAGCATTTCTTTCTTCTTCAAGTTCCTTATATAAAGCACTCACAGATTTACGATCATGCTCAATCTGCCGCCTTAAACGATCAACTACACTTTCACCATCTATTTCACTGATGACACTTCCATCTAAGGATTCGAAGCCAGATTCGCTTCTATCAATTGCAGGTCTTAGCTGAACTGTAAGCGCTCCACTGAAGAAAGGAACGTCCAGTGACTTTAATTCCTCATTCAGTTGTTGCACTTGAGGACCCATATCGTTTTCCGATAGTTCAATTCCTCGACCATGCACTTTGGGACTCGGATCATTGACTGCTAGTTCAAATTCTCGAGCAGGTGATATTTGTGACAGTAACAGCTTCAAATCGTCATTGACTTTGGATTCATTTGCAGCAAGTAATTCTGTAAGCGTACCAGATGCTTGACCTCCCTTGTTACCAAATGCTTGTCTGCAAGTGCCACTTAAATCCATTAAATTGAGCATTGACGGACTATGATCATTTAACAGCTGTTCGGTTTTCGCACATGGTGCGGTTATTGCACCTACTCCATCTTCCGATTCATGAACTTCAGCACTCTCACTGGTAGATTCATGTAGGCCCTGTACAAGATTTCCAATTCCCATAATATCAACTGCAACAGATCATTTCAAACAAGAGAATGTCAAAATAGAAAACTGATAAATATAATGATAATAAAAAGAACCAAAAAAGGACAAGATGGATATTTTAACATACGGGCCTCTCCTGATGCATTATTAACTGCTTCCACAGTGTTGGATGATGAGGTAATATCATCAAGAGTGATAAGCTCAGATAGTGCAGGAGGAATGGGACTTTGTTCATTTTTTTCCAAATCAAGCTCCTCCAAACCATGCTTAACGGCATTTGCAGAAGATGTGGTGTGATGGGAGTTGCCTACATCAACTTGCCTACTAGTAACTGAAAGCGAAGGAATGGACTCAGAGGCTTGATCATTCAGCTTATCTAGAAGCGGAACGTCAGGCAGTGCTTCAAATAATAAGTCTGAACCGCTAGTCTGAGGTTCCGATGGAATGTGATGAGGTACAAATTTTTCATTAATATAATCTGTTTCCCCAAGTAGCCCACTCACGTCATCATCATCAGAGTATGGGACTTCAGACTCAGAATCAGATGTGATCTTCAGCTCAGTGTATCCTACATGACATAAAGGATCCAACCCACTATGTCCTCGATGAGATGATGCCATTAATCCAGATGTTTCCTCTCTTTCCTTCTTTAATCCATTAAAAAGGTCTTCACAACTCTGCCTCACTGAACAAGGTGACGGATCATCAAGTTCAGCAACCTTGGGAAAAGTTGATTTGGTTGGGAGAAATCTATGGGCATAGTAAGACTTTAACTTCCAAGGCGCATTGCAACAAGAGCAATGCATCTCACGCTTTAGTGGATTATTAACACTGTCACTTGGAGAACCAAACACAAGACGCTCTAGTGGGTCCTTACGAACACGCGATTTATGACTCTTTCCCGGCTTACCCGCAAAAAACTTGTATGCTTCAGAATTTGGTTTGTTTTCATTGACAAATGAAGATAGGCAAGCTTCACACATGCCATGTATATCAGCAAGTTTGTCATGAATCTTACAGTAAACCAATGATGAAAACTCCTGCTTATGGGCAGCACAGACCAAATCCCAATAGAATCCAGGTTTTTCATTGCCAAAAACATGATCAAGCCTTGAACATAGCAGACATGGGGTTTGCAACTCACATGAACGAGCAAATTTTGTCACCAAGTACGAGAAAAAAGCATCAACAAATAAAAGAAAAATCAACACCCACTCAAGGATAGCAGAAGATAAACCAGCCGTGAATCCTTTAGAATCCCTTTGTGCTCTGAAAGATGAAACTCTCCTTAGAGCCATGCCAATCGCAATTGGTCTAGAAGCCCCAGCGATAGGGAAATCCGAATAAACTTTGGTTGGCTAGAAGGAAACAAAATCCAATCCACCCAAAACTTCAAAAAACTAGCCTGAAATTTGACACTGTAAACATCAACGATGACAAGAAATCAGTTCTTGCAACAGAGAATTAGAAACACAAAACAAATAAAACTGCGATAATTCAAGAGTTAGTCATCGAAACAAAATCCTTACAAAAGCAAGCAGGAACTCAATTTCAACAAATGAGCAAACACTAAAAAAAAAAAAAAACACGAAGCCAATTAAATGGAAGAACCTATTGGAACCAAGGAGAGCACATTAATTGGAAATTCAGCATGAAACATATAGGCACATGGATAAACAACCCATTTCTCAAAATGATCAGAGCACCCCAAAGCAATGTTACACAACAATCATGAAACAGCAACTCATTCATTTCCATAAAGGATCAAGAACCCTAAGACACAGCTCATCAGCTAAACTAAGAAAACCCATTTCACATGAACAATCAGAACACCTCAAGAGAATGCCAAATTTGGCATAATGTACAAAAACAAGAGATAACCATAGCTTTGAATGGATGAAAAAAACATACAAGACAACTAACTAAACAAACAAATGGAACCAATGGAACCCATTTCTCAATGATGATTAAATGAACAAACAAACACTGAGAACAAACAAACAAACAAAGAGATGTGTTGTTTTCACAGAATCAGAAAGTTCCAAATGACCCCAAATTGTCCAAAATGACTACATTGACAGATCCAGATTGAACATGATGATCAACACATTACAATACCATAATAGCAAAATCTCAATAACCCACTAACCTGATCACCCAAATGAATAAACCCAATCAAACACCAACCAAACAATTGAAAGCTTCAAGATTGGAACTTGATTTCCAAAACAAATAAAAGCAGACAAAATAATGCCAAACAGGGGAAATGGAGAAAAGTGGAAATTTGGAGAAAAAAATTCAATTTTTTTTAATAATAATTGTTTTTACAGCAAAGAAGAAGAAGAAGACAGATAGATAGGATGAATAGGTACCTTTTCTGCAATAACATGGTGGGGGTGAACAAACCAAACCAGATGAGAAGAAGGACGATATCATCAAATCAAAAGTGTTAAAAGAAATGAAAATTTTGTGGAGAATTTACAAAGACATCCTTGTCGATTTTTGATCTCTCGGCATTTTTTTAACAATTTTGTAATAATGGCTGGCACTGGGTACTCTGGGTGGCTTTTGAAAATAATTCGGGTGTTCATTTTTATATTTTCGTTGGAAGGTGAGTTGGATTTTTAAGGATTTCATAATCTATTAAATGGATGACCTATAAGTTGGATTTGAAGCTAGGACATGGGGAACAAACTCACACAGCCCTAACCACTAGGCCATAACATCATTGCCCGAGTGTTTATTATTGCGGCTTGAAATTAGCATGTATCAGTATTTATGTTTATGTCATGAACAAGTTGACACAATAGATAGGTTTTTTTGGGTTAGACGTCTCAACTCGTAACTCGTATGACATGGTCGAATTAGTTCTTGAGCAAAATTTAAAGGATGGCTAAACCACCTGAACATTGTCAAGGGAACAATGTAATCTGCTTAGGATAAGGTGTTCAAGGAAAAATCAGGAGAAATAAGCAAACAAGGAAGCCAATTTTTTTTTTTTTTTTAATATGAACTATGTATTTCTTCTTATATATGGTTACACATTATGTAAAACACAAACAAACAGCTTGATAATATAACAAGTAATTTGGAAGCTTTTAAAGTAATAATAACTAATTTAATAGTTGATTGTAGCGAATTAAGTATGTGGGTCAGTTACTATTTCAACAAACATAAGTCATGTCTACTTGAAATGACTTATTCTTCAATCCAAGTTGACACAAAACAACCATTCTATATTACAACGGCAATGAGTAGTCCGCATCACCAAAAGCATTGTCTCACATCACTCTCTACCTTCTTTTTTTTTTTTTTTTGTTAACTCACATCAACTAAAAAAATAATAACTTAAAAATAGGGTACCTTTCGATCAATTTAAACCCTCAATTGAGACCGATTCTCAAGTTCATTAAAACATGAAAATTTTAGTAGTCTGAATTATCTAATAAACACAATTTGAATCATTTAAAAATGTTTTGAAATGAGAAAGTTATGACTATTTTACTAAAGTCACGCAAATCTGTCTGAAAAAATTTGCTGAAAATTTCCTGTAATTTTTGCAAAAACTCGAATTGTTTTGGGCGAACAGGAAATTTTTAACAATTTTTTTAAAATATTTGCTCAGAACAATGCGAGATTTTTCAAAAAAACTCACATTGTCTCAGTCAAACAATAGTTTTTTTTGTGATTTCTGAAGTTTTCTTTATTTTTAAAATTGAAAATATTTTTGAAGTTTTCATTAGATTACTTTGTTTTTCTAAAAAATTTGCTGAAGTTAACAAAATGAAATTTTTTTACAAATGAATAACTTGAAAACTTGTTTTTTTTCAGAAGTGTTAAAGTCGAAATCTGAGACGAAATGAATAATGGATTAGAAGGGTTGCAAAAGCAATCAAACCAAGAGAATGGAAGACAGGGAATATTTGCTTGTTTGTTTTGTGAGAGGGAAAAAACAAGAAATGAATAAGCAATCGAACTAAGAGAAAGAGTCGAAGAGGGGACGGGAAACTTGCGTTTCAATTTTAATAGGAGGAGAAAAATATTTTTCCTTATTTATATAGGTAGTGTGGGAAATAGTGGTGGTATGGAGTAGTCGTTGCCTATTACAATTCAAAATGGTATTTTACAATTCAGTACTAACTAGGACATAGTCAAATCACAATGATTTAAGATAAAATATGGCAATGATTGAAAGTTGAGAAATGTGTTGAGGGTTGAGATTCATTTGGTATATTTGTAAATATAAAACATATAAAATATAAAATAGCAAAAAAAATGAAAAATTTGTGAAAAAAATTTGGTGGAATGTACATGTTGCGGAGAGATAAAGTATTGTATTTTTTTTTTCAAAATCAAAATTATCATAACTTTTAACATAGTTGTTTGATTTTGGTAAACTTTGTATAATTGAAATACAATTTTAAAGATCTTTCAAACGAAACCCCAATGATCAATACAAATACTTAAAATTTTAAAAAATATATTTTATTATTAAAAACATGTAAGTATTTTTTATATTTCCATGCCTTGATTATTTTTAATATTTTTAAATAAACGAACAGACATTTTAATGAACAATCAAACAAATACCAGAAACATTCAATCAATTCTAATTTTAACTGAGTTTGACTTTAAAAAATGGGTAATTTGCACTTTGCCCTCTATTATAAATAGCTAATTAATAAGTAGATTCATCATTAATCACTATTACAGTTACCCCATTGACTAGCGGTTAACGTTCAAATACCGTCAATTTTTAAAGCAGATTACCAAAATTTATCTCATAAATCAAATGTTGAGATTGAATCTTTCGTATCTCAAACATTTAATCTCTGGACAATTTTGTATCATAAAAAGTTGTAGTGCACTCGTGAATAAATTATCTTATTGACCTTTTTCATAGATTTCTTGCAAAATGTGTTTCAAGAAGGCCACCATGCTAACGAGTGTCGTTGGAGTTATAGTAAGCAATGAATGTGATTTCTTGAGATATTTCGAAATTTCACGAAATATTTCCTATTTTGAAGTTACCGAAATCTCTTTCGGAATTCGAAATATGTCGAAATTTTCCTTAGAAAATAATAAATATTCTAATTGTCGTATTATTTAACACGCTATAATGTTATTTTAGTATTAAAAATTTGTTATTTGAATTATTCTTATGTAATATGTAGTATGTACGACACTATGAGTCGTATGAGACTTTTTATGCAGTGTTTAATAATTTAAAATCCATAACTTATATTGGTATATTTGAAATCACGATCAAAATTTTTACATTTTTTCTACACAAAAACTAAATATTTTCATGAAATATTTCGGGACCGAAATTAACTCGAAAAACGAAATCACAATCCTTGATAGTAACATCACCACTGAACCCCCTTATCCAATGCACTTCGAAACACACTCCAAAAATCCCTTCAAAACCCCTTCAAACACTACCCTATTTCTTCATCTCTCCTGCTCGAATTGGGTTTTGAAGACCTAACTGTTAGAGGGTGTTTATTTTTGCTTCTGAATAGAGTTATAAGTCTTAATAAAAAGCGAGACACTTTGTTTAGAGTGTTTGTTTTTAGTTTTGATCAGAAGTTCAACTTTTGATTGGAGTAAGCACCATAGAGGTGCTGATCACTTAGCAGTGAGTGCTTAATGAAAATTAGTTCCAATAGTAACATCATAATAAATTTATAATGATTGCTATTACCCCTCTCCTCTACCAACCATCTCGTTCTTCTCCTTCATTTTTTTTTATCTGTATTTTTCAAGCTTTTCTTTATATCTCAAACTCTTCCACTCATGTATATTTTCAAGTTTTCATTATGTAGCATGTGGTTTTGAAAGATTTGACAATTTGAACACCATCGTATAATGTTGAGTTTCCAACCCACAATCTTTCCATTCCTATATGTGTCTTCAGTGGGGCAAAATTATCAAATAGTTATCATTTAGCACCTAAAAATAAACAACCTTTTAATTTTACAGTTTCTAATCAACACTCTAGTCAGAACAAAAAAAATAGTTCATTCAGAAGCTCATTAAGAACTTATAACTCTAGTTAGAAGTTATTATAAGTACAAAAAAATAAATTCCCTCTTAGAGAGTTGGTAAACTAAACATTCACTAATCACACACGCTGCACGTTTTGATAATAAAAAATAGTCCAGGCGTAATTTTGGAAGAAGAAATAACTTCGGTGAAGTTTAAAGCAATCAAGGCCCAAGAGGTGTATCAACGGGTGGGCAAACGGGTCAAGGATCCGCGGTTTCAAATCGAACTGGATTGTTTTACTCCAAACAATCCAGATTTTAAGTTTGTATTTTTAAATATGAACCAGATCCGTTATAAAACGGTCCTAGTCGGTTCCTATTATTTAAAATGATCGGTCATGGTTTTGAACCCATTTTAAATCACATTTTACGAGTTAGAAACCTAAAATAGAAGGTTAGAAACCGTGCTCTGTCAGCCGTTTCTCTTTATCTATTCTACACTCTCCACCAGATTCTAGATATGTAGAAGTTGAAGAAGAAGAAGATATGTTGAAGAAGAAGATCAAAGGATCTTTGTCTCTCGATGATCCACCCCTTCGTTCCACTCCATTGATCCTTCATCAATCTGTCTGTTCTGATTGTTTATCAGTTTTACCAAATAATTTCCTCATTTGATTTATAAAACTCATACAAGCATAATGAGGTTGCAAGGAAAGAGATATATCAAGGTATGTTGTTAGCCGTGACAACAGACTAGGTCATTTCCCGATGATCAAAACGGTTGAATTGTTCATGCTTTGCAATTTCAGTAGCAAAGTAGTGATGGAGGAAAGGGTGTTCATATGTTGGACTGTATTTGATTAGCTACTTGCAGAAAGATGTAATCTGTTGGAGATGTATTTAAGAAACTTTTTTAGGGTCTCCATGTCATTTATTTGTCTTCATTACGAGAAGAGAGAATCAAGAAAAGCGCAAATTCAAGAACGTGAATTCACTTACCAACAAGTGCATGTACACAGTGAGGCTGTGCATCTCGAGGGCACATGCATGCATCTTGAGGGAGATGAGCAGTCACACTCACCCCTCGCCCATTTCCTCGCCATTTAGAATTTTCCATGAAATATAGTAGCAGCAACAGCTGCAATCAGCCAATTAGGGGTTTGTCTACACAGTGAGGAAAGGGGTGAGGGAGGGGTGCAGCCGTTCACTCCATCGAGATGCACAAAATTGCCTCGAAACATGCACTTTCATGCATCTCGAAGGGAATGAATGACTTCAACCCCTCCCTTGCCTGTTTCCTCGCTCTTTTAGAATTTCCTGCCAATTAGTGAGCAAAATATCTAGGAAACCCCATGTGCAGACAGTTTTGAGTGAGACTTGGTTTATAATTTGCTGCTTACTTGTATGATAATGTATCTTACTAATGGTTTTGCAGGATTTCCTGATCTAGAGAAGTCATGTGCCTGCTGCTTGCAGCTTGAAAAAATAGATGTTGTAATCCAATAAGCAAATTAGATGGGAAATGTTGGGTAGATACGAAATGTTGTAATGCAATAAGTAAATTAGATTAATACAACACAAGTCAGGATTGAGTCCAGTGTGAACTAACAATATATTCTTGTTATTCTTGGTATTCTTAATTGTTATGGTGATTGCACTGTGAAAATATAATACAAGTCTTGGTCCAATCTAAAATGGCTTATTATTGAGAGTGATTGCACTTCTTTAATCGACATATGAATCAACACAATGAATATCAAGAATATATTTATATACTCATTTTGGAACCGTTTGGAATTGTAGGAAACAAATCGTTTCAAACGATTTGAGTTAGGTTCGGTTCCAAAGTTCAAAAATGTGAAAATTGAGATTAAGATTCTTCAAAATTTGAAACCAATTGAAACCAATCCGGACGGTGCCCACCCCTAAGTGCATCTAATTTGGGATTTGGGTGAAGTGGCTTGTTTAAGTAATTGGCGATCTTTATTGTGCTCTTTATTGGGTCCCTTGGGGATATGTCTAATTGAGCTTCAGCGACTGTCTCGTCCTTCCCTCCGCTCTTCACTCACTCACTCCGGTATTTTTCTCCCTTTCTCCTTGTTTGTATCTTTACCATTGCAAAAAATGAATCAATCTTCACAACTTGAACTACTACTTCAATTTTGGTGGTAAATATATTCAATCTGATGGAACTCCTTGATTAAGCATGATTTTGGTGATTTGAATCAGTTGATAGATATCCATTTCACTAGGATCACTTTGTATTAATATGGGTGCAATCTACTCATCTTAAACGAGTGAAATTGCTGCTCTCACTATTGGTAATTGCATTTTGGTGTTTTCATCTTATCTGGATTTTAGGGTTGGTGATTCACATCTTTGTGTTTAAGAACACGCTTAGGTCAAGTTTTGATTTTAATCTCAATAAGTCATGTTCATCATCACTGACAATTACCCAAATTTAAATTGTTTAGGGTTTTTGGAATCCAAGATCATCTACTGCTGGGAGGTTCGAATAAACTTTCCACTCAATGGGTCCGTCCCGTCGGTTGATACCCATGAAGGGATTTTTGAAGCCATCCATAGTAAACTATTCGGTAAGCAGAATTTCTGTGTTGCATTGTTTCTTTTCCAAAATTGAGGATTTTGTTAATTTGTGGTAAAAATTAAATGTTATGTTGATGGCTGAGTAAAATGTGTAGAGATTGGAAAAAATAAGAGGCTTTGCTAAAGGACCTCTAATTGAAGGGGTTAAGGATATCATAGCTGTTGCTTCTGGTAAAGGTGGGGTTGGAAAATCTACCACTGCAGGTATATCATTTCCTTCTTCAAAATGTGTATTTGGGATTTAACACCTTGTTTTGTTTTTCTCTTAAATATTTTGTTTAGTTAGTCAAGTTATTATTTTAACCTTTTCATATTCTCAGATGATTTTGTTTTAAAAGCATCAATTTTTTGGTATAGTCGGAAGGTTGAGAATTATAAACAAGGTGCTTTGGTATTCTTATCTTTGGATGGGTTGGGGAAGGGATTGGAGAAGGTGAGCCAAGGGAGAGGAGGTGTCAGCATGAGCAGGCTGCTGGAGCCCTCTGCATTGCGCTTGTGCTTCACTATGCAACTCAACCATATTGCTTGTGTACATGCATTTTTACTCCTTTAAATTTAATGGCCGATGAAACTTTGCTAGTTTATAGTTGTCATCTATGACGACTTCAATAAATTTGTTAGAGTTGCATATGCTATTTAATCTTTCAAAATGAAGTTTTCTTTATATCTTCACATAATACATGCACTTTTTGGGTTTAACAGTTTCAGTGAGCTGATCAAAGTTGGCTGCTTTAGAATTGTCATGTTTTATTCTTCAATAAATTTGTTAGAATTGTTATTTCTTTGTTGAATTTGTTAGATTACACCCTCTATGTCCAATGTAACTGCTGGGTCAGATTATTATTATTCATCTGTTTGTTGGATGCTTATCTATGATGTAGATGGTTAATGCATTGTTTTCAGTCACAGAGAAATGAATGATTCTTCCTTTCACGAACTGCAGTAACGATTTTACTTGTTATTTAACATAATGTGTCTAGCTTTTTGCTAAGATGTCTTTGAGACACATGTATACTATGCTTGTGTAGGCAATGTTTTGCTCAAGTATGCCTGCATGTCATTGGAGGTTTTGTAGTGATCAAAGCTTATGGTTTGTGCTTGTCATCAGAGTATTAAGATGATAATTCTGGGATTTACAGTTAACTTGGCTGTTGCACTTGCTAAGACATGTCAACTTAAAGTGGGTTTGCTTGATGCGGATATCTATGGGCCATCTATTCCTATGATGATGAATGTCGGTGGAAAACCAGAAGTCAGTGAAGGTGATATTCTTCTTTCTTATAATTGGTTTAAGATGCTAATGATTTATTATGATATATCATTGTTTTTTTGGTATTTCATTCTCACATGCGATGCATATATTATATCACAAATGGTTTTTAGTTTGTCTTCGAGGCAAGCGTAATTTGTGGTTGAGATCGAATCAAGCATGTAGCATGTAAATAGCTAAGAATTAATACAAATGGGTAGGGAAAAATATAGTGTACATGGCAATAATATAAACACATACACACACACATATATATATATACACACATATATACACAATAATATATACACACATATACATACACAATAATATATATATACAATAATATACACAATAATATACACACACACCCACACACACACACACACACACACATATATATATATATATATACACATATGTATACATATACACATGTATATGTACATAAACACACACACACACACACACACACACACACACACACACACACACATATATATAAACACACACACACACACACACACACACACACACACACACACACACACACATATATATATGTATATGTGTGTATATAAACATATATATACATATATCCACACACACACATATACATATACATGTACATGTATATGTATATGTATATGTATATAGTGTAAATGTGAGCATATACCAGGAAGAAGGGGGTTAACCCTAATGCTACTAAATCACAATGTGCTCATGAGGTTCTTTTCACTCACTAGCAAATTCTGTAAACAAACTTTTGTAACTCGTAATCATCTCCTGCTCTTTTCCTTAAAAGCATCCGATTGAAGCCTCTATACATCGCCTATACTGAGCTTTGATTTGTATCTATCTCACCATCGGGATGGATCGGTCAGTATGGCGGTTGACTCCATGGATATATGGAATCTTCTGAGTGGGTTAGTGCAGCTTCAATTTGATATGAAAACCTTAATCAACTGATCCTTTCCCATAGGATCCATACACACATAGGCATTTGCAGTCCACTTTGTGTAGATGAAGATTTGTACAATGCTTGTCTGGCACAGTGACAAAAGAATTGAATCGAGACATGCACTGAAAATAGAAACACATTCACTCACAATTCAATTGAATTAAATGGCGAACTAGTGTACTTGGATCAAATAAACTAAACAGAGACATGTTCAGCCTGAATTCAGTTGATGGGCACCAACAACTGAGTTCAGGGACTTAGAAGCTGATAAACAACAAGAATATAAAGAGTATCTTATCATAGGGTTCAAACTATGTAGTATACACTCAGGTGTCAGGTTTATGCTCCTAGTTCTTATCATAGAAATTATTGCTTGCTTATGGTTCGTGCAGCATATTAAGTATTGTATCCTCATTGGCACATAATATCATTTAGCTTTAGCAATTTCAACGCTGAATGGCCATCTATTTATTTTGCTTTACTTTTGTCTTGCTAGATATTAATTATTTCTTGTATGTTCCTGTTAGATTTGAAGATGATTCCAATTGAAAACCATGGAGTGCGGTGTATGTCTATTGGATTTCTTGTTGGGAAAGATGCCCCTATTGTTTGGAGAGGTCCTATGGTTTGTGTTTGCTTTATTTCAATTGTAGAGTTGTTTTTTTCTTGCTTGGAGGTTTTTTATTTTGTGAATGTCGTGGCACTTGAGGGTTTAAACAGATTTTTTTTTTGAAATGGTAGCTCTAGTGAAATGGGAGGGTTAACACAAATGCGGATGCATTTTTCACGTAGCATCAGATGCTATCCTGTACAACAACCTTGCACTTACACGACCCTTCACAACACCTCCCAAGGCTTGAAATTCTGGAGGATGGTGGGTGATTAGATCGTAACACAACCTGCACATTGGCAATTAATCGTGATTCGTAACACAACCTGCACATTGGCAATCACCAATTCCACCACTTGGTTCAATCACACTCCCTCATAGATATCCTTCTTAGTAGTGGTGATTAGTGCCTACTCCAGTGCATTAAAGCCTGCCATTACAGTCACCCATTGAGTGCACACCGCGTCCATTCTTGTCGAAGATAAAAAGAAGCTCATTGTTGAGAAAGGAACTTACTTTGGAAAAACTGATTTCTTTAAAACTTTTGATTTTGTTTTTTGGGAAATTTTCAGGGATTTCCAGACATTTACGTTTTCAGTTGGGGTTCATCTAATGACATTCAGTTGTTTTTTAGTTTGGGTTTTTCCAAGTAAAGATTGGGGCAAATTCAATAACATCCTGTTTATCATTAAGCACTTAAAAAACACTATTTTTCTTGCTTCAGTTTTTCCATTTTAAGAACCCTTAAGCTCACCATTGATTATTGTTATATTAATTTTTCCCAAAAAATAAAAAAAAATTTATGAGAAAAATTTCAAAAAGTATAGTAGGAATACATTAAAATAAAACTCTTCCACATTGAAGAGACTTTATCGTGTAAGGAGCCATTCCCAATAAACCAAAAACCTAAAAAATTATGCTTTCCTCTCTTGAGAACCAAACTTATGCAGTACTTAGTACCCTTCATAAAAGGTGAACAGACACTTGATATTGGATTTATAATATGAATGAAGCACAGCTGAAGCATTTAAGATGGTAACCATGCAAAGAAAAAAACTTGAAGGGCTTAGTTATGTTTCATTGATGGATCATGAAAAATATATTATTTGACTTAAATATAAGTTAGTTCTGTAGTGCACTTCCTCAAGTCACTTATCTTATCTCCAAGATATGGAAAAGGGTTCACTTCTACCCTTTGTAGCTGATCATTTTTGTAGTCATTGCCTCATCGTACCACTAATAGTCATTACTCATTAGTTTTAGTTACATTCCTTGAACGTCAAATAAGTGTATGGCTATTGTGGTCTATGGTTGTTGCTTGCATGGATTTCCATATTATACTCTATTCTTTGTGGCTAAAGGTTAACTTCAATTCTGTTGTTGCAGGTAATGAGTGCTCTTGAAAAAATGACAAGGGGAGTTTCTTGGGGAAAGCTTGACATTCTTGTGGTGGATATGCCCCCAGGCACTGGGGATGCTCAGTTGTCTATTTCACAGAGGTTGCAGTTATCTGGTACTTGAACAATCTATTATAAGAAAAATGAAAATAAATCTTAGTTTTGCTTCCATCCGTTGCTTTACTATAGTAGATGTTCCCTTTCTGTTATGAATTGTGATTTGTTATGAGCATCTGTTTATGATTAAAATTAGTTTAATGTTTTGATTTATGATATCATTTATTGTGATAATACTGTGGATTTAATGGAGCATTGGAATATATCACGAATGAAGGGAAAAATGTAACGAATCATCAATAGCAAAATAATGGTAGCAATAATAATAAAATATTATTTATGGTTTCACTACAGCTCTATCCCTGGGGCAACTTTAAATAGAGATGATGTGATGATAATAACATGTCAGTGAACCAATGTTCCTCTAATAATTAAGTAGTCCTTAATGCAGTGTGGCCCCAAAAGAAAGGCTCAAAGTCCATACACAGGCTCATTCTGTACTACATGCATAATTTCCATTTCCCAAACATGTCATCTTCATTTGTCTCTTTTGCAGAAGTTGTTTGTAGATATGCCTAGTATGTTGGCTAGATCATCTATTTCCCCATTTTAAGGGGATCTTCTCAAATGTACTTTCCCCTCTTTTCTAATATTCTAAGGGAGCCGAAGTCTGCTATGACACCTTTTCTCAAACACAAGTTGAGAAAAATTATTTAAATGACCTACCATAATTCCTTTAATTTCTTCTTTTTGTTTCGGAATAATTTGCATTTCTACATTAAAAAAAAAGCCATTTAAAGTTGTTGTAGTTTGACTAGTTTCATATAAATCTAAAAATTGATGGGTTCTAATAATAAATGGTTGTTCTCGTGACACATGCTTAGGATTTCACATTTTATTTCTTGTGTATATATCATTATAGAGGTGGGAGGTACCAACATTATTCAGATGTTTTCTCTTTCCATGATTTAATTTGTGTAAGAAGTTGTTTGGTTGGTTAAGATACCGGTTTTGGCTTGTAACAGGTGCTATGATTGTGTCCACTCCTCAAGATATTGCATTGATAGATGCTAGGAGAGGAGCTAATATGTTCCGCAAAGTTGAAGTTCCAGTATGAACATTGTTTGTCTCTATTTTTATTTCTTAAGTTCATTTATATTGATATAAGTTGTTTACATACATACATTTGTTACTATTACAGTTTATCATCTCTGCTTACAGTAATGTTTTTTTTAGAAAATAGCAATAGTTTTTACTTCAAGCCCAAATATTTAAAATGGCCTAACGTGCTCTGAGTCTTTAGTTGTTGTATACTTTGCATAACTATGCCATTAGGCAGAGACATTCAATCAAAATGGTTATGTGCTCGTTCTTGTTGAGGGGAATGTCGACCCTTTATGCTAAGAGCTTGGTCTGTGCTAGAATAGAGTGATGTTGTCATGGGTGTGAGGGATACATTTATGAATTAAAGCATTAGACTCCTTGCGAGGTGTGAGAGTATCTGTAATCCTGAGATGTGCGACATTCATCAAGTGTGTGCCACAAGACATTGCAAAACATGTTATTTTATTTCCAAAAGGTTGAGTTTTGTTTGGTTAGATATAATTTATAATGGTTTATTTTGTGTTTAGGGATTCAACGAAGCAATCCCTTTGACGTTTGAGTGGTTTATTATTTGTGTCTGTAGCTATCAATTGAAAGCTTCCGCCAATCGTTTCTACATGTTGAGGTTGTTTAATTAGTTGCTGTGTGAAGACCTGTCTGGTAGAAACCTTGACTTCTACAATATGGTCAGCCCGACGGATTTATATTACATCATTATTTGTTTCTGTCCCGCTAATTATTTTTAAGCAGATATTCCAAGTAAAGTTCTAAGGACATGTTTGGAAACCCAGTTTAATAACCTGTTTTTTGATAATAACAAAGCTTTAATA
Organism: Berberis vulgaris; assembly: GCA_963556465.1. Classification (NCBI taxonomy): domain Eukaryota; kingdom Viridiplantae; phylum Streptophyta; class Magnoliopsida; order Ranunculales; family Berberidaceae; genus Berberis; species Berberis vulgaris. The sequence continues at coordinate 89,788,698 of OY747126.1, forward strand.
ATCACTTCTTTGAAACAAAATTTGTTGCGCATTTTTACTTGTATTTACTCTACTAAATATGGTTATTTGATTCAGATTTTGGGACTGGTAGAAAACATGAGCTGTTTTAAATGTCCAAACTGTGGTGAAGAATCATATATTTTTGGCAGAGGTGGGGCACGCAGAACAGCTGAGGAAATGGATATGAAATTTCTTGGTGAGGTATGTAAATCTGTTCAATCTTTTTAGTGGCGACTGATTGTTGCAGCTGAATATATCATGAGTTTGTTGATAGCTCCTCTATAAAATTCATCATTTTTTTTTGTCTATTTTTATTTATTTATACTTCCAGTATCATTCAATAGTTTATAAGGAGGCTCTGATTGTCTCATACTTCAGTGAGTTCATCCCTAATTAATTTGAAGCAAACTTCAGTTTACGCAAAGGCCACTTTTATTTATTTATTATTTCAAGACTTAAGTTTTCTGCATATGCAACAGAATCTTAGTGATCTAGTCTAGATATATGTGTACACTCTATCGTTTATCACACTCACTGTCCAAGTGATACATTATAAGATATCTGATGCTTTATGGAGCACAATTCTCCCTTTTTAACTGATAAAAAATGATAACAATTCTTTGTTTCTTTAGTTTTATTTATTTTTTTATTCCTTAATAATTTACGGATAGAAAATTTTGATGGTATATTATCTATAATTTGAATTTAACATTTGTTAAATACAAAAATTAGTATTAGTCTAGAAATTTTTTTGAAGATCATCAGTGGCTTTGGGTTGGTTGTCGATAAATTTATATCACCATATTCCTGATTTTAGAAGACTAGTTAATGTCACACATGTTCCATTACAGATGCCTTTACCCATGATAAAATTCTCATCCTTGCTGAAAAAAAATACAATACAGGATATGCTAGGGGCACATGTGTACATTTTAGTATTATTTACTTTTCAACAATAAGTTTTGAATTATTTGTTATATTCGTATACTTGTAGGTCAGTACTCCTACTCATGTACTGTTAACTTGCCATAATATGCTTGTAAGATTAGTATAGAATTGAAACGTTTCAAAGATATGTGAAAAAGTTAATAATCTAAGCATGGAGTATCCGATAGGAGCATCCGGGTCGACATGAGTATCTGACATGATACACGTCGACTCATTTTTTTCTTAGAAATAATGTCATTGTTACATAGGGATTAGCAGACTCGAGTGATAAATGAAAACTCCCATGCGGCATCTTTGCATGCTTCCCTATGTTCTCTTTATTGATATTAGAAGCAGAATACTAGCATCTCTTCATTATGTGCACAGAAGATTCGTTCAGTTTTTCCCTGGCAAATCTGACATGGTGGCAGTCTATTTTGAGTTTATTTTCAACTTGATTTTGTGTACTCTTCTAATTTGATTTTCTATCCCCTTTAGATACCTCTAGAGTTGGAGATTAGACGAAGTTCAGATGAGGGCAGTCCAATAGTTGTATCAGCACCTGATTCAGCAGTCTCAAAGGCATATAATGATGTAGCAAGCAAAGTTGCCGCTAGACTTGTAGAGTTGGCAGAAGAACGACAAGACGGGCCAGAGATTTTGCTGTGATGATGTGCAAGACAATTAAGTTCTTTAGACTTGAGTGTCCAGTTGCATGTCATCAAGGTTTTATTTTGTGGAAAATTTCAATTTTGTCAACACTTCTACCCTTGTATTCGGAACATCATATAGAATAGAAAAGAGAATATCGTGAACTTTTTTCTAACTTGATATTGATTTTCATTTTATTCCGTCATTATCTTCTCCTGTTCTTCATTTTCGCGAATTTTATGAAATCTGTACTTTGAGGAGAATTTTTTCACGTGGATGGTGAAGATGACCATGTACTTTGTAAAAATATTTTTGTTTCCACCCAAACGACAAATTTCACAATTTTTGTAAAATACCAAAAGGATAGGTGTTCAAATTCATCTTCTCCGTTCTCACTCGTGTAAAATACTACAAACAAATCTTCTCTGCACCTACTTTTTCCAGTGGATATAAAATACAAGACGTGGGAGTCAAACCACCACAATCTTAACCATCCAATCAGGCTATCATTGGCTTTTCTGCACCTACTTGGGGTTGTCTTTCATGCAAAATGTTAAAGTTGTGCTAAATGTAGTAATATCAATATACTCTTATCCACCAACATACTTTCTAATACTTTGGCAAACCTATTATAAGTTGCTGAAACAACAATGATGTTGCCCAAGCCTAAGAGTAGCATGATAGATACCGATTTTTTTTTTTAACAATTTCCCTGATATTACTTCTTTGGATTTGAAAACCGAACTTCTTAGTAGAACACCATATCGGTTATTAGCTTTATTGAGAACATAACATTATTATTGTGTCAAAAGAACTATAATACATTATAGTGAAACCAAACCCTACGAGTTTCCGTAGGTGCTCGTTTACTTCGGTAAATAGCATTCATATATATATATATATTTCACATCATATGTATTGTTGTTGGCATATTTCTTTTTCAACAACTAGATTTAGTTAAAAAAAACAAAACAAGCATAAAAGATACTGGTTACATGGTTATATTTGGCTTAAAGGAAATGTACATGTAGTGGTGACTTGGTCCACCCCAAAGCAAATAAATCATGATAATGATAAAGCAAAAAATGGAACAAAGAATTCATTCAACAAGCCCAAGTGGAGGTGTGTGTTTGTGTTGTGCTGTGTTGGTCTGTCATTCGAATCTCAATTGCCCATGAAGAAGAATATTTGAAACTTACGACTACCACCATTTTCTTTCATTCAACAAAGTTGAGAGAACTCAATCACAAATTTTTCTCTGGGGCATTTCATCAAACACTCCCAATGCATCTACAAACCCTGAAATCCCCAATTTCATGCAACATTTCCTCGCCAAAATCACATTTTGCGCAAAACCATCGCTTGATTAACCCTTGTTTCCCGCCATTTTGTACCAAAATCGGTGCAACTTCGAAGGGGATTGATGTTTCTGTGTCAAGGAGTCGTTTTTCTTTGCTGAATAAACTTGTGGAAGAGGGGAATTCGCGGCGGAGGAGCTTTGTGGTGAAGAAGGCGGATATTGCTACTCTGGGGAATCTTTGTGTGGATGTGGTTCTCAATGTTCCGAGCTTGCCACCACCTGAGTTTGAGGAGAGGAAAGCTTATATGGATAGATTATCGGCTTCGCAACCTGATAAGGTTGGTCTCTCTATCTGGATATAGTATTTGTTTTATCATTGTTTGAATAAATTTTGTGCTTTGCATGAATTATATAGTGCATTTTGATGGATGTTTATGGTGTGCATTTGAAGTTCGTTTTAAACTTGAACTAGTTGATTTCATGTCAATCTTAGACAATAGGAACCGTAGCTTAAGAAGTAGGCATTGTAAGACCCAAAGAAGAACCCCAGAATCGCAAGAGGCTCCGTGACGTATAGACATAGCAAGTATGTGACGGAAAATTGCTATCTAAATGGGTTAGTTTAGCTGTATTAGTGGGTGGACAACAATCACTGCATCAATCAGCCTATGATGGCTCATTATCTAATTGAAATATATTAAGATTGGCTTTAATTGGAATATGAAAAGTTTCATGGAAGAATCGTTAAACCCAAATTGTTCATGTTAATTGGTATGGACATTTCCAACAACCGATAAGCGTGGTTTGCTCTTTCATCTTTATGAGAAACTTCTGGGGTTTGAACTTTGAAGAGAATTTCTCGTTGAGACATTGGCATGTGTAGTGCTCTTTCAAGTTTCATCTTTATGAGAAACTTTTGGGGTGTGAAAAGAATTTCTTGTCGATACATGGCATGTGTAATCAAATGAGCATTTTCAGGAGTTCCTATTGCAACCAAACATAGCCTACATTGGAATGCTTTTCAAACTTTTCAAAGGGGTACACTGACAAACCAAGAAATGATTAGAAAAAAGTTGTAGACAAAGAACATGATGAAGAGCTCTTTTGGAGAGGCTCTAATGGATACTATGGTCTTAACAATAACCATGCTATTTTCCTTGGCAGCACTTTTTCATGGTTCTCATAGTCCAGCTACCCGTTTTACGGATAATCCCTTGTGACTTATGCAAGGCTTGCGTTTACAGTGACTCTGATAGCAATTGTTAAGACCAATTGTGAGGGAGGAGCCAAGAGCTGGTAATTTGGAGGTAACCATAACTGAGTGTCATGAATTTTTAAAAATATTTCAAAATTGTTTTTGGTGTTGCATGTTTGGTTTAGTGTTGTTACTCATGCTGTGGCAAGTATTTTGTGTTTAATGTCAGTAGTGTGCAGATTCATCTAATAACAGATTGTATACATTTTTTTGGGTTTGGGTGTTTGGTAAAAGGAAGTGAAGGTTGCTATTTTCTTATCTTTGTGCTAACTGTGCTTTTCCTTTGGTATTATTGATAATCTGAATGCATTTCTGTATTTCTTTATTCCTCCCTCAGGCAAAAGCATAGCATTGTACTATAAACAAAGACACAACTTGAATTATGTTTGTTATAAGAGCAACATTGCAACAATAACACCATCAAACAAGATTCCCCTGATGAGCCATGAGAAAGTCAAAAGCTTTTGCAGTTAAACCTATTAATGATTGATGCCTTATATGCAATAGACCAAGACATCCGTGATGGGGATTGCCATTTTTTTGTTAGCACAGAGCAACCTTTCATGCTTTTCCTTCCAAATGATCCTGAGTCCCCAATAGTTGGCATGAGGGAAGCCTCTCCCCCATTGACGTGTACATCCTTCAGAATTTTATCCCTTAAACACTTCTGCCACACCATCTGTGGCAATGGCAGCCCAATTAACTCCAAAAAGCTTAAGGAGGCAAGTCCAAATATCCCTAGCATAAGGACAGTGAATAGATGAGCAGTTGTCTTAGTTTCAGTCCCTACTGCAGCAGAAACAGAAAACCAGTCTACACTTATCAGTTATCACTAATTCCCTATACCCCAGATCATACTCCAGAGTCCAGATGAAGAAAACTAAACTACTTTGGGTGGGAATTCCTAAAAATGGGCCGGCTTAAAAGAATGACCTAAGTATTTTTGTATCAAAACACGCTTACATATTAGGCGTAACATCTGATAAGGCTTGAATGGATTGAACAAAATGTTGTAGATTGTGATACCAAATACATCTTCATGCCTAATCCATTTCCGCCTATTCTCTGTTTCCTTGAATAACATAAGTGCACGATTGCCAGGGTGTCGTATCTCATCACCTCGGCACAATCATAATGATAAATACTAAAAATAGGATATTTCAACCTGTGAGCATCATTATTTTACCACAGTTTGACTTCATCGTCATTTCCCAATGCGAAGGCCTCTGAGGAATCTTTCCCTAGTATGGGATCTACTTTTTTTTTTTTTCCTACAAAGCAATTTCATGTGATGATCTAGGTTGTGTGAGAGTCCATTCTCATACTGGTTTTCTGTCTTTCATCCTAGTATTGGAGTTCCATTAGCCACCATCACACACGTCCATATCCATTTGATGAGGAAAGGCCACATCACTCAAAGCTATTCCCCCCGCTACAGGGGGGAGGAACCTTTGGAATTTGGCGGATGGCCAGCTTCCTTAAGAAAATGTAACTTCATCCTTTCATTGGACCCTTTACACTAAAACCTATGCTTCCTGTTGCCATCGTAAGTGGGAAGGGGTACGTAAGACTTACAGTTTTGTTAAAAAGTGAAATCTTTGTAAGATCTCTTCAATCAAGAATGCTAGAACAATGGTTCTGCATTGGCAGTCTCATTTATTGAGGAAGAACCATCAAAAGGTTATTTTTATACTATCAGTATTTCTAAGTTTGAAAAATCATGGGCCTCATGTGGGTCAAAGAATAATTTGCACTCTCTCTTTTTTTTAGTTCAAAAGGTCTATCCATAATATGGTCAAAGAAACATGGTATTTGCTTAGTATTGAGGATTTTTTGGACAATAAACTTAATCCATTTATGGCGTCTGTGAAAGTAAAGGAACTTCAGCAACAAAGTAATTTATTCTGAAAGTCATGTTATTTCTTTTGCAACCAAGCATAACTTCTCAAGCCTTCCTCAGGTGTTAATGATTAAGTTGGATAACTTTATGGCTCTTTATTATTTGTAAATGGCCACCATGATAGATTGATAATTGACTGTTTTTTGTTCTTCTTGGTTCTTAATATATTTCCCCTTTCCTCCAAAAAATGAAAAGTTAAAGTTGAAGATTATATGAGCTGCAGCGGATGATGAATGCTATTCTTGACATTTTAGATAAAAGTACATATAAAAAGGAGAATCATTAACCCATAGGATATTCTACCACAATCCAGATTAAGGTTGTATTTGGTGCGGAGAAAATTGTCCGACAAATATTTTTCTGGACAATTTTTTGTCGAGCAAAATTTTCTCAGGAAAAGCTTGAATGGTTATTCAATTCTCTGAGTTGGCCGAGTCATGTACTATGTTTCCATCATAAGATAATTTTTTTTATTTGGGATGAAATGCATTGCAAACTAATGAAGGGAGTCACCTCTTAGACCAAGTATATATGTCATGGAGTCTTTTATTTCATTTTATTCTTGTTTTAGGGTTCAAATTAGATGGTATGGTACAGAATATTCATTGTCGATACGTCGTCTGTTACAGCTACATGCCTGCAGACTTATACACCATGAGTTGTACCGAAGAATGTCCGGTACAAGATAGATGTATCGAAATATGTGTCATATGTATCAGACGATACGTATAACCATGGGCACAAACATATTGCCACACTACTGCTCCTTTTTTTCGTACCTAAGGTATGATAACAATCCTCAATTATACATGCTGACAATCCTCGCTTAAAGGTCAAATGCATTCCCAACATCTTTTAGTTCTTACTCGGAATTGAACTCAATGATAATAATACATTAACAGGACCATAAATGCTTGTGCTAGGAATGACTGAGACTTTTTGCCTTAACAATGCTGATACAAACCTGCGTAATATAATCTACTGCAACATCCTTCACATGGACAGCTCTTTTGTCCCGAATCCTCATCCACTGGGCCATGACCAGGGAATCACACTGACCTACATTTTCTAAACCCACGTGATTTTGACAATTAATCTAATGTCCTTCCTATCCAATTAATCTACTGCGGTTGTTAAAGGTAGCAGCAAGCAGTTACATTCTTTGTAATTAGCTACAAGTAATAACAAGTGCATCTTTAAAGGGGATCTCCACTGGTCGTTTGTCATACTACCATATGTTTTTACTGATGCATCTTGAAAAGGGACTTGCTCCTGCTAGGAGTAATGCACTAAGTCTAGAAAAACCCTCTTTCCATAATATTAAATCACAGCGTACATGAATTATACCATCTACTTGGTCACACCATTTTCATGAAAAGAGGGATATGTTACTCTTTCTTCATTTGTTTGTCTTACACTGTTTTCTGGGGAAGTTATGCATTAGTGAATCAGCTTTTGAAGAGACGCATTTTTTTTAATCAGTGGTAATCTTATACTGCTTTTGTGATTGTATGTAGCAATATTTTATTTTGCTTTCACATGTAACCTAATCGTTGTATGGTTGTGCACAGAAATATTGGGAAGCTGGTGGTAACTGCAACATGGCAATTGCTGCTGCAAGAATAGGTCTTCACTGTCTCACACTTGGTCATGTAGGTAGTGAAATTTATGGGCGTTTCCTTCGCGATGTACTTACTGATGAGGGCATTCGTATGGTTGGAATGGGTGATGATTCTGATGTTCTTGCTGGTAGTGCTTCTTATGAAACACTTTTATGTTGGGTTTTGGTGGATCCTTTACATAGACATGGTTTTTGCAGGTAAAAACCTGTTAACATGAGGCTTTTCCAAGAGGGTTTTTGCTTACGTATTTCTGTTAACTTGTTGCAAACTTTTGTTCTCTATTATGAGCTTTTTCCCACATTCTGTTGCTATATCTGACAAAGGCATTTTTTTTCCCTTTATCAGCCGAGCTGATTTTATTGACGATCCTGCATTCAGTTGGCTGAGCAAGCTGTCAGATAGAGTAAAGATTGCAATCGAACAGTCAAAGATTCTCTTCTGCAATGGGTATGCCTTTGATGAGCTCTCCCCTCGTGTACTGACATCTGCTCTGGAGTACGCCATAGAAGTTGAAACATCTATATTTTTTGATCCTGGACCACGAGGAAAGACTCTATCCACTGGAACACCTGAACAACAAAGAGCACTTAACCAGTACTTGAGAATGAGTGACGTTCTTCTTCTAACTTTTGATGAGGTTCACTCAGCATCTGATATTTTTTTCTAATTTGTTCTATATTTTCTTGATATTCACTGTCCTTTATACCAAAAAAAAGTAGGATCTTTGAGGATATTTATAATTCACATTTGTAATGCTCACTATACTTATTCTTGCATCCCATTGTCAGTGTAAAATTTTGGTTGTAGCAGTTTCTTTCATTGTTATATAATCAATCTCTTCGATGTTGAGACATGACACGAGGCATTTGAGTAGTCCATACTTTGAGGTGTCAACCTTAATGTGTAGGGCATAAGCTTCCTGTGCATGACTTATTTACATACATATTAGTGTAAAAATTAGCAAATATGTATAGATTATTGGTTGAAATAATAAAAGCAAATTCATAAGTTACACGCTTTGATGTAGCATATATGCATTACCACTTACAACTACCAAGACTCAAAACTCCAATGTGTAGCTTTAGATGTATGTAAGTGTTGATGTAGCTTTTGGGGTGTTTCAGGTAAGTTTTGCCTTACAGGTACGGGTTTAAGGGTTAACCACATCTAAATTTTCGGCGAACCCCTATACAAGGGATACATCACAGTGCTATTTCTCATGTGTATGACTAAAGGCATCCAATTTATTTATTTTATATTATTTTCTTTTATGCTACTTTATTTTCATATTACTTTCTGTTTGTTTGTCTTCCTATTTTCTATTATTGATCCATGCTAAGCATGTTTAGTTCCTTTTCTAATTATCTGTTCTTATAAACGATTTCCAGGCTGAATCACTGACTGGTATCACAAACCCAGTTCTGGCAGGTAAGGAGTTACTTAAGAAAGGGGAGCGCACAAAATGGGTCATTGTTAAAATGGGATCAAAGGGTTCCATTCTAATAACAGCATCAAGTATTTCCAGTGCACCTGCATTCAAGGTATTTGTGTACTTTAATCCCAGATCAATTCTCTTGTCATATGAAGGAGCTTCAGAATATTTTTATAGACAAAAATATTAAGTTGAGTAATAGTTGCAATACAAGATAGCAATTAAAAATTGTAGCAACTAAAATGTTTACATGTGTAATTAAAGCACTGTTATCTTGAATATTATCCCAGTTTTTTTTTACGGCACTTCCTTATTCAGTTTATTTTTCTGTTTCATGAAATTCAAAGAATTGGAGAAATGGGAATGACATCTTGAGTATAAAAGCAATTTATTATATGAATATAGTCAAGAAGAAAACTATTGTTTGGAATTGTCTGTTTGTTACGACCACTAAGTTGCAATTTTTTGAAGTTCCAAGTGTATTTTACTGGTTACCAGGTGAATGTAGCTGATACGGTTGGATGTGGAGATAGTTTTGTAGCTGCTATTGCATTTGGCTATCTGCATGGTTTGCCTGCAGTTAATACGTTAACACTCGGGAATGCAGTAGGTGCTGCAACCGCAATGGGTTGTGGTGCAGGAAGGAATGTTGCCAACTTGGCGAAAGTCATTGAAATTTTAAAGGCTTCAAACCTGAATGATGGTGATTTGTTGCACGCGCTTATGGATGAGAATTTGGACTTGCCTGAAGTAATATCCGTTACAAAAAAGGCCATAAATGGAGACACCGCTAGTCTGCATAATGTATCCTTGCAGGAGGTTGTTTCAGATCTTCTGCCCAAACTAGAGGCTGTACATGAGCACAGAATAGCTATGTCTTCAAGGAAACCAATGAATGTGCAATGCATATCTGAAGGAAGTTAGCTAGTACCTAGCCTGATTCAGATTTTTCATTCATGACCCCTGTGACAGATTACATGGGGATGAAAGAATGCTGACCCTACAATCTCAATATTGACCAGTAGGTCAATCTTAATACGAAGTTTCAACTGTCGAAAGATGTGGCAAGTTTGCTCTGGTAGAAACTTTATGGTTCATTGGCTATTAAGGTTATAATATTTATTATAATTTACTAGTTTCAATTTTTTTGTTCTGGGTGTAGTGATTGCCAATACTTGGATTTTGTAGGTTAGTGAGCTCTACTTGTTCTAAATCTCATATTTTGCCACACGTAGAACTGTTATGCTACTCGATCAAGTATTGTACACATAATTCTGGTATCAGCGTCCGAGTTACAGTAATTTTTATATTTTTGCCAATGCTGCAGCCTGATGTTCAACCACAAAGTCCTATTCATGTTAAAGTTGCATAAAAATCCTATTTTTCCTAAATTTCTGGGCGTGGCACTGATGATGGGAGGAATGAGCAAGCGATCTTTACTGTGTTGGCCAGGGAACACTTGTATTTCCAGGGTTTTACATTGCTGTACCTTAAATTGCTTTTCCAGGGACGCACTTCAATTTTTGTAGAGTTTTCTAAAAAATTCATCCTTCTATGTTTTTGGGTAGTTTCCCTTTGTGAATATTTTCTTTGATGCTTGGGATGGGATGGGAATCAATTCAGAGAAAAGAAAAGAAAAGAAATGCTAAGAAGGAGAAACCCTGCACAATCACTATATAAATCCATTGCATATATTATCAAGATCCACATCGATAAATTATATTGTCAAGTTAAATGCAAGTCTCAAGTTTTTATTTTTATTTTTATTTTTAATTGAGACAGAATAATATAGTATTATGTGGTTTCAGCAATGACATTTGAATCAGTGGAATCGAAGCAACAACTGTGTTTGAAAAGGCCCTTGTTTTTGTAATTAAACCACATTTTCTATTTTGAGATACCCTTGAATGAGGGTACAAAAGTACCCCTGTAATAAGATTGCCCTCAATAGTCATAAACCCTTTTATCTCAAAAAACAACAAACATACCATTATAAATGATTCTCACTGTCCCCTAATACCCTTCCCTTGTACATACATATACACCAAATTTATACCTTTTTAATGGGTGGTCTTTGTTTAAGTATTTATCATCATCATCCCTATTCCACATTCCTCTTAATCTCCTAATTTTATAATGGTATGTTTGTTGTTTTTTCGAGAGCACAACATTGATGTTATGCTAATCATTGGTATAAAATATCACCCATGTATGAAATTTCAACATATCTAGATAGATCTCCACTTTTATGAAATATTACACAATATGTAATGATTTTGATTGACCATTATATCATATTCTCATCTTAATTATCTTGCATTTGGACTATTTACTAAGAATGATGCCCCTCAGGGAATGTAAGCAACGATCGACTATTTTTAAGCAAAAAAGAAAACTATTGACTTTTTTATAAAACCAAAACATAACCTTATTTTTAGAAAATACTTTACTACGTAAGATATAAGGTAACACATTCCCCAATCTCAACGCAACAAATATTTACGTAACATACGTTTACATCAGATGCAAATAATCTATCAAAAACACTTAATCTTCTTAAAATCCATATCATACATATATGTTTTTCTTCTTTGATGCATTGATGAAATTTCTATTTTTAGATTTTCAATTAATTCGAAAAAATTTTAAACTACAAAAAAAAAGAGTTGTGAACTGAAACCCTAATTTGCTAGGTGGCAAGACAAGAAGCACGTGGTGGCAAGACAAGAAGCACGTGCCCAAGATGGATAGAAATCCAAAAGTGGTTGCAAAATTAGGGAGGATAAGTTAGTAATTGAAGTAAAGAAGAGGGATGTATGTGATAAATTTGACCTAAATACCCTCTAAGCTTTTGTGTTTGTGAGTTCCATCTTCTACCCTTCTACCCTTGTCTGTCCCTGCAACCCCAAATTCCTCTCCAATCCCTTCACATTCACAATCTCTCTCTCTCTCTCTCTCTCTCTTTACCCTTCTCTATTCTTTGCCCCTCCCATCATTATTACCCGCCAAGTTTCCTCCTTTTGCTCTCTTTTCAAATTTCTTCCATTTCAAACCCACCCCAAACCCTAACTTTGCTTATTCAGATAATTGTCTCACTGTTAGATCTCTCTCTGTTTTGTTGTCAAGTCTTCATCTTTTTGGTCCAGAGGTGTTTACTTGAGATTTTGAAGTCCGGGTTTTGATTTTCAGATCGATCGGTGGAGCAGGTATGGTTTCAAGATTGGATTTTTATTGTTAGTGAGCTTGTTTGATTTACTGGATACGTTTCAATTTGGCTGAATTTCGTTTTTTTCTGTCTGGGTTTTTTGTTTACTGTAGTGGGTAGTTGTTGAAATCCTTGTTTTGGTTTGTGGGTCTGTGGAATTGACGGATCCGAGAAGATTAGAGAAACTAGAGGAGATACTAAAGGTGGAACTTTTGCTTTCTGAGGTAGTGATTTTGTTTACTTCGATTGAATTTGTTTTAAGATTTGAGCTTTTTTTTTTTTTTAAGATTAGAAGATTTGTGATTTATGTTTGTATGGGATGACTTTGTTACAGGTTGAAAGTGCGGATCTTGAGTTATAATTGGGTGTTTATTTGGATAAATTTATGGTTTTTCAGTGAGATATTGGTTGAATGGCGAATCACGAACTGATTCTCGGGCAAAACCATGATTTGGCACTCGGGCAAAACCAGCAGCTGGCGCTCGGCCATTCACATAGTCTGGGACTTGGCCAGAACCATGATTTGGGTCTGAGGCAGGCTCATGAGCATGACTTGGGTTTAAGGCAGACACATGAACATGATCTCGGTTTGGGGCATCCTCATGACCATGAACTAGCTTTGGGGAATCCCCATGATCATGAATTGGCTTTGCGTCATGCACATGCCCATGCTCATAACCAAGCTAATTCACATCCCCATGCACATTCCCATGTCCACAATCACGACCACCAGAATGAGTTAGTGTTGGGTCAGAACCATGAGTCTGAGAATGAGCATGACCGTGTTGATGAGCATGATCACGAATTAGCTCTTTCTGCACATAGTCATGAGTTGGGTTTGTCAGAGAACCATGAGTTGACTGTCACAGGTAGTCATGACCTTGAACACACTCTGGATTTGGCTGTGGATCAGAACCATGATTTGAGTATTGAACATTCTGATGAACGTCTGGTTGTCAACCAGCCCCATCTGGTAGTCGCTCCTGTCCTTCAGAGTCGTGCCATCGTTCCGAGTCCGAATCATGAGCTTGCCGTGGGGCAAGAGTTTCCAGATGTCAAGAGCTGTCGGAGGGCATTGAGGGATGCAGCAATTGCTTGTCACTTTGAAATACAGACTGTGAAGTCAGATAAGACTCGATTCACTGCAAAATGTGCAAGTGAGGGTTGTCCATGGAGGGTTCATGCTGCAAAGCTTCCAGGTGTACCTACCTTTACAATCAGGACCATCAATGAGGCGCATACATGTGGAGGAATCAACCATCTTGGTCATCAGCAAGCATCGGTCCAGTGGGTTGCAAACTCTGTGGAACAGCGTCTTCGGGAAAACCCAAATTATAAGCCTAAAGAGATTCTTGAAGAGATCCATCGTTCCCATGGGATCACTTTATCTTACAAACAAGCTTGGCGAGGAAAAGAGCGTGTCATGGCTGCGGTTCGTGGATCATTTGAGGAAGGATATCGTCTTCTTCCACAGTATTGTGAACAGATCAAACGGACCAACCCAGGAAGTATTGCATCAGTTTACTCCAACCCGAATGATAACTGCTTCCATCGTTTGTTTGTCTCATTCCAGGCGTCAATTTATGGATTTGTTAATGCTTGTAGACCGCTTCTTGGTCTTGATAGAACACTTCTGAAGAGCAAGTACCTTGGCACTCTGCTTTTTGCCACTGGTTTTGATGGAGATGGTGCTCTATTTCCTTTGGCCTTTGGTGTGGTTGACGAAGAAAATGATGACAATTGGATGTGGTTCTTGTCTGAGCTGCATTATCTGCTTGAGAGTAATACGGAGAACATGCCGAGGCTCACTATATTATCTGATAGGCAGAAGGGTATTATAGATGGCGTGGAAGCCAACTTTCCAACAGCTTTTCATGGGTTCTGCATGCGCCACCTTAGTGATAGTTTCAGGAAGGAGTTCAACAACTCAATGTTTGTAAACCTTCTCTGGGAAGCTGCTCAAGCTCTCACTGTTATCGAGTTTGAAGCCAAAATACTGGAAATTGAGGAGCTCTCACAGGAAGCTGCTTATTGGATTCGACGTATTCCACCCCGTCTTTGGGCTACAGCTTATTTTGAGGGAACACGGTTTGGGCATTTGACAGCTAACATAGTTGAGTCATTGAATTCTTGGATCCTTGAAGCCTCCGGGCTTCCAATAATTCAGATGATGGAATGCATCCGCCGGCAACTTATGACTTGGTTCAATGAACGACGTGAGACAAGTATGCAGTGGACCACAATACTTGTTCCTTCCGCTGAAAGGCGGGTAGCAGAGGCACTTGATCGTGCGCGTAGCTATCAGGTGCTTCGGGCAAATGAAGCAGAATTTGAAGTTATTTCTCATGAAGGAACTAACATTGTGGATATACGTAACCGTTGTTGTCTATGCCGTGGCTGGCAGCTCTATGGAGTGCCCTGTGCACATGCAGTGGCAGCACTCCTTTCTTGTAGGCAGAATGTACATCGGTTCACTGAGAGCTGTTTCACTGTCACAAATTATCGTAAGACATACTCGCAGACCATACATCCTGTTCCAGATAAAAGCCTTTGGAATGAGTTGTCTGAGGGAACCCCAAATGGAGGCACTAACACAGTAGAGGTTGTTATAAACCCTCCCAAATCACTGCGGCCACCAGGGAGACCAAGAAAAAAACGAGTTCGCGCTGAAGATAAGGGCCGTGTGAAAAGAGTTGTGCACTGTAGTCGTTGCAATCAGACAGGTCACTTCAGAACAACATGTGCAGCACCTATATAAGTCTTTTGGCATTGGAAATTCTTCTGCTAGCCAGTTTAGGTATTTTTCTTTTTTATTTTGTGAAAAAAATTGTTCAGTGACTTTAGAGTTTGTGTGTGTTTCATTTTTATTTTGAGCTAAATTTCTTTTTTATTTTGTATAAGCTCATTCTTAGCTTTCTCAGATACAGTTTCATTTTAACTAGACAATGATGTTGAGGATTAAGATATTTATGTCAGGTTTCAATTTCAATATTTTGAGTTTACAATCCCGTTGCATGTCACTGCTAAAATATATATCTAGCAGCTTTCCTTGCATGTGTATTATGTGGTATTTCATTACATTTTATCTTCAACTGTGAAAGAATGTAGACTTAGTAGTGTGTATTCATCTTGGGAGTGTATTAGGTGTGGTCTTACACACCTCAAATTATGTAATTGTGTACTGCCGTCTTAGTTAATATATTATTTATTAGTAAAAAAGAAACTGTGAAACTCGAACCTAGGAGCAAGGATCAAAGTTCAAGAAGCTAGTTTTTTCCCATTCCCGTCTCACAAATTTTATGGTTTGAATTCCTTTGAACATTTCATGTAACCACTATAGCCAGCGTGGTTGGTGATTTGTTTATGACTTTATGGCTTTGTTGGGATTAGTTGACAATAGTACGTGCTATGTATGTGTTCCAATTTCTGGCCTTGCACCGACCAAGCTTGATTAATTATACTCCGTGGAAACACAACCTCTGTGAGGTGGAATGGTGGATCACTTCCTCAATGTAATGATTATGCTTGTTCACTTCGTTTTTTCGCTTTGATGGTCTCTTTTACTGCAAAGCGGGTGGTCACCTCTTATCACATTTTTGATTGGTTAATCTCAATTAACAGATATAACACTGGTAAATAATATAAATGTTCCGAAAGTGTACTGTTCACCACTTTCTTGCACATCGTCTTCTGTTAGTTTGGAATTATCAGAGTTCATATATATCACGTTCTGTTTCAGATATTAGGGTCTATGGATTCTACCAACTTATTGTATCATTTTGAACTTAGCCCAGCATGTTTTCAAGGGACAGACTATAGTTTAATCATTGAAGAAATTATTAAGCTGTGAATAGTCAATTTAATGATTTCCATAGCCGTATTTAGAATTCTAAGTTAGTGCCCCGTTCTTTATGTTCAGACATGTAGCTTCTTTCCTCTGCATATGTGAAGAGCTGAACTTTGGTATTTTCCATAAGAAGTTATTGAAGGGAGTAAATTATTAATGCCCTTGATCAGATCAATCTTCTGCTGGCCCATGCCCGGCTAAAATACCCACTGAACTTGCAGAATGTTTTGGTAAGGAGATAAGACATGATGGGATGGTAGAGATGGGGATGCAGTAGAAATTGGATGCGATTATATCTTTGTTGGAGGGAAACCATTCAACCAAAGATATCTAGAGTACAATGTCTCCAACAGCAGAGCTCATTTGGAGTCTGAAACCAGAAATTGAGGAGACTGTTTTGAGTTTGAAGGAGAAAGGTCTGCTAGTTCACTTATACATGACATAAGACATGATAAATGTTGCTTAGTGAGAATGCAATTAGGAATGAACTACTTCGGCTGCAAAACAAAGAGAATCCCGAAACCCTGAAGAATATAATCTGTACTCCAACTGCGTTAAGTTGCTTTTGGAAATTATGAACTGAGAAATTTATTGGTGAGTGACATAAAAGTACTATCATGTTCGAAGAAATTATGGTATATATTACTGGAAAATAGTGTAACATAGACAGTGTTCACGCGCCAAATCAAATCACAGAAATAAAGTAACATGCTTAAGGTACCATAATAAATAAGTAAAATCTCTAAATGCTTCCATCACAATATCAATGACATTGTCACATTGGTAAATGACCAACTCCATGGAAGCTTTATTTAAGCACCTCTTCTAACATAGTAGTAGCTGTATACTTATATTGCAGCTCTTCCTCAGAGTAGCATCTAGAGTTTTTATATTCAAGGGAGAGTATAACCTGCATGCACAAAACAGAAAATGAGGCTAAATTAGACCTAACAAATGAATTGGCTGGAAAGCAAATAGTTGAAAAAAACTCTTTAAGAGTGCGATACATTTCTACTTCTTGGTAGAATAGAAACACTAGTGCCACAAGAGTGATAAAACTTACGTCCACACTTCTTCCCAGCAGGCCTGTTCCTGATATTACAACGCTTTGGGACAGTGATCGCAATGGCAGGCTTCATTCCAGCTTTCTTTGCCAAGGGAGACAAGAAAACAGCACACAAACACTTGGGAGAGCTTCTAAGCAAAGCTGCAACCTTTGAGCAACAAGCTGGGGGAACCTTCATCCCGAGGTTTCCTGCCGCCTTGAGGCAGGGGCTCAAGCTTGCAGCCGCAGAGTTGATGGGTGTCCTCCCACATTCCCCTGCCGCCTCTACTTGCTTAACATGGGCATCTAATGCTATCAAGAAGATGAACATAGTCACACAGAGAGGTTTGAGGTTGATGGCCATGTTTGTTTTGTTGGCTGTTTGGAAGTAAGAGACTTGTGTTGCACAATAGAGTGAGTTGTGATAACTACACATACCAGACATAGATATATATATACTGAAAGATGAGAAGAGAGAATTGATGGTTTGCTCAAAGTGGGGTGGTTGTGACTCTATACGTGTATAGTTCTTTATGGTTTGTGCTCTCTTTAACATTCAACCTTCAATGATACAAAGAAATGTGAAAATGATGAAAAAAACTAGTTCCACTAACTTGGATAAGTAACAAAAATATGAAGAAAGCATGCTGCTTGCTTTGCTGATTCTGCCTATCAAACATTCATGAAACTTTGCTTTGAATAATTGCTTCTTCATCATTGTAACTCCACTTCTGAGTGTCTCCTGTGACTCTTCTCATTCAATAACTGTTCATTTCGAGCTGAAGTGTTCACACTAGTAACTATTTCACACATCTCTTTGTGTTTCTTCTTCTTCATCTTTTATTTTCTAATAAATGTGGTTGATCTTACATATCAATCTAGAAATGCTTATTGGTTTAGTGATTAAGAGTCTAATCTAATAAAAGACTATGCATAGGTTCTTCAAACAAAAAAGAAGTGCATCTGAGTTACATTGGATATAATTAGTTGTAAAATGACAATTCCATTTCTTGCTTGAATTTGTAATTCATTAACTATGGCCATAATTAAATTTGCTTATTTGCTTCACTTTTTTTATTTTTGTGTTTACTTCAAAATCTCATCTGAAACAGGGTCGGAACCATAAATTTTATCGGTTCACAAGATTTCATCAGAACAATTCTTAACCAATGCTATGCTGTTCTTGAGCATAAATAAGTTGTTCGATGTTAAGATTAACAGTTTAAAAAGTTTAGTAAAACAATTTTATTTTTAAATATTTCACAAGATGAAAGATGAGAACAAAAATAAAACAACTCCAATGAACGTGATGGCATTGAGCAATATAAATGAAAACGAGTGTGCAAGAGAAAAAAGAAAAAGAGATAATTAGCCATAAGTCTTTGGATGCGCGGATTGATTTGATCATCTTTTGTAGTCCATTTGAACGAACAATTACTCAAAAGTACTAAGAAACAAGATATTGGCTTCTTCATAAGGAAAATTAAAGGATCGACTTGGAGAGTCTTTTATAAAATTTCCAAGTTTTCCCTTATTCATAAATGTATAAAACTCTAAAAATAAGCAAAAATCTTGAAATGCTACGACCACTATATCTATCCAAGGATAGTAACCTCTGCATCAAAAAATATGTTTCGTACTTTCGTTTACTAGGATTCCACTCCATTTGTTCTTACAAATCTATGAGTTTGGGCCAACCAAAATCACCAATGACGCATAAAAATCAATGACTATCTGAAATTATTGCAATGTTATAAAGGAAATTAAAAGGATTGCAATATTCCTCTTCAATAAGGGAAGGTTTGGAACACAAGTCTATGAAGACCCAAAACACACAAAATCATTTCTTCAAATTCAGATATCTGCATTGCGTAAAAGTTTAGATTCCAACTAGAACTAAACAATATAAAAAATAAACAAAATTTTATGTGAACTTGTTGACAGTTCCATGAACAGTAACTTCTGCATCAATGAAGCATGTATCATTCACTAGAAAACCATTCCCTTCATTCTTGAAGCGTTCCAGACCTATAAATTGTCGCCAACCAAAACTATTGCTTGATGCACAAAACCAATGAGTAATAGCTGCAATGTAATGAGTTAACCAATTAACATTAAAAAATTTAAAGTAACAAAAAATAAAAAAGAACGTAAAATAAAAGTTACCTTTATAGTCAGCAGCTGTTTTGTTTATTTGATTCCTTAAACAAATTTTGAAATTAGTATATATTTTTTGGACAGGAGTAAGAGTCTCAGCTAAAAATAAAAAGAGGGATAAATCGTTCTTTCCTGTTCCACTGCCCTTGGGATAAATCAAAAGTTTCCTACAACACAAAGTTATCTTAGATAATATAAGTGATTACAAAGAAAACGAATTAAAAAATGAATGTTACCAATTTTTGCCTCCAGCAGTGAACACATTAGAGTACAAAAACTCTGCTTTTAGAGTTGATAAATTTTCAAGCTTCCATGTATATTTAATTGGAGTGGGATCTATCACCATAGACAGACATTCTCCATTGCCTAAAGTCTTCTCAGATAAATTCTTCTTAGAATCAGTAGAAATCACTTCAATTTCTACTCCAAAGATACAAGAATCATCAACAAGGAATCCATTGTTAGGATCATTAAATGTTGGAATTGGAATGAATTGTGTGCAACCCCATTCTTTCTTCTGTCCATGAAAGCGTTTGAATCTCCCCTCTGAACCTACTGAAAACATAATATCAATGAAAAAAGAAAAGTTACATAATACCAATGAAGAAATAACTTAATTATTTAGGCAATGTATATGTACATCGAGTGACAGAATAGAGTTAACACCTTCAAACATGACATTCTTGTCTCGGATCTGATCAAATAAAAAAAACCTTAAGATTGTATTAACCTCCCATCCAGAAGGAAGAGAATTTGTATCCACAATTGTCAAATAAAGAGATACATGATCTTCCCCTCCTTTTCTTTTCTCATTTCCATTTGGATACAGAGTCAATATCCTGCCACAAACAAAACATTTGGAAATTCCAAAAAAAAAAAAAAAAAAAAAAAAAACTATAAATCAATAAGTTTCTAACCCAAACCAAAATATAAATGCAAAATCTGATCTAAAGGATTGTATAATTTCTTAGTGGCAAAATGTCTATATAATTAAATTCAAGAAACTAACAATTGAGTATCATATGTACATACCATTTGTATCCTTTAGATTCAAAGGTAGCAGAGTCATAATTGTCAATAGAGTGCTCTGAAAGTAAGGAAAATGACTGTATTTTGAAGATATAGTCACCAGGCTGTGCATCTCTAGATGATATTCTTAAACCTACAATAATGTTATTGTAAATTTTAACAAAGAACTGAAAATATAAAAACCAGTTAGAAGAAACAATATATAAGTTACACTCCATTATCATAATCACATTGGATGGAGTATAGCAAATATTGTAACTGTACCTTCACCATGCTCCTCACAAAACAGATTCATCTTATCAGCTTTAACAAAGTGCACAGAAATAATATGGAAGCCTGATTGAAGTATGTGAAATAAAATTAGATATGGGTTTGTATTTATAGATACAGAGAACAAATTTCTTGATTTGTGAGGAAAATGCCTTGGATGTGTATTTAAATCTCTGCAAGTTCCTAAAAGGTTTTTATACTTGGAACTCTGCAAATTAATAGTTGTGTTACAAGTTAATAAAAGGTTTTTATCCTTGAAACTCTGAAAATTAATAGTTGTGTGGGACAGCTCTGCAGATTGTTACATATGTTACATTTTCAATGCTGTTTGAGATCAATAAACCCTTCATTTTTGCGTCTGTTTGATGTACAAAATTTTCTCTGGAAAGAATGTTGAAGTGTATTGAATATTTGCAAATAGTTGGATCCCTGAATGGATCCAATTATACGATTTCATGCAATACTAAATAATTTATTCATGTCCACCAATTGTAGTTCAGTTGGTCAAGACATTCATTCTCCTTGTGAGAGGTCGCGGGTTCGAGACTCACGGACTAGACCGGAGCGAAAGCAAGTCTCTATACGAGATGGAGGCGACGAAAATAGTAAGTAGCAACAATATTGTACCCTTCGAGCCTGGTTTGATTAACCCTATAGGGAAAAAAGGTAGATTATATTCATATGTAATTTTTCCTACTTCAAGAACAACACACAACTTCACCTATAATTAGATCATATAAAAATAAAAATTAAAAACCCTTCAAGCTTGTTCACTGTTGCAAGTCGAGGTTGCTTTAGAACATATAACAATAAGGTTGATTATGATGTTTATGTAAAGCTATACTGCTTAGCAACTCAGTAGAAGTTAAGATACTAAACTATATCTAGGCCCATTGATGAAACCTGTATTTTATTAGAAGTTCTTGGTCATTCCAAGAACAGTAACCTTTGCATCAATTATACATGTATCGTTCACCAGGAAACCATTCTCCTGCTTCTTGAAACGTTTGAAATCTATGAATGTAAGGCAATCCCAAATATCATTCCTCAAGTCTATTAAATCTTTATTTAACATGTTATAACCCTAGATCTTAACTTCATAAACTATGACACAATATTTAAACATGAATTATGACGCATTAATATTTAAACAATCTTAAATAACTTACCTGAGTTTAACTCTGGAACTTCGTCAAGGAGAAACTATAAAATCAATTATGTGTTTATCGTTATGATCCCGAACATACATTATTATTTATAGGTATAGAGAGAACCAAGTTTTCTAATTTGATTACTCTGTTTCAACCATAGTGTGAGATTGAGTAGGAAACTAATTTATTCTAAAACCACATTTAACTATTTCAATAATTCCTACTAAATTAATATTTCTAATATGTACCACATATATATTAATTAGGAATTAAATATATTTCTAACACGATCCCCGATAAAACCAGGTGTGTGATAAAATTCTGATAATTAGAATTTAAATGATAAACATGACAAATGGAAACAAGAGCAGATATCAGTTACATACATTTTTCATGCAAAGTGTTTTCCATGGGCAGATCTACCCTTTGGCTAAGGGGGTCAGTTACCCCCCTTATCTTTCTGAAAAATCCCACTAAATTACTCATATATTTTTATATTGCCCCCCTTTAAAAGTTTAGATTGCCCCATTTTGTATACAATCTTGGCTCTCGACTCCACTAAAAATTAAATTATGGATTATTTTAAAAGTTTACGTTCTTTCCTCCCCCCTTTCTATACAAATCTCTGCTATTGATATGTTCACGTTTTAGGGTTCGATATAGCCAACTACTACGAAGTTGAGCGAATTGAGAGTGAAAATATTAGAGGAGTGAGATGAGAGATGGAGTTGAGAGATTACAGAGTGAGAGAGGGCTTGTGAGGGAGAGAAAATATAAGAGAATGAGAAGAGGAGAGAGTGAGAGGGTTGGTGAGGGTGGGTTTGTTGGGAGTTAAAAAAGAAAAAAAAAATCTTCGTTTGGTTCAGGAAATCACGTCCAGGGGTAAGTTGGTATTTTCAAACTTTTTTTGCCCCCTTTGTCAGCAATCCTTGCTCCGCCCCTGGTGTTTTTTGTTTATTTGATCCCTAAAACAAAGCTTGCAATCGATATATATTCTTTGAGCAGGACTAATACATCATCCAAAATTAAAATACAAGGATAAGTGGTTATCCCTTTGTGTTCGTTCGGCCTTGGGAAAAAGCATCATTTTCTTGCAACAAAAGCTACTTATTGGAAAAAAAATATGAACGCCCTTAAGCAACTAAAACAGCCAACTAGAACAGAAAATAGTACGTGAAATAAGGTTGAAAACCGAACCAACGGTTCGGTTTTTCACCTAAACAGTGAACTGGTTTAAAATTTTTAAACCGAAATCGAACCGACCATTAACAAAACCGATCCGAAATCAAACCGATTCTAATTTATGCAAACTGTAACCGAACCGAACCGAATATTTTAAACATATTATTTTATTTATATATAAAATATATATTATTTATTATATATTTGGTCGGTTTGGTTTGGTCGGTTAAAATCACATAGAAACCGAAAACTGAACCGACCACTTCGGTTTTGAAATTTTAAAACCGAAACCGATCCGAACCAAATTTAAACCGAATTGATTGGTTTAGTTTTGATCGGTTCGGTCGGTTTGATCGATTTTTTGTTCAGCCCTAACGTGAAACAGTTAATTACCATTTCTAACCTCCGGCAGTGAACGCACCCGAGTACAATTTCTCCGCAGTTATATGGGAGAAAATTTCAACATTCCATGTATGTTTATTATATGGAGTAGGATCCATGTATATATGTTTGCAATAAATGCCTATGAGTGTACATACCATTTGTAACCTCCGGATTTGAAGTCGGCAGAGTCATACTTGTCGATGGAGTACTTACATAGTAAAAAAATGACTAAACTGTGAACATGTAGTCACCAGGAGTGACGTCGGACAGAATAACGATTATTCTACAGGCTAATAGCAACATATAATTGACAGGGAAGAATACAAGAAGATTACCCAAAAACACAGAGAAGATAACTCTAATGTTTAATCAAATTACTCAAATAAAAGGTATCTCTAAAATCAGCCCACAAGCCAGACTTTATAGCTAAAATTCATCAATAGTGAAATTTTACCAAAAATGGAAACACCCCAATAATCATGCTAAAACAAAATACGTAATAAAATAAATATACTGCCAGAAATCTGGCCCAAATTGGGTTTAGAATCACTTCCTAAACAATAATTGAAATATTACTAGAAATGGAAATAAATTACTAAATTTGTGGATTTGAAAGGGAAAATGGTAGATTTTGACCTCGAAAAAGTGCAACGAGTGTAGTTGGTTGACCACGACGTGCGCGTTGAAAAGAACTTTCCGAATTGAGGTCGTTTGCGCGATTCTGATACTTGTAGCCAAAGTTATGGTCAAAATACTAAAACGCACCCTAAATTGCCAAATTTGAAATAAAATTATGATTTCCTGCCATTCTTGCGCTGATCTGCTAATTCGAGATATCTTAGTGCTAATAATGTGCTTTCTGACCATCGGACTCAGATCCTCCTGCATCAAGGAGGCAGGAGGTGTATCTCTCCATGTTATTTTCACAACTACATGCAGTTTGTAACAATATTGTTAGTAGTCCTCAAGAATCATATATTCGAGGACATGTGCGGAATATTGCTATCCAGGAATTAATGTGTTTGAATCCCAGAGAATCAGATCTCGTTGACAAAAATTAGTGCAACTTCCTGCACGTTTTGTGATCATGCATGGTTCAGTTGTTTGTTTTAGTTAACAAGTCAAATTATAGTGGAGAGAATTGTGGGAGTGGGTAGTTTATGGTGTGAGTAGTAGTGGAGAGAATTGTAGGAGTGGATTAAGTGGGTTTAACAAACAACTCTATAAATATGAGTTGTATTGTAGCTTTGCAAATATATCTTAAGTACACATTCTCAGGTTCATTTATATTTCTCCAATTTATTTCTCATATCTTTCTATTGGCCTTTTGTTTTTTTTTATTTTGTTTTACTCGTCTTATTGGTGATGTTTATTATGTTTATATACTTTTGAGTCTTTGTTATGTGGCATATTGGGTGCAGGGATTGAACAAGACCAATACGAAGAGTTGTATCAAAGAACTGGGAAGGAGATGAATGTTGGATACGAAAACGTTTTAATCAAAACAGATTGTGCTATTAGTTCCATAACAAAAGAAAATTTACTTTTAATTTTCCTTATGAGCATGGAGTTTTAGATTAATATCTACAAAATATTTGTGGTTTCTTTCAGATTCATGGAATAAATTTTTTGGATCCAAAAATATTTCACCATCATGTATAAGGTGATTAAAGCGGAAGAACGCGAGCAATGCACGCCCTT
The DNA here is from genome assembly GCA_963556465.1 of Berberis vulgaris. Classification (NCBI taxonomy): domain Eukaryota; kingdom Viridiplantae; phylum Streptophyta; class Magnoliopsida; order Ranunculales; family Berberidaceae; genus Berberis; species Berberis vulgaris. The sequence goes on from OY747126.1 coordinate 89,813,756, forward strand.
GTAAACTATATAACAAATACAGTAAGCTTTATCAAAAAAAAATGTACAAGAAGCGAATATTACATAAGTACCTTCTATGTTGTCTGCACACAAGAAATTCAGCAATGCAAATCGATTGCCCAGTGAAATGGTAATGGAATCCCTTGCAGTAGGCGCTCTCTTTCAGAATATAGAGAGAAGAAAATGAAGAAGAAGTCGTACATATGGCTAAATATGACCAGAAAACGTGAATATTTTTTTCTTTTCTTTTCAAAATTGTAATGTGAAGATATGATCAAGGAATTGGATTTAAATCGAATTGAGGATATTTAGTTGCTCGTTTCTGGGTAAAAGTAGGACTGTTCAGAAATTTTGTTGTTCAACCATGCATTGCATGCTAAGAACATTCACAAATTTGTTTCTGATCCCATTTGTAGAAGGCAGCGCTAAGGTAACAGAATCTTGTGATCATTCACATTTTTATTCCTGCAAATACGTTTAACTAGCTAGAAAATATTTAAAATAAAGGTAACAACCCAATCTTATATAAGTACCAAGTTACAGTGCTGAGGATACTCGACACAACCAAACGTACAAAATCCAACATCACTTACATTAAGTAGCCAAGTGCGTCTAACCTCACAAAGTCAGTAATATGCATTATCACCACAATAGCATCAAACAAATCTAAGCTTCTGCAAGCTGATCAAGAACTCCAAGGACTGACACCTCCGCTTCAATCAGGCATGTATCCTTAACCAATAAAGCCTCAACTTTTGTGAACTCTGTGAAATACCAGGAAGGGTCGCTGGAGCTAAACCATGCAGTCTCTGCAAAGAAAAGAAGAAACCATAAACCCCTTCATGATGTTTTATTTGAAGATCTTCTTTTTTACCTACCACATGTATGTGGAATGCACATAAAACTTTACAGATTGAGAACTTATGTAGCAACAAAATCATGATGTTGATATACCATATAGACTCAGCTTCTTACTTGAATTTCAAATCAAGTGCCACTCGTGTGCCCAACCTGCTATATCTAGTCAAAATTTATGAAAATTGTTCACTTCTCACAAAATGTTCAAATGGAATTTATTGATTCAGATTTCATGATATTCCGACTCAGAAAGCCTAAAAGAGCAGCACCTGTAATTAAAATTCTATGCAATTTAAATTTAAAGCATGGTGTTCTATCTAAGTTTGATCCTCTGTCAATGGCTTCTAAGCCTTCCAAAGTACCTTTCTCCCTCAGCTATATAATTCGCATCACAATTGACTAAAAAATTTGAAACATAATGATTTCAACTTCAACACATTCTCTCCCAAATGAAAATAACAAAATGAAACTTCTCTCAACATCTACATTAGCCCACAAAAGTTTCACTAAACCAAAGCTCTAACCATCTTTGATCGATGGTTGGGCAAGTCAAAGGAGCATGTTTTATATTTTCAAAGGAAAAAGGGCACAGGGATACTATAGAAATTGATTGTACTGTCACATAATATTGCTTTTATTGAAAGTGATGTGTTCAACAAAGTGGTTTGATTAGAACAAAAGGGGTCATTTCAAATACAAATATATGTCCAAATGATCATAAAAAATTAAATAAAATTTCTTTAGTCTGAGGAAAAATGGGTTGAAAGCTAGAAAGTGTATTAACAAATTCGAGTACCATCTATACTACAATACTGAATATGGTGAGTACACAATTTGCTCATCATCTCGAGATTTTCATATCACTCTGATTTGGAGTTATTCTGCAAAATTTTTACAGGATTCAGATTAGCATTTTGGATATAAATCATCTCTTCGATCGATGACATTCATTTAGCTCCCTTTTACGGATTTCTTTGAGACAACAAACCAATTACAATATACAGATCTATTAAACTAGTCCAATTTTCAGTAAATCGTTATCATTAAGATTGGGAAGGTGTTCTACCTGTGTCTTCTATGACATCCTCATTTGTTTTGCTTCTAACGCACCACTTCACTTTTGTCAACACTTTCTGATTAGCAGCGAGGGATGTTGCATCTTCCATGTCTACGTTGATGCCATATTTGGCAAGCTTTAATGAATAACCGTTGGGATATAGTGCTACTTTCCTAAAGTAAAACCAAAATGCAAACAATGTTTTTGGTCATTAATAATTGAATCATCAATATACTGTATCACATTGAAGTACAAGTTCTACATACCATTTATGACCTCCTGTGCTGAACAGCTTGGAAAAATTACAATCATAGGGTATCTGTGACTGTGATAGCCTTTCAACTGTCCATGTGTGCTTATAAAGAGCAACATCCTTTATCATTGACAAACATTCACCTTTTGCAGTAGCATTGCATATAAAAACCTCCACTCCAAACACACAAGTATCATCAACAAGGTACCCATTAGATGGGTCATCAAATGCTGTTAAAGGAAAAAGCTTAGAGAAACCGTGCTCTGTCTTCATATGGTGAAAGCGTTTGGGTTTCCCTACCATGTCTATTCATTCCATGGTAAATGATTAGAATATGTTAAAATGAACATTAACCAAATTGATTGAAAACAGAAAAGGAAAAAAAATAAATCGTAATTGTCACAAAACATGAGCAAATTTCTAGGTTATTAGCTAAAAATTTGAATCCCACATTCAATGACCAAATACTGAATAAATGAAATTATCAACATGAAACTTTTCATCATCTATTAGTGACATCATTATAATAATAGATATTATAACAGCTCACTTGTTAGTATTTGTATAAGATTATAACAAAAACTATTTTATTTCATACGATACTAATATTTTATAAATAAGCTATTTATTAAAGTATTGGAAGGCTACTTGAGAAGGCGCATGCATGTGCATATACATTACTGCACTGAAAATAACTCATCAAAGTTATTTTATTTTGCTGATAAAGTACATTGTTGAATAGGTTACTATCAAAACCCGTGTGTATGAATATAAATGACCAATCGCTTGGTAACATGAATGAAGCATTTGGAAGTACGCCTTGTTTCATAACATGATTGCCAATTAAATTCAACAAGCAATATGAGAAGCAAAGTTCACGTACCTCCAAGAACCAAGTACTTGTCACGAGTTTGATCAAACAAAAAGAATCTAAAAACTACATTCACCATCCAACCTGGAGGAAGAGATGATGTGTCAACTACCATCAAATAAAGTGAAATGTGGTCTTTCACATTTCTTTTCTTGTTTCCATTAGGGTAGAGTGACATTTTCCTGAAATTAATGCAAATAAAGTCACAGTATGATTAGAAATCTATTGTTTTTACTCTTTAACTAGTTAACCCATAAATATAAAGGCCAAAACTCAAACTACAAGTAGAATGAGTGATTTACAAACTAAATTTGTAAGTAGTCAATATGATAATAGTAGCTACTTTACTTTGATCGGCAAACCAAACAAATATATTATATTACGGGGGAAAAAAAGAGCACAAGTGTTTGACTCACAAAGGCAATACAAACAACACTAGAGGACTTAGTATGCTAACGTCAAAGCATAATAAGACTTTTGATCGCCTTCAGTTGTTCCATCGAGGCATCAAGATAGTTGATGGTGTTATCTATAGGCACACAGAGGGCTCCTCCTACAAGAGAAAAGGAAACAGTGACAAAGGGTCGCCTTGCCGAACTCTCAGAAGCAGACAAAAACTTAACAGAGCCCCAACTACACTAACAGAGAATGGGGTTGTTCAGAAGAGTCGTCACCTAAAGAGGCCATTTATTGCCAAACCGAAACCGCCTAATAAACATTCCCAAAGGTCCGACTCACCGATCAAATACCGTTAGTAAAATCTAATTTACACACCAACCGACGATGCTGCGTTGAATCGATTAGCTCATTAAAGACAATGTAGCCATCAACTAATTGTTTGCTGGAGACTGTCGCTGCTTAGAATAGAGAAACAAGATCTACAATGACCGACACAATCTTGTAAATAATTTTACGCACAGTTGAGATGAGGATTACAAGCTTAAATTCTTCAATCTTATGAAAACTGATAATCATATTCTTAGGGGATAGCGACAGAGGGTTGCCTTGACAAACTTTCGGAGAAGCAGACGTAAAACTTAACAGAGCCCCATTGACAGTAATAGAGAATGAGGTTGTTCCGAATAGTCATCACCTAAAGAGAGCATTTTCTGCCAAACGCAAAGCGGCTATATGAATAATCCCAAAGGTCCGACTCACCAATCAAAATGCCTTTAGTAAAATCTAATTTACACACCAACTCATGCTTATGATGATGCTGCCTTGAATCGATTATTTCAGTGGTGATAATGGAGAAACAAATCTACCAAGACCGACAATATCTTGGAAATAATTTTACCCACTGTTGAGGGTTACAAGCCTAAATTCCTCCATCTTATGAGCGCTGCTAATCTTAGGGACAAGACAAGTCCAACCTCCAATATAGGAAGTATTGCCATTGCCATCAGATTCACGAATTACCCGCATGAAGTCTATTCTGATAGCCGACCAACTTTTAGGAAAAAAAAAAGTTCATCACGATATCCTTTAGTATCAGCATGAACATCTTTGGCCAAGTTGCCCATGGTTGCAATAAGCTCCTTTAATCTCCCTCTCTAACTCCATTGAATCCATTCTAAAAAGATTTTGCTAAAAAATCACCCCATTTAAATTAGGATGCCATAATTTCTTTTATGTAAATAAGTCGAGAAGTAAGGGACAGGATCATTGCATAACTTCTCCTAAAAAAATATTGTGTTGGGTTCCCAACCTTTTTCAAAATGATCAAACTATGTTCATTGACTTTTCCAAAATCTTCCACCCATCTAATATTTGCTAGAACTTGATCCAATTATGACAAGGTTAGGGAATGTCTCATACTACCACTAGACCCAGTGAATTTCCCATCTTTGAGGTAGAAAACAACCGACTCAAATGTGCAACTATAGGTGTTAAACTCTGTCATATGATGATTGGTCTGCAGATCCCTATTTTCAACATATTTTCCTTGATTACGTTAGCTACACCACAAACAATGAATAGATTGCAATTCCTCCCAAAACTAAGGCCTGAACAAATTTAAAAACGGGTCGTAAACGTTGGAGAGAACCAAAAGAAGTCATCCAGCACATTAGAGTCAATCAAAGCAATCACCGTGCTTGAATCCCACCTAAAATTTCTAAGTCTGTCCCTTTTCCATGCACTCTTATATTACATGTTTCAGAGACTCAGACCCTCGATTGGACAATCATCCTTTATCATCAATCATTCTCACATATCTTTCGACGGTCTCAATTCTTATGTATTTTATCAGTATATATTTATATGGGGCAAGATAGTAGTAATACATAAGTAGCAACATTGATCTATCAATAAAACACTTACAAAAAAAAGTCCATAGTCAGGGTGGGGTAGGGGGAACACTATTCCAATGTATTCATGTGCCCCTTTAACAGTTTTCAAGTCGACGTGTTGGACATATGTCCTGTGCTAGATACCTGACACAGGTATCCAGTGTCGTCATTAATGTAAAGATCCATGAATGTATCTGCAAATCCAAGAAATCAAACAAAAAAATAGGCCATAACCCAGTATGACATGCAACTAAACCCTAACAAGGTTTTACAAGATCCTTTAACCGTCAATGCATACTTTTCAATATTAATCTAAACAGTAGTGGTGCAATACATGGTCTCCTACAACCCTTACCAACATGATAGCTAATAAAGAGATGGGTTACAAAGGGTACCATTTGTATCCTCCTGCTTCAAAATCACTTGACTCATACTTATCAAATGAGCTCTGAAGTGCTGAAAATGAGTTGATTTTGAAGGTATAATGAGTGGGTGGTGCATCTCTTATCACCTTCACAACTCCTGCAACATGGGTATCAAACACAAACACAAAAAATTATAAGATCAAACACAAAACCAACAACATAAGCACAAACAAACACAACTATGAGCATGGGTACTTTTCGTATACCTTCTTCGTCTATCTCGTCTTCAGGGAGAAAACCCATCTTCACCAAGGGAAGATTTTCTGTTTCTATTGAAATGGATTTAGATGTCATGGCAATCAAGTAAGCATCTCCGGAATTGAAAGATTTTGCTCTGTTTTATAGGAAGAGTGGAGGGTCTTCAAGAATCTGATCATGCTTTGGGTTTTGGTGAAGTAAAGAGAGGGTAAAGAATAGTTGCTAGGCGCACCAAGTGAAACACTTGGGGCACCCTGCTCTCTTTGTTTGAAATTTATGGTTTGAATTTACTTTTTATCACTAAGAAATTGTCTTTTAGTAAAATCTCAATAATGAAGAACAAATCGAAAGACAAAAAACTTAACAAATGTTAGTCAAAATTTCACTACCTGGTGCACATATAACTTTGTAATGAAAATTGGTTATGTGAACAATAGCTGCATCCATAAGTCCGTCATTTGCAAATTTAGGATTTTCGAAAATGCCTTTACCTATTGATGAAAATCATAAACTATCGGGGACTTATCACTATAAAGTGGTTTTGACTTGGGCCTAGCCACTACATATATAGCACATCTCATTCCCTCACCTAGGCGATGTAGAATTATGACACAAAAGTAGCTTACCAACCTTTGAGTCAGCCCACGCAAAAAACGAAGTTGTCACAGTGCACCTAGCGACTCCTAGCAACTCTGCTTCTCTTGGCTCATTGGTTTAGGCTTTTACTACACATTATGAAATTATCAATATGTTAATTGTTGAATGGTGAAAATGCTATTACTCTATGGTCCATAGTTTAATACTTTTGGTTATCCCGTAATTAAAAAAAGAACATTTTCTTCATTTGACGTGCACAAAGCAGCAAAACTCTCTCCGCTACTAGAGTAGAGTTAAACAAGTAAAACGGGGAACTAATAAGATGACAATGAGAGACACCTTGAAATTTTCTATAAAATATGTACTATAAAAACATAATAGAAAAAGATATTACATTGAAAAGTTACAATCTATTTATTCAATGATCTCTAAATGTAATTCAAAACAAAAAGATACTTTGTGGAAGATGTGCTTTACATCTGAAGAAGAAGAAGACATAAAAGAAGAAGAAGAAGAAGGTCAATTACACAATCTTCATTTCAACATGTTCAACATGCTGTTTAAGTTTTGATTTGATGAAGAAGAATGTCAATGGGATTTTGCCGGAGTGGTGATTGGAGTGATAAGAGATGCTCCACCTCCACCTTCCCATCACTCTTTCAAAATCCAGTAAAATCCAGTCCTTCTCTGCCCTTGCCAAGAGTTCATTCGTCGACAAATATGTAACCAAGCAATTTCTAGCTGGAGGCTACAAATGATACATTTTCTATGACTTTCTTTTTCTATATGAACAAATAGAAAAACATTTGATTGATTTAGTAATACTATGTAAATTCAGGAAAGTGTTGTTGTACCCAAAAGGGAACAAGAATGTCAAAGATCACATTTCAATATATATTATGGTGGTTGAGGCAGCATTTCTTTGTCCTGACACATAGGCATACTCAGCTCCGCTGTTTCTACAGTATACTTAACCAATAGTCCAAGGACTGACACCTCCGCTTCAATCAGACATGTATCCTTAACCAATAAAGCCTCAACTTTTGTGAACTCTGTGAAATACCAGGAAGGGTCGCTGGAGCTGAACCATGCAGTCTCTGCAAAGAAAAGAAGAAACCATAAACCCCTTCATGATGTTTTATTTGAAGGTCTTCTTTTTCACCTACCACATGTATGTGGATTGCACATAAAACTTTACAGATTGAGAACTTATGTAGCAGCAAAATCATGATGTTGATATACCATATAGACTCAAATTTCAAAGTTCACAGCTTCTTACTTGAATTTCAAATCAAGTGCCACTCATGTGCCCAACTTGATATATCTAGTCAAAATTTATGAAATTTGTTCACTTCTCACAAAATGTTCAAATGGAATTTATTGATTCAGATTTCATGATATTCCAACTCAGAAAGCCTAAAAGAGCAGCACCTGTAGTTAAAATTCTATGCAATTTAACTTTAAAGCGTGGTGTTCTATCTAAGTTTGATCCTCTGTCAATGGCTTCTAAGCCTTCCAAAGTACCTTTCTCCCTCAGCTATATAATTCGCATCACAATTAACTAAAAAATCTGAAAGATAATGATTTCAACTTCAACACATTCTCTCCCAAATGAAAATAACAAAATGAAACTTCTCTCAACATCTACATTAGCCCCCAAAAGTTTCACTGAACCAAAGGTCTAACCATCTTTGATCGACGGTTGGGCAAGTCAAGGAGCATGTTTTCTATTTTCAAAGGAAAAAGGGCACAGGGATACTATAGAAATTGATTGTACTGTCACATAATATTGCTTTTATTGAAAGTGATGTGTTCAACAAAGTGGTTTGATTAGAACAAAAGGGATCATTTCAAATACAAATATATGTCCAAATGATTATAAAAAATTAAATAAAATTTCTTTAGTCTGAGGAAAAATGTGTTGAAAGCTAGAAAGTGTATTAACAAATTCGAGTACCATCTATACTACAATACTGAATATGGTGAGTACACAATTTGCTCATTATCTCGAGATTTTCATATCACTCTGATTTGGAGATGTTCAGCAAAATTTTCACAGGATTCAGATTAGCATTTTGGATATAAATCATCTATTTGATCGATGACATTCATTTAGCTCCCTTTTACGGATTTCTTTGAGACTACAAACCAATTACAATATACAGATCTATTAAACTTGTCCAATTTTCAGTAAATTGTTATCATTAAGATTGGGAAGGCGTTTTACCTGTGTCTTCTATGATATCCTCATTTGTTTTGCTTCTAACGCACCACTTCACTTTTGTCAACACTTTCTGATTAGCAGCGAGGGATGTTGCATCTTCCATGTATACGTTGATGCCATATTTGGCAAGCTCTAATGAATAACCGTTGGGATATAGTGCTACTTTCCTAAAGTAAAACCAAAATGCAAATAATGTTTTTGGTCATTATTAATTTAATCATCAATATACTGTATCACATTGAAGTACAAGTTCTACATACCATTTATGACCTCCTGTGCAGAACAGCTTGGAAAAATTACAATCATAGGGTATCTGTGACTGTGATAGCCTTTCAACTGTCCATGTGTGCTTATAAAGAGCAACATCCTTTATCATTGACAAACATTCACCTTTTGCAGTAGTATTGCATATAAAAACCTCCACTCCAAACACACAAGTATCATCAATAAGGTACCCATTAGATGGGTCATCAAATGCTGTTAAAGGTAAAAGCTTAGAGAAACCGTGCTCTGTCTTCATATGGTGAAAGCGTTTGGGTTTCCCTACCATGTCTATTCATTCCATGGTAAATGATTAGAATATGTTAAAATGAACATTAACCAAATTGATTGAAAACAGAAAAGGAAAAAAAAATCGTAATTGTCACAAAGCATGAGCAAAGTTCTAGGTTATTAGCTAAAAATTTGAATCCCACATTCAATGACCAAGATACTGAATAAATGAAATTATCAACATGAAACTTTTTATCATCTGTTAGTGACCTCATATATCTCATAAATAAACAGTTAAACATCCAAAATTTTCCAAAAAAAAAATTGAAGAGCCAAAAATAATAAATATTATAACAACTCACTTGTTAGTATTTGTATAAGATTATAACAAAAACTATTTTATTTCATACGATACTAATATTTTATAATTAAGCTATTTATTAAAGTATTGGAAGGCTACTTGAGAATGCGCATATACATTACTGAAAATAACTCATCAAAATTATTTTATTTTTCTGATAAAGTACATTGTTGAATAGGTTACTATCAAAACCTGTGTATGAATATAAATGACCAATCGCTTGGTAACATGAATGAAGCATTGGGAAGTACACCTTGTTTCATAACACGATTGCCAATTAAATTCAACGAGCATTATGAGAAGCAAAGTTCACATACCTCCAAGAACCAAGTAGTTGCCACGAGTTTGATCAAACAAAAAGAATCTAAAAACTACATTCACCATCCAACCTGGAGGAAGAGATGATGTGTCAACTACCATCAAATAAAGTGAAATGTGATCTTTCACATTTCTTTTCTTGTTTCCATTAGGGTAGAGTAACATTTTCCTGAAATTAATGCGAAGAAAGTCACAGTATGATTAGAAATCACTGAAATCTATTGTTTTTACTCTTTAACTAGTTAACCCATAAATATACAGGCCAAAGCTCAAACGACAAGTAGAATGAGTGATTTACAAACTAAATTTGTAAGTAGTCAATATGATAATAGTAGCTACTTTACTTTGATCGATAAATCAAACAAATATATTATATTACGGGGGAAAAAAGAGCACAAGTGATTGACTCACAAGAGCAATACAAACCACACTAGAGGACTTAGTCTGCTAACGTCAAAGCATAATAAGACTTTTGATCGCCTTCAGTTGTTCCATCGAGGTATCAAGATAGTTGATGGTGTTATCTATAGGCACACAGAGGGCTCCTCCCACAAGAGAAAAGGAAACAGTGACATAGGGTCGCCTTGCCAAACTCTCAGAAGCATACAAAATTTTAACACCTAAAGAGGCCATTTATTGCCAAATCGAGACCGCCTAATAAACACTCCCACAGGTCCGACTCACCGATCAAATACCGTCAGTAAAATCTAAATTACACACCAACTGACGATGCTGCGTTGAATCGATTAGCTCATTAAAGACAATGTAGCCATCAACTAATTGTTTGCTGGAGACTGTCGCTGCTTAGAATAGAGAAACGAGATCTACAATGATCAACACAATCTTGTAAATAATTTTACGCACTGTTGAGATGAGGATTACAAGCTTAAATTCTTCAATCTTATGAAAACTGATAATCTTATTCTTAGGGGATAGCGACAGAGGGTTGCCTTGACGAACTTTCCGAGAAGCAGACGTAAAACTTAACAGAGCCCCATTGACAGTAACAGAGAATGAGGTTGTTCCGAATAGTCATCACCTAAAGAGAGCATTTTCTGCCAAACCCAAAACGACTATATGAATAATCCCGAAGGTCCGACTCACCGATCAAAATGCCTTTAGTAAAATCTAGGGGTGGGCATTTTAGACCGAAAATTCGGACCGAACCGACAACCAGACCGATCGGGTTGGATCGGTCGGTTTTTTATTTATTATTAAATATTCGGTCTTAAAACCCGGCCCTGCCCGATGTTTCTATTCCGGTCATCGGTTCTAAAACTGTCGGGTAACCGACCCGGCTCGAATGTGAATAAAAACCCTGAAAAACATTAGTAAGGACCAAATTCTAAAGTCTGAAGAAAAACCAATTTCTTCAATCTCAGCTACTCCTCTCCCTCTCCTCCTCGGCTACTCCTCTTAGTCACTCCTCCCTGTGAGTGTGCGACTCCTCGACTCTTCTCGTCCTCGGCTACTCTTCTCTTCCTCGGCTACTCCTCTCCTCCTCGACCCCTCTCTTCCCTGTGCGACGGTGCGACTCCTCTCCTCCTCACACTTCTCCTTCAATCGCCTTCGCTACTTCTCCAAGGACCTTCGTTACTTCTGCTTCATCTAAATAATGGGGAATGAGATTCCGCAAAACAAGATCAATCGAACAACTAAACAACTGAAGCTCCTCTCCATTTCTCTTTATCTCTTTCAACACTATTTGGATCTCTTCACGTTCTCTCTCGTAAAGTGGGACATAACCCTAGAACTACCAAGATAGATCTCCCTCTCTGTTGTTTCTGATTTGATTTGTATGCATTTTTTTTCCCTTGTGTTATGGATTCGATGAGTTTTGTAAATGTTTGTTTATAGATCTTGTTGATGTGAATTGCAAGCTGTTTGAGTTATCAAAGAAATTGAATACAAAATTTTTTGCAAAAAAAAAAAAAAAAAAAAAAAAAAAACAGCTTGGGCTTTGGAGCGAGACCAGCCCGGAATTCGGTTAACCGACCCAACTCGGTCTGGTCTCGGGCTTTAGAATTTCGGGTTTACAAATATCGGTCCGGGCTTCGGTTTTAATTTTCGGGCCGGTTACCCGGACCTGCCCAGCCCTAGTAAAATCTAATTTACACACCAATTCATGCTTATGATAATGCTGCCTTGAATCGATTATTTCATTGGCGATAATGTAGCTATGAAGTAATTGTCTCCTGGAGACTATTGCTGCTTACTGCTTAGAATGGAGAAACAAATCTACCAAGACCGACAATATCTTGGAAATAATTTTACCGACTGTTGAGGGCTACAAGCCTAAATTCCTCAATCTTATGAGCGCTGCTAATCTTAGGGACGAGACTAGTCCAACCTCCAATATAGGAAGTATTTCCATTGCCATCAAACTCACGAATTACCCACATGAAGTCTATTCTGATAGCCGACCAACTTTTAGGAAAAAAAAAAAAAGTTCATCAAGATATCCTTTGGTACCAGCATGGACATCTTTGGCCAAGTTGCCCATGGTTGCAATAAGCTCCTTTAATCTCCCTCTCTAACTCCATTGAATCCATTCTAAAAAGATTTTGCTAAAAAATCACCTCATTTAAATTAGGTTGCCATAATTTCTTTTATGTAAATAAGTCAGAGAAGTAAGGGACAGGATCATTGCATAACTTCTCCTAAAAATATATTGTGTTGGGTTCCAAACCTTTTTCAAAAGGATCAAACTATGTTCATTGACTTTTCCAAAATCTTCCACCCATCTAATATTTGCTAGAAGTTGATCCAATTATGACAAGGTTAGGGAATGTCTCATACTACCACTAGACCCAATGAATTTCCCATCTTTGAGGCAGAAAACAACCAACTAAAATTTGCAACTATAGGTATTAAACTCTGTCATATGATGATTGGTCTGCAGCTCCCTATTTTCACCATATTTTCCTTGATTACATTAGTTACACCACAAACAATGAATAGATTGCAACTCCTCCCAAAACTAAGGCCTGAACAAATTTAAAAACGCGTCGTCAACGTTCGAGAGAACCAAGAGAAGTCATCAAGCACATTAGAGACAATCAAAGCAATCACCATGCTTGAATCCCAGAGATAGCACCCTACTCAACGAGAAATGCCAATTGAGGGGATCGAATTCCAGCTAATATCATCTCTGCCCCAAATCAATATAATCATATCACCTATAAATGGAGTTTTTTTTCTTCCTTGAATCAGAGTCAATTAGTTCCATAATTTTGCACTAAGAGCATCTCCACCTATGGGTGGAAAGCAAAAGGTATATTGAGGTTTTCCATCCTCAAATTTGCGTTTTCACCCACCCTCCTCACATCCTTTAACCGTCAATGCATACTTTTCAATATTAATCTAAACAATAATGGTGCAATACATGGTCTCCTACAACCCTTACCAACATGATAGCTAATAAAGAGATGGGTTACAAAGGGTACCATTTGTATCCTCCTGCTTCAAAATCACTTGACTCATACTTATCAAGTGAGCTCTGAAGTGCTGAAAATGAGTTGATTTTGAAGGTATAATGAGTGGGTGGTGCATCTCTTATCACCTTCACAACTCCTGCAACATGGGTATCAAACCCAAACACAAAAAATTATAAGAACAAACACAAAACCAACAACATAAGCATAAACAAACACAACTATGAGTATGGGTACTTTTCGTATACCTTCTTCGTCTATCTCGTCTTCAGGGAGAAAACCCATCTTCAACAAGGGAAGATTTTCTGTTTTTACTGAAATGGATTTAGATGTCATGGCAATCAAGTAAGCATTTCCGGAATTGAAAGATTTTGCTCTGTTTTATAGGAAGAGTGGAGGGTCTTCAAGAATCTGATCATGCTTTGGGTTTTGGTAAAGTACAGAGATGGTAAAGAATAGTTGCTAGGCGCACCAAGTGAAACACTTGGGGCACCCTGCTCTCTTTGTTTGAAATTTATGGTTTGAATTTACTTTTTATCACTAAGAAATTGTCTTTTAGTAAAATCTCAATAATGAAGAACAAATCGAAAAACAAAAAACTTAACAAGTCTTAGTCAAAATTTCACTACCTGGTGCACATATAACTTTGTAACGAAAATTGGTTATGTGAACAATAGCTGCATCCATAAGTCCGTCATTTGCAAATTTAGGATTTTCGAAAATGCCTTTGCCTATTGACGAAAATCATAAACTATCGAGAATTTATCACTATAAAGTGGTTTTGACTTGGGCCTAACCACTCTCAAAGTTTTAAAATATGTCATACTAAGGAGATTTTACCTCACACATATATAGCACATCTCATTTCCTCACCCAAGCGATGTAGGACTATGACACTAAAGTAGCTTACCAGCCTTTGAGTCAGCCTACGCAAGGAGTGAAGTGTCAGCCTCAGACCCCGCCTACACAAGGTATCACGTCAGCCTTAGAGCTCATCCACACAAAGTTGTGCCAGTGCACCTAGCGACTCCTAGCAACTCTGCTTCTGTATGTACTTTTGGCTCATTGGTTTAGGTTTTTTACTTCACATTATGAAATTATCAATATGTTAATTGTCGGGAATTCTAATTGGCGAGGAAACGGGTGAGGGAGGGGGGTGCAACCCTCCATCCCCTCGAGATGTGTGCCTTTGCGCATCTCGAGGGAAATGGTACACATCTCGAGGGGGTGGAGGGTTGCATCCCCTCTCCCGCCCGTTTCCTCGCTAATAAGACAAGCCCGTTAATTGTTGTATGGTGAAAATGCTATTACTCTATGGTCCATAGTTTAATAGTTTTGGTTATCCCGTAATTAAAAAAAGAACATTTTCTTCATTTGACGTGCACAAAGCAACAAAACTCTCTCCGCTACTTAGAGTAGAGTTGAACAAGTAAAACGGGGAACTAATAAGATGACAATGAGAGACACCTTGAAATTTTCTATAAAATATGTACTATAAAAACATAATAGAAAAAGATATTACATTGAAAAGTTACAATCTATTTATTCAATGACCTCTAAATGTAATTCAAAACAAAAAGATACTTTGTGGAAGATGTGCTTTACATCTGAAGAAGAAGAAGACATAAAAGAAGAAGAAGAAGAAGGTCAATTACACAATCTTCATTTCAACATGTTCAACATGCTGTTTAAGTTTTGATATGATGAAGAAGAATGTCAATGGGATTTTGCAGGAGTGATGATTGGAGTGATAAGAGATGCTCCACCTTCTCATTACTCTTTAAAAATCCAGTCCTTCTCTGCCCCTGCCAAGAGTTCATTCGTCGACAAATATATGTAACCAAGCAGTTTCTAGCTGGAGGCTACAAATGGTACATTTTCTATGACTTTCTTTTTCTATATGAACAAATAGAAAAACATTTGATTGATTTAGTAATACTATGTAAATTCAGGAAAGTGTTGTTGTACCCAAATGGGAACAAGAATGTCAAAGATCACAATTCAATATATCTGATGGTAGTTAGAGACGGCATTTCTTTGTCCTGGTTTCTCTAAACGCTTTCACCAATTGAAGACAATGCGTGGTTTCCCTAAACTTGTGCATCACAAATATTCAATGACAAATCAAATGGCTACCTTGTTGATGATACTTGTGTATTTGTTGATGATATATGTGATAGTGTAGCAAAAGGAGAATGTTTATCGATGATAAACAAAGATGTTACTCATGAGTTTACATGGGAAATTCAAAGGTATATATATTCGAGGACATGTGCAGAATATTGCTATCCAGGAATTAATGTGTTTGAATCCCAGAGAATCAGATCTCGTCTTATTGCCTTTTGTTTCTCTCACATTGAAATTAGGGAGCCGTTGATCAGTGCTGATCCAGGCCAATGTTTAATTGGAAAACATGAATGCTATTTGTTGATGGCTCGAGTACGCTTAAGCTGATTTTTAATAAAGCAAACTCTGATGATGCTACGGCTCAATAATATAGAATGCATTCGGAGATCTATAACATCCAAGATGATTACACCAATGAACTGTATATTTGTGGTTTATGCCCCATTCTTTGTACTTCAGTATGTATTTTTGTGGAACAAACCTCATTCTTTGTAAGCTTCATAACTGTATGAGCTCTCATGTACGCTAATACACTAATACTCGCCTATAAACCCCAAAAATTTCTTTAATTGATGATGTTTATATACTTTCGAGTCTTTGTTATGTGGCGTATTGGGTGCAGGGATTGAACAAGACTAATACGAAGGATAGTATCAAAGGACTGGGAAGGAGATGAATGTTGGATACGAAAACATTTTAATCAAAACAGATTGTGCTATTAGTTCCATGACAAAAGAAAGTTTACTTTTTAATTTTCCTTATGAGCATGGCGTTTTAGATTAATATCTACAAAATATTTATGGTTTCTTTCAGATTCATGGAATAAATTCTTTGGATCCAAAAAATATTTCACCATCATGTATAAGGTGATTAAAGCGGAAGAACACGAGCAATGCACGCCCTTGTAAACTATATAACAAATACAGTATGCTTTATCAAAAAAAAATGTACAAGAAGCGAATACGTAAGTACCTTCTATGTTGTCTGCACACAAGAAATTCAGCAATGCAAAACGATTGCCCAGTGAAATGGTAATGGAATCCCTTGTGGTAGGCGCTCTCTTTCAGAATATAGAGAGAAGAATATGAAGAAGCAGCCATACATATGGCCAGGGGCGGACCCAGGATTTTAGTCGAGGGGGAGCAAAATGGAAAATACTTATTAGTTGATAATAGTAGTTATCAATGGTAAAGCCAAATTTTTTTCTACTTGAGCTAGTAACTAATAAAAAAATACAACTATAAAAAAGACATTGCATATACCAAATTGGATCCAATTTTAAGCCAAAATAAGGCCACTATTGATAACCTTAGCAAGGAGCAAACGAGCATAATAACTAGAATATATAACTAATATCACAAAATAATTAGGATAAGTATCTAGGTCAAGCTAATTTTTTTTTGAAATTTGCAAACCTAATATGATCATAATACAATTTTATAGAAAAAATAGTTTATATGAGGCTCAAATTTTGTACGAGTTGGCTAATGGTATATATTTTCATTGAATTCTATAGTTATTATTTTAGATATTAATTTTAATTATTTTTTTGTTGGAGGTTTTATTCCACTTGTGAAAAACAATTCAGGTCTTTTACTAAAAATGGTCAACCTCCAACCACTACACCAACAAAGACTTGTTCACACATTTGTATAAACAATTGTCATTATATTGTATATTATATAATCGATTTTTTTAAGATAAAAATATATATACTAAATCTTTTAAAAGTTGAGAGGGGGCATGTAATAGCTGTGTTTTAAAAAAAAAAAAATTTTGGTCGAGGTGTACTCATTTACCCCCCCCCCCCCCCCCTCTTTTCTTTCTTCTCTTTTTTTCTTTCTTTCCAAAGAGCGAGACTTTCCCTTCGACCCTTCTTTTCCGGCGAAACTTCGACGGATTTGTCGATTTTCTTCCCCCAAATCTCACCTCCTCCTCCTCATTTTTCTTCCTCTTTCTCCCCTCTCCTTCTTGTTTCGGTTTTTCATTTGAGAAAATCTAAATTTCAGATTTGTGTGGGCTTTTTTGGTGTTGGCTTGTTTGATCGGTTTTCGTAGCTCCGATCAGCCGTTGAGAGGCCTTGGTGGCGTCATTTGGAGCCGTAGACTCGACATGCAAGGATGATTTTCGGGGTTGGCTGATTTTTCAAAAAAAAAATCAGGGTGCATGTTCGTTTTGAGGGTTCTTCGGCGTGAATTCGGACTTTGGGTGCGTGGGTGAGCCGCACATTCGTGACTCCGGAGTAGGGAGGGTTTCGACGAGTTTTCGCCAAACTTTGAGTTTCGGCGGGGTGTTTGCCAAATTTTTATTACCTGTAAGTTTTTCTTTCAGCCACGCGCCGCTTGTAATTTATTTATTTTTCCAGTTTTCGGCTAGTTTGCTCACCTTCAAGTCCGCCTTGCAGTTTTAAAAATTTTCGTGATCCCGCATTCGTGGTTTTGGGGAGTTAGGAACTTCGACCGGTAGGAATTGGGTTCTGAAAACCCATTCCGCCCAGGTGAGTGGAACTATAATATTTATTTTGAGAAATAATTATTTGAAATCCTGAATTTAATTTTTACATCATACCGTCGATTGTGTACAATTGAATCCAAATCCGAAATTCTGGGTTTTCAGATATTTCGATGATTGTGTTGGTTATTTGTGAATGAATTACGTATTGGATTTTCTGAAAGCATGATATACTTGAATGAAATTGAATAGTGAATGAATTTTGGTGTGATTAGGCTTTGGGTGTAATGACATGGGACTTGTATGCTTTGTTTTCGAGTTTGCATAGTATGTCATGTTTTACCGTGGATTTCCGAGTCTTGAGCATGTATGATACTCGACTCGAATAAATTTATCGTGGTGAATTGGGTCATGTTGGGACCCTGACATAGTCGTGGTTTTATAAAAATTGCCGAATTGATTATGATTGCACGTCTGTTACCTTTGATTTTGTACAGACTCGTCATTTGTGCATGTGGGTGTTAGTATAAGTGTCTTTACCCCGCTATAATGCATGTTGTGCCGATGCTTAGGAGCTTGCTCGCATCGTGAGTTGGATGGTGCTTGAGATGACTCGCACCTGACATTGAGGACGCTATTGCATGTGGCAAGCTTGCTGAGGTGCAGTGAGCTCCCACACGCACTTGCCACTATATAGTGCAGTAGAACGGGTCCCAGAGGACGTGCTTTGGAGATTACTCGTTTTTCCTCCCAGCGCGCTTGAGATTGATTGTGTTAAGTTGGCAGATGGCACCCCATTAGGATACAAACAAGCCCGAAGTGGTACTGGTGCACGTTGTGGGATGTGTCTGGGTGAGACACATTCATAGGGTATGCGGATACCTACGATATGAGACACTTATACAAAATTTTACAGAATTTTTGGTTTCGACTTGATTGCTATACCTAGGAGACTAGGAAGAACTATGAGATTGTCTTTATTTTCATCGCTTGATATTTACCATGTTTGAATCACGTGTAATGATCGACATATATTGTAAACTTGTAGTTATTGTTGAATCTGAAATGTTTGTGTTGTTGCTTGAACTTAGAACTATTATCCTTAGAGACATGGTGTGATTTAGACTTTAGAACTTGTTACTTATCCTCTATTGTCTGGCATGAATTTTCTTTGTATCGTATTCTGTTATTTGTATTTAGTTCGCTCGCACCAGCTAGCTTTGTGCTTTGTTGACCCCGCAAGGAGTGTGCTTCTATTGGAGTGCAGGCAGTGTTGGCGTTCCTGCTGAGCGTGGCGCGTAGGCTCCGTTTTCCGTTGTAGGCGCGTTTTGTGGTGTTTGGTCGTATCCACCCTGTACGGGTATGTTTTGCTTCCTCTGTGTTATCAGGTGTACTATATTGCTATACTAGATGCTTGTATATTGGTTTGTCTTTATGACTCTGGCGGGGCGAATCAAATATACTTATTTTGTTCAAATTTTATCGTAGTTTTTATTTCCGTTTCATTCTCATATCAAGAATGTGTTATATTATGATGTTGTGGCCGGTTACGATCCTCCTGTGTTACGGGTTAATTCACGCATCGGCACGCTGTGATTCCCGTGGCGGGTCGGGGCGTGACAGGGCAACTGCCTCCTCGCCCCTTAGTAGGTCCGCCCATGCATATGGCTAAATATGACCAGAAAACGTGAATTTTTTTTTTCTTTTCAAAATCGCAATGTGAAGATATGATCAAGGAATTGGATTTAAATCGAATTGAGGATATTTAGTTGCTCGTTTCTGGGTAAAAGTAGGACTGTTCAGAAATTTTGTTGTTCAACCATGCATCGCATGCTATGATGTTATCAATTCAAGAAAATCATCTCTTCCTAATTATTTTAGATCTCTGACAGCAATGTGAATGAAAAACCTCTGCATGCCAAAGTGATACCAAATGATATACCACAATTTGTTCTGTTATGTCAAAGACAGCGAGCCTAATAATCTGATATAAGCCTGAGATCTGACTTTATCGATGCAAAATATATAAAACAACTTCCTTTATCAATGAAAAATATCCAAATGGGGTCTGCACGTGTATGGACAAAGAAGCAACTTCATACTGGGCACGAGATTTTACCTCATTCAATCAAAATCATAATTTTACAAGCACAAAATCTTCACATAGGCATACTCAGCTCCGCTGTTTCTACAGTATACTTGACACAAAATCTTGAAGAGTTCTCCATAAGAATATGAACAAACATTGATAAAGAGCTCGAGTAAAACTATGTGACAAACTCTTTGCTTTCTAAGCTAAAAATGAACACAACATCATTTGAAAAGAATCATATATATATATATATGTTAGCCTTGTTCATGATTACAGCCCCATCAGAACTATAACTTGGTTACCAAATAGAAACATCTCTTCAACATTCCATAACAATGTCATAACAATTCAAGATGTCAAGAATTTTATGATATTCAAGTAAACTTGTTGACAGATCCAAAGAACAGTAACCTCTGCATCAAAGACGCATGTATCGTTCACCAGGAAACCATTCTCCTGGTTCTTGAAACGTTTCAAATCTATAAAGTTGTGCCAACCCCAAGTGTTTCTGGAACCAGAAAACCAATGTGTAGCTGCAACGATATTACCAATCAAGATAACTTAATTATCAAGGATATCAAGAAGAGCATATATACATATATACTTACTTTTGAGATCAGCATGTTTGTTGTTTCTATGATCCCTCAGACATAGCTTGTAATCAGCATATATTTTCTGACCAGGATTGAGTGCTTCATCCAAACACAAATAGAAAGATAAGCTATTGTTCTTTCCTACAGAATAGCCCTTAGGATACACATGCAGTTTCCTGCAACAAGTTATTCAAAAATTTAATTATTTTTTACTGAACAAACACAAAAAACAAAATAATAATAATAATAATAATAATAATAATAATAATAATAAATAAATAAATAAATAATGTTTCATCGGTTACCACTTTCGACCTCCGGCTGTAAACACACCTGAATACAATGGTCTTCCGTTAGCTTTGAGAAACTTACGATATTCCATGTATATTTAGATGTGGTAGCAGCCTTTGTCATGGATAAACACTGAAGATTTAATTTTCTCTTACAAACAGAGATCTCTGCTCCAAATTCACGAGTGTCATCAACGAGGAATCCATTGCTTAGATCCTTGAATTTTGCTAGTGGAATCAGTTGTGAAATTCCCCATTCCATCTTCTGTCCATGAAAGCATTTGAACTTCCCTTCTGAACTTACTACAGATTTTCAATGAAATACTAAATGAGTCATGATTCTATTAATGGTTGTATTTACCAATGAGACTTACATATTTTTTGTCAAACGATGCATAATTTACAAATTAATGGACAAACCAACAAATGCCAGATCTAAACTCATAGGTTGTGTATAAGACAGGAAATGAAGTCTAAAGATTTACATTACAAAGTAATAAACCATAGTGTATTAATGATGCACATGCTCATAAACATAAATTTATACCTTCAAGAACAACATACCAGTCTCGAATCTGATCAAGCAAAAAGAACCTGAGGAGCATGACATTAACCTCCCATCCAGAGGGAAGAGAGTCTGTATCAGCAATTGCCAAATAAAGAGAAATGTGATCTTTCCCATTTTTGTTTGGGTTCCCATTCGGGTACAGACACAACTTCCTGTAAAATAAAACATTATGTCCAAAATTTCAGCAATATATCTTAATCCATCCATTTCATTATATACTCAAAACTTCCACTGAAAGGATAAAACAAAATATAAAAAGGAAGACAATGAACGATGTTTTAAGTGCTTCATCAGAGATTTTCCCTGCCCCAATTCATTCATATATTTCTACAATTTTTTATTTTTTTATTTTATATAAACATGTGAGTAAAAAAAAAGTGGTTTTCTATATTTACCATAAAAAAAAAAAAGATTTTCAAAGATTCGAGCGCATACCAGTTGTACCCACCAGACTCAAATTCAACAGAATCGTACTTGTCATCGGAGTTCTTGGAAAGTAGAGAAAAGGATAGAACTTTGAAGATGCAGTAAGCAGGAGGTTCATCTCTAGTCAATATTTTAACACCTGCAATTTTAATTATAATTATCATT
This sequence comes from Berberis vulgaris, assembly GCA_963556465.1. Lineage (NCBI taxonomy): Eukaryota > Viridiplantae > Streptophyta > Magnoliopsida > Ranunculales > Berberidaceae > Berberis > Berberis vulgaris. The sequence continues at coordinate 89,835,847 of OY747126.1, forward strand.
AAGCATATACTGACAAAAAAGTATAAAACTATATTTGATAACTCCAACGTTGTTTTCACATAAGAGATTCACAACATAAATACATACAATGTTGCAGTGCAATTGTATATAAAATAAGATCTTAGTAAATGACTCAAAACTAAATTCACAACATAAAATCTTTTTTCTTCTAAGAAATGGTGTGGTGCTCTTCGCAGACTCAACACCTGATCAAGAGCTGTACAATTTCCTTAGAAATATTCAGCATGGTCTCTCTTCCTAAGAAGAATGTACTAGTACTAGGTCTTTTTGTATTTAAATACTTGGCAATTTTTTTACTTTATTTTAGGAGAGCCCTAGGTTAGTTTATTTTATAAATAAAGTTGAAAAATGGGATTACACATGTTTGAAACAATCCATTTATACATGTTTGAAACAATCTTGTTATTAAAGGACTTGTGCGCAATATTGTTATCCATGCATTAATGTGTTTGAATTCATGAGAATCAAAGCCCTTCCTACAGTTTTGTTTTTAGATTGGAAAGGTGTCGCCAACATCTTACCAACTCCAAAAGAATATGGTGAGAGTGCATTGAGGACATTTTTTCTTTATGTTTCTCTCACTCTGAATATACAATGAGGGAGCTGTTGGTATCTGAATGGTGCTGATCCAGGCCAATGGTTGGAAAACAGGAATGCTATTTGGTGAATGAGTACACTTAATACGATTTTATATTAAGCAATCTCTGATGGAAGGGATCAGTAATAAAGAATGGATTTGGAGACCTATAATAAATAACATTAGGAGACTTATCAATGCTAATGGTAAGTGGATTTGTAAGTTCATTAAGTGAGACTTGAATTGCAAATCTCATGAGCTTGCAAACACAGCTGCACAGTATGCCTTATCAAAATAAATAAATAAATATGTACAAGACGTAGCGAGGATTGCGTAAGTACCTTCAAGGTTGTCTGCACATAAGAGATTCATCAATGCAATGCAAATCGTCCAGACTAGCAAAATGGTAATGGAAGGATGCCCTTGCAGAAGGAGCCCTCTTTTATAGAAGAAAATGAAGAAGAAGCCAGTAGTAGTTTCCTAGTCACTTGCGAAACAGGATTTTACTTGGAGAAATAGAGATCTATATATATTTGCATATATAACCATTTGAAAAGCAAAAAACTCTTTAAGATTACTAATAAGTTTTGTAACAAATCCTAATGCAGAGGTCATAGATCATGTTTTTATAACTAAAAATGAACAGAAAACGTGATTTTTTCTTGTGCATAAAAATCCTAAAATGTGAATTATGACCAAGGAATTTAATTTTTTAAAAAACCAAATTGAGGATATTTAAGTGATTGTTTCTGGATAAAATTACCACTCTTCACAAATTTTGTTGTTCAACCATGCATGTTATGATGTTCTCTGACAGTCAGATGTCAGTGAAAAAGCCTCTGCGTTCCCAAATGGCTTCCTCTGCGTTCCCAAATGGCTTCCTCTGCGTTCCCGAATTTGTTCTTTTATGAAGTTTTATAGTAATATGATATAAGCTTTTGTTCAAAATTGAAGCCTAAAACTAGCCCTATGTTACTCACTCAAAATTTTTCCAGCAACACTATAAACAAGCTAAAACTAAGGGGTTTCTTAAATAAGCCTAACATCGGGTAAAACCAACTTTACGTATAAGGGGGTTGCATTCAATTAACAATTCTAATGGATTGTGAAGGATTTTAAATCTCATGGATTTTATAGGATTCATTAAGACCTGAAACAACCCGAGGCCTCAGATGCTCCCTACTCTATCTATTTTTTTTATTTTTATTTTTTATTTTTAAATTTTCTGTACTTTTCATGCATCCAAATGGTACTATATTTGGAATGGAATGTAATAGCTTATCTTCAAGCATGTTGTACTTGTCCTGGATTTGATAAAAAAAAAAGAACTTTAATATGACACGAACCTCCCATCCAAACCAAAGAGAATCCAGAATCGTCAAATAAAGAGACATATGATATTGCCCTCCTTTTCTATTCTTATTCCCATTTGGATGCAGAGTCAACTTCCTCCAACCACAAACATTTGGATCGATGATTCAAAATGTTAAATACATATGGACTATTGTAAGTATGTTTCGATAGCATGAAAAAACAAGGCTTTAAACACCTATACCATTTGTAACCTCCGGATTCAAAGCCATGAGAGTCATAGGACTTTTCCTTCGAAAGTAACGAAAATTGCAGCACTTTCCAGACAAAATCAGCAGGAGGAGCATCTCTCTACTTGATATTGTGTAAGACTTTCTCCATTGTCTTCACATAAGAGATTCATCTTTTCCTTACAGGTTTTGGCAAAAGAGAGAAAGAAAAAACCTTCAATGTATCTAAATCTGTCACTTCTAAATAGAACAAGAGAATCCAGCTTCCTAAGAAAATGAATTACCTGCAAATCACTTTTTTTTAAACTAAAAATGGGCAAAACCCATGACATACTATAAATCCTAAATGCTAAGGTATTGACTATTATGGTAAGCCGTGATGAAGGAATTTGATTGTGTGTAAATAAGCAAAACTCTTCAGCAAAGTTAATAAAATCATCAACAATTTATTTATTTATTTTACAAAAATCATCTCTTTTTGGAGTAAATCGACAACCTGCTAAAAAAAAATTTTCATACTCAACACAACCTATAGCATACAAAACTCAACACAGCCTGATAATTTACTTGGCTGCGAGGAAGAGGTCTGAAACGAGCCCATACTGCTCACTAAAAAATGTCCCAGTAATGCTATTAAACAAAAGGCAAAATCTTGAATAAACTTGACATCACTTAAAATGAACTTTATGGGAAAGAAGAAAAAGCTCAAACCCCCTAAAACAATCAGAAAGAGCTGGATAAATAGAAGTATTGGTTAATAAAACCTCGGTGGTGCAGGTACAGAGCAAGTGACAGCTGCCAAGCTCGTTGTCTCAGAGTTGCAAAACAAAATGCACAAACAAAATTGGCATCCAAACAAAGAAGGATAGAACTTGTATCAACCATATGCTAAGAACATTCACAAATTTATTTCTGATCCCATTTGTAGAAGGTAGCGCTAAGGTAACAGAATCTTCAATCTTGTGATCATTCACATTTTTATTTCTGCAAATACGTTTAACTAGCTAGAAAAAGATTTAAATAAAGGTAACAACCCAATCTTATATAGAGGCAAATTCGGACATATAAGTACCAAGTTACAGTGCTGAGGATACTCGACTCAACCTAAGGTACTAAATCCAACATCATTTACATTAAGTAGCCAAGTGCGTCTAACCTCGCAAAGTCAGTAATATGCATCATCACCACAATAGCATCAAACAAATCTAAGCTGATAGACCTCCCATATACCATACATATCAGAGACGCGAAGCAGTAGCCCAACAAGGGACAGCCATGGGGACTGCTATTTCCCCCTGTTCTTTATTGTTCCTTCTGCAAGATATATCTTAATCTTCTGCAAGCTGATCAAGTACTCCAAGGACTGACACCTCCACTTCAATCAGGCATGTATCCTTAACCAATAAAGCCTCAACTTTTGTGAACTCTGTGAAATACCAGGAAGGGTCGCTGGAGCTGAACCATGCAGTCTCTGCAAAGAAAAGAAGAAACCATAAACCCCATTCATGATGTTTTATTTGAAGGTCTTCTTTTATACCTACCGAAGAAACCATAAGCCCCTTCATGATTTTATTTGAAGGTCTTCCTTTTTACCTACCACATGTATGTGGATTGCACATAAAACTTTACAGATTGAGAACTTATGTAGCAGCAAAATCATGATGTTGATATACCATATAGACTCAAATTTAAAAGTTCACAGCTTCTTACTTGAATTTCAAATCAAGTGCCACTCATGTGCCCAACCTGATATATCTAGTCAAAATTTATGAAAATTGTTCACTTCTCACGAAATGTTCAAATGGAATTTATTGATTCAGATTTCATGATATTCCGACTCAGAAAGCCTAAAAGAGCAGCACCTGTAATTAAAATTCTATGCAATTTAACTTTAAAGCATGGTGTTCTATCTAAGTTTGATCCTCTGTCAATGGCTTCTAAGCCTTCCAAAGTACCTTTCTCCCTCAGCTATATATAATTCGCATCACAATTGACTAAAAAATCTGAAAGATAATGATTTCAACTTCAACACAATCTCACCCAAATGAAAATAACAAACTGAAACTTCTCTCAACATCTACATTAGCCCCCAAAAGTTTCACAAAACCGAAGGTCTAACCATCTTTGATCGACGGTTGGGCAAGTCAAAGGAGCATGTTTTATATTTTCAAAGGAAAAAGGGCACAGGGATACTATAGAAATTGATTGTACTGTCACATAATATTGCTTTTATTGAAAGTGATGTGTTCAACAAAGTGGCTTGATTAGAACAAAAGGGGTCATTTCAAATACAAATATATGTCCAAATGATCATAAAAAATAAAATAAAATTTCTTTAGTCTGAGGAAAAATGTGTTGAAAGCTAGAAAGTGTATTAACAAATTTGAGAACCATCTATACTACAATACTGAATATGGTGAGTACACAATTTGCTCATTATCTCGAGATTTTCATATCACTCTGATTTGGAGATATTCAGCAAAATTTTCACAGGATTCAGATTACCATTTTGGATATAAATCATCTCTTCAATCGATGACATTCATTTAGCTCCCTTTTACGGATTTCTTTGAGACTACAAACCAATTACAATATACAGATCTATTAAACTTGTCCAATTTTCAGTAAATCGTTATCATTAAGATTAAGAAGGTGTTTTACCTGTGTCTTCTATGATATCCTCATTTGTTTTGCTTCTAACGCACCACTTCACTTTTGTCAACACTTTCTGATTAGAAGCGAGGGATGTTGCATCTTCCATGTATACTTTGATGCCATATTTGGCAGAAGCGAGGGATGTTGCACCTTCCTTGTATACATCTTTCATGCCATAGCCAAGCTCTAATGAATAACCGATGGGATATAGTGCTACTTTCCTAAAGTAAAACCAAAATGCAAATAATGTTTTTGGTCATTATTAATTGAATCATCAATATACTGTATCACATTGAAGTACAAGTTCTACATACCATTTATGACCTACTGTGCAGAACAGCTTGGAAAAATTACAATCATGGGGTTTCTGTGACTGTGATAGCCTTTCAACTGTCCATGTGTGCTTATAAAGAGCAACATCCTTTATCATTGACAAACATTCACCTTTTGAAGTAGTATTGCATATAAAAACCTCCACTCCAAACACACAAGTATCATCAACAAGGTACCCATTAGATGGGTCATCAAATGCTGTTAAAGGCAAAAGCTTAGAGAAACCGTGCTCTGTCTTCATATGGTGAAAGCGTTTGGGTTTCCCTACCATGTCTATTCATTCAATGGCAAATGATTAGAATATGTTAAAATGAACATTAACCAAATTGATTGAAAACAGAAAAGGAAACAAAAAATCGTAATTGTCACAAAACATGAGCAAATTTCTAGGTTATTAGCTAAAATTTTGAATCCCACATTCAATGACCAAGATACTGAATAAATGAAATTATCAACCTGAAACTTTTTATCATCTATTAGTGACATCATATATCTCATAGTTTGAGTAAATAAACAGTTAAACATCCACTTGTTAGCCAAAAATAATAGATATCCTAATATTAAGTATAACAACTCACTTGTTAGTATTTGCATAAGATTATAACAAAAACTATTTTATTTCATACGATACTAATATTTTATAATTAAGCTATTTATTAAAGTATTGAAAGGCTACTTGAGAATGCGCATGCATGTGCATGTACATTACTGCACTGAAAATAACTCATCAAAGCTATTTTATTTTGCTGATAAAGTACATTGTTGAATAGGTTACTATCAAAACTCGTGTGTATGAATATAAATGACCAATCGCTTGGTAACATGAATGAAGCATTTGGAAGTACACCTTGTTTCATAACATGATTACCAATTAAATTCAATGAGTATTATGAGAAGCAAAGTTCACGTACCTCCAAGAACCAAGTACTTGTCACGAGTTTGATCAAACAAAAAGAATCTAAAAACTACATTCACCATCCAACCTGGAGGAAGAGATGATGTGTCAACTACCATCAAATAAAGTGAAATGTGATCTTTCACATTTCTTTTCTTGTTTCCATTAGGGTAGAGTAACATTTTCCTGAAATTAATGCAAAGAAAGTCACAGTATATATGATTAGAAATCACTGAAATCTATTGTTTTTACTCTTTAACTAGTTAACCCATAAATATAAAGGCCAAAACTCAAACTACAAGTAGAATGAGTGATTTACAAACTAAATTTGTAAGTAGTCAATATGATAATAGTAGCTACTTTACTTTGATCGGCAAACCAAACAAATATATTATATTACGGGGGAAAAAAAGAGCACAAGTGATTGACTCACAAAGGCAATACAAACCACACTAGAGGACTAAGTCTGCTAACGTCAAAGCATAATAAGACTTTTGATCGCCTTCAGTTGTTCCATCGAGGCATCTATAGGCACACAGAGGGCTCCTCCCACAAGAGAAAAGGAAACAGTGACATAGGGTCGCCTTGCGGAACTCTCAGAAGCAGACTAAATTTTAACACCTAAAGACGCCATTTATTGCCAAACCGAAACCGCCTAATAAACACTCCCAAAGGTCTGACTCACCGATCAAATACCGTTAGTAAAATCTAATTTACACACCAACCGACGATGCTGTGTTGAATCGATTAGCTCATTAAAGACAATGTAGCCATCAACTAATTGTTTGAGAAGCAGACGTAAAACTTAACAGAGCCCCATTGACAGTAACAGCTTGGAAAAAATATAGGCCATAACCCAGTATGACTTGCAACTAAACCCTAACAAGGTTTTACATGATCCTTTAACCGTCAATGCATACTTTTCAATATTAATCTAAACAGTAGTGGTGCAATACATGGTCTCCTACAACCCTTACCAACATGATAGCTAATAAAGAGATGGGTTACAAAGGGTACCATTTGTATCCTTCTGCTTCAAAATCACCTGACTCATACTTATCAAGTGAGCTCTGAAGTGCTGAGAATGAGTTGATTTTGAAGGCATAATGAGTGGGTGGTGCATCTCTTATCACCTTCACAACTCCTGCAACATGGGTATCAAACACAAACACAAAAAATTATAAGATCAAACACAAAACCAACAACATAAGCACAAACAAACACAACTATGAGCATGGGTACTTTTCGTATACCTTCTTCGTCTATCTCGTCTTTAGGGAGAGAACCCATCTTCAACAAGGGAAGATTTTCTGTTTCTATTGAAATGGATTTAGATGTCATGGCAATCAAGTAAGCATTTCCGGAATTAAAAAATTTTGCTCTGTTTTATAGGAAGAGTGGAGGGTCTTCAAGAATCTGATCATGCTTTGGGTTTTGGTGAAGTGAAAGAGAGGGTAAAGAATAGTTGCTAGGCGCACCAAGGTTTCACTTGGGGCACCCTGCTCTCTTTGTTTGAAATTTATGGTTGGAATTTAGATGTCATGGCAATCAAGTAAGCATTTCCGGAATTGAAAGATTTTGCTCTGTTTTATAGGAAGAGTGGAGGGTCTTCAAGAATCTGATCATGCTTTGGGTTTTGGCGAAGTAAAGAGAGGGTAAAGAATGGTTGCTCTCTTTGTTTGAAATTTATGGTTTGAATCTACTTTTTATCACTAAGAAATTGTCTTTTAGTAAAATCTCAATAATGAAGAACAAATCGAAAACAAAAAACTTAATAAGTGTTAGTCAAAATTTCACATCTCCTTTGTACTGAAAATTGGTTATGCTAACAGTAGCTGCATCTGTAAGTCCATCATTTGCAAATTTAGGATTTTCGAAAATGCCTTTGCCTATTGACGAAAATCATAAACCATCGAAGACTTACCACTATCAAGTGGTTTGGACTTAGGCCTAACCACTCTCACGATTTTAAAACATGTCATACCAAGGAAATCCAACCTCATACATATATAACACATCTCCCTCCCTCACCCAGTCGATGTAGGATTATAACACCAAGGTAGCTTACCAGCCTTTGAGCCAGCATATGCAAGGAGCGAGATGTCAGCCTCAGACCCCACCTACACAAGGTAGCTCATCAACCTTAGAGCTCATCCACACAAGATTGTTACAGTGCGCCTAGGAACTCTGCTAAATGACACCTAAATGATGCACAAACAAAATGAATGCGGGCTAAAATTCAATTCAATTTACCTAATCGTGGGAGAGGCACGGTAATTTCCTATCAATCCGCCACTACAGAATTGCTCTTACCTCTTTTTCCACTCTCTAGCTCAAAGTGAAATGTCAGTTCAAGAATTGTTCCCAGATGGGATATGTTCCTTCACTCGACCACTTTAAGCTATCAAACGTCCAAAGAGGGTTCTTATGAGCATCACACCTGTCCTAGTTAATTATCTTGCTCCAAATTTTAAATAGTGAAGGTCTAGGTTCCTAACCCTAAAATAGATGGTGATTAACCTATCCGCGGGAGAGGGCACGAAAGTTTCAACTCAATCCTGCCACTATTCAGATTTGCATGCAATACTACCTAGAACAAGCTAAACACAAGTGATCACACAGAAACCGCGTGCAGATGCGGTGGGTAGAAGTTACCTCCGGCGTGAACCTCTTTCGGGTTACTTGCGACGCCGGGTAGAAGTCGATTTCTGAGAGTTTCCTCGCGAATCGCAATATTTCACTTCGTTCCCACTTGAGCTCCTATGTGTGTGACCACCTGCAAAATAAATGCAAAAATAATTCAAACTCAAGCAAATAAAACAAATAAGAAAGTGACTCGTAACATTGTTCTAAAAAGAAATTAAGCCTAATTTATAAACTAGCAAAAACAACCCTAGATTTCGTTTGTACTGTTACAATCCCCGGCAACGGCGCCAAAAACTTGATGGAGATTTTATTAGCCTAAATTAATAAGCTAATAAACCCTACTTGTAATACCGCAAGTGCACGACTGTCTAACTGGTAGACAATGGCAAATACGGATCGATCCCACGAGGATTGACGAGACAATCGAATTCTAAAACTTATTTAAACTAATTTAGAGTTGGGGATTGTAGCATATGAAAATTACTAAATTAAGAGAACTAAATTGACAACTAAAATTAAACTAGTAAAATGATAAGAGAGTGGACCGAGACATCGAATCCACCACAACTTCTTTAAGATTTGTGTAATCCAAATTATTGTTTTCAAGAATTAACATGACTAACCTAAAGATTAATCTAAGTTCGCAATTGATTTCAACAAAGGTATAAACCCCTAGCATTGCGTGTCTTCTTACGATACAAACAATCACATGTTTATTTTAACTAATTCTAAACCCCTAGCATTGCATGTCTTCTTACGGCACACACAATCACATATTCAGATTAATTATTAAAGCAGACTTTGAATATCAATAAATGGTACTTCTAACTACCGACTAGTCTAGATAATTAATCCGGATATAATCGGTGAAAACAAATTATTGAAACTCAGAAATCAACTGTGTTTAACGTTCAAGTATATAGAAAACAATAAATTCAAATACAACAAACTCTAGGAAACCCTGTGGTTTCATCTTCGCCTCTGCGCGGGGTCTAGAAGATCATGGTGGCGGTGGTCATAGCACTGGTGTAGGTGGAATCCATCTCAGCACAACCATGAATCCCGAGAAAAAGGCCGCAAATGCACTGTGGTGGTACAGAGCATAACCGCAAGGTGCAAATAACCAATTGATTTGAAAATCAGTTGGTTCCCGCCAGGATTCACTCTCTGTCTTCTCCAGCAAGACGCGCCGCTGCTTCTTCTTCCTCCGTGCTCCTCGCGAGTGTATTCTTCCTCCATTGAAGCTCTGAAACCTGCCAGAGAGAGGGAGACAAAGTGAGGGAGATACGAAAGAGAGGAAAGAAAGGACGAACGGGAAAGGAGCAGGGGCAGTGAAACAGGGCTGCTTGTGAGCTCCGGTCCTTGCAAGAGAGAGAAAGGGTCGGGAGATGGATGAATAGAGAGAGAGACCGAAGGAGGAGGGAGACAGGGCGGAGGAGCTCTGTCGCGAGGTGGTGGTGTGCGTGGTTTGCTCTGTCGCTAGGTGATGGTGGTTTGGCCGGTGGCTTGGACGGTGATGTTGTGGATGGTGAGGTGAGGTACGCTGCCAGAAAGAGGTCAAGAAAGTGGAGGAGGTGGCGGCTGATGGTGGAGTTGGCGAGGTGACGGTAGTTGTGACAGTGACGTGGAGTGAGATGGCAGCGATGGCGATTGGTTAGTGGTGAGAGACGAATGTCTCTATGTCTCTGCCAAGGAGGAGAGGGGAGAAGTGGTGGCTGGAAAAAGAGAGGAGGAGAAAAAATGTAGAAGAAGAGAGACCTTTCTCTAAAAATGGAGAAGACCTAAATAGGGTTCTCTTATTTCCTTGGGCTTGGGTTTCTAGATTAGCTTTTTGGGTTTGGGCTTAGGTTAAATTAGGTGGACATAGGTTTATTTGGGTTAGGTTTAGATATGTAACCCTCTACTTTGTACCACCGCTAGAATCAACCAATTGATCATTCCTTAAATTGTCGCCTTAATGCGATTTCATCGTTCACGCTCAAATTTCTACAAAGACATGAAAATGAAGTAATTAGAATAAAATATACTAATCACAACAACAACATATATAAATTAAGGGATATATTATGTAATAATTTCGTGAATATCATAACTTTGTAATGAAAATTGGTTATGTGAACAATAGTCGCATCTGTAAGTCCATCATTTGCAAATTTAGGATTTTCGAAAATGCCTTTTCCTATTGACGAAAATTTATTTTAACTATAAATTAAGTGTTTCCGCAATCATGGAGTTTGTCCCAATGTGCTCTATGGAAATCTGTTTATTCTGTACTCTCTCTTTCACAACCAGGAACTTTATGTCAATATGATCTAACCTAGATGAGCTCCTGTTGTTGTTGGCATATATAACTGCTGAGTTATTGTCACAATATAACTTTAGTGGTCTTTCAATACTCCTCAAAATGCGCTGCCCGGTGACAAAATTTTGCAGCCATAATCCATTATTGGATGCCTCAAAACATGCTACATATTCTGCTTCCATAGTGGAAGAAGCTATGAGAGTCTGTTTGGCACTCCTCCAAGAAATAGCTCATCCAGCTAACAGATAAATGTAGTCTGATGTGGATTTCCTACTATCTTGGCATCCAGCAAAATCAGAATCAGAATACCCTATGATCTCCAACTGTTCTGATTTCTTATATGTGAGCATGTAATCCTTAGTTCTCTGTAAATATCTCATAACCCGTTTGGCTGCTTTCCAGTGATTCATCTCAGGGTTGTCTAAATATCTGCCTAGCATTCCAACAATGAATGCTATATCTGGACGTGTACAAACTAGAGCGTACATTAGACTCCCAACAGCTGATGCATAGGGAATCTCTTGCATTTCTTTAACTTCAAGTTTATTTTTAGGGCATTGTTTAAGACTGAATTTGTCTGCTTTAGCTACAGGGGTGTCTCCTGGTTTACAATTTTGCATGCCAAATCTTTTAAGCACATTTTCTATATAGCTCTTTTGCGATAATCCAATAATACCCCGAGAGCGATCTCGGTGTATCTGAATCCCTAAAACAAAAGAAGTTTCACCAAGATCTTTCATATCAAATTTCTTTGATAGAAATCTCTTAGTTTCGTGCAACATGTCTTTGTTATTAGTGGCAAGCAGTTTATCATCAACATACAAAACCAAGAAGATATGCTCACTCCCACTGAACTTATGATACACACAATTATCAACTGCATTTGTCTCGAAACCAAATGAGACAATTACTTGATGAAATTTGTGGTACCATTGACGGGAAGCTTGCTTGAGCCCATAGATGGATTTCTTTAGTTTGCAAACCATATTCTTTGGGTCTCCAGACACAAAGTTTTCTGGTTGCACCATATAAATTGTTTCATCAATGTCGCCATTGAGAAATACTGTCTTAACATCCATCTGATGTAGCTCAAGGTCAAAGTGCGCAACAAGTGTCATCATTGTCCTAAATGAGACTTTCTTTGAAATCGGAGAGAAAGTCTATTTATAGTCGATGCATTCCCTTTGAGTGAAGCCTTTAGCTACAAGACGAGCCTTATATCTCTCCACATTACCTTTTGAATCCCTCTTGGTTTTGAATATCCATTTACAACCAATGGGCTTTGTATTTTTAGGTAATGGGACAAGATCCCAAACTTGATTGTCTTGCATAGACTTGTACTCCTCATTCATAGCATCTATCCACTGTTGAGAGTTAGAATCTTGCATGGCTTGATGGAAGTTGATTGGATCATTTTCCACCAATCCATCATTTTCCTCATGTTCTTGGAGAAAAACTATGTAATCATCCGGAATAGCATTTCTCCTTTCTCTCGTGGATCTCCTTAATGGCATTTGTCCTTGAGGTTGTTGAGTTTGTTCCTCTGGAACATTTACTTCAATTTGAATAGGGAGTTGTTTAACATTGTCTTGTTGAGGTTCCAGATCTGTTTCTTGATCAATGACAGGTACAAAAACATGTACATTTTCAAAAACAGTAGTAGGAGTCGAAACCGATTCCTTCTCAAAGACAATGTCTCTTACCTTATTTTGCCCCCCAAACTCAACATTCTAAAAAAATGTCGCAGTTCCCGTTTCAAAAATAGACCTAATTGTGGGATCATAAAACTTGTAGCCCCTAGATTGCTTTGAATAACCAATAAAGTAACTGCTTACTGTCTTGGAGTCCAATTTGTTTTCATTTGGCCTATAAGGCCTAGCCTCAGATGGACATCCCCAAATGTGAAAATGCTTTAAACTATGCTTTCGGCCTGTCCAAAGTTCATAAGGAGTCTTGGCAGCTGCTTTAGTTGGTACTCTATTCAGGATATAAGCTGTTGTCTTTATTGCTTCTCCCTAGAGTGATTATGGTAAGGTAGAATGACTAATCATACTCCTCACCATATCCTTAAGAGTTTTGTTTCGTCTTTTAGCGACACCATTCATGCTAGGTGAACCTAGCATGGTGTACTGTGGGACGATTCCACATTCCTCTAGGAATTTAGCAAATGGCCCTGGACGTTGTTTTCCTGAACCGTCATATCTGCCGTAGTACTCTCCACCACGATCAGATCTAATGCACTTAATTTTCTTACTGAGTTGGTTTTCAACTTCAGTTTTGAAAGACTTGAATACATCCAGTGTCGCTGATTTCTCATGAATGAGATAAAGGTACCCATAACGTGAGTAGTCGTCTATGAATGATATAAAGTATCGTTGACCATTCCAAGAAGCCGTAGTGAATGGTCCACAGATATCCGTATGTATCAATTCTAAGACGTCTGAAGATCTATTAGCACCTAATCTCTTTTGTTTGGTCTGTTTTCCCTTGATGCACTCAACACAGACATCTAAGTCTGAAAAGTCAAGTGAATCCAAAATGCCTTCTGACACAAGTCGTTCAATTCTATATTTGGATATATGACCCAAACGCTTGTGCCATAATTTTGCTGAATTTTCTATGTTTAGCTTGCGTTTAGTACCCTATGAATCCACATGCAAGGTTTCATTATATGATGCAGTAGTATCAAGCAAATATAGGTTATCAAACATACTTAATGAACCAGTACCAACAATATTTGAATTCAATGAAAGACTAAACTGATTGTTTCAAAATGAACAATTATAACCAGATTTGTCCAATAAAGAAACAGAAACTAAATTCCGTCTAAAGGACGGTACAACAAAAGTGTCTTTCAAATCCAAATAAAAACCAGTTCTCAACAATAACCTAAAATTACCTATTGCCTCAACATCCACCGACTTTCCATCGCCCACAAAGATATATCTTTCAATATCATTTGGCTTTCGGTAGCTCAGGCAACCCTGCATAGAAACACTTATGTTAGTGGTAGCACCAGAATCTAACCACCAAGTGTTTCTAGATACTGAAGCTAAATTAACCTCAGAACAGACCAAAGTAAATAATGTACCTTTCTTGGCACGCCAAGCATGATACTTATCACATTCTTTCTTTCCATGTCCTAGCTTTCCACAAAAGAAACATCCTTGATTTTTCTTAGGTTTCTTTTGCTCTGGACCCTTAGCAGCTTCATTTTTCTTTCTTTTCTTGCCCTTATCTATTGAATTTTGGGGTGAATGTGTCCTCACTGCCGGTCATCTCATTAACCGTACACCCACACCTCTTTTACAGGGCTTTACACCTCTCAAAAATTTATACTCCCAAATACCCTCTCTTACCCATCTCCGGGTTTTTGGTTGTTTGTGTTATGCTCATCATAAAGATCGCTCAAAAGACAAATTTGCCCCTCGCAGTCGCCGATGTGTGTTCTTGGGTTATCCTCATGGAAAGAAAGGTTGGAAAGTTATGGATTTGGAGACCAATAAATTTTTTGTCTCAAGGGACGTTATATTTGATGAACAAAATTTTCCTTTCTCTCAACCCAATGCCTCACCCACATGTCCTTCCTCTCCATTACCACTAGCTAATGATTGGGCTTGGGAACAGTCGAGTACTGAGATCTTGGTGTCCCCACGTTTGGAGTCAGGGGGAGGTGTTCCTTCCAATGGGTCTTCTTCTTCCCATGTTGAGCCGGTCAACACCCCTGTTCGGTCAGCTCCTGTCATGCCTACGGCCTCGGCGCCTCCTAGGGACGAGGAAGCTCCTGCCGTCCCACCTCCTATTGCACCAGATCAGGCCGTGACCACCCAGCCTCTTGGTCGCGGCCAACGCTCTAGACAGCCGTCTGCCCGTCTCCGTGATTATGTATGCCACACAGCACAAGTTTTACACCCCTCTTTGTCTCTTCCTTCCACCGGGTCCTCAGGTACGCGGTATCTTTTAGCCAATTATATTACTTGTGCAAATTTCTCGGCTTCTCATTCACAATTCTTGGCGGCTGTAACAGCTGGGGTTGAACCCCGATCATTTACTGAGGCTGTGCAGGATTCTAATTGGTGTAAGGCCATGCAATCTGAAATCAATGCTTTGGAGCGCAATGGTACATGGACCATTACCAATCTTCCTGCAGGTAAAAAGCTCATTGGCTGCAAATGGGTGTACAAATTGAAATATAATTCTGATGGTACTATTGAGCGGTACAAAGCCCGCATTGTGGTCCGCGGGGACACTCAGATTGAAGGCATAGACTATGATGAAACTTTTGCCCCGGTTGCTAAATTGGTCAGTGTTCGAACATTTCTTGCTGTTGCGGTTATTAAAGGTTGGGAATTACACCAACTAGATGTTAACAATGCCTTCCTTCATGGTGATCTTCATGAGGAGGTTTACATGCGTCTTCCGCCGGGATTCTCTTCTTCTCATCCCAATAAAGTTTGTCGGCTTCGAAAATCTCTTTACGGTCTTCGCCAATCACCGCGAAATTGGTTCGCCAAGCTTGCCACTGCTCTTCGTAATTATGGTTTTCTTCAGTCTCATGTCGATCATACTCTGTTTACCTACCGTAAAGATGATATTTTTTGTCTGTTCTTGTCTATGTTGATGATCTTATTGTGGCAGACAATAATTCATAGGCTTGCATTTCTTTCAAGAAATATCTTAATGATTGTTTTCAGCTTAAAGATCTGGGGCCTCTCAAATACTTCCTTGGCATTGAGGCAGCACGCAACTCTTCCGGTCTTTTCTTATACCAACGGAAGTACACTCTTGATATTTTGAAGGAAGCGGGTCTTACGGGTGCCAAGCCAGCTGCGACACCCATGGAGCAGAACCATACTCTTGCTCTTGCAACGGGTCGCCTTCTTCATGACCCAGGTCGCTACCGTCGACTGGTGGGATGTCTTGTCTATTTATCTATCACACGTCCGGATATTTGTTACGTTGTTCACATTTTGACCCAGTTTTTGCATGAGCCGCGGCAAGACCATCTCGGCGCTGTGTTTCGAGTCCTTCGCTATCTCAAAGGGACCTCGGGTCAGGGTATTGTACTTCGCTCAGATAGCTCTCTCCAACTCTATGCTTTCTGTGACTCGGACTGGGCCGCCTGCCCACTGACACGCCATTCCCTCACGGCTTATTTCATTCAACTCAGGTCCTCTCCTGTGTCTTGGAAAACGAAGAAGCAGCCCACTGTGGCTCGCTCATCCGCGGAAGCTGAATACCGCGCCATGGCTGTAACTACTTGTGAGCTCACTTGGATGAAATCCTTCCTGTCGTCTCTTGGGGTTTTCCACGCGAAGCCCATGCGCCTTTTCTATGATAATCAGGCGGCACTTCACATCGTCTCGAATCCGTTCTTCCACGAGCGTACAAAGCATATCGAAGTGGATTGTCACTATGTCCGGGAACAATTATTCGCTGGGAATATTTCCACATCTTATGTTCCGTCTTCAAAGCAGCCTGCCGATATTTTCACTAAAGCCCTTGGTCATCAACAATTCCAGTTTCTACCTGGCAAGTTGGGTGTTCGAAATCCTCACTATCCAACTTGAGGGGGGGTATTAGGATTATTAGTGTACATAATTACTAGTGTACATATTTAGTCAAGTGAGCTATTTTAGGAAGAGCTATTTTTTTGCCAGATTGATTCACCCAAAATCAGTCCAAATACATGATTGTATCAGCAACCAAGAATCAGTCAACATACATGATTATATCAACAGCCAAGAATCAGTCCACATACAAGATATGGAGTTTCTAATCATATCCTAACATAATATTTGCTAGGATGTTCTTCCATTCTGGGTTTATCTTACTTGATATGATTTGTAGTTGTTTCTAAATGTATTTCTAGTGTAGGTTATATAAACTCATCTTAGGTCTCTTGTAAGGTATCAATTTAATAAAGTTCTTCATGTTCTAAACTTATTACTATTCAATGTTAACAGCTTCCATGTGGCAACCCTGATTCATGCATTGTTCATAGGAACACCAAGGTAATAACTCCCTCTGCCCATAATCTCCAACTCCTCCAATAGTTGAAAGGCCAAATTTGTTGGGTCTGAATAAATAGAGGGTTGATGAAGCCTGTCCAATGCTTTTGACATGCTTCCTTGATATGAAATGCAGTTAGAGGCCATGAGCTTGGAACTAGACTGAGGATACCATTCATCAATCTAATTTTGGGAGGTTCACTTGCGTCATTATCGAAACTCTGATACCAATTTATTGGAAAATTCTAATGCCCAACATAATGCACCTTGGTTCATTGGAAGCAAACCAAGGAAAACATATCAACATATAATGACAAACAAAGTAGACCACTAAGTATCAAAATTCATGATCTGGTTTATCACGAGGACAAAAGGTCTGCTTAGTATAGAATCTAGGGTATCAGTTTACCAACACCTTTTTTAGGTCGATAATAAGATAACTATCTAAGCACCAAGAATTCAAGATAAAAGGAAACCAGTGATTACAACAATAAAAATGAAATGCCCGAAAATTGGTTTCGATAATTTCATGGAACAAAAAGATTTGTATGACTCGTCAATTCAATCTTTTTAACTTATAGTAGAAGTGGTGCTACACCATAAAGCGCCTGAGAAATACATACATGTTTCAGAGGCCCTATATGCACATTACACAGGGCATCTCGGGGTCGTGCGGATCTCGATGGCGTGTATCTCGAGGGCACTCATCCCTCGCTCCCTTTACCTCGCGCCCTAGAATTTTCGTTCCTGAATGATACTGATCAAGTACTCCAAGGACTGACACCTCTGCTTCAATCAGGCATGTATCCTTAACCAATAAAGCCTCAACTTTTGTGAACTCTGTGAAATACCAGGAAGGGTCGCTGGAGCTGAACCATGCAGTCTCTGCAAAGAAAAGAAGAAATCTTAAACCTCTTCATGATGTTTTATTTGAAGGTCTTCTTTTTTACCTACCGAAGAAACCATAAGCCCCTTCATGATGTTTTATTTGAAGGTCTTCTTTTTTACATACCACATGTATGTGGAATGCACATAAAACTTTACAGATTGAGAACTAATGTAGCAACAAAATCATGATGTTGATATACCATATAGACTCAAATTTCGAAGTTCACAGCTTCTTACTTGAATTTCAAATCAAGTGCCACACATATGCCCAACCTGATATATCTAGTCAAAATTTATGAAAATTGTTCACTTCTCACAAAATTTTCAAATGGAAGAGATGATGTGTCAACTACCATCAAATAAAGTGAAATGTGATCTTTCACATTTCTTTTCTTGTTTCCATTAGGGTAGAGTGACATTTTCCTGAAATTAATGACAAGAAAGTCACAGTATGATTAGAAATCACTGAAATCTATTGTTTTTACTCTTTAACTAGTTAACCCATAAATATAAAGGCCAAAACTCAAACTACAAGTAGAATGAGTGATTTACAAACTAAATTTGTAAGTAGTCAATATGATAATAGTAGCTACTTTACTTTGATTGGCAAACCAAACAAATATATTATATTACGGGGGAAAAAAAGAGCACTCACAAAGGCAATACAAACCACACTAGAGGACTAAGTCTGCTAACGTCAAAGCATAATAAGACTTTTGATCGCCTTCAGTTGTTCCATCGAGGCATCAAGATAGTTGATGTTGCAAATTTGGCTTTTTAAAAATAAAAACAAATCTGTGTTTACCTGGTTTTGAACCCTGGACCTCCCTCTCCTATTTTGATCTTTGAACCACTCTCTATTTTATAGTCTCATATCTACTATATATCTCTTTGAGGTAGAGTATATAAGAAGATAGTTAGGACTTAGGTTTGGACCCCTTGGGGGTACCACTCTTTTATGAGGAGGGGAGAGATAGGCCCTCGCGCCCGCTGCCATCCGTCCGGGCGGGTTGGGTTGGGTCATTTAGAAAGCAAAACATCTTTTTGCTGAAAGTTTTATTTAAACAAAAAAAATCAATTTCTAAAGCGGACTTAGTCCAAACGGTCTTTCAAGACCACGTCTTGGCTTCGTGATTTTGGCGAAAAATCCGCCACCATATCTTCTCCACAACCCACGACTTAATCTTGCGACTGAACCTAGTCCTTATCTCGGTTTTCGTTTGTATGGTTTCAACCTATAAATACCATTTCTTTGTTTAGAGTAATATATCAAATACAGAAACAAAAAGAGATTACAGAGCTTGTGAAAACGATTTGCTGCTTACAGTTTTGCTTATATAAGAGTTCTTAAAAACGATTTCGAGTTTCTGCTTCCACCAAACATCATACAGAGTTTATTGCAAACAGTTCTAGCTTTTCTGTTTATGTTTTTTGGTTGGTGTTGTTTTATTACCTGGTGATTCCGAGCAAATAAGGGTGATTTGTATACCGTTCAATTATTGTGCAATTTTGAACGAGACAGAGATTCTGGGCTGTTTTATCCTGGGGACGGCGGGGCTACAAAACTGCATGCACAATTTTGGGCAGAGCCGCGAAACGTCTTAAAGAGAGCGACCTAGTCCGCGACTCAACCCAAGCAAAATTGGTACCATCGTTCCTTCTTTTATTTCGAATTTACAGCATATTTATTTCCAACAATTTTAAGACGTATTTCTATGTCTGCCATGAATTCAATTACTGAAATTGCTGCAAAAGACCTAAATAGGCCCTTTCGTTTTGAGGGCCAACACTTTAAAAGATGGAGACAAAAGATGCTGTTTTTTCTTACAACACAAAAGGTTGCATATGTTTGTGATACTGAAAAACCAATATTGCCTGCTGAACCTACTGAAACCCAAACTAAAGAATTAGACCGTTGGATTGAAAATGATTTTTTATGTAAAAATTTTATCCTGAATGGTCTGTCTGGTGATCTTTATGATTATTACTGTTCTGAACAAACTGCAAAAGATATTTGGGAAGCCCTTAGAAAGAAATATGACACTGAGGAGGCTGGCACAAAGAAATATGCTGTCAGTCGCTATCTGAAATTTCAAATGACTGATGATAAGTCTGTGGAAACCCAATCACACGAGCTTCAAAAGATTGCTCATGAAATTATATCTGAGGGAATGACTTTAGATGAACAATTTCAAGTAGCTGTTGTGATAGACAAATTGCCCCCTGGCTGGAAAGATTTTAAGAATGTCCTTAGGCATAAAACTAAAGAGTTTTCCCTAGAAAGTCTGATTACCCGACTTCGTATTGAGGAGGAAGCCAGGAAACAAGATCAGAAAGAGGAAGTTCTGATTATTTCAAACTATAAGAAGTCTACCCCTGTTTCTCTGAAACCCAATGGGAAGACAATGAAAAATCAGAATAACAATAAAAACCGGAACAATCAGAATCGGAACCAGCAGAACCGGAACAATCAGAACCGCAACCATCAGAATCAGAATCCTCCGCGAAATCAGAATGGACAGAAACATCCCTCCAAGAATGATTCAGCACAGTTCCTTTGCTACACCTGTGGTAGGCCAGGGCATATGGCCAGGAACTGCCGGAATGGATCTCGCCCTGCACCTCAGGCGAACCTAACCGAAGACCAACTAATTGCCATGATCTCTGAGATCAATTTTGTTGGTGGATCCGAGGGATGGTGGGTAGACACTGGTGCTTCTCGACATGTCTGCTATGATCGAGAAATGTTCAAGTCCTATTCTGAAGCTGAGGACAAGAAAGTGTTGTTGGGTGATTCCCACTCCACTATAGTTGCTGGAACTGGAACAGTAGAACTGAAGTTTACCTCTGGAAAGACAGTTATCCTGAAAGATGTCTTGCATACTCCAGAGATGAGAAAGAACCTAGTTTTTGGTTTCCTTCTGAACAAGGCTGAGTTTACTCAAATAATAGGGGCTGATTTATACACCATTACAAAGAATAATGTATTTGTGGGGAAAGGGTATGCTACTGATGGAATGTTTAAGCTAAATGTTGAAGCAAATAAAATTTCTAGTTCTGCTTACATGTTGTGCACTTTTAATATCTGGCATGCTAGACTTTGTCATGTTAATAAACGTATTATTAAAAACATGAGTAACTTAGGACTAATTCCAAAATTGTCCTTAAATGACTTTGAAAAGTGCAACTATTGTAGTCAAGCAAAGATAACCAAAACACCACATAAATCTGTAGTTAGAGAATCTGAACCTTTAGATTTGATACACTCAGATATATGTGAACTCGATGGCATCTTGACTAGAAATGGAAAACGTTATTTTATTACGTTTATTGATGACTGTTCTGATTATACTTTTGTTTACTTAATGAAAAATAAAAGTGATGCCTATGACATGTTTAAATTATTTTTTACTGAAGTTGAAAATCAATATAATAGAAAGATTAAGAGACTTAGGAGTGATAGAGGCACTGAATATGATAGCAGTACTTTCATAGAGTTCTATAATTCTCAAGGAATTATTCATGAAACAACTGCACCATATTCTCCTGAGATGAATGGCAAAGCTGAAAGGAAAAATAGAACTCTTACCGAGTTAGTAGTTGCCATAATGCTCAACTCCGGTGCTGCATCGCACTGGTGGGGAGAAATCATCTTGACAGTCTGTTATGTGTTAAATAGAGTCCCCAAATCGAAAAGTCAAACATCCCCATATGAGATTATGAAAAATAGACAACCAAACCTGTCTTATTTGAAAACTTGGGGTTGTTTAGCTTATGTTAGAATTCCTGATCCTAAAAGGAACAAGCTTGCTAGTAGGGCATATGAATGTGCATTCATAGGATATGCCATGAATAGCAAAGCTTATAGATTCTATAATCTTAAAGATCAAGTTATTATAGAATCAAATGACGTTGACTTTTATGAAGATAAATTTCCTTTTATTTCGAGGAATAGTGGGGGTACATCCTCAAATAACGTACCCTTGATCAGGGTTAATGAAACTGATAAAGCCACAGAATCTGAGCCAAGAAGAAGTAAACGTAAACGAACTTCTAAAAACCTTGGCCCCGATTACTATGTCTTTTCAGTCGAAGAGGATCCCCTTAGTTTTCAAGAGGCTCTATCCTCTATAGATGCCAATTTTTGGGAAGAAGCTATTGATGATGAAATGTATTCTCTTGAGTCTAACAGAACCTGGCACTTAGTTGATTTGCCACCTGGTTGCAAGTCAATAGGATGTAAATGGATATTTAAGAAGAAATTGAAACCCGATGGTAATGTTGACAAGTTCAAAGCTCGTCTCGTAGCCAAAGGGTATAGACAGAGAGAAAATGTTGATTTCTTTGACACATATTCTCCTGTAACCAGAATTACATCCATTCGAGTGTTAATTTCTCTTGCTGCAATACATAACCTAGTTTTGCACCAAATGGACGTTAAGATTGCGTTTCTTAATGGCGATTTGGAAGAAGAAATTTACATGGACCAACCTGAAGGTTTTGTTATTCCAGGACAAGAACATAAAGTTTGCAAACTAGATAAGTCACTTTACGGTTTGAAACAAGCTCCAAAACAATGGCATGAAAAATTTGATAACCTTGTCATCGCACATGACTTTAAAGTAAACGAAAGTGACAAATGCATTTACTATAAAGCTGAAAATGGCATTTGCACTATAATATGTTTGTATGTGGATGACTTACTTATCTTTGGTTCTAATATCCATGCCGTGAATAAAGTGAAAGCTTTATTGTGTGCAAACTTTGATATGAAAGACCTTGGAGAAGCGAGTGTAATCCTTGGTATCAAAATTACTAGGTCTGAAAAGGGAATTTCACTGGATCAATCTCACTATATCGAGAAGATCCTAAATAAATATAATTACTCTGACTGTAAACCTGCATGTACTCCTTATGACTCTAGTGTAAAGTTGTTCAAGAACACCGGTGACGGTGTTAGACAATCTGAGTATGCAAGCATCATTGGTAGTCTTAGATATGCTACCGATTGCACTAGACCCGACATAGCTTACGCTGTTGGATTACTATGCAGATTTACAAGTAGACCTAGTATAGAGCATTGGTATGCAATTGAACGGGTCATGAGGTACCTGAAGAGGACTAAGAACCTCGGATTACATTATGAGAAGTTTCCCGCTGTCCTTGAAGGATATAGCGATGCTGATTGGAATACCCTTTCAGATGACTCCAAAGCCACCAGTGGCTATATTTTCAATATAGCTGGTGGAGCTGTTTCTTGGAAATCAAAGAAACAGACCATTCTGGCACAGTCCACGATGGAGTCAGAGATTATAGCACTAGCCACGGCTAGTGAAGAAGCAGGTTGGTTGAGAAACCTGCTAGCAGAGATCCCTTTATGGGAAAGACCGATTCCAGCTGTCTTGATCCATTGCGATAGTACCGCGGCTATTGCAAAAATACAGAACCGTTATTATAACGGCAAGAAACGACAAATACGTCGTAAGCACAGTACGATTAGAGAATTTCTATCTACTGGTGCTGTGAGAGTGGATCATGTACGAACTGATGCGAACTTGGCTGATCCTTTGACGAAAGGACTAGCTAGAGAGAAGGTTTTCAAAACCTCGAAAGGAATGGGACTATTGCCCTTAGTTTGATGAGTTATTCACGATGGTAACCCAACCTATAGACTGGAGATCCCAAGAAATAGGTTCAATGGGTAATAACAAGTCGTGAATGATATCATGTGAATCATGCTGACAAATAGCAATCCCATTCCTAGATTAAAGCATGAATTCCTGAAGCGATAGTAGGATGAGTTAAAAACTCTTAATGAGGTCTATACTCTATGTGGAGTGGAGTACCTAGCTACAGGAGTACTCTTGATAGACTCACCTAAGTGATTGTGGAAGTTTGGCCGCTTCCTATGGAATTTGTGGGCAAAATTCCTAGAGCCTTCACTACACTGGGATATACGTGCATGGCCGTAAAGCACGGGCTTTTTAGACTTCACCCTGGTAAGGTTGTGCGTGTAATGTCTGTTAGAGATAGAGTTCAAAACTACGAGTTACTCTAGTATATTCTAAAGCATGAACACTACGCAAGAGTTCAAGTCGAAAGACACTTTTGTTTATGCACAATCTTATATTTTAAAGATTGCTCGATGAAAATTGTTTTTAAAAATCCAAGTGGGGGATTGTTGCAAATTTGGCTTTTTAAAAATAAAAACAAATCTGTGTTTACCTGGTTTTGAACCCTGGACCTCCCTCTCCTATTTTGATCTTTGAACCACTCTCTATTTTATAGTCTCATATCTACTATATATCTCTTTGAGGTAGAGTATATAAGAAGATAGTTAGGACTTGGGTTTGGACCCCTTGGGGGTACCACTCTTTTATGAGGAGGGGAGAGATAGGCCCTCGCGCCCGCCGCCGCCGTCCGTCCGGGTTGGGTTGGGTTGGGTCATTTAGAAAGCAAAACATCTTTTTGCTGAAAGTTTTATTTAAACAAAAAAAATCAATTTCTAAAGCGGACTTAGTCCAAACGGTCTTTCAAGACCACGTCTTGGCTCCGTGATTTTGGCGAAAAATCCGCCACCATATCTTCTCCACAACCCACGACTTAATCTTGCGACTGAACCTAGTCCTTATCTCGGTTTTCGTTTGTATGGTTTCAACCTATAAATACCATTTCTTTGTTTAGAGTAATATATCAAATACAGAAACAAAAAGAGATTACAGAGCTTGTGAAAACGATTTGCTGCTTACAGTTTTGCTTATATAAGAGTTCTTAAAAACGATTTCGAGTTTCTGCTTCCACCAAACATCATACAGAGTTTATTGCAAACAGTTCTAGCTTTTCTGTTTATGTTTTTTGGTTGGTGTTGTTTTATTACCTGGTGATTCCGAGCAAATAAGGGTGATTTGTATACCGTTCAATTATTGTGCAATTTTGAACGAGACAGAGATTCTGGGCTGTTTTATCCTGGGGACGGCGGGGCTACAAAACTGCATGCACAATTTTGGACAGAGCCGCGAAACGTCTTAAAGAGAGCGACCTAGTCCGCGACTCAACCCAAGCAAAATTGGTACCATCGTTCCTTCTTTTATTTCGAATTTACAGCATATTTATTTCCAACAGTTGATGGTGTTATCTATAAGCACACAGAGGGCTCCTCCCACAAGAGAAAAGGAAACAGTGACAAAGGGTCGCCTTGCCGAATTCTCAGAAGCATACAAAAACTTAACAGAGCCCCAACTACACTAACAGAGAATGAGGTTGTTCAGAAGAGTCGTCACCTAAAGAGGCCATTTATTGCCAAACCGAAACTGCCTAATAAACACTCCCAAAGGACCGACTCACCGATCAAATACCGTTAGTAAAATCTAATTTACACACCAACCGACGATGCTGTGTTGAATCGATTAGCTCATTAAAGACAATGTAGCCATCAACTAATTGTTTGAGAAGCAGACGTAAAACTTAACATAGCCCCATTGACAGTAACAGCTTGGAAAAAATATAGGCCATAACCCAGTATGACTTGCAACTAAACCCTAACAAGGTTTTACATGATCCTTTAACCGTCAATGCATACTTTTCAATATTAATCTAAACAGTAGTGGTGCAATACATGGTCTCCTACAACCCTTACCAACATGATAGCTAATAAAGAGATGGGTTACAAAGGGTACCATTTGTATCCTTCTGCTTCAAAATCACTTGACTCATACTTATCAAGTGAGCTCTGAAGTGCTGAAAATGAGTTGATTTTGAAGGTATAATGAGTGGGTGGTGCATCTCTTATCACCTTCACAACTCCTGCAACATGGGTATCAAACACAAACACAAACACAAAAAATTATAAGATCAAACACAAAACCAACAACATAAGCACAAACAAACACAACTATGAGCATGGGTACTTTTCGTATACCTTCTTCGTCTATCTCGTCTTTAGGGAGAGAACCCATCTTCAACAAGGGAAGATTTTCTGTTTCTATTGAAATGGATTTAGATGTCATGGCAACCAAGTAAGCATTTCCGGAATTGAAAGATTTTGCTCTGTTTTATAGGAAGAGTGGAGGGTCATCAAGAATCTGATCATGCTTTGGGTTTTGGTGAAGTAAAAGAGAGGGTAAAGAATAGTTGCTAGGCGCACCAAGCTTTCACTTGGGGCACCCTGCGCTCTTTGTTTGAAATTTATGGTTTGAATTTAGGGTGTGTTTGGTTGTATGGAATCCTATGTTATGGAAATTCATGAGGGAAACCCTACATTTTAGGCTAAATTGATATATCACTCCACATCTACCATTTGATTTTGTGATCAATGGTGGGAATGGTAGTCCCATGAACATGAGAATCCCACTCCTTGATCCCCCAAGGCATGTGATTTCCATGTTCATGGGACTTTCATTCTCACCATTGATCACAAAACTAAATGGTGGATGTGGAGTAATACATCAATTTAACCTAAAATGCAAAAGTCTCCTCATGACATAGAATTCCATGCAACCAAACACACCTTTAAATGTCATGGCAATCAAGTAAGCATTTCCGGAATTGAAAGATTTTGCTCTGTTTTATAGGAAGAGTGGAGGGTCTTCAAGAATCTGATCATGCTTTGGGTTTTGGTAAAGTAAAGAGAGGGTAAAGAATAGTTGCTCTCTTTGTTTGAAATTTATGGTTTGAATCTACTTTTTATCACTAAGAAATTGTCTTTTAGTAAAATCTCAATAATGAAAAACAAATTGAAAAACAAAAAACTTAATAAGTGTTGGTCAAAATTTCACTACCTGGTGCACATGTAACTTTGTAATGAAAATTGGTTATGCAAACAGTAAGCTTTATCTGTAAGTCCGTCATTTGCAAATTTTGGATTTTCGAAAATGTCCTTGCCTATTGACGAAAATCATAAACCATCGAAGACTTACCACTATCAAGTGGTTTCGACTTAGGCCTAACCACTCTCACGATTTTAAAACATGTCATACCAATGAGATCCAACCTCATACATATATGACACATCTCCTTCCCTCACCCAGTCGATGTAGGATTATAACACCAAGGTAGCTTAACAGCCTTTGAGCCAGCATATGCAAGGAGCGAGATGTCAGCCTCAGACCCCACCTACACAAGGTAGCTCATCAATCTTAGAGCCCATCCACACAAGATTGTTACAGTGCGCCTAGGAACTCTGCTAAATGACACCTAAATGATGCACAAACAAAATGAATGCGGGCTAAAATTCAATTTACCTAACCGTGGGAGAGGCATGGTAATTTCCTATCAATCCGCCACTACAAAATTGCTCTTACCTCTTTTTTCACTCTCTAGCTCAAAGTGAAATGCCAGTTCAAGAACTGTTCCCAATGGGATATGTTCCTTCACTCGACCACTTTAAGCTATCAAACGTCCAAAGAGGGTTCCTATGAGCGTTACACCTGTCCTAGTTAATTATCTTGCTCCAAATTTTAAATAGTAAAGGTCTAGGTTCCTAACCCTAAAATAGATGGTGATTAACCTATCTGCGGGAGAGGGCACAGAAGTTTCAACTCAATCCTGCCACTATTCAGATTTGCATGCAATACTACCTAGAACAAGCTAAACACAAGTGATCACACAGAAACCGCGTGCAGATGCGGTGGGTAGAAGTTACCTCCGGCGTGAACCTCTTTCGAGTTACTTGCGACGCCGGGTAGAAGTCGATTTCTGAGAGTTTCCTCGCGAATCGCAATATTTCACTTCGTTCCCACTTGAGCTCCTATGTGTGTGACCGCCTGCAAAATAAATACAAAAATAATTCAAACTCAAGCAAATAAAACAAATAAGAAAGTGACTCGTAACATTGTTCTAAAAAGAAAATTAAGCCTAATTTATAAACTAGCAAAAACAACCTTAGATTTCGATTGTACTGTTACAATCCCCGGCAACGGCGCCAAAAACTTGATGGAGATTTTATTAGCCTAAATTAATAAGCTAATAAACCCTACTTGTAATACCGCAAGTGCATGACTGTCTAACTGGTAGACAGTGGCAAATACGGGTCGATCCCACGAGGATTGACGAGACAATCGAATTCTAAAACTTATTTAAACTAATTTAGAGTTGGGGGTTGTAGAAGATGAAAATTACTAAATTAAGATAACTAAATTGACAACTAAAATTAAACTAGTAAAATGATAAGAGAGTGGACCGAGACATCGAATCCACCACAGGTTCTTTGAGATTTGTGTAATCCAAATTATTGTTTTCAAGAATTAACATGACTAACCTAAAGATTAATCTAAGTTCGCAATTGATTTCAGCAAAGGTATAAACCCCTAGCATTGCGTGTCTTCTTACGACACAAACAATCACATGTTTATTTTAACTAATTCTAAACCCCTAGCATTGCATGTCTTCTTACGGCACACACAATCACATATTCAGATTAATTGATTAAAGCAGACTTTGAATATCAATAAAGGGTACTTCTAACTACCGACTAGTCTAGATAATTAATCCGGATATAATCGGTGAAAACAAATTATTGAAACTCAGAAATCAACTGTGTTTAACGTTCAAGTATATAGAAAACAATAAATTCAAATACAACAAACTCTAGGAAACCCTGTGGTTTCATCTTCGCCTCTGCGCGGGGTCTAGAAGATCATGGTGGCGGTGGTCACAACACTGGTGTAGGTGGAATCCATCTCAGCTCAACCGCGGATCCCGAGAAAAAGGCTGCAAATGCACTGTGGTGGTACAGAGCAGAACTGCAAGGTGCAAATAACCAATTGATTTGAAAATCAGTTGGTTCCCGCCAGGATTTGCGCTCTGTCTTCTCCAGCGAGACGCGTCGCTGCTTCTTCTTCCTTCGTGCTCCTTGCAAGTGTATTTTTCCTCCATTGAAGTTCTGAAACCTGCCAGAGAGAGGGAGACAAAGTGAGGGAGATACGAGAGAGGAAAGAAAGAACGAATGGGAAAGGAGCAGGGGCGATGAAACATGGCTGCTTGCGAGCTCTGATCCTTGCAAGATAGAGAAAGGGTCGGGAGATGGATATGAACAGAGAGAGAGACCGAAGGAGGAAGAGGGAGAGAATGGAGGAGGGAGACAGGGCGGTGGAGCTCTGTCGCGAGGTGGTGGTGTGCGTGGTTTGCTCTGTCGCTAGGTGATGATGGTTTGGCCGGTGGCTTGGACGGTGATGTTGTGGATGGCGAGGTGAGGTACGTTGCCAGAAAGAGGTCAAGAAAGTGGAGGAGGTGGCGGCTGATGGTGGTGTTGGCGAGGTGACGGTAGTTGCGACAGCGACGTGGAGTGAGATGGCGGCGATGGTGATTGGTTAGTGGCGAGAGACGAATGTCTCTGTCTCTGCCAAGGAGGAGAGGGGAGGAGTGGTGGCTGGAAAAAGAGAGGAGGAGAAAAAACGTAGAAGAAGAGAGACCTTTCTCTAAAAATGGGGAAGACCTAAATAGGGTTCTCTTATTTCCTTGGGCTTGGGTTTTCCAAAAGGCGTTGGGCTTGGGTTTCTAGATTAGCATTTTGGGTTTGGGATTAGGTTAAATTAGGTGGACATAGGTTTATTTGGGTTAGGTTTAGATATGTGACCCTCTACTTTGTACCACCGATAGAATCAACCAATTGATCATTCCTTAAATTGTCGCCTTAATGCGATTTCATCGTTCACGCTCAAATTCCTACAAAGACATGAAAATGAAATAATTAGAATAAAATATACTAATCGCAACACTAACATATATAAATTAAGGGATATATTATGTAATAATTTCGTGAATATCATAACTTTGTAATGAAAATTGGTTATGTGAACAATAGCCGCATCCGTAAGTCCATCATTTGCAAATTTAGGATTTCCAAAAATGCCTTTTCCTATTGACGAAAATCATAAAGTATCGAGGACTTATCACTATAAAGTGGTTTTGACTTAGGCCTAACCACTCTCAAAGTTTTAAAACATGTCATACTAAAGAGATCCTACCTCACACATATATAGCACATCTTCTTTCTTCACCCAGACGATGTAGGACTATGACACCAAAGTAGCTTACTAGCCTTTGAGCCAGCCCACGCAAGGAGCAAAATGTCAACCTCAGACCCCGCATACACAAGGTAGCCGTCAACCTTAGAGCTCATCCACACAAAGTTGTCACAGTGCACCTAGCGACTTTGCTTCTTTCTGTACTTTTGGCTCATTGGCTTAGGCTTTTACTTCACAATATGAAATTATCAATATGTTCATTGTTGAAGGTAAAAATGTTATTTCTGTATGGTCCATACTTTTATATTTTTGGTTATACCGTAATTTAAAAAAAAAAAAACACTAATAGTTTATTAGAATTGATGTTTTTCTTCATCTGACATGTACAAAGCAGCAAACAATTTTGCTAGATAGCCAGGCCAGCCAGCCATTTTTGGCCAGGGTTGAGTATTTTTACAATTTTACTTATTCTCTTTAAAACACAATCACAAACATCATTTATAAAAAGGATAAAATTGTAAAAGGGCCCAACCCTAACTAAAAAATGACTGACTGGCTTGACTACCTAGAATTGTTGAAGGAGCAAAAACACCCTCCACTACTAGAGTAGAGTTGAACAAGTAAAACGGGGAACTACTGATAAGATGACAATGAGACTAGAGACCCCTTGAAAATTTCCATAAAATATGTACTATAAAAACATAATAGAAAACATATTACATTGAAAAGTTACAATCTATTTTCAAGAGTCGGTCAAGAGGGCCAGGCCCATGGCGCCGCCAGAGAGCGTCAAGCCATGCTCTCTAGTAGTTTTTTTCATTCGTTCTTTTTCTTTTCATCGGTTCTTCATCTTCATTTTTTTTTTATCACTCTCTTTCAAAATCACGTTCTAGAGCTCCCCTGGCGCTAGGGGTCTGGCTCTTAAGTTTTTCGCTTATTCAATGACCTCTAAATCTAATTCAAAACAAAAAGATACTTTGTGGAAGATGTGCTTTACATCTGAAGAAGAAGAAGGTCAATTATACAATCTTTATTTCAGCATGTTCAACATGCTGTTTAAGTTTTTAATTTGATGAAGAAGAATGTCACTGGGTTTTTGCAGGAGTGGTGATTGGAGTGATAAGAGATGCTCCACCTTCTCATTACTTTTTCAAAATCCAGTCCTTCTCTGCCCTTGCAAAGACTTCACTCATCGACAAATATGTAACCAAGCAATTTCTTGCTGGCGGCTACAAATGGTACATTTTCTGTGACTTTTTTTTTTTTTTACTATGAACAAATAGCAAAATATTTGATTGATTTGGCAAATGGCAATACTATGTAAATTCAGGAAAGTGTTGCCCAAATGGGAACAAGAATTTCAAAGATCACATTTCAATATATCTGATGGTAGTTGAGACGGCATTTCTTTGTCCTGGTTGAATGCTTGAAGCTACTTTTAGGTTCTTATTGTACGATAAAACTCGAGACAAGTACTTGGCTCTTGGAGGTATATAATGGGTTTGTTAAAATTTACTTTAGTGCATGTGTCAAAGTACTTGATATGAAACTGATTAGTTTACCATGAAATGCACAGATATAGGAGGGAGACCTAAACGCTTTTACCAATTGAAAACAATGCGCGGTTTCTCTGAACTTGTGCATCACAAAATTTTATTTTCCAATTCTAATTTTTGAAGCTTGGATAAAACATTTCACTAGCATGTGGTATTACACCTACTGTCCCAGCATTTCTTTCTCACTCCAACATACATTTCTGTCGTTCTGAAAAATCTGACCACTAGCTCTGTCCACTTTGATATATAGTTCCATTTGAATCACGAGGCAATGCTTGCATGGTTATGCACAAGATGTTAAAATTCGTTGATACATTTCCGTCAAGAACAACAACACTTAAGACCTAGATATTCAATGTAGCTGTCTAAGTCATCGGAGTAGATGTAGTCAGGAAGAACATCAAGCCTTTAGTTTTAGATCTTATTAGAGGCCAAGTGCTGCACTGATCACCATGTCTGCTAAAAAACATTTGCTTATACTCCAGACTCGAGAAGTAGATTTGCATTATAAGGCCAGCTCACACATCCTTTCATAAAAGACGATCGTCCTTGCAAGCTATTCAATGTTAACAGCTTCCATGTGGCAACCCTGATTCATGCACTGTACATAGGAACACCAAGGTAATAACTCCCTCTGCCCATAATCTCCAATAGTTGAAAGGCCAAATTTGTTGGGTCTGAATAAACAGAGGGTTGATGAAGCATGTCCAATGCTTTTGACATTCTTCCTTGATATGAAATGCAGTTAGAGGCCATGAGCTTGGAACTAGACTGAGGATACCATTCATCAATCTAATTTTGGGAGGTTCACTTGCGTCATTATCAAAACTCTGATACCAATTTATTGGAAAATTCTAATGCCCAACATAATGCACATTGGTTCATTGGAAGCAAACCAAGGAAAACATATCAACATATAATGACAAACAAAGTAGACCACTAAGTATCAAAATTCATGATCTGGTTTATCACGAGGACGAAAGGTCTGCTTAGTATAGAATCTAGGTTATCAGTTTACCAACACCTTTTTGAGGTCGATAACTAGATAACTATTTAAGCACCAAGAATTCAAGATAAAAGGAACCAGTGATTACAACAATAAAAATGAAATGCCTTCACCTAATGCATGGCCAGTATTCAGTCCGAGGGCCATATCTATTGCATTTTGTTCTCCCAATGTAGCTAAGTTTGGATTCTTGTGAATGTGTTCAACGAGTACACAACCTGTCATTGTTTCAGATACTAAATGGTTTAGCTACAGTTGCCCGAAAATTGGTTTCGATAATTTCATGGAACAAAAAGATTTGTATGACTCGTCAAACGTACGGTTTCTTGGTAGGGGGTGTATGCGGAGGTGTACGGTTTCTTGGTAGGGGATGTATGCAAAGTTGAAGCGGAGGTGTCAGTTCTTGGAGTAGTTCATAATCTTTGAAAATCTGTTGTCGAGGGTGCTGGACGTAATTCAATTGAATTAAATTATTAGATTGACTTAAGAATGTAATCCTGTTGATGTGATCTTCTTAGTTTTTTAAGCATATTGATCAAAATGATACTATTTAATTCGCTGCAAATTGTTGCCTCTATAAAATTAGACACAAACAAAAACATGAATGATCGCAATTCAATCTTTTTTAATTTATAGTAGAAGTGGTGCTACACCATAAAGCGCCTGAGAAATACATACATGTTTCAGAGGCCCTATCTGCACATTCCTACCCTCAGCACAAGTCTCCTGAATTATACTGTAATCATTCAATAAGAAACAAAATCTGGTTTAACTATTCTGTTGTCATTCTAAGATTTGGAATACTTGAAATTATGTGGAAAAGCTGTCTAAGATAGATTAATGAATAAATTATAGAACTGAACCGCAATGTTATAGATTGATGTTGCTAGTGGTATGTAATGTGATTTATACTGCTGGGTATCATTTGTATCATGGGTCCATTCTGAAATAAATTGAATAGCCTTGTTGTCAACTTAACTTTGGAAAGAATATTGCTATTTCCCAAAAAAATAAACAGAAAGGGCATCAACTGCTCTCTACGTGAAAATCATATGACAAATGGATGAAATTTTTCCCCTCATTCAATTTTACTTTCAGCTGAACTTTCAACCCTCACTCCCAACTAATACCACTTTAGAATTGCAACTCTATAACACTCATTGAGCCCCTTCTTCATTTTCATGGATAGTTGGCTTCACCCAATGGTGGTGGCACACATCTCGGATGGCATGCATCTCGAGGGCACGTATCTCGAGGGCCACTCGTCTGGAGGGTGCAGATCTCGATGGCGCTCATCCCTTGCTCCCTTTTCCTCGCGCCCTAGAATTTTCGTTCCTGAATGATACTGATCAAGTACTCCAAGGACTGACACCTCTGCTTCAATCAGGCATGTATCCTTAACCAATAAAGCCTCAACTTTTGTGAACTCTGTGAAATACCAGGAAGGGTCGCTGGAGCTGAACCATGCAGTCTCTGCAAAGAAAAGAAGAAACCATAAACCTCTTCATGATGTTTTATTTGAAGGTCTTCTTTTTTACCTACCGAAGAAACCATAAGCCCCATTCATGATGTTTTATTTGAAGGTCTTCTTTTTTACATACCACATGTATGTGGAATGCACATAAAACTTTACAGATTGAGAACTTATGTAGCAACAAAATCATGATGTTGATATACCATATAGACTCAAATTTCAAAGTTCACAGCTTCTTACTTGAATTTCAAATCAAGTGCCACTGATGTGCCCAACCTGATATATCCAGTCAAAATTTATGAAAATTGTTCACTTCTCACAAAATGTTCAAATGGAATTTATTGATTAAGATTTCATGATATTCCGACTCAGAAAGCCTAAAAGAGCAGCACCTGTAATTAAAATTTTATGCAATTTAACTTTAAAGCATGGTGTTCTATCTAAATTTGATCCTCTGTCAATGGCTTCTAAGCCTTCCAAAGTACCTTTCTCCCTCAGCTATATAATTCGCATCACAATTGACTAAAAAATCTGAAACATAATGATTTCAACTTCAACACATTCTCTCCCAAATGAAAATAACAAAATGAAACTTCTCTCAACATCTACATTAGCCCCCAAAAGTTTCACTAAAGACTAAACCAACGGTCTAACCATCTTTGATCGACGGTTGGGCAAGTCAAGGAGCATGTTTTATATTTTCAAAGGAAAAAGGGCACAGGGATACTATAGAAATTGATTGTACTGTCACATAATATTGCTTTTATTGAAAGTGATGTGTTCAACAAAGTGGTTTGATTAGAACAAAAGGGGTCATTTCAAATACAAATATATGTCCAAATGATCATAAAAAATTAAATTAAATTTCTTTATTTTGAGGAAAAATGTGTTGAAAGCTAGAAAGTGTATTAACAAATTCGAGTACCATCTATACTACAATACTGAATATGTTATTAAAAATAATATCATTAAAATAATATCATTAATATGTCCAAATTCAGTATTTTTAATAACATATTCAGTATTGTGTATTATCTATTTTTATTAACATAATATCATTTTTTAATATTTTTAGTACACAATTTGCTCATTATCTCGAGATTTTCATATCACTCTGATTTGGAGATATTCAGCAAAATTTTCACAGGATTCAGATTAGCATTTTGGATATAAATCATCTCTTCGATTGATGACATTCATCTAGCTCCCTTTTACGGATTTATTTGAGACTACAAACCAATTACAATATATAGATCTATTACACTTGTCCAATTTTCAGTAAATCGTTGTCATTAAGATTGGGAAGGTGTTTTACCTGTGTCTTCTATGATATCCTCATTTGTTTTGCTTCTAACGCACCACTTCACTTTTGTCAACACTTTCTGATTAGCAGCGAGGGATGTTGCATCTTCCATGTATACTTTGATGCCATATTTGGCAACCTTTAATGAATAACCGTTGGGATATAGTGCTACTTTCCTAAAGTAAAACCAAAATGCAAATAATGTTTTTGGTCATTATTAATTGAATCATCAATATACTGTATCACATTGAAGTACAAGTTCTACATACCATTTATGACCTCCTGTGCAGAACAGCTTGGAAAAATTACAATCATAGGGTATCTGTGACTGTGATAGCCTTTCAACTGTCCATGTGTGCTTATAAAGAGCAACATCCTTTATCATTGACAAACATTCACCTTTTGCAGTAGTATTGCATATAAAAACCTCCACTCCAAACACACAAGTATCATCAACAAGGTACCCATTAGATGGGTCATCAAATGCTGTTAAAGGCAAAAGCTTAGAGAAACCGTGCTCTGTCTTCATATGGTGAAAGCGTTTGGGTTTCCCTACCATGTCTATTCATTCCATGGTAAATGATTAGAATATGTTAAAATGAACATTAACCAAATTGATTGAAAACAGAAAAGGAAAAAAAAATCGAAATTGTCACAAAACAAGAGCAAATTTCTAGGTTATTAGCTAAAAATTTGAATCCCACATTCAATGACCAAGATACTGAATAAATGAAATTATCAACATGAAACTTTTTATCATCTATTAGTGACATCATATATCTCATAGTTTGAGTAAATAAACAGTTAAACATCCAAAGTTTTCCAAAACAAAATGTGAAGAGCCAAAAATAATAGATATCCTAATATTAAGTATAACAACTCACTTGTTAGTATTTGTATAAGATTATAACAAAAACTATTTTATTTCATACGATACAAATATTTTATAATTAAGCTATTTATTAAAGTATTGGAAGGCTACTTGAGAATGCGCATGCATGTGCATATACATTACTGCACTGAAAATAACTCGTCAAAGTTATTTTATTTTTCTGATAAAGTACATTGTTGAATAGGTTACTATCAAAACCCGTGTGTATGAATATAAATGACCAATCGCTTGGTAACATGAATGAAGCATTTGGAAGTACACCTTGTTTCATAACATGATTGCCAATTAAAATCAACGAGCATTATGAGAAGCAAAGTTCACATACCTCCAAGAACCAAGTACTTGTCACGAGTTTGATCAAACAAAAAGAATCTAAAAACTACATTCACCATCCAACCTGGAGGAAGAGATGATGTGTCAACTACCATCAAATAAAGTGAAATGTGATCTTTCACATTTCTTTTCTTGTTTCCATTAGGATAGAGAGACATTTTCCTGAAATTAATGTGAAAAAGGTCACAGTATGATTAGAAATCACTGAAATCTATTGTTTTTACTCTTTAACTAGTTAACCCATAAATATAAAGGCCAGCTCAAACTACAAGTAGAATGAGTGATTTACAAACCAAATTTGTAAGTAGTCAATATGATAATAGTAGCTACTTACTTTGATCGGCAAACCAAACAAATATATTATATTACGGGGGAAAAAAAGAGCACAAGTGATTGACTCACAAGGGCAATACAGCCACCAACTAATTTACACACCAACCGACGATGCTGCGTTGAATCGATTAGCTCATTAAAGGCAATGTAGCCATCAACTAATTGTTTGAGAAGCAGACGTAAAACTTAACAGAGCCCCATTGACAGTAACAGCTTGGAAAAAATATAGGCCATAACCCAGTATGACTTGCAACTAAACCCTAACAAGGTTTTACATAATCTTTTAACCGTCAATGCATACTTTTCAATATTAATCTAGACAGTAGTGGTGCAATACATGGTCTCCTACAACCCTTACCAACATGATAGCTAATAAAGAGATGGGTTACAAAGGGTACCATTTGTATCCTTCTGCTTCAAAATCACCTGACTCATACTTATCAAGTGAGCTCTGAAGT
The DNA here is from genome assembly GCA_963556465.1 of Berberis vulgaris. NCBI lineage: Eukaryota > Viridiplantae > Streptophyta > Magnoliopsida > Ranunculales > Berberidaceae > Berberis > Berberis vulgaris. Next base: position 89,873,034 of record OY747126.1, read on the forward strand.
GCTGAAAATGAGTTGATTTTGAAGGCATAATGAGTGGGTGGTGCATCTCTTATCACCTTCACAACTCCTGCAACATGGGTATCAAACACAAACACAAAAAATTATAAGATCAAACACAAAACCAACAACATAAGCACAAACAAACACAACTATGAGCATGGGTACTTTTCGTATACCTTCTTCGTCTATCTCGTCTTTAGGGAGAAAACCCATCTTCAACAAGGGAAGATTTTCTGTTTTTACTGAAATGGATTTAGATGTCATGGCAATCAAGTAAGCATTTCCGGAATTGAAAGATTTTGCTCTGTTTTATAGGAAGAGTGGAGGGTCTTCAAGAATCTGATCATGCTTTGGGTTTTGGTAAAGTAAAGAGAGGGTAAAGAATAGTTGCTAGGCGCACCAAGTGAAACACTTGGGGCACCCTGCACTCTTTGTTTGAAATTTATGGTTTGAATTTAGATGTCATGGCAATCAAGTAAGCATTTCCGGAACTGAAAGATTTTGCTCTGTTTTTTTTAGGAAGAGTGGAGGGTCTTCAAGAATCTGATCTTGCTTTGGGTTTTGGTGAAGTAAAGTGAGGGTAAAGAATAGTTGTTCTCTTTGTTTGAAATTTATGGTTTGAATCTACTTTTTATCACTAAGAAATTGTCTTTTAGTAAAATCTCAATAATGAAGCACAAATCGAAAAACAAAAAACTTAATAAGTGTTGGTCAAAATTTCACTACCTGGTGCACATTTAACTTTGTAATGAAAATTGGTTATGTGAACAGTAGCTGCATCCGTAAGTCCATCATTTGCAAATTTAGGATTTTCGAAAATGCCCTTGCCTATTGACGAAAATCATAAACCATCGAAGACTTACCATCATCAAGTGGTTTCGACTTAGGCCTAACCAATCTCACGATTTTAAAACATGTCATACCAAGGAGATCCAACCTCACACATATATAACATATATTCTTCCCTCACCCAGTCGATGTAGGATTATAACACCAAGGTAGCATATGCAAGGAGCGAGATGTCAGCCTCAAACCCCACCTACACAAAATAGCTCATCAACCTTAGAGCCCATCCACACAAGATTGTTACAGTGCGCCTAGCAACTCTGCTTCTTTCTATACTTTTGGCTCATTGGTTTAGGCTTTTACTTCACATTATGAAATTTTCAATATGTTCATTGTTGAATGGTGAAAATGCTATTTCTCTATGGTCCATACTTTTATATTTTTGGTTATCCCGTAATTTAAAAAAAAAAAAAAAACTAATAGTTTATTAGAATTGACGTTTTTCTTCATCTGACGTGTACAAAGCAGCAAAACACCCTCCACTACTTAGAGTAGAGTTGAACAAGTAAAACGGGGAACTACTAATAAGATGACAATGAGAAACCCCTTGAAAATTTCCATAAAATATGTACTATAAAAACATAATAGAAAAACATATTACATAGAAAAGTTGAGCCTTGCTAGAGAGACAAGCCGACAGTGTTAGACTTGTGCCAGGCCGATCTCTAGGATGATGGATGGTGATGGGCCGGCCTGGCGCTGTCGGCCTGGCTCACTAGAATCAGGGTGAAAAGTTACAGTCTATTTATTCAAGAGTCAGTCTAGAGAGCCAGGTCCCTGGCGCCAGGAGACTGTCAGGCCGTGCTCTCTAGCACTTCTTTTCATCGGTTTTACCAAAAACAATGTGCGGTTTCTCTAAACTTGTGCATCACAAAATATTCAATGACCCATCAAATGGCTACCTTGTTGATGATACTTGTGTATTTGGAGTGGGGGTTTTTATATGTGATAGCGTAGCAAAAGGAGAATGTTTATCGATGATAAACAAAGCTGTTACTCATGAGTTTACATGGGAAATTCAAAGGTTTTCAGTGACAGCTGATCAATCTCTCACTTCCAAGATGTTCTGCACTGGTGCTCACAAGTGGTACATATAATTTGTCCTTGAATGAGACTTGATAGATCTTATACTACAAGAACTAACAGTTTCTCATGCGTTGTGGTTTTGCTTTAGGAAAATAGAATTATGTCCTGATGGATATGCATTAGGACAGTATGCTGACATTTCCATGTATCTACACATGGTAGATGCAGACTCCCTCCCTCGTGGCGTAGAAGTATTGACGAAATTCAAGTTCTCTATTATAGACCATATTAGCTGGGAGCACTTGGAATAGTGGTAAAATTTTATTTTACAATTCTAATTTTTGAAGCTTGGATAAAACATTTCACTAGCATGCAGTATTACACCTACTGTCCCAGCATTTCTTTCTCACTCCAACATACATTTCTGTCGTTCTGAAAAATCTGATCACTAGCTCTGTCCACTTTGATATATAGTTCCATTTGAATCACGAGGCAATGCTTGCATGGTTAATTGGTTATGCACAAGATGTTAAAATTCGTTGATACATTTCTGTCAAGAACAACAACACTTAAGACCTAGATATTCAATGTATGCTGTCTAAGTCATCGTAGTAGATGTAGTCAGGAAGAACATCAAGCCTTTATGGGGCAAAGCACAACATGATATATGCTCGCTGTGCAACCTGGAAAGTGAAACCGAAGATCACCTCTTCTTCGCACGCAACTACTCTCGGTTTGTTTGGGGCAGAATGTTACAACTTTTGAGCTACTCTCGGACCATAACAGGCTGGGATGAGGAACTTAGGTGGTGCACCAGCAATTTCAAAGGAAACAGTTCTAATGCCCAAGTGAAGAAGATTGCCTTGAGTGCCTCTGTCTATTACATATGGACTGAACTTAATGCTAGGCTATACAAGCAGCAACATTGCCCCAGTACAGAGCTAGTCCAGAGGATCTATAATGACATTAGGCTCAGGTACTCGAATGCAGGACTCGTCATTGACGACAATGCAGCAAATAGGCAGCTATTTGGGCGATGGCAGCTTGACCCACAGTTTAGGACTCGGACCCCGATCATGTGCTCGTGGAAGAAGCCTCCAACTGGGTGGTATAAACTCAATTCTGATGGCTCATTAAAAGCCAATTCAGGAGGTTACGGTGCGGTTCTTAGGGATGATCAAGGTAGTGTCGTGGCTACTTGTGCTGGCTCGAGTGTGGGTCAGTCCATAATCATGCATGAACTCCAAGGAGTTGAGGCCGGGCTGCAACTAGCCAACTCAAAAGGCCTCAAAAAGTTAGAAATTACTACTGATTCCACCATAGTGCGAGATTACTTGACGAAAAAGAGTCAAAGTGCGTGGAACTTGAGACATTATCCATAAGATTAGAAGACTGCTGGCAACACTGGAAGAATACACTATCAGCCACGAGTATAGAGAAACTAACAGAGTCGCGGATAGACTTGCTAGCCTTCACCCTAGCTCGGAATTTTTGGAAGTTACACCGAGCTCGTTTGCTCAAGACTTGAAAGACATTGTACATGAAGATAGATCAGGAACAATTTACACTCGAATGTAACTTCTCATTTTATTTAAGGTTTGGGGATCCTAAATAACCCCCGCTCGCTTTTCAAAAAAAAAAAACATCAAGCCTTTAGTTTTAGATCTTATTAGAGGCCAAGTGCTGCACTGATCACAATGTCTGCTAAAAAACATTTGCTTATAGTCCAGACTCGAGAAGTAGATTTGCATTATAAGGCCAGCTCACACATCCTTTCATAAAAGACGATCGTCCTTGCAAGCTATTCAATGTTAACAGCTTCCATGTGGCAACCCTGATTCATGCATAGTACATAGGAACACCAAGGTAATAACTCCCCCTGCCCATAATCTCCAATAGTTGAAAGGCCAAATTTGTTGGGTCTGAATAAATAGAGGGTTGATGAAGCCTGTCCAATGCTTTTGACATTCTTCCTTGATATGAAATGCAGTTAGAGGCCATGAGCTTGGAACTAGACCGAGGATACCATTCATCAATCTAATTTTGGGAGGTTCACTTGCGTCATTATCAAAACTCTGATACCAATTTATTGGAAAATTCTAATGCCCAACATAATGCACATTGGTTCATTGGAAGCAAACCAAGGAAAACATATCAACATATAATGACAAACAAAGTAGACCACTAAGTATCAAAATTCATGATCTGGTTTATCACGAGGACGAAAGGTCTGCTTAGTATAGAATCTAGGGTATCAGTTTACCAACACCTTTTTTAGGTCGATAATAAGATAACTATCTAAGCACCAAGAATTCAAGATAAAAGGAAACCAGTGATTACAACAATGAAAATGAAATGCCTTCACCTAATGCATGGCCAGTATTCAGTCCGAGGGCCATATCTATTGCATTTTGTTCTTTCAATGTAGATAAGTTTGGATTCTTGTGAATTTGTTCAACGAGTACATGGGTGGAACTTCTCCTGGTAGCTAAAATGCCTCAAGCATGGTGCCAATGTTGAAATTTGATTTTGATGGACCTATGTATATGAATACAAAGATTTTGATCCATAAGCGTAGTTTGGAACTTCAGATTATTGCGAAGCTATGCAACGGATTTGTTGATATTTGCAAAATGTACAGCTTGCTATCTTATTGATATCTATTAGATAGCTACTTTATAGGTAAGTGGCAATTGAGAATAGGTGCATTGTTGTGTTTTAAGTTTCATTTGAATAGAGGGATCTCGACCGTTTAGTAACAGAAACAGGGAGACGGCTAGGGTTCCCATGGCGGCTGCGCAGCCGGCCAAGAGGGAATCCTCTTTGGCTGGCAAGGACGACGACGGCCAGAATAGGCGTACCTTTGCGCAAGTCCTAGGCAAATGTATGAGTGACGATTTGGAGGAGAAACCGACGGAATCAACGAGCTTTCGAAAGGATGGCAGCCCGGCTCTTTTGCTATCTGATTCCGACGTTGCAAGGGGTGAATCCCATGTCTCTAACCACGTGGTGGTTTTGAAGTTCTCAACTTTTTGTCCATCTTTAGATTTGATTCGGGACTCCATTCATAGATTTTGGGGTATTTCGAGTGAGTTCATCATGGGTCTTATAGATCAAAGGCATGTGGCGGTTTATTTACAATCGGATAATGAAGTCAAGAAGGTTCTATCTAAGGATTCTTTCACTATTCGGGGTGTGAGATACAAAATTTTCCCTTGGCATCCGGGTTTTAGCCTACGCGAAGATCCGGAGTTGGCCCCGATCTGGGTTGAACTACCCAATCTCCCTTTAGCTTTATTTCTTCCAGCAATCATGAAGGCAATAGGAAACTCGTTTGGCAATTTCCTAAGGATTGATGATGGTACAAGATATTTCGCCCGACCAAAAGTTGCTCGCATGTGCGTGGAGATGGAGGTTAGTAAATCTTTACCATCGAGGATTTGGATAGAAAGCCCTAAGTATGGTGGTTATTGGCAGAAACTAGAATATCCAGGATTTAAATATTGTGAACATTGCACATTGATTGGCCATGAAAAGGATTGTTGTAGAAAACTTACGGGTGGGAAGAAGGAAAATCCTAGGTTGGATGGTGATAAAGCTAAGGAAGAAAATAAACCTGAAAAGGCAAAGCAAATGAGGAACGAGGAGAACCAAGGGCAACACGGTGTGAAGCAAATTTATGTCCCTATTATTAAAAAATCGAAGGATGATAAGGAGAAGATTGGGACGAGTGAGGCGAAGGATAGTCAAGGAGTAGAAATCATGAGTTCACAAGAAGGTGAAAGGAATTTAAATCCCTCGGATAGTGAACATGCATAACTAAATTTGAAAAACAAGTTTGCAGCTTTAATTGATATGTCGACGGAAGATAAGAATATATGGGGGGTGAGGAGGATTCAAGAAACGTGAAACATAGCATCTCCTCCTCAAAAGAAAAGCCATTAGAAAGAAAGTCAGTCAGGGGATAAAAGAACAACTACATATGGAAACTACCCAGGAAGCACTAAAGGAGGCCGGTTATATCGAAAGTGAAATAAAAAGAGCCTTAGTGAAAACAACGGGTTCAAATGGGAACAAATCGTTTATGATGGAGGGTATTAAGAATGAGAGTTTGAGAAAGAATACGCCCTCTAACTCGGTTTCGGCGAGCTCTAAAGTGGCTGAAATTCGTAGTAATGAAGTAATAATACTGGACAACATTTTCGCGGAGGATAATATTGCTGAAACAGGGATTAGCACAAAGGGTGCGTCCCCTGTTTGTGCTGGAAATCCAGTGAGGGTGGATAAAGCAGAAAGTGGGGAAGAAAAAGCTGCATTTTCTCGAGCTGGAATTGAGGGTTGCACTGGTCTTGCACGTCCTCACATTGGTGGAGACTCTAGTGAAGATTGTGGTTCTAGTGATGTTGCCAGGGACGATTTTAGGGGTGTCCACGGGGGGAATCGTAGTAGTGCTCAGGTGAAGCTCGCAGCGATGATCAATGCGGACACAGTGGAGTTAACGGTGTTCACATCGATGCTCAAGGTGATGGTCATATTGGTGCTAAAGGCGACGCTCTCATCGGTGTTCAAGGTGTTGCTCATATTGGTGTTCATGGTGCTGCTAAAGGGAGGTTCAAGATACTCACATTGGAGTTCAACGTGGTGTTCAGGGTGTTGTTCAAGATGGTTTTCAAGGTGGTGTCCAAGGTGGGGTTCAAGGTGCTGAGAAAAGGGACGGTTATGGTGCCCGTAATGTGGTTCATAATGCTGCTCACATTGGTGTTCATGGTGCTGCTTATAGGAAGTCTCAAGATGCTCATATTGGAGTTCAAGGTGGTGTCCTAGGTGCTGAAAACAGTGATGGCCATGGTACTCATAATGCGGCTCATAATGATGCTCGCATGGGTGTTCACAGGGAGCTGAAGGTAGAGGAGGTCGAAACATTGTTTGTCCATAGTGCAGGCCATGATGTTCATGATGCTCACGGTGATTCAGGGGGTACACATTGCAGCGGGAAAGAACAAGGTTGTGATTTGTTGGTTGACGTTGCGGTAACTGAAGCAACGAACATCGACCATACTGAAGTTGCTGGCTTACTCAAGATGGATCCCGAGCTTGGTAGAAATGTGAATATGGTGGTTACTCCTCTACGTGAGAAACATACTTCTGACTCGGCGCCTAATGTTCGGTCTCAGTTCAGTGTCTCCGGTTCCATTAGTGGAGACCTTTGGAAGTTCTGGTCGTTCAGGGGATTTGATTGGTCAGGCTAACAAAGAAAACAAACAGGAGTCTGATACCAACAATTCGGATGAAAACAGTTCGGATGAAGAAGATTTGGATGAAAACACCATCAGGTCAAGAATATTGTCAGGTTTAAAGAAAGATCACATACGATTAACGAAAAGATTCAATAAGAGGAATGTCACAACAGAAAATAACGTTGGATCACGATTGCTTCAAAGACTTCAAAGTTTTTTCTCGAAGATCGTCTAGAAGGAAGAAATGCAATAGCAAGTACAGGCTCTGATATAGGGGTTTGGGCAGTCTAGATTTGATATATTTGTCTAGTTTTTGTTTTTCCTCCCACCTTGTTTTTTATATCCCGTTTTTGGACAAGTAATTAAGGTCTGGCATCCCATAACTGTCTCTCCATAGCGTAGATTGAAAGAAAAAAAAATTCATTTGAATAAACACAAGTTCCATTAATTTTGTAATGGCGACTGATTATAGTTTCAGATGTACGTAGTTGAGTAGTTAAGCATCTACGAAGAAGTTCAGTAGACAACGAGGTCTTTAATATTAGTTTCCATCTAAACATTCTTTTCGAGTCCTACATTGGTGTACCAAATCTGTGTAAGGTTTGAGGTTTGGATTGTTTGATGTAAAGTATTGCAGTAATCATAGCAATTGATCAGAGTGGCTCTCTCTCTTTATTCTTCTTCATTTTGATCAAAATGAATAAGAGTGTGTGATCTCTTATGAAAGACGTGTTCATTTTATTTTGATTAAGAATGGTACTTTATCATTTTGATCAGTATGATGGTTTTGATTCTCACACTACCTTTCATTGTTTCAGATACTAAATGGTTTAGCTACAGTTGCCCGAAAATTGGTTTCGATAATTTCATGGAACAAAAGGATTTCTATGACTCGTCAAACGGTTTTTTGGTACACTACACCAAATTGGCACTTTTATAACAACTCTCAAAACAGTATCACTTTTAAGATGTTACAATTCACCAAACAATTTCAAGTCAAAACTAAATTTAGTCAAAACTAAATTTAGTCAAAAAAATGAAAAACAATAACACAAAAAAAATGATACAATAAGTTGGATCACCATGAATAGTATCACTTTTATAACCATACTCTTCATGGTGATACAATTATTGTATTATTTTATTTGTGAAAATGTGTAAAATTGTTAGGTGAATTGTTACAAATATGCCAATTTAATGTAGTAGTAGGAGATGTATGCAAAGTTGAAGTGGAGGTGTCAGTTCTTGGAGTAGTTCTTAATCTTTGAAAATCTGTTGTCGAGGTTGCTGGACGTCATTCAATTGAATTAAATTATTAGATTGAGTTAAGAATGTAATCCTGTTGATGTGATCTTCTTAGTTTTTTAAGCATATTGATCAAAATGATACTATTTAATTCGCTGCAAATTGTTGCCTCTCTATAAAATTAGACACAAACAAAAACATGAATGATCGCAATTCAATCTTTTTAATTTATAGTAGAAGTTGTGCTACACCATAAAGCGCCTGAGAAATACATACATGTTTCAGAGGCCCTATCTGCACATTCCTACGCTCAGCACAAGTTTCCTAAATGATACTGTGATGCTTGTTTTAACAATTTGACATAGCAGGCAAACCGTGAGCAGTCTGATGGGATTATTCCTAAAGAACCATAGTGAATTTCATGATATCATCATGCATCTTCTGAATACTTTCACCGTGAATCTTCTCTACACAGAGAGGATGTCACAATTAAAATGCATTCTATGATTCTCTGCTAAAATCAAGGGATAACTCCGACACATGATCACCCCTGCATTGATAGAGGGAACTCGTCCAATGGGTAGGAAGACAACCATGCATGAGAGGGAAAGACAGCTGAACATGGTGAGGAGGTTGAGAGCTCATGCTCCAATCTTTCCTGGCATTAATGCAGCCATGCAATAGCCGAAGGACAGTCTCTCTTCTGATGCTCACTAAACATGTCGGTATGTAATGGAGAGAATTGTTTCTCACTTCTCAGTGAAGAGATTGCCTTTCTGTGATATTACTTGGAGTTAAACCAAGTGATCAGGTGCTGGATCAATTTGAACTGTAAAAAGACACAGAATGCAGTAACATCAGGTTTGAGGGCAAGAGATCAGAGTCTGGCACACTTGTGTCTTCTCAACAAATCTAGCTCTGAAAGGTCATGAGGGCACGATATAGCAGGAGAGATAGGGTCACTAGCTCGTCCATCGAATGCTTGATTGAATAATAAGGCTGAATTATAGGATTGAGGAAAAGCAGAAACTGATTTCTGGTACTTATATCAAGGTGGTCGAGGATGTCATCTGCAAGGCGAGGGGGGGAGACTGGGAGCGAAGTAGAAACAGAAGCAGAATAGGATTGCAATATGACGTCCCCTGCACGAGACAATTATTTCTGATCAAATGGAGATTGGGGATTTTTTTTTTATAAGTTTGTTGCTAAACCCCCCTTTATTGTTAACATCCCTTTGTTCTTACAACCTAATCAACCTTTGCACTTATCATTGATGGGGCTTTTCTCATCCTAATGGTTCTCTGTGGTTTGGGCATTTTATTTTTATGACCTAAGAACAAAGTCACTGCAAAGTTCAAAGTATTTCTTACTGGTTTGTGATTGGTATAGGCGTATAGCTACTAATAACATAAAACACTGACTCAAAGCTCTTAGTTTTGTTGATCTAATAACGCAATTCATTTCCATCGCAGTTGAAGGGTTTCTAGCAGTGCTCGTTTCTTTCCTTGAGATTGGCTACACGGAGCTTATAGTTTGCCCACAAACTGGGGTGTGTAGCATTGTTTAGACTGATAGGATATATACTCCTTTGAGGAGGTAAAGTTCAGTCTAGTATTAGAATGTTTGTGTTTGGGCTTTTCTAAACGTCGAGGAAACGCGCGAGGAGAGAGAGCGAGTCCTCACGCGTTTCCTCGACTTTTATAAAAGCTATTTGTGTTTTGGATGGGTAGCCTCCATTACCTCCTTCCAGTCCCATCATACAAGTCATGTTCATTTTCACTAATCTCGGCAAAGTGCCTCTTCCCACTGTACAGGGGTTTGAAGATGAGAAACAGGGTTCCTATGAGAAAGCTACCTAGATAAGAATAAAGGAATGTGTTAGAATAAGTATGGCTTGCATTCAACATAGTCAAGCCCAAGTCCAATATTGATCCACCTGTACAAGAATATAAAAGTCAGAATAAGACTCTATTTTTTTTGTATACAAAGTTTTAAATTTCATATTTACATAAGGTTAGGTAGAAGTTAGTTTATATAAGTTGCATTCAGTCAAGGAATAAACAACAATTCTAAGAATATTTTCTTTCCATACAAAATAGAGTCTTATTCTGACTTTCTTATTTTTGTAGAGGTAGATCAATTTTGAACTTGGGTTTGACTTTGTTGAGTGCAAACCATATATATTCTAACAGAAAGAGTAAAGGATACTGATAGCGCAAAATAACATATATAATCACCAACCAGGGTACTTCTCCATATATACCCATATCACTGATTGTTGTATAACAATGAGAAAAGGAAGAGGAACAAGAAGAAGTTGGGAGCAGACTCTAAGAAGAAGAAGAAGAAGCATTTAGTAGAAATGCAATGACAATAAGTAGCTCTTTACTTCTCAATGGTTCAAATTTATTATCATAACCATAACAAATCAAAGGCGAAAATGCAGGCAAAAATAGAAAACAAAACCAATGTGCCTAACTATGAGAAACTTGCGGGCAAAAGTACAAAACAAATGTGAATTGGGATAGAAGTATGAGTTCCCTGAACGAAACCAAGAAATTAATGTGTTTGTCACATTCATCAATCGTAATCAGGAAGCAATACAACTCATATATCTACGGTATTATGTTCCCGAAAACCTTTTCTATTCCACAGAAAGTAATGTTCCATACAGTTGCTAAAGTTCCGCGAAATTCTGCCATCCTTGGAATCTATAAACTAATATGTGCCTGCATATAAAACCCAAGGCAAACAAAACGAAAAAGGGTGAATAGATCATAGAAAAACAAAAAAGTCTACAGTTGAGTTCTACTCTTCTAGATATAAAGCTCAAGGAAAGGTAATTCCATAGCCCACTTCCACTATGCTCATTGACGAAGTCAAGATTTTTGTTGTTGAGACACAGTGATGAGTCGTAGCTAAGTAAATATAATATAATAATTAATTAGTTTAACATAATTTTTTAATTTATACAATACATAAGTAACTATTTAAAACATCAGTTGCTATACAAAACTCCATTTAATCTAATAAAAGATTTTTATTAAAAAAATAATGATTACTTTGGTATTTTAAAAAATAGAATTCTATAATTTGAACATTTATACATCCACATCAATAACATGAATACTAAAAACTCTCTCTCTCTCTCTCTCTCTCTCTCTCTCTCTCTCTCCCCCTCCCTAATTAGAATAAAAAAGCATGAGAACTGGCTTCGATGCATTTTCTGTATCGTTTCATGAATGCTACATTGTCAATGTCATCAAAAACTTCATTTTCAATGTCATCTCTCATTCGCTTTTGTAATTGATTCTTCACTTTATTCATAGTAGAAAATATTCTCTCAATTAAAGCGGTGCTAACTAGTAGGATGAGTGACGATTTTACGAGTAAATAAACCATGGGATAGACAAATTCATTTTTGGTCTCAACCATCTTCTTAGCTAAACTGCTAATTCCATTGACATTTAAAAATTTATCGTTGGAATGCACATCAATAGCATAAGTTTCCAATTGATCATAAAGTACCATAAAATCTTTTTTTGAAAAATCAACTGAATAAAATTGAGTGAGGTGAATCAACCGCTGACTATCAAAAGCTGAAAAAGAATCACTTGGATTTAAGCATGTCCCAGTTGTCACGGGCTTTCTTTTCACAAGTACTTCCCGTGCGGCACTAGCAAACTTTGCCCTGAGTTATCAAAGAAAGCTAGTCAGCCTTGCCCACAAAATACTTACTTAGACTTTGGAAAACTAAGCAAGCTAAGAACACACAAGAGAGCTAAAGAGAACTAGAACTTGTATTGCTTGAATTCTCTGAGGTAATTACAACAAATGAGGCCTTAGCCTATTTATACAACTCCACCTCAATGGACGGTGGTGATCATTTTAATCTAACGGTCTATATTGAGCTTCTACACACTTCCTTAGAAATATCTAAGGACTAGAATCTTATGGAACTTTATGGGAGGTTCTAGAGAACTCTCTCTAGAACAATGTGGGATACTCTACATTATGTACACTTGCCAACCTCACTTGGCTAGGCAAGAAGATAGTTGTGACATTCTCCCCCACCTAATCAGGCGACGTCCTCGTTGCCTTCAAATCCTCGTACGCTTTGATTTGTTCCTTGAATTGCCACAAATGTTGGATTGGCTCCCAACTAGCTTCACTTTCTGGCAATCTCTTCCACTTGACGAGTAACTCATGCGTGGGAGGTTGGTTGGAATGACGCACCAAACGATCTGACAAGATAATCTCTGGTTCCTTGTCATGTTGGATCCTCATGCCCATTGGTGCTCTTTGTGAAACTCCTCTGTTTGGATCATCCCGATCCTCCTTATACTGTTTCAGTAGGCTCACATGGAAGACTGGATGAAACTTGATCCTCGGCGGCAACTCGACCTTGTAGGCTTGCTTTCCCACTTTCTTGACTATGGGGAAAGGACCCTCATATCTCCTGATAAGGCCACGATGTAGTCCAGAAAGTCTGGCATGAGCATGCATCTTGACAAGCACAAGGTCTCCAACCTGGAACTCTCGAGGTCGTCTCTTCTTGTCGGCCCACTTCTTCATCCTCTTGGATGCCTTTTCGAGGTAAGCTCGAGCCTCATCAGCTTGATCATTCCATCCTTTGGCAAACTTATAGGCTGATGGACTCACTCCAGTGTAGCCAGTGGCAATAGAACTCGGGGTCATAGATTGTTGTCCCATGACAATCTCAAATGGGCTACGACCCGTCGCTTCACTCTTCTGCAAGTTGAAAGAGAATTGGGCAACATCTAGCAACTTAGCCCAATCTCGTTGGTTGGCACTCACATAGTGCCTAAGTTATAACTCCAGCAAGGCATTCATCCTTTCCGTTTGACCATCCGTTTGAGGATGAAAGCTAGTAGAGAAATTGAGGTCGGTACTCAATAACTTGAACAACTCAGTCCAAAATTTCCCCGTGAACCGAGTATCCCGATCACTGATGATAGATTTGGGCACACCCCAATATTTCACCACATGTTTGAGGAATAAATGTGCGGCTTGCTCGGCTGTGCACTCCTTGGGTGTGGGAATGAAGGTGGCATACTTCGAAAATCTGTCCACGACCACAAGTATCCAATTGCAACCCTCTGATACAGGCAACCCAACTATGAAATCTAAGGAAACACTCTCCCAAGGTTTCTCTGGGATGGGGAGGGGTTCAAGTAAGCCGGCAGGTGATTGTTGCTCCACTTTGTCTTGTTGGCATACAAAACAAGTCTTCACATATGCTTCGATATCATCCCTCATATGTGGCCAGTAATAGGAATCTTCCACAAGAGCAAGAGTCCGATGTATACCTGGATGTCCCGCCCACTTGCTATCATGGCATTCTTTCAAGACTTCCTTCCTTAGGTTGTCATGAGGTGAAACATAGATTCTCCTTCCCTTAGAGTATATCAAGCCGTTCTCCACCCAAAACCGTCTTGTCTTCCCATCTTTGACAAGAGCTATGATGGTTTGAGCCATGGAATCATGTGTCAATCCTTCCTTTATGCGTCCCTTCAAGTTGCTTTGAGGTTGACTTATGTCAGCAAGTTCTCCTTTTCTACTCAAAGCATCCGCAACAAGATTAGCTTTGCCAGGCTTGTACTCCAAAGTATAATCGAACTCTGCCAAGAAATCTTGCCACCTAGCTTGTTTTGGTGTGAGCTTTTTTTGTGTCTGGAAGTAGCTAGTGGCAACATTGTCGGTCTTGACCACAAATTTGCTCCCAAGCAAGTAATGTCGCCATGTTCGTAGGCAATGCACAACCGCTGTCATTTCCTTCTCTTGTACAGTGTACCGCCTCTCAGTATCATTAAGCTTCCTACTTTCAAAGGCAATATGATGCCCTTCTTGCATCAATACCCCACCAATAGCAAAGTCGGAAGCATCCGTGTGTACCTCAAAAGACATAGAATGGTTGGAAAGTGCCAACAACGGTTCTTCCACAATTACCTTCTTCAATCCTTCGAAAGCTTGTTGACATTTTGAACTCCAATCCCAACTTCGTCCCTTCTTGAGTAAGTTCGTCAATGGAGTGGCTATGGAAGAGTAGCTTTTGATGAACCTTCTGTAATAGTTCACCAAGCCAAGGAAAGATCTTAACTCGGTGACTTTGGTCAGTGGCTCCCATTCTTGGATGGCTTGTACCTTGGACTTGTCCATACGAAGCTTGCCTTTGCCAATGATATGACCCAAGAATGTCACCTCCTCTTGGGCAAATGAGCACTTCTCCTTTTTGACATAGAGCTCGTTCTCCTTCAAGGTTTGGAATACTTGCCTCAAGTGCTCCACATGTTCCTCCAATGTCTTACTATAGATCACAATGTCATCAAGGTACACAAGTCAACTACGAACCGATCAATGTAAGGAGCTAGTACCTTATTCATTAGAGTGCAAAATGTGGCCGGCGCATTAGTTAAACCAAATGGCATGACTAGGAACTCGTAAGACCCGTACCTTGTAACACATGCCGTCTTTGGTTCATCTCCTTCGGCTATGCAGACTTGATAATATCCCGAGCGCAAGTCAAGCTTGGTAAAGTACCTTGCATCACCAAGTTGATCAAAGAGATCCGCAATAAGTGGAATCGGGTACTTGTTCTTGATAGTGACCTTGTTGAGTGCCCGATAGTCAATACAAAGCCGTAGGGATCCATCGTGTTTCTTTTGAAATAAGACCGGCGCACCATATGGAGCTTTGGAGGGTCGGATATAACCAGCATCTAGTAAATCCTTCAATTGTCTTCTTAACTCCTCGAGCTCAGGAGGTGTCATACGATAAGGAGCAAATGCGGGTGGTTTTGCTCCAACTTCCAACTCAATAGCATGATCCACCTCTCTCCTTGGTGGAAGCTTCTTAGGCAATTCGGCAGGCATAACGTCCTTGTACTCCTTGAGAACATCTTGGATGATCTTAGGTGCATTCACCTCTCCATCCATGGGACCTTCGTCTTCCTTGAGAGTAGCCAAGTAAGTAGGCTCATTCCTCTTTACTCCTTTAGAAAGTTGGAGAGCAGACACCATTCTCTCCTTACTTATCTCCCGTACCACGGGCACAACACAAGGTTGTCCCTTCTCCATGATGCACATGGTGTTGGCATATGGGACCAGGAACGCTTTCACCATGTCCAAGAAATCTATACCCAGATAGAACTTGTGATCATCAATTGGAGCAATAGTTATGTCGACTTTACCTCGCCATTGTCCAAGCCGAATATCGATGCCACGAGCTACTCCTTCAATTGGGAGACTTTTAGCATCGACTCCCTTGATATATCATTTCTCCTTTGTATATGGTAGGCCAATTTCTTCAGCAAGATCTTTGGCCATGTAGACTGTGTCGGCTCCGGTATCCACCATGGCTTTCAAAGTCTTGTCCCCGATCTCGGTCTCCACGTACATCCTTCCACGTGGTTGTTCTTCGACCTTAGCTTGAATGGCACTTAGGAGATTCATTGAGGTGATCCTCCTTTCCTCCTTTGCTTCTTCCTCCATGACAAGCGCGGCAAGCTTCCCCCGGTTGGGACACTCAAATGCCCGATGGGGTCCGCTACATAAGAAGCAATATATCTTCTTGGGTGATCCATCTCTTTTTTCTTTCCCCTTGTCTTTGGAGTACTTGTGTTCCTTGGAGGACTTCTTTTTGTCTCCCCCACCTTTGCCATCGTTACTCGGCCTTTTCCCTTGCCCCTTGGATGAGTCATTTCTCTTGAACTCAATCAAGGATTCGGCTGCAGCCATAGTCGTTGCAAGGTCTTGCACACCTCGCCTCTTCAATTGCAACTTGGCCCAACCCGTTAGGCCATCAAGGAAGCTAAACAAGGCATCCTTTTCTCCCATGTCAGGAATCTCCAAGAGCAACTCTGAGAACTCCTTCACATACTCCCTTATGTGGCCTTCCTTATGTTGAAGGCGACGAAGCTTGGCCCTAGCTTCGTTCTCGCATCCTCCGGGTAGAATTGTCTCTTGAGTTCCTTCGTGAACTCTTCCCAAGTGTCGATGGTGCATAATCCTTTCTTGACATCATCGGACCTTCTGCGCCACCAAACTGTAGCAACATCGTTTAAATATAAGGAGACACTACGTACCTTTGATGCTTCATCTATTATGCCAACTGCATCAAAGTAGTGCTCCATGTTCCACAAGAAGTTGTCGATCTCCCTTGCACTCCTTGCCCCACCATAGGCCTTAGGTTTGGGAGCTTCGACTATGTGGGTGATTGTCCCTGGTGTAGTCCCACCATTGGCTACCGCAGCCATACACACACTGAGTTGAGTTTCTAGCTTCTCAACTCTTTCCTTGTAAGCACACATCTCTGCATATTTGGCAACAATTTGGGCTTCAAGGGACTCGATCTTCTTGGACACCATGTCCACTACTGTGTTCAAGGCTCCTTGCATCTCTTCCCGGAGCTCTTGGTCCTCCCTATTGGTCGCTTGCCCCTCGATGCGTTGGTCCATGTCTTCGAGTTTCTCCCTCAAGTCGGACATGGTGGCACACACCTTAGCCAACCTTTCATCCATCGCAGCGATCATGTCCTTCGACTTGTCCTTGCGGACCTTCCCACCTTTGTCATTGTTGCCAGTTGCTGGGTTGTTGACCTCTGACGACATTCTCTTGTGTAGGATGATTTCACCAACCTTGCCAAATTTGGCTCTGATACCAACTGTCACGGGCTTTCTTTTCACAAGTACTTCCCGTGCGGCACTAGCAAACTTTGCCCTGAGTTATCAAAGAAAGCTAGTCAGCCTTGCCCACAAAGACTTACTTAGACTTTGGAAAACTAAGCAAGCTAAGAACACACAAGAGAGCTAAAGAGAACTAGAACTTGTATTGCTTGAATTCTCTGAGGTAATTACAACAAATGAGGCCTTAGCCTATTTATACAACTCCACCTCAATGGACGGTGGTGATCATTTTAATCTAACGGTCTATATTGAGCTTCTACACACTTCCTTAGAAATATCTAAGGACTAGAATCTTATGGAACTTTATGGGAGGTTTTAGAGAACTCTCTCTAGAACAATGTGGGATACTCTACATTATGTACACTTGCCAACCTCACTTGGCTAGGCAAGAAGATAGTTGTGACACAGTGTTCACCTCATCAAAGCGGTTATTTAGCTCTTGGAGTTAAATATCTATGCTGGTATAAAATAGTTCAACTCAATAATGATATAAGTTCGTTAATTTTGTACGTTTATATGTCTCCTGAAATTCCTTGATCTATCATTTCATTGAATAGTGGTTTTGCTTCTTTTCCTTGATCTAAATTGCATGGACCATGAATCAAAGATTTGTAAGTTATAGTGTTAGGACAAACATCTCTTTGGGACATTACTTCATATACTCTACGTGCTTCTTAGATTTTGCTATGTCTGCAAACACCATCAATCATACTATTAAATGTCACAGCATCTGGTGTGATCTTTTGATTCCGCATGTCATAAAAAAGGTTGATAGGTTGCTCTGACAGACCTGAAGTAAACAATCTTTGAATTGAAGAATTGTAAGTAACTACAGTACGTACCAGGCCCTTACCAATCGCTTCCTGGAAAAGATTCACAGCCTCATTCACCCTATTTTCCTTGCAAGGCTTGTTAATGATCACATTGTGAGTGAACTCATCGCGGGGACATCCATAATCTACAATTGTGTTAAACAACTCCGTGGCTTTGTCTAACTTATCACCATCTATACAACGGCTCTTGAGCCCTCAAAACCCTAGATTGAACATTTCTTCTACCAAATTCAGCCACCACCACCCTATACCCTACATTTGAGGAGTTCTAGGGTGACACATGAGGAACACTAAATTTAATGGTGGAGAGTGTTAACCTCACCGAGTCCCATGAGGTTAACCTCATTGAATCACAACTCTATATATAAATCGAGTAAATCGACCGAACTGATCAATTTAGTTCAGTTTGGTTTCGGTTTAAAAAAATTCAAAACCAAAGTGATTGCTTCGATTTCTATGTGATTTTAACCAACTAAACCGAACGACCGAATATATATAATAAATAATATATATTTTATACAAAATAATATAATATATTTACAATAGTCGATCGATTTAATTTTAGTCGATTCAGTTACAGTTTACATAAAATAGAATCGATTTGATTTTGTTAATGGTCGATTCGATTTCGATTTGAAATTTTTTAAACCGACCAAAGTCGATTCGGTTATCAGTTTAGGTGAAAAACGGAACCATCCGTTCTGTTTTCAACCCTATATATATATATATATATATATATATATATATATATATATATATATATATGTTAAGCTTCCAATTTTAAAAGGTGTTTTACTAAAAAAATAAAGTTAACTAATTGGAAGGGCATTATGTTTATGTTTGAGTCCCAGTTAGTGTGTGCATTAACTTGAGTTAAATAAATTGAAAGAACAGTTTATGGAGCATATTGCTCATTACTGCTCCCTGTTACTTGTCCTCGTAGAGTAGCGGTGTTAGCCAGCCTCAGGCTGTATAATGTTTGAAGAAGTGAAACTAAGAACTTAACAGTATCATTTTTTGCTTCTCCACTGAGTCATGAAGGATGCCGCCAACACCAGCTTGTTCCAAGTGGCCTGACATTGAGATTAGAGGGCTTTGGATCATGTTGGGATGACAAAAATCAGTTGTGAAGGCAAAGCCACAAAGGCTTTTAATTGTAAAAATTGCAACCATGCATCTTTGGTGCAGCAAGAATTTGATGAGATACACAATATCACCCTCTCACAGTGTTTCTACTTGCAGCCGGCAAGAAATATCACTCTGTAGCAGTGTTTTTACTTGCAGTGAACACAACACATGCCAAACAAACCGACTAGATTAGAGGGGCCGAACTTGTTCCATCACAAACAACAAATGTAGCATCACTCATGCGCAACTACTGACTACCAACAAGTTGAACTATATATAATAACTTCTACAACAGTCAAATGAAAACAAGAACTAAAATTATATGGGCTGTGATTCTTGCACACCCACCCTTCCACATCAGGCAGAATGAATCACAATTCACAAAACAGGTTTGAGGCGAGGCATCTGCAGTTTGGACAAATCCACTACGTGGCTGCAGCAGCAATATGGGGAGTATCGTGCACACAAGTGAGCCAACAGATGTTTCATGTGTATCCTTGCGGCAGTATTTATGCAATATAGTCACTTGCTGACAACATCCATTACATGATGAATAAAACCAGAACATGCTTGGCCCCATTTGTATCTGACCAAGTTCAAATAGATAAATATTCATCTTAAATCCAACCATGTTGAATGATTCCACAGCTGTAGAATTTAAACAAATGCACCTCTTCCCCTTATCTTCTGCTAAACCAAGCTATTCTGTAAAACCCTATCAAACAAAAACATTTGAACTCAGTTCATTTCTTGTACTTGTTGAACCTTGGAAACAGAGAAACTTACTCTGATATTTTTCAACTCTTTTTTTATAACAGGTTTAGTTATTATTAGGATATGTTATTAGCAAAATCATATTAGCCTCAAGTTGTTAAGCAATTTACTTACTTCGCTTTCAATCTACATCAGTTAGGGAAGGTGGGTTTTCAGAATCTTGAATTCTTTCCTCTTAGGGCGTTTTTTATTTTTGGAAAAGTTTTCCACAGAATTTTCTTTTCCACTGTTTGATTTTGCAAAAGAAAAAAAGAAAAAACCTCAGCATATGGCTTATCATGATCAACCAATGCTCTCTTTCGGCTATAGATCCAGGCAAATTGTAGAAATGTCTACTGTGAGACTATGCAATTACCAAATGAAGAATTACTATAAGTAGAATTTCTGTAGAAATGCAAGCAAACAGACCTTGTAGACTCCGCAGGCATGATCCAAAGCTAGTATTCATCATCATCATCATCATCATCAAAGCCCATTCCCGAGATTTTCGGGGTCGGCTACATGAATTTTGGTTCTCCAAGCAATGCGCACATTTCCTCACCTAATCCAAGCTCAATGATATCTTCATTCACCGTCTTCATCCAAGTTTTCAACGGTCGTCCCCTCCGTCTACACCCTCCATTAACTTGCCAATCTAAACATTTTCTAATTAGCGCCGTGCTTGGTCTCCTCCGCACATGACCAAACCAAGTTAAACATCTTTCTCTAATTTTTTCCTCTATGGGCGCTACACCTAAGTATCTCCTAATTCTTTCATTTCTAATTTTATCCTTACAAGTTTTACCACACATCCACCTTAACATACGCATTTCTGCTACTGCCATCCTATGCATATGTTGTCCCATAGTAGCCCAACATTCTGAACCATATAGCATGGTTGGTCGAACAATTGTCTTATAGCATTTCCCTTTTAACCTTAACTAAAATAAAGTTTAATATGGATAGAGCTCTATTCTAATCAAAATGGTAGGTACAAGCAATAATACAAGTAATTAACTATCATTCTGAGTTCCCAGTAGAGAATACCAGAGTATGAGATTATCTCACTTTGCAACAAAAAGTTGTTAGTACAAAGGAGTGAGAAGAAGAATCGAGAATTATTGTATGAGGAAATGTATTCAGAAGAAATCCTTTCATGAATGTACAAAACATACGACTTCAGTTATTAATGCATCAATCAATCATTTATATGCATATGTTTATTATATGTCATTTTTCTTGGAATGGACTCACAAGCTAAGATTGATCTAACCAAGAGTTTGATATCTCATTTGGGCATATCAATGAAGGGGATCCCTTTCCTGAGTTTTGCATTGAAATACAGTACTAGGTAGAATAGAATTTAGACCCAGAAGTAAAATTCATATTCTAAGCACTGGAGGAAAATATTGTCAAACAATGGCAATGCAAAACAACATAAGCCATTAAGCCATACAATCGTAAATGATCACAATCAAACACACAAGAAAAGAAGTATCCAATGACCAAATAAGCATTCATGAGAGTGGTAAAACACGAAGGGGTTTCCCTTATGTTATTAAAACGACAAAGGTGCCCAAGTATTCGTAAAAAGTCTCAATCCCACCTTAGTGACATCTACAAGCCATAACAGGGAACATCCAACAGAACATTTAGCTATATAGAACAGAACTATGAAGGTGAAGGACTATTTACTAGCAAGATTTTAATCAAATACTAATCACGAAAGACAATCTAAGTAATAGCACGTTTGCATCCACGATAAACAACATCCTGTCAATTAAAATGAACCACAATCAATACGTAAGCAAATCAGACATCACTCCTTAAAATAGCTATAACATTCTTCTGGGTTCAAACAAGATTTCCAGCAAACCAATCGTATGTCCAGTTTGTGAAGTGAACTGTTAAACCCAGCCTGAGAGTCTTTTACCAAATATATCTAAGACTCATTTACCAAATATACCTAGTCCCCAAACCCAGCCAAGCATATACCCAAATTTCTGACAGGGAACTTCCAGAGAGTAATCAAAATATCTAATAATACCTATCCACAAATAACTTCTTTTATAGAAATAAGGATTTCTGGCAAATCTAACTTATACCATTTCATAGAATCATTAGTTCCAAAATACCCATCTGAACTTTCCAAACTAATCAATCAATCACAATTCTCCAAAAAAAAAAAACAAATATTTCAAAGAGAGACTATTTCAAACACTAAACATCAACCAGTTCAAAGTGATCAAACTCCAAACCTACCAAACTCAAACTTTCATCAAAACCCAAAAATTAACAAGAAAAAACTCATCAAAACCCAACATTTCACACAAATCTCCCCAATAGAACACTAAAGAAACAGTAGAATCTAAATTCTTGTATGAGATTGACTAACAGCCTTGATTCGAACACTCCAGCAATTACCCAAACAAACCAAATAATCCCACAAACTCTGTCTCCTCTTCTTACAACCCTCTCTTCTCCACTTCTATACGGATCAAAGTCCCAAGAAAGCAAAGAGGTTTCTAAGATAAGATAACCTTCAAAGCCCAATACAAACCTGGAGAAGGGAGATAGCAGAGGAGACCTTCGAGTGCGAGAGGAGATTGCAGATGGGAGAGGAGATCGCAAGAGAAGAGAGGAGATCTTTGAGTGAGAGAGGAGATGAGGGATCGCAGAGACGAAAGATCTGAGATGGCAAAGACAAGAGATAAGATCGCATGATGGGAAAGAGAACGTTGGTTTTGAAAGAGAAAAAAGGGGGTGGGTGATTGGAGGGAAATTGTTGAAAAACAAATGTCATGCACAACTGTGGCAGACGGTAAGAGGATGAGAAATGATGGGACGTATGGTTCATGGTGAAAATCTGTGAGATTGTTTTCCTTTAAGACCAACAAAATGGGGTTTCAGTTTAATTTTTGTTCTGAATATTGACAGCCAATACTTTTAGGAAACAAAAAACGGGACATGCTTGAAAAAGTATCTACAATCACATAAATGAAGCAAAGTGTACACAAGCAAAATAGTACAAGTATGCACACCAGAGCAATTATGGGTTGAGCATATTACCTTCCTTTGGAGAATAGAGACTCCCAAAGCAATTATGGGTTTAGCATATTACCTTCCTTGTCTTGTTCCATGACAAATTTAGGAAGCATCTCTACAGAGTCTTGATGTGGTCCTCTGACCTCCAGCAAATTCAAAATCTTAGATGCATTTTCTACGGTGGGTGAGAATCCTCTTTCAACCATGAGTTTTAAATATTCAATTGCACTTCCAGTATCGTTATGTTGAAGGCATCCTTGAACCATGATATCATATGTGACAGCATCTGAAGCATAACCCATTTTCTCCATTTCTACGAATAAATCTTTTGCTTCCTTCAACATTCCTTTTTTACAAAATCCATTAATCATTGTGGTGTATATCTTAGTGTTGAGTTGCAACTCTTTCCTAGCAAGACTAGAAAAGAATTTTCTTGCCTCATTTATTTTTCCTCCTTTGCACAAGTTACTAACAATTACGTTGTAAACTGCAACATCTACTTTTATTCCGGACCTTTGCATCATGTCATATAATGTTATTGTTTCATCAAAACAACCATGAGTGCTTAGTCCATCCATCAATGCACTATATGTGGAGACATCTGGACTATGTCCTTGAACTTGCATATCTTTGAAAAGATCTTGAGCATCAAAAACCCTCCCAACTTTGCAGTGCCCATCTATAAGGGTGTTGTAGGTAATAACATCAGGCGTCAATCCTTTGTGGCACATTTCTCTAAATAAGTGCATGGCCTTATCTAGTAGCATAATCTTGCAATAGCCATTTATCAAAACAGTATAGCTTATGACATTAGGCTCATGATCATTAAGAACCATAGAATCAATAAAATTCAGTGCATCTTCCATTTTTCCTTGTAAACGATACCCATCCATCATTGTATTGTCTGTGAACATGTTAGTCTTTTCTCCTCTTTTAACCATGAGATCAAATAATTGATGTGCTTCTTTAATCATGCATTTTTTGCACAAAGCATCTAACAAAATAGTATATGTATGTATATCTGGTGAGATTCCTCGATCTACCATTTCATAAAATAGTGTTATCGCTGCTTTCCCTTGATCTACTATGCATAAACCATGAATCAAAGAGGTGTAAGTTATCCTGTCAGGACTGACACCTCTTGGAGACATTACTTCAAATACTCTACGTGCTTCTTCGATTTCTCGATTCTTGCAAAGAGAGTCAATCATACTGTTAAAAGTCACAATAGTTGGTTTAATCCCTTGATTCAACATATCGTCAAAAAGGCTGCGAGCTTCTTTCAACATACCTAAATTGCAGAATCCATGAATCAAAGAAGTATAAGTAACGACATCAGGTAAAACACCCTTATCAATCATTCCTTGGAAGAGGCCAGCAGCTTCCTTAACCCGATTTCCCTTGGTAAGCTTGTCAATGATTATACTGTAACTGAAATGATCACAGGGATATCCATAATCACCAATTTTGTTAAACATAATAATGGCTTGGTCTAATTTATCATCCATACAGAGGCCCTTGAGCAGAGTATTTATTGTAACAGCATCTGGGTGAAACCCACGCTTGAAAATGTCTCCAAGAACAGCAAAACCAAAATCAACTCTACCCAATCGACCGTAACAATTGATGAGTGCGTTAAGAGTCGAGATATCCAGTTGAATACCTAAAGAAGAACCCATCATCAATCTGAACAAAGACAACACAGTGGGATACCGTTTCATCTTGACGAGGGTTCCTAACAATTGATTAAAGGGGTAAATAGGGGGTGTGGGTTGAATCTGAACCAATTGATCAAACAAACCCAATGCCTCATCAAGGTGAAGCGTTCCAGTTCTACATCGTTGATTGACGAAACGGATTAGATTGGTTGCAGAAGAAGATGGATGTGAAAGAGTGGTTTTGAAACGAATGAAAGACAAAGAAGGAGTGGTAATGATCTCAAGAGGAGGGCACTGATGAAAGCCAAACGCAAGTGCAGCTGCTCGTCTTCTCGAAATCATCATTGGAAACGCAGAGACAGAGAACCAATTTCCTTTTGACACTGCCATTCCAAAAGTTTCGAGTTTTTGGGACTTATTATAAAGAAACTGTGTAACACACGATGATGGACCCGGGGGAGCACAAAGCGCAGCACGGGGTCCTGCGCACAAATCACAACCGTAGGATTTGATCCTACGGTTCAAAATTATTTCACAATTTTTTAAAACTGGATTGGACTTTAATTTTTTTTTTTTTTTAATTGACCCCCTGGATCCCACTTCTTCATCTCCTCTCTCCAAACATTTTCCTTCTATCCAAACTTGACTTGCAAGACGAAACACATGAGGTGCAGCTGCCTTTGATCCCTTCTCCGTCACCTTCAATGATCCCATCGGATATGTAGGCCACAGGAAGGAAGAGGCCGATGAGTGCTGCTACAAAGACGTAGACGAAGAGAAGGCGATTTGGGGTGGGAAGACGGGAGGGTCTGGGGAGTGGAGAGTTGTGGGAAGGAGAATTTTGAGAGGATGGATATGTAGATGATGGAGATGGTGGTGTTAGAGATGATTGAGTCTGTGATTTGTGCTGGAGTGGTATGAATGGGAAACGAATTGTTCCTCCATGTTCATGAATCTGTGATTTGCGCTGGAGTGGTGGGAATGGGAAACGAATTGTTCCTCCATGTTCATGAGTCTGTGATATTTTCCAGGGCCCAACCCCCAAGTTGAGTTTCAACATGCATGGTGAAGAGACTTTTAGTGAACAAAATGGATGGCTCTGAATCTGATTGAGGTACAAGAATTACTATAGTGGGATGGAGGTTACTTCTCATTTCAAAATGGTGTGATATTGGCATGAACAGACTCAATCTTAGGATAACACTTCAGAATTGATGTATCTTGCAATTTTTTTATGAAATTTCCCTGATCCAGATATTCAAAGATAAAAGAAAAATGGTGTGAATACTGCGGTTGTTGCTGGGTTGGTCCAGATCCGCGGTGAAGGAAAGTGTTTGGAGAGAGGAGATGGAAGAAGTGGGATCCAGGGGGTCAATTAAAAAAAAAAAATTAAAGTCCAATCCAGTTTTAAAAAATTGTGAAATAATTCTGGACCGTAGGATCAAATCCTACGGTTGTGATTTGTGCGCAGGAGCCCCCCGGGTCCCCACGATGATAAGTGCATTTTATAAAAAAAAATGTTGAAAAGAAAATTTGTGTAACACACGATTAAATTGTCGGTTTTTTTTTTTTTTTTTTTTAAGGCTTATTCAGTGATAGGCTTGTGACGAATGGTATCACAGGCCTAAAGTTCGGCCCTTGCCAAGAGGTGCTTAAAAATAAAAAAAAATAAAAAACTAGCAAAAACTTACTCCTCCCAGATAAGACCAGCACCGTATTTGCCACCCATTGTGGTCGATCCAGCCATCTGAAGAAGATGAAATCTAAATAACCCTATCTTTATCTTTCCATTCATCTCTTTCCAACATTCCACTCAACCATTTGCTTTCCTAGATCCTTTTCTGTTGCGCCTCGCGAAAGCGTAACAGATTGCGGAACACAATTGATAGTTACAATAGAAAGTAATAAATACAATGTATAAGCAAGGCAATGTAAAGTAAATGAAAATTAAATAAAACACGTACAGCACAAAGCAATTTAACGTGGTTCGGCAAGTTTGCCTATGTCTACGGGCAAAGAGAATAACTTTACTAATGAGATCGAAGAGTACAGATGGAGAGAACTACACAACGTCAACGACGTTCAATACACATGTGTCTAAGTGACACCACGGATAACACGGGGTGCGTATATCCTTCACAAACAAAAGAGGAAAAAAATCTATCTTTTCTCTCGTTTATCTCTCCTCTCCTTCACATACAAATAATAGAGTTGAAGAACCTTAATCTCTCTCACAACTCACAGAACTCTCAAGAAGAAGATGATCTGAAAATAAGGGGAAACCTTCCTTTATAGCCCACCTAAGGCGGTGATGGAGGGTTCCATCACCTTCCACCATCTTCTTCTTCTTCAAGCTGCCTTCTAGTAGATTCAAGCCCACAATCCAGCCAATTCCAGCCGAAATCCAAGTTTTTCTTCATCTCTTTTTGTTATTTTGTATTGTTGACATCAAGTTTTCAACAATTCTCTACCTTAGTGAAGATTTCACAAATCTGAACCGATTACACAAGCTATATTCGTCTTTGCCCGACAACCCCAAAAGGTTTAACACACACGAAGGATGTTGATCAAGTCCAAAACAATGTTAGAACTTGACCCCAGAAACTATCTTTGTCAACATATCCGCAAGATTCTCTTTGGTGTCAATCTTATTTAGTAAGATGTCACCTTCTTCTATGATTTCTCGCACAAAGTGAAAACGAACATCAATGTGCTTCGTACATGCATGATGAACTTGATAAATGGCATACATACTATCAAAAAAAAGACATCTAGATGATCTTGTACTACACCCAAGTCATCAAGCAACCCTTGAAGCTAAATTGCTTCATTAACGGCTTCTGTAACCGCCATGTACTCAACTTCAGTTGTAGACAATGCAACTGTAGACTGCAACGTAGATCTCCAACTTACTGGTCCTTTAGCAGGAGTAAAGATATAACCAGTAGTTGATCGTCGCTTATCCAAATCTCCAGCATAATCTGAATCCACATAACCAACTGAATGTTGACCACTACTCACATCCTTTTCAAATACTAAACCAACATCTACTGTACCCAGGATGTACCGTAGAATTCATTTCACCGCTTGTCAGTGTCCTTTGCTTGGATCATGCATGTACCGACTTACCATACTGACTGCTTGTGAAATGTTGGGCCTCGTACACACCATTGCATACATTAAGCTTCCTACTGCATTTGCATATAGCACTTGAGCCATGTACTCTCGTTCCTTATCAGTGCTAGGATACATAGAAGCTGAAAGCTTAAAGTGAGGGGCAAGAGGTGTACTAACCGATTTTGTGTTGTCGTTCATCCTAAATCGTTGTAACACCTTATTCAAATATGCTTGTTGTGACAAGCTCACAGTTCCCTTCACCCCGTCTCTTCGAATTTCCATGTCAATGATCTTCTTAGCTTCACCAAGATCCTTCATCTCAAACTGAGTTCTCATCTGGCATTTCAATTTATCAATCTCATACTTGTCTTTGGAGCCTATAAACATATCATCTACATATAAGAGCAAATATATAAAGGAACCATCACGAAGCTTTCGAAAGTAGACACAATGATCATAATGGCTTCGAGTGTACTTCTGCCCTAGCATAAACTGATCAAACCGCTTGTACTACTGTCTTGGCGACTACTTCAACCCGTACAAGGACTTGTTCAATTTACACACACAATCTTCTTTTTCTACAACCTTATACCCACTTGGCTGAGTCATATAGATCTCCTCCTTTAATTCACCATAGTTTTTACATTTAATTGAGCTAACTCAATATCAAATTGTGCAACCAAGGCTAGCAAAATTCGAATGGAAGAGTGTTTCACAACTGGATAAGAGACTTCATCGTAGTCTATACCTTCCTTCTGAGCATAACCTTTCGCAACTAACCTTGTTTTAAAGCGCACACCATCACTAGGAGATCCTTATTGCTCTATGTATACCCATTTGCACCTAATTCCCATGTTTCATTCTTATGAAGAGATTGCATCTCTTCATCCATAACCTTCTTCCACTGTTCACAGTCGGTACTTTGAATTGCTTCTTAATAGGTAGAAGACACTTCATGCATCCTCAACTGCTGGAAGTGCATAGGCGACAGAGTCACTAAACCTTTGATGACGTTTTATATTCCTCTTTGATCTACTTGTTGCAATTGACTCCTGAATTGGAGTCTCTGGAGCGTCATCAACTGTATCTACCGTAGTCTCACTATTTGTGTCTTCATCTGAACCCACTGTGGAATCAGTAGGTATTACATCTGTAGATACAGGGCTAGCTGGAACACGTAGAGTAGCATCAATCTCCACCTGCTGTGAATTCTCTATAGTCGAACTCTCCACAGGTGGAGAGTTCATTGGCTTCAGCATAGAAGCCTCATCAAAAGTCACATCCCTGCTAATAACAATCTTAATGGATTCAGGAACCCACAACTTATAGCCTTTTACACCATTCACAAAACCCAAGAAAATAACTTTTTTGGCTCGGAGATCTAACTTACCTTCTTAAACATGAAAGTAAGCAGGACAACCAAAGATATGCAATCTATCATAATCATTAGCGGGATTTTCAGACCATACCTCCATAGGAGTTTTTCCATCAATCGCAGCCGCAGGCAGCTTGTTGATGAGATGATTGGCATATGTCACAGCCTCGGCCCAAAACGCTTTGCCCAATCCAGCATTGGACAACATACAACGAACATTCTCCAACAATGTACGGTTCATGCGTTCTGCCACCCCATTATGTTGCGGAGCATCTCTAACCGTGAAGTGTCTGACAATTTCTTCATCTTGACATTCTTGCAAGAACGGATCAACTTTGTATTCATCTCAATTATCTGAATGGAGCCTTCTGATCTTTCTGCCAGTTTGAGTTTCAATCATTTTTTTTCCCACTTTAGGAACACATTCAAGACCTTATTTTTATGCTTCATGGTGTACACCCACACACGTCTTGAATAATCATCTACAAAAATGACAAAATAGTGCATACCTCCCAATTATGCTTACTTGGCAGGTCCCCAAACGTCCGAGTGAACATAATCAAGAGTCCCACAAGTACGATGGATAGCGGTGTCAAACTTGACTTTTGTCTTCTTGCCCATTACACAATGTTCACAGAATTCTAACTTGTGGTTCTTAGCACCTTTTAGCAAACCTTGTTTTACAAGAGTTTGCATACTCTTCATACCAACATGCCCTAAACGCATGTACCACAATCTGGTCATATCACAAGAAGTACTTGCAGTCTCAGTAACTGCAACTTCACCCGTAATTGTATTCCCGGTCAAGAAATACAAATTACCTCTTTTGATTGTCTTTACCACCACCATTGCACCAGACACAATTTTGAAAATACCATCTGACACGGCTATCTTGTAACCTTTGGTATTCAAGGAACCCACTGAGATGAGATTCTTCTTCAAAGCATGAACATGCATTACTTCTTTCAAATCCCGAACTATACCATCAAACATCTTCAGCCAGATTGTACATATCCCTTCTGTTTTGCATGTCTGGTCATTACCCATCAAAATAGCTCCACCATCTAACTTCTTAAAGCTAGAAAATCAGTCCCTACGGGGACACATATGTTAAGTGCAACCCAAATTGACAATCCACTCGTCAGTGGAACACATCAATGCTGATATAAATAAGGAATATTCATTAGAATCTTCATTACTATGTTCGGCAGCATTCACACTGGTGTATTTATTCCCTTTCTCTTTGGCTTTGATTTTGAGGCAATCTTTTACCCAATGCCCTTTCTAACGATAGTAAGCTCATTCATTTATCGCCGGAGCCTTTGATCCACTTCTCGATTTGGATCGAGATTTATCTCTTTTACCACCAGATTTTCTACTTCTCAATCTTCTCCTCACAGTCAATGCTTCAGACGCTGCATTCGTATGGACTTTGAGGTCCATATTTCTGTACTCAAAATTGAGCAGCACTGTAGCAATCTCATCATAATTTAACGATTTTTTTCCCGATAACAAAGTTGTCACGAGATGTTCATATTCTTTGGGAAGGGAATTCAAAAGGCACAAAGCCTTATACTTCCCTGGAACAATTTTTTCTCAATTCAATAGGTCGGCAATTAGCCTATTGAATTCATCCAGATGCTCAGACAAAATATTACCTTGTCTCATATTCATCCTGAAAAAGCTGATTCATGAGGAAGAGTTTATTTTGAATACTCTTCGTCATATACTTATCTTCCAACTTTTTCCACAATATTTTAGCAGAGGTTTCCTTCATGACGAAGTATTTTTGTTCATTCGCTAAACACAGTCGGATAGACCCACACGCTTGCTGATTCAATTTGTTCCAATCTTCTTCTCCCATGGCGTCTGGCTTATCACCTAAAACATTCTCTAAATTCTGTTGTGCGAGCACATCCAATACTTCACATTGCCACATGTCGAAGTTGTTTTTGCCGTTGAACTTTTTGACATCAAACATACCGACTGTAACGGTAATCATTTTCGAACTAAAACCTGAACTCGACGTCTCTGTCACGTTCTTCAATACTTTCATACAAAACTATCAATTCACACTTACACACAAACCCAAAAAAATACCTTAGGCTCTGATACCAATTTATTGCGCCTCGCGAAAGCGTAACAGATTGCGAAGCACAATTGATAGTTGCAATTAGGGGTGGGCAAAGTCGGTTCGATTCGGTTTGAGGCCCAAACCGCTTTCGAACCATTTTCAATCGGTTAGCCCAAATCCAAAACCGAAACCGATTTTGTATATGGTAAATCCTGAAATTCGGTTGGGCCGAAATTCGGTTCGGTTGGGCTGAAAATTCGGTTTTAACTTTTTCAGCCCATTTTTAGCCCAAATGAAAATTGACAATGAAAAATAAGAATCAATCTAGGATAACATCACAAACTCTGAATCCCCAAATCATGAAAAGCTAGAGCATTTCTCTGTCTAATCTGTTTAAAATTAGGGCTGAACAGGGAGAGCAAAAGAGAGAGAACCAATGTGATCTCTTGAGTTTCTATGAAGAAGAAGAAGAAGAAGAAGAAAAAGAATAGCAACTTCACTGGTTGAAGAACCCTTGACAACGCCAGTGTTTGGACACAGCATAGGAGGATTTCTGGCCAAAAAACAGGTATTCCCGGTGGACTGCGAGTCAGAGGTGTCGTAGAGATCAAACTGGGCGAGGTCCAGGGGGAGTGAAGATATAGAAAGGTGCAACTACAAAGCTGGGAACAAGAGGAATGAAAGTGGTGTTTGGAAACTCTGACGGGAAGATGAAGGAGGAGGTCTGGTGGTGGTTGTTGTTCGGTGGATTGGAGAAGACGGTGTAGTGGATGATGGTGGTAGTGGTGGTTTCCAGCGAGAGCTAGAGAAGATGAGTGAGGACGATGGTGGCGGGAGAGGGGAAGGGTCCCGATGGCGGAAGATTGGGTTTTCGTTTTTGTCTTTGGGGTGTGATACAGTGCGACAGTATGCAACATATGCACCAATCGGTCGGTTCGGTTTTTAATCGGACGGTTTGAAATTGTGAACCGCTTCCGAACCGTTTGGAACCGATTTCGGTTTCGGTTCGGTTTTACAGATTCTTTTATCATTTCTTATTCGGTTCGGTTACCGAACCGTATTTAACAACCGGTTCGGTAGATTAACCGAAATTAATTCGGTTTATGCCCACCCCTAGTTGCAATAGAAAGTAATAAATCCAATGTATAAACAAGAAATGTAAAGTAAATGGAAATTAAATAAAATACGTACCATACAAAGCAATTTAACGTGGTTCGATAACTTTGCATACGTCCACGGGCAAAGAGAATAACTTTACTAACGAAATCGAAGAGTACAAATGGAGAGAACTACACAAAGTCAACGACATTCAATACACACGTGTCTGTGACACCACGGATAACGCGGGGTGCGTATATCCTTCACAGACAAAAAAGGAAACTTTTTTTATCTTTTTCTCTCGTTTCTCTCTCATCTCCTTCACATAATCTCTCTCACAACTCACAGAGCTCTCGAGGAAGAAGATGATCTGAAGAGGAGGGGAAACCTCCCTTTATAGCCACCTGAGGCGGTGGAGAGAGGCGGTGATGGAGGGTTTCATCACCTTCCACCATCTTCTTCTTCTTCCAGCTGTCTTCTAGCAGATTCAAGCCCACAATCCAGCCATTTCCAGCCGAAATCCAGGTTTTTCTTCGTCTCTTTTTGTTCTTTTGTATTGCCGACATCAAGTTTTCAACATTTTTCTGATAACAAATTTTGCAAGAGTGTTTTGGTTCTCTGTCTCTGCGTTTCCAATGGTTATATCAAGAAGAAGGACAGCATTTGCGTTTGGTCTTCTTCAATGCCCTCCTCCTACTACTTCTTCTTCACTCTCTCCTTTGCTTTTCCTTCGTTTCAAAACAACTCTTACACATCCATCTTCTTTTTCAACCAATCTAACCCAATTTGTCAGTCAACGCTGTAAATCTGGAACGCTTAACCTTGATGAGGTAATGGGTTTGTTTGATCGCTTGGTTCAGATGCGACCCATACCTTCCATTATTCCTTTCACTCAGCTGTTAGGAGCCATCGTCAAGATTAAACAATACCCCGTAGTGTTGTCTTTGTTCAAATTGATGGCTTCTTCAGGCATCCAACCTGATATTTTCACCCTAAACACGGTCATCAATTGTTATTGTGGATTGGGTAGGATGGATCTTGGCTTTGGTGTTGTGGGAGATATTTTAAGGTTTGAACCAAATCATGTTACACTTTCCACTCTGCTCAAGGGCCACTGTATGGTTGATAACTTAGACCAAGCCATGATTTTGTTTAACAAAATTGGTGATTATGGATATCCTGCGATGAATTCACTTACAATATAATTTGTAAGGACAATAGGGTGAAGGAAGATGCTGACCTCTTCAAAGGAAGGGTGTTCTACCTGATGTTGTAACTTATAATTCTTTGATTCATGGATTGTGTAATATAGGTCTGTGGAAACAGGCGGCCAGCCTTTTTGATGATATGCTGGATCATGGGATCACACCAAATGCTGTGACATTTAGCTGTATGATTGATGCTCTCTGCAAACATGGGAAAATCGAAGAAGCCCGTAGAATATTTGAAGTAATGTCTCAAAGAGATGTTAGTCATAACACTATAACTTACAACTCTTTGATTCATGGTCTGTGCATTTCTGATCGAGGGAAAGAAGCAATAACACTATTCAATGAAATGATAGATCAAGAAATCTTACCAGACATACAAACATACAATATTTTATTAGATGTTATTTGCAAAGAAGGAATGATCAAAGAAGCACATCAATTATTTGATCTCATGGTTCAAAGAGGAGAAAAGATTAACACATACACATACAATGCATTAATGGATGGGTATTGTTTACAAGGAAAAATGGAAAAGGAAAAATGGAAGAGGCACTAAAAGTTTTTGATTCTATGGTTCATAATGGTCATCAACTTGATGTCACAAACTATAGTACCTTGATAAATGGCTATTGCAAGGCTAGACTTCTAGATAAGGCCATGCACTTGTTTAGAGAAATGCTTCAGAAAGGATTGACACCTGATGTTGTTACCTACACAACTCTGGGCACTGCAAAGCTAGGAGGGTTTTGGATGCTCAAAATCTTTTCAGAGATATGCAAGTTCAAGGACATAGTCCAGATGTCTTCACATATAGTGCATTGATGGATGGACTAAGCATGCATGGTTGTTTTGATGAAGCAATAAAATTATATGATATGATGCAGAGGTCCGGAATAAAAGCAAATGCTTATGTTTATAACATTATTGTTAGTAACTTGTGTAAAGGAGGGAAAATAAATGAGGCAAGAGAACTCCTTTCTAGTCTTGCTAGGAAAGGTTTACAACTCAGCACTAAGATATACGCCACAATGATTAGCGGATTTTGTAAAGAAGGAATGTTGAAAGAAGCAAAAGATTTGCTCGTAGAAATGGAGAAAATGGGTTGTGCTTCAGATGATGTCACATACAATATCATGGTTCAAGGATGTCTTCAACACAATGATATTGGAAGTGCAATTGAATATTTAAAGCTCATGGTTGAAAGAGGATTCTTACCCACTGTAGAAAATGCATCTAAGATTTTGAATTTGTTGGAGGTTAGTGGACCACATCAAGACTCTATGGAGATGCTTCGTAAATTTTTCATGGAACAAGACAAAGAAGGTAATATGCTCAACACCCAATTGCTTTGGCAATTCCTATTCTCCAATTCTAATTTCATGTTAAAAAACCTTGAATTCTTCTTGAACTAATAATTTGTTAATCTTAACAGATTTGTAAGTTGGTGTCATACTTCATGGGAATATAGGGGAACCACGGAGACATGAAGCCTCAAATTCTCTGGTGTGCATACTTGTACTATTTTGCTTGTGTACACTTTGCTTTACTAATGTGATTGTAGATCCTTTTTCAAGCATTTTTCTTCCTGAAAGTATTACCTGTCAAAATTCTGAACAATTTCAGTTTGTATAGGTTTTAAGGAAAACACTCCCACAATTTTTATCATGAACCATACCTCTCACTCTCTTACCTTTTACCATAGTTGGTGAAAATATATTTTCTCAAAATATATTCATCTTCAACCTCACTGGAGAAAACTTTTCCCCTTCTCCCTCCTTTCTTTTGCCTCTCCTTTATTTTTGTGTGTGGTTTATCCTAGAATTTTTTTTTTTTCTTTCGAACCAAACACGCCCATTGATCATTTCGCAATGGGGGGTTGTTTATCAACCCAGTTTGTGCCATTTATATTTTGGGGGTTTGTGGTTCCTTGTGTAGTTACATTGACCATTTCACAATCTTGAGCTTGATATAGGCATCAAACATTTACAATCTGTAGAAAATAAAATAAAAAACCTCAAACTTCATAAAACCATACTGATTGACTCATCATCATCATCATCATCATCAAAGCTCATTCCCGATACTCTCGGGGTCTGCTATACATAGTTTGGTTCTCCAAGCAATGCGGTCTTCCCACATATCTTCGCCTAATCCAAGCTCCAAAATGTCTTCCTTCACCGCCTTCATCCAAGTTTTCAACGGCCGTCCTCTTCGTCTACACCTTCCACTAACTTGCCAATCTAAACATTTTTTAATTGACGTCGTGTTTAGTCTCCTCCGCACTTGACCCAACCACGTTAAACGTGTAATTTTTGCCTAGGCCTCTTTCTAGCAAATAAATTGTTTCATATATGCTTAAGATCCATTGTATTCTTTTAAAATTGTATAATAACTCAATTACAAGTATTCATGCTGTCTGGGATTGGACTGATCTTGGTGAATACCCTTGTCCCTGACTAAGATGTTTGGAATGACTGATGATGTGCTTAAGGGACCATTTTATTCATTTAGTGAAATATAAATTTATATTCATGTACTTTTAATTGTCTCTAACATTGTTACGTAAAAATCTTCAAGGTGGAGTTAAATGAGTAATAAGAATATCTCGCTGAAAGCATTGGTTCAGCTTCTAGATAGGGTGAACGAAAACTAATGTCAAAAAATTGTGTCCGTTGATGTGGTAACTAACTTACTATGACCATTAGATGTTTACTGGAAACTTCGTTTTGTAATAGAAAAATCAAGTTTTGATGTTTGATCCAGTGGATATCTAAAATTGAAGTGAGGATGAGGTTGTGGTGGTAGTCAAGGTGGTGGTGGTTGCAGTGGCTGTGGTGCTTATTGTAGGGTTTTGTGGTGTTGGCTGTTGTTAGTGGTGATGGTGGTGGTGCTATGGATTAGTGACTCTAGAATTTGTGGTTTAGAGATGGTAAACAAGCTTCACATTTAAATTCAAAGAACCTGCACTTAGGATGACATGGTAAAAGCTTTAAGCAAATCCATTAAAGTGATACAGTAACACAGATAGACATTTTCATATGAGTTCCAAAACACACAAAAACAGGCACATACACACATAGATAGCACATTTGATGTTGTGAAATCAGCGTCTTGAGATGGCTGCAGCTGACAACAAAATGAGCAATATGAACACAACTATTCCAACGAAGGAGCCAATCAAAGATCCAGAGATTCGCTCGCAGAATGAATTGAACTGTTGGCAGATTGCAAACCAGTTTGCTTTAGCATTCCCCTTGTGTGCTAAGTACACAATGGCAGATGCAGCAGAAGCCCCAGCGGTAAGGAGAGCAAGCATTGCCTTCACATGTGTAAATAAAACTTGCATGAAAAACGGCAAGTTTAAGGAATCTTGACTAAGAATATGTTAATTCATTCCTATATCTACTTACAGTGTCGAAGAATATCAGGATGATCCTACTCTTACTAGCTACACTCCTGACAATGTGGTAGATGGACAGGACAAGAGAAAGAACAAGGTATGCGCTCACAACCGAATTTGCTATCACAAAGAACCTGCATCAAAGAAAACTTGTATGAATCCTATAAACTATCATCCCTTGTCACATCACCATGTTGAAGAAACACAAGTTAAGAACTTACGAAAATGTTGGAAGATCATCGTACTCAGCCCTGAACCGAACAAACTGTGTGAAGAATGGAAGTGTTTCATTGGTTGTTCCCATAGCAATGGCACTTCCTAATGTGCCCACTAACGCAACCAGTCTGAGGATGAAGTCTAGTATTGAAACCCCTCTCTTCGCCCCTGCATATCTTGGGGTCGAAGAAACCTTTGAAGCTTCTTCAAGTTCCATTGCTCCAGACTTGCCCATTTTTCTTACAAAGTTGTTTTGATTCTGATGGTTTTTGAGAGTTTGAGATACTTGTTTGAATGTAAGGAAGGAAGACCATGTATTTGTACAAGTTTAGGAAAGTATAAACAATATGGGATAACCAATCAATTTGCATATTAGGTTTGCTAGTCACTAGAAAGCTCAAAGAGTGTATTATTGGACCCCCAACTGCTCTACTAGCTTTGAACTTGATATGTCACACACTCTTCCAACTCCAACAATTTTTTGCCCTAATTGGAAATAGACTCTATGGTTTGACCTATCTAATCCTAGTGGTCTTTTTAAATACTATCCTAACAATTAATAAATGAAATAAATTTTGTAGATTAGAATGTTCATCTATCTGTATTGCAATAACAGTTCATATGTTTTGATAGTTTTCATAATAACCAAAACACAGTCATGGTAATGGTGGCATGCTTTATCATATTACTGAGAATTTGCAAGATCTGTTTTTGTGTTCTTACAATGGATATATTTCAAAAAAAAAAAAATTGAAGTGCAGTTGGCAAGCCAATCCTTTGTTCGCCAAAGGGAGGAGAAGGGAATTGGTTAAGTTTAAAGAAAAAAGTCCGAACAAAAAGTCTCTTGGAATCCAGAACTGAGCTACAAATGCGATTATTGGGAAAATTTAGCCCCTCGGCCTCGAAATGAGATTGATATCGGTCTTAAAAAGGACTTGACCGATCACTTCCCTTGCTCCCTCTCAAACATTATGCAACTTTGGATGCAGATTGCAAAACCGAAAAAAAATCTTCCAAACCAAACATAACTATATCCATGTTTCTTTTATGTGTCCACCAACTTAGATGATTCAGTAAAATTAGATGCGGGATACAATACATTGCCTCAAAGACAACCAACATCCATGATATTTATGAAATGTGCCAGTGAATGCACCCAAACTATCTTCAAAATTTGGCCGTTGAGCTTGAAAAAGAACAAAGATAATAGCAGAAGTTTTTTTTTTTAATAATTCACAATATGCAAGTACTTTTTGCAAAAAGCTTTGTTTTCAATCAACATAGATAAGTATATTCTACAAGAATACAAACTGCAGACCAGCATCGCCTATAGCAGAACTTCCCACCAATATGGAGGAGACCTGCTACTCATCTATCATATTTCATCAACTCCTCAACAGAACCTCTATACTTGGCAATCAGCTCTCTGCATGAATAATATTTTGTAGATCAGTAGATAAACATTGATGGCCAACAAAACCAGCACCAGGAAGTAATACAAACCTCCGTTGATTCAGCAATTGCTGACTCTCCTCCACCTTATGCTTTTGTCCCTCAACTGTCTACAAAAATAACAAGCATATGCCAAATAGTAAGAAACTTTCAGCTGCAACAAGTACAACAAGCTAATCATGTAAATGTCAGTCCAAATGGTTTAATAATTACACAGCACTTATATTGCTGTTTATTATGCTTTTGTCTAATAAATACTTGCCATGACCTATCTATATAGGGTTTTTTTTTTTTTTGAAGGCAAGCAGGGTTTTTATAGGATCCCAGAACTCATTAAAGACCAAAACTGGTCAATACACCATAAACTGATAAAGATGCTGCAAGCTGGGTTCAAACCCATGACCAAGTGGTACCATCCGCCAAGCTCCAACCGTTGAGCTGTCATGCCATTGGCACCTATCTATATAGGTTGTCATCCAAGGGGAGCCCCAACATGAACCAAGGCACCCCAAAAAAGAAATTGCATCATTCAATGCTCAAAGCACCAAGATTGGCATTAAAGGAGAGCCTCAATACGTGCCCTTTTCCTATTTATTTCTGAAGTACATAGCATTGAGAGTATCATGGCATCCATGACACTAACCTAGGAAGAAACAAATCAAAGGGCTCCGGCCACTAAGACTTGAACAGTGTTCTGCCACCTTGTTATGAATATCTCAGATAGTGAAACTGTACAACACGTCACTGAAAAGATTGATATTGATGCTACATCTGATTATTCTTCATAGGCAGCACAAATCTCCTTCAGCAATCTTGATCAGATGGTCACCGTCAACACCATATCAATGTTCTTAGCTCCTAAAACTTTCAGTCGTGTTCATTTCATCAACATAGAGAGCATGCATTTCCAATAACAGAGTGAACTGGGAAAACTCCAACCTGATCTCAAAACCACTCCTAATCCTCTCTCATATTTCCTAAAATATCATTTGTAAAAAGCTTTTGTTTGCCCGAAGAAGAATGAACCCCTAGAGAGATCAACTACAATTCATCAAAAGGCAGAGTCAATAGTTGGGTTGGGGTTAGGTTTGTTCCTGTTTAAAACTTTCAAAAGCCAAAACAGAACCAACCAGTGTAGTCAAGGCGTTTTTACAGAATTTCGTCCTAAAGTCGGGCAATGTGGTGCAGTGAAACAAGGCGACCGCCTCGGCCCAAAAAAGCCCAGTTGCAGCGAAAGAGGTTGTAGCCCACTCTATAATAAGGTTTTATGTTTTTTGGTGTAACTCAGAGATTCCATCTCCTCTTGTCTTCAAATCAAGTATTCCCAAATAACAAACAAACAAACAAGATAAAACATCTTGATAAATTTGTCACAATTTTTTGGAGAAAACATATAATGTTTTGATTAGTTTGTAATCAACATCAATCTTGATTTTTCATAGCATAGTTCAAGATTTTCATGCTTTTGGAATACCAATAATGATCATATTTGTGAATTTTTACCAACAATTTCTTCTAACAAAATGTCAATATTCTCAAGTTTCTATTTTTTCAAGATTATTGATTTTTTTATGATTTAGTAGATGTTTACAAGTTACTTGACAATTATGTAGTGCATCTTTTAGTTATACTATGCAACTATTATATTTTCATTTTGATTCTAGTTAGTTGTGTCACATTATGTACATATTTGATTATGATGTTTCAATTTATTATAAAAAATTAAAAATTAAAAATCTTACAAAAATTGTTAAGACCGCCTCAATTCACTGAAGCGTCCGCCTCACGACTCAGGCGTTTTCAGGCCCGTCTGTCTCGCCTCCGCCTGAACGACTACAATGGAACCAATGCCATCATTTTTGGTTTTTCGACAATTAAACTGAACCAAATCTATGAAAAAGGAAAGAGGCTTGCTTCAGCTCAGTCATTTATCTCAATTTGCTCGGATTTTCACACGGTAGTATAATTTGATGCAGTCTTTGATACACTTAGAGAGATCTGGAGAATTTGTTCACTTGTCATACCATAGGCAACAAATCTTCTTAGATTTCTCTCCATCCAGATGAGGTCTACAAACTTCCTTCTGTATACATCTTATAAACCCAACCCCACTCTTGAGTGCACCCTTCAATAAAGGCTGTGACAGATCACCCAAAGTACAAATGTTATCATGAATTTATGATGCGGAGATGTTCTGACCCATCAAAGTATGGAAGACACAAATATGCCATCACTAGACTTGATGGATTTTGCTGGAAAGCTAAAGAAGGTAGCAAACAAATGGAGGATTTGTTTGATTGAGCAAAGGAGTTCCCTGATGAAATGGAGAACCTATGAGGCCTAATGTTATGAAAATGGCTTGTGAAAGGGAGGAATCAAGGGTGATCAAATTTACATGAATGGTTCTCTCCTCATTCCAAAATCGCCCTTCCAGTGTCAGATAGTGCTAGAGCCAAGAGTTTTGTCAGGGGCACAATGAAAACCCTTATTTTATAGTCATAATATTTCTCTCGCCCTCCAAAAGTTTTATATGTTCAAATCTCTACTACATAGAAATTTCCAAAAGCCCAGAAACTCGGAAAGTACACTTAGACTTCCACGAATTTGAGTCATTGGCAAGCAAATTAATTAGGTCCTTCAATAAAGTAATAACATATACGTAATTACTAATTATACAAACAAGTATAATTTGGAAAAGTCGAAAAAGTTTAGCGATTCACGGGTAGATATAAAAAGCTATATGACAACATGCTGATATTTCTTTTTCAAGAGAGAGGGGAGGGGCACTGCGGATTGACAACGCAAAGAAAACCCGGACTGTAAAGAAAGGCACTCCATCGGGTTATCCAAGATCAATTTCCCAATGCAACTCCAAATGTATTCATCACTGTTCCAAACAAAGGTGGACAAAGATTGATGACCATTGATATGTTGACTTAGAAATTAATCACACTAACAGAAAGAAAAGAAAAGAAAAGAAAGGCTATTTATGTATATATCCAGAGGTAAGTGGTAAACAAAATGGGTGATCCAAAACTGCCACATTCAAGAGTTTGATAGTCTAATCTCCTTGAATAAGCTTTTTCTTTGCGCCTATTGGGGGCGGTTAAACTGTGGAAAGAGCAACTGCTTTGGACACTTCATAAACCTTACACACTGGATTATATAAGTTATTGGAGTGAAATAGCAGGATGTTTGGAAGTAAGAATTTCCATGTCTAACATATGTATTGGATGTCTCCATGTCGCGCAGTCATACTGCAAGACACCTGCACTCCTTTTGTTGTAACTTCTTATTCCATTTTGTTTGTTTGGAAATCTCATTTTTGTCTTTTCTTTTTCATCATTCGGTTGTATTTTTAGTATAACCAAATGAGGAAGAAAACAATGAAAAAGTTCACCACGGAGAGCCCTTGTCATTGCCAGCTTACTGCTACTTTGTTTTGTCGAGCATGTTCTTCAATTCTTTCCTATTTTATTAATTTGTTATCTTATTTTTCTCTACTTTTATAGAGTCTGATATAATGATCTTAGAAGTCATCTGAAAGACCGAAATTATTAGAAACCACCTCAAATCCTTCCAAGATCCCTGATCACCTAATTGTTAACCAAATTAAACAGGAAAGGAAAAAGACACCCCATGCCCCCAATGCAATTAACTCGTCCTGTACAAATTAAAGATAATAGAAATGACAAAATAGTACTAAAGAGGTTTTCTCATTCCTGTTTAGTCTCCAAAAAAAAACATAACTACTATTTAGGGCCTTTTTTTCAAACCCTTGCATGTGACTTCTTCTTCCCATTTCTCATCTCATCTTCAACCTTTCTCCTTCCTGATTCGGCCACCCCCGGGACTCCCTACTAAAGCTACACCTACAGCCACCACCCCAAACCGTAGATTTGTGGAGTTTTAAGGTGGCGTGCAAGGAGCACGCGCCAAGGATTACACCTAAACAGGCACTAAATTGATCTCAAGTTTTTATTTTTGCCTTTTTTGCATTTAAAGTTTACAAAAGGCACCATTCACCAATTGCTTCTAAACATAATTAAAACAAGCAGACAAAATACAAATACAAATACAAATACAAATACGGATACACAACCTCAGCTTATGACCAAACCACATTCTCTAACAAATCATCTACCATGATCAGACACCATGTCGACATGTATTACATTGTACACAAAAACACACAACCCGTATCACTAATCCTGCTTCTAATATATATGTACTCATTTGATTTAAATAATCAGTCCAAGATTTGTTTTCGTACATCTAATTAATCCAACATTTTTCACATGAAAACACATAGCAAGGAAAATCAAGCAAATACAGATACAGTTTTCAAACACAAAACACACTAATAATCGAACTGATATAGGAACTAGAATTACTCACCATAGTCTTTGACTTAATGGTTCCGGTTATCCAGTTCAAAAGGCTTTGGCACTTGTCGAAATTCGTTGTCAATTCACTAATCT
This sequence comes from Berberis vulgaris, assembly GCA_963556465.1. Classification (NCBI taxonomy): domain Eukaryota; kingdom Viridiplantae; phylum Streptophyta; class Magnoliopsida; order Ranunculales; family Berberidaceae; genus Berberis; species Berberis vulgaris. The sequence continues at coordinate 89,915,933 of OY747126.1, forward strand.
ATCAACAAACACAAACCCATTAAAAAAAAAACAAATAGATTACAAATTGCAAGTAGAAAGGTCTCACAGAGACAATCCCTCACCAGCACATCAGAATGTTGATCCCGGGTTCCGTCCTCGATCACGTCAGCCAAATTCTCCACCAGCTGAAACCAATAACCCAAAACATTCTCATCAAAATTTACAGTAATAAGTTAAAACCAAGGTGGTTTCACTTTGGGTTAGTAATTTATACATACATGTAAGAGGTGAAAATGGGATGCCAAAGATTGATGGTGCTGTTGGTAATGAAAATGTTGTTGTTGATGGAGGTGAGAGAGATCTTGATTTGATGCAGAAGATTGAAGTGTTTGGGTAGGTGTTGAAGTGGTGTTGTGAGATGAAGATGGAGTGTTCGGGATCATCACCCAACTTTCTCCTCCTGATAACAACGGACGATCCATTTCACTCACCATTTCTCTCTTTCCATGCTTCCTTCACTCGCAAACACCCCCCACAAAAAAAACCCTTTCTTCCATCCTTGGGCCTTGTCCCCAAAGTTTTCCAACTTTACCTTGAGTACACATGGATTTCAAGGTTTTTTTTTTCTTTTTCGGCTGATTGAATTGAGAGCAAGGATTGTGATTTCATTTTTCTAAGTTAATTTCGTCCCTGATTGTAAATCTTCTGACATATATTTCGAGAAATCACACTCCTTGCTTATATTTTGAGAAATCGTAAGTAACATACTGTGCCTTGTTAGAACTTCCATTACTTTCGTAGCTTTGAAATCTCCAATGAACGTGTGGTATACAAGGAGTATTTTGTAAAAACTACAACGTTTGGGTTTTGAGCTCGTGAAATTGAGATCCATCTAACTCCCGAACTGGCGCGACCAATGTAGTTTGAAATTGGCTAAAAATTGAAAACGGGTGCACCTAACCACCGTCGAGATGAGATGATAGTCTGGGTGTCCTACATAGTCATAAAATTTGTATAGCAAACCCTTGATAGACATACTGGCATGCATGCATGAATCAAAAAAAAAAAAAAAAAAAAAACCTATGATCATTCTGAACAAAGGGTTTGGGTCTTGCTGTCATCTCTGTATGCCACAGTTGATTCAATTTACATTCTCATCACAAACCAAAATTCAATAAACTTGCTGAGTAACTCCCCTTTAAAGACCTAGGCCAAGATCTATACCCTCTGTGCGGAGTTGTACAACTATATAGAAGAATCTGTAACACACTGTTCCTAAATGAACTATGAATCTTCCAAAGACCTTGGTAACAGATGTGGTGAGTTTGTGAGCTATTCTACATGCGGAGGCCAGCTGAAAGATCTTGCATGCTCGTCTGTGAGGTTAGAAAAGCTACACTTTAAAAGGTGTGAATCCGTGACCCATGCACATTTAAATATGATACTCTTAGGTTGTATTTCTCCTTTCGCTCCTATTCAGCTATTCTAATTGCGGCTCTTGATCAGGTTGAACATCCAACTTTGCTCGTTTTGATTTAGTATGCCTTATCCAGTCAATGCATTCCTCCGCTGTGCCAGAAGGATATGCAAGCTGCCAATCCAACACTTTTTTTTGCTGCAAAGGAGAAATTCAATCAGCATATGATAATCAATGTTAGCCGGGAAAAAAGAATTGCTTACCCATCCTTTGACTTGCGGTCCTGGATTCAGCTGCAAAATAGTCATAATTTCTTTCCCATTGACCAATGGTTTCTTTTCCCATACATTGTCAAGATCTGCATTACAAATATAGCTTTCTTAAACAAGAACTTAACAGCAGTATATATATGAGGAACAGCTACATAAATGGTTTACCACCGCTACATAAATGGTTTACTACAAAAAACATGAACTGAAACTCGGAAGGAGGAACAGTGGCGGTGACAGTTTCATCTCATTTAAAAACATTAAAGAAAATACCAAACCAAAGGACAAACTAATCAGATGATAAATAACATAACATAACATAAAAAGTAACAACTATTAACCATGAAAAAGATATCCACGAACATACCTATTTCAGTAATGGTACTTTCAATTTTTTCATACAAGTCTTTGCTCTCGTCCAATTCAAAATGTGAGTCCAGAAGAAGCCCAGTGTGATTTGTATCCGTGCGATATATCAACATGGAGATTAACAAGGAAACTCTCCAAAAACCTTTTATTTGCCGCAAAAGTGGCCCTGGATATTCAATGATCAAAGATAAATGAACGAAAAAAACATATAATATTATACTGCCATACATGTAAAAAAAAAAAAAAAAAACTGAAACCAATGTAACGTAGATCAAAATCAATATCATGCTTCCGAGTAGATAACAATACAAATAAATCTCAATATAACAAGGATAAGATAGTAAAATTATTTAACCTGCAAGTATACGCTGTTTTGATGCGACTGGTAAGTCAAAATTTTCTCCAATGTAACCAACTTCAGCATTCTCAATTGCATCATTTTTTGCCATTAAAGGAATCAAAGATTTGAATCTTTCCGAAGAAGTGTGCAAGTTTATAACCTAACAAGAAAATAACTCCATAAACACCAGCATCTCGACTAGCATTTTCAGTTACGATATGACAATTGAATAAAATGAATATACATGCCAACAAAAAAAAAAAAAGGTAAGTTATAGGTACATTAGTATGTGGGAAAAAGCACATTAACAAATGTAGAGAATTGAAAGAAACAAACATTAACAGTAAGTGAGACACACATGCAGAAGAGAGAGAAGGGTCCAAACTAACCGTATCTGCATCACTAGCTTTGAGCTTGAGAGAATTCCGAAAGATATGATTGACAAGTGGAGCCTGTAGCAGCAGTAACCCAAAATTGAGAAATCCAGTAGCTTAATTTTTCATAGGAAATATAATCAAGTCTAACAAACACTACAATACAATGTGAGCAAAGGTAAAAACTGTGTATGAACATCAAAAGTACGGCAAAATAACATACTATTCAATATTACATATTTCGAAGGCTTTCTGAGTGGAAAATAACCAAAATATAGAGCCCCATAGAAGCAACATGAAAGAAAAAGGCGAAAAATAGAGCCATGTATAAGCAATATGAGAGGGGTGTATTGCATCTGGATTTTGTGGGCAATTTAATAAATTCCATGGATTCTGAAAATCCAAGTGTATTCAATTTGGATTTTAAAAAGTCCACAAAAGTCTATGGGTATTCAATCAGGATTTTAAAAAGTCTTTCTGAAATCCACAAAGTCTAGGGGTATTCAATATGGATTTCAGAAAGTCCACAAAAGTTTTAGGGTATTCAAAATATCATTCATATTTATGGATTTGGAAAATCATGGATTCTCATGGACTTTGTAGTGTTAGGTATAAATAACAAAGTTCAATAGTTTGCCAGCTTCCTATCAAAGATTTCAACATGAAAAAAAGTCTCCCAAAGTTCTTCCTTGTGCCAGCTGCGAAAAGGTTGGTTCTCATCCTCTTGTTTTCTCGATTCTTTTTCTATCTTTGCATAGTGTTCATAGTTGCATCGTTGATGATTTTGGGTTAGGGTTTGGATTATTTAATAAGTTGAGATTAAAGCCACCATTATATAGTACATTATGGTCAAAAGCATGCATCTTGAGAATCGAAAACCTATCTAGACGAAGCTAAACATCAATAATTAGTCATAAAAAAGTGAACTTTTAGTGAAACAAACAAAACCCATTGTTTGAATTGATGATTTTTGATAAAATCATGTACTCCAAACCAATAACTAGTATTACTCCAAGTCCTAAACGAGTGGGGGCGGAGAGGGGTATGAGGTTTTACTTCAGAGTGAACTCTGTTGTGTGTTGAAAAGAAGAAGTTGTATCATGTTAAACACAGGGTTTGCTCAATAAAGTTATCTGCTTGATTTGACTGGAAATGAAAATCTTGCAGAATTTGAGTCGCTGCTCTTATCTTTTTGGGTGTTTTAGCAATAAAAATTGAAACGGCAGTTGTCGCTACTAGAGATAGATAAGATGGAGATGATGATTACGAGAGGAGCTTACTTGTGGAGAAGGGGAGGAGAGAAAGCCTATAAGTTCTTCAAGCTCTGTCGTCAGTCTTCTCGTCTCTGTGTGTTGCAAATTTGTGTGTTGCAAATTTGACAAGAGAATTCACAGAAACACTTGCCTCAACTCTTACATAAACCCCACTTTCTATTTAGGGTCTATAAATCTGGAAGTTGTGTTAGGGTTTGGATTAAATTAGGGTTTATAAATCGCTGGATTAAATATATATATTGGATCATTATGGCTTACATTCCCTTGCATATATGTTTTTGACGCCGGTTATCTTCTCAGGTATGTTTTTGATGGTTAATTGGATCATATATGCTATATATATGATATTTTGTTATAGTTGGTTGCGTATGACTAGATTTATAGTTGGTTTTGACTTCCATGTGTTTGGATCATGATTGGACCATATAAGTTGATCATGGTTGGATCATGTATGTTTGTATATAAACTGTAATGTCTTAAGAGTAAATATCCTACTGCATGTCTTCATTAGAGGTTGAACAATAGTCATATGAATTCATTAGAGGTTAAACAATAGTCATAAAACGTTCATCAAATTCTAATTAGATATGACATATAGCATATAGGCATAACCATACATGCTTCATGTAGTGATGATAGATTAGCTTCATGCATGTAGTGATCATATAGAGGAATGACACTACTTTCAAGTTGTGTCATACAGTAGCATATATTTGCTTCATAAAATACCTGTTGTAATATATAGATGGGAGATTCATAAGGTAACGGTAAACAAAAAGATTATAAAACTTGGACCGCGGAAGAGAGCAATGCTTTGCTCTAGTTCATGGTTGAAGGCGTCATGCTTGGATTCAGGGATATTAATGGTGTTATAAGTAAAACAACCGTAGAGGCAAAGTTACTTCCAAAACTTAAGGAGAAAATTAGTAAGGAGATAACATATTGCCAGTATCAAAGCCGAGTAAAATGGTTTAAGAAGCAATACAGCAATTACTCTCAGCTTATGCGCCACAATTCTGGGTTTGGATGGGACCCGATCACAAAGAGATTCACTGCGCCTAATGAAGTATGGGCAGACTATTTGAAGGTGGGTTAAATATCTTGAACTTTTATTCTATTTTACAGCTTAATTTTTTTGACTCTTTAACATATTAACTTTCTTTATATTTTGAATCTTTTTTTCAGTCACATCCAGCGCATGCGCACTTACAGTCAGAAACTTTTGCAGACTATGAGGATTTGAAGATTGCAGTTGGTAATGGAACTGCAACTGGGATGGGGTCAATATGTCTAGGTGATGATACAGATGCCACAACATATGATGAAGAAGGAAATGGATCTTGGGAATTTGGTGGCATGGATGACTTGGTCTTTGATCAAGACAACAATGCATTTGTGCAAACTGAAAATGCAAATGATGCACCACAAAGCAGAGCTCATGGCAAAAGAAGTAGAGCTGATTATGAACAAAGTAGCAACTCAAAAGGGGTAGCTACTCAAGCTGCAGTTCTGGAAAACTTATCAAGTGGCTTTGGTGAAATTGTCACCAGTTTTAAAACAATTTGTGGCAAAATGGAGAAGAGAGAATCAACGAACAGCGAATGTTGGATTGCTATTCAAGAGACCCCAGGATTGAATAATGGTGCTCAGTTTTTTGCGCTTAGTTTTCTTAACACTAAAACAAAGCAAGACACCTTCTTGAAGATGAGTCCAGACCAAAGACTTGACTAGATCACTTGGGCACAAAGGGATGCATAAAGCTAATAAGCTATAGGCCATTTGGATTTTAATGCATAAGGCTAAATACTGTGTGTTGATTTCATTTTGCAAGTGATGATTTTTAATTTGGTTGTGTTGAATGATTTGATTTTGTTGAATGTTGGATTGCGATTTTTCATGTCATTACCTGCCTGGTTATCTTTTTTTTTTTTGTCATATACATGTCTTGTTAACGCCATGTCTCTATCTCTGTATAGCTTAATTTGATATGTGTTCTAGGTACCTAAGTATCTAGGGAAACAGGGGTGCTTCATCAGTTTCAGTCCTTAACAATTCATTGCATTCAAATAGGCGATTATTATGAATATATAATGATCTTGTTCAGGTACTTGCTTTGATAGCAATCTGTGAAATGGATATGTATGGAGTTGATGAACAGGAAGAAGAGTTTTACAAGGCCATGAGAATTTTATTAACGGCAATACAAGCAGTGATTTATGTGCTATATAATCTTGTGCCCAATATAAGTGATAAACGTATTAGACGTCCATTGACTCGACGACCAGTGACATCAAATGGATACATATACATGAATAAGTTATTGGATGGAGACCCACATATCTTTCGGGATGTCTACAGAATGTATCCTGAAGTGTTTCGAAAATTATGTGTCATCATACAAGAGAAAACACCTCTACAGAGTACTAGATATATTTGTGTTGAAGAAATGCTTGCGACCTTTTTACTAGTTGTCGGTCAAAACAATCGATATAGTGAACCTCGAATGGTATTCGAGCGATCTCATTTCACTGTTAGCAGAAGTTTCAACAAAATCTTGAAGCGCTTGAATACAATAGCTCCAGTGTTCATGGCTAAACCATCGCTACCTGATACCACACCACCTAACATAAAAGAAAGTACAAGGTTTTATCCTTTCTTTAAGGTACGCAATGTAAGTTTTATAGCAAATATTTATATCACTGTATTGCTTTAATATTGGTTCTTTTCTTCTTTTTGTACATATGTTGTAATTATTTTTCTTTTTTCTCAGGATTGTATTGGAGCTATTGATGGCACACATATTCCTGCAACGGTTGTTGGACGTAAAGTCAGTAGATTCAGGAACCGTCATGGGAAACTATCACAAAATGTTTTAGCAGCTTGCAACTTTGATTTACAATTCATATATGTGCTTAGTGGATGGGAGGGTTCTACTCATGATTCGAAAGTGTTAAATGATGTTATTTCTAGACGAAATGGACTCAAAATACCATCAGGTATAATTTTACGTGCATTAAAAATGCAGCAAACTTATTGAATTTTATACCATATAGTATAAAGTATAAACATACTGATTGCACATTTTTTTATGATCAGGTAAATATTACCTTGGAGACTGTGGATTTCCAAACCGACGTCGATTTTTAGCTCCATTCGTGGCACTCGATATCATCTCAAAGATTTTGGCAGTCCAGGAAACCATCATGTCAACGCAATTGAGTTATTTAATCTTCGTCATGCTTAATTGAGGAACGTAATTGAGAGAATATTTGGAATATTCAAGTCGCAGTTTACAATTTTCAAATCAGCACCACCATTTCCTTACAAAACACAAGCGGAGCTTGTTTTGGCATATGCAGGATTGCATAATTTTCTTCGACAAGAATGTCGTTCAGATGAATTTCCTCCTGAACCAGAAAATGATCCGGTAGAGAATGATGAAGATAATTTTGAATGGGATGATATTCAAACCCAAGAGCAGCAAAGAGAAAATGTTAATCAATGGAGAATGAGTATTGCTAATCAAATGTGGGCAGCAGCTCAAGCAAACATCAACGTTGCTAACAATGATAATGAAGAAAGTGACCATGAAGGAGAAAAATGATCATAATACAATTTTATGGACGTTTACTTCTTATTTTAAAGATGCTAATTAACGACATTTTCTTTTTCTAGTTTTTTTAGCACATGTATCTCTATTTTATGGACTTTTTTTGTTTCATCACTATTTACCAACTTTTTTATCTTGCAAATAATTAGAAATCTGTAAAAGTCATTCATACAAAGTCCGTGAATTTTCATAAATCTCTAGAAAGTCTGTAGCAAAAGTCTATGGATTTAAGAAATCAGCAGAAGTCCGTGGACAATTTAAAGAGTCTGTGGACAATTTAAAGAGTCCGTGGACTTTTCAAATTATTTATCAATTCCATAAGAATCCATATACAATACACCCCCCCGAATTTCTTTCCAAACTCAACTTTTTTTCTCTATTCTCTACTCTTTTATTTAATCTTCTCCAATGGACCCAATTCCTAAAACAATAACGAGACTAGGGCTGGGCAAGTACGGGTAACCGGCCCAAAAACTAAAAACCGAAAACCGGCCCGAAAAATTCGGGCCCGTGTTTATGAGAACCGAAACCGGACCGAGTTGACCGGATAACCGAGGTCCCGGTTAACCGAATTACGGGCCGATTTCGGGCCGGTTTCGGTTCTGAAAGCAAAAAAAATATCTACAGTAAAAAATATATATATATACTGATCATCGTACAATAAATTACAAAAAAAATTACAGATCATCGTACAATAAAAAAAATACAGTACAAAAATTACAAAAAAAAACAATAGAACAAATTAAAAAAAAAATTACAAAAAAAACATTCATTCATCGTAATCAGATCTGATATGATCAAAGATCAGATATGATCAAGATCTGAGATCAGAGATCAGAACTGATAAAGATCAGATCAGGTCAAGATCTGAGACCAGATTGATCAAGATCTTATCAAGATCAAGATCTGAAATCAGATCAGATCTGAGATCAGAGGTGGTCGATGCTTCGCTGTAAGAGGGAGAGGAGCGGTCGATCTTCGCTGTGAGAGGGATGCTTCGCTGGATGCTCTCTGAGGGATGCTTCGCTGGATGCTTCGCCTGTGAGAGGGATGCTTCGCTGTGAGAGGGAGAGGAGCAGTCGATGCTTCGCTGTGAGCTGAGAGGGAGGCGGTCGAGTCATTGATTCGCTGTGAGAGGGAGAGGAGAGGGAGGCGGCGGTCAATGCTTCGCGGTCGATGGTCGATGCTTCGCGGAGGGACTTCGCTGTGAGAGGGAGAGGAAGCTGTGAGAAGGAGAGGTGAGGGAGGGACTTCGCTGTGAGAGGGAGAGGGAGGAGGCGGTCGATGGGTTTCTATTTTAAGTTAGCTATTTAAAATGGGCCGGGCCGGTTGACCGACGAGTTTCAGAAATGGAAACCGAGGCCCGGACCAGAAACTTCGGGCCGGGCTTTTACAACCGAAATTTTTTTAATTAATTATAACCGATCCGAACCGACCCGATCGGTCCGGTTGCCGGTTCAGTCCGGGTTTTCGGTCCTAAATGCCCACCCCTAAACGAGACAAAAAACCCAACACATCTTTATTCAGCTCGGCTGACACTACAGTATATGTATTACCATCAGCGACCCTCTTGCTTCATTGATCTGCTTTTGTCGTCAGATAATGTTTTTTCACGTCTCATTCACTTGTTTAGTAAACTCCACTCCCCCCCCCCCCCCCCCCCCCCCCCCCCCAAAAAAAAAAACTACAAGTATATTTCTCTTGTTTTGCTTAAGCTTAGATAAAAGGAACAAATAACTAGAAGAAAAAAAATGAAGTTTATAACTTGAATATGCAAGTGTACCAAATTAATCAAACTTTTATTTAACTGTTTATGCACTCGATGTTTGTTCTCGTAACATTTGCATTTCTTATCAACAATGAATTCCTTACTTCACTTGAGAGGTTATCTGAATGATATGTTTAACGTAATCCCCTGTTGAGTGTACTTGTGTGTTATTGATACTTATCATGTGAACTTAAGAGTAGTCTTATATTGGACCCCACACCACAAGTGATTTCAATTTGACAGTAACTTACAAACTTCTATGTTAGGTTTTTTTGCAATCACTAATTTTCATTAATTGAAATTAATTCAATTGAGAATGAGGGTTTTTTTAACAGTTTCAATAATCATTAGCAAGCCAATGCTTTCAAATAACAAAATCAGCTCAACCATAGGTCATTTGCATTAATAGACAGTAGCAACTAAGACATGCACCAATCAACCTATACCTGAATACACAAGATTATCTGTATGATGCCTTTGACATAATTCCCTGTTAAGAGTGACATGTGAAGTCAATTTCACTACTAAACGACAACCACAAGTTGTATTTTACTAGACGACAACCCCACCTCTTGGTTTCGATACCTACCAGCAGCATGGGATGGGAGGGTTTAAGGGTTAAAAAAATGATTAATTCACTTGAGAATGAGGGAGATCTTAATACTTCCAATAATCATTATCCAAGCCAATGTTCTCAAATAACAAAATCAACTTAGCCATAGGTCAGTTTCATTACTAGAAGACAGCAGCTAAGACGTGAAGATAATTAACCTATATCTAAACACACAGCTACAAAATAATGTGTCATGGTCACATCGTAAAGGTATGAGCATGCTAACCTTTTTGCCTTTGTTGTCTGTGTATGAAACTTCTCTTAGTGGAAGAAATAGAGCCCCATACAAGCAAAGTCTTCTTTGGTCATCCTAAATTAACATAAAAATAGAATAAGATAAATGCAAACGAGAAAAAGGTACTACTTAACTTAAATTAAGTAAATGAATAAGGAAAATAAGATAGGCTGCTCATCTTCTTTGGCCATCCCTCGAAAACATAAATCAACAAGGTTAGCATTCTTTCTTTTTGGTTTACTTCCCCTTAGTCATTGTAGGTGCATGCACATAATATACTAATATAGACCTTTACATTACTTTGTATGCACATGTCATCAACATGTTGAACAGCTTTAATTATTTTGTGACCTTTTGACTGAATGAAATTCCTTTTTTATTGAAATTCGTATTTCTAAGATAGTAAAACAAATGAAGGAAAAATCAATAAATAAAACATTGGCAGACCAACTGAAAGTCAAGCACACACACCTAACTAACCCTGGAATATAAAAGTAAATTGAAGAGAATACAAAATGATGCAAGTGTGACACAACTTTAGGAAGGTATCTCACCCTTTTCCTATTCCATCACAGCCACTGGTTAGGAAGGTATGTCGCCCTTTTCTGGCGTTTTCAAAGTGGTTCGGGCAGTTCCTCGATCTGTAGAATCCCCTTCGAGGGGTCCAAGAGCTCTGTGTCTCTCATCCAAATGAAGATTCTCTTCAGAACCCTAAGGCTAAGCGTTTAACTTTTTGGTGGTGTATTTGGAGTGTACCCTAGAATCTTCAAGGAAACTCACATGGCTCATAGAGGAGTGGTAATAAAACTTGGGCATTGGATGCTGATCCATCCTTAAAAGGCATTTTCTTTGATTCCTCGCTTGAAAATTGAGGCCCTATAATACCTAATGCTTTTCAGGCTACTTTTCTTTTGTATTCCAGGGTTGCACCTAAGCTTAATAAAACTGAATCTTTAAATATTAAATAAGAGCAAAATATTAACAAAAATAAATAAATAATGATAAGTGGATTCCATAACTCTGACCTCTACACAGTCGGAAAACACCTTTTAAGACTTGTAAACAATAATAAATGAACAAGGACAAACTCAAAGAAGGTAGTCGATTCCATGATTGTAAGTTCATAACCCATCTTATTCCCATTTTGAGAGGAGCAGATCTACTAAGAGAGATCTTGAACTAAGAAATAAACCCTAAATGCTTATAGAGAAAAAGGTATCCTGAAACTGCAATAATGGGGTATCCTGGTATAGTAGATGCTATCACACATACAATCATAATTCGATGGAATCTTAAAGAGATCTTCTACAATTTTGCACGTGAGTTTCGTCCAGTTATTAAATTAATAACTGGATTATTTTTAGATAATAATAGATAGAAACAACGCTCATAAGGAGTCCTACTGAAACCAAGAAATATAGACCTGCCTGCCATCCACACCAGAATAGATGGAGTTCCTAAGCATCAAACCCGGCAAACTTCCTCACTTGATTGCAACATGCTCTTAATCCAAAATGCCATTTAACATAATGTTGAACGATGTTTTAGAGGTTAAGAAATGTGTAACTTTCAGCTGTCATTGTTTTTAAATGTAATTCATGTCATTTGTTTTTTAGGGGTGGGGGGTCTATTATATTGCACTTGCATAATTTCTTGTTATATATTGGTATGTCATCTTCAAAACTCGTCACAATTTACACAAGAAGATATAACTGTACCGAAAACAGGAGAAAATAAAATAAAACATAAGTTGGCACAAATTACTGGCTCCAACATACCAAGATATTGTGAAAAAAGAAGAAATGCTTTCTGCATTAAGCAACTCACATTAAATTTCAGGCACCCAACTTGCTGTAAAAGTTCCCAAGCAGCATCCATGTAAGCAACACAAAGCCTGACAGAAAATGTAGCAACATAATCACAAATATACACAGCAGAACATTATCAATATCTCAGGATTCCAATATAAGTTTACAAATGGGGCCCTTGATTAACTGAACAGAAAAAGCAACCTGTCACGTCCTTCAGAAGTTGCAGACTCAGCTTCAGGAGTAACAGAAAAGACAACCCAAAATAATTGCAAGTCACAAACGTATGAAATCGCTTTAACTGGTTGATTGCCAGAAACCATGAGATCAATCTGCAAAAAGTTGAAACCAATAGATAAACATGGTAAACATATTGAAATCATCATCATCATCATCATCATCAAAGCCCATTCCCGATATTTTCGGGGTCGGCTACAAGGTAAACATATTGAAATACTCAGTAAAAAAATTTGTAAACTTATGCTAGATGGCTACCATACTTCATGACCGATGCGCTCTCTGCTAATTTTGTTAGCAATAGCAGCTTTAACCTCGTCGCTGAAAGCAGCTTCTTTTAACTTCTCATCTAGTACAAATCCAAACCTTGCACCTGCAGGAATAAAGAGTGTTACCAGTTTACACTAGACAGAATACCAAATGAGCAAGAACTTACAAAAGTGATATATGCTTGCCGAAATGCCTGGGACATTGAGAAAAGGCCATATTAAACTAAGGTACTAGGTCCCACTCATATAGTAGCATTTAAAGGTCTCAGGTCTCTCAGGTTTGTAGAAGAAAGATGGGAAATGGTGGGCTGGTATCCTCACATCAAAGAGGTTTATTCCTCAAAGGATGTCTCTTGAAAAGACACATTGGATGAAAAAAAAATTCATGCAGGCTCCTGTTTGCTTTTGTTTTATGCAAGCTATTTAGGCTTTCTTTGTTCCTCTATTTATGGATAATGAATCTTCTTTACTGTAAGTAAATTAAATAATGATGATTAAGCCCTAAAATCCACCTAAACTGAAAAAGTTGGAAGCAAGAGAGAAATCTCACAAAAGGCTCAAAATCGAATTCTTTCTTTCAATCGAAAACCAACTTTAAATATTAAGTATAAGAGAGTATTTATAACTTATAAGTACCGAGTAGTGGCTAGATTTGAAATTAAAAATAACTATAAAGTTGATATGGACCTAACGTATCCTAATTTCACAAAAACAACATATACAAAGTTCATATAAGAAATAAAACTGAAGAATTCCAATCGATTGGAGGTGACCTTCTGTTTCTCTTGTTTCTCACTCGTTTCAGGAAGTTGCAATAGGCGGGACTCCCATGATGGCATTTGACTAAGAACACATCCACACTCCTCACAATGTCATGATCAAAGTCTTTTCCAATTCTGAAACTAGTAACCAGGGCTGAAACCTCCATTTGAGAAGGAACCTTAGTGATTGAGAAATCCATCGTCTAGAGGAGAATCAAGACACTTGGAATTGTGATTGGGGTGGTAACGATAACAAATTCTCTGTCAAGGCCAGCTACCTCAAAGTTGGCTCCAAATCAACACGTGTCCTATTGATCAAAGCTTCACAAATTCATTTGGGTCAGCCAAGAGAGATCTCACCATCCCCGACCATTGTATCTTATGTGGCCAAGCTCCAGAATCGGTATACCACCTCCTCCTTTCCTGCCACTCAGTTCAGCAGCTTTGGAGCAAATGTTTCTCAGAATTCAGGGTGACAAGCCCCAGTTGCCCTTCCTGCATTGGGCTGATATTTGGACATCCTCCAAACCACTAGCCAGCTAATTTGCAACTCAACCACACTGGGGGGAGTTTGGGGGAGAGCACTTTATGACTATGGGATGTAGATTGGGGTGTAATACCAATGGAATTGTTGGCACCTAGCCATAAAAAATTCTTGTGCGAATTTCACTAAGTCCTTCAAACTGCAATTTTGAGCCGTCAGCACACTTTTATCCCTACCACAAACCTCATACTTGCTGAAATATGAGTGATTGGCACACGTGTTCAGTAGCACTGCTATCCAACATAAATCCTGTAAGATCTTTTTCAAAAAATCTTTGCAGAAACCATATAGGAAGATTATCATGAAAATCATCTAACATTTGGATATTGGATACACGATTATTTGAACCATCTTTATAGCTAGGATTGAACCCCAAGAATTTGTTTTTCTTGTTTCCTTCTTCTCATGAACTACAAAATCTTGGAAGGTGACGATCACGGTGATGGAGAGAGAAATTCACTATGAAACAAAATCACAATACTTGCTAATTTATCATGCAATGAGTTATAGACAACTTCAATGCATGAAACTATATACCAACGATCATTCTCCCAATCTCAACAACACACTAAGATCAAGAATACCTATTGCACATGCACAAGTAGAAGGAAGAGTGGAAAGTGTGCATAAGGTATAGAACCCAAAAAAAATTTGCAAAAATTCTCAAAAGCTTTCAACAGTTGAAGCAGAGACTCGTGATTTTCGTCCATAGAGGTTTCTTAGTTTACAAATCAAAGAGAGAAAACATAGGAGATTCTTACAAAAACAGATATGGAGATTTTTATGTACAGAGGTCCAGGTTCACAAAGCAATTGGACTCAAAACCTATGGAAGAGACACACACCGGTTAAATATTCCCATTCTTGTGGAAGGTCTTTGGTTGGGTTCTTTAAAGCTCAGCAGGGAGATAGACAAGAAGATCTTTATCTCCATTCCTCTTTATCGTAGAGGCAGACGCTCTTACTACGATGGCGGCAAGTGCTTGTGAGCTCAATTTTGATGTGACCTTCACAATGTAAGTTGTTACAAAGGGCTCTTATTTCATTTTCTATAATTTCTTGATCCAGTTAACCCAAAATTTTATATCTTGAATATATCAAATCCTATCTCCAGCGATCTAATGAAACAAACTTTTCACAAAATACTTATAGAAGAGATGGTAGAATTGAAGTACCAAAACGAATGGCTCGAAGAACTCGTAGGGGATCATCCAAGAATGTTTCTTTTGGAGGCAAAGGAGTTACTATAACTCCAGCTTTTAGATCTTGTAAGCCTGATAAAACAATCACTTGTGAAAACCTGGATGAGAATAAGAACAATGAAAAGCAGAGAACAGGTGAAACAACTTTGACCTCTTCCAGTAAAATCTTCAACTAAATTGGTATTGATATTGTAGAACAGGCTGCCAAAGAAAAACAAATCAAATAACCATAAGATCAAAATGAAAAAATAAAAATAAAAATAAAAATAAAAATTTGGAGACATGTTGTCAAAGAAAAACAAATCAAAATAATCATAAGATCAAAATCAAAAATAAACTTTTTTGGGGGTCGGTAGAATCTTGAATAACTTCACATAAGTGCTTAATTTTGTAAATGACAGAAAACTTACTAAATTTTGTAAATGCAAGAAAATTTTACAGAGGATTCATAGTCCAGAGAAAGAGACTTAAGACCCTAGAGGTAACTAGCAAAAACATAAGTCCCTGTGTACACAGTGCTTAGCTCTTCGTAGGCATATTGTAAAAATAACCGCTATGCATATTGCATCAATCATATACTTAGATTGTGGACTTACATATCCTTTAATCATAAGTTCATAACGCTGTCTAAACTTGAGAACAAAATTAGAAAAAGCTATTTAGAAGCAGTCTGATGCAATTATTGATAACATTATAGAAATGTTACTTCGTAACACTAACAAAATTATTTGAAAACGATAACTCTGTAATTACATATTAAAATGTCCCAATTACCTGTTTATGGTTAGATCTCTTCTAACCGCATCCTCTTTTGCAGTGCCAAACTTCTACAAAACATAAAACAAGTGATAAAATCATAAAACGATACAGTTAAAAACCATTTATCAATTTAATAGGCTAGAGCATGCTCATCATAGATTAATTATAACAACAGACACCAACAACAACAATGACACTAGTAATAAATAATAAACCTCGACAAGTCCAAAAAAAAGGTGAGGGCACTTGAATCTTTAGCGCATCTTAACTATCATGACACAAAATTATATTATTTTTCTACTACACACAAAACTGTCGAAAATCTAAGAGCTACATTTTAATAAAAAAAAATGTGAAAATTCCATCAAACTTAGACAGGGATCGCATGATAGAACATGGACAATATTAGTAAACTCCACCATCTAAAAGGACAGGCGAGGCATAGACATTGCCAGTTTGCCACATTAGTGCAAGAACTTCAAGTTCTAGCCTGTTTTAGCTGCTCACCTCATTTTTTTTTTTAACTAACAAAGAAAATTCATCATTACGTGAAACCGAACAAAAAATACAATGGTGGAGGGGGATGAGGAGGGGGCTTATGTAACTACAAAAACATATACAATATATATATATATAGATATATATATAGAGAGAGAGAGAGAGATGTTACTGGTCCAAAATATTTTCCAACAGATCATGAGATCATCAAAGTGTTAACCCCTAAACTTCAAGAACACCCTTAACCAACAAAAATGTTAACTATTATACAAATACAGAGACAAATAACAATAACAAAAAATAAATAAATAAAACCCAAAAACATACCATTGTTGGGATACGGCTGTTTTCACTATAATCTTCACATCTGAGGTTTACAAAATCAATCCATATATCAAACAGACGCATTCTTGCTGTTTCCAAGTGTTTCGATTGATCAGGGTTGCTGAAAATAACAAGAGGTTAAAGTGTCACTTAAATAACTGGTGGTAAGAGTTTCTGAAAATTTTGAAATCTAGAGATTCAATTTTGATAACGGACGGGTAACGAGCATGTACACCTCAAATGTAACACTAATAAGTGCAAATATCGTGGGAATATGTCCCATATATTAGGGCATTTGCTATATAATGAAAATCCCATGTGATATATCTTGATTTCAATTTTAGTGTGAAATTAATTGATTTTTTTTGTTGTCTGTTGAATGGTATGGTTAGAATGTAACTCCAGAATTTCTGGCAATAAAACTTCTAGTAGGGAACCATAGGTATAGAGATTTTAATTTATTGTGTCATATCATCCGTCTTTTGAAGGGCTTATCTTTTGATTCTTTGTATTTGTTTCTTTGTATGCTAATTGGATTTTGTTGATAGTGTGACCTTAATGTTGTCAAGGTGGCTTTTCGTTTTAATGATTTTCAAGAGAAGCAATAATACTTTTTTTTAAATGTTATTTCAAGGTTCGACATATCCCAGACATATCAATATTTTGAACCACGGTTATAAGAGGCAAATAATGAAAAAAATTCACAATAGCCCACTATAGATCAATAACACGATGACCAATAAAAACAAGGATTTATCCATGGTTCTCCTTTTCACATACTTTTTTTTCAACAAAACAGTGCAGAAATAAATTGCTTTCACAACTGACAGGTTACATATGATGGTCAAACCCCACGCTGTCAAAAGTCATATGTCCACATCATATAAACAAACAGAGCATAAATACATACCATTGGATGACACCAATTCCTTGTTTTTCTTCCCCTTTATGTATCAAATACTCGTTGACCTTTTTGCAAAATTCTCGACCCAACATATCGTCCAGTGCAATATCAATGTCATAACATTCTTTGCCAAGAAGCTGAGAAAAGGAATCCATAATAATTTCCGAAACTAATCTGAGCTTAAAAACAATTGAGTAGTAAAGGCATTACAACAAAGCCAAGTAAGGTGAGTGAGAAGCTCGCAGGTACAAAAATATATTACACTGCTAAATTATCATCCCAACTAAACATGGACATATTGCTGATTGACTTGTGAGCTGATCCCCATAGGAATTATTCTTCAGCTGAATGGCCAATGCCCTTAAAAGAGCCCCTATTCCGCTCCCCAAAGACAAAGTGAATACCCAGATTGATGCGACTCCATCCCACTAGCCAATCAGGAATAGAACCTTGGATACGGCAGCTTTTTTTTCAGAATTCATTGATGAAAGCTCTCCACACCTCTTTAGCACAAGGACAATTGATACGGATATGGCCAGTTATGCAGAGGACACAATGACTGGGAATTACCATGCCTAACGTTATCAACTATTAGGGAAAGTTTACCCCAACAGTAGAAGTTTTCTAAGCAACATTGGAGGAAGTTTACCCCTTAACCAAATCTCATTTAGATCAGCGGTTCAGCTGAGAACCACCTACTTCACCCTTGACCAACATTTGATGCTTTGTATTTGCAGTTTTCCTATCAGCTTTCATAATGCAATTGGCTTTTTAATGCATATGTACTAAAATGCATCCGTGTTGTAGTTCAATTCATATATGTTCTTTTGTTTTGTAACTTTTGTTCCCATTTCTTAATGTGACATCTCCGTAAAGTACTTTGCCAAAATTTTAACCCTAATATAACGCAGCAAAGTGAAACAACAATTCAACATTGTAGTGCCCTTCCTTCACATACAAGATCCAACCATCATTTTGCGTTCATTTTTCCAAACCCTTTGAATTAATTATACTAATTGATATCAAAATCAGTTTACTCCACAGAATTTTATGCCTTTACCAAATAAGTCTATATTACTCGACAGCATTACGTCTCTCCCTCGACAAAAACCCTAACTGCACCACTAGTACTTAAAACACTTTTTCCTGATGACTGAAATGCAGCATCACAGAAACTATTTCAAGAACCAGACTTTCTTTCCGAAAATCAAACTACACATTACAAGAACCAAAGACAACACAGAAACTAATGAGTTCACCAAAAACGCAGTAGTCCAGAAATGAAATCAATACCTTATCGCGAACCCAACCGCCAGCGACGCGAAGCTGAGTTTTGAGACTGAAGTGACGAACAACTTGAAGCAATCGTTCGAATATTTGGTTCTCCTTCTCCGTGAGTTCAATCTTCTCCTTCACAGCGAAAGCCGATGGTGGCGGTTGTGGTGGTGGAGTTGAACAAGTCGCCATGTCTCTGAAACTAAAACCTCTGAAAAACTCCAAATTGCAGCGAGAGAAGGAAGGAGGTTTGGTTGTGCGGAGAGAGTCGGGTGTGAAGGGGAAGCGTTTGAAATGGGAAAGGTTTTGGAAGGTTATAAGTCTGTGAGTGTTCAAAGCATCTCCTACTCCCATGTTTTTATAACTTTTTGCCTTTGTTTTTGCTTCTGAACGAAGGAGAGTGAGAGTGAAGTGATCAATTTATGTTGAGTGTTTGTTTTTATTCTGATAATAAAAGATTATTCTAATAATAACTTTAACATAATTTTGTAACGACAATTACTACCCCATTTTCTTAAAAGTAAGTAGAGCTAAATTTGGGTGACACACATTCATTCTCTTCACCAAGCATGGTTTTTCTCTCTCCTTCATCTTTATTTTCTTTTTATGTATTTTCAAGTTTTTATTCATCTCTCCAACTCTCCATTTTTTTGTATATTTTTTAGATTTTAACATGTAGTTTTTGTGCCTTACGTGTATCATAAGATATCAAATCAAATAACCCATGTTTGGATTAATGATTTCATCAAATAATTAATTAAAACATCACAGACATATTGCTCAAATTCAACAATAACGTCACAGTCGTATTCGGTATGATTTTAAGCACAATATTTATGTAATAAATTTTTTCAGCTCGGTGGGGCAAAATTGTCAAACAGTTCTCATTCAGCGCCTAAAAATAAACACATTTTAATTTTACAGCTTCTAATCAGCAACTCACTCAGAAGTAAAACAAACAATTCATTCAGAAACTCGTTCATAACTTATAACTCTAGTTAGAAGTTAGCTTCTAAGCATTTAAAAAAAAAAAAAAAAAAAAACCTCTAGGTGTCGACGCGCAGATGTTCAATATTTGTTTATTACATCAATTCAATATTAAAAAATATTATTTAATTTCTAAAAAAATAATTATACATAATTTTAAGAGCCTATATATGGTTTATAAACAAATAAGGGACTTCAAATGAAATATGTTAGGGGCATAGGTATAATTAGTCAGTGTTTGACAGTGATTGGATTTTATTGTAAAAGTATGAGATGTAAGGGCCTTTTATATAATTTATAAATAATTGAAGGGCTTTAATGAACTATATAGTATTATGAAACTATAAAACTATTTTTGATATGGCTATTTTATTTGTTGTTTTAATGTTTTATTTGTTGACATGGTTATTTTATTTTCACAAAGCTTCCACGTTGTCAGGACTAGTATTGTTGGTCAGGAAAATCAACGTCAGACGCCTTTCAAGACTTTCCTAATAGTCTCAAAACTCAATGTTCCATTTTGAAAAGTGCCCAAATGCTTAGCATTTATATTATAGGGGGAAGGTTTGAGCTATTGACTGTGAGGACGAGTTGCCTCCATTGCATAGTCGGGCCAGACTGTACCGCTAGCATTTTTATTGTTTTCTTTGCCTTGCTTTTCAACTTCAAACTTGTATTTCCATCGATCGTTAGCATCGAACTAGTCTTGAGCAACGTCCTTTCGAACGTTCCTCCCCATTGTAATCTATTGAATGTTAATGAAAGCTTTTGCTGACTATTGTGCATCGTTATATTGTCTACAAATTGATATTGTGCATTATCAAGCTAATATTTGTGCCCGTTGAAGTAACTACTCATAGGCTTACTAGTGAATTGGATAGCTAGTGCCGCACGGATTGCTAGTCCGTGACAGTTGGTATCAGAGCTAGAGCTTGTTGAATGCAAACCATGATGCAGGAACTAAGCGAGCGCCTTAGTGCTATGGAGGAACGACAGGCTAGTCGAGTGCAGATACTAGAAAACATAATGGATCAGTTGAGCAGTTTGGGATAATAGATCAGTCGGCTTGATGGACTCTTTCACTTGGCAGACAGAGTGGATTCGTTGGCTGAGCACGTCGATAATTTAGAGGGACGGACAGTCGCCTCACCCCACAGCTCAGGTGATTAGTGACTTCCAATTACAGCTGGAGGATTTATTTGCAAGGGTTGGCTTGCTGACCAAGGCCACATGGACGACTGATCACCCTAAGATGAAAGTACCTGAGCCAAAGTCATATGTTGGGGTACGAAATGGGAAGGAGCTAGATAACTTCTTGTTTGATCTAGATAAGTATTTTCGCACGGTGAACCCCGAATCAGAAGAAGCCAAGGTCACCATGGCGACCATGTACTTAGCAGGTGATGCGAAACTATGGTGGATAACCAAATATGCATATATGGAAGAATGTCGCATCCTTATTAGAACTTGGGTAGACCTCAAGAAGGAACTCATAAATCAATTATTGCATGAGAACACTGATTTCTTAGCAAGGAGGAAGCTCCACACCATCAAACAGACAGACAATATTCAAGACTATGTCAGGCAGTTCTCAACTTGCATGCTAGATATTCGAGACATGTCTGAGAAGGACAAAGTTTTTTGTTTCATGGAACAAACTCAGCCGCTTCTGCAAGCAGAATTGCAAAGGCAGAAGGTGGCAGATATTACAAGTGCTATTGCAGCAGCAAAAAGGTTTAGCGATTATATGCCCATGGCTGGATCCACTTCGCTCAATCACTCCACAGCTAGAACTGGCAGTACCAATTCAAGCTTAGGGTCGAATGCTCGATCACCTCACCAAAACTGGGGAAACTCAAGTTAGAACCGAGGAAACTACAATTCTCGGTCGTCCAACCAGAATTGGAGTTCCAACAGAAATTGGAATGCCAGCTCTAGCAACTCAAATTACAACAACAAAGAAGGGCAAAACTACTATGGGCAGTGGAGACCATCTGCACCTGCCCCATGCATTCTTTGCAATAGCAGTGATCACTCAACAGGCAAATGTCCATCCAAACCAACCCTACACTCATTGATGTCCTTGCTTCAAGCAGAACCTTCTAACTCGACCGCATCGAGCTTGAACCCCGCCAACAGTGAGACCTCCCAGATGGGAGCTCTACGCAAGCTCAATGCTGTCAAAGGAGAAATGTATGAGCACCCACACAAGAAGGCTTTGCAATACATCGACATCACTATTAATGGGTTCTCTTCCCAAGCATTGTTGGATTCAAGAGCGACATACAATTTTATTGCCCCAGATGAAGCTAGACGCGTGGGTATGAACTTAGAAGGAGATGTGGGTAAGTTGAAAGCTGTCAACTCTGAGGCAATCTCTATTAATGGTATGGCTAGAGCTGTGCCACTACAGGTTGGTCCATGGGAAGGAAGATCAAACTTCTTGGCCGTCCCACTTGATGATTTTAAGGTAATTCTTGGCCAAGAATTCTTCCGAGGAGCTGCAGCAGGACCACTACCTTTCATGGACTCCTTGGGGTTTTTCGGACCTAGAATACGCATTGTACCAACCTTAATTCGACCGACGACTCATGATAAAATATTGTCAGCGCTCCAAGTCAAGAGAGGCTTGGCCAAAGGAGAAGATACATACTTAGCTGTGGCAAAGCTAGAGATGGAAGATGATACTAGCAAAATCCCTGAGGAAGTTGCCCAATTTATTGCTGACTTCAGCGAAGTGATGCCAAATGAATTGCCAAATAATCTACCTCCCTGAAGGCTCATTGATCACGAAATTGAGTTAGTGCCTAGTGCCAAGCCACCCGCACGTAGTCCATACCGCATGAGCCCTCCAGAGTTGACCGAATTGAGAAAACAACTAGATGGCTTGTTGGAGTCGAGATTCATTCGGCCCTCTAAAGCACCTTATGGGGCACCTGTTCTTTTTCAGCGAAAACAATATGGCAGTCTTCGCCTTTGTGTTGATTATAGAGCCTTGAACAAAGTCACTATAAAGAACAAATACCCGTTACCGCTCATTGCAGACTTATTCGACCAACTTGGATCCGCCAGATACTTCACAAAACTCGACTTGAGATCAGGTTACCATCAGGTCCGCATTGCTGCTGGTGACAAACCCAAAACTGCTTGTTCTACTAGATATGGGTCATATGAGTTCCTAGTAATGCCCTTCGGCTTGACCAATGTTCCAGCTACGTTTTGCACCCTTATGAATGGCGTGTTCTGTCACGTTCTGGACAAGTCTGTGGTTGTTTATCTTGACGATATTGTGGTTTATAGTGGGACTATAGAAGAACACCTACATCATTTGCGAGAAGTGTTCCAAATCCTTAGGGATAATCATCTCTTTGTTAAGAAGGAGAAGTGCTCATTATATAGACCCAGATCAATTTCTTGGGCCATGTTATTGCCAGTGGCAAGATTCGGATGGACATGGAGAAAGACAAGGCAATCCATGATTGGAACACTCCTAAGAACGTGTCTCAACTACGTTATTTCCTTGGACTCGCAAACTATTATCGTCGCTTCATAAGGGACTACTCTAAGAGAGCGGTTGCACTGACAAATTTGTTGAAGCAAGACCGAACATGGGAATGGGATAGGCAGTGTGAAGCTTCATTCCAAGACTTGAAACTAGCCGTGATGAAATATCCAGTATTGGTCATGCCAGACATCACCAAGCCCTTTGAAGTACAAACAGATGCATCTGATTATGCCTTAGGGGGAGTTTTGCTTCAAGATGGTCACCCGGCAGCATATGAGAGTCGGAAATTGAATGATACAGAGTCTCGTTACTTAGCTCAGGAAAAAGAATTGCTAGTCATTGTACATTGTTTACGGGTGTGGAGACACTACCTCTTGGGATCTCAAGTCCTTGTTAAGACAGATAATGCTGCAGCAAGCCATTTCCTTACTCAGAAGATGCTAACCTCCAAGCAATCTCGATGGCAGGAAAAAATAGCAGAATTTGACTTAGTATTGGAATACAAGCCATGGCGCACTATCAATGTAGCTGATGCACTCAGTAGAAGGGCAGACCTTGCAGTGCTAACCCATACCGGTCCGAGTCACACCATCTTGGAGAAGATCAAAGCAGACCTACAGACAGACCCACAAGCGAAGGCGATTACAGAGTTGATCAAGCAGGGCAAAACTCGACAGTTCTGGATAAAAGATGGAGCCATACTCACAACTGGTAATCGCCTCTATGTTCCAAGAACTTCTGGTTTGAGGAAAGAACTTTTGAGAGAATGCCATGACACCCATTGGGCGGGACATCCCGGTTGGAGACGAATACTTGCATTGCTAGAAAGGGGGTACTATTGGCCGCAGATACATGAGGATGTAATGGCCTATGTTCGAACATGTCTTACTTGCCAGCAAGATAAGGTTGAAAGAGATCGACCTGTAGGTTTACTAGAGCCCTTGTCTGTTCCAACTCGTCCTTGGGAAAGTGTTTCCATGGACTTCATTACTGGGTTACCGAAGGTGGAGGATTTCAGGTGTATCCTTGTAGTTGTTGACCGATTCTCAAAGTATGTGACCTTTGTGCCGATCGGACTGACTTGCACAGCCGAAGATACGACGCAATTGTTCCTCAAGCATGTAGTGAAGTATTGGGGACTGCCCGAAAACATTGTTAGCGACCGTGATGCTCGCTTCACAGGAAAGTTCTGGAAGGAGTTGTTCAAGCTCTTGGGATCCAAACTTAATATGTCGACAAGTCAACATCCCCAATCTGACGGACAGACTGAGCGCTTTAACTCTATGCTCGAAGAATACCTTCGTCATTTTGTAAGTGCAAATCAGAAAAATTGGGTGGGACTACTTGATGTTGCACAATTCTGCTTCAACTTACAAAAGAGCTCAGCTACTCATTCCAGCCCCTTTCAGTTAGTCACTGGTCAGCAACCATTAACACCATATATAGTACTTACCGGGGAGAAAAATATTGAAGTTGCTCGAGCCTATATTGAGAAAGCCTCCCGTCACATGAAGAAATGGCCCGACAAGAAACGACGGATTGATCCTTTTGAAGTCGGGGACTTGGTATTGGTGAAGCTAGATATGTTCAACAAGTATAAACGAACAGCTAGATCACACAACAATCTGTTTCGCAAGTATGAGGGACCGATACAGATTATTGAGAAAGTGGGCAAGGTCTCCTATCGCGTCAAGTTACCACATTGGCTCCGTTTCACCCATCATGTTTTCCATGCAAGTAACTTGAAGTCCTACCATGCAGATGCCACTGATCTCACAAGAAATGTATCTGCCCGAGCATTACCTAAGCATCCTACTAAGCCAGATCGAGAAGTGGAAGAAATCTTAGTTAACCGCCTCATCAACAACACAGGCTCGGGTAGCGAGTATTTGGTCCAGTGGCAGGATGAGCCTCCTTCAGAAATCAGTTGGAAGCCAGTCGAGCATCTGCTGCCTTACCTCTCAAAGCTGGAAGAGTACTTGGAAAAGTTCGCTGCGAGGGCGTCAGCGAATTGAGTGTGGGAGAGTGTCAGGACTAGTACTGTTGGTCAGGGAAATCAACGTCAGAGGCCTTTTAAGACTTTCCTAATGGTCTCAAAACTCAATGTTCCCTTTTGAAAAGTGCCCAAATGCTTAGCATCTATATTATAGGGGGAAAGTTTGAGCTATTGACTGTGAGGACGAGTTGCCTTCATTGCATAATCGGGCCAGACTGTACCGCTAACATTTCTATTGTTTTCTTTGCCTTGCTTTTCAACTTCAAACTTGTATTTCCATCGATCGTTAGCATCGAACTAGTCTTGAGCAACGTCCTTTCGAACGTTCCTCCCCATTGTAATCTATTGAATGTTAATGAAAGCTTTTGCTGACTATTGTGCATCATTATATTGTCTACAGATTGATATTGTGCATTCTCAAGCTAATATTTGTGCCCGTTGAAGTAACTACTCATAGGCTTACTAGTGAATTGGATAGCTAGTGCCGCACGGATTGCTAGTCCGTGACACACATGCTAGTCTAAAGGTAATATATAAAAGGTTATTGTGGATGAGAATTTGCTTCTACAACATTAACAACTATGTAATTTTAAGCAATGACTTTTAGCTTTTAGAAACAATTCATTTTAGCTAAGCAATGAATTTATCCATATCCAAAACCTTTAAGTCCATCACCATGGAAACTTAAGTAGAGTTGAGTTGTGTGTTTGTAAGTTTCAAAATTTTCAATATTGCATGTTAAATTTTCAATCCAAGATTTAGTACATGTTCATCCCATCCCGTCCTGAACCCATTTGGGATGGGACAAGGTCGGATAAGGTTTATCCCGTCCCGATCCCGAATAAAAAGGATGAGGTCCTCCCCGTCCCATCCCATCTTGTGCCCATCCTACCCTCTCGTACTGTTCTCCTTTTTTTTCTTCTATCTAGGGGTGGGCATCCCATCCCGCGATCCCGTTCCCGTTCCCGTCCCGATTCCGATTCCGATTCCGTCCTGTCCCGTCCCGATTTTTCCGGGTCTTAATGGGATTGAATAATTTCATCCCGATCCCATCCCTTCCCGATCTAGAATGGGATGGGATGGGATGAAGATTTTCAATCCCGCCAATCCCGTCCCGAACTAATTTATTAATATTAATTATTAATATTTTTATTTAATTATTTATTTTAGAATTGTGGAATTGCGCGAAGTTCTTGGTAAGTGTCAATCATTAGGATATACCATATAGTAACCTTATAATACTAATGCTTTCTTAGTATGTGTGAAGTAAAAGGCATAAGTGTCAACTGTTACACCTATGCCTTCTATAGTATTGTGTAGCATGTATGTAATCTGATTTAATTAGTGTCTTTTTTTTATTTAGCAAAAGAAAATGTGTATACTTGTTCAAGCATCTCGACTGAAATACCTATAAATGGTACTTTCCAAATAAACAGTATTGTCACTTGTTTTGCTGATCTTGTTGTGTTTGTGAACGAATTTAAGTGGGAACTTGGATTTGAATCCATTAAATTAGACCCTTAGCTATGATCAAATCATAACCATCACAATTGTCGTCCAAAAAAAAATTATATATGATTAGCACGTTGATCCCGTCCCGTCCCGAACCCGTTTGGGATGGGACGAGGTCGGGATGGGGTTTTTCCCATCCCGTCCCGTCCCGATCCCGTATGAACGGGATGGGATAGGGATGGGTATATCTCGTCCCATCCCGTCCCGTGCCCACCCCTACTTCTATCCATTGAAAACTTAAAAAGATATCTAAGCTTCGGCTGAGGTAGCTGAATAGTTTTCCTAAGCAAATGTTACCCACAACTGGCTCTTCATCCTCAATCCTTCATTCTTTAATGATTTCACATTACAAACATAACATGTTGAGAAACTAATGAAATGGTATATACTACGACATCAGTTGGTTCATCTTGTTCATTATGGGTTTCAACGTTGATGGTTTAGCCGAGTTGTGTTTGCATTTTCAAAGAGTTGCACGAGAGACCACCTTAGGTGGCAGACTTCACTTTCTTACTGCACATATATCTAATTCCTTGGAATGTTCATGTTGTATTTTCATTTATATGTATATCTTCATCAAGATTATCACTTTGTTTTCATTGAGATACGAGTTTTGAGCATTTTGGTCATTACGTATTTTATAGATGACTTGAGTAGGTCAATGTGTTTGACTTAACAATCAAAAACTTTATAATGGGGATTAGACTGGTATACAAAAACTTTTGGAGGTCAAGGAAGAATAGACCTACAAATGGTGCATTGTCTTATTTCCATATCCTTCCCTCCCATCGCTCGTTTTCTTCTTCTTCCTTTCTTCTCCATCTATTGTAGAGTGTATTTGCTAGATTTTGATCATCTTATTATATTTTCTTATTCAAAGTGAAAATCGTTGAAGCGTGAGAAAGCCCACCGAAACTGTGGTGGATATAAAGCTCCCAAGAGGCAGGGCGAAACCCCTTCTACTACCGATAAGAGGTCAGTAAACCCTTCTTAGTGCTTAATCGTCACATATATTGGAACTATGCTTCATCTTGCACACTCTCAATTTATTATCTACAACCCCATCTTGGTTTTTATGCAAATTCATCAATTTCACACCCTCTATTATGTAAAAAGTTTTGATTTTGGAATTAAAGGTGTTGCCTTCTGAAGGAAATGTTGAGTTCTTGAAAGACCCATTAAACATATTTGTCAATTGAAAGACCTACTTAAACATAGGCAACAACTACTCCACACCACAAAAACGCTTTCTTACACCACCATTGAGTTTGTTTGTTTGCTTGTTTCAGTTTTTTTTTTTAATATATTTTTGTTACTCACACTACCAATAAATATGTATAACCTAACAGAGAAACCCAAACTCAAAATGAAACAAATGCAAAATATGGTAATTTTTGACCAATTTAAACCCTCAATTGAGATCGATTCAAAAGGTCATTAAAACACGAAAATTGTAGTACTATGATTATCTAATTAACACAACTTGAATCACTTGAAAATGTTTGAAATGGGCAAGTTATAGTCATTTTATTAAGTCGCACAAATTTATCTCGCAATAAAAATGGGTGTTCCTGACTTTTGGCCAATTTATATACTTGATCGAGATCGATTCTCTAGCTCATAAAAACAAAAATTGTATTAATCCGAGCTATCTAATAGAAAAAACTTGAATCACTTGAAAATGTTTTGAAATGAGCAAGTTATGGTCATTTTACTAAAGTCACGGAAATATGTCTCGCAATGAAAACATGATAGTGTCTCTTACTTTTGGCCAACTTATGTACTAGATCGACACTGATTCTCAAGTTGATCAAAACACAAAATTTTTAGTACTCTGAGTTATCTAATAAACACATCTTGAAATACTTTAAAATGTTTTGAAATGAGAAAGTTATAATCATTTTTCTAAAGTCGTGTAAATCTGTCTTGCAATGAAAACGAGATAGTGCCTATGACTTTCGGCCAATTTATGTGCTCGATCGAGACCGATTCTAAAGTTTATCAAAACATACAAAATTATATTACTCTGAGTTATCTAATAAAAACAATTTGAATCACTTTAAAATGTTTTTAAATGAGAAAGTTATAGTCATTTTACTAAAGTCATGCAAATCTGTCCGAAAAAAATTGCTGAAAATTTTCTGTTCGCCCAGAACAATTCGGGTTTTTATCGTTTGCCCAGATCAAGTTTTGCATTGTCTCAAGCGAACAATAGTTGTTTTTTGTGATTTCTGAATTTTTTTTTGAATTTTACTATGTTTTTTTAATTTTCAGAAGTTTCCATTAGATTATTATTTTTTTTGAAATTTGTTGGGGAAGTTGCGATTTGGGATTCGATTTTTTAAGGGTTTTGATTTTGAGGGAGAGGGAATATATTTGAATGTGGGTGGGAGAGGGAAAAGATTGGAACGGAGATGGATGAATCGCATTTCGATTTGAATGGGGAGGGAAAAAATATTGATTTTTTTGTTTATATATGTGGTGTGAAAAAGAAAATAAATTGTGTGAGTGAGTAGAATGGTGTGAAAAAATATTTTATGGTGGCGTGGAGCAGTCGCTGCCTTATCAGTGTTCAATTGAAAGACCCGCTTCTCTCCTCTCCTTAAGTTCTCGCCGCTATTGTTCTCCAACTTCCTCTACTCTTCGCCACTGCCACATCCCTCTCTTCTTCTCTTCTCCTCCCTCTTTCTCGGTCGTTAGTCCCTCCTCTCATCGACGCCACCCCCCCTCGTCTTTCCCTTCCTCATCCAAAGTGAAGTGAGATTGGGTACTGTTGATTTGTTGACGTTTTGATCAGGATTTCATGGATTCTCGAAGGAATTAAAGGAGTTTACGTGAGTGAATGACGATTTTAGATCGGGCTGTTGTGTGGATTCTTGGTGCTGTATAGAAGTATTGAAGTGACGTATGAGGTAGGATTTCTGTGTTTGTTTTTTTTTTGTTTTTGTTTTTGTTTTTTTTTTCTTCTAGGTTATGGTTTTCTGAGTTAAAGTGTAAAATGTTGCAATTTGATGTGTTATGTGTTAATTGTTGCATAATTTACAAAAAAAAAAAAAAACATGGTTATGAGAAGAACACTGTGCTTATTAGATCTGTAAATTTTCATGAATTTAAAGTTTCTTAATTTTTTTATCCAGTTAAATGGGGAAGTAGTTTTTCATATTGATTCTGGAGTAATTAGTTTTTTATTCACCAAGTTAAGGAGGGACTTGCTGGGTGAATAGCTAAATTGGTGAATTGCTTGGTACTTTGGGTCTTGATTTAATAGTTCAGGTTTCATCGTTTTTGGATTTCGATTTAGATTTCCTCCCAATTGATACATATCTTGCCGACATTAGCTTAGTTCACACATGCACGACAAGGAACTTGAGCTTTAGAATGTACATATTTTTCTTAACTTCACGGAAAGAAAGAAAAAAAAAGGACTCCAAGCAAGCATGGTCTTCTTTAATCCTTTATGTGTTTACTTATCTAGCTGGTATTTCTTTATAATTTAGTTTTCCTAATGATGAGTTGATTAGTTTTTTATTGTCACAACTTGCACTCAACTATGGGGTTGGAAACAAACATGATGAATGTCGAAGGCACGACCCAAAGGCTAGGGTGGCATGTCACTGTACCTGTGTCAATGACACGGGACCTTGTAGACTTGTAGCGGGATGTATTTGCATTCACTTTGATTCACTATGTTATTGACACGGGACCTTGTAGACTTGTAGCGGGATGTATTTGCATTCACTTTGATTCACTATGTTTTGTGTTGCTTTAACTTCAATTGGTATTTTGGAAGTATTTTTCAAGAGTGAATGATTTGGGCCTACTTCATTATGACTCGCAATTTGCTGTTTTTGGTAAATTTATTTTAATACAATCATTATTTTGACTATATAGTGAATAACAAAGAAATTTTTCATAGCTTGATTTGCTATCTTTCATCATAGATTGATTTGCTATCTTTCATCATTTGAAACATTTACTAAACAATTAAACTATGCAATTTGTTTTTGCAGCTGTTGCAATCTAGCTCGTCGTGGTGTATACATTATTGCAAGGCTATAAAGTTGCAGTAGGAGCGAAATTTGCAGAATTCAGTTTCAGTGGATGTCAAGGTAGGTAACCACCACAATTGTAGGTAGAAAGAGCAAAGGCTTAAAAGTTGCACCCATTCAAACTTTTCTTGACTATGTTAGGACCTACTTCTCTTATCCCTCGTCAAACGAAAATTTTGTTCTCTTCTCTATCCCTTTTCCATTCCCTCCCACCCTTTGATCTCAAACACACACAACAGCAATCTCGCCCTTCCTCTAACAATCACAGCTATGTTGAGGCTTTTGTGAAAAATCGTTGTAAATCAGGGAACCTAGAGATAAATGAAGCGCTAGGATTGTTTGATTATATGATTCAGATGCGACCCTTTCCTTCCATTTTCTCTTTTACTCAACTATTAGGAGCAATTGTCAAGATGAAACACTATTCCACAGTCTTCTTTCTGACTAAAACAATGGATTGTGTTGGGATTGCACCAAATGTAGTTACCCATAACATACTAATCAATTGTTACTGCCACATTGGCCGTGTCGATTTTGGTTTTGCCGTTTTTGGCAACGTCTTGAAGCATGCATTTGAACCCAATCCTGTTACTCTCAATACTTTGCTTAAGGGATTGTGCATGGATGGTAATGTGAAAGAGGTAATGGATTTGTTTAACAAAATAGTGGGGAATGGGTACCCATACAATGAATTCACTTATGGTATAGTAATTGACAAGCTTTGCAAATTTGGGGATAGTGATGCTGCTCTTAGGTTGATGAAGGCGATGGGTGAGCAAAAGTGTAAGCCTAATGTAACAGTGTATAGTACAATCATTGATAGTCTTTGCAAGAACGGGCGGGTGAAAGAAGCCTTGACTTTATTTGATGAAATGATTGGCAGAAGAGTTTTTCCAAATGTTGTCACATATAGTTCTTTGATTCATGGGTTATGTAGTCTAGGTTATTGGATGGAAGCTACAAGATTGTTCAATGAAATGTTGGGTCATGGGATCTCGCCTGATGTAAGAATATATAATATTTTGATGGACGCTATTTGCAAAAAAGGGATGGTTAGGGAAGCAACTGAGTTTTTGAAGATGATGATTGATAGAGGTGATAAGCCCAACATAGTGACTTACAATTCTTTGATGGATGGATATTGCTTGCAAGGTAATATGGATGAGGCTGTAAAAGTATTTGATTCAATGCCGGATAGGGGTCATGTGCCTGATGTCTTTAGCTATAGCATTTTGATTAGTGGGTATTGTAAGGTTAATAGATTGGATGAGGCCACTTGCCTTTTTAGAAATATGAGCGAGAAGGGATTGGTACCTAATACTATAACTTACACCTCTCTCATAGGTGGGTTATGCAAGGCTGGGAGAGTTTATGCTGCACAAGAGCTTTTTAAAGATATGCAACTTCATGGGAGAAGTCCAGATCTCTTCACCTATAACATATTAATGAATGGGCTATGCACAAATGGTTTTTTTGCTGAGGCAAATAATTTATATCATTTGATGGAAGACACAGGAGTTGAAGCTGATATAACGATTTATAGTCTCGTCATTGACAGTTTGTGCAAAATGGGAGATCTAGAGAAGGCAAAGAAATTGTTTTGCGAACTTTATTCCAAAGGTTTGAAACTCGACACACAAACATATACTATAATGATCAATGGTTTTATTAAGGAGGGGATTCTAAACGAAGCTGAGGATTTGTTCACAAAGATGGAAGAAAATTGTTGCTCTCCAGATGATGTAACATTCAATACGATGGTCCGTGGATATCTCCAAAAAAGTGATATCTCCAAAGCAGTGCAGCTTTTGAATGAAATGGTTGAGAGGGGTTTCCTACCGGACGCCTACACCACATCCATTATACGCAATTTACTTTTGGAGGATGATTCAAATTACAAGTGCATGGAGATGTTTCATAGATTCTTGCTGAAAGACCGAGTTAATGGTAATATGTTTTAATTCAACCAAACATATTGTAGTTAAGTTGTACCTAGTTTGTATATTTAATTTGCTTATTTATTACAGTGTCAAGGCCTATCACAGAGGAATGAGAAAAACAGCATATTAATTCTGCAACCATTGATTAAAAGGTCAGAGTTCCAGAAACATATTGCAACTGGACTGTTCACCAGCTATAGGGAGCAAATGAACCCTGACTGTCCATGGTATAAGTATTGGCCTGCTAAGAGTGGTTATCTCGACTTGATAGCTGCTACAGAAGTTGTACCAGACTGTTTTATGTGTAGGTCAGTTTTGTATTCCCCAATGATCTAATTTTCCCATGTTTTTATGTTTTATACATTTATGTCATAATTAAAATCTGATATAATTCTCTTTCTGAAGGTGCTTGCCAAACTGGAAATATCATTGCCATTGTTGAGATGGGGTCACTTGCCAAGAAGATTGATGATTCCCTGACTGTAGTTTAGGTTGTTTGCTTGGAATCAAACTATTTTCGATTGGTACGTTGATTTATAGCAGTCTAGCATCACCCTTGCTCAGTTGTTGGTTCTTTGTGGAATAGGGAATTATTCCCTGAAACAATGATGTCTTCCTTGAAATGCAGGTACCCCATGGAAACATTGACGTCTTGCCAAGAAGTTGGGTTGTTCATCAAGATAGAGAATATGCTTGTCATATCAGGTTAGAACTAAAACTACTTGTACACCATGCTAAGATGCTAGTTACAGCAATGCTGTTCAGAACGGATTCATGTTTTTTTATTCACTACAACAAAACATGTCTTTAATGACATATATTTAATATCATATTGTAGAGAATGTTATAAATATAGTTGGATTTGATGGTTTTTTTTAATACAAATGCTATGATAAAAAAGAGCTCATAACATTTTTGTGCAAATGCTATTACATAATACCCAGCCAAGGTTACGTGTTCGAGTCCCCACATCCATAACATTTTGTGCAAATGCTATTATATGATGATACCCAAGCCAAGGTTACTTGTTCGAGTCCCCACATCCTCTCTTTGTTAGTTTCTTTTTTTAATTATCATTATTTTTAATCTTTCAATTTTTTCACCTCTCTTCATTAAAACAAACCAAAAGGAGAGATCGAAAAAATTCGATGAAGACTCATAGAATCAATAAACCCTAGTTTTTAGAATTTGAGAGGAATCGAAGAATCATGTTGTTTATTTGCTGAAATTTCGAGACGAATCAATCGACATTTGAAGAGATCTGTCCGTCAACTTCCGGAGCAACTTCAATTTCATTGAGAACAACATTGAATCTCACCGATTCGAGACGTTCTCTCGATTTGATATTTGTTTTGTTCAATGACAGTTGAGTGTGGCTTGATTTCGTTCGTTTTCGTTTTTACAATTTTTTGCTTGAATCGGTTCACAATCTGAACTATGTTGAGAAGACCTATAAACTAATCAAGCTGAAAGATATGTTCAATACTATCTTTCTTCCTCTTTATTTAGTCGCTTCATGTTTATTCTGAAATGAAGAGTTAAAATAAGGTTAAAATAATGTTTTATCGAACCATCAAGATGTCTGACCCATTGACTTGAGGGTTCCTATCGTCAACAAACCTGCAGTCAACAATGAAGTGACAGTGAATGCATAGAATTCTCAAAATTAAGATAGTTTAATTTTCTCTTTGCAATTTTCCTATATATTGTGTGTTTTGCAGAGTTTGATTCATTGAACTTGAAAGTGACTTTCATACCATACGTACAGAATCTTAGAAGATGAAGAGGAGTGTTGTTGACTATGTTTATGCTTATAGTTTCCATATCAATGGAAAGTGCTTATGGGGAACCATCCAGATGTACATCAAGTATGACAATAGGACGATTCAACTAAAATGTTGTTTTAATTAGTTTGACTCCAATGGTTTTGTTTCCCCAACATTCGTAGTTCATGTATTGTTAATTTGTTTTTATTTATTTTTGAATCAATATAATACCATGTTTATAATAATAGTTGTTTTTATCTTTTTTTGCAGGTTACCCTTCACATTTAATTAAAATTTGTAGAGGTACTTGTGCTTGCAGCTCTGATCCAACGAAGGGTTGTACTTGTTGCAAAGACTTCCAATTTGTTGAATTTTCTGGTGAATTCGTCGCTTCCCAATGTGATCGAGGATACTGTGAGGAGTTGTTTATCTCCGTTGATTAAAGAGTTACTTTCTTCGGGGATGAATGGAAATAGAGGGTTTGGAAGTATATGTTTGAGTCCATAGCCATTGAGTTTTGGGGGAAATTCAGGGGTGATGAGTTTGTCGAGTGGGAATGGGAATGTGATGGATGACAAGTGGAGAAAGCAACAGATTTTGGAGTTGGAGGTGTATGCTAAGAGGATGGAATTAGTGCAGGAACATATTAAGTTAGCATTGGAGGAGCTTAGATTGTCGGGAGGTAGATAGGGGTCTGCATCGGCCAGCATCTATTTACTGGCAAGTTGTTAGGATCTGACTTTCTCTTATTGAATTCTGCAGTTTAGAATCAGTTCGTTCAGATATAAAGACAGAAATCAGAGAGAAGGAATTGGATTGGAGGCTTGAAGAATCAACAAAACAATTACTGAAACAAGAGTTGTAATAATGTTGCTGAACTTGCAATTGCAAGATCCAACACAGACTATGAGAAACAATTTGGTATGTATTGAATGAATGATAAAAGGCTATTCGAGAGGCCTTGGTCTCCTAGAGAGCTATTGCTCAAATGTACAACTTGTTTACACAATGAATGAATCCTAATTCTATTTCTATTCACTTATTTATAGTAATACCTCACAGAGGTCTTGACAAAGCAACTAACATCAATTTCTAACAAACTAACAGAGCACTCACAGAGCCCTTCTATTAAGCCATCTGCAACAACTTGCATTCTATTAAGCCAATTAACAGCACTTGCATTCTGTACAACACTTGCATTCTGTTAAGCATTCTATTAAGCCATCTTATTATTTCGCCTTGTGTATGTGAATCGTATAGAATTAGGATTCATTCACAAGTGTTTACAGTTATTTAGTTCTTAAGATAGAACGTAGTGGAGCTTGAATTTCTTTGTTTGTTCTTAAGATATGAAGTGGATCAAATGCTGGTGTTTTACTGGGGGGTTTTTTATAGTCATTTGAAGTTAAATGTATATTGAGGGATTTTTTTTGTTCTATTAATTTTTGTTTTCAAACTATGCTAATTAAATATTATGAAATTTTGGATTTGCTTGATGCAGTCTCCCCATCTACTTAACTATGCTCTGTAATATTGGTGAAGTGTCATACGTTCCACCTTTTCGAAAGTACATATATTCTTTGGATGTGATTATTCTAATAAGGGAAATTCTAAATGTCGAGGGAAAGAGCGAGGAAACCAGCGAGGAAAAGGAGGTGGCGGGGGGTGAACCGTTCACCCCCCTCGAGATGTGTGCCCATTTTTTTGGCGCGCGCATCTCGAGGGGGGTGAACGGTTCACCCCCCGCCACCTCCTTTTCCTCGCTGGTTTCCTCGCCCTTTCCCTCGACACATAGAATCACTCTTCTAATAATCAGTCCCATGCTAATTACATACATATGACTTTAATTATGATGCTTGTTCTTCTAGTAATTGACATAATTATTGAAAAAAATGGAAAAGAAAGAAAAGAGTTATCTTGCTATCTGCGATTTTTACAATCAAGGAAAAATGTTGTACTGAAGAGAAGGATTTGGTTACTTTGCAGGAGTACCCCGGATCTTCACACACAAAGAAAGCGCAGAAATCAACCCTATTGATCATATGCACTTCTCGAATGAAGACGATTCTTATGTGATGGAGTACATCAGAACTTCAAGAGTCAACATCAATATAAGACAATATTCTGATTGTAATTTTTTCTTATCCAAATTTTGATTAATTTACTAGAACTCGCCTTGTTGCCCTGGCCAACATATTGTCCATTGATTCACCTGTTGGTGCGGGGTCTTCCTATTCATAAACTCCCTATGATCTACTCAAAAATGGAGATAAGAGAACTGGTAGGACATTAGAACTCTTTGGGTTCTTCACGACTCATACACCCTCTACTGTGACACATCTCTAATTTTTTAGCAGTGTTATAACTTTCAATTATTTTGTTTCATCCCTGTATTTGCAGCAGAAGACTCGTTAATGTTTCTTCTAAACTGGTCTGAGCGATTCCTTCAATACAAAGGCAGGGATTTTTACATTGTTGGTGAAAGCTATGCAGGTAAATAAGGGATTTCAACATAAAAATCTATCTAATCCAGTGGAGAAACCTGTTTTTCGTACGCAAATTTCATGTAGTTCAGCTTAACCATTCTTCAACACTTTATAACTGTTGATGTCCTTGGACCAGGACATTACAATCCTCGGCTAGCTCAAGCTATTGTTAGGTATCAATTGTCACATTCAAAAACATCGATCAACCTCAAAGGATACATGGTATGAACTTTCTTGTAAGTTTCAGCATATAATGATTAATGAGAACATAGAAAACAATTGACTTGATCATCTGTGTTGTAGTGATTATGTTTTATATGGTTAATTTTCACTTGCCTCCTATGCTGTTAAGCTAACTAGTTGGCGTGAAGTTTGCTTATTGTTATACTTCAATCCTGGAGAAACTTGCTAAAAAAAAGTCCTCACTTCGTGATCATTGTCAAGATCTTTAAACCTATACAGCATGTCAGAGACTGTACTACAATAGAATGACTTGGTCAGTCAGTATGAAACTTTAAATCTTTGTAAATATAAGACTTCGATTAAACAACACTTTCCATAATTCAGATATCTTTTTTACCAAGCCAAAGCACAATATTTAGCCACAAGATAAATATCAGTACTAAAAAAAAACCATATACCATAAGAATGATCAAACAAAGTGGCTTGGTGTGGGGTTGGACGGTTAGATGATCACATCACATAGTCCAAGTCTTACAATGATCCAACTATAAATATAAATTCTCACCTTGTAAAAGTCTAAATTCCAAGTCAAGAGATTAGACTTACTAAAAACTGCATTAAGTATTTAGTTGGATGTGATAGAACTAAAGCTTATCACCTCAGAAGCTTTACTATAAATATGGACCTTAATCATCCTATTTTCTTCACCAATCTGACTCCAAACCAATTCAACCATTCCGTTTCTTTTCTCTAGTTAAACAAATTAAGAAATGGGTCTCAATGGGTTCACTGAGGAGCTAAGTTCTCCTGTCTCTGCGGAGAGAATGTTCAAGGCTTCCGTCCTTGATGCACACAACTTAGGTCCTAAACTTATGCCCGAGGTTGTAGTGAGTGGGGAAATTGTTGGTGATGGCGGAGTTGGAACTATCAAGCACTACACTTTCACTGATGGTTAGTTGTAATTCTGCTTTAAATCTCCTTCTCCGTATTCATGTATCATGCAACTTGCCAACATTTTCATAGTGAAGATTCAAATATGAAATCCATAGTAACTTTATCGCATATTCTTTGTCTTTCTGTTTGATTTATGATAATGATTAATGTATTCTATTGGTTGCAGCACTTCCCTTCAAGTTTGTGAAAGAGCGGGTTGATCTCCTAGACAAAGAGAAATTGGAATGCAAATACACCGTGATTGAAGGTGGAGGCGTAGGCGAGAAACTTGAATCTGCTGCAGTCCATATCAAGTTTGAAACTTCCAAGAATGGGGGATCCTTGTGCAAGATAGTCGCAGAGAACAAGCCCCTTAGTGGCGTTGAATACACCGAAGAAGACATCAATATGAACAAGAATGGAATAACAGGAATGTTCAAGGCATTTGAAGCCTACCTCATTGCAAACCCTGATGCCTATGCTTAGTTTTTGCTTGAGATAAGAGCAATATAGTGTGGCTGGCTACAAAAAAAGGAATGTTAATGCTTTCTCCTGTTTTTATTTTC
This sequence comes from Berberis vulgaris, assembly GCA_963556465.1. Classification (NCBI taxonomy): domain Eukaryota; kingdom Viridiplantae; phylum Streptophyta; class Magnoliopsida; order Ranunculales; family Berberidaceae; genus Berberis; species Berberis vulgaris. Next base: position 89,954,666 of record OY747126.1, read on the forward strand.
CCTACAAAAACGTTTCTGTAATTTGGTACTTGAGATTAAATAAGATGCCTTCCTTTTGAATGATAATTAAAAGTTGTTCTCGACTTGGACCAAGTTTTGGGGTATCTGATGTTCTCTTTATAATTACCCAATAAAATGAATTTTTTTTTTGAGGTCTAGTAGTGTGTGGAAGTAAAATATGGTGTAAAAATAATGAAAAAGGCAAGCAAAATAGGGGCATTGAACTGATTACAGGGTTTGTATTCTAAAATAGTGAGCTAATTTTGGATCTGATACTCGGAAATGTATGATTTATGCTCTTGAATTGTTTTATCAGTTTAAAACACAAACGTTGTATGTAGCATGCTCGAACATTTCACCATGCCAATTGCATAGCATAAAGTTCTTGGACTGCTGTCCAACAACAGATTGTTTTCACTCCTGTCATATGAACTACTAGGTTAGCATGCAATCACATAACTCGTATGGTTTAAGAATGGAAATGGTTCTTGGTCATCAAGTAGGGTGAGTTTCTTGGCCGAAGTGAAGATTGTTGGGAGACTGTTTATGGATAGAGGTAGCCATAAAAATTGGTGCTTGATTCTTCATTCGTTTTGTATGTCAGTGGAATGACTTGGTTAGTCAGTATGACTGTGGACTTTAAGAGTCTGTAGACATAAGACTGACTAATCTTCACTTTGAGATCATTTGAAGCCAGAAATATTATAAAACCTCTTAAATTACAAGTCAAGAGTGATCATATATGCTTGATAAAAAAATTTGTTCTTCTAGTAATTGACATAATTATTGAAAAAAATGGAAAAGAAAGAAAAGAGTTATCTTGCTATCTGCGATTTTTACAATCAAGGATACCCCCCCTTCCCTCGCTGTTTTCCTCGCCATTTCCCTCAGACAGTTAGATTTTTTGTTCTTCTAAACTGGTCTGAGCGATTCCTTCAGTACAAAGGCAAGGAAAAATGTTGTACTGAAGGGGATGGACACGCCCCCATCCCCCCCCCTTCCCTCCCCCCCTTCCCTCGCTGTTTTCCTCTCCATTTCCCTCAGACAGTTAGATTTTTTGTTGTACTAAACTGGTCTGAGCGATTCCTTCAGTACAAAGGCAGGGATTTTTACATTGTTGGTGAAAGCTATGCAGTTAAATAAGGGATTTCAACATACAAATCTATCTAATCTAGTGGAGAAACCTGTTTTTCGCATACGTACAAATTTCATGTAATTCACCTTTAACCATTCTTCAACACTTTATAATATAGAAAGTTGAATATTCTAATTATATATTAAAGAAACATATATATATATATATATATATATATATATATATGATATTTTAAATTCATATTTAGGTAATCTTCTATATTATGTAAATTGTTTCTTTTAAGACAAAAACCTTACCCCTATTAGAGATGAATCACACATAAAAATTAAAGTATTTCTTTTTACATGGCTACATGGTATCATAGCAGTCCACACCAAACTCGCAACCCATCCACAGCCGCAGGAAGCCTCACGAAGCCAGCCAGTCTGTCTCTCGCTGTTCCCCTGTCGCCAACGCTAGCCTGATCACAGCCCCGCTCCTCGCAATCAAACCAACGCCACAGACTATCACCATCAGCCCTTCGCAACCTCACAGTCCCATCGCCACCATCTCATCGTCTCTCTTCTGCAGCAAGAGACCCTAGCCTCCATCGCATCCCCCCATCTCTGTCACCTTCATCACATCCTCTCTCAAGATTCGAGCAAACCGAAAATTTCTTTGGACAACAATGGAGATTCTCTGAAATCTCCCAACTCGCTCGAATTTCTTGGCCTCCCAACCGACAAACTCTTTGTTGATTTCTTGAAAATCTTACCGATCGCAGCATCTCTTTGTATTGCCTCCACTGTTGGTCTCTCTGAAACCTTTCATCATATTGAGAAAACAAGCCCAACAGTCACCGGTTATCATCCCAAACGCACACAGATAGCAGAATCTGAAGAAGTGCTTCAAAGAGTAAGTAAAGGAGAAGACGAGGTGATCAGAAAAGATTTTTTTCTTCTTCTCAGTACCACCACGCGACAACCTTCTCACCTCTAGTTGGTGCAAACTAGTTCTGCATTATCTATGCACCAACTTGAAGGATGTACTATTTGAAACTGGGGAAGCTTTTGAGTAATCCATCTCGATAGTGTATCCTTAGGTTTTGCAGGGAAATTAAGTTTTGACGAAGAAAAAAAAAATTATACTATTTACAACCCAGTCATTAGTTGATTACATCATGCAATCTTCTTTTGCTACTGTAGCATAATCAGGTATGAATGATAAAGTTATTTCGAATAGTATATGGATAATTGATTCAGGTGCATCTGATCATATTACAAATGACCCTAACCTTGTGGTAAATCTTAGAGCTTTCTCTCAAAATATTGTCTCTACAGCGGATGGTACTCCAACTCTGGTTAGCGGTGAAGGTTTCATTGTGTTATCTGATACCCTAACTCTTGAATCCGTCTTAATTGTTCCATCATTATCTTATAATCTCTTGTCCGTCTGTCAAATTATTCAAACACTTGCATGTATTGTGACGTTTTATCCATCTTTCTGTGTGTTTCAGGACATTTTGACTCGGCAGATTCTTGGTTATGGTGTTAGAAGGGAAAAATTGTACTACTTGGATCTGACAGAGATGGGAGAGAAACGCAAGAATCTTTTGGGGCAAGCTAATCAGGTCATTAGGGTTGATAAGGCGAAGGAGGTAGTATGGTTATGGCATCATCGTTTAGGACATCTGTATTTTCGTTATCTTAAGAAGTTGCAACCTCATTTATTTTCGGTTGTTAGTGATTCAGAATTTCATTGTGACATTTGTGAACTAGCCAAGAGTCACCGTATTTCATATTCGCTAAGTATTCATAGATGTCATGTTCCCTTTATGAAAATTCACTCCGATGTTTGGGGTCTTGCAAAAATTCCTTCTTTGTCTGGAGCTCGATATTATGTATCTTTTATTGATGATTGCACTCGGATGACCTGGGTGTCATTACTGAAACGAAAGAGTGAGGTATTTGGAAGGTTTACTGATTTTTACAAAATGGTGGCTACACAATACCAACAATCCATCAGAGTGTTTCAATCTGACAATGGTGGAAAGTTTGTCAATGGCCCTATATCTGAATTTTGTCGATCAAATGGAATTCGTCATCAAACCTCCAATACTGATACTCCTCAACAGAATGGTTTAGCAGAACGAAAGAATAGGCAGTTGTTGGAAGTTGTTCGTGCTTCCCTGATTGGCATGAATATACCTCGATCCTATTGGGGTGAAGCAGTGAAGTCTGCGGTATATATTATCAACCGTACTCCCTCACGAGTAATTGAGTTCAAAAATCCTCATCAGAAGCTTCATACACTTTTATCTATACCATCTATGCCTAATTTGGAGCCCCGAGTGTTTGGGTGCACAACCTATGTCCACATACCAAAACCACACCGGAGCAAGCTTGATCCCCATGTGACGAAATGTATTTTTGTGGGTTATGCAGATTTTCAAAAAGGGTACAGGTGTTATGACCCGCTTACTGACAGAATGCATATATCTCTTGATGTCTCATTCCATGAATCTGAGCAATATTACTCAGGGGGAGTCTCCCAGTATTCCCTTCAAGGGGAAAACAATAGTGAAGGGAATCCTCGTTCTATTGATGTCTTTGAAGAATTGGAACACTTGGAGGAACAATTTGAAGTTCTTGTAACAGCATAAACTGTTCCCGCAGCAGCAACAAATGACTTGTCTCGAGAGATAGACACTTCCAATGGGCAGACAATTGACCACTTAGTTTCTAGCGATCAATTCCCTCATGAGACAGAAGAGAATGATCAAAATGTATCTGAAACTCATACACACGACATTTCCCCTTCTACATCAGCAATTGAAGATCTCGCCCAGAATGATCCACCTCAGGTATCTTTACCCTCTAATGAGTCTTTTGTGTTAGAAAGTGTTGAACCTAGAAAATCACAAAGGGTTACTAAGGGAGTTCCTCAAAAGCAATATGAACCAGACATCAAAGCCCAAGCTAAATACCCTATAGCTAACTTTATGTCTAACCGTAGGATTTCTGAGTCACATGCACTTGTTATTAATCAATTATCTACTATATCTATTCCTAGTAACGTGCAGGACGCATTGAATGATCCAAAATTGACAACAACAATGAATGAAGAATTGGAAGCTCTTCAGAAGAATGTCACTTGGGAGGTAGTAGACAAGCCTGTTGGAAAGAAAACTGTAGGATGTCGTTGGGTGTTTACTGTGAAGCTTAATGCAGATGGAACTATTGATAGATACAAAGCAAGATTAGTTGCCAAGGGATATACACAGCGCCATGGAATTGATTATGAGGAGACTTTCGCACCTGTGGTGAACATTAATACTATCCATATTTTACTTTCACTTACAGCAAATAAAGATTGGCCCTTGCACCAACTTGATGTGAAGAATGCATTTCTCAATGAAAATTTGGAGGAAAAAGTGTACATGGATATGCCTCCAGGCGTGAAGAATAACCCAAGAGACGCTGGTAAGGTGTGTAAATTGAAGAAGTCTTTGTATGGTCTGAAATAGTCTCCAAAAGCTTGGTTCGGAAGATTTTCAAAGTCCATGAGAGCTTTTGGATATAAACAAAGCAACTCTGACCATACCTTGTTTATCAAACACAAGAATGGTAATATTACAGCTCTAATTGTGTATGTTGATGACCATAAATGATTTGCAAAAGTATCTGTCGAGGGAATTTTAAATGAAGGATCTCGGGCAACTGAAGTATTTTCTGGGTATTGAAGTTGCAAGTTCAAAGAAAAAGATTTCACTTTCACAAAGGAAGTATGTTCTTGATTTGCTCACTGAAACAGGGATGTTAGACTGCAAACCAATAGAGACACCCATTGAGATGAATCATGGACTTCCTATTCTTCCTGATCAACTCCCTACTGATAAAGAGAGGTATCAACGCCTTGTAGGAAGATTAATTTATCTTTCTCATACTAGACTTGATACTGCTTATGCTGTGAGTGTTGTTAGTCAGTTTATGCATTGTCCTAGTGAAGAACATATGAATGCAATATTTCATATCTTGAAATATCTGAAGATGGCGCCTGGTAAGGGATTATTGTTTGAAAAAAATGAATTGGAAGTTGTTGGAGACACAGATGCGGATTGGGCTGGTGATAAAACGGATAGACCCTTTACATCAGGGTACTTCACTTTTGTTGGTGGGAACCTTGTAATTTGGCGTAGTAAAAAACAGAAAGTTGTTGCTAGATCAAGTGCAGAAGCTGAATTTCGAGGTATGGCACATGAAGTTTGTGAAATGTTGTGGATCCGTAATGTCCTGAAGGAATTGAGTTTCAAGCTACAAAGGCCTATGAATTTACATTGTGATAATACATCTGTCATTCAGATTGCACATAATCCAGTTCAGCATGATCAAATAAAGCATGTGGAGGTTGATCGCCATTTTATTAAAGAAAATATTGACAGGAAAGTTATTCGCTTTCCATTTGTAGCCTCAGAGGAGCAATTAGCTGATGTTTTAACTAAAGGGGTATTTCAGAAAGTGTTTGACAGCTCAGTTGACAAGTTGGGCATGATAGAAATCTATGCACCAACTTGAGGGGGAGTATAGAAAGCTATATATTCTAAATTCATATTTAGGATATTCTGAATTCATATTTAGGTAACCTAATTTCTATATTCTGTAAGATTGTTTCTTGTAAGATCAGAAACCCTATTGTATTTATACCTCTATTGGGGGATGAATCAAACACACAAAAATTGAATTATTTCTTTCTACATACAACTGTTGATGTCTTTGGACCAGGACATTACAATCCTTGGCTAGCTCAAGCTATTGTTAGGTATCAATTGTCACATTCGAAAACATCGATCAACCTCAAAGGATACATGGTATGAACTTTCTTGTAAGTTTCAATATATAATGATTAATGAGAACATAGAAAACAATTGATTTGATCATCTGTGTTGCAGGTTGGAAATGGTCTAAAAGATGATTATAACGATGAGCGGGGTGTTACTGAATACATGTGATCTGCTGGCCTGATCTCGGATCAAACCTCCAAGCTAAAGACTCTTCACTGTACCCATGTTTCTTCACATTGTTGTATGTTGGTAGGTGAGGCACTTTTTATGCCCATTGCTTATTGGTATTAGTTAATTAATTATTAATATTTATTTATTCAGATAACTATTATATCATGACATTCACAAATGTTATGTTGAGATTGCATTTTCATAGTGCTATGTCAAAAAGATAACATGGGCTACTATGACTTACACTCTAAATGCTATGGTACATTTTTCATAGCATTTTTGCAATGCCGTAAAAAGCTTGTTGTAGTGATTATGTTTTATATGGTTAATTTGCACTTGCCTCCTATGCTGTTAAGCTAACTAGTTGGCCAGAAGTTTGCTTATTGTTATACTTTGATCCTGGAGAAACTTACTAAAAAAAAGTCCTCACTTCTTGATCATTGTCAAGATCTTTAAACCTACAATAGAATGACTTGGTCAGTCAGTATGAAACTTTAAATCTTTGTAAATAGAAGACTTCGATTAAACAACACTTTCCATAATTCAGATATCTTTTTTACCAAGCCAAAGCACAATATTTAGCCACAAGATAAATATCAGTACTAAAAAAAAACCATTTACCATAAGAATGATCAAACAAAGTGGCTTGGTGTGGGGTTGGACAGTTAGATGATCACATCACATAGTACAAGTCTAAATTCCAAGTCAAGAGATCTAAATTCCAAGTCAAGAGATTAGACTAACTAATATTTAGTTGGATGTGATAGAACTAAAGCTTATCACCTCAGAAGCTTTGCTATAAATATGGACCTTACTCATCCTATTTTCTTCACCAATCTGACTCCAAACCAATTCAACCATTCCATTTACCATTCCATTTCTTTTCTCTAGTTAAACAAATTAAGAAATGGGTCTCAATGGGTTCACTGAGGAGCTAAGTTCTCCTGTCTCTGCAGAGAGAATGTTCAAGGCTTCCGTCCTTGATGCACACAACTTAGGTCCTAAACTTATGCCCGAGGTTGTAGTGAGTGGGGAAATTGTTGGTGATGGCGGAGTTGGAACTATCAAGCACTACACTTTCACTGATGGTTAGTTGTAATTCTGCTTTAAATCTCCGTCTCCGTATTCATGTATTATGCAACTTGCCAACATTTTCATAGTGAAGATTCAAATATGATATCCATAGTAACTTTATCGCATATTCTTTGTCTTTCTGTTTGATTTATGATAATGATTAATGTATTCTATTTGTTGCAGCACTTCCCTTCAAGTTTGTGAAAGAGCGGGTTGATCTCCTAGACAAAGAGAAATTGGAATGCAAATACACTGTGATTGAAGGTGGAGGCGTAGGCGAGAAACTTGAATCTGCTGCAGTCCATATCAAGTTTGAAACTTCCAAGAATGGGGGATCCTTGTGCAAGATAGTCGCAGAGAACAAGCCCCTTAGTGGCGTTGAATACACCGAAGAAGACATCAATATGAACAAGAATGGAATAACAGGAATGTTCAAGGCATTCGAAGCCTACCTCATTGCAAACCCTGATGCCTATGCTTAGTTTTTGCTTGAGATAAGAGGCTGGCTACAAATAAAGGAATGTTAATGCTTTCTCCTGTTTTTATTTTCCCTACAAAAACGTCTCTGTAATTTGGTACTTGAGATTAAATAAGATGCCTTCCTTTTGAATGATAATTAAAAGTTGTTCTCGACTTGGACCAAGTTTTGGGGTATCTGATGTTCTCTTTTATAATTACCTAATAAAATGAATATTTTTTTTTTTCTTCAGGTTATTCTAACCAGCCTTTTTTGGTGGCATTTTTTTGGCCTTGTTTTGGTGTTTTTACACTTTTTGTCCATCCTCTTTAAAACACAACCACAAACATTATTTATATAAATGGTAGAAGTGTAAAAAAACCCAAACAATGCCAAAAAAAGGCCAGCAAATAAGACTGACTAGAATTTTTGCTAGTAGCGTGTGGAAGTAAAATATGGTGGATTCATTAGGAGCTTATATGGCCTTAAACATGGCAACAAAGTAAAAACGAGCTAACAGAAACAAGTTCTTCAGAAAAGTAAAAATAATGAAAAAGGCAAGCAAAATAGGGGGGCATTGAACTGATTACAGGTTTGTATTCTAAAATAGTGAGCTAATTTTGGATCTGATACTCGGAAATGTATGATTTATGCTCTTGAATTGTTTTATCAGTTTAAAACACAAACGTTGTATGTAGCATGCTCGAACATTTCACCATGCCAATTGCATAGCATAAAGTTCTTGGACTGCTGTCCAACAACAACAGATTGTTTTCACTCCTCTGTCATATGAACTACTAGGTTAGCATGCAATCACATAACGCGTAAGGTTTAAGAATTGAAATGGTTCTTAGGGTGAGTTTTAGTCCAAAGTGAAGATTGTTGGGAGACTGTTTATAGATAGAGCTAGCCATAAAAATTGGTGCTTGATTCTTCATTCGTTTTGTATGTCAGCAGAGACTATATTCTTCAGTGGAATGACTTGGTTAGTCAGTATGACTCTGGACTTTAAAAGTCTGTAGACATAAGACTATGACTAATCTTCACTTTGAGATCATTTGAAGCCAGAAATATTATAAAACCTCTTAAATTACAAGTCAAGAGTGATCAAATATGCTTGATAAAAAAAAATTAATTAATCTGTACTATATAATGTTAGCTCCCCCTACAGGAATATTTACGTGGATTTAGTCTTGATTTTTTGAATGTCCAAAATGCTCGCCCAACTCTCATATTTACCAAAATAATCAATAGTCAGGTGAATAGTGGCAAGGGGTATTTTGTCATTTTCCCTAACATCATTTAATTCAAGCCCTTGATTATTTACTCGAAGTCCTTAATTATTTGTAAATTATACATAAACAAAATTTTAAATAATAATTTTTACATATTATTACAAGGTTGTAATAAAATAAAATAAATATTAAACATTCGCACACAGACCGCGTGGACAACCTAGTAAAATGTAATCAATGCAGTAAAACACGTGCATATCACGTCCCTAACCTCTTATTATACAAAAGTGAAAAAGCAGAACACGAACAAGTATAGAAGAGGAGAGAGTTCCACATTCACAGATCTTCTTCAAAACCCAGTAAAAAAATGGCGTTGAGAGCTGCAATTTCTTCATTTTCACCTTGTCATCGCTGCAAACTTTTTTCATCTCAAATGGGTAATCTCGTTTCACGCTCTCTTTCTTCTTCTTCTTCTTCGTCGTGTGTTTCTTCTTCAGTTATTACATGTACAACCCCATATTCAGAAACTGTAAAAATTTCTTCTATATCTAACACCCCAGACAAGAAAACCCAACTAGAAGCCTTTGTGATTGATCAATGTCTCTCAAGGGATATCAGTCATGACGATGCAATGAGTTTCTTTGATAGATTAATTGCTTCAAAACCCATGCCTTCAATTTACAGTTTTAATCTTGTACTAAAAGCAATTTACGGAAAGAAGCGATTTGTAATGGTCATTTCGTTGTTTAGAATAATGGGTTTGGTTGGAATTGTTCCTGATAAGTTTACATTGACAATTTTGATTCATTGTTATTGCCAAAATGCTGGTGTTTTACTGGGGTTTTTTTTATAGTCATTTGAAGTTCAATGTATATTGAGGGGTTTTTTTTGTTCTATTAATCTTTGTTTTCAAACTATGCTAATTAAATATTATGAAATTCCGGATTTGCCTGATGCAGTCTTGATAGGCCCCCCTATACGATACACATACACTAGGAGAAAGAATAAGATGGTTTAACAGATTGTAAATGCTGTTAAGGACTTTCAGGAATGCTTAACAGAATGTGAGTGTTGTTAATGACCCTCAGGAATGCTCAACAGAATAAGTGCTCCAGTTGTTACTGATGTATATGTTGCAGATGTAATATGCAAAAAAATGTAGGTGCTAAGGTAGTTGCAGAGTGCTCTGTCAGATGGGGGACTAGAAGGGTTTTCAGTACTCTGTTAGTATACTCTGTTAGTGGTTAGAAGAATGCTCTGTTAGTTGCTTTGCAAAGACCTCTGTGAGGTACTAATATAAATAGGAGAATAGCAATAGAATTGGATTCATTGATTGTATAAACAAGTTGTACATCTGAGCATTAGCAAATGCTCTTTAGGAGATCAAGGCATCTCGAACAGCCTTTATCATTCATTTAGTTCCTATTACATTGTATTTCATTCTTTCTGAGTTGAACCTTGTAATTACAATTTCAGTATCATCAATACAATATCTACTTCAGCAATTGCTTGTTGAATCTTCAAGTCTTCCCTATATTTTCTTTCTTTGGTTTCTGTCTTCAATTTTGAGTGAACTGCCTCCCATCTGCAGAATTTCATAAAACAAAGTCAGATCATATCAACTTGGTATCAGAGCACTTCGATTCCTAGGATTGATGGCTGGGAAAGTTGTTGGTGCTAATGCAAGAATGGAAGTTATGGAAGAAACGATGACAAGTATGCAAGAAAAACTAGATTCTTTGAGTGGGGGTTTTCAAGAAGTGATGAACAGATTGGATCAGATCATAAAGGCACAACAAGACACTCAGAAGACTGCTTCTACTACAGTGAGGGAGCAAATTCCATCCATCAATGTGGAAACACAGAGTCCCAATGGTGGGATAGGTGGTTCTTCTTCACAAGGAGGACAGTTTGATCGGAAACCGAGAAGATTAGACATGCCCATTTTTTGAAGGCTCAAACCCTGATGGTTGGATACTCAAAGCTGAAAGATTTTCAATCTACATCGGTACTCGAATGTTGAAAAGATCGAAGCCACAGTTATATCGTTTGAAGCTGATGCGCTTCTTTGGTATCAATGGGAAAGTAAAAGACGTCCGATCTTGTTTTGGGAAGAGCTTAAGGGTTTATTGTTGAAGCAATTTCGAACCACTCGAGAAGGATCCCTCTGTGAACAATTTCTTGCTCTTAAGCAAGAAGGATCAGTGGCAGAGTACCGAAGGCAATTCGTCACCTTGGCGGCACCATTAGAGACACTCACTAAAGACATCTACCTGAGCAAGTTCATTAATGGTTTGAAACCCGCAATTCGGGCGGAGGTGAGGATGCTGGAGCCGGTTTCTTTGGGTCGGGCGATGGATCTTGCCCATCGGGTGGAGGAAAAACAGATTTTGTTAATGTCTTATAAGATGGGCTTTCAAAATAACCAAACTCGGCCCATGGTAGGGCAAAAACATTTTGGGTCCTATCCATTAGGGCATCACAAACCAACACATTCGAGAGATTTTGATAGAAATCCAGTGAATGACCTAAATCATCGCTTCTCCAGACCATTTCTCTCTAGAAACTTTGAGAGAAATTCGTCTGCAAGCAGAGAGTTCAAGAAGATGTCTGATGCAGAGTATCAAGCAAAATGCGATAAGGGTTTGTGCTTCAAATGTGACAAAAAATACTCACCGGGCCATCAGTGTAAGAGGAAGGAGGTGAGTATCCTTATTGCTCAAGAAGAAGATGAATCTGAAGAGGAAGATAATCAAAAGGGCAAGGAACAAAAAGAGTTAGAAATGGTCGAGATCAGCCAAGTCATTGAGGTCTCCCTAAGTTCAGTCATGGGACTCACAAACCCAAAGACCATGAAGATGGAAGGGGAGATCTTTGGTCAGTCAGTAGTGGTGTTGGTTGATAGCGGTGCGACTCATAATTTCATCTCTCAAAAATTAGTTGATCGAGTCAGGCTGCCAATCACGTCTACGAGGGTGTACGGGGTAACAATGGGATCAGGTGAATCGGTTCAAGGAAGTGGAATTTGTCAAAAAGTACAGTTGATGGTGCAAGGAGTCGAGATTGTGGAAGATTTTCTTCCACTAGGGCTCGGGAGTTCAGATGTCATACTAGGAATTCAGTGGCTTGAAACATTGGGGACGAATTCTGTTAACTGGAAAGATCAGGTTTTGCGTTTCAAGATGGGGTCGGATACAATTATTCTCAAGGGAGATCCATCCTTGGGACGGAGTTTAGTCTCTTTGAAGATAATGCTTCATACTATAAAACAAGAGGGACAGGGATTTCTGATAGAATTAGGAAATGTGGATGTGGTAGTGGAAGAGGTTTTAGAAGCTCCATCAGTGGTATCGGCAGTATTGGCTAGATATTCAGAGGTGTTTCATGAAGGCTCCAATCCAGTGAATGTCAGGCCGTATCGCTATCCCCAAATTCAGAAAAATGAGATCGAGAAATTAGTTGCAGAAATGTTGGAGGCGGGACTTATAAGGCCGAGTGTTTCCCCATTTTCGAGTCCGGTCTTGCTAGTGAAGAAGAAAGACAGTGGATGGCGATTTTGTGTTGATTATAGAGCCCTGAACAAGCAAACGGTACCAGATCGTTTTCCCATTCCAATTATAGAAGAGCTTCTGGATGAGCTTCACGGATCAATAATTTGTTCGAAGTTGGATCTTAAGGCCGGCTACCATCAGATTCGGGTACGGGAAGGGGATGCATCTAAAACCGCATTTCGTACTCATGAAGGGCACTATGATTTTTTGGTGATGTCATTTGGACTCACTAATGCTTCGGCCACCTTTCAGTCGCTGATGAACTCCATCTTTCGGCCGTATTTGCGTAAGTTCGTATTAGTTTTCTTCGACGATATTTTGGTTATAGTAAGGGGTTGGAAGAGCATGTGGAGCATCTTGATGTGGTGTTGGGGGTCTTACGGAAACAGACACTGTATGCGAACAAGAAGAAATGTGAGGTGTTTCAGGGTATTGAAGTTGCAAGGTCAAAGAAAATGATTTCACTTTCACAAAGGAAGTATGTTCTTGATTTGCTCGCTGAAACAAAGATGTTGGACTGCAAACCAATAGAGACACCCATTGAGATGAATCATGGACTTTCTATTCTTCCTGATCAAGTCCCTACTGATAAAGAGAGGTATCAACGCCTTGTAGGAAGGTTAATTTATATTTCTCATACTAGACCTGACATTGCTTATGCTGTGAGTGTTGTTAGTCAGTTTATGCATTGTCCTAGTGATGAACATATGAATGCAATCTTTCGTATCTTGAAATATCTGAAGATGGCGCCTGGTAAGGGATTATTGTTTGAAAAAAATGAATTGGAAGTTGTTGGATACACAGATGCGGATTGGGCTAGTGATAAAACTGATAGACCATCTACATCAGGGTACTTCACTTTTGTTGGTAGGAACTTTATAACTTGGCGTAGTAAAAAACAGAAAGTTGTTGCCAGATCAAGTGCAGAAGCTGAATTTCGAGGTATGACACATGAAGTTTTTGAAATGTTATAGATCCATAATGTCCTGAAGGAATTGGGTTTCAAGCTACAAAGGCCTATGGATTTACATTGTGATAATACATCTGTCATTCAGATTGCACATAATCCAGTTCAGCATGATCGAACAAAGCATGTGGAGGTTGACCCTATTGATATGCACTTCTCGAATGAAGACGATTCTTATGTGATGGAGTACATCAGAACTTCAAGAATCAACATCAATATAAGACAATATTCTGATTGTAATTTTTTCTTATCCAAATTTTGATTAATTTACTAGACCACAAGTGTTCCCCTTTGAACTGCAGGGGATACAGAACTACTTTCATTATTTATCCTAAAAACTGCAATCTTGAAGTTGAAATTTTGTAAGTTCACTTGCTATTTTATTGCACATTCTTTCATTTCATTTTTGAAGAGATGTTGGACTTGCTGACGATTTGTTTGGCTTCGGGGGCTCTGTTGGTAATCTAACTTCCCCAGGTATTAACACACAAAACAATTCAACTAAAATGGATACTCTGACAAGGTTCCTAGATTGACGGCTATGATTGGAATTGTCTCTGGCATGCTTGACAGGTGATCTCCATGCTTGATGCATCCACTCGCCTTGTTGCCCTGGCCAACATATTGTCCATTGATTCACCTGTTGGTGCGGGGTTTTCCTATTCAAAAACTCCCTATGATCTACTCAAAAATGGAGATAAGAGAACTGGTAGGACATTAGAACTCTTTGGGTTCTTCATGACTCATACACCCTATACTGTGACACATCTCTAATTTTTAGCAGTGTTATAACTTTCAATTATTTTGTTTCATCCCTGTATTTGCAGCGGAAGACTCGTTAATGTTTCTTCTAAACTGGTCTGAGCGATTCCTTCAATACAGAGGCAGGGATTTTACATTGTTGGTGAAAGCTATCCAGGTAAATAAGGGATTTCAACATAAAAATCTATCTAATCCAGTGGAGAAACCTGTTTTTCGTATACAAATTTCGTGTAGTTCAGCTTAACCATTCTTCAACACTTTATAACTGTTGATGTCTTTGGACCAGGACATTACAATCCACGGCTAGCTCAAGCTATTGTTAGGTATCAATTGTCACATTCAAAAACATCGATCAACCTCAAAGGATACATGGTATGAACTTTCTTGTAAGTTTCAGCATATAATGATTAATGAGAACATAGAAAACAATTGACTTGATCATCTGTGTTGTAGTGATTATGTTTTATATGGTTAATTTGTACTTGCCTCCTATGCTGTTAAGCTAACTAGTTGGCCAGAAGTTTGCTTATTGTTATACTTCGATCCTGGAGAAACTTGTTAAAAAAAAGTCCTCACTTCTTGATCATTGTCAAGATCTTTAAACCTACAATAGAATGACTTGGTCAGTCAGTATGAAACTTTAAATCTTTGTAAATAGAAGACTTCGATTAAACAACACTTTCCATAATTCAGATATCTTTTTTACCAAGCCAAAGCACAATATTTAGCCACAAGATAAATATCAGTACTAAAAAAAAACCATATACCATAAGAATGATCAAACAAAGTGGCTTGGTGTGGGGTTGGACAGTTATATGATCACATCACATAGTCCAAGTCTTACAATGATCCAACTATAAATATAAATTCTCACCTTGTAAAAGTCTAAATTCCAAGTCAAGAGATTAGACTTACTAGAAACTGCATTAAGTATTTAGTTGGATGTGATAGAACTAAAGCTTATCACCTCAGAAGCTTTACTATAAATATGGACCTTACTCATCCTATTTTCTTCACCAATCTGACTCCAAACCAATTCAACCATTCCATTTCTTTTCTCTAGTTAAACAAATTAAGAAATGGGTCTCAATGGGTTCACTGAGGAGCTAAGTTCTCCTGTCTCTGCGGAGAGAATGTTCAAGGCTTCTGTCCTTGATGCACACAACTTAGGTCCTAAACTTATGCCCGAGGTTGTAGTGAGTGGGGAAATTGTTGGTGATGGCGGAGTTGGAACTATCAAGCACTACACTTTCACTGATGGTTAGTTGTAATTCTGCTTTAAATCTCCGTCTCCGTATTCATGTATTATGCAACGTGCCAACATTTTCATAGTGAAGATTCAAATATGATATCCATAGTAACTTTATCACATATTCTTTGTCTTTCTGTTTGATTTATGATAATGATTAATGTATTCTATTGGTTGCAGCACTTCCCTTCAAGTTTGTGAAAGAGCGGGTTGATCTCCTAGACAAAGAGAAATTGGAATGCAAATACACCGTGATTGAAGGTGGAGGCGTAGGCGAGAAACTTGAATCTGCTGCAGTCCATATCAAGTTTGAAACTTCCGAGAATGGGGGATCCTTGTGCAAGATAGTCGCAGAGAACAAGCCCCTTAGTGGCGTTGAATACACCGAAGAAGACATCAATATGAACAAGAATGGAATAACAGGAATGTTCAAGGCATTCGAAGCCTACCTCGTTGCAAACCCTGATGCCTATGCTTAGTTTTTGCTTGAGATAAGAGGCTGGCTACAAAAAAAAGGAATGTTAATGCTTTCTCCTGTTTTTATTTTCCCTACAAAAACGTTTCTGTAATTTGGTGCTTGAGATTAAATAAGATGCCTTCCTTTTGAATGATAATTAAAAGTTGTTCTCGACTTGGACCAAGTTTTGGGGTATCTGATGTTCTCTTTATAATTACCCAATAAAATGGATTTTTTTTTTTGAGGTCTAGTAGTGTGTGGAAGTAAAATATGGTGTAAAAATAATGAAAAAGGCAAGCAAAATAGGGGCATTGAACTGATTACAGGGTTTGTATTCTAAAATAGTGAGCTAATTTTGGATCTGATACTCGGAAATGTATGATTTATGCTCTTGAATTGTTTTATCAGTTTAAAACAAAAACGTTGTATGTAGCATGCTCGAACATTTCACCATGCCAATTGCATAGCATAAAGTTCTTGGACTGCTGTCCAACAACAACAGATTGTTTTCACTCCTCTGTCATATGAAACTACTAGGTTAGCATGCAATCACATAACGCGTAAGGTTTAAGAATTGAAATGGTTCTTAGGGTGAGTTTCTTGGCCAAAGTGAAGATTGTTGGGAGACTGTTTATAGATAGAGGTAGCCATAAAAATTGGTGCTTGATTCTTCATTCGTTTTGTATGTCAGCAGAGACTATATTCTTCAGTGGAATGACTTGGTTAGTCAGTATGACTCTGGACTTTAAGAGTCTGTAGACATGAGATTCTGACTAATCTTCACTTTGAGATCATTTACAAGTCAAGAGTGATCAAATATGCTTGATAAAAAAATTTGTTCTTCTAGTAATTGACATAATTATTGAAAAAAATGGAAAAGAAAGAAAAGAGTTATCTTGCTATCTGCGATTTTTACAATCAAGGAAAAATGTTGTACTGAAGGGGATGGACCCCCCCCCCCCCCCCCCCTCCCTCGCTGTTTTCCTCGCCATTTCCCTCTACAGTTAGATTTTTTGTTCTTCTAAACTGGTCCGAGCGATTCCTTCAGTACAAAGGCAGGGATTTTTACATTGTTGGTGAAAGCTATGCAGGTAAATAAGGGATTTCAACATACAAATCTATCTAATCTAGTGGAGAAACCTGTTTTTCGTATACGTACAAATTTCATGTAATTCACCTTTAACCATTCTTCAACACTTTATAATATAGAAAGTTGTATATTCTAATTATATATATATATATATATATATATATATATATATATATATATAGAATATTTTAAATTCATATTATGTAGATTGTTTCTTTAAGACAAAAACCCTACCCCTATTAGAGATGAATCACACACAAAAATTAAAGTATTTCAGCAGGTTCACACCAAACTTGCAACCCATCCACAGCCGCAGGAAGCCTCACGAAGCCAGCCAGTCTCTCTCTCGCTGATCCCCCGTCGCCAACGCTAGCCTGATCACAACATTATTCGAACACTTGCATGTATTGTGACGTTTTATCCATCTTTCTGTGTGTTTCAGGACATTTTGACTCGGCAGATTCTTGGTTATGGTGTTAGAAGGGAAAAATTGTACTACTTGGATCTGACAGAGACGGGAGAGAAACGCAAGAATCTTTTGGGGCAAACTAATCAGGTCATTAGGGTCGATAAGGCGAAAGAGGTAGTATGGTTATGACATCGTCGTTTAGAACATCTGTCTTTTCGTTATCTTAAGAAGTTGCAACCTCATTTGTTTTCGGTTGTTAGTGATTCAGAATTTCATTGTGACATTTGTGAACTGGCCAAGAGCCACCGTATTCCATATTCGCCAAGTATTCATAGATGTCATGTTCCCTTTATGAAAATTCACTCCGATGTTTGGGGTCCTGCAAAAATTCCTTCTTTGTCTGGAGCTCGATATTATGTATCTTTTATCGATGATTGCACTCGGATGATTATTGAAACGAAAGAGTGAGGTATTTGGAAGGTTTACTGATTTTTACAAAATGGTGGCTACACAGTACCAACAATCCATCAGAGTGTTTCAATTTGACAATGGTGGAGAGTTTGTCAATGACCCTATATCTGAATTTTGCCGATTAAATGGAATTCATCATCAAACCTCTAATACTGATACTCCTCAACATAATGGTTTAGCAGAACGAAAGAATAGGCAATTGTTGAAAGTTGTTCGTGCTTCCCTGTTTGGCATGAATATACCTCGATCCTATTGGGGTGAAGCAGTGAAGTCTGCGGTATATATTATCAACCGTACTCCCTCACGAGTAATTGAGTTCAAGAATCCTGTAACGACCCGATCCGCACAGTAAGATATTGTCCGCTTTGGGCCCAACCGGCCCGCACGGCTTTAAAAGGCCTCTTTCAGAGTATGCACAGCAGACACTGGGCCCCTCTCTGGCCCTACTCATCCAGATATTGTCCTCTTTGGCCTATTGGGCAGCATTCCGCACCTCCCTCACCTCAAGGATTTGTTGCTTCCACCCACCTACTGGGGCTCCACAGGCCTCTTACTATGGGGATCCAACCTCGCACATATATAGCACATAACCATCCCGCACCCAGGAGATGTGGGACTATGATCCCCCTTGGTAGCTAGCCCAACCCCTCTTGGGATCCACGGGCCTATTGGGCTCCAACCCTCACCCTCACCCTCCCCCTCAGGTCCGCCCACACAAGGGTGTCACAGTCCACCCCCCTTAAGGCCCAACGTCCTCGTTGGCCACACAGGCACAACGTCCACGTTGCCCGAGGGCCCACCTCCACGTGGCACACTTCCGACTGGGTCAGGCTCTGATACCATTCTGTAACGACCCGATCCGCACAGTAAGATATTGTCCGCTTTGGGCCCAACCGCCCCGCACGGCTTTAAAAGGCCTCTTTCAGAGTATGCACAGCGGACACTGGGCCCCTCTCTGGCCCTACTCATCCAGATATTGTCCTCTTTGGCCTATTGGGCAGCATTCCGCACCTCCCTCACCTCAAGGATTTGTTGCTTCCACCCACCTATGGGGCTCCACAGGCCTCTTACTATGGGGATCCAACCTCGCACATATATAGCACATAACCATCCCGCACTCAGGCGATGTGGGACTATGATCCCCCTTGGTAGCTAGCCCAACCCCTCTTGGGATCCATGGGCCTATTGGGCTCCAACCCTCACCCTCACCCTCACCCTCCCCCTCAGGTCCGCCCACACAAGGGTGTCACAAATCCTCATCAGAAGTTTCATACACTTTTGTCCATCCCATCTATGCCTAATTTGGAGCCCCGAGTGTTTGGGTGCACAACCTATGTCCACATACCAAAATCACACCAGAGCAAGCTTGATCCCCGTGCGACGAAATGTATTTTTGTGGGTTATGCAGATTTCCAAAAAGGGTACAGGTGTTATGACTCACTCACTGACAGAATGCATATATATTTTGATGTCTCATTCCATGAATCTGAGCCATAAAGAGCTTGGTTCGAAAGATTTTCAAAGTCCATGAGAGTTTTTGGGTACAAACAAAGCAACTCTGACCATACATTGTTTATCAAACACAAGAATGGTAAGATTACAACTCTAATTGTATATGTTGATGACATGATCGTTACAGGAGATGATCCGAAAGAAATAAATGATTTGCAAAAGTATCTGTCGAAGGAATTTGAAATGAAGGATCACGGGCAACTGAAGTATTTTCTGGGTATTGAAGTTGCAAGGTCAAAGAAAAGGGATTTCACTTTCATAAAGGAAGTATGTTCTTGATTTGCTCGTTGAAACATGGATGTTGGACTGTAAACCAATAGAAACACCCATTGAGATGAATCACAGACTTGTTATTCTTCCTGATCAAGTCCCTACTGATAAAGAGATGTATCAACGCCTTGTAGGAATGTTAATTTATCTTTCTCATACTAGACCTGACATTGCTTTATGTTGTGAGTGTTGTTAGTCAGTTTATGCATTGTCCTAGTGAAGAACATATGAATGCAATCTTTCGCATCTTGAAATATCTGAAGATGGCGCCTGATAAGGGATTATTGTTTGAAAAAAATGAATTGGAAGTTGTTGGTTACACATATGCGGATTGGGCTGGTGATAAAACTGATAGACCCTCTACATCAGGGTACTTCACTTTTGTTGGTGGGAACCTTGTAACTTGGCGTAGTAAAAAACTGAAAGTTGTTACTAGGTCAAGTGTAGAAGCTGAATTTTGAGGTATGGCACATGAAGTTTGTGAAATGTTGTGGATCCGTAATGTCCTGAAGGAATTGAGTTTCAAGTTACAAAGGCCTATGAATTTACATTTTGATAATACATCCGTCATTCAGATTGCACATAATCCAGTTCAGCACGATTGAATAAAGCATGTGGAGGTTGACCGCCATTTTATTACAGAAAATATTGACAGGAAAGTTATTCGCTTTCCATTTGTAACCTCAGAGGAGCAATTAGCTGATGTTTTAACTAAAGGGGTATTTCAGAAAGTGTTTGACAGCTCAGTTGACAAGTTGGACATGATAGACATCTATGCACCAACTTGATGGGGAGTATAGAAAGTTGTATATTCTAATTATAGATTATAGAAACATATATATATTTATGATATTCTAAATTCATATTTAGGTAACCTAATTTCTATATTCTGTAAGATTGTTTCTTGTAAGACCAAAAATCCTATTGTATTTATACCCTTATTGAAGGATGAAACAAACACATAAAAATTGAAGTATTTTTTTCTACATATAACTGTTGATGTCTTTGGACCAGGACATTACAATCCTTGGCTAGCTCAAGCTATTGTTAGGTATCATTGTCACATTCGAAAACATCGATCAACCTCAAAGGATACATGGTATGAACTTTCTTGTAAGTTTCAATATATAATGATTAATGAGAACATAGAAAACAATTGACTTGATCATCTGTGTTGCAGGTTGGAAATGGTCTAAAAGATGATTATAACGATCAGCGGGGTGTTACCGAATACATGTGATCTGCTGGCCTGATCTCGGATCAAACCTCCAAGCTAAAGACTCTTCACTGTACCCATGTTTCTTCACATTGTTGTATGTTGGTAGGTGGGGCACTTTTTATGCCATTTGCTTGTTGGTATTGTTATTTGATTTTAGTCTATTGAATAAAATAATTATTCTTTTATTATTCATTTCAAATTTATAAAATTATCGTTGTTAACATTATTATTTATTGTATTTATATCATTATTAGTTAATTAATTATTAATATTTATTTATTTAGATAACTATCATATCATGGCATTTTAAAATGTCATGACATTCACAAATGTTATGTTAAGATTGCATTTTCATAGTGCTATGTCAAAAAGATAATAGTGAGCATTGAACTGATTACAGAAAGAGTGAGGTATTTGGAAGGTTTACTGATTTTTACAAAATGGTGGCTACACAATACCAACAATCCATCAGAGTGTTTCAATCTGACAATGGTGGAAAGTTTGTCAATGGCCCTATATCTGAATTTTGTCGATCAAATGGAATTCGTCATCAAACCTCCAATACTGATACTCCTCAACATAATGGTTTAGCAGAACGAAAGAATAGGCAGTTGTTGGAAGTTGTTCGTGCTTCCCTAATTGGCATGAATATACCTCGATCCTATTGGGGTGAAGCAGTGAAGTCTGCGGTATATATTATCAACCGTACTCCCTCACGAGTAATTGAGTTCAAAAATCCTCATCAGAAGCTTCATACACTTTTATCTATACCATCTATGCCTAATTTGGAGCCCCGAGTGTTTGGGTGCACAACCTATGTCCACATACCAAAACCACACCGGAGCAAGCTTGATTCCCATGTGACGAAATGTATTTTTGTGGGTTATGCAGATTTTCAAAAAGGGTACAGGTGTTATGACCCGCTTACTGACAGAATGCATATATCTCTTGATGTCTCATTCCATGAATCTGAGCCATATTACTCAGGGGGAGTCTCCCAGTATTCCCTTCAAGGGGAAAGCAATAGTGAAGGGAATCTTCGTTCTATTGATGTCTTTGAAGAATTGGAACACTTGGAGGAACAATTTGAAGTTCTTGTAACAGCATAAACTGTTTCCGCAGCAGCAGCAGATGACTTGTCTCGAGAGATAGACACTTCCAATGGGCAGACAATTGACCACTTAGTTTCTAGCGATCAATTCCCTCATGAGACAGAAGAGAATGATCAAAATGTATCTGAAACTCATACACACGACATTTCCCCTTCTACATCAGCAATTGAAGATCTCGCCCAGAATGATCCACCTCAGGTATCTTTACCCTCTAATGAGTCTTTTGTGTTAGAAAGTGTTGAACCTAGAAAATCACAAAGGGTTACTAAGGGAGTTCCTAAAAAGCAATATGACCAGACATCAAAGCCCAAGCTAAATACCCTATAGCTAACTTTATGTCTAACCGTAGGATTTCTGAGTCACATGCACTTGTTATTAATCAATTATCTACTATATCTATTCCTAGTAACGTGCAGGACGCATTGAATGATCCAAAATTGACAACAACAATGAATGAAGAATTGGAAGCTCTTCAGAAGAATGTCACTTGGGAGGTAGTAGACAAGTTTGTTGAAAAGAAGACTGTAGGATGTCGTTGGGTGTTTACTGTAAAGCTTAATGCAGATGGAACTATTGATAGATACAAAGCAAGATTAGTTGCCAAGGGATATACACAACGCCATGGAATTGATTATGATGAGACTTTCGCACCTGTGGCGAAGATTAATACTATCCGTATTTTACTTTCACTTGCAGCAAATAAAGATTGGCCCTTGCACCAACTTAATGTGAAGAATGCATTTTTCAATGGAAATTTGGAGAAAGAAGTGTACATGGATATGCTTCCAGGCGTGAAGAAGAACCCAAGAGACGCTGGTAAGGTGTGTAAATTGAAGAAGTCTTTGTATGGCCTGAAACAGTCTCCAAGAGCTTGGTTCGGAAGATTTTTGAAGTCCATGAGAGCTTTTGGGTACAAACAAAACAACTCTGACCATACCTTGTTTATCAAACACAAGAATGGTAAGATTGCAGCTCTAATTGTGTATGTTGATGACATGATCGTTACAGGAGATGATCCGAAAGAAATAAATGATTTGCAAAAGTATCTGTCGAAGGAATTTGAAATGAAGGATCTCGGGCAACTGAAGTATTTTCTGGGTATTGAAGTTGCAAGGTCAAAGAAAATGATTTCACTTTCACAAAGGAAGTATGTTCTTAATTTGCTCGCTGAAACAAGGATGTTGGACTGCAAACCAATAGAGACACCCATTGAGATGAATCATGGACTTGCTATTCTTCCTGATCAAGTCCCTACTGATAAAGAGAGGTATCAACGCCTTGTAGGAAGGTTAATTTATATTTCTCATACTAGACCTGACATTGCTTATGCTGTGAGTGTTGTTAGTCAGTTTATGCATTGTCCTAGTGATGAACATATGAATGCAATCTTTCGTATCTTGAAATATCTGAAGATGGCGCCTGGTAAGGGATTATTGTTTGAAAAAAATGAATTGGAAGTTGTTGGATACACAGATGCGGATTGGGCTGGTGATAAAACTGATAGACCTTCTACATCAGGGTACTTTTCTTTTGTTGGTGGGAACCTTATAACTTGGCGTAGTAAAAAACAGAAAGTTGTTGCTAGATCAAGTGCAGAAGCTGAATTTCGAGGTATGACACATGAAGTTTGTGAAATGTTATGGATCCATAATGTCCTGAAGGAATTGGGTTTCAAGCTACAAAGGCCTATGGATTTACATTGTGATAATACATCTGTCATTCAGATTGCACATAATCCAGTTCAGCATGATCGAACAAAGCATGTGGAGGTTGACCCTATTGATATGCACTTCTCGAATGAAGACGATTCTTATGTGATGGAGTACATCAGAACTTCAAGAATCAACATCAATATAAGACAATATTCTGATTGTAATTTTTTCTTATCCAAATTTTGATTAATTTACTAGACCACAAGTGTTCCCCTTTGAACTGCAGGGGATACAGAACTACTTTCATTATTTATCCTAAAAAACTGCAATCTTGAAGTTGAAATTTTGTAAGTTCACTTAATATTTTATTGCACATTCTTTCATTTCATTTTTGAAGAGATGTTGGACTTGCTGACGATTTGTTTGGCTTCGGGAGCTCTGTTGGTAATCTAACTTCCCCAGGTATCAACACACAAAACAATTCAACTAAAATGGATACTCTGACAAGGTTCCTAGATTGACGGCTATGATTGGAATTGTCTCTGGCATGCTTGACAGGTGATCTCCATGCTTGATGCATCCACTCGCCTTGTTGCCCTGGCCAACATATTGTCCATTGATTCACCTGTTGGTGCGGGGTTTTCCTATTCAAAAACTCCCTATGATCTACTCGAAAATGGAGATAAGAGAACTGGTAGGACATTAGAACTCTTTGGGTCCTTCATGACTCATACACCCTCTACTGTGACACATCTCCAATTTTTTAGCAGTGTTATAACTTTCAATTATTTTGTTTCATCCCTGTATTTGCAGCAGAAGACTCGTTAATGTTTCTTCTAAACTGGTCTGAGCGATTCCTTCAATACAAAGGCAGGGATTTTTACATTGTTGGTGAAAGCTATGCAGGTAAATAAGGGATTTCAACATAAAAATCTATCTAATCCAGTGGAGAAACCTGTTTTTCGTACGCAAATTTCATGTAGTTCAGCTTAACCATTCTTCAACACTTTATAACTGTTGATGTCTTTGGACCAGGACATTACAATCCTCGGCTCTCAAGCTATTGTTAGGTATCAATTGTCACATTCAAAAACATCGATCAACCTCAAAGGATACATGGTATGAACTTTCTTGTAAGTTTCAGCATATAATGATTAATGAGAACATAGAAAACAATTGACTTGATCATCTGTGTTGTAGTGATTATGTTTTATATGGTTAATTTGTGCTTTCCTCCTATGCTGTTAAGCTAACTAGTTGGCCTGAAGTTTGCTTATTGTTATACTTCGATCCTGGAGAAACTTGCTAAAAAAAAGTCCTCACTTCGTGATCATTGTCAAGATCTTTAAACCTACAATAGAATGACTTGGTCAGTCAGTATGAAACTTTAAATCTTTGTAAATAGAAGACTTCGATTAAACAACACTTTCCATAATTCAGATATCTTTTTTACCAAGCCAAAGCACAATATTTAGCCACAAGATAAATATCAGTACTAAAAAAAAACTATATACCATAAGAATGATCAAACAAAGTGGCTTGGTGTGGGGTTGGACAGTTAGATGATCACATCACATAGTACAAGTCTAAATTCCAAGTCAAGAGATCTAAATTCCAAGTCAAGAGATTAGACTTACTAGAAACTGCATTAAGTATTTAGTTGGATGTGATAGAACTAAAGCTTATCACCTCAGAAGCTTTGCTATAAATATGGACCTTACTCATCCTATTTTCTTCACCAATCTGACTCCAAACCAATTCAACCATTCCATTTCTTTTCTCTAGTTAAACAAATTAAGAAATGGGTCTCAATGGGTTCACTGAGGAGCTAAGTTCTCCTGTCTCTGCAGAGAGAATGTTCAAGGCTTCTGTCCTTGATGCACACAACTTAGGTCCTAAACTTATGCCCGAGGTTGTAGTGAGTGGGGAAATTGTTGGTGATGGCGGAGTTGGAACTATCAAGCACTACACTTTCACTGATGGTTAGTTGTAATTCTGCTTTAAATCTCCGTCTCCGTATTCATGTATTATGTAACTTGCCAACATTTTCATAGTGAAGATTCAAATATGATATCCATAGTAACTTTATCGTATTCTTTGTCTTTCTGTTTGATTTATGATAATGATTAATGTATTCTATTGGTTGCAGCACTTCCCTTCAAGTTTGTGAAAGAGCGGGTTGATCTCCTAGACAAAGAGAAATTGGAATGCAAATACACCGTGATTGAAGGTGGAGGCGTAGGCGAGAAACTTGAATCTGCTGCAGTCCATATCAAGTTTGAAACTTCCAAGAATGGGGGATCCTTGTGCAAGATAGTCGCAGAGAACAAGCCCCTTAGTGGCGTTGAATACACCGAAGAAGACATCAATATGAACAAGAATGGAATAACAGGAATGTTCAAGGCATTCGAAGCCTACCTCATTGCAAACCCTGATGCCTATGCTTAGTTTTTGCTTGATAAGAGGCTGGCTACAAATAAAGGAATATTAATGCTTTCTCCTGTTTTTATTTTCCCTACAAAAACGTCTCTGTAATTTGGTACTTGAGATTAAATAAGATGCCTTCCTTTTGAATGATAATTAAAAGTTGTTCTCGACTTGGACCAAGTTTTGGGGTATCTGATGTTCTCTTTTATAATTACCTAATAAAATGAATCTTATTTTTTTTTTCTTCAGGTTATTCTAGCCAGCCTTTTTTGGTGGCATTTTTTTGGCCTTGTTTTGGTGTTTTTACACTTTTTGTCCATCATCTTTAAAACACAACAACAAACATTATTTATATAAATGGTAGAAGTGTAAAAAAATCCGAACAATGCCAAAAAAAGGCCAGCAAACAAGACTGACTAGAATTTTTGCTAGTAGCGTGTGGAAGTAAAATATGGTGGATTCATTAGGAGCTTATATGGCCTTAAACATGGCAACAAAGTATTCTGACAAAAACGAGCTAACAGAAACAAGTTCTTCAGAAAAGTAAAAATAATGAAAAAGGCAAGCAAAATAGGGGGCCATTGAACTGATTACAGGTTTGTATTCTAAATAGTGAGCTAATTTTGGATCAGATACTCGGAAATGTATGATTTATGCTCTTGAATTGTTTTATCAGTTTAAAACACAAACGTTGTATGTAGCATGCTCGAATATTTCAGCATGCCAATTGCATAGCATAAAGTTCTTGGACTGCTGTCCAACAACATCAGATTGTTTTCACTCCTGTCATATGAACTACTAGGTTAGCATGCAATCACATAACGCGTAAGGTTTAAGAATTGAAATGTTTCTTAGGGTGAATTTCTTGGCCAAAGTGAAGATTGTTGGGAGACTGTTTATAGATAGAGCTAGCCATAAAAATTGGTGCTTGATTTTTCATTCGTTTTGTACGTCAGCAGAGACTATATTCTTCAGTGGAATGACTTGGTTAGTCAGTATGACTCTGGACTTTAAAAGTCTGTAGACTTAAGACTATGACTAATCTTAAATTACAAGTCAAGAGTGATCAAATATGCTTGATAAAAAAAATTAATTAATCTGTACTATATAATGTCAGCTCCCCTTACGGGAATATCTACGTGGATTTTGTCTTGATATTTTGAATGTCTAAAATGCTCGCCCAACTCTCATATTTACCAAAATAATCAGTAGTCAGGTGAATAGTGGCAAGGGGTATTTTGTCATTTTCCCTAACATCATTTATTTCAAGCCCTTGATTATTTACTCGAAGTCCTTAATTATCTGTAATAATCAATGTTGTAAAACACGTGCATATCACGTCCCTAACCTGTTATTATACAAAAGTGAAAAAGCAGAACACGAACAAGTATAGAAGAGGAGAGAGTTCCACATTCACAGATCTTCTTCAAAACCCAGTAAAAAAATGGCGTTGAGAGCTGCAATTTCTTCATTTTCACCTTGTCGTCGCTGCAAACTTTGTTCATCTCAAATGGGTAATCTCATTTCACGCTCTCTTTCTTCTTCTTCTTCTTCGTCGTGTGTTTCTTCTTCAGTTATTACATGTACAACCCCATATTCAGAAACTGTAAAAATTTCTTCTATATCTAACGCCCCAGACAAGAAAACCCAAGTAGAAGCCTTTGTGATTGATCAATGTCTCTCAAGGGATATCAGTCATGAAGATGCAATGAGTTTCTTTGATAGATTAATTGCTTCAAAACCCATGCCTTCAATTTACAGTTTTAATTTTGTACTAAAAGCAATTTACGGAAAGAAGCGATTTGTAATGGTCATTTCGTTGTTTAGAATAATGGGTTTGGTTGGAATTGTTCCTGATAAGTTTACATTGACAATTTTGATTCATTGTTATTGCCATGTGAAGTGGGTCGATGTCGGGTTTGCGGTTTTCGGGGATAGAATTAAGAGAGGTTTTAATCCAGATACTGTTGTTTTTACTTCTTTGATAAAGGGTTTGTGTGTGGAGGACAGGGTTGATGAATCAGTTAAGTTACTTGAGAAAATGGTGAAGTTGAGGTATCCACCGGATGTAATTACGTATGGGTACGTTATTAACGGGTTGTGTCGGACGGGCAAAGTTATGGCAGCCTTTGGGTTGTTGAGGAAAATGGAACAGAGGAACTGTAAGCCGAATGTCATTGCATATAGAACTTTCACAGAAAGCGCAGGATGAGGTCCTGTGCACAGATTTGGACCGTCAGATCTGTTGGACGGTCCAGATTCATGAATTTGAATCCTTTTTATTTCATATGTTTTACCAAAGGGATTGAAAAATAATGCTAGAGATGAGAAGAAGATCAGCACTGCTACTGCTACAAATAATGATGCTTACAAACAAAATGATTATCCCGGAAAGGTATGACATGTGAAGTTGAATTTTGTCATCTTAAAATAAATGAATTCTTTAGTTTCCTTATAATTTTGACTCAACGAGCAAAAGTGAAAGAGGTTGAGAACAGTTGGTAAAGTTACATTTTCTTCATGTTTATCACTTGGGATGTTTTTGTTCTATTAATCTTTGTGTTCAAACTATGCTAATTAAATATTATGAAATTCCGGATTTGCCTGATGTAGTCTCCCCATCTACTTAACTATGCTCTGTAATATTGGTGAAGTGTCATACGTTCCACCTTTTCGAAAGTACATATATTCTTTGGATGTGATTATTCTAATAATCAGTCCCATGTTAATTACATACATATGACTTTAATTATGATGCTTGTTCTTCTAGTAATTGACATAATTATTGAAAAAAATGGAAAAGATAGAAAAGAGTTATCTTGCTATCTGCGATTTTGACAATCAAGGAAAAATGTTGGTTTCTTTGCAGGAGTACCCCGGATCTTCACACACAAAGAAAGCGCAGAAATCAACCCTATTGATATGCACTTCTCGAATGAAGACGATTCTTATGTGATGGAGTACATCAGAACTTCAAGAATCAACATCAACATAAGAAAATATTCTGATTGTAATTTTTTCTTATCCAAATTTTGATTAATTTACTAGACCACAAGTGTTCCCCTTTGAACTGCAGGGGATACAGAACTACTTTCATTATTTATCCTAAAAAACTGCAATCTTGATGTTGAAATTTTGTAAGTTCACTTGCTATTTTATTGCACATTCTTTCATTTCATTTTTGAAGAGATGTTGGACTTGCTGACGATTTGTTTGGCTTCGGGGGCTCTGTTGGTAATCTAACTTCCCCAGGTATTAACACACAAAACAATTCAACTAAAATGAATACTCTGACAAGGTTCCTAGATTGACGGCTACGATTGGAATTGTCTCTGGCATGCTTGACAGGTGATCTCCATGCTTGATGCATCCACTCGCCTTGTTGCCCTGGCCAATATATTGTCCATTGATTCACCTGTTGGTGCGGGGTTTTCCTATTCAAAAACTCCCTATGATCTACTCAAAAATGGAGATAAGAGAACTGGTAGGACATTAGAACTCTTTGGGTGCTTCATGACTCATACACCCTCTACTGTGACACATCTCTAATTTTTTAGCAGTGTTATAACTTTCAATTATTTTGTTTCATCCCTGTATTTGCAGCGGAAGACTCGTTAATGTTTCTTCTAAACTGGTCTGAGCGATTCCTTCAATACAAAGGCAGGGATTTTTACATTGTTGGTGAAAGCTATGCAGGTAAATAAGGGATTTCAACATAAAAATCTATCTAATCCAGTGGAGAAACCTGTTTTTCGTACACAAATTTCGTGTAGTTCAGCTTAACCATTCTTCAACACTTTATAACTGTTGATGTCTTTGGACCAGGACATTACAATCCTCGGCTAGCTCAAGCTATTGTTAGGTATCAATTGTCACATTCAAAAACATCGATCAACCTCAAAGGATACATGGTATGAACTTTCTTGTAAGTTTCAGCATATAATGATTAATGAGAACATAGAAAACAATTGACTTGATCATCTGTGTTGCAGGTTGGAAATGGTCTAACAGATGATTATAACGATCAGCGGGGTGTTACCGAATACATGTGATCTGCTGGCCTGATCTCGGATCAAACCTACAAGCTAAAGACTCTTCACTGTACCCATGTCTCTTGATCACATTGTTGTATGTTACTAGGTGGGGCACTTTTATGCCCTTCACTTGTTGGTATTGTTGTTTGATTTTAGCCAATTGAATAAAATAATTATACTTTTATTATTCATTTCAAATGTACAAAATTATTGTTATTAACATTATTATTTATTGTATGTATATCATTATTAGTTAATTAATTTATAATATTCATTTATTTAGATAACTATCATATCATGGCATTTTAAAATGTCATGACATTCACAAATGCTATGTTGGGATAACATTTCATAGCATTCATGAAGGCTATGTTGAGATAGCATTCACAAATGCTATATTGGGATTGCATTTTCATAGTGCCATGTCAAAAAGATAACATGGTCTACTATGACTTGCACTCTAAATGCTATGGTACCTTTTTCATAGCATTCTTGCAATGCCGTAAAAGGCTTGTTGTAGTGATTATGTTTTATATGGTTAATTTGCACTTGCCTCCTATGCTGTTAAGCTAACTAGTTGGCGTGAAGTTTGCTTATTGTTATACTTCAATCCTGGAGAAACTTGCTAAACAAAAGTCCTCACTTCTTGATCATTGTCAAGATCTTTAAACCTATACAGCATGTCAGAGACTGTACTACAATAGAATGACTTGGTCAGTCAGTATGAAACTTTAAATCTTTGTAAATAGAAGACTTCGATTAAACAACACTTTCCATAATTCAGATATCTTCAAAGCAAAATATTTAGCCACAAGATAAATATCAGTACTAAAAAAAAAACCATATACCATAAGAATGATCAAACAAAGTGGCTTGGTGTGGGGTTGGACAGTTAGATGATCACATCACATAGTCCAAGTCTTACAATGATCCAACTATAAATATAAATTCTCACCTTGTAAAAGTCTAAATTCCAAGTCAAGAGATTAGACTACTAGAAACTGCATTAAGTATTTAGTTGGATGTGATAGAACTAAAGCTTATCACCTCAGAAGCTTTACTATAAATATGGACCTTGCTCATCCTATTTTCTTCACCAATCTGACTCCAAACCAATTCAACCATTCCATTTCTTTTCCCTAGTTTAACAATTTAAGAAATGGGTCTCAATGGGTTCACTGAGGAGCTAACTTCTCCTGTCTCTGCAGAGAGAATGTTCAAGGCTTCCGTCCTTGATGTACACAACTTAGGTCCTAAACTTATGCCCGAGGTTGTAGTGAGTGGGGAAATTGTTGGTGATGGCGGAGTTGGAACTATCAAGCACTACACTTTCACTGATGGTTAGTTGTAATTCTGCTTTAAATCGATCTCCGTCTCCGTATTCATGTATTATGCAACTTGCCAACATTTTCATAGTGAAGATTCAAATATGATATCCATAGTAACTTTATCGTATATTCATTGTCTTTCTGTTTGATTTATGATAATGATTAATGTATTCTATTGGTTGCAGCACTTCCCTTCAAGTTTGTGAAAGAGCGGGTTGATCTCCTAGACAAAGAGAAATTGGAATGCAAATACACCGTGATTGAAGGTGGAGGCGTAGGCGAGAAACTTGAATCTGCTGCAGTCGATATCAAGTTTGAAACTTCCAAGAATGGGGGATCCTTGTGCAAGATAGTCGCAGTGAACAAGCCCCTTAGTGGCGTTGAATACACCGAAGAAGACATCAATATGAACAAGAATGGAATAACAGGAATGTTCAAGGCATTCGAAGCCTACCTCATTGCAAACCCTGATGCCTATGCTTAGTTTTTGCTTGAGATAAGAAGCTGGCTACAAATAAAGGAATGTTAATGCTTTCTCCTGTTTTTATTTTCCCTACAAAAACGTTTCTGTAATTTGATACTTGAGATTAAATAAGATGCCTTCCTTTTTGAATGATAATTAAAAGTTGTTCTCGACTTGGACCAAGTTTTGGGGTATCTGATGTTCTCTTTTATAATTACCTAATAAAATGAATCTTTTTTTTTTTTTTTTTCTTCAGGTTATTCTAACCACCCTTTTTTGGTGGCATTTTTTGCCTTATTTTGGTGTTTTTACACTTTTTGTCCATCCTCTTTAAAACACAACCACAAACACTATCTATATAAATGATAGAAGTGTAAAAAAACCCAAACAATGCCAAAAAAAGGCCAACAAACAAGATTGACTAGAATTTTTGCTAGTAGCGTGTGGAAGTAAAATATGGTGGATTCATTAGGAGCTTATATGGCCTTAAACATGGCAACAAAGTATTCTGACAAAAACGAGCTAACAGAAACAAGTTCTTCAGAAAAGTAAAAATAATGAAAAAGGCAAGCAAAATAGGGGGCCATTGAACTGATTACAGGTTTGTATTCTAAATAGTGAGCTAATTTTGGATCAGATACTCGGAAATGTATGATTTATGCTCTTGAATTGTTTTATCAGTTTAAAACACAAACATTGTATGTAGCATGCTCAAACATTTCAGCATGCCAATTGCATAGCATAAAGTTCTTGGACTGCTGTCCAACAACAACAGATTGTTTTCACTCCTCTGTCATATGAACTACTAGGTTAGCATGCAATCACATAACGCGTAAGGTTTAAGAATTGAAATGTTTCTTAGGGTGAGTTTCTTGGCCAAAGTGAAGATTGTTGGGAGACTGTTTATAGATAGAGCTAGCCATAAAAATTGGTGCTTGATTTTTCGTTCGTTTTGTACGTCAGCAGAGACTATATTCTTCAGTGGAATGACTTGGTTAGTCAGTATGACTCTGGACTTTAAAAGTCTGTAGACTTAAGACTATGTATGACTAATCTTCACTTTGAGATCATTTGAAGCCAGAAATATTATAAAACCTCTTAAATTACAAGTCAAGAGTGATCAAATATGCTTGATAAAAAAAATTAATTAATCTGTACTATATAATCTCAGCTCCCTTGCTGGAATATCTACGTGGATTTTGTCTTCATTTTTTGAATGTCCAAAATGCTCGCCCAACTCTCATATTTACCAAAATAATCAGTAGTCAGGTGAATAGTGGCAAGGGGTATTTTGTCATTTTCCCTAACATCATTTATTTCAAGCCCTTGATTATTTACTCGAAGTCCTTAATTATCTGTAATAATCAATGTTGTAAAACACGTGCATATCACGTCCCTAACCTGTTATTATACAAAAGTGAAAAAGCAGAACACGAACAAGTATAGAAGAGGAGAGAGTTCCACATTCACAGATCTTCTTCAAAACCCAGTAAAAAAATGGCGTTGAGAGCTGCAATTTCTTCATTTTCACCTTGTCGTCGCTGCAAACTTTGTTCATCTCAAATGGGTAATCTCATTTCACGCTCTCTTTCTTCTTCTTCTTCTTCGTCGTGTGTTTCTTCTTCAGTTATTACATGTACAACCCCATATTCAGAAACTGTAAAAATTTCTTCTATATCTAACGCCCCAGACAAGAAAACCCAAGTAGAAGCCTTTGTGATTGATCAATGTCTCTCAAGGGATATCAGTCATGAAGATGCAATGAGTTTCTTTGATAGATTAATTGCTTCAAAACCCATGCCTTCAATTTACAGTTTTAATTTTGTACTAAAAGCAATTTACGGAAAGAAGCGATTTGTAATGGTCATTTCGTTGTTTAGAATAATGGGTTTGGTTGGAATTGTTCCTGATAAGTTTACATTGACAATTTTGATTCATTGTTATTGCCAAAATGCTGGTGTTTTACTGGGTTTTTTTTAGTCATTTGAAGTTCAATGTATATTGAGGGTTTTTTTTTTTGTTCTATTAATCTTTGTTTTCAAACTATGCTAATTAAATATTATGAAATTCCGGATTTGCCTGATGCAGTCTTGATAGGCCCCTTATACGATTCACATACACTAGGAGAAAGAATAGGATGGTTTAACATATTGTATTGGTTTAACAGATTGTAAATGCTGTTAAGGACCTTCAGGAATGCTTAACAGAATGTGAATGTTGTTAATGACCCTCAGGAATGCTCAACAGAATAAAAGTACTCCAGTTGTTACTGATGTATATGCTGCAGATGTAATATGCAAAAAAATGCAGGTGCTAAGGTGGTTGCAGAGTGCTCTATCAGATGGGGAACTAGAAGAGTTTTTAGTACTCTGTTAGTATACTCTGTTAGTGGTTAGAAAAATGCTCTGTTAGAAGAATGCTCTGTTAGTTGCTTTGCAAAGACCTCTGTGAGGTACTAATATAAATAGGAGAATAACAATGGAATTGGATTCATTGATTGTATAAACAAGTTGTACATGTGAGCAAATGCTCTTTAGGAGATCAAGGCATCTCGAACAACCTTTATCATTTATTATGTTCCTATTACATTGTATTTCATTCTTTCTGAGTGGAACCTTGTAATTACAAATTCAGTATCATCAATACAATCTCTACTTCAGCAATTGCTTGTTGAATCTTCAAGTCTTCCCTATATTTTCTTTCTTTGGTTTCTGTCTTCAATTTTGAGTGAACTGCCTCCCATCTGTAGAATTTCATAAAACAAAGTCAGATCATATCAACTTGGTATCAGAGCACTTCGATTCCTAGGATTGATGGCTGGGAAAGGTGCTGGTGCTAATGCAAGAATGGAAGTTATGGAAGAAACGATGACAAGTATGCAAGAAAAACTAGATTCTTTGAGGTTTTCAAGAAGTGATGAACAGATTGGATCAGATCATAAAGGCACAACAAGACACTCAGAAGACTGCTGCTACTACAGTGAGGGAGCAAATTCCATCCATCAATGTGGAAACACGGAGTCCCAATGGTGGGATAGGTGGTTCTTCTTCACAAGGAGGACAGTTTGATCGGAAACCGAGAAGATTAGACATGCCCATTTTTTGAAGGCCCAAACCCTGATGGTTGGATACTCAAAGCTGAAAGATTTTTCAATCTTCATCGGTACTCGAATGATGAAAAGATCAAAGCCACGGTTATATCGTTTGAAGCTGATGTGCTTCTTCGGTATCGATGGAAAAGTAAAAGACGTCCGATCTTGTTTTGGAAATAGCTTAAGGGTTTGTTGTTGAAGCAATTTCGAACCACTCGAGAAGGATCCCTCTGTGAACAATTTCTTGCTCTTAAGGAAGAGGGATTAGTGGCAGAGTACCGAAGGTAATTCGTCACCTTGGCGGCACCATTAGAGACACTCACTGAAGACATCTACCTGAGCAAGTTCATTAATGGCTTGAAACCCGCAATTCGGTCGGAGGTGAGGATGCTGGAGCCGATTTCTTTGGGTCGGGCGATGGATCTTGCCGATCGGGTGGAGGAAAAACATATTTTGTTAATGTCTTATAAGATGGGCTTTCAAAATAACCAAACTCGGCCCATGGTAGGGCAAAAACATTTTGGGTCTGATCCATTAGGGCATCACAAACCAACACATTCGAGAGATTTTGATAGAAATCCAGCGAATGACCTAAATCATCGCTTCTCCAGACCATTTCTCTCTAGAAACTTTGAGAGAAATTCGTCTTCAAGCAGAGAGTTCAAGAAGATGTCTGATGCAGAGTATCAAGCAAAACGCGATAAGGGTTTGTGCTTCAAATGTGACGAAAAATACTGACCGGGCCATCAGTGTAAGAGGAAGGAGGTGAGTATCCTTATTGCTCAAGAAGAAGATGAATCTGAAGAGGAAGATAATCAAAAGGGCAAGTAACAAAAAGAGTTAAAAATGGTCGAGATCAGCCAAGTCATTGAGGTCTCCCTAAGTTCGGTCATGGGACTCACAAACCCAAATACCATGAAGATGGAAGGGGAGATCTCTAGTCAGTCAGTAGTGGTGTTGGTTGATAGCGGTGCGACTCATAATTTCATCTCTAAAAAATTAGTTGATCGAGTCAGGTTGCCAATCACGTCTACGAGGGTGTACGGGGTAACAATGGGATCAGGTGAATTGGTTCAAGGAAGTGGAATTTGTCAAAAAGTACAGTTGATGGTGCAAGGAGTCGAGATTGTGGAAGATTTTCTTCCACTAGGGCTCGGGATTTCAGATGTCATACTGGGAATTCAGTGGCTTGAAACATTGGGGACGACTTCTGTTAACTGGAAAGATCAGGTTTTGCGTTTCAAGATGGGGTCGGATACAATTATTCTCAAGGGAGATCCATCCTTGGGACGGAGTTTAGTCTCTTTGAAGATAATGCTTCATACTATAAAACAAGAGGGATAGGGATTTCTGATAGAATTAGGAAATGTGGATGTGGTAGTGGAAGAGGTTTTAGAAGCTCCATCAGTGGTATCGGCAGTATTGGCTAGAAATTCAGAGGTGTTTCATGAAGGCTCCAATCCAGTAAATGTCAGGCCGTATCGCTATCCCCAAATTCAGAAAAATGAGATCGAGAAATTAGTTGCAGAAATGTTGGAGGCGGGACTTATAAGGCCTAGTGTTTCCCCATTTTCGAGTCCGGTCTTGCTAGTGAAGAAGAAAGACAGTGGATGGAGATTTTGTGTTGATTATAGAGCCCTGAACAAGCAAACGGTACCAGATCGTTTTCCCATTCCAACTATAGAAGAGCTTCTGGATGAGCTTCACGGATCAATAATTTGTTCGAAGTTGGATCTTAAAGTCGGCTACCATCAGATTCGGGTACGGGAAGGGGATGCATCTAAAACCGCATTTTGTACTCATGAAGGGCACTATGATTTTTTGGTGATGCCATTTGGACTCACTAATGCGCCGGCCACCTTTCAGTCACTGATGAACTCCATCTTTCGGCCGTATTTGCGTAAGTTCGTATTAGTTTTATTCGACGATATTTTGGTTTATAGTAAGGGGTTGGAAGAGCATGTGGAGCATCTTGATGTGGTGTTGGGGGTCTTACGGAAACAGACACTGTATGTGAACAAGAAGAAATGTGAGTTTGGGTGTTCCAGGTTACACTATTTAGGTCATGTGATATCAAGTGAAGGCGTATCAGTGGATCAGTCCAAAATCTAAGCTATGTTGGATTGGCCTCAGCCAAGAAATATTACTGATTTGAGGGGGGTTTTGGGCCTTATAGGCTACTATCGAAAGTTTATCAAAGGTTACAGTCAGGTCGCTTGGCCGTTGATGTCACAATTGAAAAAAGATTGCTTTGCTTGGAATCAGGAAGCTGAGTTGGCATTATAGAAACTCAAGTTGGTCATGACTAAGGCGCCTGTATTGGCAATGTCGGATTTCTCCAGAGAGTTTATTGTCAAAACAGATGCTTCCAGGTTTGCAGTGGGGGTCATTCTTATGCAATCACAACGACCTATTGCTTTCTTTAGTCAAGTGTTGGGGCAAAGGGCTAGACTCAAGCCGATATATGAAAAAGAACTCATGGCAATAGTGTTTTCCATCACAAGGTGGCGAGTTTATTTGTGAGGGCGTAAGTTCATTGTGAGAATGGATCAGAAAAGTTTCAAAATTTTGATGGAGCAGAACGTGATTCGTCCGAAATATCAAAAGTGGGTGAGTAAAATCATGGGTTATCAGTTTGAGATACAGTATAAGCCAGGGGTTTCTAATTATCCAGAATTTCTCCCAACATCTCTTGTT
The DNA here is from genome assembly GCA_963556465.1 of Berberis vulgaris. Classification (NCBI taxonomy): domain Eukaryota; kingdom Viridiplantae; phylum Streptophyta; class Magnoliopsida; order Ranunculales; family Berberidaceae; genus Berberis; species Berberis vulgaris. The sequence goes on from OY747126.1 coordinate 89,992,279, forward strand.
CTCAGCTCAGTATACCTTCATGGCGTAATTGGGATGCTTTGAAAGCTAAAATATTGGATGACTCTGACTTACAACTTCTCATTCAGTCAGTGCGCAATGGTTCGGGTCGTCCTGGTTTTCGGATCATACAAAACTTATTATATTACAAAGACATGTTAGTTCTTCCTCAAAATTCTTCTTTTATTCCTACATTTTTTAGGGAATTCCATGAATCATCAGTAGGGGGCATTATGGGGAGACTAAGACTTATCAGAGAATTGCCAATGAAATTTATTGGGTCGGAATGAAGGCCATCATCTGAAAGTTAGTCAGTAAATGCGAAGTCTGCCAACAGAATAAAAGTCTGGCCATTAGTCCAGCTGGGCTCCTTCAACCCATTCCTCTGCCTACCCAAGTCTGGGATGAAGTCACAATGGACTTTATTGAAGGGTTGCCTAATTCCGGGATGATGAACACTATCTTGGTCGTGGTTGATCGCCTCAGCAAGTATGCTCATTTTTCTGGACTAAAGCACTCGTTTACTGCCGAAGGGGTCGCCAAAGTGTTTTCTACAGACATCATCAGGCTTCATGGGACTCCTAGGTCCATTAGCTCTGATCGAGATCGTGTTTTTTTGAGTCAATTTTGGCGTGAATTGTTCCGCTTATAAGGTACTAAGTTGAAATATAGCACTGCCTATCATCCTCAAACGGATGAACAATCTGAGGTGATAAATCGCTGCCTGGAGACGTATCTCAGATGCTTCATTTCTGATGGACCTAAACAATGGTCTAAGTGGTTGTGTTGGGCGGAGTATTGGTATAATAAGTCAAGTCACTCTGCTACAGGTTTTAATCCTTTTAAAGTGTTGTATGGGCGAGATCCACCTCCCTTGATTTGGTATACTGCTGGGAAAACAGCAGTGTCAGCAGTGGAGCAACTTTTATCTGATAGGGACAATGTCTTGGAAGATCTTCAGATGAACTTGCAGCGTGCTCAACAGATAATGAAGAAATTTGCTGATAAATCCAGAAGGGATGAAGTTTTTGAGGTTGGCGACAAGGTATATTTGAAAATCAGGCCATATCGACAAAAATCTTTAGCGAGGCGGGTCAATCAAAAGTTGTCACCGAAATTCTATGGGCCTTATACCATTCTGAGCAAAGTTGGGTCAGTAGCTTATAAACTGGATTTGCCTGATTCTTCTCTGATTCACCCTGTGTTTCATGTGTCCCTGTTACGGCGTGCTAAAGGTCCTTGTTCCCATTTGATTCCTCTTCCTTCTCAGTTAACAGATGAATTGGAGTTAGTGGTCCAACCTGAATCAGTTTTGGATATCAGACAGATTGTTAAGGGCAGGCCAAGTGAGATTGAAGTGTTAATCAAGTGGAGGGGTTTGCCTGCTTATGAGGCCACTTGGGAAGCTTTTGATCAGTTACATCACCAGTTTCCAGATTTTCACCTTGCGAACAAGGTGCGTTTTTGGGGAGGGAGTAATGATAGGCCCCCTATACGATTCACATACACTAGGAGAAAGAATAGGATGGTTTAACAGATTGTATTTGTTTAACAGATTGTAAATGTTGTTAAGGACCTTCAGGAATGTTTAACAGAATGTGAATGTTGTTAATGACCCTCAGGAATGCTCAACAGAATATAAGTGCTCCAGTTGTTACTAATGTATATGTTGCAAATGTAATATGCAAAAGAATGCAGGTGCTAAAGTGGTTGCAGAGTGCTCTGTCAGATGGGGGACTAGAAGGGTTTTCAGTTAGTATACTCTGTTAGAAAAATGCTCTGTTAGTTGCTTTGCAAAGACCTCTGTGAGGTACTAATATAAATAGGTGAATAGCAATAGAATTGGATTCATTGATTGTATAAACAAGTTGTACATCTGAGCAAATGCTCTTTAGGAGATCAAGGCATCTCGAACAGCCTTTATCATTCGTTCCTATTACATTGTATTTCATTCTTTCTGAGTTGAACCTTGTAATTACAATTTCAGTATCATCAATACAATCTCTACTTCAGCAATTGCTTGTTGAATCTTCAAGTCTTCCCTCTATTTTCTTTCTTTGGTTTTTGTCTTCAATTTTGAGTGAACTGCCTCCCATCTGCAGAATTTCATAAAACAAAGTCAGATCATATCAAGTCTCCCCATCTACTTAACTATGCTCTGTAATATTGGTGAAGTGTCATACGTTCCACCTTTTCGAAAGAACATATATTCTTTGGATGTGATTCTTCTAATAATCAGTCCCATGTTAATTACATACATATGACTTTAATTATGATGCTTGTTCTTCTAGTAAGTGACATAATTATTGAAAAAAAATGGAAAAGAAAGAAAAGAGTTATCTTGCTATCTGCGATTTTTACAATCAAGGAAAAGTGTTGTACTGAAGAGAAGGATTTGGTTTCTTTGCAGGAGTAACCCGGATCTTCACACACAAAGAAAGCGCAGAAATCAACCCTATTGACATGCACTTCTCGAATGAAGACGATTCTTATGTGATGGAGTACATCAGAACTTCAAGAATCAACATCAATATAAGACAATATTCTGATTGTAATTTTTTCTTATCCAAATTTTGATTAATTTACTAGACCACAAGTGTTCCCCTTTGAACTGCAGGGGATACAGAACTACTTTCATTATTTATCCTAAAAAACAGCAATCTTGAAGTTGAAATTTTGTAAGTTAACTTGCTATTTTATTGCACATTCTTTCATTTCATTTTTGAAGAGATGTTGGACTTGCTGACGATTTGTTTGGCTTCGGGAGCTCTGTTGGTAATCTAACTTCCCCAGGTATCAACACACAAAACAATTCAACTAAAATGGATACTCTGACAAGGTTCCTAGATTGACGGCTACGATTGGAATTGTCTCTGGCATGCTTGACAGGTGATCTCCATGCTTGATGCATCCACTCGCCTTGTTGCCCTGGCCAATATATTGTCCATTGATTCACCTGTTGGTGCGGGGTTTTCCTATTCAAAAACTCCCTATGATCTACTCAAAAATGGAGATAAGAGAACTGGTAGGACATTAGAACTCTTTGGGTGCTTCATGACTCATACACCCTCTACTGCGACACGATACATCTCTAAATTTCGTGTAGTTCAGCTTAACCATTCTTCAACACTTTATAACTGTTGATGTCTTTGGACCAGGACATTACAATCCTCGGCTAGCTCAAGCTATTGTTAGGTATCAATTGTCACATTCAAAAACATCGATCACTCTCAAAGTATACATGGTATGAACTTTCTTGTAAGTTTCAGCATATAATGATTAATGAGAACATAGAAAACAATTGACTTGATCATCTGTGTTGCAGGTTGGAAATGGTCTAACAGATGATTATAACGATCAGCGGGGTGTTACCGAATACATGTGATCTGCTGGCCTGATCTCGGATCAAACCTACAAGCTAAAGACTCTTCACTGTACCCATGTCTCTTGATCACATTGTTGTATGTTACTAGGTGGGGCACTTTTATGCCCTTGACTTGTTGGTATTGTTGTTTGATTTTAGCCAATTGAATAAAATAATTATACTTTTATTATTCATTTCAAATGTACAAAATTATTGTTATTAACATTATTATTTATTGTATGTATATCATTATTAGTTAATTAATTATTAATATTCATTTATTTAGATAACTATCATATCATGGCATTTTAAAATGTCATGACATTCACAAATGGTATGTTGGGATAACATTTCATAGCATTCGCGAAGGCTATGTTGAGATAGCATTCACAAATGCTATTTTGGGATTGCATTTTCATAGTGCCATGTCAAAAAGATAACATGACCTACCATGACTTGCACTCTAAATGCTATGGTACCTTTTTCATAGCATTCTTGCAATGCCGTAAAAGGCTTGTTGTAGTGATTATGTTTTATATGGTTAATTTGCACTTGCCTCCTATGCTGTTAAGCTAACTAGTTGGCGTGAAGTTTGCTTATTGTTATACTTCAATCCTGGAGAAACTTGCTAAACAAAAGTCCTCACTTCTTGATCATTGTCAAGATCTTTAAACCTATACAGCATGTCAGAGACTGTACTACAATAGAATGACTTGGTCAGTCAGTATGAAACTTTAAATCTTTGTAAATAGAAGACTTCGATTAAACAACACTTTCCATAATTCAGATATCTTCAAAGCACAATATTTAGCCACAAGATAAATATCAGTACTAAAAAAAAAACCATATACCATAAGAATGATCAAACAAATTGGCTTGGTGTGGGGTTGGACAGTTAGATGATCACATCACATAGTCCAAGTCTTACAATGATCCAACTATAAATATAAATTCTCACCTTGTAAAAGTCTAAATTCCAAGTCAAGAGATTAGACTTACTAGAAACTGCATTAAGTATTTAGTTGGATGTGATAGAACTAAAGCTTATCACCTCAGAAGCTTTACTATAAATATGGACCTTACTCATCCTATTTTCTTCACCAATCTGACTCCAAACCAATTCAACCATTCCTTCCATTTCTTTTTTCTAGTTAAACAAATTAAGAAATGGGTCTCAATGGGTTCACTGAGGAGCTAAGCTCTCCTGTTTCTGCAGAGAGAATGTTCAAGGCTTTCGTCCTTGATGGACACAACTTAGGTCCTAAACTTATGCCCGAGGTTGTAGTGAGTGGGGAAATTGTTGGTGATGGCGGAGTTGGAACTATCAAGCACTACACTTTCACTGATGGTAAGTAGTAATTCTGCTTTAAATCTCCGTCTCCGTATTCATGTATTATGCAACTTGCCAACATTTTCATAGTGAAGATTCAAATATGATAATGATTAATGTATTCTATTGGTTGCAGCATTTCCCTTCAAATTTGTGAAAGAGCGGGTTGATCTCCTAGACAAAGAGAAATTGGAATGCAAATACACCGTGATTGAAGGTGGAGGCGTAGGCGAGAAACTTGAATCTGCTGCAGTCCATTTCAAGTTTGAAACTTCCAAAAATGGGGGATCCTTGTGCAAGATAGTCGCAGAGAACAAGCCCCTTAGTGGCGTTGAATGCACCGAAGAAGACATCAATATGAAAAAGAATGGATTAACAGGAATGTTAAAGGCATTCGAAGCCTACCTCATTGCAAACCCTGATGCCTATGCTTAGTTTTTGCTTGAGATAAGAGCAATATAGTGTGGCTGGCTACAAATAAAGGAATGTTAATGCTTTCTCCTGTTTTTATTTTCCCTACAAAAACGTTTCTGTAATTTGGTGCATGAGATTAAATAAGAAACCTTCCTTTTGAATGATAATTAAAAGTTGTTCTCGACTTGGACCAAGTTTTGGGGTATCTGATGTTCTCTTTATAATTACCCAATAAAATGGATTTTTTTTATTTTTTTGAGGTCTAGTAGTGTGTGGAAGTAAAATATGGTGTAAAAATAATGAAAAAGGCAAGCAAAATAGGGGCATTGAACTGATTACAGGGTTTGTATTCTAAAATAGTGAGCTAATTTTGGATCTGATACTCGAAAATGTATGATTTATGCTCTTCATTTGTTTTATCAGCTTAAAACACAAACGTTGTATGTAGCATGCTCGAACATTTCACCATGCCAATTGCATAGCATAAAGTTCTTGGACTGCTGTCCAACAACAACAGATTGTTTTCACTCCTCTGTCGTATGAACTACTAGGTTAGCATGCAATCACACAACGCGTAAGGTTTAAGAATGGAAATGGTTATTGGTCATCAAGTAGGGTGAGTTTCTTGGCCAAAGTGAAGATTGTTGGGAGACTGTTTATAGATAGAGCTAGCCATAAAAATTGGTGCTTGATTCTTCATTCGTTTTGTATGTCAGCAGAGACTGTATTCTTCAGTGGAATGACTTGGTTAGTCAGTATGACTGTGGACTTTAAAAGTCTGTAGACATAAGACTCTGACTAATATTCACTTTGAGATCGTTTGAAGCCAGAAATATTATAAAACCTCTTAAATTAGAAGTCAAGAGTGATCAAATATGCTTGATAATTTTTTTTTAATTAATCTGTACCATATAATGTCAGCTCCCCTTACGAGGAATATCTACGTGGATTTAGTCCTGATTTTTTGTATGTCCAAAATGCTCGCCCAACTCTCATATTTACCAAAATAACCAATAGTCAAGTGATTAGTGGTAAGGGGTATTTTGTCATTTTAAACCCTATCAAATTCAGATTATTTATGATAAAAAAAACTCATCCTTCTTAAATATTATTAATTATACCTAAATCTCTAACATCATTTTATTTTTATTTTTTATTTACAATTGAGTTGTTGATCCATTTTATTCATTTAATAATCCATGCCCGAAGGCTATATGACTGACCCTATAGGGTTAACTAAAAAACCGAATCAAACTCTCACAAAAGAGAGGATTCACCAGTACAATCTTAGACAATAAACAAACTCAGTCTTTGTACCTTTTGTTTTCTTTTTTAGTTCTAGTGGATTTTCGGGGACAAATGCTAATATCTTTGGTATGGCGCTTTTTATTCATCTCTCCGTCTGACATAGCCCTTAACATCATTTATTTCAAGCCCTTAATTATTTACTCAAAGTCCTTCATTATTTGTCAATTATACATAAACAAAACCTTAAAATTATGAATAATAATTAATTTTATTTAGAATTTCAATAATAATTTTTACATATTATTAGATGGTTGTAATAAAATAAAATAAATATTAAATATTCGCACAAACAGACCGCGTGGACAACCTAGTAAAATGTAATCAATGTAGTAAAACACGTGCATATCACGTCCCTAACCTCTTATTGTACAAAGCAGAAAGAGTAAAAATCTGAATACGAACAATTATAGAAGTGGAGAGAGTTCCACATTCACAGATCTTCTTCAAAACCCAGTAAAAAATGGCGTTGAGAGCTGCAATTTCTTCATTTTCACCTTGTCGTCGCTGCAAACTTTGTTCATCTCAAATGGGTAATCTCATTTCACGCTTTCTTTCTTCTTCATCATCATCATCATCATCATCATCATCATCATCATCATCATCTCTTGTTCTCAGCTCAGTATACCTTCATGGCAAAATTGGGATGCTTTGAAAGCTGAAATATTGGATGACTCTGACTTACAACTTCTCATTCAGTCAGTGCGCAATGGTTCGGGTCGTCCTGGTTTTCGAATCATCCTGGTTTTCGGATCATACAAAACTTATTATATTACAAAAACATGTTAGTTCTTCCGGCCACCAACCTTTGGGTGCTAGCTCGACCGGCCGCCACCCAGCCTGGCCGCCGTCTCTTCTAGCCACCCCTCTCAATATCAGTGGTAAGAGTATCGATCTGTAGAGCATCGCCTGCTCAGAGCATCGTCGTCTGCTCACTGCTTGTGACTTCACAGTGACAGAGAGACAGTATCGATCTGCTGAGCATGCTGCCTGGCTAACGAGACTTGCTTGCTTTTCTGCTTGGTTGCTTGGCTGCTTTGCCATCGAACTGCTTGCCTGCTTGGCCATCGACCTGCTTGGCCATCGATCTGCTTGGTCATCGATCTGATTGGCTGCTTGGAGATCGATTTGCTTGGCTGCTTGGCCATCGACCTGCTTGGCTGATTGGAGATCGATCTGCTCACGGCTTGGGTATCGATCTGCTTGGTTCTGTGGATATCGATCTGGCTCGGATATCGATCTCTCTACACTCTTCTGGACAGAGCTTGATCGATCCTGGACAGTGATTGCTTTCCTGGACAGAGTCTTTTCCTGGACAGCTGCTTGGCCATCGATCTGTTTGGCTGCTTGGAGATCGATCTGCTCACGGTTTCTGCTTTTTCTGTGGATATCGATCTGGCTTGGATATCGATCTCTCTACGTTCTGGACAGAGCTTGATCGTTCCTGGACAGAGATTGCTTTCCTGGACAGAGCTTTGATCGATCCTGGACAGCTGCTTGTCTGTTTGGCTGCTTGGAGATCGATCTGCTCACGGCTTCTGCTTGGTTCTGTGGATATCGATCTGGCTTGGATATCGATCTCTCTACTTCTGGACAGAGCTTGATCGATCCTGGTCAGAGATCGATTTCCTGCACAGAGCTTTGATCGATCCAGGACAGCTTTTGATTCCTGTTCTGAGTTTTGATCGAGTTTTCATCGATTCTCCTCCTTGATTTTCACCATCCAGGGAGTGGCTATAGCCTGATAGTGGAGACGGATTGTCCTCATGGCGGTGTCTCAGCCAGCCACGGGGGCTGTCCCTGCGGCTGGCAAGGAGGCGGAGGAATTTTCTAGGCCTTCCTTCGCGCAGGTGCTTGGGAAGGCGATGACAGATACTCTGGACGATAAACCGACAGATTCCACGACATTTCGAAAAGATGGCAGTCCGGCTTTGCGGCTTTCTGATTCGGATGTTGCAAGAGGTGAGTCTCATGTTGCTAATCATATTGTAGTTATGAAGTTCTCTAGTTTCAGGCCGTCTTTGGATTCGATACGAGACTCCATTCATCGCTTTTGGGGGATATCCGGAGATTTCATAATGGGGCTTATCGATCCTAGGCATGTGATGGTTTATTTACAATCAGAAGATGAGGTCAAAAAAGTGCTATCCAAAGAATCTTTTACTATTAGAGGAGTTCGATATAAAATGTTTCGTTGGCATCCAGGTTTTAGTCTACGGGCAGACCCGGAAGTGGCTCCTTTATGGGTTGAACTTCCAAATCTTCCTTTCGCTTTTTTTCTCCCGGCAATCATGAAGGCAATTGGTAACTCCTTCGGCACCTTTCTTCGGATTGATGATGGCACGAGATACTTTGCACGCCCAACGGTCGCTCGCATGTGTGTAGAGATGGAAGTCTCTAAACCTCTTCCACATAAGATATGGCTTGAGAGCCCAAAATATGGAGGATATTGGCAAAAAATTGAGTATCCTGGTTTCAAATACTGTGATCATTGCTCCTTAATTGGCCATGAGAAAGATTATTGTCGAAAATTGATTGGAAGGAAAAATGCGAAGCCAACTCCTATGGGAGCTCCTGATAAAGAGTTGCCACTTCGTGCTAAGTCCAAGCAAAAACAAACTTTGGTTGAAGGGATGCAAGAGTCTCAAGAGCCGAAACAAATGTATGTCCCGGTGATCAAAAAAGCGAGGAAAGATAATGGCCACATAGGCACTAGTGGAGCTAAAAATTCGCAAGGAGTTGAGATAAGTAGTACACCTGATAAAGACACAAAGGTGACGATAAGGGGAGAGGCCTCTGACAATGTGATATCCCTTAACAAATTTGGGGCCCTTTCGGAAGAACACTCGGAAGGAGTTGATGAGGGTAATGAAGCAGAAACGATGCCACAAGCAGCAAAAAACATGGCGTTTCAACACACAAGTGGGACTAAAGCCGAAACTGAAAATACACAAGACCTTTTAAAGGGCGCTGGTTACACATCCTCGGAAATTAAAATGGCAAGGCCGTCAGAGCCATGTGATGAAGCAAAGTCTGTTGACGGATTTTCTAAAGCGACACCGATATGGACGGTTCCTTTTGTGGCCGATAGTAGTTCCGAGAATGACCAAGGTCGGTCCAAACTTGTTGAAACAAAGGACCATATGAGTTCACAGGCCGCTGTCCCCACAGGTACGTTCACAGATTTAGGAAAGCAAAGGCAGGGATCAACCCTGGAACAGAGTACACAATCTCTGCAACAGCCGCAGGGAGATGGAACCTTTACTCCAGTGAAAATGCATGCTGACAACCCTCAAGATCCAGAAGAAACAGTTAATGCACAACAATTGCAGATGCAGGTAGGATGCACCGAGCTCGGGAATAATGCTTTGTCGGATGATGAATCATATGCAAATACGTCTTCTACTAACCGGGTTGAGGCTGGCCATCAATCTGATGTAGCAAGGACGAAAGGCAAAAAGAAGACTTCAAAGAAGGGAACCGAGGGGGGGAGCCGGCGAGTGACACGCAATATGAATAATCCAGGTGTCCCTAATGATAGATAATATAATGTTCTGGAATGCACGGGGAGTTGGCAACCGGGCAACCCGTAGCAGATTAAAAAAGCTGGTTATAGAAAAGAATGTTAAGATGCTTGCCATTGCGGAGCCGATGATCCAAGCGTCAAGGCACATGGAGATTGCAGGTAAAGTGAGGCTGCCTTGCTTTGCAACGAATGAGGATGCTGGAGGCAAAATATGGCTTTTCTGGGATAATCACTTACAAGTGGACATATTATTACGCACCGATCAATTGCTTCATTGTAAGATTACTATCCTTTTTTCCAATATTGTCTTTTTCATTTCCTTTGTATATGCAAAATGTTCAGTTCAGGAGCGACGAACATTATGGGAGGCCATGGACCACATTGCGATGGGTATGGATGAAGCTTGGCTCATTGGCGGCGACTTCAATGTCATTGTTGACGGCGGTGAAAAATTAGGCGGTCGTCCTTATAATCATCTAGCTTCATCAGACTTTGCTAGATGTATATCGAGCTGCGGTCTTACAGATTGTGGGTTTGAAGGACCAAAGTTTACTTGGTGTAACAACCAAAGAGGAGATGACAGAACCTGGGCTCGACTGGATCGTTTTTTAGGTAATGTAGAATGGTCTAATCTTATGCAGCATTCTCGAGTTGATCATCTCCTTCGGGTGTGCTCGGATCACGCTCCACTGCTTCTTTCTTTGCCTCTGACACAAAGAGCAGGTATGTCCCCTTTCAGATTCCAAAATATGTGGTTAACTCATGATGATTTTTTGGGATTTGTGGACAGAAACTGGAACTCTCCGGTAGGTGGTTCTGGAAATATGTTTATCGTGGCCATGAAACTTAAGCGCCTTAGAGGAGCTTTGAAAATATGGAATAAAGAAACTTTTGGCAACATTTTCAGCACTATTCGAGGTCTGGAGGATGAGATTGCCCGATTAGAATTCAATCTTATGCAGGGTTGGGATACAAATGATATGGTTAATCTGAATAGATGTCAGGCTGAACTCAAACTGGCTCTGGTCAGAGAAGAAATTTTTTGGCAACAAAAATCAGGCGAAAAGGAGTTCAAAGAAGGAGATGCATGCACTAAATTTTTCTTTGCTTCCGTCAAAGCCAAGCAAAAAAGGAGAATGATTTCAAAAATACATAACAGGGCAGGGAATTTAATCACGGATCCGAGAGATATTATTTTAGAAGCGAATAATTTTTTTGAAGCTTTGCTATCTGCAGGTGGTTATCAAGAGGATCCAGAACTCATGGAGTGCATTCCGCTTTTGATAAGGGAGGCAGACTGTGAATCAATCCTGAATTCTCCGAATTTAGAGGAAGTTCGACAAGCAGCTTTTAGCATTCCTCATGATAGTGCACCGGGCCCGGACGGGTTTACAGCTGGTTTCTTTCACAAATGCTGGGACATTATTGGTCTAGATATTTGGAAAGCCGCGACGGAATTTTTTGATTGCCAAGCGATGCCAGGTAGCTTCTCCTCTAATTTTTTAGCTCTTATTCCTAAAATTGACGAGCCCGTATCTTATTCTGATTTTAGACCTATCAGTCTGTGCAATGTGGTTTATAAAATTTTTAGTAAGATTCTTTGTTTGAGGTTGGGGAAGATTCTCCCAAATATTATTTCTTTAGAGCAGGGGGCTTTTGTCCAAGGGAGACTTATCTCAGAGAACATTGGCTTGGCTCAAGAATTAATGAGGGAGATTGGCAAAAAAGTTATTGGCAACAATGTAATTTTCAAGCTGGATATGGAAAAGGCGTATGACAGAATTCAATGGGGATATCTATTGGCGGTCCTTCGTAAATTTGGTTTTAACAATAGAATATGTCACCTGATTTCTAACTGTATAACTCAATGTGGATTTTCGGTGTTGATGCAAGGCAAGTATGACGGATATTTCAGATCTTCCAGGGGTCTTAGACAAGGAGATCCTCTCTCCCCCCTGCTCTTTGTCATTGCTGCGGAAGTTCTAAGTAGAGGACTCTCTCGCGCTTTTCGTAGAGGGGAAATTGGATTTTATCATGTTCCAAGGACGGCCTCCCCGATTACTCACCTCTTATATGCTGATGACTCACTGGTTTTCTTGAATGGTAGGAAAAAATCCATTGCGGGATGTATGAAGTTTATTGATAGGTACTGTCGGGCCTCAGGAGAGAAAATCAATACGGCAAAAAGTTCTTTCATGATGGATGAGAAAGTGAGTGCCGACATTATCATCAGGATCAGATTATGGACAGGCTTTTCTTACAAACAGTCCCCGTTCACGTACCTCGGAGTTCCCATTTATCAAGGTAGATGCAGAATTTCTTTTTATGATGATTTGGTTAATAAGATCCACAATAGAATTCAGGGCTGGAAATCTCGACTGCTGTCGCCTGGGGGAAGATTGACTTTGATCCGACATGTTCTTTTGTCTATGCCGATTTACACTATAGCAGCTACAGTGGTTCCTAGGAGGATTTTGCAATCTATTCAGAAATTGCTTGCTGATTTCTTTTGGGGTGATCATGAAGGGAGACATAAAAGGAAATGGATTGCGTGGCACAAAATCAGTGTTACTAAGGAAGAAGGTGGCTTACATGTTCGAAGTCTGGCCGACACTATTACAGCTTTTCGCGTTAAATCCCTTTGGAACCTGATGCATTCTAACTCTTTATGGGCTAATTTTTTAAAGAAAAAATATTTTAAGCCAGGGGTTCCAATCCGAAAGCAGGAACTTAAAGCTGGGGCCTCACCTTTCATGAAAGAATTGTTGATGCATAAAAATTTCATAGTGGAAAACTCCACCTGGATGATTACTAGAGGTAGCGTCAGTTTCTTTGAAGAACAATGGGCTAAGGATGAACTATTTATAAGGAATGGGGACGCGGAGACTAATGATATGTGGCCTTCCTTACGGCAAATGAGCAGGGTTAATTTCAGAATGCTAACCCCGGAAATAAAAAGACGCGCTCAAGAGGCTTATAAGACAATCGTGAAAGGTCATGATGGAGATCGAGACACCAGAATTTGGATGCCCACTAATGATGGTATATTTTCTATCAGCTCTGTTTGTAAAATCCTAGGTGGTAGAGGGACACCTGATTATTTCTGGAATTGGATATGGCACCCTCTTTTGCCTTCTAAAATTTCCGTTTTCACATGGAAAGTTATTAAAAGGGCTATTCCCATAGATGGTGAAATTAGAAGAATTGGATTTCACTTGGCTTCTAAATGCGTTTGTTGTTTTCATGCTGAGGAGGAAACCATTAAACATCTTTTCTTGGAAGGTGATTTAGCTTGTAGAGTGTGGAGACATTTCGATTTGATTTTTGACATTCATGTCCATAGGCCGGTTGAAGTCTATACCATGTTAAAGGCGTGGTTCAGGAAGGCGAACATCTCTACCTTATCAGGTACCCTCACTCATCTCACTCCTCTTTTTGTTTTATGGGAGATTTGGATTCAGCGAAACAGAAAACTTTATGATGGGAAGGAGTGCTCGTTCAGCTATGTAATCATTAAAGTGTATCATTGGATCAAATGTGTTGCAAAATTTTTTATCCCTAAATCAAAGGACAATAATAGGGCTTTGCTCAATAGATTGGGTATCCAGGAAATCAAAGTTAATCTGACTCCGCCCCGGGTGGTGTATTGGACTTTCCCTCCTATGGGATGGTATGTGCTCAATGTAGATGGTTCTTGCAGGGAGAAGACTATTGCTGGAGGTTTTGTTATTAGAAATGAAGAAGGTAACTTTGTGGCGGCTGGTCAACGTTTCTTCGGAGAAGGAACAAATAATTCGGCGGAAACGAGGGCCTTGCTTGAAGGCTTGAGATTTTGTGTTGCCCAAGGTGTCCGACCATTTGTCATTCAAACGGATTCAATGGTGGTTAAACAATGGCTTTTCCATCAATCAAAAATTCCTTGGTTCCTAAGTAATTGGTGGAGGGAGATATGGGTGATGATTAAGGATACGGGGTGGCATTGCATCCATGTGTTCAGAGAGACAAACTCTGTAGCTGACGCCTTGGCTACTTTAGCTCAAAAGGAACATAGTTCTCGGAATTATTCGTGGGGATCGCTTCCTAAAAGAATAAAGTCCCTAATTATTCTTGACAAGAATAAGACGGCATACCTTAGACTTCCGGCTTTTAAATGAGAGTGCTTTTCTACAGGTAGTGTGTTGTGCTATCTTTGGATGCCATCATTTGGTTTAGTATGGGTATGGTTTTGTCGTATCTTGTTTAGAAATATGTTTTGTTTTTTTTTTTTTTTTTTTTTTTTTTTTTTTTTTGGTTTCTGCTTGGTTCTTAATACGGGTAAAGTCGTAATGCACCCCCGTACAGAATGTAAGTCATTTTTTGATATTTAATTAAGGTCTGGCATCCCATAGCTGCCCCTCCCCTCTGGAGGTTTAAAAAAAAAAAAAAAAAAAAAAAAAAAAAAAAAAAAAAAAAAAAAAAAAAAAAATGTTAGTTCTTCCTCAAAATTCTTCTTTTATTCCTACATTTTTTAGGGAATTCCATGAATCATCAGTAGGGGGCATTATGGGGAGACTAAGACTTATCAGAGAATTGCCAAGGAAATTTATTGGGTCGAAATGAAGGCCATCATCTGAAAGTTAGTCAGTGAATGCGAAGTCTGCCAACGGAATAAAAGTTTGGCCATTAGTCCAGCTGGGCTCCTTCAACCCATTCATCTGCCTACCCAAGTCTGGGATGAAGTCACAATGGACTTTATTGAAGAGTTGCCTAATTCCGGGATGATGAATAATATCTTGGTCGTGGTTGATCGCCTCAACAAGTATGCTCATTTTTCTGGACTAAAGCACCCGTTTACTGCCGAAGGGGTCGCTAAAGTATTTTCTACAGACATCATCAAGCTTCATGGGACCCCTAGGTCCATCATCTCTGATCGAGATCGTGTTTTTCTGAGTCAATTTTGGCGTGAATTGTTCTGCTTACAAGGTACTAAGTTGAAGTATAGCACTGCCTATCATCCTCAAACGGATGGACAATCTAAGGTGATAAATCACTACCTGGAGACGTATCTCAGATGCTTCATTTCTGACAGACCTAAACAATGGTCTAAGTGGTTGTGTTGGGCGAAGTATTGGTATAATACGTCAAGTCACTCCGCTAAAGGTTTTACTCCTTTTAAAGTGTTGTATGGGCGAGATCCTCCTCCCTTGATTTTGTATACTGCTGGGAAGACAGCAATGTCAGCAGTGGAAAAACTTTTATTTGATAGGGACAATGTCTTGGAAGTTCTTCGGATGAACTTGCAGCGTGCTCAACAGAGAATGAAGAAATTTGCTGATAAATCCAGAAGGGATGAAGTTTTTGAGGTTGGCGACAAGGTATTTTTGAAAATCAGGCCATATCGACAAAAATCTTTGGCGAGGCTGGTCAATCAAAAGTTGTCACCGAAATTCTATGGGCCTTATACCATTCTGAGCAGAGTTGGGTCAGTAACTTATAAACTGGATTTGCCTGATTCTTCTCTGATTCACCCTGTGTTTCATGTGTCCCTGTTACGGCGTGCTAAAGGTCCTTGTTCCCATTTGATTCCTCTTCCTTCTCAGTTAACAGATGAATTGGAGTTACTGGTCTAGCCTGAATCAGTTTTGGATATCAGACAGACTGTTAAGGGCAGGCCAAGTGAGATCGAAGTGTTAATCAAGTGGAGGGGTTTGCCTGCTTATGAGGCCACTTGGGAAGCTTTTGATCAGTTACATCACCAGTTTCCAGATTTTCACCTTGCGGATAAGGTGCTTTTTGGGGAGCGAGTAATGATAAGCCCCCTATACGATTCACATACACTAGGAGAAAGAATAGGATGGTTTAACAGATTGTAAATGCTGTTAAGGACCTTCAGGAATGCTTAACAGAATGTGAATGTTGTTAATGACCCTCAGGAATGCTCAACAGAATATAAGTGCTCCAGTTGTTACTGATGTATATGCTGCAGATGTAATATGCAAAAGAATACAGGTGCTAAGGTGGTTGCAGAGTGCTCTGTCAGATGGGGGACTAGAAGGGTTTTCAGTACTCTGTTAGTGGTTAGAAGAATGTTTTGTTAGTTGCTTTGCAAAGACCTCTTTGAGGTAATAATATAAATAGGAGAATAGCAATAGAATTGGATTCATTGATTGTATAAACAAGTTGTACATCTGAGCAAATGCTCTTTAGGAGATCAAGGCATCTCAAACAGCCTTTATCATTCATTCAGTTCCTATTACATTGTATTTCATTCTTTCTTAGTTTAACTTTGTAATTACAATTTCAGTATCATCAATACAATCTCTACTTCAGCAATTGCTTGTTGAATCTTCAAGTCTTCCCTCTATTTTCTTTCTTTGGTTTCTGTCTTCAATTTTGAGTGAACTGCCTCCCATCTGCAGAATTTCATAAAACAAATTCAGATCATATCAAGTCTCCCCATCTACTTAACTATGCTCTGTAATATTGGTGAAGTGTCATACGTTCCACCTTTTCGAAAGTACATATATTCTTTGGATGTGATTATTCCAATAATCAGTCCCATGTTAATTACATACATATGACTTTAATTATGATGCTTGTTCTTCTAGTAATTGACATAATTATTGAAAAAAATGGAAAAGAAAGAAAAGAGTTATCTTGCTATCTGCGATTTTTACAATCAAGGAAAAATGTTGTACTGAAGAGAAGGATTTGGTTTCTTTGCAGGAGTAACCCGGATCTTCACACACAAAGAAAGCGCAGAAATCACCCTATTGACATGCACTTCTCGAATGAAGACGATTCTTATGTGATGGAGTACATCAGAACTTCAAGAATCAATTCTGATTGTAATTTTCAGCATATAATGATTAATGAGAACATAGAAAACAATTGACTTGATCATCTGTGTTGCAGGTTGGAAATGGTCTAACAGATGATTATAATGTAATCTGCTGGCCTGATCTCGGATCAAACCTACAAGCTAAAGACTCTTCACTGTACCCATGTCTCTTGATCACATTGTTGTATGTTACTAGGTGGGGCACTTTTATGCCCTTGACTTGGTATTGTTGTTTGGTTTTTGCCAATTGATTAAAATAATTATACTTTTATTATTCATTTCAAATGTACAAAATTATTGTTATTAACATTATTATTTTTTGTATGTATATCATTATTAGTTAATTAATTATTATTATTCATTTATTTAGATAACTATCATATTATGGCATTTTAAAATGTCATGACATTCACAAATGCTATGTTGGGATAACATTTCATAGCATTCACGAAAGCTATGTTGACATAGCATTCACAAATGCTATATTGGGATTGCATTTTCATAGTGCCATGTCAAAAAGATAACATGGCCTACTATGACTTGCACTCTAAATGCTATGGTACCTTTTTCATAGCATTCTTGCAATGCCGTAAAAGGCTTGTTGTAGTGATTATGTTTTATAGGGTTAATTTGCACTTGCCTCCTATGCTGTTAAGCTAACTAGTTGGCCTGAAGTTTGCTTATTGTTATACTTCAATCCTGGAGAAACTTGCTAAACAAAAGTCCTCACTTCTTGATCATTGTCAAGATCTTTAAACCTGTAAATGTCAGAGACTGTACTACAATAGAATGACTTGGTCAGTCAGTATGAAACTTCAAATCTTTGTAAATAGAAGACTTCGATTAAACAACACTTTCCATAATTCAGATATCTTCAAAGCACAATATTTAGCCACAAGATAAATATCAGTACTAAAAAAAAAACCATATACCATAAGAATGATCAAACAAATTGGCTTGGTGTGGGGTTGGACAGTTAGATGATCACATCACATAGTCCAAGTCTTACAATGATCCAACTATAAATATAAATTCTCACCTTGTAAAAGTCTAAATTCCAAGTCAAGAGATTAGACTTACTAGAAACTGCATTAAGTATTTAGTTGGATGTGATAGAACTAAAGCTTATCACCTCAGAAGCTTTACTATAAATATGGACCTTACTCATCCTATTTTCTTCACCAATCTGACTCCAAACCAATTCAACCATTCCTTCCATTTCTTTTCTCTAGTTAAACAAATTAAGAAATGGGTCTCAATGGGTTCACTGAGGAGCTAAGCTCTCCTGTTTCTGCAGAGAGAATGTTCAAGGCTTTCGTCCTTGATGGACACAACTTAGGTCCTAAACTTATGCCCGAGGTTGTAGTGAGTGGGGAAATTGTTGGTGATGGCGGAGTTGGAACTATCAAGCACTACACTTTCACTGATGGTTAGTAGTAATTCTGCTTTAAATCTCCGTCTCCGTATTCATGTATTATGCAACTTGCCAACATTTTCATAGTGAAGATTCAAATATGATAATGATTAATGTATTCTATTGGTTGCAGCATTTCCCTTCAAATTTGTGAAAGAGCGGGTTGATCTCCTAGACAAAGAGAAATTGGAATGCAAATACACCGTGATTGAAGGTGGAGGCGTAGGCGAGAAACTTGAATCTGCTGCAGTCCATTTCAAGTTTGAAACTTCCAAAAATGGGGGATCCTTGTGCAAGATAGTCGCAGAGAACAAGCCCCTTAGTGGCGTTGAATGCACCGAAGAAGACATCAATATGAAAAAGAATGGATTAACAGGAATGTTAAAGGCATTCGAAGCCTACCTCATTGCAAACCCTGATGCCTATGCTTAGTTTTTGCTTGAGATAAGAGCAATATAGTGTGGCTGGCTACAAATAAAGGAATGTTAATGCTTTCTCCTGTTTTTATTTTCCCTACAAAAACGTTTCTGTAATTTGGTGCATGAGATTAAATAAGAAACCTTCCTTTTGAATGATAATTAAAAGTTGTTCTCGACTTGGACCAAGTTTTGGGGTATCTGATGTTCTCTTTATAATTACCCAATAAAATGGATTTTTTTTTTTTTTTTGTGAGGTCTAGTAGTGTGTGGAAGTAAAATATGGTGTAAAAATAATGAAAAAGGCAAGCAAAATAGGGGCATTGAACTGATTACAGGGTTTGTATTCTAAAATAGTGAGCTAATTTTGGATCTGATACTCGGAAATGTATGATTTATGCTCTTGAATTGTTTTATCAGTTTAAAACACAAACGTTTTATGTAGCATGCTCGAACATTTCACCATGCCAATTGCATAGCATAAAGTTCTTGGACTGCTGTCCAACAACAGATTGTTTTCACTCCTCTGTCATATGAACTATACTAGGTTAGCATGCAATCACACAACGCGTAAGGTTTAAGAATGGAAATGGTTATTGGTCATCAAGTAGGGTGAGTTTCTTGGCCAAAGTGAAGATTGTTGGGAGACTGTTTATAGATAGAGCTAGCCATAAAAATTGGTGCTTGATTCTTCATTCGTTTTGTACGTCAGCAGAGACTATATTCTTCAGTGGAATGACTTGGTTAGTCAGTATGACTCTGGACTTTAAAAGTCTGTAGACATAAGACTATGACTAATCTTCACTTTGAGATCATTTGAAGCCAGAAATATTATAAAACCTCTTAAATTAATTAATCTGTACCATATAATGTCAGCTCCCCTTACGAGCAATATCTACGTGGATTTAGTCCTGATTTTTTGAATGTCCAAAATGCTCGCCCAACTCTCATATTTACCAAAATAATCAATAGTCAGGTGAATAGTGGTAAAGGGTATTTTGTCATTTTAAATCCTCTCAAATTCAGATTATTTATGATAAAAAAAACTCATCCCTCTTAAATATTATTAATTATACCTAAATCCCTAACATCATTTATTTCAAGCCCTTAGATTATTTACTCATAGCCCTTGATTATTTTTAAATTATACATAAACAAAACCTGAAAATTATAAATAATAATTAATTTTATTTATTTAGAATTTCAATAATAATTTTTACATATTATTACAATGTTGTAATAAAATAAAATAAATATTAAATATTCGCACACAGACAATGTAGTAAAACACGTGCATATCACGTCCCTAACCTCTTATTATACAAAGCGGAAAGAGTGAAAAAGCAGAACACGAACAAGTATAGAAGTGGAGAGAGTTCCACATTCACAGATCTTCTTCAAAACCCAGTAAAAAAATGGCGTTGAGAGCTGCAATTTCTTCATTTTCACCTTGTCGTTGCTGCAAACTTTTTTCATCTCAAATGGGTAATCTCATTTCACGCTCTCTTTCTTCTTCTTCTTCTTCTTCTTCTTCGTCATTTTTTTCTTCTTCAGTTATTACATGTACAACCCCATATTCAGAAACTGTAAAAATTTCTTCTATATCTGACACCCCAGACAAGAAAACCCAACTAGAAGCCTTTGTGATTGATCAATGTCTCTCAAGGGATATTAGTCATGAAGATGCAATGAGTTTCTTTGATAGATTAATTGCTTCAAAACCCATGCCTTCAATTTACAGTTTTAATCTTGTACTAAAAGCAATTTACAGAAAGAAGCAATTTGTAATGGTCATTTCATTGTTTAGAATAATGGGTTTGGTTGGAATTGTTCCTGATAAGTTTACATTGACAATTTTGATTCATTGTTATTGCCATGTGAAGTGGGTCGATGTCGGGTTTGTGGTTTTCGGGGATAGAATTAAGAGAGGTTTTAATCCAGATACTGTTGTTTTTACTTCTTTGATAAAGGGTTTGTGTGTGGAGGACAGGGTTGATGAATCAGTTAAGTTACTTGAGAAAATGGTGAAGTTGAGGTATCCACCGGATGTAATTACTTATGGGTACGTTATTAACGGGTTGTGTCGGACGGGCAAAGTTATGGCAGCCTTTGGGTTGTTGAGGAAAATGGAACAGAGGAACTGTAAACCGGATGTCATTGCATATAATATGGTTATTGATGGGTTTTGCAAAGAGGGAGAAATGAACGAGGCTTTGAAACTGTTGGATGAAATGAGGAATAAGAGTATCAGTCCCAACATTGCTACTTATAGTTCTGTTATTCATGGGTTTTGTATTGGAGGAAGCATGGTTGACGCCATAAGATTTTTCTATGAAATGATGAGTTGGGGAGTCTCGCCTAATGTGATAACATATAACACATTGATGCATGCTCTTTGCAAAAAAAGAAAGACCATTGAAGCACATATGTTGTTATTTGTGATGATTCAAAAAGGCGGGGATCCTAATACGGAGTCATATAATATATTGATGGATGGGTATTGCTTGGCAGGCAGGGTTCATGATGCAATGAAGCTTTTCAGTTCCATGTTGTTTAAGGGCCCTGAGGTGGACGTTATAAGTTACAATGCACTGATTCATGGATATTGCACTAGTGGGAGACTAGATGAGGCAATTGGACTGTTTGAGGAAATGCATCACAAGGGTTTAAAGCCCACAACTATGAACTACACTACTTTATTGGGTGAACTATGCCAAGTTGGTAGAGTTGAAGTTGCTCAAGCTCGATTCAATGAGATGCTGAGTAGAGGTATATTTCCAGATGTTATTACTTATAACTCTATGATACATGGTCTTTCTACTTCAGGTTTCTTTAAGGAAGCTATATGGTATCTAAAAAATATGTTCGACCGGGGAGTTCCACCAAATGTTAGAACTTACAGTTCTTTGATTCAGGGTCATTGCAGTTCCGGGCAGTGGCAAGAAGCCAATAGATTCTTCAGAGAAATGATGGACGGAAGAATTCCACCTGATGTTGTGACATTCAACATACTAATGAATTTTCTATGTAAGGTAGGAAATATGGTAGAAGCACATGACTTGTTGGAATTGATGATTCAACGAGGCAATGAGCCAGATAAGGTAACATATAATACATTGCTAGATGGATACTGTTCGGTAGGGAAAGTGGATGATGCCCTGAAGCTGCTTGATTCGATGGTGGCCAGAGGGTTTAAGCACGATGACTCGAGTTGCAGTATATTAATCAATGGTCATTGCAAGAGTGGGAAGATCGATGAAGCTATGACGTTCTTCAGGAAAATCTCCCAGAATGATTTGCAACACATGATCAATACATATGACACTTTATTAAGTGCATTGTGCCAAAATAGCAACATTGAGGCTGCACAAACTCTTTTCAAAGAAATGGTGGACAATGGGATTTCTCCAAATGTTGGCGCTTACAATTCTATGATTCATGGACTTTGTGCATCTAACCTTTTGGGAGTTGCTGCAAAGTTATTCAACGATATGGTGAATGAAGGGATATCACCAAATGCCATCACATACAATCACCTCCTTCATGGTTATTGCAGTTCAGTTCAATGGAAAGAAGTTTCTGAGCTCTGGTGCAAAATGATGGAACAAAAAGTTTCTCCTAGTGTTGCGACATTCAACATATTGATTGATGCTCTATGCAAAGCAGGAAAATTTAGGGAATCACATGTATTACTGATAAGAATGATCCAATTAGGTGAAGAGCCTGATACAGTTTCATATAATAGATTGATGGATGGATACTGTTTAGCAGGCCAAGTAGATGATGCCGTTAAATTATTTCACTTGATGATTGCGAATAACATAAACCCAGATGTTATCAGCTACAATGTGTTAATTAATGGGTATTGCATAAGTAAAAGGTTAGATGAGGCTCTTCGTTTCTTTCGGGAACTGCAAAATCGAAGGTTGACACCTGTAATAACTGCTAACATGACTATACAAAATGGATTGTGTGTAAGTGATAGACTTGAGGCTGCACAAACTCTCTTCAGGGACATGTTTCCTGATCTTGTAACATATAACATACTGATCAATGGCCTTTGCAAGGCAGGGATGATGGAGGAAGCACACAAGCTGTTCTTGCAGATGGAGGAACAGGGATGCTTGCCAAATACTGTAACATTTAATACCATCCTCCATGGGTATACTCAGAAGAACGAGATCCGTAAAGCAGTGAAGATACTCAATGGAATGATAGAAAAAGACATTTTGCCAGATGTTTGTACTGCTTCCATTATATCGGACTTGCTATCTAAGGATAGATTCCATGAAGAAGTAGGCAGACTGTATCCTGCAAGTTCCACTAAGAATGAAGAAAATGTTGGTGGAATGAGCGTTTCATCTCTGATATCATCAGTCAAGGACAATGTGGCATCTGGTGAAGAATTCAACAAAATGCCACACTGCTTGAGAAGATCAATTAAATAGATCATAAGTTTCCTACTTCAGAAACAAACATAAATTTTACATAATTTTGAAACACTTACCGGACATAATTCATACCTAGCTGTTTAGAAGGAATTGCTTTGATTGCTGAAATGGTATTTATGAAATATATTTTACTTTGGTAGTTAACTTCGGATTGAAATGCAGAACACTATTCAATTTACTGATCAGATGATTGAAACACAAGGATAAAGGTATTTACCAAACTCCCTCTCATAAATTAGGCTGACTAGTTATCCTTTTAGTAGCAAAAGTTAGATATTTTGGCTGTGGCATGTAAATACTAGAGAATATATTGTCGGTTATCTTTGCAGAGGATGTTGGCAGCTCTTTTTATATACATAATTTTGTATATTGATATAGTTTACCCCATCTTTTCCCATTTCAATTATTTTTTCCGTCAATAAAAATGTCTTGTTTGCAATTTCGTGTTATCTCAAAGTGGTGTTTTGCTTTTAGTATTGTGAATCACTATATTGTACCCAACTTTTTTTTTATTTTATTTTATTTGGCTGATGGTTTTTTATGGTCATTACAGTGTCAAGACCTGACACAGAGGAATAAGAGAAACAACATATAAGTTCCGTACTCATTGAACAAAAGACCAGAGTTCTGGAATTCACCAGTTGTAGGGAGCATGTGAGCCCTAGCTGTCCAGGTTAATAAGCATTGAATTACCTTTGTGACATGGCCCATCTTGTCCTGTTTATCAGTTTATGTTTTAATCTGTCTCTCTTTTCTACATAAGTTGTTTATGTTGGTTGATGATGATAGTGCTATGTGGCGTATTGCAAAAGCCGAAGATACTGAATGAAGTCTCCCTGGTGATACTGGATCATGTAGCTTGTCTGACTGGTTTCTCTCTATTTGAAATGATAGTGGTTCTAGACTGAATCCCCTTTTCATGCGAGGTTTGAGCATACATCGTTTTCCATAGAATTCTTATTTGTATTATAGATTTTACTCTCTATCATCAAATGCTTTTACATGTCTTGCTAAGTGGAGATGCTGAGTGATTCGACGTATAACTTTGAAACCACATTCTCTGTTCCATCTAATTGGTCCTGTTGATCAGGTTGTCAAAGAGTCCGTATTGCTCCAATGGTTGTTAGCTTGCATGTGCTTATCTCAACTTGATAGCTGCTGCAGCAGTTCTGTCAGATTGCTCTAAGTGTAGATGGCGGTAAATATCATATTCAACGACTATACTTAATTTATAGGTATTGTCTCATTTAATTCTGCTTAAAGTGTATTCTTTGATATGGTAATCTATCCTTGTGGAAATGTGATTTGTTCGCTGTGAAGACTTCTTTTTCAAGGTGCTTGCCAAACTGGGAATAACATTGTTGTTGCTGAGATGGGGGACACTTGCCAAGAAGAGTAATGATTCCCTCCTGAAGTCTAGGTTGTTTTTTTAGAAGTGAAATATTTTATTGGTATGTTGGTTCTTAGCAGTCTAGCACCACTCCCACTGGCTATTTGTCGAATCATGAATTATTTTGCTTGGTAGGTTGCTCATAAAAATGGGAACAACAGTGTCTTCCTTGAAATGCACGTAACTCATAGAACATTGTCGTCTTGTTTAGAAATCAAGATAGAAACCATGCTTATCATATCAAGTTAATTTAAACTACATGCAGACCTGTTAAGTTGCATTCTAGTCGCTCATACGGTTGTTCAGAACATGGTTCAAAATATCTTTATTGAGGAGTTGGTCCTAGAAAAAAAGATATATATCGAAGATATATCAGTAGATAAATCAAAGAAACTTTGGGAAAAATTGTTGGTCTAAATTCAAAGATAGTTTGGATATATTAGATATTAAGGATTTATCGTCAATTTGTCGATGGCTATAATTATCTATGGATAAATCCATTATATCATATCTGTTGGATAAATTGATAATATTTTTTAAAAAAAAAATCGAAAGAGAATTTTTAAATAAATCCCAAACATATTTCATATACTTAAATCAAATATCATCACTCACAACATGAGTTTTACTTGCATCATTAGCTAAGTTGTTATATCTTCTAAAATCATTTAAAAAAACCCATGTATTTTTGCTTTTAATTGTCTTGTGCATTCTTATCTACGACAAAATGTTAGATTCATATAAATATTGCCCAAATGTATATATGTAACAATCTTCAATGGATAATAAGTTTGACATATGAAAATTCATGCATAGGCAATCTAGGAGAATAATTATGTTCAAAATATTACATGTCATAGTAATATCAAATTACATGAAGTGTTTTAGAAGAATAATAAGTTTATAATTTTTGCTCATTTTTAAAATATAAAATTTATAATATGGCATCCACCTCAAACTTTTTCTCTGGTTAAAAAGTAAATTGTGAATGCATCGCGTGTACATAGGCACTAGTACCTAAAACAAAATTCTTACTTGACACGTGTATTGAAAACAAAAGCAAAATTAGTCAAATCCAACATGCCATCAAACGGCTTGACCTTTTTTTTTAAATCGCTTTATCACTTCTTTGTTCGTATTTTTTTCTCCATTTAATTCTTTTATTGGTGATTAAAAAAAAGTATATACAAGTTTTCTACACATTTCATTGCAATCCAAAACTCATTTTCTAAAAGGCTGTGACAAGTTGTAAATTAATAACAACAATTATAACATTTTGCTTAGGTGTATAACATAAACAAAAAATAATTTGCTATACTCAAAATGTGGGCGTAAAATAGATGAAAGTGAACTGTTTGAATAAGATTAAGAATAAGTTTGGATACATTGAATTTTTTGAGATATATCTAATATTAATGAATCGACTTGTTGTCACGTGTGTTGTTGACCGATAAATTGAGTATTATTCTCTAATATCGAGTTATATCTTATCGTGATAATACCTTGATAAATCTAAAAAATCCATCAATTTCTTACATTTTCTATTCGGTACATTTTCAGAATGATATATATCCTACAATATATCTTATCAAGGCAAAAAAAGAGACAAAAATTTTGATATATCATAATATTTTAAACCATGGTTCAGAAGGTTCCATGAATAAAATATATATCAGGGGTTAATTCGCACTTTACCCTCTATAAGTAATTTGAAATTAACAGTCTTACCTGGCAAATACATAAAAAATAGGCCTTTAAGCCCTTTCCCCCTTAACTCACAATTTCCCTCTTTTGATCGCAACAATCTAGAAATCATGAGGAAAAGGTTCCTGTTACATTTGGGGGAAATGCCCATGTCATTTGTATGTGAGCACACTTCCTATTAAATTCTGACTGTATTAAAAAACATACACCCTGAAGATAAATTAGATGGATGATACTGAATCGCACATCTCAAGACTCCAATAATTATAAAATTTAAAAAATTTAAAAAAAAAAAAAACACAAAAATAATAGTTATATATATTGGGAGGTATATGTGTGAGTGGCTGGGGCTGTATATCAGAGACGATTCTATAAGAGAATGACTTGGTCATGATACTTTATCTTTTTTGCGTTTTTGATTGTGAAGCTGTTGGCAGGTTAATCTAATTGTAAATATATACTTTGCTGACTTTCATATTGAGAAACTTGATTCATGTTAAGTTTATTGATTTGTGGTTCTTACGATTGTTGAGAGTGTAGGAAAAGGGGCAATGGAACTCCAATCAGGAGATCATTTATTACCCATGTTTACAAAAGAAGTGTGCTCACTGTAAATCAGAGGAGAGCAACATGTGCGACCTCCTGAGGAACAACAATGACAGAGGTGTGATGATCAACGATGGAAAGACAGGGTTCACCATTAAAGGGCAACCAAGTCCTCACTGAGAATTTCCACCTTCAGTGAATACAATGTTGTTCACATCAGCTGCAACGCCAAGATCAACCCTTCTATGCCACTTGACAAAGTTTGCATCCTCTGTTGTGGAATCTCTACATTCATAAAAAAATCACTTTGATCAGTTTCGTCTTTGTTTGATACTTTCTATTGATGCAAAGCTTGGTTTTGGTACAATGCAGGTGTTGTTGCTACCTTGAATCTTGCCAAACCAAAAAGGGTTTTTCAGTAGCGATATTCGGACTAGGAGCAATAAGCTTTGCTGTAGGCTCCTTCCTCTATCTAAAAGGAAAAAACAAAATTTTCCTTTTCCCTGGTTCTTTGTTAAAAAAAATTGATTTTCTTACTATTTGCATTTTCTTTAGGCTGCTGAAGAAACAAGAATTGCTGGTTCTGTAAGAATTACAGGTGTTGATCTGAACCTAAAAGTTCCGAAGATGGTAGTGATCATTTTCCTAGTTCATTTAGTTGCAAATTGTTGTTCTATTACCATTGAATACTAACCTTTGATAATTTGTTTTGCCAATGGGTACTAACTAGTTCAGCTGGAAGACTGTGGTGGATGGTATCACAAACCCAGGGTTTGAATCCTGCAAAGGCATTTAATGGTTGGATCCAATAAAAACCTTGTTTACCCCTTAGAATACTATCGATGCACTCTCTCAGTGGTGTAATTGAATTTATCAACCCCAAAGACCATTACAAACCCGTTCAAGAGGTATGTTCCATCACCTGTAATGAGAAAATTTTGACTCATATTGTGATGTAAAACTGTTGGAACTTTTGCTTGGATTTGATTAGCATCAGGTGATAGCTGAGACGGCATATAGAGGAGTGGAGCTGAGAGATGTATGACAAGAGATGTATGACAGGTTGTTATGACAAGTTTTGTATTGTGAAAAAACACAGGATTCTCTATCAAAATTTCTATCTAGAGAGATTATACGACAGGCAGTGCATCTTGGGTTCGATACCCACCTGTGGCACGCTCACCTTCAAAAAAGGAAAAGAGAAAGGAAGGAAACTCCATCAGATTTCTGTTAAGTCTAGAAATAAATAGTTATTTACTTGATTGGAGGTGTGGTTGATGAATGTTATAAACAACATATGTTGCATGGAATGTATGCCTAGGGTAATAGTGTGTTATATTATCCCCAAAATGTGGCTGTGCCTAAAGCCTGTGTGACGGTAGTACACAATACCATTTTTTCTATTGTAGTTTCTTTGAAACTGTAACTCATTTTTATTATTTTATATAATCGGGCAAAGAAAGCAATTAGTTTATAGCCAATATAATCATTCAACTGATTGATCTACCAATTAGTTTATAGCCAATATGTTTATTCACTCTTGTTAGAGTATCTTGATATCGCGAAACATCTGTTGTACCATCAGAAGATTACAAACCAAGACTAACTTCAACCCATGACATCATGGCTAAAGAAACAGGAAAACAAGAATGAGATTCAAAAGGAGTCCACGACCACCTCAACTTCACAAGGACCAGTGTAACACATCTTCTCCAGAAATCTAATACCCATAGTTTGTCCCATAAACTGGACCATAACCTCCGGCAGGTTGACCAGCATTGGCTGAAGGAGATGAATACATTGAGTTCTGGGATGGGTAAGATGGGTTCTGGGTTGGGTATGACAAGTTCTGGGATGGGTATGACGAATTCTGTGTCGGGTATGACGAGTTCTGGGTAGGATAAGAATTGTAATTGGAGTCAACAGAGCCACCAGCTGGGTTCTGTGATGCACCTGCAGCGTCAGCCATGAAATTCTGCAAAATGGGAGAAAACGAAGTTTTAATACAAATTACTGCAGTGTAAGGTTTATAGCAACATCAAAGTGCAGCTTACAAGGAATGTCACAATGCGTAGCACCTAAAAGTCGAATAAAGAAAGAAAATCCAGAAACAAAAAAGGACCATAGAATGTTCTTTAAACAAGACAAAACATGGAGATATTTTGAAACCGTGGGGGGTGGGGGATTATGACAGAATTAGAGAAAGGCATCATTGAAAACAACTACTATTTAGAATATTTAAATTAGACACCATTTAATCAAAAGATGTAAAGTACAACTTTACAAGGGCTATTAAAATAGGCAAGAAGAAGAAACGTGCCTGAATTAATTGCTGAGCTGCTTGGACTTGCGAAGCAGTTCCGTTTATCTCAACTGTCATCTCTCCTGGCACACCCCTCGTCTCTTGTATGGTGACAGTTGCCCCACTGGCCCGCCTAGTGTAACTGATATTGGCGCCTCCTGTCCCAATTACAGCATCCGCATATGAAAGGGGTACTTGCATATGTTGTGTTATCTGCAGATAATATACCCCCATTAAATACTAAGTAGACTATTTGAATTCCAAGGATGCTTATAGTAGTAAAACAAATAATGTCACTACCAAAGACGAGCTGAAACAATCTAATGGGAAGAAAAGCAGTATCTGGTTTTCTTATCAATTAATCCAATCAAATTTTAGTACCTGTGTAATGATTTGTGGTGGTGGCTGAGCATTGTTTGACGAATGAACTCCCATTGGTGCAGCATCTCTTCCATACATGGATAAACCTTGGTGAGGAGGTTGTTTATCCATAGGTGGTTGATCAGCTGGTGGATAATAACTATCA
Organism: Berberis vulgaris; assembly: GCA_963556465.1. Taxonomy (NCBI): domain Eukaryota; kingdom Viridiplantae; phylum Streptophyta; class Magnoliopsida; order Ranunculales; family Berberidaceae; genus Berberis; species Berberis vulgaris. The sequence continues at coordinate 90,021,784 of OY747126.1, forward strand.
TGTTGCCTCATTGGAGGAGGACCTTGATGAGGCGGCATGTATTGAGGATGTCCCCCAAAACCAGGAGCTGGACCAGCATTTGGTGGAAAACCTTGAGGTGGACCCCATGATTGATGTGGTGGTGGCATGTTATGCTCCATTGGTGAATTTGGCATTTGCATCTGCCAAAATACGACTCCAATAAACATTTTGTTCTGCTATGCATAAAACTTAAAGATAACAAATAAGATGATTGCAAAACCATGCTGCCCCTTAAATGGATGACAAGACAGACTTACTTGCTTTTCAAACACCCCTACTATACTGCGGTCAACCAAAAACTTCCGCAGATGAAATGCAACAAGTTCTAGTGCTTTGTGCACACCAGTGGGCTCCCCTTGTATTTCAACAACTCTGTCATCTTGCAGGGCAAAGAAAGGTAGATTGTCTGCAGTAAATTCCACAACAATGGATGGAGGTTAACAATCCGGAATTATAAAACATCTCACAGTCGCAGCACAAAGCACATTGCACCTGCAGTGCATCGCATAGCATGGAGAACTATTCCAAAGCATAACTCAGACGAGAAGATGGGACTTTCAGCAGTAGTCATATCAGATTCATGCAACTGGTTGAAGCAGCGAAAATGCAAAATTTTAAAAGGCTTAAGCAGGCAAACAACCCGCCTGCTCCTGACGTGCCAACAAGATTAAATAAACAAAAAATAAATATTAATAAAATAAAATAAAAACATAGTGTTTGATAGAATAATTATCAAGTCTTAAGTAGGATTGTAAAGCGTTTCTTGCCTGGAAGAACCCAGAAGTATTACACCGACGATGCAGCCAACTCTGCCGATGGTTCCCAACTACAATTGGAACAGGTTTAAAAGTAGGTAGCCCCAAGAGCCAACTTTACATTTTGACAGTGACAAAAGAGAAGATATTAACCATAGAGTATCTTGTCCGATGAGGATTGAAACTGGTGAAATGCTGCTATCTATGTCACTCAAATGTGGAAACAGTCGATCGTCTTTTTGATAGATGCAGCTTCTCGACAGAAGTGTGGTCTTAACTGTTAGCAGATTTGGGAGTCACTCTCCCTGCTGCCAATAGTCCAAGAATGGATGAAGCAAAAATAGGGAAAGGGAATTGGGACAGGGTTCCCACTGCAACTATCCGGATGAAAGAGCATAACAGAAAGATATTTCAAACATCACGACTGACCCAATGCAAATTGTTAGGGAGATCAAAGTTTGTATTTGGGTATGGGGCTCAACTTCAGCATCGCTTAACAATACACCTTTTCATACTGTTATGCTCAGTAACCTTCTAAACATGTAACAGTTGTAACCTGTAACTTGTAAGTACATTGATCTTCGTGATCCATGTGAGTTTCTCACCATTCGTCTTGAGAATGAAAATTGTAATGATCATTCCCCTCGTAGAAGAAATTAAGCATCAATTTGTCTTTGGTCGCCAGTCATGCATCAACTTTGGAATTCCAAATTGATGTCTTTTGATATATATTGACGAATATTCTCCAAAAAACATGTTTGAATAAACTCCTAACCAATGTAGTCAAAGCCATCCAAAGCCACCGCTTAACGCCAAAAGCCAAGCCAAGCCAAGCCATGACATCTTGCTTCGCCTTGGTCAAAGCCAGACCACTACCCTGAAGCGACAAAAGCCACCGCTTTTAGCTTTTTTTGTCGAAGCGTGTAGCCACCAAAGCCATGGCTTCATTAAACAAAAGATTTATTTATTTATTTTGCGTATTTTGTCTTTCTTTTTCTTCTTCTCATACTCTCTTTTTCCATCTCACTTTAGAGCTTCACGGCTGAATGCATGAATTGGAGATCTTGTTCAAGGTACAAATCTTTTTATCTTCAACAGAGTTTCACCGAAATTTCAACCGTCATGACCCGAAGAAAGAACCCACGTCTATACATTGATTATCTATGTAATAATAATTTATACATTAATAATGTTGTGATTTTTTGTTTACTTAAGGTGATTGATTATTTTATGGAAGAAAACGTGGGGCAAGAGAGACTAGTTCTCGAAAAAAACATTGATTGAAAGTATGGCGTTGCAGTGAATGGTAACAAACATCATAACATAGAAAGCAATATAAACACTTATATTGTGGCTTGAGCTAACAACTCTAAATCTAGTAGAAAAAGCATAATGCGTATATTTAGAAGTTTAGTAAATATCATCATCATCAAAGTCTATTCCCGAGATTTTAGGGGTCGGCTACATGAATTTTGGTTCTCCAAGCAATGCGATAAGTTTAGTAAATATATTATACATAATTTAAAATCATTTTTTTAGAGTCGATTTACTTGCATGAAGCGATGCACGCTTTGCTTTTCGCTTAAAGCCAAGCCATGGCAAATCGCTTTGCCTTCGCTTCACGCTTTGACTAGTGACTACCTTGCTCCTAACTGTGGCAAGATGATGTTTTTTCTAAATTTTAAAAATAAACCGCATAATCTTATTCGTTGAGACTTAACTTCCTTTTTTGTTATTGGTATGTTGAGAGCATCAACTTCGTCTTTTCTTTTTCTTTTTTGAAATAGCTAAACCAGACCCCCCAAATGACCCTTCAGAACCGAAGGGAAACAAACATACAAACGATTACATTAGGCACTACCCCCTGCCAACACACCACCATAATATTAGGCCATGACAAAATCACCCTCGTTTGGAACTCCTCTTAGTCCACGAAAGTACATCTTACCCTACGAATTTTCAATAATTTGAACCTCCTCTGAATTAGTTGAAGAAAGTGAATTCATGTCCCTTGTCAATCAAAAATAGATTAGCAACTGAGAATCATTATCGCCGTCTTCTCTACAGATTCTATAGAATCCTGCCAACATACAGACAAAATAGGAGACTCTTTGAATGCATCTATCTCTGCCAAGCCTTGGCAACTTAAAGAGGGAATTTTGGCGTCTACTCGAAAGAAAATTCTCCCCAACATTATAGCTAGAACGATGGAGAAGTTGGCTGATTTAGAACTCTACAATATGACTATATTTTGATTCAGGGGTACAGGTACCAAATTCAATTTTGCTCAGTGTGCTCCAGAGGTTCTGACTGGTGGATCAGAAATTTTACGAAGAGGACCATTGGCCATTTTGACCAAAGAAAAATTAGCTTGTATGGAAAGCCTGTTATCATGAGTCATGACTTGATTGTAGTTATGCTTAACACACAACATACCTTATCCACTCCATATGTCAAACTAAAAAGACATAGTTGTCAAAACGTATCTCGTATCGTATCTCAAACCCAAATTTAAGTTACATATATCGTATCGTAACGAATATCATAAGTACATATAAATATATATTAACAAAAATTAAGAGATGCGTGAGGGGTGTAGTAAATTTTTGTTTTCTTTTTAATGTGCAGGTCATAGAAATTTAAAATTGAGGGACATGTTTGCATTATATTGGCCTTAATAACCTTTGACTCATTTTTTCACTTAAACCCACATTTGTATGATAACTAAAACTCCACCCCCTTTAATAACTTTAGGGTTTTGTTTGTCAAACACAACAGATCCAAATCGATGAGATAGCGGCAGCATGAAGCAGGTGAGTCGTCGATCTCCTATTTTTCCTTCACTCGATCTCTTCTTATTTTTCATGGGATTTGGATGATATGAATCACTATTATCCGGTCCGGTATATGAGATGTACCGGCCGATACACCCGATAAACCGATATATCAGCTGGTACACCCGAGATGGTGCAAAAACGGTAAATTGGTTTAGTATGTACTGGTTGGTGTCATGTACGGTACATACCGGCCGGTATACATCCGAGATTAATGACTATGCATATAAGAACTACATTGCTTAATGTATTTACTAGAAAAAAAATGTGCAAAATTACTTGTTTACTTTGTATGTACCATACAAAAATAAATTGCTTAATATACAAATTTCCTTGAATCTCAACACAATTTGTTTGATTCATTGTGACTTTGTTAGACACATTTGATTCTAATTTCTTATAGTTGGTGACCTGAGTAACCATAGTGGGTATGTTACATGGATCGTCGGGCCTTTGATAGGGGAAGAAGTGTGTGGTGGTCACTCATTTTCATATGCCATATGCTATTGTGTATAGATAGAAAGATGTATCATCACTAAGATCAAACTGATATTTTGAGAAAACAAGCATACCCAAGAATGATGCTAAATTGAGGTGTGAATAAGCAAAGAATATGTGAAAACAAGAAGTTAATATAAATCATAAAGAGACACTCAAGAACCAAGATGTAAAAACCTCTGCACATAAATAAATCTCTTAAGTATACCTGATCCAATCACGCGAACAATGGTATTAGAGGCTTCTTGGATAGATTTTATAGTGGCTCCCTGCTTCCCAATTAAACTTCCAGCTTGTGCAGCGGGCACTAATAGTCGTGATGAAGTCACCATACCAGGTTGAGCATTAGCTGGATCACCATCTAAACCCTCAACTATGTGCCTATGAACCCTCAAAAGACCATCTATTGCAGGAGGAAGAGCAGCATCTGGCTCTTCCTTCGCTGAAATCAGTACCTTTTGAATAAAATAGAGAAGATAAGTGTCGAAATAAGTCTGGAGTAAAAAATTCAACTGCTTATATTCAAGTTTTCAAGATAAAGTGCATTAAGGCATAGCTGTTAGCCAATATTCCAAATAGCCAAAACCTAAGACTAACACTTCTACTACCATTCTACTGGGTTCATGCATGATCTGAAATCCCATTCACGGAACACACTGTTTAGTCAACAATACCTAGAGAAAGATATACATTACAGTTAACGTCAATGTGTCAACTTAGCACGCAGGTGTCAACCTGACGGACCCAAAGACTTGGTTACAGACTATTACTATTATCATAAGGTTTGTTTCATCTCAATGACTACTAAAGAATATAATTAAGTTACATTACACATTCCCCACCTCCATAGCAAAAACCCCCAACACTTCCACAGAAACATGATTGAGAAGCTATCATCCAGATAAGACAAACTAAGTCATAATAATACATCTATTAAACAGAGTGAAAAATGTCAAATTTTGTTTTTTCAACATTTGCAGACAATGATTAATAAAGATCAAGATCCCTGATCTATATTTTACATACTTAGTTGAAGAAGTTCTTAGTCCAGGTAGAGTAAATGAAATTACGCATAACTTGGAAATTCAAGTGACCATCACTATCCATCTTCACCAAAATCTTATGGTGGCGGGAATTGCACCGAGCCATGTAAAATAACTACCAAGGCATACCGAAGATAATATATAGTCAATTATAACCAAGCAAGACGTACACATGCGCATTGAAGGCAGTAATCAAGAAATTTTATTATAATGAGAAATAGAAACATAAAATAGTCCAACGAATGCCCAACAATCAGAACATCACAATCTTAAAGTTAATGACCAAATTGACTTGCAATCCTTTATTAGATCAAGACTCCATTTTCCCAAATATAGACGTAAGAAACTGCACATTGTTACAAATAGACTGAGGCACAAGCTTTCATTTATTTTTTATTTCATTTTTACTGCAGCCAGCTTTTCTTGCTATTGCCACATGTTCCAACAGTTTGTTTTTGTAAAAACCAAGTTTCTAATCTTCTTTGAACTAGGCTTTAGATTACAAAGATATACTTTGATAAACATCCTGAGCTGTAGAGACTGTGCATAGTGGCAGAGTTTGTGCTTAGGAAAATACCGCATAACTACCATGTGCTGAAAGATTATGTTTTGGTCTAAAACCTACTAAACCTGCTCATTATTGTTGCATGACTCAGATATGTCACACAACCTTGTATTTATTTATTATTTTATCAATAATATTGTTTTATTTTATTTTTTGTCAAGGAAAAACAAGAGTGATGCATAGATGCATTGACTAGTTACAGGTCAAAAAAGTGAGAAATTATTCATCAAGAAAGAAATCAAATTACAAGCAAGGAAAAAAAAACCCAGAAAAATATCTAATAACCAAATGAGCCCAGTCAAACATGAAAATAGAGAAATCTAAATTTCTAATTTGATGAATACGCCTCATCTCCACATGGCTTCTTTGATTGCAAATTGCATATACCTTTGTTCTGCATTAAGAATAAGTCTAAGCCAAATCCATTCTCCCAGAGATATCAGGTAATGGTTTGCAAACTATAGCCATCTTTAAGTAATAAAGACTTTTGTTCTGCACTAGGAATATTAGTAAGCAGTAACGCTTCTGCAACGAAATTGCGCAAAACAAAAGTTTTAGGACATGAGTTCTGCAACATCCATAAACCCAGGCCCTAGCATGTTCCACTGTTTTTTGATGGCTTATTCTGACACACACCCTGTAACGCTCAACCTACTCAAAAGCAGGAGTAAAAACTTATCTTCAATCCAACAATTTTTTGGCCCATGGAAATCAACAATATAGTGGCTCAAGTGAGACATTGCAAAGGAAAACGAAATTTGGTAGAAAGACAATAATATAGATGAGTTACTGGTTACATACATAAGCTATCATTAATGTTGGACCAGGTCTACTTACCAAGTCAGTCGGCATATTACCTAGTTTCATATCCTTACCCAACCAAGTCACTCAGCATGTACCTAGTTCCGCATCCTGCACACCAACTCTTGTGTCTTAAACCAAATCACTTAAAGGTGAGAGTTTATCTAGTTTCCCGGCACAACAACATTTACAGGAGAGACTCAGCACGGTTATAAATAAGGATGACAAAGGAAGTAAGACAGTTCAGTGGAGCAAACCACCCTTCCACAATACGGAATGCTTCGACTAAAACCCTCTCGAGCATCTATGGTAATTTGCAATTTAAGGGCCCGAAACTATAACAAGAAGTAAGGTGACCATGAATCTCAACAGGTTAAGCATCTTATCGACCCAAATGTGTTTGCTTTGGTCTAGATCAACATCTTCAAAGCATTGAATACTAACGCCCTGAGGATTGCTTGAAGAATGGCCTTTAAGACTGCCTATAATGCCTATAAACTTAAATAATAATAATAATAATAATAATAATAATAATAATAATAATAATAATAATAATAATAAATAAATAAATAAAATGACCGTTACTTTCAAAGGCACAATTGCGTAAAGAGGATGTCGAAAAAGGATGCTCAATGCAAGGAGCATTTGTACCTTTCGTCAATTTGTGTCTTCTCTAATCCATTTTATCAAATAAAGATAGTCCGTACTTTCATCAAGCTGTTCCTGCTATAAAATACTGGATATAGATCATGGCTCTGGTCAATTTACAAATCCAGTACTTGTAGCTCTCAATGCTTTATTCTGTCACTTCTGAAGTAATCTAATTGCTATTTAATATTGTTCATTGTTTGATTGTTTGAGGTAGCAATACGAAAGAGGTTTTGAAGGACAATACTGAAAGATGATAAGAACTTGAGTTTTGTAAGGTTGGGAACTAAACTTTATTGGAAGTTCCTGATTATAACCATTTTTTCTAGCTCTTTCAATAAGCTCTGGTACATTCCCTTCTAATATAATATCAATAATTACTTTTTAGTTTTTAGTTTTAAATTTACCCAAAAGCATATTGAAGTTAGATAGCCGCAACAAATTTATGCCAATTGAAAACTATAACATCAGATTTCCACAGCCTAGGCCTTTAAGCTTAAATTCATAGCAATTTGTTCACATCCTCGGTGTAAACATAACAGACCTGGCAACCGATTAAGACTATAGCCTCAAACACACGCAGAGCTTGCAGCACTGAGGCTAATGATGCTTAATATACTGGATCTGGGAAATTTTAAAACCATGTAGGCTTTTACAATTCTTTGTATTTTCTCAGAAGAAATCCCTCGTAATCCTATAGACAAAAAGGCCAGCAGATTGAGTTAGAAACCAAAATCTTAATCGTTGCTAAATTTCTTGACCTTGTGTTCTCTAGCTTCCTTTTCAAAATTTGATAATTCTGCATTTTTAGTGTAACCATCTACAAATTTGGTTAAGCTTATTGCTCTGATCTTGTAACAATCTTTTTAAAGGTGTTATTAATCTTGTTTATGATCAGTAACACAGATTTTAAAATTTTGAATAATGCTGCATTGAGAGGGATCATCACTGTACAGCCCAACATGAACATTACAATTACAACCAACGCAATTATTTTCTAATTTCCTCCAAGTTGAGCCCCAAATCTCGGCATGTCCTAAATAGCCCTAATGAGATTCAGTTGTTTGCCTTGAAATAGTCTATGGTTTCTTTTTTTTCTTGTTACAACCATTGACCGAATAAGTAAGGAGGTTGTGCACAATGATGCAATCGCATGCGCTCTGTCGTTTCTTATTTTCACACTTGCTTTAAATTTACTTATTATATAAGTTTTATGTTTTCTAGTCCATTTTGGAAGATTGAAGTGGAAGGGCTAAATATCTAGAATGGAAAACAATGTACTCATTGTTATTACCTTGGAAAAGAAAAAGAAAAATTACATATATGTTATCTCTGCTAAAAATAGCAAAGAATGAAGAGGAAGAAATTCCTTTTAGCTATGGGTAAATTTGATGTTGATCGCTTTTGACAATAGGATAAATGAATTTCGTCCTTTTTATTTTAATTTGGCAAGGTCTCTCAATATAGTCAACAGTTATCTTGGCACAAGCCTTGCACGCGATGCTGAAAAAACCTGACCCCGCCCTCCCTTCCCATGAGAGAGGCTAAGTCCATACACATTAGGTCCTAGAGCCAAGACTAAGGATTTATTATCTAATGGATAAATTATTAAAGAAAAAGATATTCCGCAACATTGTAATCCATTGCACCACAAACTCGGAAGCTTGAGAGCCCTAAAGCTCTTTCTGTCCCAGAAGGCATTAACTTTCTTAACAAATTACACAACAAAAACAAAACACCCTTCCTAACTCTCAGAACTGTCTCTAAATGATTGATAAAAAAGAACAAAACCAAGCAGTTTTCTAAAACAAGAAGCAACAATAGAAAAGAGAAGCAATAGAAAAGTTCAGAACAATAGGAAAACCTATCGATTCACGAAAATGAGTATTTATACAATTTCTAAATTTGGAGCACGAGACTGAATCACCAATTCAAATCAAACATTGGTTTCGTGTTTCTCCGGTTCAACTTCATTTAAAAGAATCTCGGTGCCACCAAATTCAGTTTCAATGTCTCGGCAAACCTTGGTCTCTAGTCATCAAAGCCCTCCCTCCCATTCTGGATATCATCTTGATATTCATCGTGAATCTAATAATGTAAGGTGGACAGTGGTTAGGTTTGTTTCATGTCAATGATCTAACCAACTCTTAAGTCTTGGCCATAGGATATTTGTTGAATGACTCTTTAAAGTGTGAGTAGGCTCAGGTCATCTTTCATGCCACATTTAAGGCTCACACTGATTAGATGGTCAATTGACAACAAGGGACCACGACCAAACTAAAAGTAAAAGGAGGACTAACGCAATTTACCCTATTATCGAAAGGAACAAATATTAAATTTTCCATATATGGATAGGCAATGTTTTAAAAACTGTTTTCCTTTACTGAGGCGATTAGGTTTTTCTCAATGTGAAGCAGAGCAGTGATGTGTAACAAGGTGTAATGAGGCGTCCGCCTCACTTTTCAGAAGAAGAAAAAAATGATGAAAAAATATAAAAAAATACATAAATAAATAAATAAATCATAATCAATCATCAATGAAAGAGATAACATGAACCAATCATAAAAATAGTTGAGGTGTTAAAGAATAAGACAATCATCATGCACATTATAGCCAATATTCAACTCCCATGCACTAAAGAGCTTCGCATCAATTGCCTTTTAAAACAGTGTTGATAGGCAACTAAAACAAGCTTAGATGGGAAGGACACATTAAAGAAATTAGGGACCCATCTATAAAAAAAATTGACAACAAATTAAACAATTGTTGTATATTTTCCATGCATGTTAGAATTAACTATGTGAAAGATGTACAAATATTAGTTGTTTAGCTTAGTGGTCTATATCCAAGAGTAAATCTTAGAAAATATAACTTATGTGTCAATTTAATTAGTTTCCTTTTTATTTCTTTAAAGAATATATTTATGTGATGCTACATTGCTACTGTTATCTAGTTAAAAAATTACGAAGTGTGTTTGTTTGAAGAATAGGGGTATATGCCTTAGAAGATAGCCATTTCTGGCATTTGTGCCTTTGCGTTTTATTATATTAAAACAGTGTCCTACATAGAAGATAGCCATTTCTATAGACTTCTAATGTTTGATGCTCGTATCCAACAAACCTTTAAGGTTCCATCACAACAAAGTTGCTTGATGAAGTTGTCTCATAGCCTAAGGTAAACTTTAGAGCTTGGTAATAATCCCAAAATATGGATCTATGGTTCTTTCATATTATCAAGTAAATTATAGGAATAAGTTTCTTAGGATAAAAAAATAGCCAGCGCATTCATTACATTAGTCATTCTTGGTACTTGGTTGACGACTTAATTAGAGATTTCAACTCTTTTCATTGGAAATTGATTGCTCAAAGGTTGTACAAGAAACCCATTAAGAAAACCATGTTGAGATCAAACTTTGAGGAGTTATGTCGATATGGATTTGGTTTGGAAGTGCTTTTGGAGAATCGGGTTTTACCATCTCTACATGTGGGAAGGACAGAGGTGAGTGGTACAAGACCTATTGGTCCTTGGTTGTGGCCTGGGAACAATCATTTAGGTGGTTCTTGATTCCCTTAACAAAAGCATTACATACAGTCGTCTAGGTCGACAAGATGGTCATAGATTTGGTTGGACTAGCGGTGTGACGATATATCCTTCATTGACAACAATTACGTTCCCTTCATTTGCATCATACTAATCTAGTCAACAAGTATGTCTTGGAATTTTAACCTTTAGAATGAACTAAAATTATTTGTAAATGACAATGCTTCTCTTTCGGAAAGAATGGGAATCCCTCAACTCTTTCTATTGCTTCTGGAGTTGGTCTTTCCTTCCATGCATCCAACTTTGGACAAATTTTATTTTTGTTTCAGAGTCCACCATTAATACCAAACTCGTAGCTTAGCGTTAGGTAAATTTCTCAGGACTGATAATTAACAAGACATTGACTGATAGTCTTTTATCAGTGTTACATGCACAAATTAGACTGGGGAATAAAATGGATTCCTTGATTTCTTATTTGGACTTCCAGTGGTCCTTGAAATATCAGTGGGAAATGAAATTTGGAGGCAACGTGCTTTCTCAATTGTGTGGGTCACTTGGGGAAAAAGATCAAATATGCTTACAGGTAAAGAGTAAACAAGCACGAGGCAATCATTTTGATCAAGATTTAAGTATTATCGACAGGGAAGACAAGAAGATCCTGCAGGTGACCTTTTCAGCATTTCATGCTCAAATGGGATATAAAGTGATGAGAAACATTGATGGTATTAGTCTATTATTATGTTTGTATGCCTGTTAGTTTTCCTAAGTAGGCATGCTAATGTGCTATATATGTGGCTAATTATTTGTTTGGCCTTTGGTATCACCCTGCCTTCATTTACTATTTTGATTAGCTTATTATTAAGAACTTTATCAGAAAATGATTAGACGACTTTTAAGAATATTAAGATATTTATTATTGCTATTAAAAGTTCCAGTCTCAATTAAATAGACACAAATTCTGTTTGAAGTTATTTGTCTTCTTTCATCATTTCACTTTAATTTTTCATCTTCTTTTTATTTTCTTATGCAAGTTATTTGAGAAATTTCCCATATGGATGATTTCCAACTGTTACAATGTAGCAAAGGCAGATTTACCGAGGACAAGAAGATAAGAAATTACAAAAGATCTTACTCAAAATTTTCAAAGAACAATAAAGTTTGATTTCAAAAAAAAAAAAAAAAAAAAATCATACAGAAAACCCTCTCATCTATATACATGGACCTCAGAAGCAACATTGCAGAAGTCAGAAATAGTATTGTCCTAAGTAACCTCACTTTAGTCCTCCAAAGATCTTCCAAATAGAAGCCTCAAGGCCACCAAAATACAACTAGTCCTTTGTTTCCACATAGTCCAACATGTGACAAAAGGAAATTCATTGGTTATTTGTTTGGCCCTCTCAGTCTTCTGCAATCCACTAACCCGTTGAAGCAGTGAAACCAGTTTTGTGAAAACAACATGACACCACCTTTAAAATTGATTTGAGGCCTTAAGGAACATTTGACGCTAGAAGACAGAACACAAGAACCTCACAAACCACGTCTTACACTTCTGTTAGGACCTGTCACAATTTAGTTAGCAAATACACAAAGCAGTGCCAGCAGCATGCATCTCATTAAGGGCTGAGATTCCAAAAACTGTGACTAGTTTAAATTTCAACAATGGGAAACATCCATGGGAATGATATTAAGGTCCTTGGCAGGAGAAAGCAATTCTGACATGCCCATGACACAGTGGATGCAGGTAGTAAACCAAGGGGAAGATTCATCTAACTTGAAAATATGAGGTAACAAAAAGATGTAACCAAATTTTTTGCACATGTACCTCCAAGCAAAACAGTGGAAATGGAGCAAGATGTAAATTAATAAGAAACTAAAGATAATGCACTCATTTGCCAAGTACCAAAGGGACGAGATAATAATCAGCAAATCATACTAGCACCTTACACTAGAGAAGCAATTTATATAATTGAATATTGGAGAAACAACTGACCGCTCTTTCTTGAATGCCATGAGGACCATCAAGAATTTTAATGCGAGCTCTTGTCTCCTCGCACATTTTTTTAATGAATTCTCCTTTACGCCCAATGATACCACCGACCTTCTGAGCTGGTACTAATATCCGGAAAACACTTTCACCGGGCCATCCAGGCCACCTCTTTTCAACATCCCCAACTTCTGAATCATCATCCTGCCCTTGTACTTCTTCAGGATCTGGATCCTCGGGGATAATTGTCGTATCATGTTCGACAAAATTTTCTTCACCGAAATTTTCTTCACCAAAATTTTCTTCGCCGAAGTTTTCTTCACCAAAATTTTCTTCAGATGCATCCATGCCTTCCACTCAGAACTACACAAAGAACAAGGAATGTAAAGTGGTTTTGAGTAATAAGCCTATCCAATGGAACAAATAGACTTGTGGTAACAACAAAATAAACCATACACAAAATCGTACAGATATGATGCAACCTATAGAGCTTTTAATTTTTATGACAAACAACAAAGTAACTAAGATGTAATGTCTTGAAGATGAAATGAACATCAAAGCACAGAAAAACACTATAAGCAACAAAAAAGGTTATTTACCTCTTGGTACCCACACCAGATAGTACTCAAAAAGATTGTAATGCCAGTATAGCACCCATTTTTATTCTTGACTATTAGGTCAAGGACGTTAATCATCCCAAACCATACACATTCTTTTAATGACTGAAATGCCCATGATTAACATCTCAAAAAACAAACACGCTATCTAGAGGTACACCTATCGTCTGAGAAAACAATAGAACCCACCATCTCTACCACCACTCCCATCCCTCCTCTCTCATCCATTACCCACCAACGCCACAAATTAACGTTACATAATAGATTAAAACCCAAAAAACTTACATGTACTCAATCCAACGTATCCAATCAAACAATCCCTATTTTTATTTCTTCTTACCCCTTTACCGTTATAATTAAGACGAACATCTAGGTTCCTATGACAGTATCATATTCGATTGCTCATAAAAGCTAAAATTAGATGAAGTAAGCATGCAACAGCCGCTGACTCAATTGAGATATAACTTCAACAAGGCAGTTGCCTAAATTTGGTTGTTGAAAAGAAGAAGGGCTTCAACCCAGCTCCCCTCTCCTCTAAAACTTCATTATCAAAACACCTCCATTAGCATCAATACCAACATACCCACCCAATACCCAGTAACCAAACAAAACCCATTCAATGACTCACAAGCATGTACTCAGAACCCTAGAACCAAATTTCCTATTTGTTTCTTAGACCATAAAAACTAGAAACCCTAAACCCCAAATTCCAGCCAGAAAGACTTGGCCTTTTTCTAAAACCCAAAACCCTAAATCGGAAGAAGCAAAGATTTAACCATAGAGAAGGGCGAAACAAAAACAGGCAAAACCAAATGAAGTTTGAACAAAAGAAGAGCTACGAATCTCAATATGAAACAGTGTAACGCAAGTGAGGTTTAAGTGAACTTACTTTGAGTTGCAGACAAGAGAGAGAGCGAGCTTGGCGAAGGTGCGAGAGAAGGGGAGGCAGAGAGATTGGTTCGTTGTTGTTTCAGTGAGGTTTTCCAACTGATGATGTTTTCTGGTCGTATTGACGTAAACACCCTTCCTTCTTTCCTTCTGCGCATGTGCTCATGGTTTTGGACTTTATTTCGATTTGGTGCGTGCAACCCAAAACGTTTGGGCCGTCAGCTTTGTTTTGGTCTAAAGACAAATTTGCCAATGATGAGCAGGGAGGATATAAAGCTGATGAATTGAAATTACGAAAACAAATAGGGCGAAAGAAAATATTATATATTTTTTTAAGGTTTTTTCAACAAATTTGAGGTTCATTTTGTAAATTTTGCAGTTTTTTTTTGTAAAAATTCATACAAATACAAGAACTAGCTACCAAAAATTACATTTTTTTGAAAATTTTTCAAAGTTTTTTTAATCTTCATTTCTTCTAATTATTTATTGATTTTTTGAAACCACTCTTGATTTTCTAATTATCATTTCTTATACTTATATATTGGCTTTTGAAATCACCCCTTAATTTTATTTGTTTCAATTCTTGAAATTTAGCCTTCATTTCTAATTATATAATATGTTTAATAGATTTATTTACTTTAATATTTTTTTTCACATATTTCATATACCCTCGAAATTTATTATATATATAACATGTATCAACGAAATTTTTACATTTTTTCTTTATACCAAAATATTTCCTAAAATTAGTTGACCAAAATTAAGTCGAAAAAGAAATCACAATCCTTGTGAATGGACAGCAAAGTAAATCAACACGGCGCTGTGGAAAGATTCTCTTAAAATATATGGTCATCATCTTTCAACCTCAAGCGGAAAAAAAAAAAAAAAAAAGGTCAGTGAATATGCTTTGCTTGTCAACAATTATTTGGATATAAATTACCTATATGCAGTTAAATTGAATCCATTTACATGACAATTCCGTTGTCTCTGCTGTAGCATGTCATTTCACTGAGAAAATATTGGACAGCAAAGTAAATCAACACGACACTGCAAACACAAGGTGCACCAACATCTTTCTGACATTTCCCTACCATCATAGTTAATGTAAGTTTCGCTACAACATTATACAGTCATGCAAACAAGTCAACTGAAGTGTTAAAATTTACATTTCCTTGGAGATCATCCTACTGGCCAACTTTTCTTTTTCTACTGTATGGCCTAGTTGCTGGAACACTCTTAGAAGTGTCGCCAAGATCCTGGGTTGGTACTTCCTCAATTTCATCATCATCGGTTTTTTCATCATAGCTCACAGTTTTATCAGTGTCTTCATCTTCTTGAGGCATTTTCCCTGTAGCTAGCTGATCTCGGAGTTCTCTCAGCTTCGCTTTCTTAGAATTCAGGACACCAACAAACTGGAAACCCAAGAAAAATAAAATTAAAAGAATTTGATGGTTAGCTTACTTCAACAGTGTTTAAAGCCTGCTTTCAATCCATAGCCAAAATACTATTACCATCTCAGGTTTATAGTGAAGTTACTTCATTTCAGGACTCCGACAACAATTTCAACAATTGGGGTCATGTAACTAGAAGAATACCATTCCATGAGAAAATATGAAGTGACGACTTGACAACTGCTTCGACAACTTGGGGTCAGGTAACTACGACACTTACCACTCCATGAGAAAATAAGAAAGAGATAATTGATACAAGAATGAAATAAATAATTTTCAGAAACAACCTCATAAGCAAAATCATTAATACTAAATCTAATTTAATAATGAAAGCCAAAACAACAACAGGTTAGGAAGTCAAATATAGTCAAAGTATCAAGAGATAAACCATCTACAAGGCGGATGAAAACATGCGCGCACAGACAAAAAAAAAAAAAAAGAGAGATTAAAAGAGAAAAAGCCAAATCTTAAATGCAATACATAGTTATAGTCATAAAAATGGCCATTACAAAAGGATGCAACCTTGCCAACCAGAGGGACGTAACAGAAAGACGCATTTGCGGAAATTGAAAAACAATAGATGCTGCACTACCACTTGAGATATTCTGTATTTTATTTATTCAATAAGAGGGAAAGTAAGTATTGTGGAGAGCGGTCCTGTATACCTTTGCATATATGGCTGATTCGAACTCTGACTTCTCATTGCTGAATGTCTCACTTTGTGCTAAACATTTTTCAGCTTCCACCTTCAACTTGTCAAATGATTTAGTCTTTTTAACAACTTCTTCCTGTACAGTATATCAAATACTCCCATTAACAGAAAACACTCACATATATATGTTGCTTACTTGCTTATAATGCATTGGACTATATGAATTGAAACCTTACAGGCATTAAAACAGCTATAAGTTTGTAATGATGAGCATGCCAGACAAATTAAGCAGATCTCCATTTCATGAATCTCAAGTCAACATTTTCATATGCTTGTGCTGTTGATATGCTCAAGGTACAAATCAATTCAAGTTCTTCAAAGGAAGGAAAACAAAGAAAAGAGTGTCCTTGAGGAAGATTTCCTTATCCTACATGGTTTCCCTTCAGCTGATGTCCAAAGGGAGTATAAGCCATGGATTCAGACAGATTTGAGAGGTCGCTTCTGAAATGTTGGGTTGAGGTAATGATGATCAAGGATAGGCTTAGATTCCCTGAGACCGAGGCTGAGGTCGGATTCTCTCATATTGGTTTCGTAGTCATGGTTAAGCTTCCGGACTTAGCATCTGGCACTTAGGATCATGCATGTTAAGCATTTCCCACTACCATTGCAGTTACTGGCAATTGCCATCTCCATCAACATCCACTCCTCCAGGCTCTGATAAACCATTGCAAATTACATCATGAGCATCTATCACCTTGGCCGCCACACCATCTCTATTACTTGAATCATCTCGACAGCCACCACCCCCTCTAGCTTCATCACTACATCCAACAAGCATTCTGCTAGTGAAAGTATGAGATGAAAAGGGGATCTGTTTCTTCTACCAGCATAGACAGCGAAAATTGCACAGGAGCACAACAAAGCCAAATAGTTTCAAAGATATTGACGACAGAAAACTTGCAAAAGGAGATAACTTGGAAAGTTAGATTTAAAAAGTAGCAAAGACACAAGGCACCTAAAGATGAGTTGCTTCAAGCATTCGGCACAATATAAACTAATTGAATTTTGTCAGAAATGTCAAGATCGTAGACTTGTCAAGATTCATACAAGGATATCCCAGAAAATCCTAACAGAATCGTGACCATGTGGCTTATCCAAAAGTAGCATCAGGAACTTTCCTTGCATAATATCTAATCCTACACATTCTCTTTTATACTAATTCAAACCTTATCCTTCCCGTTACTGATGACACTCATCTTCACCTCTAGCAGACGCCAGAGAAACTTACTATTCTCATCACCCCTTTTAGACTTTGTCCAACCAAGCATTACGATAATCCTTTAAGAGAGTGATACACCACATTATCACCACCATCAGTATAATCATTATCATCATCATTGCCTTTCCAACCTGATACCACTACATTACTCATCACACTCCAACATTGCCATCATATCCTCTACCACTACCAACAGTGATACTATAACAGATCAAACTAAATGCATCTAAACCAAAGATGCGAACACAACACCACAATTCTTATCACCAAGAGATTGTTGTTCTAAATATAGCCACCACTACCATCTCCTGTAGTCCAAGTAACTACATGACTACCAGTCTAACACCAACACCTAATTGTGTTTTGTAGCATAATTTCATAAAACACTGACTCCCTCTTCTAGTATGCTCTTAGTCTTCCAGCATAATTTCACAAGGAATGCGTATCTATTACGGATTTATTTCGTTGCATTTGCATACTTAAAGATATCTCCAAATTCCAAAATACTAGCCACTTTGTACACAAGGAAAAACAATTTCTTCGATAAATCATCACTGCTGAATAAACTAAACCCCAAGTTTTCCCTAAGAAAGAATTTACATATGAAGATTATATTTAAGACCATTGGTGAGCGATTCCAGATCTAATTTTATATATATGTGAGCAACCAGACTGTTACAGGCAAAAAGTTTTGTAGAGGCCATCTCTGCCTTCTTTTTATTCTTTTTTTTCTTAATTCAAATTTTTTGTCTTCATTTACAAAAAGCTCTAACAACAAAACAACTTGGGACACAGTCACACATACATTTAGGAGCACAAAGCAAACACGAATTCAAATGCCCATCGTGATCATTCACACTGAATTGGTTTGGGAAATTCAATTATCTGATGAAATTACGAACATGAACATAAATGGCACAACTATCTATTTATGAAGAATGAACTTGCAAGAGGGTTATTACCAATAACAAAAGGACAATAAAAAAAAACATAGCGAACTTGATAGGATTCAATCTTACACTTAATCGTATATTTGCATCCATAAGAAAATCAAGGATTGCTGATGTAGTTTTTTTATTGTTAGGTGATGGTTTACATTTCCATCGCCATTCGAGCTTAATTCCTTGCTTCTCAAATGTCCATGACAACTGCAAAAAACATTAACACCGAGGAAACATGAAATCAGCTTTGACAAGAACAAGTATAGTGTACAGCTATTATTGTTAGTTCAAATTCACATTAGCAGATAGGACTTCATCTTTTCAGCGGAGCAATGTTGTATAGTATAGCCGTATAGGTGTCACTTTACATTATGGTGCATCACTTAACCATTTCTTCGAATTCCCTCCTCTTAATTAATCCTTATATTCCCTATTTTTATCCTTCATGCATACATATTATTACAAATCACTCGTCTCAAATCAACCCTAATTTTTCCAAATTGACTCCATCCCATATAATTATCTCATCCCAACTTGATTTTTTATTGGTTACCAAACAATAAACAGTTCAATAAGTCTCTATACATCGGCAAATCAAAGATTACTGTTCAAAAGCCAAACAAAATGTTGTGCCTTCAAATATTACAAAACCCACGACAAAATCCAACAAATACCCAATAACATTTTAAGCAAATTAAACAAACCCCAGACTTTGATTTCAACTCACTTACTCGTTTACACCCATCTCCAGCATCCAAGAACTTGTAAGTGGAACCCGGCTGTCTAAACCCTAGATACCGCTCCGCCATCACAATGTATTCCCCAACCGGTTGATCCCATTGCTCCGCTCTCTCTTCAACCTCAGTTTCCAAAGCTTCAACAACAACGAAGAAATCGTATTAAACAAGAGCAAGAAATCGAGATTGAGACAAGGGAGAGAGACGGATTGGTACCGTTACAGATCCAAGAGTCGACTCCATTGGTGATTGAGAGGTCGAAATGTGTTTGGAACCAAGTGCCTTTCACGAAGATCGTATCATCGCTTTCGGAGATTTCGAGTTTCAGACAAGTGTGTCTTGCTGAATCCATGCTCTTCTCTGCTCTGCTCAGCTCAGCTCAAGCTTCCTACTCAAGCTTCCAACTTTTCAAGTTGGGTGCTTATGGAAGGTTTTTCTTCCCGCCTTTACATGTAAAGGGCCAAGTAAGTGTAGTGTTGCGGAGATGAGTTTGTTCACATTTGATCACAACTTGATCTGAACCGTTGGAGTTTGAAATTGCCACCACAAGGCATTGTGAAGTTGCAAAACTTATACATTTTGCGGAAAAAAAATGGATAAATTTTTTATAAGGTCTAATTTTTGTAATTATAGACCACATCATACTGTAACAATTGAAAATGCCTCACAAAATCTATTTGTAATAATTAAAGACTTTTAAAAGCCACAAACCTAATTCATGGTTTAAAAATAATTGAAAAATATATTCTTACTCTTTAAGTGACAATTTTCAAAATTAATTCACCTTCTTAAAATTTATCATAATTTTACTTCCAGAATTTTTTTTTATTACCAGATTACCCAACAATAATCAATCAGTTGTGTTTTAGTGACATAAAACAATTTTGAAAAAAAATATCAAATTGCATATTTTGCTTTGTTTCAATGTAAATACTATATAGAATTTGAACACATAAATAACAACACCACATCAATGTGTTTAAGAAATTGGGTATATTTGTCTTTTACATATCTTTTAGCCGTGGTTTAGGTTTGTGGACTTTGATAGTCTTGAATTATAAAAAGTAGTTTTTTTTTAGGCATTTTCAATTGTTATGGTCTACAATTATAAAAATTGGGTCTTATAAGTTATTTCTCCCAAAAAAAAAACTTACTTCTGAGGAGCATGTATTTGTTTAAACTTGCACATCTTCCGTGCAACGTGGTATGAGCTTTTTATTTATTTTTCTTTTTTTTAATCTTAATTGTGTCACACAAATGAGTTTTAGACAATGTCTTCAATCTATTTTCCCAATTTCAAATGGGTGTGACCTTTTTATTTAATTTTCTTTTTTAATCTCAATTGTGTCACACAAATGGGTTTTAGACAATGTTGTACTCATTATATGTTGATTTTAAATCATGGCTAAAAAAATACCTTTAATGGATATGGAGAATGTTAATGTTTCTATCATTGTTCCTTTCTCATGATATATTTGTTGTTGGTCTACTTTATCATAATAGATACAAGTACTTCCATCTCATATTGCTGAATGTCGAAGTTTACAGACATCAAGTGAAAAGCAAGGAATGAATAGTATAATTTTTTCGCGCTACAATTCTAAGCGATCAACGACACAATTTTCTTCTAACAACCAAAGGTAAATACATTTGTCAGGTAACTAGACAGACATAGGTTTGAAAAACATAGCAACTTGCTCCCACACAGCTTTGTCAACGGGAAAATATAGTATAGATATGCGACGGTGGAACATATACCAGTAACAGTATAATATGTCCCATGCTAATAAAAAAAAAAAAATGTCTAAGCTAGCTACAGACCCCCCTCCCCCCATCACTCCGCTTGTGGTTGTGGTTTTACTTGCATTGCTCTTGTATTTTTTTCTTTTTCATCTTCCTTATTATTGGCAGACAAACCCACATTATCAGCCATTTTAGATGCAACAGTAACAACATTAGCCAAGTCTGATACCACAATTACAACCACTTATGTAATAATGTTTGCACTATCAATAACAAGATTGTCAAAGTCACTCTTCCTCGGCAATATCTCAATTTGCAAAGATATTTATAAGCAATCGGATCACTTTCACCTAGCCTAATATTATAAAAACAATCAAAATTGAACGTTTATACACACCTTAGCCTTTGGAACGAGTTTGCCTTTGGTCTCATCTTTCATGTCGACTATGGATGTCAAAATTTCAGTTTGTCAAATAATTACAATTCAATGTCCTTTCGTGGAAAAAAGGTAACAACATGATCAGTACAATTGTCTTGGCCTTCTTACCCTTCTCAATAGCAAACCCATTGTTCTTAAAAATCTCAGAGATTGTAACAACTATAACAATTGCTGAAAATAGGAAAAACAAATGAAAGGATGATAACAAGTCAAATAGACTAAAGATAGTTAATAGCTTATGAACCAGAACAACATTTCATCAATCGCTAAGAGGTTTCATTATTCAAGCAGATTATAGAAAAGTCCATATTCAACATTTTCTTAGATCAATGTTAATTTGTAAAAACAATTGCCTCATGTAAGCAAGGGCGGATCTACTAAGGGACTAGGGGGGGGGGGGGGGGGGGGGGGGGAGCTGTCCCCCTCAATTTTCAAAATAATTTTAGTAAATATTTTGTTTTATAAAAAAACACTTATATAAATGTATAATACAATATGATAATCGTTCATTCTACTATTTCTACATGTCTTTACTAGTGTAATGGTTTGAAGCTTAACATTGTTAGTAAATGACCTAAGTTCGACACTCTTGGAGCTCTCATAATTTTTTATAGTTTATTTTCACCAATTTTATGAAATTTTTTAGTTTAATGAAAGCTTATTTTCGGTCATCTTGGAACGTATAATTTCTTTATGGCTTTTCAATGCAATTTTGTATATAATTGCAAACATTAAAAAAAAATGAATTGTTTGTTCACGAGTGGTATAATACCTCCAACAAAAAATATTTAAAATTAATATCTAAAATAATAACTATATAATTCTATGAATGTATATGAGATTAGCCAACTCATACAAAATTTGTGAATCCTATAAACCATTTTTTCCATGAAATTGTAGTAGGATCTTGTTTTTGTTCGCAAATTTTAGATTTTTTTAAAGCTTCAATTATATACTTGTCCTAATTATTTTGTGATTTTAATTATATATTTTAGATATGTAAATAAAATTTGAACACATAAATAACAACACCACATCAATGTGTTTAAGGAATTTGGTATATTTGTCTTTTACATATCTTTTAGCCGTGGTTTAGGTTTGTGGACTTTAATAGTCTTGAATTATAAAAAGTAGTTCTTTTGAGGCATTTTCAATTGTTATGGTCTACAATTATAAAAATTGGGTCTTATAAGTTATTTCTTAAGTTATTTCTCCCAAAAAAAAACTTACTTCTGAGGAGCATGTATTTGTTTAAACTTGCACATCTTCCGTGCAACGTGGTATGAGCTTTTTATTTATTTTTCTTTTTTTTAATCTTAATTGTGTCACACAAATGAGTTTTAGACAATGTCTTCAATCTATTTTCCCAAATTCAAATGGGTGTGACCTTTTTATTTATTTTTCTTTTTTAATCTCAATTGTGTCACACAAATGGGTTCTAGACAATGTTGTACTCATTATATGTTGATTTTAAATCATGGCTAAAAAAATACCTTTAATGGATATGGAGAATGTTAATGTTTCTATCATTGTTCCTTTCTCATGATATATTTGTTGTTGGTTTACTTTATCAGAATAGATACAAGTACTTCCATCTCATTTTGCTGAATGTCGAAGTTTACAAACATCAAGTGAAAAGTAATGAATGAATAGTATAATTTTTTTGCACTAAAATTCTAAGCTATCAACGACGCAATTTTCTTCTAACAACCAAAGGTCTGTACATTTGTCAGGTAACTAGACAGACATAGGTTTGAAAAACATAGCAACTTACTCCCACACAGCTTTGTCAACGGGAAAATATAGTATTGATCGATACGCGACGGTGGAACATATACCAGTAACAGTATAATATATCCCATGCTAATTAAAAAAAAAAAAAAAAAACCCCGTCTAAGCTAGCTACAGACCCCCCCCTCCCCCCATCACTCCGCTTGTGGTTGTGGTTTTACTTAGGGGTGGGCAAACGGGTCAAGGATCCGCGGATTTAAATCGGACCGGACCGTTTTGCTCTAAACGGTCCGGATTTTAATTATGTATTTTTAGGTACGGTTCGGATCAGTCCGGATCCGTTATAAAACGGTCCGATCCCGGTTTCTATTTTTTAAAAAGAAACGGTCCGGGTTGGACCCGTCCGGACCGTTTCAAATCGCATTTAGTATAAAAACCTAAACCAAAACCTAAACCTAAAAAATCTAAACCTAAACTCTCCTCTCCTCTCTCTGTCTCTCCTCTCTTTGTCTTTGTCTCGAGAAGGGGAAGGAAATCACCCTCTCCTCTCCTCTCCTCTCTTCGTCTCTGTCTCGAGAAGGGGAAGGAGATCACCCTCTCCTCTCTCTGTCTTTGTCTCTGTCTCGAGAAGGGGAAGGAGATCTCCCTGTCTTCTCCTCTCCTCTCCCTGTCGAAGATGAGATCTGTCGAAGATCTGTCTTCTCTGCTGATCTTCAGCCGCAGTAGATCTGTCTTCATCAAGTAGATCAGCCGCAGAGAAGAAGATCAACCGCAGAGAAGAACATCAGCCGCAGTAGATCCGTCGAAGAACTCTGTCGAAGCAGCAGCAGCAGAGAAGAAGAGATCAGAGGTGGAGGAGAAAACGAAGAAAATAAACCATAAAGCACTAATTTTTCTTTTTTGGATTTCGTTCTGGTTTGATTTCTGTCTTTGTTGTTCTTCTTTTGATACAGTGTTGATGTTGTAGATGATCCGTTCTTGTACTGATGATGATTATCATGATGGGTATTTGATTAAAGAATGATTGGGTAATTGAATTCATGGTTTGGGTGTGTTTTTTGTGTGTTTGTTTGCTGGATTTTGTGTGGTTTAGAGGAGGAATTTGGGGTGATTGATTAAAGGGGTTGTGTTGAATTAGTGTGTGAAGGTAGAGAAGGAAAGTTGGGGTCTTAGTGAATGTGTGGTGTATAAGAAAGGTTTGGGGTTGTGGAAGATGAAGAACCAACCAACACAGTAATCTTCCTGTAATCATTCTCTGTTTGTAGTTTTTTAACTATTGTAGATAGTTTGGTTGTTTAATTGTTTTGATGTTCTTGTTTGGATTTAGTCCAAAAACAGTAATTATTCTAGCAACTTCTAACTAGAAATTGATGCATTTTTAGTAGGAACCGTTTGGAACCGTAGGAACCGGACCGTTCCAAACGGTTCGAGTTAGGTTCGGTTCCAATGTTCAAAATGAGGGGATCCGGACCGGATCGGATCCGTTATTTTTAAACGGTTCGAGTTAGGTTCCTCCAAATTTGGAACCGATCCGGACCGTGCCCACCCCTAGTTTTACTTGCACTGCTCTTGTATTTTTTTCTTTCTCATCTTCCTTCTTCTCGGCAGACAAACCCACATTATCAGCCATTTTAGATGCAACGCAGCAACGGTAACAACATTAGCCAAGTCTGATACCACAATTACAACTACTTGTGTAATAATGTTTGCACTATCAATAACAAAATTGTCAGAGTCACTCTTCCTCGGCAATATCTCAATTTGCAAAGATATTTATAAGCAATCGGATCACTTTCACCTAGCCTAATATTATAAAAATAATCAAAATTGAACGTTTATACACACTTTAGCCTTTAGAACAAGTTTGCCTTTGGTCTCATCTTTCATGTCGACTATGAATGTCAAAATTTCAGTTTATCAAATAATTACAATTCAATGTCCTTTCGTGGAAAAAAGGTAACAACATGATCAGTACAATTGTCTTGGCCTTCTTACCCTTCTCAATAGCAAACCCATTGTTCTTAAAAATCTCAGAGATTGTAACAACCATAACAATTGCTGAAAATAGGAAAAACAAATGAAAGGATGATAACAAGTCAAATAGACTAAAGATAGTTAATAGCTTATGAACCAAAACAACATTTCATCAATCGCTAAGAGGTTTCATTATTCAAGCAAATTACTAGAAAAGTCCATATTCAACATTTTCTTAGATCAATGTTAATTTGTAAAAACAATTGCCTCGTGTAAGAAAGGGCGGATCTACTAAGGGACTAGGGGGGGCAGCTGCCCCCCTCAACTTTCAAAATAATTTTAGTAAATATTTTGTCTTATAAAAAAACACTTATACAAATGTATAATACAATATGATAATCGTTCATTCTACTATTTCTACATGTCTTTACTAGTGTAATGGTTGGAAGCTTAACATTGTTAGTAAATGACCTAAGTTCGACACTCTTGGAGCTCTCATAATTTTTATAGTTTATTTTCACCAATTTTATGAAATTTTTTAGTTTAATGAAAGCTTATTTTCGGTCATCTTGGGACGTATAATTTCTTTATGGCTTTTCAATGCAATTTTGTATATAATTGCAAACGTTAAAAAAAATGAATTGTTTATTCACGAGTGGTATAATACCTCCAACAAAAAATATTTGAAATTAATATCTAAAATAATAACTATATAATTCTATGAATGTATATGAGATTAGCCAACTCATACAAAATTTGTGGATCCTATAAACCATTTTTCCATGAAATTGTAGTAGGATCTTGTTTTTGTTCCCAAATTTTAGATTTTTTTAAGCTTCAACTAGATTCTTGTCCTAATTATTTTGTGATTTTAATTATATATTCTAGTAATTATGTTCATTTGTCCTTACTAAGGTTATCGACATTGTGACCATATTTTGACTTAAAATTTGATTACACTGGATTCAATTTGGTATATGCAATGTACTTTTGATAGTTGTATTTATTTATTAGTTACTAACTCGAGCATAATTTTTTTTTACTCTGCCCTTGGTAACTACTATTATTAACTAATGATTATTTGTTATTTCCCCCTCCTAAAATCCTAGGTCCGTCACTGCATGTAATAATACCTTTATTATATATTGTACAATCACACCCATCAGGGTATTGTTAATAGCTCCCAACCAGAGCAAAAAAATCAAAAAATAAAAATAAAAAATCAATCATGAATAATACACATTGCATATTCTTTCGCAGCGCCTACTGCATTTTCTCCAAAATTTATCCTTAATAAAATAGTAAACTAAAAAATAAATTGATCACTATATATATATATTTATCGAAAATACAACCACGTCAATATACCTCGATAAAGCAACAATCACATATTAATACTTACAAAGGTAATTTGAAATTTACAAATTATGATCAATTGAAAACCAAAAACAATCTACAGTGATCTGTAATCTTAATCATGTAGAAATTAGTATGAAAATTTTGCATTGATTTAAAAAGATCGTTTGAAGAGGTAGTACCCATGCCCAAGGCTGAGAGCTCCACCTCGTTGTGTTGTCGCATATACTTTTGTGTAAATCACATGGTAAACAAAAAAATCACATCATAAATAGATAAAAACACAAATCAAGACCAAACAAACAATTGAAATCAATTCAAAGTGAATATAATATAAAATAAATAAATAACTGCTTTTCAAAAATTCCACATTTCCAATAGAACACAAACAAATCTATTAATCGTCACAAAGAAATTACACATTTACACTACACAATGGAACACTCGAGAAATTTCGATACTAAACACTTCAACCGAAACTAACACATTTGGATGAACAATACGTACCTTGGCAAGATTGACAAAGAAGAAAAGAGGTTTCGTAGTGTTTGACACTTGAATTCTATTCCTCTTCGGAGATCCTCCTCATCCATTGCTTAAACTTTCGGTATTTTCGGTTTCAACAACTATCACTTCCGGCATTGAAATCTCTCTGATCCAACTCTATCTTTTTCTTGCAACGAAACCAATTCAAAATCACTCTCCCTTAGCAAAAAAAATCACTAACATTTGCTCAAAAAACTAATTACGGAAAATGACTTTTAAGGTCTACTTCTTCACAAAATAGACCATTTAGATATCATAGATGATGTAATGACTAATTATTATCTATTTTTATACTTTTATGACCAATAATGACTCTTTTATTAACCCGGGTTAATTCATAAAGTTATAGGACATCTTGACAATTCTTAAACAAATAGAAAACATAATTTTATATTTTTTTATGACCAACAAAAACTATTTTATTTATGATTATAAATTTTATTTTTATTTTTTTACCCTTAACCCCTCCCACCTCATGTCGCTGGTAGGTACGATGTTAATGATTCTAATTATGACCAACCAATTATAAGTTTTCATTGATCGACAAGTTAATCAAATTATTATGCTAATGTTTGGTAAAATTTTCATAATGTAGTTAATGATGACTACAAAATTGGTTTTAACTAGTTAACAAATCAATTTAATTAACTTATCATAAATTTGATTAGAGAAGTTTATAGATACTCGTGCATTACCTTTCTTGATGATGATTAGAAATTTGGTTTTAGTTATCATTGCTTCTTATTTCATAATGTGGTTTTAGTAATAAATTTTATTCTTTGTCGCTATTTAGTCACGAACTATCTTTCAGAGCACGATCATACCTTCATAGGTAAAATGAGAACCAATATTGAATAAAATACATGTAAACTAAGTAGTGACAGATAATTGAAACAACCACTAATTGAAACAAAAAAATTTGTTCATCAAACTCAGACGTGCCTTCACAACCGGTCAAATACAAACATATTCAGAATAACAAAACATTAATGAATAAAAAATTGCTAACGTGAAAATATTAATACAGTCATTTGTAGCTAACAAATGACATAAAATAATTGCTCAAACTGTAGCTAAAGAAATTATTTGTAGCCATCTGTTGTCTACAAATAATGTGAGGGGTTAAGGGTAAAAAAAGGTAAAAATAACAAAAAAAAATATAATTATTAATAAAAGAGTCATTGTTGGTCATAAAAGTATATAATTAGGTTTTCTATTTTTTAAGGGTAAATATGTCCTATAATTTTATGAATTAACATGGGTTAATGAAAAATAAAAAGTCATTGTTGGTCATAAAAATACAAAACTAGGCACAAATTAACCATTACATAAACTACGGTATCTAAATTGTCTATTTTGAGAAAATAGTGGGCCTTATCATTTACCGAACTAATTATCACGTACATACTATTTTGTTTATATGGACCGCGAGTTATGATCAAGCACCAATTGGGACTAGACACATGGAAGTGGGGTACTGGTGTGTCTGTTAGCGGTTATAATATTTTCTTAGGCCTTGTTGGGGTTCAGTTGACACATATACCTTTTATGCGAAGTGATGATGTAGATCTCGAGGAAAGATTGACGGTCTGGACATGTATAAGGATTGGGTCCCGGGAGATTTTGTTGAGTTGTGGGTGTAAGCACACCTCATGTTGATTTTTTTATTTAATTTATTTATTTATTACTTGGTCAAAGTCATTTTTGACATATCTTAGTTGGTCTTATTTTCTTTTTCCTAGAATATTTGAAAAAGGGTAATTTTAATCTATGAAACTCCATGCGAATGATCTACTATTACATCTTAGTATTTTTTTTTTATAAAAATCAATCAATACAAATTAATACTTTAGATTGTTAAAAAAATTGTTCTTTCTTGAAGTCAGGCACAAGTTATAATATACACAATCAAGAAATATTGTATTTTTTCAAATTTTAAGGTCTCTTAGATCCAAAAGACTAAAAAAATACTTGTTATGTTAGATTTTGACCCACTATACCACCTTTTAAGCTACCAACCCAACTTACCACTCTTTTTTTTTTTTTTTTTTTTTTTTTTTTTTTTTTTTTTTTTTTTTTTTCTATTTAAAAACTAAAACAACACATCCCATCATCTATCCACCCCCATATTCAGGGGCGGATCCAGGATTGCAGACAAAGCGGGGCAAAAAAATATGTAACATTTTCAAGAAATTTCCTCGGTATAGAGCATAAAAAATGTCATTTGTATAAGAAGTTTCCAAGAAATTAGTAAATGCATCAAAGTTTGTCTTTTTTTTTTTCTGGGTTATGTTTAACGATGGAGATATACAACATAAAAAATTCAATTTTTATGTACATTGCAAACAGGCTATGTATGTCACTATGTGTGTAGTGTGAAATGTGTACATGTGGTGTGTATGAGGTGTGTTTGTCTTTGAGTGTGAGATTGATTGCTTAGTAACATTTTATGTAGAGTTTTTTTTTTAATTTAATTTAATTTAATTTTATTATTATTATTTTTTTATAGAAAGACCATTAAGGCTTATTGTGAGATTGTTTTCAAGAAGGATGAGATTGGCTTGGAGATATTTCATATTGTATTAATTGTCTGCTGCAATGGCTTTAGCAGCTGATCCAATTGTTTTTTTATTGACACAACATTCATCGGACATGTAGGTTTGTCATTGTTTCTTCTTTTCTTGTTAGTTGTAATATTAGATGGAGAATCTCTGAATCGGTTGACATGAAAAACTATATTAAATTCAGGAATTTAGGTTTCAGAAATTCATCGAAATTTTTATTGCAAGACTAGGGCATAAAATCAACAAGTCGGATATGGAGAAATAAGAACATCAAACAAACTCACCTGTTTCAGACGGAGGTGAAGAAGAACTGAAGAAGATATCGTAAGACGCAAGCGCAGATGCAAATTAACACAAGAGGCTCGGTTTCTCTTGCGATTTGCGATCTATGATGTTTTTTTATAAAGTGGAAGCAATATGAAATTTCAAGGGGGGCAATATAAATTTTCAAAATGGGGCAATAGTGAAATTTTAACTACTTTAATGAATTTTTTACAAAACCTAAGGGGGTCAATTGACCCCCTTATCCAAGCAGTGGACCCGCCCATGCCCATATTTCTCTCTTTCACTATTTCAATAAAAGCGCTCGCAATGTAGCCATGAACAAAATAAGAATAAATAATGGAGGCAACGTGAGAGATAACACCCAAACGAGGAAACAAGTTCAACCCCTTTAGACACCGCTCCTTTCTGGAGGTGGTGGTTCATCTGATTCACTACTTAATAGACGATCACCGTGGTCTCATAGAGGGAAAGGATGAATCGAAAAGAATCATGGCTTTGGGTTTAGAGTTTTAGATAGGAAGGTGATAGAGGAGGAGAAATTAGAGAGTGAGGGTTTTGAGAAAGAAGAGAAATTCTGGATCTGTTTTGATTCAGGGATGATTTAGGATTTCAGGAATTTCGGGTAGTGAGATGAGAGATTACAGAGAGAGGAAGGCGAGATAGAGGATATGTAACACCCATAAAATTTTCATTTGACTAATTTAGTTGATTTTAGAGATTTGAGTAAAATACAATAGTTGCAAAATTATTAAAATTAGTTTTTTTGGAATTTTCGAGATGGTGCCCTAAAAGTTTGATGGGGGTGAATAGCCACCCACACTATAAAATAAACTTTCCCTCCTTTTATTCTCTCATTTTCTTCATTTTTCCTCCCTGTGTGAGAGCTCTACGATTTTTTTCTCCAGTGAGCTCGGTATGCAGCCGAGCGTCATAGTGGTTTTCTCCGCCAAATATTCTATCATTTTCTTCATTTATCTTCTTATTCATTCCCTATCCTTCTATTTCGTTTTCTTGCAAAAAACAGAGTATCACTGCGAGGGAGGTTCGATCGGAGCCGTTGGAGGTCGGGGAAAACAACTACGCTCCGATAAGTCTCTCTAGTGGTGTATGTGGGTGTGACATGATGGGAATAGGAGGAGATTTGGTTGTCAGCAATGACGGGGTGGTGGTGAATAGGGACGAAGGGGGTGGCGCGAGAGAGGATAGGGAGGGGAGATGCATATGGATTCTAGTGGCGAACTCGCGGAGAAGGTGGCTGGCGGGGAGGGAGGCGGCGAAAAAGAGAAGGGGTTGGAGAGATTCGAATAACAAAATTGGGAGGGAATGGTTGGGGAAATTCGAATAACAAATTCATTGTTCCTAACACGAGCGTGCGTTATAGTATTAGAGATTAGGATATTTGGGACATGACATTAGAAATTTCTTTGCAACATCACACTTTTCGTGTAGTTTACAATGCTTGGCTTATGCATATGAAATAGTCAGAAATTTAACGTTTTTAATAGCCCATGTCGATCTTAAATAAAGACAGTGATTTTGAGAAATTTCATGAAATATTTCCAATTTTTTTTTAGATCTCAAAATTTAAATGACCAAAATAAAAAAGTACATTATCTCGACAAGTTATTTCAATATTTCGTGTTTTTTTGTAAATTTTGGCATTTTTGTGTAAAACCCATAAAGTTATGAAGCAAATTACATTTTTTCGGTCAAAATATTGTCTTTTTTTTTGTAGATTTTCGTGTAAAACAAAAAAAAAATCATGAAGAAAATTACATTTATAGGGATACTTGTGTATTTAGGGTTCATTTAATATATATTTAATGTGTTTATTATGTTAATTTATTTGTATCTTACTTTTTTGCATATTGATGGAATTGCCCTAGTTCAATATTTTGAATTATTGGGTGTTCGATTTGTTAGGAATTAGCTTGAAGTGTTTATTTATTTAGTTAAAAAAAAACTACTTCTAGAACAAAATAGAAATGCATTTTTTATTTGAGGCAATTCTAGTAAAACATGGGTTGAAAAAAATAACACCCTTAAATTTATTTATTTTTAATGAAATCCAAATTCCTATAAGCAACTGCATCATGTCAATTTAAAAAAAAACATTTCCTAAAGGTGATATAAACTTTAGCCAAAAACATATAAGGCCAACGTAAATTACAAAGTTGTGCAAATTTGAATGGCGCAACGACCGAAGGGGCCACCTTGGGCATGACGAGCAATGCTACGTAGCACTGGTCTCTCACCTGGTATCTCGCCTGGTGGGTGCCAGGCACGTGCCAATTCAGGGGCATCAAAAGGGCAAAAAAAAAAAAAAAAAAAAAAAAAATTCAAATCGAAAACACCATTCTCAAACCTGCGAAAACAACAATTGGGGATTAGGGCTCCAAACTCCACCTCCTCCACATCCGCCTCCTCCACCCATGCTACCTCCATCGAAAGCAGATTAGGGCTATGATAGTTCACGGTGCTTCCAGTTCATGGTTGAGTAGAATTGTTTGAATCTATATTAGCAAAGATGTTCAACATTATGTGTTTGTGGTTTCTCGGCTATGATAGTTTTGTGATACTCAAATTTTGTACAGAGAGAGAATATGCATCTAGGTTTCTGAAAAAAAATCCACAAAAAAAAATCCAAATATCCCAGTCGATTCAAATTCAATTCAATCAACTTTTACAAGACGAGGAAGAAGAAGTTGAACCCATAAAGTAAAAGATGAATCATTCAACAGAATCTCAATCTCTTCTTTTTATTATTCAACCCTTAAAAATCCATAAAGTTTCCTCATTTCTCTTCTTCCCCATGAACCCAAAATCCCAATTTGTTACCTCCATTAACAACAACAGCAACCCTCCTTTCTCTTCTATGGTTTCTTCACTTCTTTAATAACTTCACAAGTTTTCATCTTTCTTTCTCTCTCCTTTGGGTTTTATTTCTTTGGTTTCTTTGTTTCAAAGATGGGAGCTTTAATGACCAAGAAGACAGAAAAACAACAACCAGAACAGCAACATAAGCAATTGGTACCACCAACAAATTTTTCCCAGGTTGAGAAAGGGATTTACAGATCTGCTCATCTATACAGATGTTCTATATGTTGAATTATGAAAGCAATACAATTGTTGTTTTTTTTTTTTTTTTTTTTTCAAAGACCAGCCACGGCACCTCGCGGGTGCACGTGCTTGGCACCATTCAGGCGAATTTCCGGTGCAATTTAGAATTTTCGTTTATCTTAAGATTGGACCCTGCCTAAATTGGATGAACATCTGGCGGTTCGCGGGTCCTAGAGATGCATGGCAAATCTAAACCCCAAGTCCTCCTTTCTTCCCATCTCAGTTCTCACTTTCTCCCAAACAAAACAAAGGTTCTCTCTTTCACTTTGGCTCAAACTCCTTTCAACTCCGATCAAGGTAAGTCTCGACTCTCTTCTTCTATTTCGATTCAATCTCTCTGCTTTGTTTCTTCAATCAGTTCCCTATTAATTACAGTTCGTTATACTGTTTGTACTTATACAAATTCCTTTTACTTTCTTTCTTTCGGTGTTGTTTTTGTCATTGTAGTTGTAAACATGTTCTTGATGTTCTGTTGAAGTTATTTGGATTTGGGGTTGTTTGATTAGCGGAAAAACCCTGTAGGGATTCTTGCATTTAGTGTCTGGGTATATTTGATTTGGTTGTTTCGTTATCTGAACTATTTTGAAGTTTCAGAATTTTAGGGCTTCTTTTAATTTATGTTAGAAATTGCTTGGAGAGGTGGGTTTGTTAATTAGTAGTTATTTCTAGTTTGAAATATTTCTGGGTTTTGGTTGTATAGCTTTTTGATGGGTTTTAATTTAAATTAGCTTTACAATTCATGTTGTTAATTTTTTTATGGTAACTTTTGTATGAGTTGTGCGAATTACAAACATCTTGCAAATTTGTTTTGAATTCATAACTTTTAATTACAGCATAGTTCGAGTTGAAAGAAATAAAAATAAAAATAAAACACTTATAGTTGTAGACTTGTAGCTGATTTTGTCAGCTTATGGATTCTACGGAGCAAATGAGAATTGGACTATATGATAGTGCTGATCATCTCAAATGTGAGACCTTGAATCCTTCACCGAAAGACGGATTTAGGCCTAAAAATGAGGTTCGAGGAGCTTTCTTTGGTACACTTAACAATTTATACATTTGACCTTTAACAATTATTTTTATGTAGGGTTTTTATGGTTTTTAGGTTTTCTTTTGACAAATTCCTCATTTACGTAAGGTTATTTAGTTGGTCTTTTTTATTTTCACATATTGATGTTTCATGGTGTTTCTTATCTGAACCAATTCAATGATTGGTGCCAGACAATAATACCGATTTAAGGTTGTAGAGTTTCTCTTGGTTCAAATGATTTTTGTTGTTGCAATGTCTGCATTTTCATTTAAATTTTTTGCCCCTCTATTGAAAATTTGGTTTCCCATGATGTTTAGATGACCAAGTTTCTTTAGTTTCCGTGGCTAATAGTCCATTGCACCCCCTTGCTCAAAATTTATTTTCACGATTTCGAGAGAGAACATGTGGTTCAAAATCAAGTTCTCATTTTTATCTCCTCTCCTCTCCTCTTTTTTTTTCAAATTTTTTTCCATGAATTTTTTTTTTGGACGTGCACTTTAATTAGTTGCAAGGATAATCTTTTCCATGCTTAGTCCCAACTTTTGATTTCAACTAGTGGATAATAGTAGGGTTTCTTCTGATTCATTGCTCTCATATCTACTATGTACTTTTTTTTTGTTTTCTTACTGGTCATTTTGAAACAATTATCGCTCTTATGCAGTCGCATGTTTAAATAAACCTTTTTTCTTTTCCTTTCTCTTTCTTTCCTCTGTACGCATTTTATATGTTTGATTTCTTTAACAGTGACTTCTATGGCAGTTTTTATAGTTTGTAGGGTTTCTCTTGATGATGTCGTCACTTTCTTTTGGTTATTTATATTATCAATTGTTTTCTTTCAGATAATGATATTTTCATGGTGTACTTTATCTGAACCAATTGAATCTCAGATTCAGGCTTTAATATCAATTTAAGGATGTAGACTGAGTCTTGGTGCATATAACTTTTGCTGTTGTGATTCTGCATTTTTATCCATGATATAATTTAAGAATGTTAATGTTTCTATCATTGTTCCTTTCTCATGATATATTTGTTGTTGGTCTACTTTATCATAATAGATACAAGTACTTCCATCTCATATTGCTGAATGTCGAATTTTTTGCTGAATGACATTAGAAATTTCTTTGCAACATCACACTTTTCGTGTAGTTTACAATGCTTGGCTTATGCATATGAAATAGTCAGAAATTTAACGTTTTTAATAGCCCATGTCGATCTTAAATAAAGACAGTGATTTTGAGAAATTTCATGAAATATTTCCAATTTTTTTTTAGATCTCAAAATTTAAATGACCAAAATAAAAAAGTACATTATCTCGACAAGTTATTTCAATATTTCGTGTTTTTTTGTAAATTTTGGCATTTTTGTGTAAAACCCATAAAGTTATGAAGCAAATTACATTTTTTCGGTCAAAATATTGTCTTTTTTTTTGTAGATTTTCGTGTAAAACAAAAAAAAAATCATGAAGAAAATTACATTTATAGGGATACTTGTGTATTTAGGGTTCATTTAATATATATTTAATGTGTTTATTATGTTAATTTATTTGTATCTTACTTTTTTGCATATTGATGGAATTGCCCTAGTTCAATATTTTGAATTATTGGGTGTTCGATTTGTTAGGAATTAGCTTGAAGTGTTTATTTATTTAGTTAAAAAAAAACTACTTCTAGAACAAAATAGAAATGCATTTTTTATTTGAGGCAATTCTAGTAAAACATGGGTTGAAAAAAATAACACCCTTAAATTTATTTATTTTTAATGAAATCCAAATTCCTATAAGCAACTGCATCATGTCAATTTAAAAAAAAACATTTCCTAAAGGTGATATAAACTTTAGCCAAAAACATATAAGGCCAACGTAAATTACAAAGTTGTGCAAATTTGAATGGCGCAACGACCGAAGGGGCCACCTTGGGCATGACGAGCAATGCTACGTAGCACTGGTCTCTCACCTGGTATCTCGCCTGGTGGGTGCCAGGCACGTGCCAATTCAGGGGCATCAAAAGGGCAAAAAAAAAAAAAAAAAAAAAAAAATTCAAATCGAAAACACCATTCTCAAACCTGCGAAAACAACAATTGGGGATTAGGGCTCCAAACTCCACCTCCTCCACATCCGCCTCCTCCACCCATGCTACCTCCATCGAAAGCAGATTAGGGCTATGATAGTTCACGGTGCTTCCAGTTCATGGTTGAGTAGAATTGTTTGAATCTATATTAGCAAAGATGTTCAACATTATGTGTTTGTGGTTTCTCGGCTATGATAGTTTTGTGATACTCAAATTTTGTACAGAGAGAGAATATGCATCTAGGTTTCTGAAAAAAAATCCACAAAAAAAAATCCAAATATCCCAGTCGATTCAAATTCAATTCAATCAACTTTTACAAGACGAGGAAGAAGAAGTTGAACCCATAAAGTAAAAGATGAATCATTCAACAGAATCTCAATCTCTTCTTTTTATTATTCAACCCTTAAAAATCCATAAAGTTTCCTCATTTCTCTTCTTCCCCATGAACCCAAAATCCCAATTTGTTACCTCCATTAACAACAACAGCAACCCTCCTTTCTCTTCTATGGTTTCTTCACTTCTTTAATAACTTCACAAGTTTTCATCTTTCTTTCTCTCTCCTTTGGGTTTTATTTCTTTGGTTTCTTTGTTTCAAAGATGGGAGCTTTAATGACCAAGAAGACAGAAGAACAACAACCAGAACAGCAACATAAGCAATTGGTACCACCAACAAATTTTTCCCAGGTTGAGAAAGGGATTTACAGATCTGCTCATCTATACAGATGTTCTATATGTTGAATTATGAAAGCAATACAATTGTTGTTTTTTTTTTTTTTTTTTTTTCAAAGACCAGCCACGGCACCTCGCGGGTGCACGTGCTTGGCACCATTCAGGCGAATTTCCGGTGCAATTTAGAATTTTCGTTTATCTTAAGATTGGACCCTGCCTAAATTGGATGAACATCTGGCGGTTCGCGGGTCCTAGAGATGCATGGCAAATCTAAACCCCAAGTCCTCCTTTCTTCCCATCTCAGTTCTCACTTTCTCCCAAACAAAACAAAGGTTCTCTCTTTCACTTTGGCTCAAACTCCTTTCAACTCCGATCAAGGTAAGTCTCGACTCTCTTCTTCTATTTCGATTCAATCTCTCTGCTTTGTTTCTTCAATCAGTTCCCTATTAATTACAGTTCGTTATACTGTTTGTACTTATACAAATTCCTTTTACTTTCTTTCTTTCGGTGTTGTTTTTGTCATTGTAGTTGTAAACATGTTCTTGATGTTCTGTTGAAGTTATTTGGATTTGGGGTTGTTTGATTAGCGGAAAAACCCTGTAGGGATTCTTGCATTTAGTGTCTGGGTATATTTGATTTGGTTGTTTCGTTATCTGAACTATTTTGAAGTTTCAGAATTTTAGGGCTTCTTTTAATTTATGTTAGAAATTGCTTGGAGAGGTGGGTTTGTTAATTAGTAGTTATTTCTAGTTTGAAATATTTCTGGGTTTTGGTTGTATAGCTTTTTGATGGGTTTTAATTTAAATTAGCTTTACAATTCATGTTGTTAATTTTTTTATGGTAACTTTTGTATGAGTTGTGTGAATTACAAACATCTTGCAAATTTGTTTTGAATTCATAACTTTTAATTACAGCATAGTTCGAGTTGAAAGAAATAAAAATAAAAATAAAACACTTATAGTTGTAGACTTGTAGCTGATTTTGTCAGCTTATGGATTCTACGGAGCAAATGAGAATTGGACTATATGATAGTGCTGATCATCTCAAATGTGAGACCTTGAATCCTTCACCGAAAGACGGATTTAGGCCTAAAAATGAGGTTCGAGGAGCTTTCTTTGGTACACTTAACAATTTATACATTTGACCTTTAACAATTATTTTTATGTAGGGTTTTTATGGTTTTTAGGTTTTCTTTTGACAAATTCCTCATTTACGTAAGGTTATTTAGTTGGTCTTTTTTATTTTCACATATTGATGTTTCATGGTGTTTCTTATCTGAACCAATTCAATGATTGGTGCCAGACAATAATACCGATTTAAGGTTGTAGAGTTTCTCTTGGTTCAAATGATTTTTGTTGTTGCAATGTCTGCATTTTCATTTAAATTTTTTGCCCCTCTATTGAAAATTTGGTTTCCCATGATGTTTAGATGACCAAGTTTCTTTAGTTTCCGTGGCTAATAGTCCATTGCACCCCCTTGCTCAAAATTTATTTTCACGATTTCGAGAGAGAACATGTGGTTCAAAATCAAGTTCTCATTTTTATCTCCTCTCCTCTCCTTTTTTTTTTCAAATTTTTTTCCATGAATTTTTTTTTTGGACGTGCACTTTAATTAGTTGCAAGGATAATCTTTTCCATGCTTAGTCCCAACTTTTGATTTCAACTAGTGGATAATAGTAGGGTTTCTTCTGATTCATTGCTCTCATATCTACTATGTACTTTTTTTTTGTTTTCTTACTGGTCATTTTGAAACAATTATCGCTCTTATGCAGTCGCATGTTTAAATAAACCTTTTTTCTTTTCCTTTCTCTTTCTTTCCTCTGTACGCATTTTATATGTTTGATTTCTTTAACAGTGACTTCTATGGCAGTTTTTATAGTTTGTAGG
Organism: Berberis vulgaris; assembly: GCA_963556465.1. Lineage (NCBI taxonomy): Eukaryota > Viridiplantae > Streptophyta > Magnoliopsida > Ranunculales > Berberidaceae > Berberis > Berberis vulgaris. The sequence goes on from OY747126.1 coordinate 90,060,447, forward strand.
GTTTCTCTTGATGATGTCGTCACTTTCTTTTGGTTATTTATATTATCAATTGTTTTCTTTCAGATAATGATATTTTCATGGTGTACTTTATCTGAACCAATTGAATCTCAGATTCAGGCTTTAATATCAATTTAAGGATGTAGACTGAGTCTTGGTGCATATAACTTTTGCTGTTGTGATTCTGCATTTTTATCCAATTATATATTTCCGTAACTAGTATTTATTATTTTTACTTTATTAAAATTTTTTCCCTTTCTCTGTTGCTGCTAAATCCAATGCAATTACCGTCCTAGGCCGAAACGATTATCATAATGTTACAGTCTAATTCACTCACTGTGAGTTGGGTAATTACCATAAGAAATCAATACTACTTGAGGAATATACAAGTTGATGTTTGAACATTACTGATTACAAGAAGAAGAAGAATGCTTGCATTGATGTGCTTGTGCCTTGTTAATCTGATACTAGATGAGGATAATTTCTTCTGAGTGGTTTTTGCTGTTTAGTGAAAACCAAAGAAAAGAGAAAGGTAACACATGAATTCGAGCAACAGACATAAGGAACCATGCATTTGGAAAATAGACTTGGCTTCAATTTTCATTAGGTAGATCAGTCGGAGGAACATATTGATCATTTGCTGCTTCGTTGCAATTTCCGAAAAAAAAAAAAAGAAAAAAAAAAAAGAAAAAAAATAAGAGAGAAATGAGGGGTGAGGGCTTAGAGGGGTCAAACATATTGTCAGCTCTTTGAAGGAGTGGCTTAGTAGTTGGTCTTGTGGCAACCTGATCACTATTGTAAGTGATTGTGGCCTAGATGTCCTCATATGATTATCCGGTGTTTATCGAAAGAGTATAATGCTATGATTTTCAAGGGTGAGAGCCGATCGGAGATGCATATTATCTAGGATATCAAGGCAATGTCATGAGGATAGGGCAATTCTCCGAGCTTTTGAATGAAAGTTCCCTTATTAGTACAATCTTTAATTACCTAATACCTTTTTAGGGGTTTTTTCCTCTGTACATGAGTTTCTCACTCACCTTGTAATTTTTTTCACCTTGTTTCTTCAATATAATCTCTTGTTTTACCGTGTTTAAAAAAAATCCTATATTATCTATCCTATATAAATTCTTAGCTCTTCTTGCTCGAGATTCACATTTTAGACAGTAATTAAGGTGTTGCTTCCTAGAGTTGGGTTAGGCATTTAGTTACTTTCCCGTGGATCTACCATTCTCTCGTGATAACTTTTCATATTGATGGCAAAACCTTTTCTCATTGAAGTCCACATGGAGCAGGCTTTCTTCTTTTCAGATTCCAGTTGAACACTTGAAAACTTAGATGGTGGAGGATCTCTCCTATATAATTTCTTGGATGACCATTAGAGCTCAAAATTGGAACAATTACTCTTTTGGAACGATATGAATGCTTTTCATCGAAACTTAAAGTGGATTGCTAACCTTCCAGTAGCCACTCATGTTCAGAATCATTGCATTGGGCATAAAAAAAACTATTGGTATCATTAGTACTACATTGTCATAGGACGTGTTGTAGACTTGTAATACATGTTTATTATTTATTTGTTTGTTTGTTTTTTGTTTTTTTGTTTTTTGTTTGTTTGTTTTTTGTTTTTTTGTTTTTTAACACTATAGAACATGTAATCTTACCTGAAACTTTTATTTTTTATTATCCCATCTATTTTCTATCCTTTCTAGTCATGCTGTTATTTTGTGAAATTATAGATGCGAGTAATTAAAGGACAATGGTAAAATATAAATGAGTGTCTTTAGTAACATAAAAGACTATTGGTGCACACTCTGCACGTATGGGTGCATGTATCTACCTAACCAAGGAATTGATTGACATGTAGGAACATCATGGTGGGATTTAAAAACAGATACATGGTAATGGAAGTTTTTGTGGATCCAAGCAGAGATGTTGCCAAGGAAGATCCTATAATTATTAGTCAATACAATGTTTCAAAAGCAATCAAAGATAGCATTCTTGTTAATTTTGGGGAGTGTGGTCTTGCTGCATCGCTTGGATCATTCCAAAGTAGGTAATCATGTCACAAGACACTACTTCTAGGGTTTGCCTATTATCAAAAAAATTGAATGCATTTCTAATCGTTTTCCTTTTTCTTTTTCTACCATCTACTTCATTTTGTGCAGTTAAATATGTGAATTCCATAACAAAGTTGTGCATCATTAGAGCTTCGCGTGAAGAATTCCAAAAAGTGTGGGCATCAATCACCATGATTAGGAGTATTGGTAATTGTCCGGTGGTATTCAACTTGCTGGATTTGAGTGGTGAGTCAAACTACAACTTAAACAAATATTAATATATGGAAATAGATTTCTGTAAAGGTGTAGCCAATTCTGACCTCCAGCATGGTCATGTGGCTAATTGTCTAGTTTTTTATTTATTAAGTTTTTTTTTTTTTTTTTGGGTGTGTGTGTGTTGCACACACGTCCATATTAGACTTTTGGGCTTTACAAGTATCCTTTAAACAAACTTCATACAGATTTTGAGAAATATGTTCTACGTGTACATCCCTACAAGCTATTATGCTTGATCTTCATTACCCGTATGTAGATTTTCTATTGGGGTTGAATCATGCGATATATTAGTTTCTCCATACCCCCAACAATTTTATATTTTGCTTAATGGTTTAATTCCTAGACTTCCAGAATGTAATTATTGTTTTACAGACTGCTATTCATCATTGTTATACCTCTGTATGGAGTTGGTGAACTTGCCAACATTCTAATCATTGATTTTTCAAACAATTCTTTGAAAGTGCATTTGTTTTATAGTTACTTAGACTAAGATTTGGTCACATCGTCATTTACCTTCTTCATTTGATTAATCTAGGTAGCACATAACACTTCATTTTCAATTTGTCAATCTTATCCCATGTGACAATGACACTAGTTTATTGGTTTATGACTTGGATGCACTTGAGGAGCTCAAAATGTTTACATGAAACATTATCAATTATCATATCTGGTATGGATCGTAAAAATCTTAAGATTCTAAGAGTAGCCTTGAATGAGATTGTCAACCGTAAGATTCAATATAACTTTCTGTGAACTGGATAGTAAATAGCAGCTTTGGTTTCTATGATTTTTTATTATTTATTTTTCTGTAACTTAAATGGGCAATATGCTGTAGCTGACCGGGAATACACCGTAGGCGGCGGGGATAGAGTCGTGAGAGAGGAATCGGTTATCAGTGGTACAATGGACCGTTAACTATAAATGTATGGAGGCTTGAAAGAGAAGAACTACAAGACTACGCAGCGAGAACATTATTCATTCGGAAACAAAGGGATTTTTCAGGAGCAGCCCAGGTGGGCTATAGAAAAAATTGAAGTGATTAACTTTCCAACATGCTAAAATGTAGATGAATCTGACTGTAGTTTCATGTCCTGCAAAAAGAATGAGGGACACAAGAAGGAGCATATCCTCCCAGTTTAAAACATCTTTTTGGAGGGCTTTCTTGATGCAATCTCTTCATATCTGTTCATGGCTTGATGGACATTTGTACGTTCTTATATTCCTGGAACTTAGCATCGGACCAAAAACCTGTGACTTTGTTGATAGAGTGGAAGGATGAGGTCTTTGGGATTGAGAGTGGCTGAGATTGCATGGGTTGGGTGCAGCTCTTACCATTAGAACCAAGAGATGGGAGACATGAAATTTGGCAAAGGAAAAAGAAGGGCAGAGCAGAAGTGTAAAGAGAAAATGAAAGAAGGATCCCCTCACCTCATGTCATCGATTAGGTATTTATAATAGAGGATGGCACAAGGAGAGTCGTGAACTGCACCATATACCCTATTGCAAGATGTTCTTCATAATGTTGTTCACGACCATTACATTATTATGGGGCATACATGGCAGGCCACCTCTGCCTTGCCTTATCAAGTAGTCATCTGGTGCCGTGACACTGTTATTAGATTTCATTGAATTATCGTATCTGGTATGGAGTCTCATGGGGTCGATTGCATAAGTTATGCTCTTTCCCAGCAAACCAGTACTCTACTGAAACTCCTATGTTCTGCTGGTCGCAGTCCACGTGCTTGAAGCATCAACAATTTTGTTGCAGCGTCAAATATCATGTCACATGCCTCTGATGCTCGAGAGACATCAATAGTGATTGATTGATTGATTTAGGGGGTTACATCATTTTAAAGTTGTTGTTTCTAGCTAGGAATTGATCAGCATTAAAGACTGATTTTGATTTGTTTTGTATCAGGAAGTATTAAAGCCTGTAGAAAAGCAGCCTTGGAGTGTGACACAGCGAAGTTTGAACAGTACAAGCAATTGGTTGGAGATCAGCTCACACCTGAGATTACTCAACGAATGCACAACTGTCTCGAAAGGATCAAAGTTTTGGAGCACTGAAGAGATTCAAGGTGCCCCGTCAAGATGTTGGTATTTGTTTTCTTTTCAGGTGCTTTCTGAAGTTCAAGTGCTTCCCTGTTTTACTTATCCTAGCCTACATTATTGGTTCTGTCCGTAATGGTTCTTTGGAAGAATTCTGTTGTTTATAGAAAGAAATGAATAATCATGTTTCTTTTGATTTAGTTAGCTTGGTCTGTCAACCATTTCATCTTCATAGCATCTGCACTTCACATCTGAGATCCGATACATATTCCCTGCATTTTTACGGTTGTATCCCTAACTTGACAGTGCAGTAGATTGTACTCTGATATTTTACCTGCCTTGGCATGAAAGATCTTCACCTACTAAATTGTTTCTTGGAAGTTACTCATTTGGATTACTAATGATGAAAGAATTGGCCTTGGAACTATCGGGGGGATTAGCGTACTCGACCAGTTAGCAGTCTTGTCTACCATACTGTTTCAAGAATAATACATTGTATCTAGTCAAGTGATGCAGATGCATAGAGATGACTCTGAACTCGCCCTAGCTCACTTACTATGGAATTCAATTAACGCTTCCATACCACATCTGGCTACAGGATATTATCGTTTTAGAAGAAGCCATTTTTTTTTCTACTCTGAATGTTTGGAACCTCCTTATACTATTTATCACTCGAGTTTGGTTAGAATGGATGTTTGCAGGATCGAATTGTATGTCCTATTGCGGATCTTTATTCTTTAGATCCATTGGCAGACTGTCTTTGTTGTACGATGTTTTGGAAGTCAACCTGGCTCAGTGAACATGAACTATTGGCAACATCATAATGGGACAATGAGTATTAACATTAGATAATTAAATTTGGGGTTTGAAGGGAGCACTAAATTTATTTAAATGCTAATTGCTCAGAACTCTCTCATCAGTTGGTCATATTTGCATACATCAAAATATTTTTGTCATAGTTGTATTGGTAATTCAATTGTTACAAATTTGGTCTTCAGTATGAGTTCGAGATTTTTTTTGAACAACGTTGTTTTTAATAAATTTTTCATGCTCAACCGGAAAACAGTTTTCTTAGAAGAAATGTCTAAAAAAAAAGTCGGAAAAATCAAGTGAATCCGGAAATTTGTTTTCCTACTTACATGGCCAATCAAACACCGGAAGATAGGATTTTATCCGCAAAATAATTTTCAAGCTATCAAACAGACTCAAAGGGAGAAAAATAAAAGGCGAGGCACAAAAACGTCTTTCCAAAAGAGTTGGGACTAATTAATCAAGGTGGGCGCTTAAACAGTCAAGTTTAAGCTGAGCCATAAACGTCTTTCCAGCTGTAGCGAAATTTTCAAGTGACAAGCAGCGTGATAATTAAACATTTAAACACCACCACCACCTCTACAATTACCATTACCACCATTTGCTTCAATACTTAAAGTTTCATCAAACAATTGCTGTGCATCAGAGCAAAACCTCCTTCAAACACAGGTAATCAACTCAAACCCCCTTCAATTTCTCGCCTTAGCAAATTTCCATCTTTCATGTTTAACAGGTTTTGGTGATTTGGGGTTTGTAGAGAGATCTGTTGTTTAATACATTTGTGTGCATTTCAATCATTTGTTCTGATGTTGCAATTTGGATTCAATAGTTGAGTGTGAAAGGTTGGGTGCTTTTTGTTCTCGTTTGTTACTTGTTTGTGGAAGATATTTGATTATTGTGTGGAATGGTCATTGTTCACATGGCCGCTGCTTACAGCTTCTTCGGTAGTAGTCTTGGAAACTTGTTAGTTTAGAGAGTTTTCATGTTGAATTGCTCACATTTGTCAATTGAATAGCTAGATTTGAATGAGTTGCTGTTAGGGGTAATGTAAATGTACAGATTCACTGACGGGGTCTTTAGGGCTTAGAATAGAGTCTGAGAGTTTGGTACTCAGACCTCCGGTACCTAAACGTTGTAGTAGTACCTTAGACAGTGCACGCATGGGCTCCCGTAATGTCCTTCAACATAGCCAATGGTGAAGTTTTTCGTTTCACAAGATGGAAATTTCCTCTACACACACTCTCTCTCTAATGTCCGAGTCTTTTCAATTTCAAAATACTGAACTTTTTTCGTTGTGCTGGTTGATATGTTTCTTTATGTTGTTAGTATCTGTTTTCATTAAAATTGCCTTGAGAAACTGTTGTCAATGTATTCACATAAAACTGCATTATTTTCTATTTGATTTCTGCTCTTTCGTTTCTTTTGCTCGTGTCTCCTGGAAATTCTAGTTTTTGGCATCTACGTTCCCAGCGTATTTATAATTAGCACTCATGATGAAAACAAGTCTAATATAAATTTTCTGGTAGTATTTAGAATAGTAAATGTGTACATATGCAAAATCCTTCATCATGCCAGAATATACTATGTATGTGAATGGAAAGAGAACTTTGAGTGTCACTGACATCTTTTATAACATTATTTTGTCCTAGTATGAATCTTCAGATGCAATAGTGAGATAACTTTATATTATGCTCAATATAATAAATAAATATAAAATTGAATCAAAACTTTGATAATCAGGCAAACAACATATTTTGGATTTATTGTACAATTTTCATTTTATCCTGCAGCACTAAGAAATCAAGGACATTTTTATGGATAAGGAGCTTGAATGTGTTATAGTATGTCCTAACGGCGACTTTGATGAATCAGTTAATGTCTATTTTAATCTCACGGAGTTGAAAGAACAACTGACTGAAGGAGATCTAAATTCCATAACCAATGAAGAGAGTAAGGAGTTAAAGGACATTAATGAATACACTTTAGAGAGTTCCACTCAGAACTCTCATCTTTGTCAAGGTGAAGTTTGTTACCAGGACGTGAAAATCTCTGAGATTCCAGAGGAGAAACCTATGGAACAGGTCATCCGGGAAGTGGATAACTCCAAAAGATTCAGCTCTATCAATGACGAGAGTAAGGAATTAAAGGACGTTAATGAATGCACTTTAGACGGATCCACTCAGAACTCTGGTCTTTGTCAAGGTGAAGTTTGTCACCGGGAGGTGACAATCTCTGAGATTCTGGAGCAAAAAGCTATGGAACAGGAAATCCAGGAAGCAAACTCCAAAAAATTCAGCTCTATCAATGAAGAGATTAAGGAGTTAAAAGACGTTAATGAATGCACTTTAGACAGTTGCACTCAGAACTCTGGTCTTTGTCAAGGTGAAGTTTGTCACCAGGAGGAGAAAATCTCTGACATTCCGGAGGAGAAAGCTATGGAACAGGAAATCCAGGAAGCCAGTAACTCTCAGAAGATGAGTTCTGTCAATGAAGAGAGTAAGGAGTTAAAGGATGTTTTAGACAGTTCCACTCAGAACCTTGGTCTTTGTCAAAGTGAAGTTTGTCACCAGGAGGAGAAAATCTCTGACATTCTGGAGGAGAAAGCTATGGAACAGGAAATCCAGGAAGCCAGTAACTCTCAGAAGATGAGTTCTATCAATGAAGAGAGTAAGGAGTTAAAGGATGTTTTAGACAGTTCCACTCAGAACCTTGGTCTTTGTCAAAGTGAAGTTTGTCACCAGGAGGAGAAAATCTCTGACATTCTGGAGGAGAAAGCTATGGAACAGGAAATCCAGGAAGCCAGTAACTCTCAGAAGATGAGTTCTATCAATGAAGAGAGTAAGGAGTTAAAGGATGTTTTAGACAGTTCCACTCAGAACCTTGGTCTTTGTCAAAGTGAAGTTTGTCACCAGGAGGAGAAAATCTCTGACATCCCCAAGGAGAAAGCTATGGAACAGGAAATTCAGGAAGCTGATAACTCCCAGAGGTTGAGCTCTATCACAAAGCCTCCATCAAGATCTGTTGCTGTTAGAAATCCGCGTTCAACCTATACTGTGCCACGGCCATTTGCTTTAGCAACTGATAGGCGTGCATCACGTGGAACATCTTCTCTTGGGGATGAAACTGCTAACATTGTCAGCATGAACAAACCATATACCACAAATGATTTACAGAACCCCAAAACATCAAGGAAACCTCAGGTAACATAATCAAGATATGATATTTTTTGTTTATTTTTATACATTTTATATTTTATCTATTTATATTTTCCTTTACTTGCTTGTGTTTCTTTTGTTACGTCTGCAGTTGATTAAATCTTGAGAATCCTCTAAGGGTGTGTTTGGTTGGATGGAATCTTATGCTATGGGAATCTATGAGGGGACCCCTATATTTTAGGCTAAATTGATGTATCACTACACATCCACCATTTGAATTTGTGATCAATGGTGGGAATGGAAGTCCCATGAACATGAGAATCCCACTGCTTGGTCCCCAAGGCATGTGATTTCCATGTTCATGGGACTTTCATTCCCTCCATTGATCACAAAATCAAATGGTGGATATGAAGTGATACCTCAAATTAGCATAAAATATGGAGGTCCCCACATAGATTCCCATGGCATAGAATTCCATTTAACCAAACACACCCTAAGGGTAACTTGATTCACTGTTTTTCTCCATGGGAAAATGCTATTTTTAGTGCTTTGCTAATTTTCTATGCACTTGGGTGGGGAAAATCAACATATGATATTTTCTTTTTGTTTATTTTTATATATTTATATTTTCTCTACTTGCTTGTGTTTCTGTTGCTAATTTGCTATGCACTTTGGGGTGGGAAATTTTCTCCAATAGGCTTATGCATGTCCTATCTAGATGCGAAACCTGAAACCTTTCTCCATTCCCATGTATGAAAAATTTCCACTTGAAACAGTTCTTGAAAACTGAAGAGCCATTATCTCGGTCAACTTGATGATGTGATTCTGATATAGTCCGTGACTCAAGATCTAGTTAACTCCTAGAATTTTTATTTTTATTATTATTTATTGTTATTTTTTTAATTTTTAATTTATTTATAAATTTCTTTCTTTCTTGCCAAGAGTCCTATGCACTTGTATGCTTGGGTATGAAATGTGTATGGCAGTTCATAGCCCGTCATCTTATGTTTGCACATCGAATTTATGATAATATCTCAATGAGATTCTCTTTGTATGATGTCATGCTTATCCATTTAAAGTTTTCTACCATTATTGTTTGAGTCCATTGAGTTGTAGTATCTTATTTGTATTTAAGTTATCTGCTATGAAGAATATTGGTGACACTGAGTAGAGATTGACAGTACGGAGGATTATGGAGCAATTAGGGAGTAAATTCAGAGCTGGAATTATCAGTCTTTGCAGTTAAAGGAAGCTTCCTTCTTTCTTTGATCCGTCATCTTCCTTCCTTTATGTAGTTGAACACAAACTAAAACTAGACAAAGAGAAGCACTGTTTGGTGGATGTTTAGTTATATTTGTAAACAACAGATAAAGACGTTGCTTGTTATGTGGCATCATCATATCATCTGTTTGATCCATCATTCTTTTATGTAGCTAAAATCATCTCTAGTGCCAAGGAAACCACTGCAGCCAAATAACAAGAAGCATCCAGATGAAGATGATACATGGTCTGTTGCTTCATCGTATCCTCTGTTTCATATCGCTTACATACCCAAGCTTATGTTGGTATTTGTTGGTTTTTCTTGTATTTTGAAGTTGTAATATTTTCTTCAAGAACTTGAGCTCATATGGTTGAAAATTTTCATTTGAACAAGGCCTTGGGTTCAAATTTAGTTTTCCTACAAAAAAAGAGAGGATATTTTGGTTAATAACCTTGACATGCAAAGAACTACAACACGCACGCGAGCCCTAAAATCCAGGACTATTATTGCATCAGCTCCTGTTTTGAGGTGCACCGAGCGCGCAGAGAAGCGGAAGGAGGTACAAATACAATTCATATTTTGAACAAGTTCATTACCCGTTACCATAGTTGTCACTAAACCATTACACTCTTTCTCTCTAGTTTTACTCTAAGTTAGAGGAGAAACATGAAGCTTTGAAGGCAGAGGAGAGCCAGTTTGAAAATAGGACCAAGGTAAACACATACTTCATTTTGTATTACATAATTAGTAGGGAGTAGGAAGTTTTTTGTTCGTAACTTCTCTTGCTTTCCTATATGTGCTATCTTTGCCTACTTAAAAAATTTTCATGATCTTATTTTAATAAAGAGAAACATGTATTATGATCTAGTTACCTTTGTAATTTGTTCTTTCACTTGTTCAGGAAGAGCATGAAGAAGCTCTAAAACAGCTTAGAAAGAGCTTGACGTTCAAAGCCAATCCAATGCCCAGCTTCTACCACGAGGGACCACCTCCTAAAGTTGAACTTAAAAAGGTACTTCATGTACTCTTGTTTTATTGGCATAAACTTGGTTGCGCCTCATTTTAACAACGCCACTATAAAGTCTGGCCAAGGTGCTTGACTAAGAAAATGATTAGTAACACTAATGTTGGTTCGCAAAATGTGTAGCATAATATTCTGTGAATTTATTAGAAGATAACTAACACTAATCAACAGTTGCGTTGTGTATCAAAGATTTCATAAATGATTTGTTTACAAATGGTCGTGTTTCAATAATTGATTTTGGCCCTTAAAATGATTGGGTATTTTTGACATAATATAACTGCGGTGTATGTGTGTACATCATATTTAATAATATTGTTATCATTGGAAACTCTGGCCAAAAGCATAGATGGTTCAGCGATGCCAGATGTGTGCAACTTGCAATTCACTAAAATTGCCATCTATGTGGGTTGCAATTATATCCAGCATTATCACATAAGAATTTATTGATTCATGAGCGTTGAGACTATTTTATTTATGTATTTGGCCAGCTACCACCAACGCGTGCAAAATCACCAAAGCTTGGCAGGAGGAAGAGCTGCTGTGACACGACTAAGTCATCCCATGAAGACAATGGAAAAGGAAGTTGCCATCAAGTAAATCGTCGCAGTTTGGGTTATCACAAAGAAGAAAATACCATTACCAAGATTACTAACGATATGGAGGTGATCGACAGTGGGATTGGTCATGCCGCTTGCAACCAAGATGAGACAAAACCTGCTGAAAGGAATGCCGAATCTGTTCCTCCAAAGATGACCAAGCATACTCATGTGGACATCACAGTGCATTCATGAGGATATCCGTAAGTTATTTAATTTAAAAAAGGTATACAATATCATCTTACTTGAAATTCATGAAATCCATGGGTTCTTTTTAACAAAAAAAAGTATTTATGTATTTGTGTTGCACACAGCATGGACCTGTTGCAGTTCTGGGTGTGAAATTTGAACTGTAAATTTTCTATATATAACTTATATTGCTTAAAATGTACAAATGAGTTCCTAATGCAACTTTCTTGTCTTTTTAATTAATTGACGTACGGAGTATGCTCAAAGAAGTAAAGTTTTCTTTTAGTATTTATTTTTTTGTGCACATGTGAGTGAACTGGGCTAGATACTTGTGTAAGTTGGATGTAGTTTAGCATTCCTCTTTGAAATTATTAAGTAAGCTTTCTCAATAGATGGTTTATGTTTGTCGAATACTTCAGGATCTCGCAGCTAGTACACATGCTACACATTTCATTATCGAAGTCCATAGCGAGTCAGCCAAGTCACAGATTATATTTTGAATTGCTTAAAACAACATGATTACTGACAACAAAGTTAGTCACTTTCCCCATTAGCTGCTCACACAATGTCCATTGCTCCATTCAACCGTTTTAGTTTCTTTTCATCGACTCCCATCTAACTGCTTCCAGCATTTCTCTACACTCCACTTGGAAGCTACACTTGATCTGTTGAAAAGAAAATCTGCCTGTTCTGGTTCTGAAATCTGTCACCCCATGAAAGATATTAAAGGACGGATCAATTATAATGACAGAATACCCCTAGGAAGCATGTCAACCAAAGTGGGTTCATCTCTGCTATTTCTTCTCCAGTTTTGATGCAGTTCATGAGATAGTTCTGACACATTACATTCAAGTAACACCAAGTTCTGTGATACTTGAGATTGTTAGAATTCGTAAAATTTGCTTGAAAATGATGTCATTCTTCAGTTGCCGAATAGCAGATAGTATCACAGCAGCCTTCACTCGGTCTCAATTCCTTATCAATACTCCATAGATGCTCCAAGTCTACCTTAACAATATGTTGTTAGGGACTCACATTATTCATGTTGTATCTTCCCCGAATGCATTTGATCTCTGCTAGATAGGGAGCTTACAAATTAGATCAAGTAGTTTTGGACTGGGAATGGAGTAGGTATCCGTTTGGTTGTTTGGCGACAATGTTATTTCTAAGCCATATTGATTAAGAATTTTCCTTTCCTAGACCCAAACCAAATTAGCTTTTCCGCTTCTCAGCTACTCAGATTATTATACTAGCTTGCTTCATCTACTCTAGGGAGGTTTGTTCAATCAGTTCAGCATTCCAGGTCCTTTAGGGAGATTTTTAATGGACATTGTGACTTGAAAGCCTCTTCTTCTAACTGTCCACACAAGTCACAAGCTGTTCGAATTCTTGAACATAGAGCTTCCTTTCATCTTGGAACTTGAATTGGCTTTGGGTATTGTTTCATTATTTTGTTGGGCTTGGGTTAGATCAATCCATCTGATTATCAAATTAAAACAATTAAGTTCATTGGACCAGTGTCACTAAATCTGTAAATCATAAGGTGCATTATTCTTATTTTATTTCATAAAACTTGTTAGAAATGAAGATTAGATCTTAAAATCCATTTTCCACATGAGGCGCTAATCATCGAAAATGATAATGGAAGAAAAGTAAAATAATTAAAGTAACAAAATTAACATGGATGATTTAATGGAAGAAAAAGTTGTTTCTTTTATCCTTTATAAAAAGCAACTTTATTGGATTAAAAGGATTGAAATGAAAAGTTCTAGGCTTTGTAGTTTGTTCAACTTTAATCGCAATCATGTATTTCAGATATATTACTCATTAATTAACAATATAAATACATTGTAAAATTATACACAACGACATTTAATTTATAATCAATATTGTTTTTAAGTAGTAAGACATTGATATTAAACATTATTCTCCCCAACAAAATTTCTTGCCCACAAAATGTCAAGCATCAGATTCTTCTCGAGAACAAAAATTGGTTAATTCACCAAGGGTCTATTTGGTTGCACGGAAAATAGACATGGAAATTGAAATCATTTTTATGAATTCGATTTCGAAGCCTCCCCTTGACTTGGATTCTCATGAATAGTGGAAAAATTGTTTTATGATGAATTAATTTTTTGTTAGTAAACAGACAACCAAACAGCAAAAATCTGATGAAATAAACATACCCCAAATGAAATAAACATTATTCTACTTATACTGTATCTCTTTTGTAACATCACAAAAAATTTGAACTTTTTAATTTTTCTTCTTTGTCTAGAGTTCCCTTTCTTCTTTACTTTTGCTGGCACCAAACACACTTTAATAAGCCTAAGCCAACCTGTGGTTTTTTCTTGCCATTGAAGCTTAGAATCATAATATTTAGGGTATCCTTCATTGTATTGATGAAGTTTTCTCCACCTCCTATCCCTTCTTTTTCCCAGTGGGAAGCAAAAGAGATATCCTTTGTTTGGGAACAAATCTCACTGTCAAGATGCTTAACTTTGGTCAGACCATGAACTCAATCATAGAGCTAGCAATGCTCAGGGTGGATTTTTTTTTTTTTTTTTTTTTTTGAAATGGTAAATAATGACATTTTTCAATATGATACTCTAAGAGTATCCATAATTGTCGTCGTGGCAATGTCTTAGTACATATTGCTACTTCAAGACATTCAAAAGAAAGCAACTGCCCTGGTAATTGATCAAAATTTAGTACAAAGCCATGTTAGCAACTCGCACTGTAGTTGAGGTTTGAAGAAATTGGTATGAGTTAGCAATCAGTTTCGTTTGATCATGCAATTGATGGAATGTTAAGCCAGACAAACATCGTAAAATGAGGAATGAAATGTGAAAATGGAGTGTTGAAGGCAAATGAAGTAGAATAGACCATTGACATTGATTGAAAGCATGCAATTGTTGATGATATTGGGAATATTACACAGGCAATGCACTCCATTTTTTGAAACATTGGGTTCAGGTAGTCCAAAAGCTAACAAATCTTTAGGAATTTAGGGCCAAAAGGATACCCATCTTTATGTCCATTACATTGTTGGTGTCATATCTCATATCTTTATATATTTTGAGTTTTATATATGTAATTTTGCCTTGGTCTTACATGGAGGAAAATGAGGGATTTCATAATTTTAATGATTCTATGATATTCAATGTAGATTTTCACTTTCCTATGAATTTAATTTACAGTATTTTTGTAAAAGTTTCATGCTACCTGTCAAGATACCGACGCGTTTCATTATTATGCTCAAGCCATTTGCAAAATTGTCAATACCTTGAAAACAAGGCACTTCTTTTGTAAATTATGATCTTGAAATACGCCATGTTGTAATGTCCAATATGATGGGAACATATCACAAAATAAACAAATTTAAGTTTTATAAAAATGTGTCAATTGAATCCTAGACCCCCTACCATAGTCCACAACTTACTCTGTCGAAATAATTAAGTATAGAAAAGAAGACAGCCAAAACTTTCAATCCTTGCTACTAATACTATTAGAAGAAAGACCACTCTCTCTCAAGAGCAATTTGTCGAGGCAAAATGCTTATCAGGCTTAAATTTTCAATATTAGATAAGACTATATTTATAGGATTTTTTTTGGTATTAATTGAATAAAAAAAACCTTATATCTCAAGTTTTCAGAAGGAGCATTGTTTAAGAAAACTCCGGAGATGGACCTTTCACAGGATTGTCTCAAGCGCGGCCAAGACACTGCCCTTGTGTTATCAGACTCATCACATCCATCCCTTTGAGCTATATTTACTCAAAGATCACTAAGCTCGTAAGAAAAAAATACCCAATCTGTCGACGCTATACTGTACATATGCAAAACAGTAAACTTATATAACTTCATTTTGTTCATAATTTATAAAAACTACTTCTTCTACCAATTTTTATAGTTCTCATACTCTCTATTTGAATTTCCTTTTTTTTTTTTAATGACTTAAGATCCAATTTAAGTTGTTCTCTGGGTTAACAGCATTTACTAATTGAAAAAAAAGCATGGTTGAGAGGTGGTGTAGAAAGTGGACTACATATCATCTGACCCCAAACAAAGAATAATCTCTCCTCTCCTTCCTCACTCATATATAAGGTTCCATGTAAAAAGATAAAAAGTAGATTTCATGGCTCCTCCTCCTCCTCCTCTTCTTCTTCTTCTCTGCCTCACTCACTCATGAACAGTTGAGGGGAATGTTGTCTGGTTCGAAACCATTCATGTAAACCACACAGAAACCTATGTGATTGATTTCGGACCAGGCTTCATTCCCCCTAACTCAGAGAGTTTTTCAGTTGTTGCAGCATGGACAAGGAAGATTATCAACTGTCTCTCATGCCTGTCCAATGCTTTATGGATGGTCTATGATCATCAACAAGTAAGTCTCAAACCTTCAATTGTATTTTCATGCATACCATTACAAAGAAAATTCATGAAAAAAACAACATGAAATTAATTAACAAGAAATTTATCATGGTTTCTACTTTTTTTGGATAACTAGAAGCTCTGTATAATTATCTCAAAATAATGAAATTTCGTTTTTCTCGGGAATGGACTTTGATGATGATGATGATGAATGAAATTTCGTTTTCATTCTAAAATTAATATAACCTGTACACATCAAATACTCTTCCAAAGTATTCATAATCAAATTTGTAATATATTTCAAATACCGACAGTTTAATTTTTCTTAGTAAGAATATATATAAATTATGATTTATTTATGTTGATTGTAGATATCCCTAGAATTCATCTCATTCATTTTTTGTAGTACCGTACCTTACCGTACTCCGTACGTACTTCAGCGGATAAATGTCACTTCGTTTATTGTTTAGTTCAGTCTTAATTGAGAGGTTTATTATGTATAGTTAATATATAATGGGATTATTGGTATATTCGTGCAAAATAGTTAGGTTGAGAATATTCAATATTAAGTATTTTTTTCATGTTAATTAGTCAAATGTAGATAGGTTTGAACACAAGACTCTATAGGAAGGTTAGTTTATTTATTGGGATTGGAGTTGAGTTTACCAAATGACTTTGCTTGCAGAGTGTTACAAAGAATTCTCCAAGAATTGGCCCTTTAAAGTTGAGCTTTGAATTCTTCCCTTAAGACTGCCATCATTAACATCTCTTGTAGTCCAACACCAACAACCCTTTTTACTAACCATGTGGGTCAGACAAAGATAGGAGAAAAATGTTACCAATGTTGCATTCATACAAGTAGGGTGTATGAAATCTGAGATTTTGAGGCCTTGAATGTAAGACTTTTGAAATAGTCATTTTTCCATTGTTTATATCGATAACATTGTCATTTATCGACTCTTGAAATCACAGTCGTGTTACTCTTAAAATTACAATACATCATATTTGAATATGTTTTACAAATGTACGTATGTATTGGATATACGCGTGCGATGATATTTTGATATTTACTTAGTAATGATAACAATAGATATATTTTGATCTTCTTGTCAACCCTACAATTCCAAAACCTTCAAGAAAAATGTCTTTATTTAGACTTTAGAGATATTTTGATAGGAAAATTCTAAATGGTGAGGAAACGGGCGAGGGGGTGAGTGTGACCGCTCATCTCCCTCAAGATGCGCACATGTGCCTTCGAGATACACAGCCTCATAAATTTCGAGGGAGTGAGTGGTAATACCCATCCCCCTCGTCCATTTCCTCGACGGCTAGAAGGGCTCATTTTGATATTGTGGTATTGAAAATTTGATTGAATTGTATTTTGGATATTTTAGATGAAAGGGTTACAATTGAGTGATTAGACAAGGACGGATGAAAAATAAGAATAAAAAGGAGAGGGGAGAAAGAGAGGGTAAGGTTGCTTTTATAGGGTTAGGGTTAGGGTTTCCAATTTTAGCGACAAAGAAGATTTTATTTTTATTTTTTATTCCTTAACCCCTCCTATTTCAGATATCGTCAGGTTCGAACTTTGAACATGTGATTCCATCCATCAAACGTTTATTACTGAACTGGTACCCCATTGGCAGTAATAATGTAAATGTGTCAAAAGCGAGATATAAAACAGTCCTTGAAATGTCACCCACTACTTGAGCCTGTTAGGTTGCAATTTTGCATTCACTATAACGGACATATAAATACCCTACTTTATTATACACTTCAAGTCCCTCGCGAGCACATATATTGCACATATACATGATATAAATATGTTGTTTTTGGGTTCATGGCCTTCTCTATTTGTTTAATATAACTTATACGTGAATTATTTTCATGAATAATTTGTACAAATTTCAGTTCGTATGTTATAAAGAGTAAGCACCAGAATGTGTAAATAATGTTAAATTAGAGCCCTCTCACAGCTCGAATCAAGTTCAAACTTTATGAAGTATGTTGTTAAGGTTCATGTTTAAGAGGTAAACTACCACAAAAATCAATATTGTTATTCTTGATTTTTTTAAAGCATCTACATTTTGATTCATGCATTTGTTATGCTGAAGGCGAAATTCTCAAAATTTTTTAATGACTTGCTTATATAAAATGGAGTGAATGCTTCTTCTTCGAACAATGGGAGAACGATTATCACAAAAACTAATGTAGCATTTTACTATGATTTTATTTTCTTTTAAATTTTTTTCTCATTGAATAAAATGTTGGAGGAAACCAAATAATTAGTATATTTTAAAAAAAATAAACATAAACATAAACATATTAATTGACAAAGTAATGTAAAATTTGATGACGTTTCCCGTTTCCATATAAATATTGTCAAATATTGTTGCTTACAACAAAAAATCAACAATTCATTAACTTAATGGTACTATGAATAAATCAAATATGATTTCTTTTTAATTGGATCGTTGACCATTTTTATTTATTTATTAATTCATGTCCGAAGGTTACATGACTGACCCTATAAGATTAACCAAACCAGGTCTGAATGCTACAATATTGTTGCCACTTAATATCATTGTAACTTTCATCTCGCATAGATATTTGTTTTCGCTCTGATTCATCGCCTCCACCTTACATGAAGACTCGCTTTCGCTTCGTTCCGATATATTTCATCTAAGCAGCTGCATTCAACAGTCGAAGGCTTATCAACAACGAAATACATGTGCTCCTAATAATCGGACAAGAAAATTGAATGTCCGACAAACTGAGCTATAATTGGTGGACATTTAAAGAAGATTGTTAAAATTAAATGCATTATTTATTTATGTGATTGTAGATAATTTTGCACAAAACCTTAGTCAAATTTCACAAAGAAGGTTATAGATTGACAATGTATACGACTGTACTTACAAAAAACATTGTGCATGTACTTTATCAACTAAATAGGTAAAATACAAAATAATTATGAAAAAAAAATTATCTACATAATTATTTTGAGTTCAAAATTTAGTGACTCTTCGATATACGTATCACAAAATTAATTTGAGATACATACAAAATTATTATGAAAATAATTATTTTGAGCTCAAAATTTAGTGACTCTTCGAGATAGATATCAAAAATTGAAAATCCTTTAGACTTTTGTAGTAATTTTGAGAAGATGTGACATGTCCTTAATTTTTGTGCCGACACCCTGAATTGTGATGGTGGTCATCATCATTTAACGTAGAAGAATTCATCCTATGTAACATCATTGACCACAAAAGTGTCGGTGATTGGTGGTGCATACCATGGTGGTAAGGCGGAAGCATTAAAAATTAGGGTCACGTAAAAACTCCAAAATTTGGAATTTTTGTCTAATCCTTTGTGTTTTTTGTGTTTCCAATGTAATAATGATTTTTAGTTCCTTCAAACCATAGTGTTTAGAGATAATAATGGTTTCTTATGCCTATTACAAAATCTTATCTACCGATTTAGGAAGTTGGGTACTATCATATTAACAAGTTTGAAAACTCATTTGAATGCTATGCAAGTTCACACTTCTTTGATGCAACATCCAAAGAGCAATTACAACAAGTTGCGACAATGGTTGTTGCTAACTCTATGGTAGGGGAGGAGCCCTTCTAAGGGGCGAGGCTGGCCTAAGGCCCACCCACTACCATCCATCATCTTAGAGATGGCCACCATGCATCAATCTCTAGGCTGATGGATGGTGGTGGGCGAGTCTTGCACCCACCTCGCCCCCTAGAATCAGGGGGTAGGGGAGATCATCTTAACCTTTTTATTCAAGTTAGTTACATATGAAAATATCATCAAAAAACAATATGGCAGAACTATGTGTAGCAGAGGTGACCATAGTTTGGATTAGACACGAGCAAAGAATGTGATGTTTTGAAAAATGTTGAAATTTCATCGAATATTTTTTTTTCGATTTATCAAAATTTCTTTCAAAATTTGAAATATTAATTTATTTTATTAGGCTAGTCTCAATTATCCTACATTTTAACATTAGTTTTGTATTTTTGTTATATAAGTGATTCTAATGCAATATATTATTTGTATAACATTACGTGTCTTGTGGTATTCTATATGTGTTATATAAGAATTTAAAATGCTTAAATTGTATTGATAAATTCAAAATTGCAACCAAAATTTTTAGGGTTTTTTTTACATAATGAAATATTTTTTAAAATCAACTTACTGAAATTACCTCAAAAAACGAAATCACAATCCTTGGACATGACAACATTTTTTGACAATTCTAGCAATGTTATAATTTAGACCCTTGTCTTCAAAACAATTACATTATGTTTGCTCGTGAAGCCTATATTTTGTTTTGTAATACTTTCTAAATTCCGCCATAATATATATAGAGTTTGAAAACATTGGAGTGGATAAGAGCATAGTAGCATACTCTCTTCATCCATTCTTCTTCCCTCCAAAAACTCAAACCACCAAAAAATGAACATCACCACGGCCACTGGCTTCTCATTCATCCATCAACCCATCAAAAATCCCAAACCCTCAAACCCCTTTTCATTCTTCTTCTCCCCCAAATCACTCAAAACCCTAATTTGCAGCTCAGAATCCAACAACCCCAGCAAGAGAAACCCAATGGAGGGCAAGCGCAAGAACCCTAGAAGACGAGCCTACGGTTCTTCCAGGAGGTCGGTCTTGAAGAAATCCTTCAATCAAGAGCAATTGGTGTTCACTGCCCCAGTTTCGGATGACCCCATTGTTGCAATTATCGGGGGTGGCTTGTCTGGGATAATCTGTGCTCAGTTTCTTGAAAAAAGGGGCATTCGATCCACCGTCTTCGATTCGGTGAAACATTTTGGTTCAACAATTCATTATACTGTGTTTTTCTATTAGTTTTCGTTTGGGGGGTTCGGTATCTTTTTAGTCATTTTTATAATTTTGCTCTTTTAATTGAGTTTGTGACACTTTGGAAATTGGATTTAGGGTTTAGGTTTTACACAAAAAAGGGGATTTATGTTTAAAGTATATTTTTTATGCCTGGTTGGAATGTGCTATGTTAGATTTTGATGTATATTTGGTAGTTTAGTTGGAACTTTGAATGCTTGAATTTTCTAGAATCCTGGTTTTAGAGGAGGTAAATATTTGATAAGGTTTCTCATGATGTTTGCTATTTCAGGGGATTCACGGGGCGGGAGGAAGAATGGGAACAAGAGTGATTGATCCTCAGCCACTGGTCTTTGATCACGCAGCTCAGTTCTTTACTGCTAGTGATCCTCGGTTTGTGAGTTTGGTTGAAGGATGGTCGGAGAAGGGTCTGATAAGAGAGTGGCAGGGTCCAGTTGGAGAGCTTGAAGTTGGTGGTCACTTTGTTCCGCTTGCTTCTTCATCTCCAAAATATGTAGGTGTGAATGGGATGCGCCCGCTTGCAGATTCAATACTATCTGAGGTGACTTGTTCATCTCTTCTTCTTGTTTGCGTTAGACTACTATTTACCGATACCGAAGATACATTGATGCAGAAGAATAGACAATATCTCGTTTCTTTGTTTCCCTTTTCTATAAATAAAATGCCTAGAGTTTATGATATCCCTTCGACTTTATTTTGCTGAACTCCAGAAAAGACGAATGGCAAATCTGTAAAGTATTTTCTTTTACATAACCAGCTTATGCATATTTACATTTACACTATTAAGGAAAGCTTATTTCTCTGAATTATTCTAGTTCAAGTAACATGTATGCTGAATATTATTGACATTCTAAACTGTTTGTTCATCATCATAAACAAGTTTCAATCACTATTGGTATTGGAGTTATAGAAGTTACCTTGTTTATCTTTTGTTCACTTTGCTAATAATTCATGCTATTTTATTCAAGCAGTAAAAGATTATTTCTTGTCTCTATTTATGTCCTGGTTTGCCTTTCCCTTGATGTTATCCTCGTCATTGCTAAATGGAATTTTGTTTCCTTGCACAGAGTCACATGGTTACTGTGGAGAGACCTTGTTGGATAAGTAAACTAGATGCATTTAATGGAGTATGGCACTTGAGTGAGAATGGAAAGCCTCGTGGTCAATTTGATGCAATTGTTATTGCACACAATGGTAAGAAATATTCTTTGTGGCTAAATCCCAGCCTGTGTCATGTTCGTGGCTAAAACTATAGTGGCACTTTAGTGTTTGACAGGAAGGTTGGAAGTATGACACTGCTTGAGTTCAGATGTTAAACTTAGGTTGCAAAGTTTTGTTCGTCATAACCTTTGCAGATTCTCTCTCTATTTTCTCTGTTTCTTTGTCATTTTTTTAAGCAATCAATGCTCGATAAGTTCATGCCCAAGAGCTTATGTAAGTGTAACCAATGAATGCCTTACCTTAAAGTGCACATTTGCATAAAGTATAGTGGCTTACATGTGATTACGCCCAAACAGTACACGTTGTCAATTGCAGTAAAGATTGGGGTGTCGATCCCACGAGGAAAAACGATCTACAAAACAAGGTCAAGGAAGAAAACTACGTGAAACTAAATGTAAGAAATTCTAACAATTTTAAAATATGAAATTGAATTTAGTTTAATAAAAATCAAGTTTATAAAAGTAAAGTTTAGAGAAGTCACAAGGTTCCAAGAATCCCTCCTAGATTTCACGCGCCAACTAGTATTGATTCGCTATGATGACTCGATTACGTGTTTCACATCCCAAACAACATAATCGGAAGAATAGTCTTTAATGCATTAATATATCCTAATGTAAATGGATTTTAAATTTTACTTTTTCTAGAAAGCACAAAGGTTGGTCATATGTGATATCCTAAACTTACGATATATCCAGAGACAATAACATAATAGAAGACGATCACATATAACTAACCTATCGGAATCAATTGATCCTTAAAAATTCCACACATAAGAAAAGCATGACTAAACTTATATGGAGAAGAAAAAGACAACCACCGGAATAATAATCTACGAAGAAATTGATGAAATCTTTGTCACTAAAATAACATAAATTCTTATATTAAAAAAAAGTGAGAATCATAAACACCATTATTCATCATGAAAGCATAAAACAAATCAAATACTAATTAAGTGCGTTACATCTAGGAGTTCGTCTCTTCACCTTGCGTGGAGTTTAGTGACGCATGGCGAAGGTGATGACAGCAATAGCGGTGTGCACCATGCTAGACAGCATCTTCACTGTTGGACAGCGTCGAGCAGCCTGCTGTGTTGCGTCCTGCATTGCTGCGTTCCCTGCTGTGCTCGTTCTTCTCTGCTGTCCTGGACAGCCCCTGTTGCGTACTCTGTTCTGGATTTCCACTGCTGCTGCCTTTTTGTGCCAGCCCCCAAAAAACCCCCTTGTTGTACTCTTTCTTTTTGTTTTTATGGTCCAGAGAACCCTACTCCCTGTTGGGTCCAAACTTCTGTTAGGTGCCAAGGTATTTAGAAAACATCACAGTACCAACCCAAAACTAACTTAGACTCTATTTGGATCCAATTAGAATATAGGTTTGATTCCCTGTATAGTTGAAACCCGTCCAATGCATGACACAATCCTGCCTTTGTTGCACTTGCTTGGATTGATAGCCCAATTGGAGACTATGGGCCACAATTTCAAACCACTCTTTTGGGAACAAAGTTACAACTTGATTCGCCATATGACTGGCACAATCATCATCCACTTGCATAGTTGCATTCCTTGTTCTTACAAGCCATATTTCCCACATAATAATGCGGGGTACCATGTTGGTGAGTCATTTAAACTCCAAATCCTACATAAATACAAAGATTAAATAATTAAACTAAAATATGCTATTCGAAACACTAACAAATATGAATTAGGAGGTAGATTATGTAATAATTATGTGAACATCAACATGTCATCATTTGATGGTTGTAGGGGTAAGGCTCATTACGGCTCCCTCATGCTTTCATTATCTGGATGTTAATATACTGGTCTGCCTCCCCCTGCCCCCCCTTCCTCCTCCAAAAAAAAATAAAAATAAAATAAAAGGCAATTATGAACAGTCTACTGGCTTTGCCTGTGTTTTGTACTAAATTTGATTTTGAGAGTATGCTAAGGCATACTGGAGCTACTGGTTTTATGTGACATTGGTTATTTAACTCTCCTGTGTCACTGATAGGAAAATGTGCAAACCGGTTGCTCGCTACATCAGGCCTTCCACTTATAGCGAGACAAATGAAGGTCTCAACCAACTTCTCAGCCTTATTGCACTTAATTAACATTCAGTCCACAACTTAAAATTTATGCACCTTCTGCTTTTTGGTTCGATTTGTTTCATGTTTCATCATAGAATTGTCTGTGTTTTCAGACACTGGGGTTGAGTTCTGTCTGGGCCCTTCTTGCCGCATTTGAAGATCCTCTCCCAATGGCAAGTAGCACAGGCATAGATATAACTCCTTTCGATGGAGCTTTTGTTAAAGGAGTTGATGCTCTTTCATGGATGGCAAATAACACAAAGAAACTGTTTCCTTCAGTAAGCAAGGACCCTCATTGTTGGACCTTCTTCAGCACTGCCGCTTACGGGAAAAAGAACAAGGTTCCACAGGTTTGGCAATCTAGACATAAGTTTTTGATTTTCTCATTCCTTTACTATGACACATTTTGTTTAGCTGCTTTTTTTCATTTCTTGGCATCGATGTCAAATAATTCACTAAATTTTGTTGTCGCTTTAAAAACAACCTAAACGAAGGTCTTTCTGTATTTCCATTTCAATTCTTAGAAAACATTCCTCAAACTTGCTACTATAAAACTACAGCATATATCCAACTGTAGCTCCTGTCTCTCTCTCTCTCTTGCTGTCTTTGCATATGATTTCATTTCTTATAACCTTTGAGCAGTTATTATTTTTTTTAATTTGTAATTGTAAGTTGGTTTGAGGTAGTTAGAGCACAGATAGAGCATAGTCAAGATATTCACATAGGTATAAATTGTTTGTAATAAGTACTAAGCTCTAGGGAGAAACAAGATATTCACATTGATGATAAATTGGTTGTAATAAGATAAAATCTCATGGGAGAAATTCCTACAGTTAAGTATCACCACCATCAGTTTGAATATTTCTTTGACTGCTAGCAAGAATTTGATCATACATTATATATGGGCCTAACGTTATCCTTCTCTGCTGACATTGTCTTTAATATGAAGTTGTAAAAAAAGTTTCAAGTTCAACTTTGCTCAGAATCTGAATAGTTCAAATATGCTCCAGTGCTCTCTATCTGAAACATGTTTTTCCTCCATTTCTATGCACTCTTCATCTGAAACTTCATGCCTTGTATCGGCATTATTAAAAGCTTTGCGAGTAGTTCTTCGGATAGGAGCATATGTGGGTGCAGTATACATCGGAAAAATTTCAAACAGTGAGAGCAATACTCCTATTTGGGCATGATCCAACTCAAACAAAAAGTGATGACCCTGCCCGTTGTAGTTATCAGCTAATATTTGCCTGTACTGTTCTTCTGATAAGGGTTTGCATTGTTTCGAATATGAACATGCATCTTTGCAAATTAAACACCATCAGGGTTAGACACATAAGCATCTTTGAGCCATAAGTTTTAAGTATGCAAATGGATAAAACGTATAGATCTAATACCTGTGCAGGATATTGAGTTTTCTTAGAACCGTCTGCAGTCCACGCATATCTATTGACATCTACTTGGCCTTGCCTGGTGCCTAAAAAATCCCATGCAGTTTCCAATTGCTGTAATTAAAAAGGAAAAGTGGCAGTCCTGGTTCATTTTTTTGTGCATGTGAAATATGAGTCATACATTGAAAATTTGGGACATAGAACGAAGATTTAGGAGTTTAACCACTGATTCAAAGAATCAATTTGGATTTATGCCAAGTGAGTCTACTACGGAGGCCATCTTCTTGCTTAGGCAAATTATAGAAAAATATCGAGAGGAACGTAAGAGTTTGCATATGATTTTATTGATTTGGAGAAAGCCTATGATATGGTCCCCAGGGAGTTAATTTGCTGGGTGTTTGGAAGGAAGAAAGTGTCTCAATGTTATGTTGATATCATTAAGGATATGTGTGAAGGGGCTGTAACAAGTGTTCACTCAGTAGGCGGGATGTCCAGTGAATTCTCAGTGTCAGTAGGACTACATCAAGGGTCAGCCTTAAGTCCATACCTCTTTGCTTTGGTCATGGATGAGTTGACGAGACATCTGTACGAAGATGTACCTTGGTGTATGTTATTTGCAGATAATATTGTCTTAATTGATGAGACTAGTGAAGGTTTATGTCGAAAATTAGATAGGTGATGTGAGGCTTTAGAGAGTCAGAGTTTTAGAATTAGTTGTTGAATCATGAGGGAAGAGTAATGCAATTGAGATCGAAGGCGTGGATGTCCCAGAGTGTAAGGCTTTTCAATATCTAGAATCTATAATTTAAAAAAATAGGGCTATTGGAGAAGATGTAGATCATAGGATTAAAGTAGGTTGGACGAAATGGAAAATGACATCAGGAGTATTATGCGATAGAAGAATACCTGCAAGGTTAAAAGGGAAATGCTAGAGGAAAATTGTTTGATAGGCCGTGCTATACGGTTTAGAATGTTTGGCTACTATGGGACAACATACGCATAGGATGGTGGTAGCAGAAATGCATATGTTAAGATGGATGTGTGGTAAAACCCGTAAGGATAAAATCGGGAATGAAAAGACGTTTAACGTGGTTTGGTCACATGCAGAGAAGACCAAACACGGCGAATTAGAAAATGTCTAGATTGGCGTAAATTAATGGAGGGTGTAGACGGAGGGGGCGACCTTTGAAAACTTGGATGAAGGCGATGAATGAAGACATCCTTGAGCTTGGATTAGGCGAGGATATGGGGGAAGACCACATTGCTTGGAGAACCCAAATCCATATAGCCATTGCGTAAGGGTGTATCGAGAATGAGCTTTGATGATGATGATGAAATATGTGAAACAAGTAAACCTGCAAGGGATTTAACAACAAATTCATCAAATTTATACGAACAGACAATGCGTAGAAGTAACATAATAATCATCGACGAACTAACCTCACCTCCCCAAAAAAATTTGTTTTGTTTATATAAGCTCGTTCTGTTAGTTTTTTTTGTTTGTATACCAAATGCTCTAAAAGAATGCTATCCTCCAAGGGAGAATTTGTTGAATTTAACTAGAAGAAGCAAAATAGAGATTTAACTAGAAGATCAGGAAATGAAGCGCTTTATCCAATGATTAATATGCTAAGAAATGAGATAAATATGAAAGGAAGACAAGTAGATTTTGATACTTACCAACCAAACAATTGTTCTCGGAGGCACTCATTGATAGTGTTGTGCGTGCAGCCAAATATGACCGCACCAAGGTCCTTTTTACTCGAATTCTAGCTAAGAAATACTTGTTTCTGCCAGTTCTTACTTTCTAGCAGGAAAAAAAAAAAAAAATAAAAACACTTTTAGTTGATAATGATAGTCACCTGTCATAAAAATGGGTCATAATTCAAATTGTTAGGGTCTTTAATTTATTTATTTATTGAACTGCATCCACATGCATGACTCGGATTTAAAGTTCCCGATTATATCTTGAGCTTATGTTGATCTCGAGGTGTATCTAAGAAATGCTTATCATTATTAAATTGTTTATTATCAGGAAAATATCCCAAATGTCACTGCAGAGAGGGTGAAAGAAAATATGCTTGAGGGTGTTGAAGTTGCTCTAGGTTTATCAAAGGGATCACTTCAGAGACCCCTTTATACTCGTGTTCAGTTATGGTAGGGATTGGTAGCACTTCTTTGATTGATTCTAAATCAATTGTACCAATATAACAGATGGATGGATTTGTACTTACTGGCTTGAGATATGCAGGGGCGCTGCTCTACCT
This sequence comes from Berberis vulgaris, assembly GCA_963556465.1. Lineage (NCBI taxonomy): Eukaryota > Viridiplantae > Streptophyta > Magnoliopsida > Ranunculales > Berberidaceae > Berberis > Berberis vulgaris. Next base: position 90,088,087 of record OY747126.1, read on the forward strand.
ACTAACACTCCAGGCATTCCCTGCATATTTGATGCTCAGGGGCGGGCCGGAATATGTGGTGATTGGCTACTAGGTTCAAGTATGGAGGCTGCAGCTTTAAGTGGCATGGCACTTGCCAATCATGTAAGTTGTTATGTGTGTGTAAGTAGGGGTGGGCACGGTTCGGTTCGGTTCCAAATTTTGAGGAACCTAACTCGAACCGTTTAAAATTTTATCGGTTCCGATTCGGTTCGGTTCCTCTATTTTGAACGTTGGAACCGAACCTAACTCGAACCGTTTACAACGGTTCGGTTCCTACGATTCCAAACGGTTCCTTGAAACAAATATTTCTCATTTCATTAACCACCTATTGTACAGTCCTTACTTTAGATGACGCCCAATTTTTTCATGGAGATTCTTATATAATAGCTATAATACAATACAACTATACAAGAGATCATTATGAAGTTCCCAACTGACAACTCTAATTTCTCATCACAGAGATACATCATACCTACATAATAATCCATGTCACTCAGTTGATATAAATGCACTGTTGAAATACTTAACTTAAGTAGTGCACATTAAATTATCATCACCTCTCATCAAAGCTGGTAGTGCCAGCAGAGTTGATGATGAAATAAACTCATCAAGGCAGAGTCTTTTACACCCAAGTTGTCCAAGGATATGTCCCCTACAATAACACATTTTTTCTGAAAAAACTCATCAAAGCCTGTTCCAACTTCTTTTCTCAAAACTCGGAACAATTCCTTCTTCATCACCTGTAAAACAGCCACCATCATCATCTAAAACAGCCACCCTGAACCAACAGACTGCAAGTAAAATGAGGGCCTCATGCCATGAGATACTTGGAATTTGACAATCATAGAATGAAACAAACACTGAAATTTCTGTCAACAATCATATACATCTAAAATTTCCACAAACAACACATAAGTAAAGAAAGTAAAGAATGTAACCTTATAGATTATTGAGTTGACGAGAGATCCTCCTGTGATCTAGATTGGGTAGTTTTGAAATGGCAAATCGATTGAACTTGTGTAGTTCTGGCAAATCGATTGAAATGGTCATCCTAGTGTAGTTCTGAAATGGCAAATCGATTGAACTTGTTCTTGTTCATCTCATTCACTCTGATCATCTCTCCTTCCTCTCGTCTCTCTTCTTCATTTTCTGATCTCAACAACAACAGTCGAGAGGGAGGGAAAGTGGAGAGATTATGCTCTGCGGGTGCGGCTGCTCTTCGCCTCTTCAGTCTTCACCTCTTCGAGTCTTCGTGGTCGTACGTACCCGTGGTTGCTCGCGAGATGCAGCCTGCTCTGCGGGCCTGCGGCTGCTCTTTGGTCTTTGCCTCTGCGCCTCTTCTGACTTCTGCTGTTTGTCAAAGACTCAAAACAAAATCTCTTGCTCTTCTTTTGTTTTCACAGTGCGGACGAGTGAGAGACTGAGGAGTGAGGATTGAGGCGACCTAGGGTTAGGGTTAGAAATAGAAAGTAAGAAGTAAAGTAAGTAGGGAATTTACTAATTTAGGGTTGGGTATATAAATTCGGTTCCAAACGGATCGGAACCGAACCGTTTAAAAAAACAATTTGGAACCGGAACCGAACCGTTTAAGAACGGTTCCGGAACCGAACCGACTCGTTTAACATTTTTTAAATTCAGAACCGAACCGTTTGGAGTAAAACGGTTCGGTTCGGTTTGGATCCGCGGTTCCTCGACCCGTTTGCCCACCCCTATGTGTAAGCATGCAAGGGCATGTTATTTATAACCTTTTTAATGGGGTTCATTACCCAAAACATGTAAACACAAGTGTTCAAGTATACCATTTAATATAATTGGAAATGTAAGAACAAGATCTCTTCTGTGAGGATGATCTTCATGGTTGAGACATCATCATGATGACAAACAAGTCTCTAACTCCATAATTCTGTCAGTGCTGATTTTTTAATAGCTCAATGCAGCATCATTTTTTCTTGTGCTTGTGAGCTTGGCTGCTTAATGTTTTGCACATCAAGTTTGTCTCTAAATTATATGCAACTGTTTTTTGTATTTCAGATGGCAGATTATTTGCAAAGTGGTGGAACTCGTTCGGACGAATTCTCTGTTGGTTTAAACAATGAATTTCAGCCAATTGAAGGACATGATATAGGGCAGTTTCCAGGTTTGGAGGCTAGAGAACATGTAAGTGATGCTCAAGCATGCCATACTTGAAGCTTGACAATGGATGGAGAAGAAAATTCTGTATCTGGTGAATGCTTATTTTATATCTGGTGAGTGCTTATTTACTGGTCGGTGTTCTAATTTGCCTTTAATGTTCTAAGTAACTGTATCACAATAATATACTGAATCAGTTAGTGATTTTTATGTGATTGTCTTCTGTTAGGCAAATAAGCAGTGACCAAAGTTGAGAAGTATAGCTAGTGAAACTCTTAGGCAATCTGGATTACAACAATGGATTTTGTTTCGAAACCACCTGGAGGAATACCATTTGCAATCTCAGGGTTTCCTTCTATCTGCATTACACAGCTTAGGAAAAAAGTGTGGTGTTTATAACAGGTCTCTTTCAGCATGCACGCAGGTAACTTTCATTACCCTTTCTTTAGTTTTACAATCCTTATTTTTTTTTTTTTTAACACATAGGATTTGGAATCCATGAGTGCTATCTTTGGTTTCATTTCTATGCTTTCTAGCTCATTACTCAACTTCAAGAATTTTGATCATCCACATGCCTTCCAATGGGTTGTTTCTAGTGTATTTAGTATGTAGGAAAGTGAATCTTCATGTTGTCAAAGTTTATAGATGCATTATTGCCCTTGAGTAATCTTATAACAAGCTAAAGAGAATAGATTACTTCGTTGTAACTTTAACTTCCATTTCAGAACAAGAGGAGCTATATATCATTAATTGACAATAGATTTGTAGTGACGTCCTTCTGTTAAAGAACTGCTTTTAAGTTTCATATTTTGATGCTTTTCTGGAACTGTGCTTAAAAAAATCGATTCATTTTCAAGAACAATGTACATCGACTATTTGTTTTTGTTACTCACACAAATAATTAGACATCTTTTGGACCTTGCAGGTTTCCATACTCAAACATTACCTCCTAAAGCCATTCCTGTAAGGGTTCTTTATTTTTATCTGATTCTCAACCTCTTCTCATATCAATTACACCTACAACAGGTTCACACAAAGCTGAATCTACCAATTTCTTTATGTATTTTCTGAACAAGTAGTGCTACTAGATTTCACTACATTGTGGTTCCATGTATGCACATACTTGCTGTTGTTGTTTACCATGGGTATATAACCATTACAATCAGAACTAATTCTCACAATATAAGTTAACTGTGGGTGGGTGGGTGGTGGTAGTTTTAATTTATATGTCATCCCGTCACTGGATTGTTTTGCTTGATATACTTGAATCTGCTTTTCTACCTAACTTTCTGATCTTCCCCTGATTTTGAAGCTCCTTTTCAAGCGTGTGGAAGAATTTTGTATCTGACATAGGTTGACATGTATGGAAGAAGCCTGGTATTGGATAGGTTTTCCTTGTCCCCAACTGAATGCGCCTAACTTACCAACTGACGTGTAAAAATAGAACTGCTTAACTGTCGAGACTATCTTCTAGATATTGATTCCTTGTGGGGGATACATTTATTTAATCTATATATTATTATAGCTCAATGCTTACATGAAAGCCGTGTTTGGTGTACCTTACCAAAAAACCTAATTTTATTTGAACTTAATGGTAATAAACTAATCAGAACTTGTCTAAAGTGCATGGAACTAGTGTATACCCGTGCTATTGGCACGACCATCCACTTTTTTGTTATTGTTGTAAAGGGTACCTGTTCCTTCAGCAAGCTACCCAGGTTGTTGGGGGCCTATTCCTGTCACTGGCAAGATGCTTACGTTTCCCACAATGTATACACATGCCTTCCGCTCATCTACAGTAAGAGGGCTCCTAACTTCAATGTCCTTGCTATTCTCTTAACCTTTGGATTCAAATAGATTACTATGGAATACAGACTTAAAAAAACACGATGTTCATGGAATAATAGACTACTATAAAATATCATACTTTGGAATCAAGTTTCACCACTCCACTTGCAAGAAATATATCAAATTGTGAGCATACAAGACTCTTCAAATAGTGATCATTGACATACAGTATTTAGAGCCTATATATACGTACACATCATTTCTTTACTTTCAATCCAACCACTTCCTGAACATGGCTACACACAGAACTGGCCACATACAATCTGAAAATCTGCCAGTTAATTGAGAAGAAGAATAAGGCGAAACTCTAGAGGTTTCGTGTGTAATAAACTGGGATCAGATGGTGAGAGAGTGGAGGTTTATTCTCTTGCAGAGAGTCATTTGTTGAAGAAGTCGTTGGTTGTAGAGAGGGAGATGGTCGTTGATGATAGAGAGGAGGTTTAGGGAGTGAATTTCATACATTCATCTCGAGATCCGATTCAATTATATTTAGTTATTAGAGTATTTCTTGTAGTTGGCATGATAAAATTTAACATGATACATAGAGTTTATTTTACTTTATTTTTAACACCCTGTTAAAGCTTAATTACCCTTAAGTTTTCATCCATCATATATTATTGATTACCCTTAAGCTTTCATCTATCATACTTACTTGTATAATTACCATCAACAATCGAAGAAAAATAAATAAATATCAAAATATTGGGTATGAGAATCGAACTCATGCACTCTTGGTGCTTTAAGTTCTATACGATCCGTTAGATTATTATATTTGGGTAAATCTCAATCGTATTTTATCTCCAGCCTCAAACACCATTCTAATTTATAATATAGACAGGGTATTTTTCATGCCGTTGGCACGATAAAAGTTTAAAACTAGTCAAAACATGATCACCCTTAAGTTTTCATCTTCACACTTATATGCCTAATCACCATCATTGAAGAAAAATTAATTAATATCAAAATGTTGGGTATGAAAATCGAACCCATGCACTCTTAGTGCTTTTAGTTTTATGTAATCCGTTTGGTTCTTATATTTGGGTAAATCTGAGCTATTTTTTTATCTCCCACCCCAAACACAATTTTGTTTTGTATATATAAATAAATTAGGTGTTCTCCGTGCCGTTGGCACGATAAAAGTTTAAATTGTCAAAACATGATAATTCTTAAGTTTTCATCATTTATACTTATATGTCTAATCACCACATTATTAATAATTGAAGAAAAATAAATAAATATCAAAATATTAGGTATGAAAATCAAACCCATGCACTTTTGGTGTTTCTAATTTTATGTGATTTGTTAAATTTTTATATTTAAGTAAATCTTAGCTGTCTTTTATCTCCCACCTCAAACAGAATCCTGTTTTATATATATCTCAACCATCTTTTATATCCCACCTCATACACCTTTCTTTCTGTTTTGGATATATAAATAATAATTAAAAGTTATCGTATTTGGTTGAGATCAATAGTTGACTTTATTTTACAAACTCGAGTCAAGCCACCTTTTAATATAAGCTAAGCCAAATGTTGCAAGTCATTTTTTTTCATTGAAGTCCGCTTGTCTTTCTTGCATGCTTTTAGAATATGCCACTGAAATTCTATTCCATTTTTATATTGTCGTTGCCATATATAAAGACTAATTAGGTGAGTAGGTAACAATAAATATGAACATAAATATAAAAAAAAAAATAACAAAACCCACAAAAAAATGTTAAATGAGAAGAATTTATATTCGAATCGCTAAACAAATACAGCCCAATACATTCAAATTAATTGGTGAACGTGATACCCAAGTTCAATCCACTGATCACGGCCGTGAAATCAAAATATCCAACTCAATCAACATCACTTTCAACCCAATGGCAAAAGAGAAAACTCGAAAAACTTAAATGTTATTTTAAATTTAATATAAATTTATCTCAAAATTCAGTCAAGTATGGTATGATACCATCTAAACTATATCCAAAATTCTAGCCAGCCCGGCCTCCTGGCCTAGTGAACAAATTTTACATTTTTGTCCTCTTTCAAAAAGTGTTTGTGATTGTGTTTTAAAGAGGAGAGACAAAAAGTGTAAAAGTGCCCACCAGACGAACAAACTAGGTCGAGAGGCCGGGCTGGCTGGAATTACTCAAACTATATAATGCCTACACTGTTTGATGAATAGTACTAGTGTCTTTAACTTGATTTTAAGGTTTCAAAAATGCCCATTCACTTTCTTAATAATTACAAACAAAATAAATAGTTAGGTGAATAGTGAAAAGGGTAGTTGTGTATTTTAAATGAAAAATACTATTAAACATGTTTACCATTCTATTATTTTGAATTTAAATTATTTACAATCAAAATCAATTTCTCTAAACATTTATTAATTACACTTAAGCTTCCAAATTATATGTAAATTATGAATATGCCCTTACAACAGGGAAATTGTAATTTCGGTTACAATATTGTACTTTTAAAATTTTAACTTTTACCTATTATTTAATTTTTAAATAAAATAAAAATACTAAATAAACACGCTCATATAGTGCGCGGCCACACACTAATTATATATATAAAAAAAGCATTTGATACTGAATTTCCAAATTTTTGTTATACCTTCATATCAAACCATCCCAACCCGGTCCACCCCTACTTATCCAACTACATTTTTACATTCTTAAATTACAGCAAAAGAGTAGCTCCTAATTTGTGTCGCTGTTGGAAGTCATCCTTAGAAAAATGGGGCTTGATTTTGCATCTTGTATGAAGAAAATTAATGGACTCGGCGGTATCACTGAAAAAGCGGTGTGTACATATCCTAAACTACTCCTCCCTCGCTACTTTTATCTCTATACACTGGCTGAAAAGGTAATAAAAAGACAGGTAATTTGACGTGTGGCAGTCTCCAAGTATGCTTTTGGATAAGACCACCAGAAGGAATTGCCTAAAAATCAGGCTTTCACCTCAAAATTACATCTTTATCGCATGAGAGAAAACGTGTCCCACTTATTATTACGAGACTTCTCTTTACATAGAGTGATTCTATATGTCGAGGGTTTGGGCGAGGTTTTGGGCGAGGGAAGTGCGTCGCACGCGCGAGCAGCTGACGTGGTGAAAAAAAAAAAAAAAATTGCGAGGGAAATGAAAATTTTGGGCGAGAAGAAGAGGGAATGGGGAGAGCTCTCCCCATTTTCATTCTGCTCAGACCTCCCTCTCCCTCTCCCATATCTCCTCCCACAGTACTTCGCTGTCTCTCTCTGCCTTTCCAAAGCTCAACAATGGCAGAACCTCCACTTCTCAGCCGCCACTCTTCACTCCCCACACTCTGAAGAAGAACCCATGAAGAGGAGATCCCAATTTCATCATCTCGATCTGTGGCTCCTTCTCCGAGTCAGAGTTTTATGACCCCTCACTCACTCTGTTCTTCACTGGACCCGTTTCCAATCTGATTCATAGATGCAATTTTTCCTTCAAAATGTCTAGATCTACAATTTTTCCAATCTCGCTCCCTCTGTCTCTCGCATCGATCTCTTCAGTAATGGGTGCTTCAGGAAAATGGCTGAAATCACTAGTTGGTCTTAATAAACCAGAAAAAGATGACTATGTAAACTTCAACACTTTATATATCTATGTTTTATGATCTGGGGTTCTCTTAATTTTTCAAAATTTCTCACTTTTGGTGTCTGGGTATGTTTGATTTTTGGGTTTTGCAGGAGAAAATGGCGGTTAGTAAGAATAGGAAATGGAAGCTATGGAGGAGCTCTTCAAGGGATCTGAGTCTCAAAGGGAGTCAAAGAGCTGCTTCATCAGATTGTTCATCAGTGACTGACCCTTTTAATGCTGCAGTTGCTACTGTGGTTCGTGCTCCTCCTAAAGATTTTAGGGTTGTGAGGCAAGAGTGGGCTGCAATCCGGATTCAAACCGCATTTAGAGCCTTCTTGGTAAATTGGTTTCTTCATTTTGATGTTTTTTTCTTACCCTTTTAATCAGTAGTTGAAATGAATCCATTGGGTTTCTTCTTAGATTTAGCTCTGCTAAGTAGATCTAGAGGGGTTAGCTTCAGGTACAAAGATCTGTGTGGCTTGGTGGTCAAACAGTTATAGGTGCTTAGAAAAGGGTGTATTGTTTCACAAGCTCCAAATAAGTAGCCCATCTTAGAAAAGGGTGTTCTTTTTTGGTACCCAAACAGAAACTCTTATGCAATAGTGTGGGTTCCCTGGTGCTTGGTATTGTTGTTGGCTTTGCGCTGTTAATGGTTATTTAGGCTCCGTATTGATGATCAATTGCTGGATCCAAGGTTTTAGTAGTGCTATCAAGTGATGGTGTTGGTATAACAGCTGTGTTTCCAGAGCATGAAACTTCTTGTTGTGGATGTTGGGCTATTGGTGCTGGCATGTGATGGATAGCTGAGCCTTTGTTGATGAATTACTAAAATTATTGCTTGAGCATTGAGCTTCATATTGTAAATTTGTAATAGTATTGGTTGACAACCAACCTCCAATGATCATAATCCAGCATAGCCCAATTTGCAGAATAAATGTGAAGGGAAGTACCTGGAAAAGATTCGAATATATGTAAATGTGAAATTTGTTTCCTGCTCCATTAAAATACAGTCATTGCAAACAACACATACATCAACCCTTGCAAAGGACACATTCATCAAACTTATGTACTATCAAGTAACAACAGGGAAAAAACAGTCTCCCTGTAACACAGTTTTCTCAATGTTACATGACAACAAGATGTTGAACTCACAAAGTGGAGACAATTTTCAAAATTTCTTAATCATAATAGTAGTTCTCCTCTGACTCTCGTCGACATCTTATCCAACTGACCAGAATTGCTCCTTGTAACTCTTGGAAATGCTTGCGACTTCTTATTCAACTGACCATCATCTAATGACTGAGTATGCGATTTCTGAGAAGAATAGTTACAATATCTCTGCTTAGTCTGCTTAGCCTTCACAGATGCTGTGAAGTTCATGTAGTTGGGCCTACTGTTATTAGTCTCCACTCTTGAAATGTTGCCTGACACAGGTGTTGTGGAAGTACTGATTGAAGACGATGAATTTGATCCATCATATAGGTATTCTGAACTTGGGCCTGAAGAGGAATGAGTAACTGTAACATGCCCCATTGAAGGAGGTCTTGCAGAGATCCTGGTCGTAACGTTGTTCCTTCTTACTTTGACTGAATTGGGTTCTACAGATCTTGGACATACCTGGCCTGAATAATCTTCACATTTTTTAGACAATGGGGTTAACTCGGAGGAGTCAACATGAACTTGTTCAATCAATCTGTTTTCCCATGGTCTCGCTGCCATCCAGCGTTCTAACCAGCTCCAACTGCTCTTATCCATCTCACGATGATTGAAATTAGGTAAAGACACATTTAATTTTAAGTTTGACTCAGAGTTGGATCTTCGCTGTGGAAACACAAAAAGTGAACTAATGTTATTATGCTATTAAGATGCTGAAAGGAAAATACATCTACATTTTTTAAAACTTCTAAGAGTACCTGCTGAGATAAGGCATATGCATATGCTCTTTCCCTCTTGAGTGCCCCCTCCTGCCTCAGTTGTAGCTTTGCTCTGACATCTTCTAGTGTTCCTTGACTATCGCACCATCCTTCCTGAAAATTGACAACCATCCACAATAATTTTTTAGGTACAAATAAAAATTCATCTATCACCAAGAAATGTGCTTCTGCAAATAAATAGTAAAGTAGAAAGGAACCAGTAACCTAGATGATTATACCTCAGCTTGCCTTAAAAGGTCTTCCTTACTACGATGCTCATCTAGCATCTTCTGCACAGCCTGACCCTCAGGGTAAGAAAAAAACATCAAAATGAAGAAACCAATTTACCAAGAAGGCTCTAAATGCGGTTTGAATCCGGATTGCAGCCCACTCTTGCCTCACAACCCTAAAATCTTTAGGAGGAGCACGAACCACAGTAGCAACTGCAGCATTAAAAGGGTCAGTCACTGATGAACAATCTGATGAAGCAGCTCTTTGACTCCCTTTGAGACTCAGATCCCTTGAAGAGCTCCTCCATAGCTTCCATTTCCTATTCTTACTAACCGCCATTTTCTCCTGCAAAACCCAAAAATCAAACATACCCAGACACCAAAAGTGAGAAATTTTGAAAAATTAAGAGAACCCCAGATCATAAAACATAGATATATAAAGTGTTGAAGTTTACATAGTCATCTTTTTCTGGTTTATTAAGACCAACTAGTGATTTCAGCCATTTTCCTGAAGCACCCATTACTGAAGAGATCGATGCGAGAGACAGAGGGAGCGAGATTGGAAAAATTGTAGATCTAGACATTTTGAAGGAAAAATTGCATCTATGAATCAGATTGGAAACGGGTCCAGTGAAGAACAGAGTGAGTGAGGGGTCATAAAACTCTGACTCGGAGAAGGAGCCACAGATCGAGATGATGAAATTGGGATCTCCTCTTCATGGGTTCTTCTTCAGAGTGTGGGGAGTGAAGAGTGGCGGCTGAGAAGTGGAGGTTCTGCCATTGTTGAGCTTTGGAAAGGCAGAGAGAGACAGCGAAGTACTGTGGGAGGAGATATGGGAGAGGGAGAGGGAGGTCTGAGCAGAATGAAAATGGGGAGAGCTCTCCCCATTCCCTCTTCTTCTCGCCCAAAATTTTCATTTCCCTCGCAATTTTTTTTTTTTTTTTTTTTCACCACGTCAGCTGCTCGCGCGTGCGACGCACTTCCCTCGCCCAAAACCTCGCCCAAACCCTCGACATATAGAATCACTAAAGACATAAGAGTTTCAGTTTAACCCACGTTAGAGAGAGAAAATTAAAGAAACCAAAAAACAAACACAGGAGGACGACAACAACAGCCAACCTCACTGTCTTCATTTCATTTCAACAACCGACGACAAACCTCACCTCACCTCACCTTACCTCTCTCTGTCATGTAGAACACTCACCAAATCTTCTAGGGTTTCTTCTTCGTCTTCAGTTCCATCAAATCAAAGAAGGAAACGAAGTCAATCAATCAAAAAATGGATCAAGTGTACAGCGACTTGATGGATTTCTGGAAGAAACCACACATAATCGAAGCATTCGTCGACATTTTGCTATGCTCAGTACCGATCTGGGTCGCAGTCATGATCGGACTCGTCATTGGCTGGTCCTGGCGCCCCAGATGGACCGGGCTCGTCTTCTTGGGTATGCGAACCAAGTTTCGCTACCTGTGGACCGCGCCGCCCGGGTTCGGGGCCAGGAGGCTCTGGTTCGCCTTCACCGCTCTCTCCGCATTCTCGGTGGCCAGGCGCCTTTGGTCCAATTTTAAGGGGAAGGAGGAAGTGGCCTCTCATGCTGCTGCTTCCGCTTCCGCTTCGGATGAGACGAACAACGGGGAGATGCATCGGAGTGGCAGCGGTATTAGGTCAGTTGATTCTTTATTACCCTTCAAATTTAATTGTTTTACCAATTTCTACCTAGGGTTGCTAACAATAGAGAAGATACAAAACGATAAAGAATAATGATGAGCAGAAAATTTACAAAATTAAAATTATTCTCTAAACTATTAAAATTTGTATCTTCTCTACTTGTCTTCTCTATTGTTAGCAACCCTGGGTAGAAATTGGTTTCATTTTTTGTATGAAATTTTAAAAAATTTGGAGGTTGAAATTGGTGATAGAAAGATGAATTAGGGAAACAACATTTCTAGGGAGCCTTGCTTGGGCCTCTTGGGGTGTTTTTGGGTTTTTTTAAAAAAAAAAAAAAACCAAACAAGGCTCCCCTAAACTTTACTCAAAAAGAAAAGTTAGTATTTTGAATTTACTGTTTAAAGAATTTAGCTTATCTGTGTTAGAGGCATTGATGTATCATAAGGAAGAGAATGAAACATTTCAATTTCAATCGTTGTCCTGAGAATGTAATTGGATTGGAGCTTACAGCAGAACTTAAAAATTTAGTCTTTCAAAACTAATGCACATTGCTAAGTGGAAAGTCTATTCCAGACACATTGCCACGTGTAAAATTCAGTTTTTGGTGGAATAGTACTTGGTTCATAATGCGAGGGTATGTTGGAAGGGAAACTTCAATCCTTCTTGAAGAAAGATTTACCATGAGACATTCTTTTCCCTTGATCTCATTTTCATATACCTGTGTGTTTTCCTTGTCTGGCTGGATGATGGCATTTAAGCAACCCGGAGATACGTCCAGGCAACCATCTAATTTCAAAGAGGGGAGGAAGATCAAAACTGGTGGTCTACATCAGCTAGGGGTGATATTGGTAAAGAAGGGTGCTTGTTGTACCTATTTAAGGGATCATCGGTTGGGTGCTTCCTGGGATGAGGAAGGCAAGGAAAAAGATGGAACGCAGAAAATAATGATTTAATTTGTTCAAGGACGGAAATAACTTGCTTTTGCAAAGAAAAAGTGAGGATTTCATTTAATTGTGAGTGGCACAGAAAATTAGGATGTTTATTGCCCAAAGGTGATTGAAGAGAAACCCACAATTTGAGGATTGGTGTTGGAAAGTATCTTGAGGAATTGGACAAGTTCGAACTGTCTGTCTTCAAGTCAAGTCAGAAGGCAGAAGGTTATTTGGAAGAGTAGGAGGGTCCGGTGTATAGGTTCATAATAGGATGGATTTGCTTGTGATGTGGCAGTTTGGGAGGGCAAGCAAGCGAAGTGGAGATAAACCATCATTGCATGTTTTTGGAGAGGAAGGGAGTGGGCTGTAGCTGCTTGATCTAGTTTCTGTCAAGAGTAGGCTCCTGTTCAGGTCTCAGATCATCAGAAAAACCATTTTATGTGTTCATTTTTCTGTTTTGTTCAGTTGGGCATCTATTGCAACATATTCTAGTCTAGCACATCCAGTTTGGGTTCAGGGGAGGAGGAGGTGTTCTCAAAACTTTTGATTTATCATGTGATGATGGGGCGGGAGATATCCTGGAGTTTTTATTTATTGGATTAGATACGGTCTTTGGGTGTTGGACACAAAAATGAGCAGCCACAAAAAAGATGATCGCTGCTTGTCATTACCGAGGAAACTCTCATTAAACCAGAATAAGCTCCTGCCCAGGTTATCAGGCGTTAACACACAACCATGCACAGTGGTCTAATCAAGGAATTGAGTAAAGGAGGCACTTCCTCTCTCAGAAGATTATCTTAGATTCAAATTTATTGTCTGTGGCACTTGACAGTTACTCTAGAAATATAAATCGAAACAGCTATGAATAGTGAACTTCTGCTGTTTATCCTCCGAAATCCTGGAAACATCTTGTTTGCTGACCTCTTTAGATTGAAGCAGTTAACTGCAAAAACTTTATCATGTATTGAACTTCATTCTTTAAGGCCTCAAGTCCTAAGAATTGCCGTCATCAGCAGCTCCTATCATGGCGACAACCCCTTTTCTTGCTGAGATGTTGAAACTATTATTTATCATCTTAGCCAACTCTGACATTTTCCCAAGAAACCAATCTTGGTACAAATCCCAAATGAATGTGATAAGCCCACCATTAGGTTCACATATGCTAGAAGGAAGAAGGCATTGGGACAGCAGTAAGAGACTGGTACTAGCTGAGGTGTCAAGTAGTTAGGAATATGTGGTGGTCTAAGCGTGAGTTTGTTAGGGTGGTTTTATACCAACAAGAATTAGTTAGGGAAGAAGAATATAAAAAGGGGAGGCATGTAGAAGGAGGGATCATGAAAATGGAAGTATATTGAAAGGGAGAGACCAGGCTCTCGAATTCCTGGAATTGTATCCTTTATTATCAATACAATCTATTTTCTCCCATTTCACTTCTTTGTACAATTTACTAAACTTGCTCAAGGGTCCTATCTATTCTGATTCCTATTACAGGTTTGTATCAATTGGTATCAGAGCAAGATCTCTTGGACCTTAATCATGGCTAAAAAAAAAATAGAAGCCCTAGAGGAAAGACTAGAGATGGTACAAGGAGAATTGCAACAAGAATTGGCTAAGGCACAAGTTGGGCTCCAGAAATTACCTGGTATGGAGAGTCGCCTCGAGGTGATTGAGAAATCACTGGGATATTTGACAAGCAGAATCGAGCAATTGCTGAAGCAGGGTGGTGCTGGGCCTTCCTCATGCAGCGCGGGACCTTCATCGGCAGTAATGGAGAAAAATAAGCAGGTGGAGGGCGAGAGGAACCCTTCCTCGAGCTTAGAATCTCCTCTAAGCAGACAGGAGACCCCAATGGAGATGGAAAACTCAGAACCGAGGGGGCTACGGAGGTTGGAATTCCCCATCTTCACGGGGGATGACCCGGATGGCTGGATCTTTTGGGCTGAGCGGTATTTCACGATGAACCAGATGACAGAGAAGGAGAAGCTCGAAGTGGCAGCGGTGAGCATGGACGGTCGGGCCTTAGCCTGGTTCACATGGATGGAAGGTCGACGAGTCTTGGAAAACTGGAATGAGTTCAAGCGGCTACTTCTTACCCGATTTCGACCGCTTCGTGAAGGAAGTTTGACGGAGAAATTCTTGGCCATCCGACAAACTGGCTCTGTGGATGAATTCGTTGAGCAGTTTGAAACCCTAGCGTCCCCTCTTCGCGATCTCTCTGATGAAGTGCTGGAAAGCACCTTCATCGATGGGTTGAAGGATGAAATTCGGGCCGAGGTGCGACTGTTGCGGCCCAAGTCGCTAATGGACTTGATGGAAGCAGCCCAAATGGTTGAGGACCGAAATCGAATTTTGGGTTGGAATGGGCCGAGTACTCAATGGGCTAAAACGGCCCAAACCCGATTCCCCTCACATACGATGAACCCTAATCTCCAATCGCCCCACAGTGCAGCTCCTTTTCGCACCTCCATTCCATGGGAGAACAAGGGGGCTCAGCGAAGACCACCATTCATGGAGCGGGTTGATTTGGCCAACAACCGTCGTGAGGGAGGGTTCAAACGCCTCACGGAGGCTGAAATCCAGAGCAAGAGGGCTCGTGGCCTCTGTTACAAGTGCGACGAAAAGTTCGCACCAGGTCATCTCTGTCGCAAACGACAACTACAAATTCTCTTGGTTGATGATCCTGAGGCAACCGAAGAGAGCCACGCCGGGGATCTTGACACTGAGGAGCCAAATTCCAATACACCACCGCAAGACTCGGAGGAGCAAATCGAAGGGAGTATAGAGCTTTCTATGAACTCGGTGGTTGGATTCACTTCTTCTCGAACAATGAAGCTTCAAGGGGCAATCTCTTCTCAGCCCGTCACCGTGTTGGTCGACTCAGGAGCAACGCACAACTTCATCGACCGCAATTTGGTTCAGAAATTGGGGCTTCCTCTCACAATGACTGCCGATTACGGGGTGTTGATGGGCACTAGGGATTCGGTAAGAACAGAAGGGATTTGCAAACAAGTAGTGCTTTCACTTCCAGAAATTGAGGTAATTGAAGATTTTTTACCTTTAGATTTGGGTGGTACTGATGCAATTTTAGGGATGCAATGGTTGGAGAAATTGGGGGTGATGCACATCAATTGGAAGGCGTTGATCATGAAATTTACCGTGGGCAGGACTTCGGTCACATTACGGGGTGATCCGAGCTTATGCAAAACTCAGATCTCTTTCAAAGCATTAGTGCGGGCAGTACAACATCAGGGTCAGGGAGTGTTACTAGAGTTGGGAGCATTGGCCTTGAAGGAGGTAGAGGATCATACTCCTTTGGAGGCAGTTTCAGGCAGCATCGGGGACGTTTTGGGTCAGTACTCCGACGTCCTCAATTCACTTCAGGGGTTACCTCCTCCACGGAGTTGCGATCACGCCATCACACTCAAAGACGGGGTCGAGCCTGTAAGTGTCCGGCCCTATCATTACCCGCAAATTCAGAAGGATGAAATAGAAAAGTTAGTGGGAGAGATGTTGGCTGCCGGAATTATCCAACCAAGTCACAGCCCTTTCTCAAGCCCAGTTTTATTGGTCAAGAAAAAAACGGTAGTTGGCGTTTCTGTGTGGATTACAGGGCACTCAACCGGGTGACAGTGGCCGACAAATTTCCTATTCCGGTCATTGACGAATTACTGGATGAGCTACATGAGGCAATTTTTTTTTCTAAATTGGATCTGAAATCGGGGTATCATCAGATCCGTGTAAGGCCCCAAGACGTGCCGAAAACAGCATTCCGAACCCATGAAGGGCACTACGAGTTCTTAGTCATGCCTTTCGGGCTCACCAACGCCCCAGCCACTTTCCAGGCACTGATGAACTCCGTCTTCAAGAAGTTCTTACGGAAGTTTGTGTTGGTTTTTTTTGACGATATTTTGGTGTATAGCAAGAATGAGGAGGAACATGTAAGGCACCTTCACATCATCTTTTCGACGCTACGGCATCACTCCTTGTTTGTAAATCAGCGGAAGTGCACATTCGGCCAGAGGGAGCTGGAGTATTTGGGGCACATTGTATCGGCACAGGGAGTTGCTGCTGATCCGTCCAAACTCGTCGCAATGGCATCTTGGCCTATCCCAAAAAATTTAAAGGAGTTACGCGGGTTTTTGGGGCTGACTGGCTACTACAGAAAATTTGTTCAAGGGTATGGACAGATTGCTTCCTCACTTACTGATCTTCTCAAAAAAGATAATTGGGGTTGGTCTAAGGAGGCCGAGAGGGCGTTTTTGCAATTAAAGGAGGCCATGATGACCGTACCAGTTCTTGCGCTTTCGGATTTTTCGACCCCATTTGTGATTGAGACCGACGCTTCGGGTACAGGTATTGGGGCTGTGTTAATGCAGAAACAACGACCAGTGGCCTATTTCAGTCAGGTTCTGGGTACCCGGGCTCGCCTAAAATCAGTTTATGAACGAGAATTGATGGCAATCGTCTTGGCAATTAAAAAATGGCGCCCTTACCTGTTGGGAAGGCGGTTTTTGGTGCGCACCGACCAAAAAAGTCTCAAATTTCTCTTAGATCAGCGGGTAGTGGCGGATGAACATAAAAAATGGATATCCGAGCTTCTAGGATACCAATTTGATATTGAGTATCGGCCGGGAGTGGAGAATAAGGCGGCGGATGCGCTATCCAGGCGACCCGAGGCATGTGAGTTGGCCGCCCTGTCCTCGTGGAGTACTAGCTTGGATGGTCTAAATGACGAGGTCCGCCAAGATCAAGTCTTCGGCCCTGTATACGCTGATCTTTTAGCAGGGAAAGCGGTTCCAGCAGGGTACCACATTGAGCATGACCGGTTGTTTTATCATGGTCGAGTGGTGCTCCCATCATCACCTTGGGTTCCTAGACTCTTGGAGGCATACCATAACAGCCACGTAGGGGGTCATTCGGGCGTCTTAAAAACTTATTTGCGTCTCTCCCAGGACGTCTATTGGATGGGTATGAAAAAACATGTCCAAGCCTATGTTGCCAAGTGCGATGTTTGCCAACGCAACAAGGCCATGACGCTGTCTCCTGCTGGGTTGCTCCAACCACTGCCGATTCCTGAGCAGGTTTGGGAGGACATCTCCATGGATTTTGTGGAAGGTCTTCCAAAATCCGAGGGCTACTCTTGTATCCTCGTAGTCGTTGATCGCCTGAGCAAATACGGTCATTTCCTGCCGCTCAAGCACCCTTTCACGGCTCCTGGGGTTGCTGCCTTATTCATTCGGGAAGTGGTTCGCCTACATGGGTTTCCAAGGTCCATAGTGTCAGATCGGGATAAAGTGTTTCTGAGCAATTTCTGGTCTGAATTATTCAAGCTGCAAGGAACCGGACTGAAACATAGTTCCTCCTATCATCCTCAAACGGATGGCCAAACCGAGGTGGTTAATAGATGCCTCGAGACTTATTTAAGGTGCTTTGTAGGTGATAAGCCCAAACAGTGGGTGAAGTGGCCGCCTTGGGCTGAATTCTGGTACAACACTTCTTTCCACTCTTTCACCAACACCACCCCTTTCAAAGTGGTGTACAATAGGCCTCCTCCTTCCGTGTTAAGGTTTGAAGAAGGCTCCACGGCTAACTCAACTCTGGAGTCTCAGTTAAAAGACAGGGATGCTGTGCTTGAGGAGCTCAAGGCTCACTTACGGCGTGCTCAGAAACGCATGCAAACCTCTGCAGATAAGCGGTGCAGGGAGGTCAGTTTTGAGGTGGGAGATTTGGTTTATGTCAAGCTCCAACCTTACCGGCAGCGCTCCTTGGCAAAACGACTGAATGAGAAGCTTGCCCCACGTTATTTTGGCCCTTATAAGGTGCTGGATCGCATTGGCAAGGTAGCCTACAGGCTGGATTTACCTCCTACAGTCAAGATACACCCAGTTTTTCATGTATCTATGTTGCGCCCAGCCCTGGGACAGGCAGACAGTTTTCAGCCATTCCCTCTTCAACTCTCGGATGAATTAGAGTGGCTGGTAGAACCGGCTGAAGTGATGGATTTGCGTTATAATGCGCAGGGCTGCCTGGAAGTCCTAATTAAATAGAAAGACATGCCTGACTTTGAGTCCTCTTGGGAAGAATTTGACCTCATCAACACTCAATTCCCTTCATTTCACCTTGAGGACAAGGTGCGAGTTCGAGCGGGGGGGTATTGATAAGCCCACCATTAGGTTCACATATGCTAGAAGGAAGAAGGCATTGGGACAGCAGTAAGAGACTGGTACTAGCTGAGGTGTCAAGTAGTTAGGAATATGTGGTGGTCTAAGCGTGAGTTTGTTAGGGTGGTTTTATACCAACAAGAATTAGTTAGGGAAGAAGAATATAAAAAGGGGAGGCATGTAGAAGGAGGGATCATGAAAATGGAAGTATATTGAAAGGGAGAGACCAGGCTCTCGAATTCCTGGAATTGTATCCTTTATTATCAATACAATGTATTTTCTCCCATTTCACTTCTTTGTACAATTTACTAAACTTGCTCAAGGGTCCTATCTATTCTGATTCCTATTACAGGTTTGTATCAGAATGGAGAACCAATCTTGGTACCTAATCCAAAATGAAACGATGGACCTGAGAGCTGAAATTGCTAAAGGTTCATGATCGATCTCAAAAGAGTGCAGCCATAAATAGAGATACCGGATTAGAGTACCTACCAAACTTCCCCTACTACGTTGTTTTGATACTAGACATTGCTATAACATGTATATTACAGAACATGATGGTGTTTGAGGTTGAAGATAAAAACGGCTGAGATTTATCCAAATATGAGAATCTAAATGGATCACATAGAACTTAAATCACCAAGAGTGCATGAGTTCGATTCCCATAACCAATATTTTGATATTTATTTATTTTTCTTCAATTGTTGATGTTGGCGAGTAGGCATATAAGTATGAAGGATGAAAAATTAAGGGTGATCATGTTTTGACAAGTTTTAAACTTTTATCGTGCCAACGATACGGGGAATACCTAGTTTATATTACAAATCATGATGGTGTTTGAGGTTGGAGATAAAAGACGGTTGAGATTTATCCATATTAAGAATCTAACGAATCACATAGAACTCAAAGCACCAAAAGTGCATGGGTTCGATTTTCATACCCGACATTTTGATTTTTATTTATCTTGGTATTTAAATTAAAATAAATTCTATTTATCATGTTAAATTTTCATTGTGCCAATGGCATGGGGAATACACTAGTATTGTATATTTATTTAATTCCAACCACCACAACCACTTCGAAGGCATGGCATGAGCGAAATTCCTGGCAACCCCTAATGCTCCTTTAGACCTTGTTGTACAATCCCAATCGATCTGATGAAACCTCATGGCTGATTCTGAACAGCGCCATTTTAATATTTCAATTCTTTTACCACACCATTAATGATATATGAGAAACATAATGGCAAATTTTTTTTACTAGACCATTAATGATATATGAAGAACATAATGGCAAAGGTGTCTGAATAAGGGTGACTCAGTCTGCCACTTTGATGTATGTGGATTTTCACACTGCCAGCCTCAGTTGAATCCTTTCCACAACTTCGTCCCAAGCTCTCATGTCCTTGTAGCACTTATGCAAGCTCTCAGACCACGGATTTGCATTAGAGTTGTTGCAAGCTGCTGAATCTGAAGTACACCTCCACTGGATGTAAAACTGATTTGTGGAAGTTAATATGAATGCAGAAACTGTTTTAAACCATAGAAGAATAAATATAATGGTCTTAACCTGCTCCAAACTCAATTCAAAGAAGAGGATACTGTTGTTGGCAAATTGAAAGATAGGAATACACTACTGTCATCTGAAACCTGAAAATCTGAAACTTGGTTGTGGAAAGATGTTGCATGTGATCATACGGATTAACACTGACACCCTTCCTACAGCCACCACTGCACCAAAAAGAACAAGAGAAGGGAGAGCGGGTCTCACTTGCAAAGCCCCCAAAAAACCGAAAGAAGCCATGAGGACTACCATGAGAATTGGAAAAAGGGGACAAGCCTTGAAGAAAAACAAACTTACAGTTCAACGATGAAAATTTTGTCATTTCTTAAAAATATTAACTTTTTGGTAGCTTTGCATGGGCCTCAAGGATTCCTTGGGATGAGACCTCGACAATTTGGGTTTTATTTTTATTTTTATTTTTATTTTATGTAATATGCTCTATTTCCATGATATACACACATCTATTTCACATCAAGTTCAAGAAAATAGACTGATGTACAACTTTCTTCCCCTTCCTCCTCTTCTTTTCTGTCACGAGCGCACGAAAGATCTGTTTAAAATCTAATTAGGTTTGGGGGGTTGGTTTCAGCCGTTGAATCTTACTCGTCCGCCATGTTGAGCATCTCTGATGTGTACACCCTGGAGCGTTTTCCAGCCGCTTCGAGCTATGCAGTTAAAACAAAAAACAAACCCTTTGCGATATAGGACCAATTTACGATTAATCAAGATTAATTTAATCGGTCTATTTTTTCAAAGCATACATTTTTAAGCACGATGGTATTAGCAGTTGAAATAAAACAAGAAGAAGAAAAGCTTAGTACAACAGTTGATGGTATTAGCAGATGATAATATTGATTGTATTGGAGTGGAGTGGAAGAAGGAAGGGAGGAAAAAGATAGAGACAAATCTGGTGATGGAAGAGTGCTTGTGTAGAGCCAGAGGCAGACATTGCCGATCGCTGCTGCTACTGATCTTCTCTTCTCCCTTATCTTCTTTCCTCTTTTGTGTTGCGAATCGATTGCAAGTTTGCAATTGCGTCAACTTCACTCTTCTTTTTTCTTCTCTGAATCTCTTTTCATTTTTTTCTTCTTCTTCACTTTGCTTTTCTCTTCTTCTTCTGGGTTTTCTTCTCTGAGCAATCAAACAACCGACACAACTACGAATGGGATGGGATCGATTATGGTTGTTATATATATGTAACAATAATTCGGCGAGTTGGATAGGCCAATTTATCGGTGACTCGCCGATTTCTCGCTGATTTATCTGAGTCTGCTAAACCAAACCACTAAATACCCAATTTGTATCGGTTACCCCTGCTAAACGATTTCTCACCGATTTAGTGACACATTAATCACACAGGCTTCGAGTCATTTTGCGAGTCGACTCGTACGTTTCAATCACTTTTAAAAACACTGATTGTATATTTGTATCTTCTTATTTCTTTCTAGTGGCGGCATTGCCTTTACCAAGAAAAATAAATTGGCACTTAAAAGTTGATATAGGGTTTGTGTTGTCTCTGGTAGAGTCATGGAGTTATTTGCTAATCAGATCCACGACTTGGAAGTTTGGTGGTCGTAAATCATATAATCTATACTCTTTATGTCAAAGTTGAAGTGACAATTCAATTAGAGAAGTGATATGCCTTGACTAGACCATCATCTTAGTCTACACAAGATGAAATTTTGACCCGGCTCAGATGGACATTCATACAAAATTTATTTCTCCAGGGCTTTAGGTAGGTTAGATGTTCCTGTAAAACATCTCCAATGGGCAAGCTGAAAACCGCTTTGAGGGTGAATTTTCACACTCGAATGGAAAATCCAAAACTCAATGGATTCAAGGTTTCAACCCAAACGAATGTCAGGAAAGGGTACGGGCTAGTTGGTTTGGGTGGAGGCAAACACTCAAAATAGTCCCGCGCACTCTTAATTGTTCTGTGTGACTAGCCCAAATGACCAGCTTGACCCTCTATTGAACTCACAAATAGTATAAAAACGGTTATTTGCCCCTCAAAAATTACTTTGGGGTCAATTTTTTTTTTTTTTTTTTGTTGAGATTTTGTTGAATGGTCCATTGGAATATACCCACCCTGAGGACCACCTATTTGAGCTTGAGTTCTTCATTGGAGATGCTCTAAGTGAATTCATATATCTATGATTTACTGCAATTTCTAGAAATCTTTCTCCTTTGACCTTGCCCATCGAACAAAAGTTTTTAGGCATTGCGTTTTGAAAATTAAAGTCAATCAGAAAAATCTTCTCTTCGTGTAACGTTGCTCTTCTTTTGGTTGGTTGTTGTTTTCAGTTTGTTTAATATCAGGTAGGCCATCTCAGCCTCATCTTTATTGTTAAGGTATTTTCTTTGTTCAATTAGAAAAAAAAATTTGAATTTCTACTCTTTCTTGCCCTTTTGTTGGTCCTGTACCTGTAAACGTCTCTTCCTCTTGGTTGTGATGGGTATTTTGACTCTATTCTCACAAGCTAAATGGCTTGTCCAATATGATGATAATCTTTAGTATTGAATCCCAAGCTGAAATATTGAGACCACAACCATTTGCGATAGTTTGTTGATTGCCATGTCAAGTTGAGTTGTTTCAGCACACTAGATCTTGACAGAAAGTTGAGCATATATTCTTTTTACTTTTTTGCAGCCTCAACTTAGAAGCTCCAAAAGGGCAGCATGATATTGTCACAGAGAAGGATTTAGAACACCTGACGTATCTTTTAGAGAGTAAGGTTGGAGATCTGGCATGGCAAAGTTTGATGGAACGTACCACCCCTAGCATGGCATACCAAGCTTGGCGTCATGAACCAGAGGTAGATTTGACTACTTCATTTTGTGTCTTTTTGTTCTCTAATCGTCATATGTATTTGAAAAGATCTTTCGGCTGTAGGTCACGTTTTACAATCAATCAGGTTGTTTCATATAAGCTTTTATTCCTTTCTATACCATGATCTTATATAATTAGTGCCCTTACCTTTTGATCTGTTTAACTTATTACATTCTTATCTGAGTAGACTAACTTGGATTTCTGTAAGTCTTTGTGTGATCAATGTGAAATACTTTCAATTCAATCCTAAACTGATCATAACCTTGATTTTTATGAATGAATTTTGTTCTTTATCATGAATGTTTATGAATGATTTTTTGAAATCCTTGCAGTCTTTACAACCTCATTAAGTAAAATGGGTATTTTAGCATAGTAAGTAATTAACTTGAATACAAAAGACCTTTCTATTATGATTTGACTGGTGTTGGCCCTCATTCATTTAGAGCTAGTATGATTTGACACCCCAAACGCAAGGGATATACTTAGCTGGGTGTCAGAGAGTTTTAGTTGACACAGTCTTTTTGGTTGGATTTGTTTTTGTTCTATGCTTCTATTTCTTTTGCCCAACTTTTTATAATTGCTGATAAAACCCAACGACTCCATGACTCAAAATATGATAGGAATTGGTGTTCTAAATCTTTCTTTTTCCTGGAAGTTTATTTGAAATCTTCTTTAATGTGTAACGTCAGAATGGTCCCACCATTTACCGTAGCCGAACTGTGTATGAGGATGCAACTCCTGAGCTGGTTAGAGATTTTTTCTGGGACGATGAATTCCGGCATAAATGGGATCCCATGCTTTCTAACTTCAAGATATTGGACGATTGTCCTCATACTGGAACAATGATTGTACACTGGATAAAAAAGGTTTGTCCAATTACTAACTCAAGATATCTTGAATCATTGTAACTGCTGGTTTACTAAATGGGTTGGTAACTTGATCTGTTATTGCCATGTTGTAGTTTCCCTTCTTCTGCAGTGATAGAGAATACATAATTGGTCGACGCATATGGGAATCTGGAAGGACATATTATTGTTTAACGAAGGTATCCCTTTCAATTTTTTTATTCGTAATTCTTTCCATTTACTTTTTGCTGCCCTTTTTGTCAACACCTGGTTATTTTGTCTATTCCAATTTCCATGTACTTTTCCTTTATGGGGTTTTTTCATAGAGAAAAACCTTCCTTTTTTGCATTATGTAATTACGATTGTATTAAGGACAACGAACTAACAACTGTTTTAAAGGTCAATTAGCCGTCATGACAAAATGGGAGTTTGAAACCAAGAAATATGATCCCATTTACCAGTGTTCTAAAAATCGCTAGGCGCTGGGCGGGCGGCGAGCAGGTGCCTAGCGCCCAGGGGCCTAGGCTGGCGCCTAGGCGGTCTTATGTTTTGTATTATAACTTTAATAATTTACAAAAGTTAAGCATAATACCTTATCAATTACATCCAATTTAATGTCAATATACATATGCAAAATTTAAAAACATGAAAAATTAACAATCGTGAACAAAATTTATTAAAACTCAAATGACTGAAGTTGGTCATGATGGGTACTTTATATAAATTTGAATTTGTGTAATCTTTTATTTTTCTTCAAATTGCATGAATAACCTCAGTTATGTTTAATAAAATCTACATTAGTAAAATTGGTACCGGCAGATCCTTTGAGAATTCCATTAAGTAATCATCTTTCGCTACATTTAGACATATCATCATCATCATCATCAAAGCCCATTCCCGAGATTTTCTAAAAAAAATAATTAAATAGTTTATTTCTAAAAAATAGGAAAGAAAAATAAAATAAGAACACAATCAACCTTATTAAAAAAAAAAATAAAAAAAAAAAAAAATAAATAAAATAAAATAAAAATCTCCCAGACCGCCTAGACCCCGCCTAGAGTCCGCCTAGACCCCGCCTAGCCCGCCCAGACCGCCCAGACCGCCTAGCCCGCCCAGCCCGCCTAGACCCGCCCAGACCCGCCTAGACCCGCCCAGACCGCCCAGACTGCCCGCCCAGGCATTAATCTGGGCGGTTTTCCACCTTCTAGCGCCTAGGCGGCCGCCTAGACCGATTTTTAGAACACTGCCATTTACTGGCATTGATGTTTGAAGTGAATTCGAAACCAAGCAATACAATCACATACCACGATTATTATAACATAGCCAAAATTTCTTCGACAACTTCTAATCTATAAAGATGCAACTGTCGTTAGAATTTCCAGAAATTGTGGAACTTCACTAGGGATGGCAATGGGGCTGATTTGGGCAAATTTGTCCCCGTCCGCTAGGAATTGCGGATCCCCGAATCCTTCTCTATAACCGATTATTTAAAAAAAAATCATCCCTGATCCGTCACGAATGGCGGATATCTGCCCCGCCCCGCCCCTGATTAACCGTTGAATTTCCAATCACGATGAGATCTTAATTGTCTCGTGAAACTTGTGATAAAAATGTATCTGAAGACAAAAAATTGAGGTTGAAGATTAAAGGTAACAAACTAAATACTGTCTTCTTCTCTAATCATCCCTTCCACTTCACTATCTCTACAACTAACCCACTTTTCATCCCAATTTAATGTTTTTCAATGATCAAAGCAACTAATTCATTTCTCATCCCAATTTGGGGTTTTCAATGATAAAACCCCCAGAGACCGAAAAGGTCCCAACTTTCCAACAAAAAAGGGAAAAAAAATAAATAAGGTTTTGATCAAATCAACCCGAAAACTCCAAATGCTGAACCAAAACTTGAAACAAACTCTCACCTTTATCAATGTGAAGAAGACTATTATTACTAGTCTGATTACTATGAGAATCCATACTGAACTATGAAACAAATACGATGTAGCAAGAATCATTACAAAGGTTGGGTAATTGGGGGGAATAATGAAGGACGAATATCAAAAGGGGGTTTGTGACGAAGTGGTTGGAATTTGAAGAAGCCTCTTGATTAGCAACCAACTCATACGTAAAAACTCAGTAGAGAGAGCGATCGAAAGATCGATTGATGGATCGGAGATCGCACAAAAGAGAAAGATTCACGAAGAAGAAATCGAGTTTTGGGGAATGAAAGGTGTGTAAAGATTTCGTTGGAGAGTGCTAGAATGGAGACTGGAGATAATTAGATAAGAGGGGCGTTGATGGAGAGTGGAGAGGTAATTTAGGATTTAGGGTTTCTATTTGTTAAGGGCAAGGTTCTAAAAATCGCTATGCGGGCGATGAGCAAATTAGTAGCGTTCAGAGGCTTAGGCAGTTTTTTCAATTATAATTTATAATTTATAAAAGTTAAGCATAATAACATATAAATTACTTCCAATTCATAGTCAAGATAGATATGCAAAATGTATAAACATGAAAAATTAAGCATAATCGCATATAAATCAATCAGTAACACAAACTCAACATCCTCTTATTATTCTCTAAGCATAATAGGCTGAATGGCATAGAGATCATTGAAAAAATTCCAAAAACTTGTCTAGGTCGAGTCGCCATACAACCTGCCTACTCCCAGCTTAGACTCGCCCAATTGCCGCCTAGACCCTTGGCTAATGATTTTCTCCGAATATCCCTTATTTCGGACGTTTCTGAGCCAACTAACGCCTAGGCCGGTTTTTAGAACACAAATTAAGGAGTATGTACCAGTTAAAATTTGGATCCTGAATTCGCTCTGAAATTCGTTAAGCCAAACCCAAATCTGCTGCATTCGGGGCGGAGCAAGACGGATATTCTTGTAAATAAGCCCCATTGCCAACCCTAAACGTCACAGAAGGTCAAACTCCTGTAGACTTAACTATAGACGATGGAGTACTAGTTTGTCCCTGTTGGAGAAAGACTCCTCGATGGATTCTAGAATTTATAGAGGAAAAAATTAGGGATTTCATTAGATGTGAATTGTCAACAGGTACAAAAATTGGCTATCATTATAGAGATTATTTAAGTTTAGTTAGTTTTATCTTTTGTGTAGATATGTTTAATTCGTAGTTTAGATTACACTATTTGCTATCATAGTTTGACATTTTTGGATTCGATTGGAAGAACATTGAAGGAGAAAGAGACGAGAAGAAACAAAGTTTAATTGAAGATTAAAAAAAAAAATTGTTCATCGTAACTGTTATAGCCAACAAGTTATGTACACAACACCCATCCAGTGAAAATAAAATAAAAATAAGTGAACCATATTATACCAATATCGATACCCATACACGGTGTCTTATATTACTTACATCCCCTTTTACTATCCGATACCACTATACACCTATGTCCCCTCTAATTCCCAACCTGAACCAGTTTCCCTACACCACCACCCCCACAAGCCAATGATGTGCACTCCAGTACTGATCCCACTACGCCACTAGTTAAGTCGAAAATGGAGGAGTTTTGGAGATTCTTTGATGCATGTAGAGAGCAAGATAAAACAAGGGCGGAAGCAGTGGATGATCAAGATATTTAATGATAGGATGAGAGCGCATCGGGAAATATTGGAAGATGAACTTAAATAGATGCAAAAAGATCAAGACAAACCATTATGTTTGTTAGAGTCCCTCCAGCTTTTTGTGGAAATTGAGGGTGTCGTCACACGTACTCGATTTTCGACGTGTGGGCCATTTAATTTCCGTGATTTCTTTTCCATTTTGGACAAGAGGATGATGTTTCTACAATGGCTGATATAATGAGTGTCGATGATTATGTTGATCCATATTGAGAATCTTTTGTGGCCCAAGCTTATACGCATGAGTCTTCTCTAACAGGTTTATTACAAATTATGGGGTCTTTGAGTCACCTTGCAACTTTTCTGAGTTTGTGTTATACATGGCAAGTGCGTATCATGACAAGGTTCACGGTTGACTATTTTGCATTATATTCCGTTATGGGTTGCTTGTGTTCGCTTGACTTCTTCGACTCCAAGCTCGAGGACAAACTTCTTTAACCCGGGGAGGATGATGAAAATGTATGATTTATTTAATTAATTTGATTTAGCTTAGTTGTTGGGTCGGGCCTAAGTAAGTACTTTAGAATGAGTGGAGATTAGGGCTCACATAACATTTAGCTTATATTGCTTGATTGCAAGTTAGGTTTAGTACAAACAGGGCTATATGCCGTTGATTGTGATTAGTTTTTGATAAATAAAAAAACTCAAATGAAGATTATTTAGTTTTGTTATCAGATATTAAGAGAATACTTTCTTGTGTATTTCATTGAAGTATTACATGTATTTATATACAAACTATTAAATCTAAACTAGGAAACTATATCAATTAGAATCTCTAATTGACAGCCTATTGACAACTATATACACACCGTAACACTCCCCCTCAAGCTGGATCATAAATGTTAATCATGCCCAGCTTGTTACAAAGATAGTCAACCCGAACCCTATGTAATGCTTTCGTGAAGATGTCCCCTAGTTGTTCTCCAGTTTTCACATAACCAGTAGATATCGAGCCTTGTTGAATTTTCTCACGAATAAAATGACAATCAATTTCAATGTGCTTAGTCCGTTCATGAAACACAGGATTAGATGCAATATGAAGAGCAGCTTGGTTATCACACCACAATTTCGCTGGTACTGTAGTTTTAATTCCTACTTCAGTCAAGAGCTGATATATCCAAATTATCTCACATACAGACTGTGCCATAGCCCTATATTCAGACTCTGCACTGGATCTTGACACAACGCTTTGCTTCTTACTCTTCCATGAGACCAAATTCCCTCCAACAAAGATACAATAACCTGAAGTGGATCTTCTATCCATTTTGGAACCTGCCCAATCGGCATCTGAAAAACATTCAATGTGAGTGTGCCCATGATTTTTGTACACGATACCTCGTCCTGGTGCTCCTTTCAAGTAACCCAAAATTTGTTTTAACGCGGCCCAATGATGGATTGTGGGGGATGACAGAAACTGACTGACAACACTGACTGAGTATGCAATATCTGGATGAGTCACGGTAAGGTAATTCAACTTCCCAACCAACCTTCGATATCTTTCAGGATCTTCAAATGGTTCCCCCACTTCTGTAAGGTGTACATTTGGAGTCATTGGAGCACTACAAGGCTTTGCTCCCAATTTACCTGTCTTAGATAATAAGTCAAGGACATATTTTCTCTGAGATAGAAATATACCTTGTTTACTCCGAGTGACTTCAACTCCCAAGAAATACTTTAACACCCCCAAATCCTTCGTGTGAAACTGAGTATGAAGGAAAGATTTAAGAGATGAGATTCCTCTAGTATCATTTTCAGTAATTACAATGTCATCCACATACACAACTAACAGAATGATACCAGCTGCGGATCGTTTGTAGAAGACAGAGTGGTCAGACTTGCTTTTCTTCATACCAAATTTCTCAACAGCCTGACTAAACTTTCCAAACCAAGCACGAGGACTCTGTTTCAAACCATATAAAGATTTTCGAAGACGACAAACTCGCCCTGACTCCCCCTGAGCAACAAAACCAGGAGGTTGCGCCATATACACCTCCTCCTTAAGATCACCATGAAGAAAAGCATTCTTGATATCAAGCTGATGTAAAGGCCAATGATGGGAAGCCGCCATGGAAATAAATAACCGAACAGAGGTTAACTTTGCAACAGGAGAGAAAGTGTCAGAGTAATCAACCCCATAGGTTTGAGCATAGCCCTTTGCAACAAGACGAGCTTTCAATCGGGCAACTGACCCATCTGAATTGACCTTAACAGCGAAGACCCATTTGCAACCTATAGCCCTTTTATCTGCAGGTAAATCGACCAAGTCCCAAGTACCATTGTCATCTAAAGCATTCATCTCCTCTATCATTGCATTACGCCAACCAGGATGAGATATGGCTTCACGAACAGTTTTAGGAAGAGAGATAGAATCAAGGGAAGCAATAAAAGAACAAGAGGTAGATGACAAGTTATCATAAGAAACAAAGGAAGAAATAGGATAAGCACACTGACGTTTACCTTTGCGCAATGCAATAGGAAGATCATCGCTCGGGACCGGATCTGATGACGAAGGAGCAGGTGCAGGACATGAATCAATAGGTGGACGCCTGGAGTAAACCTGAATAATAGGAGGCTTGACAGGAGCTGGTGCTGAGACAGGTGCTGGTGCCGAGACGGGTGCAGAGGATGTGATGGAATAGACTAACAGATCATCATCCTCCCCCTGGCGAGTGGGAACGGATGAAGACGGAAAATAAGGTGTGTCTTCCAGGAAGGTAACATCAATTGAGACTAGATATTTGTTAAGATTGGGACAATAACACCTATAACCCTTCTGAAGACGAGAATAACCAAGGAAGACACATTTCAAAGATTTGGGATCTAATTTAGTGACATGCGGACGAACATCCCGAACAAAACAAGTGCTACCAAATATTTGTGGGTCAACAGGAAACAATGGCTTATTGGGAAAAAGGATTTGGTAAGGTATCTCACCACGAAGAACAGAGGAAGGCATGCGATTAATGAGAAAACATGCTGTAGACACTGCATCAGCCCAAAAAGGTTTAGGAACATTCATTTGAAATAAGAGAGCCCGTGCCGTTTCAAGAAGATGTCTGTTTTTACGTTCTGCCACACCATTTTGGGATGGGGTATCAACACACGAAGTTTCATGAAGTATGCCATTCTGAGTCATATAAGACTGAAATAAAGCTTGAGTATATTCTCTGGCGTTATCACTTCTCAAAGTACGAATTGAAACATTAAATTGAGTTTTAATTTCAGCACAAAACGCACAAAACAGAGAAAACAACTCAGAACGACGTTTCATGAGATATAACCAAGTGACACGAGAATAATCATCCACAAAGGTAACAAAATACCGAAAGCCAGGTTTAGACAAAATAGGACAAGGACCCCAAACATCAGAATGAACTAATTCAAAAGGAACACGAGCACGTTTATTGACTCTAGGACTTGAACTAAGGCGATGATGTTTTGCAAACTGACATGACTCACAATTTAATGAAGACACCTTATTAAATTGAGGACAAAGCTTTTTGAGTAAAGGGAGAGACGGATGACCCAACCTACAATGAGCCTCGAAAGGAGACGTGACACTGGAACAAGCAATAGAACGCGGTACCGATGTATCAAGAATGTAGAGGCCTCCAGACTCATGTCCTTTACCAATAATCTTCTTCGTCATAAGATCCTGAAATAAACAATGATCAGGATAAAATGAGACACAACAGTTAAGATTACGAGTAAGCTGACTTACAGAGAGCAAATTAAACGATAAATTAGGTAAATGTAAGACAGAAGACAGAGATAGCGAGGGGGTAAGGTTGATGGTGCCAGACCCGCGAACACAAGATGGTGACCCATCGGCTAAAGTGACGGTAGAAGTAGAAGTATA
Source organism: Berberis vulgaris (assembly GCA_963556465.1). NCBI lineage: Eukaryota > Viridiplantae > Streptophyta > Magnoliopsida > Ranunculales > Berberidaceae > Berberis > Berberis vulgaris. The sequence continues at coordinate 90,119,324 of OY747126.1, forward strand.
GGGTTGAAAAGAAGAAAATAGACTAGAATTACCTGTCATATGATCTGTGGCACCAGAATCAATGACCCACTTGGAGGATGATGAAAGAAGACATACATCGGGTTTACCTGAATCAGCAATAGATGTGACAAAAGGAGATGAAGACTGGAGTGATCCCTGATACTGTGAGAACTTGGCAAATTCAGCAGCAGAGATAAGGACCGATTTGTCAGAGGCATCAGTAGTGACCGCAATATGATTAGACAGTCTCCCAGGTGCGTAGCTGTTATTTCGACTTACCAAAGCACCACTAAGCTTATGGGCCGTAATTTTAGGCATCACATGAACCAGATCAGATACAACCACTGACTTTGTCTCAGCCATAACAGGTCAAATAGGTCAGAACTCGGAATTAAAACCTCCAAATTTTTTTTTTTTTTTTTTTCTAAATTGGGTTGTCAGAAATCGGGCAAAAGCTCTCCCAAATCAAGAGAAATCAGAAAAGAGGCTCGAAAAACTCACAAAACAGAGAAAGACCGACTGAATCGACTGGAAGGATCGATTGGAGGCAGCGACTGGAAGCGTCGACTGGAAGGGACGATCGACTGGAGGAGTCGACTGGAGGAGTCGACTGACTGCGTCGACTGGAAGAGTCGATGGCTGGAAGTGTCGACTGGAGGAGTCGATCGACTGGAGAAGACGACTGGAGGAGTCGATGGCTGGAAGTGGCGACTGGAGGAGTCGATCGACTGGAGCAGTCGACTGGAGGAGTCGACTGGCTGGAGGAGTCGATCGGACGGACTGGAGGAGTCGAACGGACGATCGGACTGGCTGGAGGAGTAGATCGGAGGGCTGGATCGACTGGAGGACTGGATCGACCGGCTGGATCGACTGGCTGGGAATCGTAGTTTAGATTACACTACTATGTAGCTACAACAAAGGAAGAAGGCAAAACGGCTCCTAATGAAAAGCTGGGAATATTACATATCCTCCAAAAATATCCTCAAATTCACGATGGTGTATTGTGTATCACATCTGTTTCTTAAGAAGAAAATAAAAGTATATAATGTATGTGTCTTGGTGAAGAAATCACCCAGGTGCATGGTGAAAAGAGATGGCACTCTGCTGAAGATCATCACATACAGATTGGTGGTCAGTCTAAATGTCTTTGGTCCTCTCATAAAAAGTTAAATTGTAAGCAATCTTGAATCATACTTTGGTTATTACAAAACATTAGAGTTACTGATTTGATATTGGAGGCAATGCTTCCTTTTGTATAGTAGTGCCATTGAGTACTTGTTGATTGCTCAAATTTCAGCAAGTATGCGCATTGTAGTTAAGGAGTTGAGGCGGAAGCAAGGCAGACAGGCTTGAAAACACCTCAGGAGTGAGGCGTGAGGCGAGGCGGTCTTAACATTTTTTTTAAAGATTTTTTATAATAAATTGAAACATATTAGCATACTATCATAAGCAAATATGATAAGTATCATAAGTAAATATATACAAAAAGTGACACAACTACCTATAATCGAAATATTATAAGTATCATAAGCAAATATGTACAAAAAGTGACAACTACCTAGAATCGAAATATTTTTCAAAGATTTTTTTCTAATAAATTGAAAAATATCAGTATAGTAGTATATATCATCATTTTGATGAGTATCATAAGCAAATATGTACAAAAAGTGGCACAATTATCTAGAATCGAAATAGAAATATAATAAAGTTGCATAACATAGTGAAAAAATGCATTAAATAAGTGTTAAGTAACTTGCAAACATCCACTAAACCATTAAAAATCAATAATCTTGAAAGAATAAAAACTTGAAATATTGAACATTTGTTAGAAGAAATTGTTGGAATGGTTGATAAAAATTCACAAGTATAATCACTATTGGTATTCCAAAAACATAAAAATCATTGAACTAAGCTATGAAAAATCAAGATTGATGTTGATCAAAACATTGTATGTTTTCTCTAAAAAATAATATAGAAAGTGTGACAAATTTATCAAAACTTAAAAACGTTTTATCTTATTTTTATCAAATTGATCAAATATTACACCAAGAAACATAAAACCTTATTATAGAGAGTGGGTTGCAACCTCTTTTTGCTGCAATTAAGCTGCAAATGGGCTGAAAATGAGCTGCAATTGGGCTGGCTACAACCAGTTTTTGGGTTGAGGTGGTTGAGGCGGTCCGTGGCGGACGCCTGATTTCACCGCACCGCATTGCCTCACTTTGAGGCGGAATTTTTTAAAAACGTCTTAAGGTGGTGTTGATTCTCTTTACCAAGATTCAGATTCCGTGTCTTCTATATCAATGAACACCAAACCACTTCCTCCTTGTATGAAGATTGAACTGAATTTGGTAAAAAGAACACTAACATACTATACACGCCCATAAACTTTCTTAACGAAAATGAAAAAATTGTCTTACCACAAACAATATTCAACAATGTTCTAGTCTATAATGACAGTATGAGTATGACATATTAAATTCTTGTAGCATATTGGCTAAAGACTAAAGTACATAGTAAAAGCACACATTTTATTGTATTCAATTTACCTACTAAACTCGTTGACTCAAACTGATTTCTCAGTTCACAATGAGAATAGAGGCTCACTTTCTCTAATTCAGTAGATCCTAACACAGTTTATATCATGCTACATCTTCATGTCGGAAAACTATGGTAGAGCAATAATGAGATTTATTATGCTCGTCCTCCTCCCTGTTCTAGTTAGTCGTCCTTCCATTAGAAGGAAATTGCTCCCTCTATGTTTGGCACGCTAATGAATGAGACCTTCCATGAAGCTTTGTGGTCAGCATTTACGTGCTGGTGTGAGCTCGGAAAAATTATTCACATTCTTTCCACCAAAACTTTGGCAGAATGGTCTCTTCACGCAATGAACCAGCCTTTAGAATATGTTGAAGAGCATCAAGGGAAGAGTCCACTCTTGTTAAAAGGCTTCATCTCCCTCAGAGACTGCAGTTTAAAAGGACTATATTTGTTTCCTCCTCTCCCACATCCATATTTCATTCCTTATTATGTATTTATAAGCAACCATCTCATCTTAGAAATGGAAAAAGTTGGGGATGTTGCAAATTTGCTAGCCCGGAGGGATGCAGTTGTCATTTTCTGTTTCATACTCTTGTTCTGTTTCCTCCCCTGATTAATGTTTCTACTATCAAAAGTATAAATCTATTTTTATTAGTAACGAGACTGTTCTTGTTGTATAGCAGAATTTATGAAGGTTCCGAGTGTTGCTAGACTTGCACTATACTTTGTTGTTCTCGTTCTTCTATTTGTTATGTTTTATTGGCTGAATTTATATTATTCGTTTGTCTTGAGAATTCTTGCCTGTTTTGCAGTCTATATCACTAGTCATTTTCTTGTGTAAAAGAGAACCCTTACTGTGTGCATTTCCAATTGTATTCTTCTCAAACTATTGTATGCAGGGTGTGCCATATCCAAGCTTGCCCAAGCGTGACAAGCCAAGGCGTGTTGAACATTATTTCTCAAGTTGGATCATCAGAGCTGGTACATTATTTGTGAGCTATGTCAAATTCTCCTTTTGCCATCCTCTTATATTTTGTTTCTTCTAAATAGTGAGATCTCCAACTTTTGAATGAATGCAGTGGAATCTCGCAAGGGAGATGGACAATTATCTGCTTGTGAAGTGACCCTTGTCCATTATGAAGACATGGGGATCCCCAAGGATGTGGCAAAACTTGGAGTTCGTCATGGAATGTGGGGAACGGTCAAGAAAATACATTCAGGCATGAGAGCATACCAACTTGCAAGGAAATCTGAGGCATCACTGTCTAGAAGTGCAGTGATGGCGCAGATCACCACAAAGATATCAATAAATGGTAGTAGTAGTGATCCTTCAGAGCCACAAAGGGAGGATGAAGAAAGAAGTTCAGGCAATGAGTTGCAATGGAAAGTAGATCATGGTGTTGATTGGAGATGGGTAGTTATAGGTGGAACAGTTGCTCTGGTTTGTGGATTTCACACCGGGGTGATTGGGAAAGCATTGGTACTTGGAGCTGGGCGGAGGCTTATCCGGAGGTGAGTTCCTAGGGGATTATTTATTTTGTTGTGTACATCCATGTCAGTGGATTTTACACCTATTTTTCTACCGGCTGTTAATGTGAAGCGATGCCCAACTCATATTGGACTTGGCTCGCAGTACAAGATTAATATGAGACATGAGCGTTCATATCATATACTGCATGGGATTATTATTATTAGTGAAACCTCCCAACAGATTATCAGCTTATTTATATCAAATCTTTCTGAACTGATGCATTTCTCTCATCATGATAACTTGATTGTTTCGAGTGGATCTGATCCTGCAAATCCATCTCTGTGCCGCGTATAAAATTCACCAAGCAGGCTGTATTCTGCTGCTTATGTTAGAACTTCGTTACTTTGTGCTGGTTTTAGACGTTTGTTGTCCTTGTGATGTTTCAGACCCCAGACTCAAACTCAAGGTTGAATATTAGGAGATTTTCTAATATTTTTAATAAAGTTGGAGTTATTTAGACTTTAGATTCCGGTACTGCAGATGTTTATCATTTTCAGAAGCTAATCTATTTACATGCAAGAGTTTTGGCTATAATATTTAGCAAAAGCTTATATATGAGAAGTCGAGTTCCCAAAGTTGGTTGGTTGGTTTTTGGTGGTTATAACTAGAGAAGTTGCTGATGAGTGTGCATCCAAATCATTGAAAGGTATACATCGCACGCAATCTTAAATTCTACTTTTAAGTTGTTGGCGAGCTCTTGTCAAAATCTGGCTTGTAACCTTCGACGGAAAAGCTGCAAAGCTTAACCAACTAATTTCAATGTATAAAATAGATTTGAGACTGGAATACAAATTATATAAATGGCAGACCTGGACGTGCCGCAGTGTTAGATATAGGATCCAGCCTCTGTTGTTTATGTTAAAATTGTCATTATAAACTCCAAAAACTCCCAAACTTACATGATAGGCTTTAATGGTTGGAAAAGGTTATTTTCAAGAACCTGCAAATGTAGATAGAGACTTTACTAGAACTCTTCATGATGAAGTAGACTTCCTCCTGTTAATATCTATAACATAAGGAAACTTGTGGCCCCTAATGTTCTCTATGTATTGTCCATTTTCAAGCGTGTTCCCACCAAGTGTTATGAAAAATCCTGATAAATGATGCCATAAGATTTTCCAAATAATGCTATAGGGTTTGATTGATGATGTAGATGTGGATTTGATGGATGCTGGTTAGATGTCCATTTGCCACTTCATGTTATCTTAATAGTTGTAAATGTGGCAATGGGAAGGGAGATAAGTTGTGAGGATTACATTGCATGCCCTTTTTTTAGGGTTTGAGGATTACATTGGATGTTTGCGTAGGTTTGAGAATAAATAGTAATCCGGATGATTAAATCGGATTCATTAAAAAAAAAAAAAAAAAAAAAAAAAAATCTAGATTGCCTGCACCATGGTATTGAGATTCGATCTTTACTTAATAAGAAAATAAAGCATCTCGTTAGCTTTTATGGATTAAAAGAATTGTCTGAAATACGGAAAAATCTAGGGTGCCTGGACCTGTGCCTTGCCTCGAGATGTGAATTATTTCATATCTCGCGACAGATAGACGGTGCCTGGTGGCACCAGGCACAACACCAGGTACACCACCAAGCACTGTAGTAGTGCTCCTGAAATACATAGTTGGATTCAACTTGAAGTAAATTCCACTGCAGTGCATTGAGATTTTAATTCTTCAACAAATATTAACATTTTTTTTTCCGTAAGTGAGAAGCTCTAACAGGGTTGGCTATATAGATGCATTTCATTTTCACATTTACTGTGCATGTACATCGATAATAATAGATGATAAAATTGAGATTCTGTGCATATGGTGCAAGATGCAAACTCCGTATTCCACAAGTTCACCATAGGGTGAACCTGAACAGTGTTTCTGACCTCCCTGAGAGGGATGTTTGTTTGTTTAATGATGTTAAAGATTACCAAGATCCAAACTAGAACGAATGTATGTATTTCCTTAAAATATTTTTGAAGAGGATGATTCATGATTTAATATATTTTGAAGTGAATGATTTATGATATGAAACTCATGTAGTAATAGGGATAGATAAGAACTGTTAACATTGGGATGTCCATACTCAAGAACCAAAATTTGTGATATGAACTCAGGGTCAAAATCACACAAGAAAATGGAGCAAATTAGTTGGAAAGCTTGTGATAAATCTGGAGGCCTGTTATCAGTTGTCACTATCCTCGGCATAACTTAAACATTTTCAATTGCATTGTATTGAATTGGCCTCCATGTATGTCCAATACTATACTCACTTTCAACCAGGACATAACAAATTCCGCTGATAGACGACTTGATGTTAGCGACAAAAATATATTATCATATACCCCAATTTTAGAGAGTCAGAGCTACTAGCCATTTTTTAGTCAAGGTTGTGATTTTTGATAATTTTACCCCTTTTATAAATGATGTTTGTGATTGTGTTTTAAAGAGGAAGAGTAAAATTGTAAAAAGACTCAACCTTGGCAAAAAAAATGGCTGCCTAGCAAAACTGTATTATTATATACCGCAATTCTAGAGTGCCATGGGTACCGGCCATTTTTTGGTTAGGGTTGGGACTCTTTACATTTCTACCCCTTCTATAATTGATGTTTATGGTTGTGTTTTAAAGAGAATGAGTAAAAATATAAAATAGTCCAATCCTAACAAAAAAATGACTGATTGCTCTGGCTAACTAGACATACTCTATCATATATGAGGTTTATATCTATATATATATATATATATATATATATATATATATATATGTTTTTTTTAATAATTATTTCCATTCTTGAAGGCTAGCAATACATGCTTGGCTATTCATTCATATGGTCATGCCATAAAGCTACAGAAAACTGATCCATGGCTGTTGCCACTTAACCTCCTGTTTTTGCTAAACCACCAATCAATGTACCTCAAAATTTTGTTCATTTTGCAAGCTGTAAGGAAGTTTTCTATCTTTAATCCGATTTAGTGGTTCAAAGGAGGCCAACAAAAATTCTTTGACGAATTTGGAGTAATGGTGTTGTGTTTGGCATATTCAAATGTGTTTTAAAGAAGTTGTATGTTTTTTCTTAAATCTCTTCAACTTTTAGGGGTTTTAAATGTTTTTGTGCATTTTGAGCCCTCCTATGCCTTGCATCTATGTGTGAACTCTATTTCCCACCTTCAAAGAGATGTTTGACAACCTTTCGCGGCTACCACTATCACCACCCTGTTAGCTTCTACAAGAAGTTATAGAGAAAGTTGTATTGAATCTAATGTCTGAAATGTACAACTTACATGATTTATATAGACAATGCTAGTAGTCAAAACAGACTAACAGCTTAACAGATTACAGAACATATTAACAGATGTACTAACAACTAGCTAAACTACCCATATGTTTATATCATAGCTAATTACTCTTAACATCCCCCCTCAAACTAAGCGTAGAAGCATCAACTACACTTAGTTTGTCACGGAGTGCCAAAAATCTGGATTTACCAAGGGCCTTAGTAAGAATGTCAGCAACTTGATCAATAGATGGAATATGATGAACATGAACAAGACGGCGAGCAACCTTCTCACGTACAAAGTAAACATCCAACCCAATATGCTTAGTCCTTGAGTGAAGGACAGGATTGGCACTAAGCATAACAACATTGTTGTTATCACACCAGATAGTAGGGGTACTACAACCAATGTGCAGTTCAGAAACCAGAGATTGCAACCAAGTGAGTTCAGCCGTAACAGCAGCAAGGCTTCTATACTCGGCTTCAGTACTGCTTCGGGAGACAGTGCTCTGCTTCTTTGAGGACCAAGAGATGAGATTAGCACCCAAATAAACACAATAACAAGAGGTAGACCTCCTATCAGTGGGATCAAAAGCCCAATCAGCATCACAGTAACCTGTCCACCGAAACGAAGGAGTTAACACTAGGTGAAGTCCAAAATTGGGTGTAGCCTTGAGATAACGCAGGATTCGTTGCACTACTCGCTAGTGTGATTCAAGCGGATTCTGCATGAACTGACAGACTTTATTTACAGAGTAGGCAAGTTCAGGTCTAGTGATGGTAACATACTGCAAAGCACCAACCATACTCCTATATAAGTGAACATCATGAACTGGATCACTACCCGTAGCACATAACTTTTCACCACCACTCATAGGATTGGATAAACCATTTGCAAATTGCATCTTAGCACGACATAGAAGATCAGTAATGTACTTAGTCTGAGATAAAAACAAACCATGAGTGGTGTGTTGAACCTGAATGCCAAGGAAGTAGTGAGCAAAACCAAGATCTTTTAAAGCAAACTGAGCATTCAGTTGACGAATGATCTGTGAAACATCATTAGAATTTGAACCAGTGACTAGAATATCATCAACATATACCAGAAGGAATATAGGAGAAGGAGAATGTCTGATGAAAAGAGAAGAATCTGACTTAGAAAGAGCAAAGCCAAATGAGAGAAGAGTATGTCTCAGTTTGTCAAACCAAGCCCGAGGAGCCTGCTACAAACCATACAAAGCCTTGTGAAGCTTGCAAACAGCAGTGGGATGAGAAGAATCAATGAAACCAGGAGGTTGCATCATGTAAACATCTTCTCGTAGATCTCCGTTCAAGAATGCATTATTAACATCAAGTTGAAAGACGGACCATCCATATGTAATGGCCACCGAGAGCACAACCCGAATTGTAGTGGGTTTAACTATTGGACTGAAAGTCTCTGCATAGTCGAATCCAGCAACTTGTTGGAACCCTCAAGCCACCAAGCGAGCCTTGTATCTGTGTACTGAACCATCTGCATTCTCTTTAACCTTAAACAACCATTTACAACCAACAACAGGTCTATTTCAAGGAAGATCAACCAAGGACCATGTATTGTTTCTTAGTAAAGCTAGATACTCATCCTGCATAGCAGAGAACCAATGAGGAGTATCGAGAGCTTCAAGTAGGCTTGCAGGTTCAGTTGAAGTCAAGTAAACTTTAGGCTTGTAGATACCAGCCTTAGATCTAGTGACCATTGGATGACCAGGAGCCAAACTAGGAACATTATTAGGAGCAATATTAAGAGCAGGACTAGAAGGAGTACTAGAAATAGGATTGTCAGTATCACTGTCATTGATAACAGGACTAGGATTAGGATGTACAACATGACTAATCATAGGAACCAATGGACTGTGCAAAGCATCGAGAGGCAAAGCTGAATCTGACAGGGTAACCAATGGACTAGGAGATGAAGCATTACTGGAAATATGTGACTGTCTGTCAGGAGGTGGAGAAGAAACAACAATAGCTGCAGGAGTAGATGTAGGTGTATGACCAATAGGAGATGAGTTTGAAGAACTAGATAACCATTTTGAATATGGAAAGTGATTTTCATTGAACAAAACATCACGAGAAATGTAGATACGACCAGTGAATGACATACATTTGTACCCTTTATGTTGAAGACTATAACCCAGAAAAATGCATTCATCTGACCTAAGCTGTAGTTTATTAGAGTTGTAAGGCCTGGTGTTAGGGAAACATGAACAACCAAAGGCCTTTAAAGTGAGATAATCAGGGACCTTGTTGTAAAGTGTCTCATAAGGAGAATAACCCTGAAGAACAGTAGATGGAACACGATTGAGAAGAAAAACTGATGTTCGAACAACTTCATCCCAGAATTTCAGGGGAAGTGAAGCATGTGCAAGAAGGGTTAAAGCTGACTCAATAATGTGGCGATGTTTTCTTTCAGCAACGCCATTTTGCTGATGAGTAGTTGGGCAAGCAAGTCGATGGCATATACCATGCTGACTAAGAAACTTTGAAAACGACCTATATTCCCCTCCCCAATCAGACTGAACACATTTTATAGGAAGGCCAAATTCTAATTCAACCTGAGCCTTGAATTTAAGAAAAGTGGGATAGGCATCTGACTTGTTTTGCAAAAGAAAAACCCAAGTGAAATGACTGTAAGCATCTATGAAATGGATGTAATACTTGAAACCACAAAAAGATATAGTGGATGCGAGACCCCATAGATCAGTGTGAATGAGTTCCAATGGCTTAGTATACACAGTAGTGGAACTAGAAAATGGAAGCTTATGAATTTTGCCCAAGCAACAAGCAGAACATACATCCACATTGACAGTTTTAGGAACAACAATGTTACAACTAGTAAGGATCTTGTGTACAATAGAAAATGAGGGGTGACCTAACTTAGCATGCCAAAGAGACAAAGAAGAACATGACTTAGACAAAGTAGCATTTACACAAGCATTATTACAAACTGGAAAGCTTTGAGAACTACTGTTTGAAACACTGGCTGGAATGCTTGCTGGACTAGACTCTGTGCTGGAAGATCTGCTGACTGGAGCCCAGTTACTGAAGTGATGAGATGCTGATTTTGAATTAGCAATGGAATACGTAGACTTTGAATCAGGAAGGGATTGATGGAAACACATATAAACCTCTCTTAAGCTTCCCTTCCAAGAGGATTTGATGTGTGACCTGATCCTTGACAAAACAGAGATCAGGGTGAAATTCAAAGAAAACATTATTGTCCCTTGCAAACCTAGACACACTTAATAAGTTCTTAGTTAATTTAGGCACTCGAAGAACATTTCTAAGATGCAACACTCTTGAGGAGTTAAAAGAAAGAAGAGTAGACTGACCAATGTTTTCAATTGGTAATGCAGTTCCATCTCCAACAAATAGTTGCTCATTGCCATGATAAGGCATAATATTCATCAAGTTCTGGGGATATGGTGTGCAATGATCATTAGCTCCTGAATTTGGATACCACCTACTATCAGGAGGTATGAAAACAACACTTGACTGCATTTGAGAATGTGAATCAGCTCTCCAAGAAGGATGATTATACTGACTTGTGGATGCAGAGAAAGCATGTCTTGGAGTTGATGTTGTTGGTTGAGATGGTTGAGAGGAGTTGCCATATCCAGAAGAGGAGAACTGTGAATTGGAGTTCCATGGATTTGAGACAGTACTATCAAACCGATTATAGCATTTGAAAGCAAGATGACCAACTTTGCCACATATCTGACATTGAGGACGAGTTGAGTGAGAACCAGATCCACATGGCCGAAATCCTCTCCCAGATCTTGCACCCCTGGGATTGTAAGAAGCTCTGGACTGAGGTCTCCATGCTTGTGAATTTGACACAAATGACCTAGGTGAGGGTTTGTATGATGTATGAGCCACATTTACAGAACCAGAGATATCAAGGTCTTTTATGTGTCTTTCAATTCTTGCTTCTTGAGCAAGCAGAAGAGACTCCACTTCTGCAACACTATACTCATCAGATCTAGAACTCACTGATACTACAAACGTATCATATAACTGTGGTAAACCATCAAAAATTGCATTGACATGATCTCTTGGAGACAGCTGATGTCCTATAGATGCCAATTTATCAATGATGGACTTGAGTTTCAGGAGATATTCATTGATAGACATGTCTCCTTTCTTGAAGTTCTATAGTTGATTTCTAAGCTGGGAGATCTTGGCGAGTGTTTGTGAGTTGAAAAAGATCTCAAGAATATGCCAAATATGTGCTGATGTTTCACATCCTACTAACCTTGTAAGTAGTGATTCTGTCATGGAGGAAAGAAGCCATGAAAACAACAATTGATCTTGTTGTTCCCAGGTGATAAAGTCTGGATTGACATTATTTATGGCTTGATCTTCAGTGGAGAGAAATTGTGCTGGAGATGAATCTTTCTCAATGAACTTTTGAAGCTTGTGTCCTTTAATTGTTGCCAACACTTGTTGTTTCCACAACAAGTAGTTGTGTTCATTCAACTGCATAGACAATGCATGAGTAAACATTATCGGTCTTGACTTTGCTAAGGCAGAGTTAGTAAGTGGCGTAGCATTGGAAGATGTTGAATCTACCATTAGAGCTACTAAGAGAAATTAAAAAAAAGGAGAAGATAAAAAAGAGAGAAGCAAAGAAGCTCTGATACCATGTTAGCTTCTACAAGAAGTTATAGAGAAAGTTGTATTGAATCTAATGTCTGAAATGTACAACTTACATGATTTATATAGACAATGCTAGTAGTCAAAACAAACTAACAGCCTAACAGATTACAAAACATATTAACAGATGTACTAACAACTAGCTAAACTACCCATATGTTTATATCATAGCTAATTACTCTTAACACACCCCTAGCCGCTAAAAATAATTAAAAATCAAACAAATAATTACGAACACCCCCTTGCTCATATGGGTGTTTTTGTACGTTGTAGCATAACTTCTGGCCTATAACTTTTAAGTGCATTTCTTAAAGGCAATCAATACTTCACACCATTCACAGCTTCAAATTGACAGACCTAGATATTAGCGGAGAAAAGGAGAAATATAGACAAATACTGCGGGATTTGTTGATTGTGTTCACGCATATTATGTAAACTATTTAAATCTTTGCTCCCGTAGCACTAGAGACTCCTATTTAAATCCATTTTGTTCAAATAACTGCCTGTTGTTATTATTGTTGATATCTTGTGTGCTCATCCATTAATTCACCAATTTCACTTGTTTTGTTGAACCCAGTTACAATATCTTGTTTTTTTATACAACTTAATTTCTCTGCTTTGTAGCAGGTTGTTGTTGCATCTACAAGACCCTATTAAAGGTCTTCCTCATGGGATTCATGCAAGTGTATTTTCAGTTCGAGACCCACGACCTATACCCGATAATTCACCTCCACGTGGAAACGATCATGTAAGAGGCCACTGAAGGCACTGTTGATAAATATATATGAAGCCTGACCCTGAGCATGTTGTCTGGTACCAATGGATCAATAAGAAACCATTCTTCTTATTACTACTGTTATTTTCCTAGAGTTTTAAGAAGTGGTCTTACTATGTTTGGAGTGTTGAAATACAGAGAAGACAACAAGAGAGCTCAAGAAGAACATACCTGAAAATGTATGTCGGCAGCCGAACTTGTTGAAGAAAAAGCCGAAATCGTTGAAGAACAACCTGGATTTCGGCTTGAATGTGCTAGATCTAAGATGAATGTGCTGGATCTGAGTGGAATTTGCTAGAAGACAGCATGTAGAAGAAGATAAGAGAAGGGAGAAGAAGATGGTGGAAGGGTCTCCACCGCCTCTAGCAACTATAAAAGGAGATTAACCCCTCCTCTTTAGATCATCTTCTTCCATAGAGAGCTTGTGAGAGAGATCCTCCCTGTTTGTGAGATATGTTGTTGTTTGGAGTTAGGGTTTATCCCTTTGTATCTGTGAGAGAGGAAGGAAGGGAGGTGTGAGGAGAGAGAGTGTTTTTGTTTGTTTGTGTTTTGGTTTTGGTTATACGCAATCAGCGTATTTGTGTGGTCACTTGTATTTGTAACGTCCTAGACGTTTTGTAGCACTCTCTATTTGTAATCTTTCACTCTCACTAGTAAAGTTGGAATTTTTCGTGGACGTAGGCGTGTTTGCCGAACCACGTAAATTGATTGTCTCCAGTATTTGTTAGTATTTTGTTTGTAACTTCGCATTTCGGCATTTGTAACGCTTCCGCCCGTAACAACTTGTTGTGCTCGGGGGTGAAGCAGCGAAGCCCCCCGGCACCACCACTACACGATATGTCTCGAGCAACAATATTGTCTCCAATTTAGACACCCGCCACCGCTCGGGTATGGGGTTTTTACGAACGGAGCTCAACTTTTCAAATGCTTCCAAAATGCCTCGTCGCTATTAAGACATATCCAACTTCATATATACTTAACTCTACTTGGTCCCTTAGTTGATGTGGGACTAAGTTGAGCCAACCCCATTTTTAACAATCTCCACCTTGGCGAAACTTATTGAACTTACTCGGGCCCAGGGTGAGCTCCACCACAACGTGCTATTATGCACTTCCAACTCGCCAAGCCCAAGGCCGAACCATCGGCTCTGATACCACTTGTTGTGCTCGGGGGTGAAGCAGCGAAGCCCCCCGGCACCACCACTACACAATATGTCTCGAGCAACGATATTGTCCCCAATTTAGACACTCGCCACCGCCCGGGTATGGGGTTTTTACGAACGAAGCTCAACTTTTCAAATGCTCCCAAAATGCCTCGTCGCTATTAAGACATATCCAACTTCATATATACTTAACTCTACTTGGTCTCTTAGTTGATGTGGGACTAAGTTGAGCCAACCCCATTTTTAACATGGAGTGCTTTAAATTTTCCAATTTCATATGTATTTTTTGTCAACCCCTATGTATTTGATGAACACATTCACTTATGCACTTTAGATTAGATGTATAGAGAAGAGATAATTTGTTTGCAGGGTGGGATTATAAGATTTTCTTACACAACCTAGCATAGTGTTTAATATTTACTGTAGAACATATGACGCTGGTTAGTGGATATTTGTTGTTTGTATGCAAATTTGAAAAAAACAAATTGTGACTGAAGTTTAATTTTATCGGTAACATTTACTTTTGTTCTTTTAGAGTGAGTTATCCGCGACAGTGAGACGTAATGATCGTGCACAGCAGTGAAAAGTAGAGTCATGCACAACAGTAAAAAAAATAAAAATAAATGGTCGTGCACGAAAGTGAAGAAGTATGTAGTAGTCGTGCACAATATTGAAAAAGAAAGAGTCGTGCATAATAGTAAAAAAAATGGTCGTACACGGCAGTGAAAAATAGAGTCGTGCACAACCATAAAAAATGGTCATGCACGACAGTGAAGAAGTAGTAGTCATGCACAATATTGATAAAGAAAGGGTCGTGCATAACAGTAAAAAAAATGGTCGTGCCGCAGTGAAAAGTAGAATCGTGCACAACGGTTAAAAAAAGTCGTGCACAACGATGAAGAAGTAGTAGTCGTGCACAATATTGAAGCATGATCGTCCAATGAAAAAGTAGTTGTTGTACATGATAGTGAAGAATCAAGAGCGAAAAAAGCGAAGAGGTTCTAATGTTCCCACTTCCCATTTATAAAAAAGGATCATCGTATCATATATGAAGAAAAATGTGGTTAGGTGAAGAAATTGTGTTATATTTTTTTCTTCTAAAAATTGATAGAAGATTTGTCAAAGTATGCCTTGGTCAACAAGGCATTGGGGTCCAAACATCATGAGTTTGGATTACTTTAATCAAGCTATTGACTGTTGGTATGTGGTGAGATTCAATACCAAGATTTTTGACAAAGAAAGTTACATAAATTTACTTCACCACCTATTTTATACATCTAAAAATTTTAGAATACGTTGATATTTTTTAGAGATGATCTCTGAACCATATAGATCACTCTGATAAACAATTAACTCATTTGGAGTTACAGAACATGTTATGCAAGGTTAAAAAAAAAATTTAACTATTCAATTTCACGGTACACCTGATGACTGCATTTGATACAGTTAAAATTTTCAAAACTTGTTTTGGTGGGGATTATTTACAAGGCAAACAAATCATTCCCACAAAAATCAACTCATTCTAAAATTTGCAGGTGAATGAAGTAGACGCGTGAAACTTTCTTTGTGAAAAATCTTTGTCCCCGGATTCCACCCTGGTATGTTTAGTATTGTCAAATAATACACATAGTTAATAAATTCATATTTCTTCCCTTAAATTCACCAAGAATGCCAATGTTTGGTGTGGTTATCAAATTTATGAGGTTCACAAGAGGAATTTCATGTCCATGACTTCCATTGTAGTCGTTGTTTTATTTTGTATTTATTTTCCATTGTTCAATAAAAGAACATCGGAATTGTGACAGGATCGAATTTAATGAAAGTTCTGGCCGCTACAAGGACGATACTCCTAAGAAACCACCATCTCCATCTGGAAAGCGTCCAGTACAGCCTGGAATTGGAGCCAAGAAATGAGCCGAGGAAATTGCATTTGTAGCTTTTGGTCAAAACAAGTGCTTTTATGCATACATACTAAAATTTTGGTTCATGCATCTAACTAGATAAGATTATGAAAATAAACACCCCTTAGTCAAAGTATATATTGACATACATGATTCATTCGGGAACTTCTATGTCACTTGGTTGAAGTTAAAATTGAATCGGCTTACATACCTTGATGTACATATCCCCTATTGCGGCGTGTGATTGGCTTTGGGTAAGGGTCCCTCAAGTGCTTATGTACTGTGTGGAAGGAGAGAAACAAAAGGATCTTTGAAGGGCTTAATAGATCATAGGGCTCGATTATGATGGATATTAGGGAGTTGTGGACGGTGGATTTGGCTTGTAATCAATTTAGAGAGTTATTTTTCAACACCATCATGGTGTCTTAGCAGTCTTTGTTGTACGAGTGATATGTTTATTTATGTTATATTGAGTGTCTCACTCTCTTCCTCTCTTCAATAAAGAATTTCTTGTTTGGCCAAAAAAAAAAGAGTATGGATTAAGACTTCACGTTCAAGATGGTGCGTGGGGTTTTATTTTGTCTTAATATTCCAGCTCGAGCTCTTATTTAGTTGCGCTAAAACACTGATTTAGTTGTCAATGTATGGATTAAGATAGTATGGATTAAGACATATGCGAAGCAAAACATTGATTTAGTTGCGCTAAAATTTTGTCAATCTAAAGGTCCCTTGAATTGAGAGGAGTGGTGTTAGGTGGAGAAAATTCTTCTTTAGAATTTCCAATACAAATTGACAGAAAGGAATGCTAAAGTTGTCTAGGCTGACAAGGCTTTTGGGGCGTAAATACAAGCATGGACTACTTATTTTTTTCACTCAACCTAAGCTGTTCTATTTTTTCAAGATCTTAATCTTAAAAAGTATAACATGCTTTCGAAGAAATTTGGACATCTGCGAAACCAAACACTGATTTCGTTGCGCTAAAATTTTCTCAATCTAAAGGTCCTGTGAATTGAGAAAAGTGGTGTTAGGTGGAAAAAATTCTTCTTTAGATTTTCCCTGTACAAATTGACAAAAGAAATGCTAAATTGTTTAGATTGACAATATTGGTTATCGGTGTTGGATTGAACAGTCCCACATCTATCAAAGTGGAGTTGCATGAAAGAATATAAGGTGTGATCTACCTCAAAAATAGGATAAAGAGGATAATTTTGCTTTTCTAACGTATTGTAAATGATACTTTGGTTCTAAAATATTGCGCAAATTAGAGTTGCCTCCCTCTTTTCTTCCCCTATATATTTAGCCAATTAAGTATTCATTGCATCTTAAACTCTGAGAGGCTTTTGAATTGCATGATGTCAGATTTCTTGAGCACAAAAAAATGGGGGTTTTCTCACAGTGGTTGAGATTATGTTGTTTTTCATTACTCATCTTCTCTGAAGTGTCTCGAGCTAATGAGATCGGGTAATTAAATAACCTCCCCATGAGCAATATATGTTTTTTTTTCTTCCTCTTCTTCATTTTAATTTCCATCTAGATTTCAGTTTTTTCTTCTTCTACTATTTTTATTATCGAGTTTGTTATGATACCACTTTTATGTGCTTGATCTCCAACCTAAATGATGCAGAACTAAACTTATTACATCTTGAATGTAATGCTTCCTAGGATTGACTTTTGATGGTTTAGATTCGTCACTGTCTTTTCCGTGGAAGAGTATAAAATAAAGTTTCATTATATATGTCTTAATATAAGCTATTATGTATGTCTAATATAAGCTCTTTTAATTTTATTCAAGGGGTCTTCTTGCAGGGATGAATTATAAAAAAAAGATTTGAAATTCAAAATTTCAATAAATTAATGAATGTGAAATTAACGGATTTGCAACGTTTTAGCACATTGATTTTCTAATTAACGTCTATACCTATACAATTTTGGAATTCCAATAAAAATTTAAAAAATGGCGTTAGTACCCATCAACAGATTAATGTATCATATAAATTTAGTTTCAAAAGTTTTAAATTATTTTTGTTATAAGGGCGTAAAATTGCAAAACCATTTAATATTGGGGTAAAGTGATTAGTAACGTTTATGGTGCATATATAATGCATACGTTAGAGAAAGATCAAATTTTAGTAATTAATTAGTAGAATTGCTGGTGCATAATGTTCATAGTTTCTTGGATATTACTTTTGAAAATTCTCTTTTACTAATTAATACATTTCATTTCTGATAGGGGTCTTAGATATTATGGTGATATGGACCACATGCGGGAGGACGGACCAAAGCAAACACATTCTCCCGTGCGCAGGTACCCACAAAAACCTGAAAATGATCACAGCTACAGATTGATAGACCTGGATATTAGTGGGAAAAAAGGAGATATTGACAGATACCATGGGATTTTTTTATTTTGTTCACGCATATTATGTAAACGTACTATTCAAATGTTTGCTCCCGTAGCACTAGAGTTCTATTTTCTAATTAAAGTAAGGCACAGTTCACAGCAAATTCGTTGTATTTCCTTACTCACACGTTAATTTATATTATTGTGCATGCCATATAATCTCATTGGAAATGTATCAATTCTTTGAAATTTCTACTTTGCATATAGTAAGTCAGCACTAGACAAGAAAGAAAATGCACAACGTTTTTCATTCACAATCAAGCATATTAAAAATGAACATGAAAATGTATTTGTTTTGAAAAAAACATTTCCAAATTAAATCATTTGCATTTACAGTGAATCGATCTACGGTGAAACATTGCCTATTTTGTATATTGCATGCATTTTGTTTAGTTAACTGCCTGTTGCTATTATTGTTGATCTTGTTTGCTCATCCATTCACCAATTTCACTTGCCTATTTTTTACCACTTTCGCTGCTTTGTAGCAGGTTGCTGCATTTACAAGAACCTATTAAAGTTCTTTATGTCAGCCTTGAAGCCGCTGGTAGACCCTCACTACCTATACCCGATCCAAGGCCAAGAGGCAATCCATCACGTCGTTGTTGCTAACTCCAATCAATAAGAGGCCACTGAAGCCACGTAGTGTTGATATGAGCCTGAGCATGTTAAGTGTGGTTGGTACCAATGGATCAATAAGAAACCAATGTTGTTTTACTACTGTTATTCTCCTAGAGTTTTTCATAAGTGGTCTTACATACTATGTTTGGATTGCTGTAAATTTTCCAATTTCATGCATCAATATGATTTTTTGTCCATAAAAACTAAAAAATAAAGAAATAATTAAAATGTATGTACACTTAATTAAGGAATATAAGCTAATGAATATTCATTAATTTGATAAGAAGAAATCAATTTTATCTATTTTTTATAAAGAAATAAGTTTGATAAAGAATCTTGCCATGGTATTTTCATCATCACATTCATGTGTTCGGGATTTATAGGTTACAATAATTTAGACTGTAGCCCCATGATTTCGTGTAGTCTAGTATGAACTGTGAATCATTTAGTTGTTGTTAACAAAATTATCCCAGTCCTAGTTAAAATTGTATCTCTTGGTCTACAAGTTTTATCGATAATTGAAACAAAAATGAATTTGTGCCCCAGTCCTCTTGTAAAAATGTTCGCCCCTCTCCTAAATATATAAATTTTTTATAGGAAATCATGATAGGTTTCAATATTTTGAAAGTAAATGTGTTCACCCCTCTCCTAAAAATGGTTTTTAATTCTGAACGATCAACTATATATTTTGTGTCTGCTGTATATGTCAAGGACCCCACCAGGCCACTAAGCAAAAAATTTCTTTAATCCGTTTAAGCTTTGTTGAGAGCTGAAAATTTGAAAAAAGTTATGTATTAACATTAGAAATAATATGTCAAAATTTTCTCGGCTCATTTCTTGTTTTGACACCATCATAAATGTTTTCGCACACCATTCTATTCTCTCGCATCACCTATTTTTTTTCTCACACCACCATACTTTCCCACACCACCTATATAAAGAAAAAATTAACATTTTTCCCCTTCCCCATTTAAATCGAAACACGATTCCTCCCTCTCCCATTCAAATATCTTCCCTCTTCCACATTCAAATTTCTTGCAAATCTCTTCACTCTCCCTCAAAATCGAAACCCTTAAAAATCGAACCCTAAAATCACAACCTCCCCAAAAAATTTCAGAAAAACAAAGTAATTTCATGAAAACTTCAGAAAAAATTTTAGAAATCACAAAAAAAAAAAAAATATTGTTCTCCTGAGACAATGCAAAGTTTTGCAAAACCTCACATTGATCTTGGCGAACAGTAAAAAAATTTGCTGAAATTTCCTGTAAGCCCAGAACAATGCGAGTTTTTGCAAAAACCTCGCATTATTATAGGCGAGATTTTTAAAAAGTCTTGCCTGCAAAATCTCACATTGTTCTGGGAGAATAGAAATTTCAGCAAATTTTTTCGGACATATTTGTGTGACTTTAGTAAAATGACCATAACTTGATCATATCAAAACATTTTCAAGTTATTCAAGTTGTGTTTATTAGATAATTCAGATTAATACGACTTTTGTGTTTTGATCAACTTGAGAATCGGTCTCGATTGAGCATATAAGTTGGCCGAAAGTCAGGGACATTATCCCATTTTCATATTGTAAAACGGATTTGCGCGACTTTAATAAAATGATTATAACTTGCTCATTTCAAAACATTTTCAAGTGATTCAAGTTGTGTTTATTAGATAACTCAGAATACTACAATTTTTGTGCAATCAACTTGAGAATCGGTATCGATCAAGCACATAAATTGGCCAAAAATCAGAGACAATATCCCGTTTACATTGTGAAGCAGATTTACGCGACTTTAGTAAAATGATCATAACTTGCTCATTTCAAAACATTTTCATGTGATTCAAGTTGTGTTTATTAGATAAATTAGAGTAATACAATTTTTGTGTATCAACTTGAGAATCGGTCTCAATTGAGCACATAAGTTGGCCGAAAGTCAAGGACACTATCCCGTTTTCATTGCGAGACATATTTGCACGAATTTAGTAAAATGACCATAACTTGTTCATTTCAAAACATTTTCAAGTGATTCAAGTTATGTTTATTAGATAAGTCAGAGTACTACAATTTTCATGTTTTGATGAGCTTGAGAATCGGTCTCAATTGAGAGTTTAAATTTATCGAAAGTTACCCTATTTTGCATTATTTTTTTCGTTTTGAATTTGGTTTTCTCTGTTAGGTTATGCATATTTATTGGTGGTGTGAGTAAGTAAGAAAAAAAAACTCAATGGTAGTGTGAGAAAGTGCTTTTGGTAGTGTGAAGTAGTCGTTGCCTTTCCTAAAACTTCAATATGGATTGTAGCGGTGGAATGTTAAACATCGAGTGTTACTAGTCACTGAATTGAGCTAGAATTTTCATATTTTCTGGACATTATTGTTCACATTCTCCCAAAACTTTAGCCCACTCAGAGTAGTAAAAGGCCAAAAAATTGATTTACATAAGATTAAGCATGTGCATAGAATTTGAATAATGATTCGAATACAGTTTGGCTGTAGGTGATCCGGTTCGGACTCATGTACCACATTTTTTTTAAACATACCCCACTTTTACTTATGTCCATGCTTAAAGACAAGTGAATATTGTTCAAATATAGCAAAATTGCTATAGCTGTCTGGAATTCAGACAACTTGAAAAATCAAATCCGTATTCAAGAGAGTAATAATGAGGATACAATTTTCTAAGTGTTGCCTAGGACAAGTTTTTTTTTTTTTGGAAAATTAATGTGTGTGGGATGAGATTGAGAGTGTTATTATCGAACCCTCCTTTTCTTGACTCTGCTCAAATTTATTTATTTATTTATTATTTTTTTTTTATGAAGCTGCCATCCAAGCACGAATACCTTCGTTTAAAAGAATATTTTTGGTGTAGAAAGTCTCCAATTATGGATCTTTTGCCGCACGGATTTCCTGCGAAACTAAGTCATAAGCACATAGGTTAAGAGCCAGACCGACTACCCTAAGAGCACTCATCCATTAACCGGTTACTGGTACAAATAACATAAAGAAATTTAACCAACGTTTATTGGAAAAAGCAACCTCAAAGATTTGGGACCAACAACAGTTAGCGGTGACCATTGAATAAGTTTCTTCAACGTTAGTTGGGTTAAAAGCGCGAAATGTATTTGCACCGACACCATCTTCGAATCAAGTTTTTTCTACGGTAGCACCATGAATAGCACACAGTAGAGCTACACCCAATACGCCGGCAACTCCCATCATATAAAATGGGTTCAACGTCCAATTTTGAAATCCTTGGAAGAAGAGGATGAATTGAAATATAGCTAGTACACCAAAACTAGGTGCAAAGAACCAACTCGATTGGCCTAATGGATAGATTAGGAATACATAAACAAAAACATCAATTGGGGCAGAGAATGCAATTGCATTATAAGCTCGCACTTGAACAGATCGAACAAGTTCAAATTTACGTAACATTAAACCTATTAGTCCGAAAACACCATGGAGAACAACAAAAGTCCATAGACCACCTAATTAATACCAACAAGTCAAATATCTTTGTGATTCAGGACCTCATAGTAGTAACAAAGAGTGTGCTAAACTATTAGCAGGAGTAGAAACTGCGGCTGTTAAGAAATTGTAGCCTTCCAAATAGGAGCCAATCTCATGGGTATACCATGAAGTGTCAAAGGTTGTACCTGTAAACCAACCCCCTAAAGCAAGATAAACACAAGGAAAGAGCAATAGAGCGGACCAACCTACAAAAATGAAATGGTCCCTCTGGAACCAAACATCCATAATATAAAATAAATCATTTTCGTCTTTGGTAAATCTACGAAGGGCTATAGTTATAGTGATCCTCCTATTCAACCATTTCCGAACACCTCACCTTATAGCATTCTCAGAATATGCTGAGTATTAAATAATTTATTATGATTCCTCGTCCACTGTACCTAAAAATGGGTTTCAAAGAAAAAAAAACTCTCTACTTTATCTTTCTTTCTACTGGGTTATAAACCATTCTTGGTAAAAATCCATGAGCTCGATTCGATTATTCCTTCATATTCTTAATTCTGAATAATCATCTTAATCTTGACTTGTCTCATGACTCATCAATCAAATAAATTTTGAAAGAACTTAAAAAGCTCACCAAAGGCGTCAAATAGCCGTTCTGGCTAAAACAATGGGTAACATTGTATTATATTCCTCACATGAGCTCAGAGTTTCTGAGATTGTGAGTTAAAACCTAGCAAATTTATGTTGGTTCACCTGGGCTTTCACAAAGTTCGTTATAAATTAAATATTTTTTCTTCTATCTTCCCGCCTGCATTCTGCCTTATTTTTTGGCATTTCACTATACTCCTCTTCTATCTATTCATGCGCGTCTATCACATCTTGCATTATTACCATATCAAAAAACTTCTCAAAAAAAAAAAGTAGATTCATGCAAAGAGGTTTCTCAAGTATACCATCATATACGAATCTTGTACTACCGATTAAACAAAATAATTCTAGTATTGGTAGATGTACATCTTCTGGCTCATCAAGCCCTTCCAAAATCATATTCTTCTAGTGTATCATAGGATTTACCGGCATGTGTTTGTTCAAGTCTATCGTGCCTCCGCTCCCTATTTGTTTCCGAATGCATAATGTTCTCGCTACGCAGTCTTGTAGTTCTTCGCTTTCAAACTTCCATACATTTGTAGTTAAGGGCCCATTGTACCTCTGATTTTCGAAGATAGGGAAGTCCCATGAATGCTTTTCGCTAAATCCCCATTTCAGAGATAGCTCTCCCCTTATAAGAAAACTTTTGAACTTCCACTTCCTTCCTTCACTTTATTAGTGGAATGATTGCAAAATCAATCTTGGATATTCCTGTATCTTTTTCTTCATCTTCCATATTCGGCTGGTAGGTTAAGCCATTATTCTCATTATGTAAGTGGAGTATAAATGTTGGCTGTGCAGAAATATCATTCACTGCTTCTGTTTCCTTTATTTTGCTATTAGGATGCTCATAGGTAGTCATAGGTTCGAGCACTCCGACTTGTCCTAGCTGTATTAGTATAATTCCCTATGTAATAAGCTTAGGTTCCCCCTCCTCTCCCCCTTGTTCCATCTCGTCGTCGTCGCTTTTATTATTCTTCTTCCCGATTCCCTCAGGCACTTACCAAACCTTATTTATTTATATGCTTTATTGCAATGCGCTAAAAGGTTATATATTATGGGTTCAAAGTAGTCTTGCTTACATGAGTTTTGCTTCTTTAATAACCATCTATGACCGAAAACTTATACTTGTTGTAGTTAATCTTTACGTCTTATCCTCCTTCTTTCTCCCCAGCAAGGTAGCTCTGCCTTATCCTTCTGACCATGCATCCATATAGCGTCGCAATTCTTATTTATTCCCTTAAGTTGACTAAATTGGAAAATAACATTTGCCTCATTAACCTTTCTCTTAAGGGGCCTGGGAATGTTATGGATTTAGGTAATTTATTCGCAATTAACACGAGGGGTACATTCCTTCTTTTAGTAAAACCCATAGCATACTTTGAGTCTAGCCGACACTCTTTTCCGTCCAGGAGTTTTTGCATGCTATTAGTGAGTATATCGTTCTCGCTCCGTGGCTGCATGGTAGGTGCTCTACAAGCTTGTTTCTTATAAAGCCTTGGACTCTTCTTCATTGTTGTTGGGGCTGTTCTCATCACTTTCTGGGCGGGTCGACTCTTCTTCATCTGATTCTACAACCAAGGCATCATCATCATTTGGTTCTTCATCGCTCTCATCCAATATGGCAAACTTCTTGTCCAACTCCTTTTTATTCAAAATGTTTGTTATCAATGGCTCACTAGATTTTTCCCCCTTTTTCTCATTCACCTGCCTCGGCTTCTTCCTGCAAGCTTCCAAAGTGTGCCAAAAAATCGAGCATGAAGAGCAATATTGAAACCCCAAGTACAAATTGGTTGCCAAAAACCCTCGCCTTTTGTGTCATTCAACTCTATCCAAAGCTTATCCGACATCTCTAAAAAGATGTCCATTTCCACACATATACGAGCTGTATCTGGTCTCGTGAGACATCGAGTGCTATCGTCTATATGAAGGAACTTTCCCAATGAATCTCCTATCGCTCTTAAGAACGAAGGATGGAAGTATTCAAGGGGGAGACTCTTCAACTCAACCCAAATAGGATAGGGGTAATCATCGGATTCATGGTGAGGGAAAATCCCGCATACCATCAGAACATCCTGAATCTATCACCTTTGAAGTGGGTTTTATCTTTCGATAATAATTTTCGCACCTCTTCTTCCGAGTCTAATCAAACAGTGACATGCCTTCTATCAAGCAATCTCAATGAAAAATCTCCGAATATACCCCATTCGCTAAAAATAAAGATTGATAGAAGATTTGTCAAAATAGAGCTATCATTCGCTAAAAATCTCAATGAAAAATCTCCGAATATACCCCATTTGCTAAAAATAAAGATTGATAGAAGATTTGTCAAATTAGAGCTATCATTCGCTAAAAATCTCAATGAAAAATCTCCGAATATACCCCATTCGCTAAAAATAAAGATTGATAGAAGATTGTCAAAGTAGAGCTATCATTCGCTAAAAATCTCAATGAAAAATAAAGAAATTGTGTTATATTTTTTTCTTCTAAACATTCATAGAAGATTTGTCAAAGGATGCATGCCTTCCTTGGTCGACAAGGCATTGGGTCCAAACATCATGAGTTTGGATTACTTTAATCAAACTATTGACTGTTGGTATGTGGAGTTGCATGAAAGAATATAAGGTGTGATCTACCTCAAAAATAGGATAAAGAGGATAATTTTGCTTTTCTGACGTATTGTAAATGATACTTTGGTTCTAAAATATTGTGCAAATTAGAGTTGCCTTCCTCTTTTCTTCCCCTATATATTTAGCCAATTAAGTATTCATTGCATCTTCAACTCTGAGAGGCTTTTGAATTGCAAGTCAGATTTCTTGAGCACAAAAAAATGGGGGTATTCTCACAGTGGTTGAGATTATGTTGTTTTTCATTACTCATTTTCTCTGAAGTGTCTCAAGCTAATGAGATCAGGTAATTAAATAACCTCCCCATGAGCAATATATGTTTTTTTTTTTCCTCTTCTTCATTTTAATTTCCATCTAGATTTTAGGTTTTTCTTCTTCTACTATTTTTATTATCGAGTTTGCTATGATACCACTTTTATGTGCTTGATTTCCAACCTAAATGATGCAGAACTAAACTTATTACATCTTGAATGTAATGCTTCCTAGGATTGACTTTTGATGGTTTAGATTTGTCACTGTCTTTTCCATAGAAGAGTATAAAATAAAGTTTCATTATATATGTCTAATATAAGCTATTATGTATG
The DNA here is from genome assembly GCA_963556465.1 of Berberis vulgaris. Classification (NCBI taxonomy): domain Eukaryota; kingdom Viridiplantae; phylum Streptophyta; class Magnoliopsida; order Ranunculales; family Berberidaceae; genus Berberis; species Berberis vulgaris. Next base: position 90,145,542 of record OY747126.1, read on the forward strand.
TCTAATATAAGCTATTTTAATTTTATTCAAGTGGTCTTCTTGCAGGGATGACTTATAAAAAAAAAGATTTGAAATTCAAAATTTAAATAAATTATTGAATGTGAAATTAACGGATTTGCAATGTTTTAGCACATTGATTTTCTAATTAACGTCTATACCTATACAATTTTGGAATTCCAATAAAAATTTAAAAAATGACGTTAGTACCCATCAACAGATTAATGTATCATATAAATTTAGTTTCAAAAGTTTTAAATTATTTTTGTTATAAGGGCGTAAAATTGCAAAACCATTTAATATTGGGGTAAAGTGATCAATAATGTTTATGGTGCATAATACATACGTTCGAGAAAGATCAAATTTTAGTAATTAATTAGTAGAATTGATGGTGCATAATGTTCATATATATTTTCTTGGATATTACTTTTGAAATTTCTCTTACTAATTAATACATTTCATTTCTGACAGGGGTCTTAGATATTATGGTGATATGAACCACATGCGGGAGGACGGACCAAAGCAAACACCTTCTCCCGTGCGCAGGTACCCACAAAAACCTGAAAATGATCACAGCTACAGATTGATAGACCTGGATAGAGCTTTGCTAGGGGTCGAGGGAGGGAGCGAGGGATGGTGGTAACCACCCATCTGCCTCGAGATGGGCACATCGGCCTCGAGATGCGCGATGTCGCTCATCTTGAGGCCGATGGGTGGCTTCCACCCATCCCTCGCCCCTTTCCCTCGTTCCCTCTTTCGACCCCTAGAATTTTCGGACCTGGATATTAGTGGGAAAAAAGGAGATATTGACAGATACCATGGGATTTTTTTATTTTGTTCACGCTTATTATGTAAACATACTATTCAAATGTTTGCTCCCGTAGCACTAGAGTTGTATTTTCTAATTACAGTAAGGCACAGTTCACAGCAAATTCGTTGTATTTCCTTACTCACAATTACTCACACGTTAATTTATATTATTGTGCATACCATATAATCTCATTGGAAATGTATCAATTCTTTGAAATTTCTACTTTGCATATAGTAAGTCAGCACTAAACAAGAAAGAAAATGCACAACGTTTTTCATTCACCATTAAGCATATTAAAAATGAACATGAAAATGTATTTGTTTTGAAAAAAACATTTCCAAATTAAATCATTTGCATTTACAGTGAATCAATCTACGGTGAAACATTGCCTATTTTGTATATTGCATGCATTTTGAAAATGTATGTACACTTAATAAAGAGGGTGGTTTCGCGATCTGAAGCGGCAGCAGTGAGGGTGGTTTCGCGACCTGAAGCAGCAGCAGGGGTGGGGTTTCGCGATCTGAAGTAGCAGGGGTTTTCGCGATCTGAAGTAGCAGTGAGGGTGGTTTTTGCAAGGTGGTTTTTTGCACCTTGAGGGTGTTTTTGCACAGGGACGGGGGTTTTGGCACCTTGAGGGTGGGTTTGAACAGTGACGGTGGTTTGTACAGTGGTTTTTGCACAGTGGTTTTGCGCAGTGGTTTTGCGCAGTGGTTTTTGCACAGTGGTTTGCGCAGTGGTTTTGCACTGCGAGGGTGATTTTTTTGCAAGGTGGTTATGAACAGTGAGAATGATTTTTGCGCAGTGATTTTGTGAGGAAGGTTTTTGTGTGCCGTGGATCTCGCAGTAACAGTGGGTTTGTGCAGTGGTTTTTGCGTAGTAGATTTTGAAGCGGTTTGCACAGTGATTTTCTCAGTGGGGGTGGTTTCTGCAGTGGATCTCACAGTTAAAGGTGGTTTTTTTGGCAGTGGAGAATTGGGATCTCACAGTTACCGGTGGTGAGCGCGGGCATGCAACGGTGGTGAGCTCATTTTCAGACTCTGGAACTCTTTCGACATTTTTTCGACAACAAGTAAGAATTTCAGTTATCCTATTCTTCACATTGCTATGATGCTCGTATGCTGGTGAAATTTTGCTAGTTTGTTTTGTAAGTTTATTCTAATTCTGGGGAGACATGGAGTTCATAGAAGGAAACCTTCATTTATTGAAAATTGATGGGAAGGAATTTGGAATTCAAAAGTCAAGAGGGGGTTTGCTGTTACTTGAATCGAGCTCGAGGGTTCGAATCAAAGTGTTCGTCGAATTGCAGATGGGGAAATGGATTCAGCTTCAGCTTCTGAAAGCCGTGGATTCAGGCTCTAAGGCTTTCTCAGCCAATTGGAAAATTAACAGTAGATGGGTTTCGATAGTGAAAGAGGCCAACAAAGGAGGAATCTTCCTTTCTATTTTGGTGGGATGGGGATCAGGGTCTAAAACTATCAGGGTGCCAGCTGGCGTGGAAGGGACAGGCTGGAAACAACTCGCCCTAGCTATAAATGAGATGGTTTCTATTAAGGTGTCTCAGCCTTTTCCTAAGGATAAAGTTAAAAGAGACGCGGTTTCAACTCTGCAAGGTGTTAGTGGTTTCCCACCCTCGCGCAAAAAAACCTTTGTGGAGGTAGTGGCCACTAATCTCTCCAGTGTGAGCCCTACCCCGATTGCCAGTCAGGGTACCATTGCAGCAACTACTATTCATCGGGACACTCCCATCGAGTTCTTGTCCCAAGTATGGGGCAATCATCTTCCTCCTGATCCCGTTGCAAGAAAGAACCTTGCCAGGTCGTTGATAGAGTTGCCTGAGTCAATGATTCAGTGGACACCTGTGGCTCTTCCGTTTGGACACACAGCTTTTATGGTCTTCGCTTCTTTGCCACACGTGTCCCCATGCGCAGCATTGGAACCGCCTCCTAGGTTGTCGACACTGAATGATCTGTCCCCCCACCATTACCCAGTGCTTCCCCATTCCCCGGCTTTTCGCGTCGTTTCAGCGGGTAAGGTTGGAAACTCGCGGTCTGAGCCAGCTTGTCCATCTCAGCAGGATAAAGGAAAAGGTATTGTTGGGCCCTCCCCCAGCAAAGGGCCTAAGTCTTTTTCGGATCACAGCCCGGTCAAGTCTCATGAACAACAGACAGCTGGCAATTATTGGAGGGTGTTAGAAGCGGTGGAAGAAGATGTCTTCAACTTGGACCCCCTTTTGACCAAGATGTCTAGGCATGCCCGTAGGGATCGAAAGCTTGCTAGGAAAGCACAGCGTGACAGAGCCGCTGAATGGGCCAATTTCTCTGTCTTTCCTACCAGATCCAGGTTCATGCTTCAAAAGAGATCCAACAAATCTAATTCAACCAACAAGTCAGGGCATGGTGAATTTAAAGGTTGTAGTGCCCCTGCCGGGCTGACAAGAGGAGAGTCCTCCAACCAAACCCAGGATTGTTCGACATCTTTACCTTACCCACCGGGTTTCGAGCCTCTCGCAGCACATTGTGTTGAAGCCCATGGGTTGTCTACAAATCTAGGTGTGTCTCATGCGGAGAGTTTCTCTTCCACCCAAGACCACGTAGGCGCTCCTCCAGGTTTCGAGATCCCACGCATCGATAATTTTGGGTTTCTACTCACTAGCAATCGGACTTCAGGCAAGTCTCCAATTCTTGTTTCTAGGGTTAATGACAGTGCGGAGCCTGCTGTCTCTGACTGTCATTCGACTCAGGAAGAAGCATCAGACCGTTCGCTTTTCAAAGAAATTGGCTTGACAGTGGGAGTGGACCTCATTCAGGATGAAAACAGGGCTTTAGATATGGTTCAAGCTGCAGCGCAGAGTACAATATCTGCCGCAGCAATGGACAGATGCAACAACCACGGGTTTGAAGGTTTTACATGAACCTCAAAATTCTTTCGTGGAACTGTAGGGGGCTCGGAAATACTGAGCGTCAAAGGGGTTGTCGTAGATTAATTTCAGAAAATCGTCCAGACCTTGTTTTCATTCAGGAAACGAAATTGGAGAGATGCTCTAGAGAATTTATCAGAAAATTGTGGGGTGATAGTTCCTTTGATTGGGCTATGGTGGAATCCACTGGCAGGTCGGGCGGAATTTTAGCTATTTGGGACGCTGATCTTTTGCAGATGAGGGAAGTATTGAAAGGGGTTTTCTCCCTTTCTATTCAATTCCAAATGGTCTCGGATAACTCCATTTGGTCAGGGACTAACATTTATGGCCCATGTGATCCCTCGATTAGAGACCACTTCTGGGAAGAATTATATGACATTGCTGGTTGGGTACAATCGCCATGGGTGTTAGCAGGTGACTTCAATGCTGTCCGTCACATGAAGGAAAAAAAAGGATGCAGGAGGAGGTCCACAAGCATGCAGAAATTCAATCAATTCATTAATGAGGTGGAACTTGCTGATTTTAGTCTAAAAGGGGGAAAATTCACATGGTCAAATCGTAGGGATCTCCCTATCCTTTGTCGACTTGACCGATTTTTAGCCTCGGTGGATTGGATTGACAAATTTGGTGATAAAGTCGAATGGATCAAAGGTACAGCAGGTTCTGACCATCACGCGATCATGCTTGCGAACTCGTCTATTGGTGGTGGTACTCGCCTTTTTTCTTTTGATAATGGTTGGCTTGATCACCCTACTCTGGAAGAGGAGATGAAAGTTTGGTGGAACAACTCAGTAGTCTCTGGCCACCCTGGCTACTGCTTATGGTGGAAGCTTAAGGCTCTCAGATGCAATCTCAGAAGTTGGAGGACTAAAGTTTGGGGTAAGACAAATTTATGTATTCAACATATCTCTGCTTTAATTGCCAGCATTGATGCGGATGAAGAGATTAGAGACTTGACTGTTGAGGAGAGGTCTTGTAGAGTGCAGCTGCAACAAGAATGGGCAACATTAACCAAAAGAGATGACGAGGTTTGGAGAATCAGATCAGGAGTCAACTGGGTTCGTCATATGGATCAGGGGACTAAATTCTTTCATACCTTGGCTAACAGACGTAGACTGTTTAACTCCATTGAAGCTCTTAGCACGGGTCAGGAGTTGGTCGTGGATGAAGTCAGTATTCGAGCTCTATTGATTTCTCACTTCAAGAAGTTGTTCCATGAAAAGGAGGAGTGGCGACCTTTCTTCTCGGGGATTACCTTCAAGTCTATCTCTCAGTCTACGGCTACGGCATTGGTAGATAATTTTTCAGAAATGGAAATTAGAACAGCAATGGAAGATCTAAAATCTGAAGTTTCTCCAGGTCTTGATGGTTTCTCAATGGTGTTCTATTTGAAAATGTGGGAGGTAATCAAAAAAGATTTTCTGAAAGTTGTTGCAGATTTTAACTCGAGAAACTTCCTTGATTGGCGTTTGAACACCACTATCATCTCGCTCATTCCCAAATGTGCGGGAATGCGGACGGTAAATGATTTTAGACCTATCAGTATTTTGAATGGGACCTATAAGATAATCGCCAAGGTGTTAGCTAACAGATTGAAAATAGTTCTTCATTCAGTCATCTCTCCTTTTCAAAGTGCAGCAGTCAGTGGAAGACAAGTGGTGGATAGCCCTTTGATTGCCAATGAAATTATTGATTCTAGAAAAAAACAAGGTGTTCCAGGGCTTGTCATCAAATTAGATTTCTCCAAAGCCTTTGACAATGTTTCTTGGAGATATTTGGATTTGGTAATGACTCGCATGGGGTTTGACTCGAAATGGATTGATTGGCTTCACACTTGCAGATCTACAGCTAATTTTTCTCTGAAAATTAATGGTCAGCTGCACGGGTTTTTCAATAGCTCGAAAGGTCTGCGACAAGGCGATCCCCTGTCTCCTCTTCTTTTTTCTATAGCAGCAGAAGGTTTAACTCAAATGATCCTGAAAGCAGTTGATGCTGGCCTAGTGAGAGGGTTTTCTGTCGCGAAAGGTAGTCCGCCTGTCTCTATTCTCCAGTATGCGGATGATACTATCCTTTTTTGTGATGCTTCCGCTTCTCAGGTTCTTGCTCTTAAAAGAATTATGCTTTGGTTCGAAGTTATTTCAGGGCTGAAAATCAACTTTCACAAATCAAGGGTTTTGCCTATTGGAGATGTCCCTCACCTGCACCAGTTGGCGGATTTATTGGGTTGTTCAGCAGGTCACCTCCCAGTTAAGTACTTGGGCATGCCTTTGGGGGCTAGTTTCAAAAGTAAAGTTGTTTGGGACGAGACGCTCGAAAGGATGGAATCGAAACTAGCGACTTGGAAACGCAAATTTCTATCTAAAGCTGGGAGACTAGCTCTTGTACAATCCACATTAGCTTCTATCCCAGTATTCTTGCTGTCTCTTATCAAGGTTCCCTGTTCAATAGCAGCCAAGATGGAAAGGATCATGCGCGATTTCCTTTGGGGTTCTACTCAAAACTCTAGAAAGATGCATTTAGTGGGCTGGGAGAAAATTTGTTGCCCTAAATCTCGAGGTGGTTTAGGCATTCGACATGTGCTCACTTTCAATACTGCATTACTTTCTAAGTGGCTTTGGCGATTTGCAGAAGAGAATGATAATTTATGGAGATCTCTCATTTTGGACAAATATGGGCGCAATAGATGGGTTTGGGAAAAGAGAACTAAGTACACTTCCTACGGATGCTCTTTGTGGAAATCTATCTCCCGGTGCGCCAGTGGCTTCTACCCACACACCTCTCTCAAATGTGGAAATGGTGATCTCATCTCTTTCTGGCATGATGTCTGGTGTAGCAACCAATCTTTGAAAGATCTTTTTCCAATGTTATTTCTCATTAACAAGGATCAATACGGGAATGTGAGCAGTTTTTGGTCTAGCAGCAACTCTTGGGATCTTTCATTTCGCAGACACCTCAACACTGGGGAACTAGATGAGTTAGCAAATCTTATTCTCCTGTTGGATAGACAAATGCTCTCAGAGGGACCAGATAGTTTGGTGTGGAAGGGTAAAGGTGTAGGCTTCTCGGTGAAAGAATTTTCGGATATGTTGGCTGCATCTCATTATGAGACCTACTCTAACCCATTCATTTCCTCCCACAAAAATCTGGTATGGGTGAAAAACCTTCTTCCTCGGATTAATTTCTTTACTTGGTCAGTTTTGCATGAGAAGATCTTGACTAAGGATAGGTTAAGAAAAATGGGAATCCTCACTGGGAGTCTCTGTGTGCTTTGCAACGAATCTGAAGAGACACTGGACCATTTGATGCTTCATTGCAGTTTCTCCAAATCCATTTGGCGCAATTTCTTGGTGGAATTCGGTTTGAGTTTGATATTTGAAGGTTCCATTCTCAATTGGCTAAGTTGGTGGTCTAAAGCTAATCCTTCCCGTCGGGGGGAATGGTTATGGCGTAGGGTCCCTCACGTTCTCATGTGGTGTGTGTGGAAAGAAAGAAATAAAAGGGTTTTTGAAGGACTAAACAGATCAGAACACTCTATCTTTATCGAGATTAGAGAATTGTTGTGGAAAATGGGTACGGCATGTAATTTATTTACGGTTTTGGGTTTTGACACTTTCATAGTGTCTTGGCATTCCTTGATATAGGAATGTTTCTTGTTGTAACTTGTTTCCCTTTCTTTCATTAATAAAAATCTTCATGTTTGACCGAAAAAAAAAAAAAAAAAAAAAAAACTATATATTTTGTGTCTGCCGTATGTCAAGGACCTCACTAGGCCACTAAGCAAAAATTTTCTTTAATCCGTTGTTTAAGCTTTGTTCGAGCTGAAAATTTGAAAAAAGTTATGTATTAACATTAGAATTAATATGTCAAAATTTCCTCGGCTCATTTCTTGTTTTGACACCATCATAAGTGTTTTCTCACACCATTCTATTCTCTCGCATCACCTACTTTTTTTTCTCACACCACCTATATAAAGAAAAAATTAACATTTTTTCCCTTCCCCATTTAAATCGAAACGCAATTCCCCCCTCTCCCATTCAAATATCTTCCTCTTTCACATTCAAATCTCTTCCCACATTCAAATTTCTTGCAAATCTCTTGACTCTCCCTCAAAATTGAAACCCTTAAAAATCGAACCCTAAAATCACCTCCCCAAAAAATTTCAAAAAAACAAAGTAATCTCATGAAAACTTCAGAAAAAATTTTAGAAATAACAAAAAAACAAAAATATTGTTCACCTGAGACAATGCGAAGTTTTGCAAAACCTCACATTGATCTTGGCGAACAGTAAAAAATTTGCTGAAATTTCTTGTACGCCCATAACAATGCGACAGGCGAGATTTTTAAAAAGTCTTGCCTGCAAAAACTCGCATTGTTCTGGGAGAACAGAAATTTCAACAAATTTTTTCGGACATATTTGTGTGACTTTAGTAAAATGACCATAACTTGATCATATCAAAACATTTTCAAGTGATTCAAGTTGTGTTTATTAGATAATTCAGATTAATACGACTTTTGTGTTTTGATCAACTTGAGAATCGGTCTCGATCGAGCACATAAGTTGGCCGAAATTCAGGGACATTATCCCATTTTCATATTGTGAAACGGATTTGTGCGACTTTAATAAAATGATCATAAGTTGCTCATTTCAAAACATTTTCAAGTGATTCAAGTTGTGTTTATTAGATAACTCAGAATACTACAATTTTTGTGCAATCAACTTGAGAATCGGTATCGATCAAGCACATAAATTGGCCGAAAATCAGGGACAATATCCCGTTTACATTGCGAAGTAGATTTACGCGACTTTAGTAAAATGATCATAACTTGCTCATTTCAAAACATTTTCAAGTGATTCAAGTTGTGTTTATTAGATAACTCAGAATAGTACAATTTTTGTGCAATCAACTTGAGAATCGGTATCGATCAAGCACATAAATTGGCCAAAAATCAGGGACAATATCCCGTTTACATTGCGAAGCAGATTTACGCGACTTTAGTAAAATGATCATAACTTGCTCATTTCAAAACATTTTCAAGTGATTCAAGTTGTGTTTATTAGATAACTTAGAGTACTACAATTTTGGTGTATCAACTTGAGAATCGGTCTCAATTGAGCACATAAGTTGGCCGAAAGTCAAAGACACTATCCCGTTTTCATTGCATTATTTTTTGTTTTGAGTTTGGTTTTCTCTATTAGGTTATGCATATTTATTGGTGGTATGAGTAAGTAAGAAAAAAAAACTCAATAATAGTGTGAAAAAGTGTTTTTAGTGGTATAGAATAGTCGTTGCCTTTCCTAAAACTTCAATCTGGATTGTAGCGGTGAAATGTTAAACATCAAGTGTTACTAGCTGTCACTGAATTGAGCTAGAATTTTCACATTTTCTGGACATTATTGTTCACATTCTCCCAAAACTTTAGCCCACTCAGAGTAGTAGATGGCAAAAAAATTGATTTACATAAGATTAAGCATGTGCATAGAATTTGAATAATGATTTGAATACAGTTTGGCTGTAGGTGATCCGGTTCGGACTCATGTACCACATTTTTTTAAACATACACTTTTACTTATGTCCATGCTTAAAGACAAGTAAATATTGTTCAAATATAGCTAAATTGCTATAGCTGTCTGGAATTCAGACAACTTGAAAAATCAAATCCGTATTGAATAGAGTAATTATGAGGATACAATTTTCTAAGTGATGCCTAGGACAAGTTTTTTTTTTTTTTTTTTGGGAAATTAAGGTGTGTGGGATGAGATTGAGTGTTGATATTGAATCCTCCTTTTCTTGACTCTGCTCAAAATTTTATTTATTTATTTATTTATTGATTAAGCCGCCATCCAAGCACGAATACCTTTGTTTAAAAGAATATTTTTGGTGTAGAAAGTCTCCAATTATGGATCTTTTGCAGCACGAATTTCTTGCAAAACAAAGTCATAAGCATGTAGGTTCAGAGTCAAACTGACTACCCCAAAAGCACTCATCCATCAACCGGTTGCTAGTACAAATAATATAAAGAAATGTAACCAGCGTTTATTGGAAAAAGCAACTTCAAAGATTTGGGAACGAAAGTGATTAGCGGTGACCATTGAATAAGTCTCTTCAACTTTAGTTGGGTTAAAAGCACGGAATGTATTTGCACTGTCACCATCTTCGAATCAAGTTTTTTTTACGGCAGCACCATGAATAACACATAGCAGAGCTGCACCCAATACACCAACAACTCCCATCATATAAAATGGGTTCAACGTCCAATTTTGAAATCCTTGGTAGAAGAGGATGAATCGAAATATAGCTAGTACACCAAAACTAGGTGTAAAGAACCAATCCGATTGGACTAATGGATAAATTAGGAATATATAAACAAAAACAACAATTGGGGCAGAGAATGCAATTGCATTATAAGCTCGCAATTGAACATGTCAAGCAAGTTCAAATTTACGTACATTAAACCTATTAGTTCGAAAGCACCATGGAGAACAACAAAAGTCCACAGACCACTTAATTAACACCAATAAGTCAAATATCCTTGTGATTTAGGACCCCATAATAGTAACAAAGAGTGTGCTAAACTATTAGCAGGAGTAGAAATTGCGGCTGTTAAGAAATTGCAGTCTTCCAAATAGGAGCCAATCTCATGGGTATACCATGAAGTGACAAAGGTTGTGCCTGTTAAACAACCCCTTAAAGTAATATAGACACAAGGAAAGAGCAATAGGCTGGACCAACCTACAAAAATGAAACGGTTAATCATTTTTGTCTTTGGTAAATCTACGAAGGGCTATAGTCATAATGATCGTCTTATTCAGCCATTTCTGAACATCTCACCTCATAGCATTCTCAGAAATGCGAGGATTAAATCATTTATTATGATTCATTGTCCACAGTACCTAAAAATGGGTTTCAAAGAAAAAACCCCCCTACTTTATCTTTCTTTCTACTAGGTTATAAACCATCCTTGGTAAATCCATGAGCTCGATTTGATTATTCCTTCCTATTCTTAATTCTGAATAACCATCTTAATCTTGACTTGTCTCATGACTCAATTTTGAATAACCATCTTAATTCTGACTTGTCTCATGACTCATCAATCAGATAATTTTTTTAAAGAACTTAAAAAATTCACCAAAGGTATCAAAAAGTTGTTCGGGCTAAAAAGAAGGGTAACATTGTATTATATTCCTCACAGAGTTTATGAGATTGTGAGTTAAAACCTAGCAAATTTATGTTGATTCACCTGGGCTTTCACAAAGTTTGTTATAAATTAAATAATTTTTCTTCTATCTTCGCGCTTGCATTCTGCCTTATTTTTTTGCATTTCACTATACTCATCTTCTATCTTTACATGCGCGTCTATCACTTCTTACATTATTACCATATCAAAAAAATTCTCCCAAAAAAAGTAGATTCTTGCAAAGAGGTTTGTCAAATATACCATCATATACGAATCTTGTAGTACTGATTAAACAAAATAATTCTCATATTGGTAGATGTACAAAATCCGTATCTTCTAGCTCATCAAGCCCTTCCAAAATCATATTCGTTTCGTGTATCATAGGATTTACCGACATGTGTTTGTTCAAGTCTATCGTGCCTCCGCTCCCTATTTGTTTCCGAATGCATAATGTTCTCGCTACGTAGTCTTGCAGTTCTTCGCTTTCAAACTTCCATACATTTATAGTTAAGGGCCCATTATACCTCTGATTTTCGAAGATAGGGAAGTCCCATGAATACTTTTCGCTAAATCCCCATTTCAGAGATAGCTCTCCCCTTATAAGAAAACTTTAGAACTTCCACTTCATTCCTTCACTTTATTAGTGGAATGATTGCAAAATCAATCTTGGATATTCCTGTATCTTTTTCTTCATCTTCCATATTCAGCTGGTAGGTTAAGCCATTATTCTCATTATGTAAATGGAGTATAAATGTTGGTTGTGCAGAAATATCATTCACTGCTTCTGTTTCCTTTATTTTGCTATTAGGATGCTCATAGGTAGTCATAGGTTCGAGCACTCCGACTTGTCCTAGCTGTATTAGTATAATTCCCTATGTAATAAGCTTAGGTTCCCCCTCCTCTCCCCCTTGTTCCATCTCATCGTTGTCGTTTTTATTATTCTTCTTCTCAATTTCCTCAGGCAGGGGCGGATCTAGGATTGCAGACAAAGGGGGGCAAACAGTACACAACTATTTTACTATACAATTGTTCAACTAGACAAATATACATGGCATGATTAATTCAACCATAGTTAGCAAATGAAGAGTTCACCTTTTTGAATTGGAGAAAACAAAATTAAGCATGATAATATAATATGAGAGTTGGCGAGAAGTATAACTCTGCTTTCTTTCTAACTTTTTGGCGTTGAGGCAAGCATAACAATACAATCTAAGTCCAAGTAGTAGTAGCAGCAGTAGCCTAAGTAGTGTCTATTCTCTGGACTAGAGTGGATTGAGAACTTTTTCCTTTTGGGCTAGCTCGGACGAAGCAGACAAACAACAACTTTTGAAATCTAAAATTTATAATTATTTAATAAAAAATAAAGAGATTAAATAGATAGAAATTAAAAAAAAAATTCTTGAAATGTATAATTTTCCTTCCTCCGGTCTCCAACTCAATTAATGGTGGGAATTAAAATAGAGAGAGATTAAAAAAAGAAAAAGAGAGAGATGGTGGGTGGATATATGGGAATTAGAAAAAGGAGAGATAGAGATTAAATAAAAGAAAAAGAGATGGAGTGGGATTGGTGAAAGTGGAATTTAAAAAATAGAAAACAAAATTCTTTGTTTTAAAATAACCTGGAGTCAATAGCCAAGATTGTATATAAAGAGGGGCAATCTAAAATTTTAAAGGGGGGCAAGATAAAACATACAATTAACTAAATGAAAATTTTCAAAATTATAAGGGGGGCAATTGACCCCCTTATCCAACACATAGATCCGCCCTGCCCTCAGGCACCTACCAAACCTTATTCATTTATTTATATGCTTTATTGCAATGCGCTTAAAGGTTATATATTCTGGGCTCAAAGTAGTCTTGCTTACATGAGTTTTGCTTATTTAATAATCATCTATGACCGAAAACTTATACTTGTTGTAGTTAATCTTTATGTCTTATCCTCCTTCTTTCTCCCCAGCAAGGTAGCTCCGCCTTATCCTTCTGACCATGCATCCATATAGCGTCGCAATTCTTATTTATTCCCTTAAGTTGACTAAATTGGAAAATAACCTTTGCCTTATTAACCTTTCTCTTAAGGGGCTTGGAAATGTTATGGATTTAGGTAATTTATTCGCAATTAACACGAGGGGTACATTCCTTCTTTTAGTAAAACCCATAGCATACTTTGAGTCTAGCCGACACTCTTTTCCGTCCATGAGTTTTTGCATGCTATTAGCGAGTATCGTTCCCGCTTCCGTGGCTGCATGGTAGGTGCTATACAAGCTTGTTTCTTATAAAGCCTTAGACTCTTCTTCATTGTTGTTGGGGTTGTTCTCATCACTTTTTGGGCTGGTCGACTCTTCTTCATCTGATTCTACAACCAAGGCATCATCATCATTTGGTTCTTCATCCCTCTCATCCAATATGGCAAACTTCTTTTCCAACTCCTTTTTTTTCAAAATGTTTGTTATCAATGGCTCACTAGATTTTTCCCCCTTTTTCTCATTCACCTGCCTCGGCTTCTTCCTGCAAGCTTCCAAAGTGTGCCAAAAAATCAAGCATGAAGAGCAATATTGAAACCCCAGGTACAAATTGGTTGCCAAAAACCCTCGCCTTTTGTGTCATTCAACTCTATCCAAAGCCTATCCGACATCTCTAAAAAGATGTCCATTTCCACACATATACGAGCTGTATCTGGTCTCGTGAGATATCGAGTGCTATCGTCTATACGAAGGAACTTTCCCAATGAATCTCCTATCGCTCTTAAGAACGAAGGATGGAAGTATTCAAGGGGGAAACTCTTCAACTCAACCCAAATAGGATAGGGGTAATCATCAGATCCATGGTGAGGGAAAATCCCGCATACCATCAGAACATCCTGAATCTAACACCTTTGAAGTGGGTTTTATCTTTCGATAATAATTTTCGCACCTCTTCTTCCGAGTCTAATCAAACAGTGACATGCCTTCTATCAAGCAATCCCAATGAAAAATCTCCGAATATACCCTATTCTCTATGCAAGCAATCTTAGATATCCACAAGAGATGGCCTGACTCCGAGAACTTTAAAACAATGATGTGTTCCACCACATAGTCCCTATCCTTTTCACGATTAGAAGACGACCATGAGAGTGTTGGCTTACCATTTTTTTAAGGCTCGAATATCCGGTTTGCGTCAGCTGTTGTTTCAAGCCTCCGATGATCTTCATGAAGGAAAAAATAGGGTGGATACAAGAAAGTCATGGTTTTCTGCTCCATCGAGGCTCCTCGATGGTACAGCCGCCAGGGTTGTCCAACGATCTAGTTCAAACCTAGCAACAAAGGGCCTGGATTAGAGAATCCAATGAATAACACGTGCTTCGAGGCACTTATAATAGTCATCCCCAAATCGCCTAAATCACTTTCTCTCTAAGAGTTTTTTTTCCAACTCTATCTTTCCCTCTCTCTCTAAGTAAATAAAATCACTCCATTGAATCCACTCGACAGAGAAAAAGGTGGTTTGTCAGAACAATCCAGTTTGGGAAGGCTTGAATGAAGCCCCATAAACTTAAAATCCCAGACATGGCATCTACGACCAAAATTGCAATGGATTGAGGGGCGCCGGGTTTTTTCGACTCGTTACACACGGACCACTGGGCTTTGGGCTGAGCGATTTTGTTCCACCTCTCATAGCTCCATTTCCAATCCTAGTAGCTAGCGATGCTCCCGGGCAAGGGAGGCTTGGCTCCTAGCTCCTACGCTGCATCCCAAACTCTACTAAGAGCATCTCTAAGGGATTTTCTAAAATAGCCAAAAAATTATTTTGGGGGTATTGTGAGAAAAACTTGCTTTAAGGGATTCCCTATCCAAACCCTCATTTTAACATTTCATCTCCCTTCCTCCTATATTCGGGGGCATCCATTCCATCCTCCAAATCTTAATAAATATTATTAAAAAAAATCATTTTTCTTCATTCTCTCATTCAATCAAATAAATTTAAATAAAAATTTCAAAAATTAGGGAAAGATATATTTAAAAAATGATGAAAATGTTAAAATGGGAAATGTTATTGGAGTGATGAAAAAATATGGGAACCCCTAAAATTAGCTTTTGGTTAAAATATGAATGGTTTTAGCTTTTACCTTCGGAGATGATCTCAAGTTGATGAGTGAGAAGAGTAAGTCTAAGCAGTCAGGTTTGGCAGACATTTTTTTTTGTCAGGTTTGGGCTTTTATACACTTTTACCCATTTTCTTTAAAACACAATCATAAACATCATCTATAAAAGGGGTAGAAGTGTAAACAACCCCAAACCTGGCCCAAAAGTGGCTACTAGGGTTGAAAATCGAATTGACGGTTCGGTTTTTCACCTAAACCGTGAACCGAACCGACTTAGGTCGGTTTTAAAATTTTCAAACCGAAACCGAACCGATTCTAATTTATACAAACCGTAACCGAACCGACTAAAATCGAAATAAAACCGAACCGACCTACTATTTTAAACCTATTTTATTATTTATATATAAAATATATATTATTTATTATATATATTCGGTCAGTTAAAATCACATAGAAACCAAAAACCGAATCGTCTACTTCGGTTTTGAATTTTTTGAAACCGAAACCGATCCGAACCGAATTTAAACCGAACCGATGATTGGGTCGGTCGATTTAATCGGTTTGATCGGTTTTTTGTTCAGCCCTAGTGGCTACCAACCCTGACTGCCTAAAATTGTTGCAATAATTTTAGGCTACCAGTCATTTTTTTGGCCAGGCCAGGGTTGGGGCTCTTTACATTTTTATCCATTCTATAAATGATATTTATGATTGTGTTTTAAAGATCAGAAATTCTAGAGAGCGAGGGATGAGTGTAACACCCATTTTTCTCAAGATAAGTTAAACTACCTCAAGATACGCGATGTCGCTTATCTCGAAAGCGAGTGACCCTCGCTCCCTAAAAGGGCTCTCTGAAGAGAATAAATAAAAGTGTTCAATAAGCCCATCCCTACCCTAAAAAAAAAAAAAAAAAAAAAAAAAAATGGCTGGTGGAAGTGAGAATACTGAATTCCTGGCCAAAATGCACCCACCTGTCATTCTCCAAACCTCTTATGCCACAGAAGAAGCTTGCCAAATATTTCCATGTCCCTGGCAGGGAAAATTCTAAATGGCGAGGAAACTCAACAGTTAACAGTACAAACCCCAAACACACACACTGAAAAATCTCTTCTCTCTTACTTCCTCTCCCCTGTCTCTGTCTCCCACTCCCTCTCCATTACAGCATTGTCCAATTATGAGCATTTCTAAAAAATGGGTCTTGTGAACCCTCCATCTTCAGAGAGAGAGAGGACTGTCTGTTGCAATGAAAGCAATCAACTTTTCATAGATTTGAGGATTCAAGAGGTATTTAAACCGAAAAAAGATTTTTTTTTAAATGGGTATGCTTTATTTTGATGCAATTTGCTTTCTTGGTGAATTTGGTGGTTGCCCATTTTATTTTCTCTAATAAATTTTACAGTTCAATTGTTGTATCTTGTTGTTGACTACTTATAAAGACGATGTCTTTATTTGCTTCATGGGTTTATTTTTTCTACAGTTTGTTTAGGATGGCTGCTGATTATGTTGTTTAGTTTTTAATCAATCTTCAATTTCAAATTTTAGAAGGCATGTTTAGTTTAGTTGAAATTTCAAATCAATTGTATGTGACTATCCAGTATATAGATCCATTTATATTGTTCATTATTTATTAAGTGTTGTTAGTATGTTGATGAATTATTTGTCTCCACATCAAATGAAACAAGGTAATTAACTTCGAAAATGCTAGCAAATCATGATGAAATTTTCAAAGTGTTTGTGTATCTCGAGATTGTAAAAAAACCTTTTCTGCTTGGTTGCAAAACCTAATTCCCTAACTTTACTCAATTAACGTACATGTTAAGGTAAAGTCTTGTAGCGGTGTTTCTCTCTTGGAGGGAAATTTCATTTGAATCTTCTTATTTTTAATTAATATAATAGTAAAGAGGTTTCTTAAAACCCTTTTTGCTTTCAAAAAAAAAAAAGGTGTTGTTAGTATAGTATGATCATTTTTGGTTCTTGGGTTACTTAATTTTAATTCAAACTGAAAGTATAAAGCATGAATTCTTGCATAGTTTTGCTGCAGATTTGAACTACGTCATTTACTATTACCCGTTTCTCTTTATTTGGATACAAATATCCCCCGTCTAATTGTCGAGGAAAACAGCGAGGGACCCCATCAAGGGAAAGCCGTCTATTTTACTTGGGATGCGTGTTTGACTTTTCAATGCATACATCTCAAATGTTCAAATGCGCATTCCGAGAGGGATAGATGGCTCCCCTCCCCCTGTGGGGTCCCTCGCTGTTTTCCTCGCCATTTCCCTCGATAGTTAGAATTTTTCCTAGACTAAACTTCAGATTTGTACCCTTTTGTTGTCTGTTGCAGTAACATGACTATAATGTGAAATGCGCAATACAAATAACAGATTGTATATTCTACTATGTTATTTGTTCTATTTCTTTTGCTTCATGATCTTCTTTATTGCATGAAAAAATAGCACCCTCAGAGAATGGAAGCCAACTCACTGGACAAAGTCAATGGAGTACCAGCTCGTTGTATGCCGGATGGAATCACAGGTCCAAAATTCAAACATTGCCGGCAGCATTTAAAGTGAGAGGGATTAAGGGATGAAAACACACAAAATAAACCTCACTGGACAAAGCTGGGGCTCCAACTGAACAAATGGGCCTGAGGAAGGATAACATCGAGACCAATGATGGAACACAAATAACAAATGGGCCCGAGGAAGGATAACAAATGGGCCTGAGGAAGAATAACAAATGTTTTCTTTTCTCTTTGGAAGCGTACCCCGTCGTCACTGTAAATCTTGACGTACTCCCAATGTGAAAACACATTTAACAACCCTACCAAAAAATAAAGAATATGACAAATTTTATGTTTGATGTGGTCAAGGTGATCAACATATAGCATTCACACGCATCCAGTCTATATGACCAAAATGCCTGCCCGAGTTTTGGCATCGTCCGTGATTGTGACCAAAATTTATTACGTTACGTTTCCAGAAGCTCCATCCAATTAGGTGAACAATCATTTTATATTAACACTCTATATTAAATCACAATCATTTTATATTAAGTTATTGATTATACATGCATCATATTTTCTTTTGGTGATAATTTAATATGGAGCAAATTTGGATTGAAAGCCCATTTTTGTATTACTTCATTGAATATGAATTGTCCCCAACGTTTAACAAAAAAATAAAATGTTCCCAATGACGTAAAAATATTATCCATTCGGATACCAGTTGTTTTAGGCTCTTGCTAAATAACACCACCAATTTCATTGAAAGACACCATCACCTACCTTTTATTTATTTTTTTGTATTATTTTTCGCTAAAAGAACACTACAACTGTATAAAGTAAAATAAAAATAAAAAAAACCTAGCCCTAATCTTAACCCTAACCTTAATCCTAACCCCTCTTCTTCTCCTCTCTTCTTATTATTCTTCTCCATCAATCAGTACCACCACCGCTTCTCATTATTCCCTCTTCTTATTATTCTTCTCCATCAATCACCACTGTCACCTCTCATTTCACCTCCTCCCATCTTCTTCTTCATATCTTTTTTTTTCCTCCTTGTGGCGTGGAGGATAGGTGGTGGCAGTGGAGTTGATGGAGAAGAGAATGATAGAGGAGAATAGGGATTAGGGTTTTTTTTTTTTTTTTTTTATATATATATATATATTGGTGGTGTCATGTAGTGTTGTTCTTCAGAAACTAGAGAATTGGTGGCATCTTTCAGAAAGTAAGGGGTTAGTAGTATCCTTCGCAGAAATGGTGATGTTCTTTCGCAAGAGCTTTTAATAAATAATGTTCCACAGGCCGAGTTAAAGCTGCTGACTTACAATTAGATGTCTCTAATCGATGTGATATGTCTCGAGACATATCAACGATCGTTGTTCAAACTGTTACAAATGTTAGGTGAGCTTCCACGATGGTCTCCAATTCCACCTAGTGTACTATTATCAGTCATAGTCTTCTTTCTTCAACCTTCAATTATTTAATTTCATGTGGATAAAAAAGGGCTTTGGCTAAGATGACTTTGACATTATCAAATGCCTGCTAATAGAAAAAAATCAACTACACCATATAACTAATAGTATTATATTATCTTAAACACGTTTAACAACCTTAAATATCTCATTTAAGTTAATCTTTACTCGTCAATCGAAGTGATCCTGATCGCTCATCGCAAACAAGTGTCTTTCCCCATAATGAAAAACATATAGAAAAAAGTAGCCTCTTCAGCAAATCAAAATTTTATTATGACTTTTGCTTCATTTGTCTTTCCTCATGTTTCCATTCATAATAGTCTATGAGAAACAAGTCTCAAAAACACCACTAACAAGAAAGGTCACCCATCCTTTATTGACCTTCTTTTATCCTCTTTATTGACCTTTATTGTCATCTTCATCTTCATCTTCTTCTTCTCCTCTTCTTGTTCCTATAAATAAGGATCTTCAACATCAAACTAATTACCACAAATGTTGGTGGCCTTGTCCATTGGATCCATAGGTGTAGCAGCGATGCATTTCCGACGTAGAATTTACTCTGTGGGAGACAAGAAGATCATACCTGAATTACACTTAACAAAGTCTGGTCGTGTCGATAAGCTCGAAAGATTTTCTCACTATGTAGGTATAATCATCATCCTTATCATCATGTTCAATCTCACTATTGTTTTGTTTGATTTTATGTATGAATATTTGGATCCATGAAAACAATAGAGTCTTCTCATCATGTTGAAATATATTTTTCTTCTTGGTTTGGTGTGCAGTTAGACAAATGGGATTTGAAGATATGGAGGATGAATGTGCTCTTATTATTGGAAAGTTAGCTGAAG
Source organism: Berberis vulgaris (assembly GCA_963556465.1). Taxonomy (NCBI): domain Eukaryota; kingdom Viridiplantae; phylum Streptophyta; class Magnoliopsida; order Ranunculales; family Berberidaceae; genus Berberis; species Berberis vulgaris. The sequence continues at coordinate 90,165,338 of OY747126.1, forward strand.
ATTATCTTAGGAAATCAAAGGGGTGTGAAGATAATCTGTTTGAGCTGTTTTCGAAGGATCCAGACGGCGAATCGCTGTACATCAAGCTTATCAATGAGCTTGATAGGTGCATACTTGGTTACTTTGCGTTTCATTGGAACCATGCCACTCTACTCGTCAGTCAGGTAAGGCCTGAAATGTTCATACAGTTTGTAAGACCTGAAATGAAGCATGGTAAATAAATAATTAGAATACAAATATATATATACAAAAATGCATTATCAAAATCTGACTAAAAAGTGGCTATAAAACTTAGCTGCCTTTTTTAAGACGGACATTCTATATAAGATTTTGTTAAGTTAATCAGTTTATAAACTAAACATGAATGTGTATGACAATGATGATAATGATTTTTGTAAATTTTTTTCAGGTTTTGTGTGTTGATACTGAGCCACAAAGGAAGTTGAAAAGCATCGTCTTGGCAGCTACAAGGTGTGATTTGCCTACTTGTATTTTCAACTGGATGCGCACTTTATTTACGCTAGTTTATCATCAGAACTAGTAATTCAATATTCCAGCCATATATACTCAAACACCATGATCAATTTTACTGTAATTTTGAAAACTTACTGAAATAAACTGATCTATGCAAGAATGGTGTTCATCGTCACAAAAATCAGACCTTAATTTATTTTTTCGCAGACTCTACTAACAAAATGTAAGACAGTCAACTTGGTAAAATAAAATTGAGTGTATGAGAGTTTTTTTTTAGATTAAATCTAGAAAAATAAAATAAAAATAAAGCAATTGGGATAATCAAGAATCTCCCTCATATCAAGTTGTTCCTTTTTAACTAAACAATGAAGATATATATAAAGAAACTTGACAGGACCACCTACTACACATCAAATTAAATGTAATGTGCTTATGTGCTGTATGATAGAGCACATTACTTTTTTTTTTTTTTATGATAATATTATTTGAGTTTTATAAATGATGAAATGACTTATGGCTGTGTAAATTACTGAAAATAATTCTTTGTTGTTTCAATTAGGAAGCAGAGATTTGAGAGGATAACAAAGGATTTGAAAGTGGCTAGGGTTTTCTCTACTCTAGTTGAGGAGATGAAAGCCATTGGAATCCCAGCGAATAGCGAATCCCATTGTACCGACGTTATGGTGCCTGCGGCACATAGCAAAAGAAGCCCAGTCCTCCTCCTCATGGGTGGTGGTATGGGTGCCGGAAAAAGCACTGTGCTCAAGGACATACTCAAAGAGTAAGATATTCAAAACTTTAATTTTTCATTAACACTATTTTCCATTAAAATAGAAAATATTAAAAGAAATATTATATTTTACATTCTGATGTGGGGAAGGGGATAAGGCGCATCCAGGCCAGTCTATATCTATTAAGAAAAACATCAAAAATTATAACTACTTGACAATATAATAAACGTAGACTTTTTGTACATTATATTATTGGAATTCTGGAATATGGAAAATGTGGTCACTTTATTTATTGTATGCCTAACTTGACCCAAATACCCACTTGCATCAATAATGAACAATTATTTATCAATAAAATAAAATAAAAAATGATCGACATGTCTCCAATAGCGAGATGGATGGTTTGCACGATCATCTCCTCTTAAACATAAATTATAAAGCATTGTAAAACTTTATAAAAAGAAATGCGTACATTCAAAGTTTTACATGCTCATTTTGTAAACCCCTGAAATCAGGGGCAGTGCTATCATAATTCTTTAGGGTTGAGGAGTTGACAACCTTACATCAAGTTACTACTAGCCTATATTCATGTATCATGTTGTCCTGGTTGCGGACTGTAATACTTCTTTCTCTAATAGCTTAAGCTTTTACAATTAATAACACGTGTATTGAGTGAATGATTGAACTGAACATTGATCAATATATGATGGGTGATGATTCGCATATGCAGATCTTTTTGGGCAGAAGCAGGAAAGAAAGCAGTGATAGTTGAGGCAGATGCATTTAAAGAAACAGATATGATATATAAAGCTCTTAGTTCTAGAGGAAGCCACCATGACATGCTCCAGACTGCCGAGCTGGTCAGTTGCATATTCAACATTTTCCTTTATCAATTTTTTTTTTTTTTTAACTATATATGTTGAATGCAAATAATCCTCGCTGAACATCTAATTCATGCGGTAAATTAAAGAAATTAACCGGAATTTACTTGAACAGGTCCATCAATCGTCTACAGATGCAGCTTCATCCCTTCTGGTGACAGCTCTCAATGATGGCAGAGATGTAATCATGGATGGAACGCTCTCATGGGAGCCATTTGTCATTCAGACAATTGCTATGGCCAGAAATGTTCATCACAATCGATATCGAATGGGAGTTGGATATAAGGTTGAAGACGATGGAACTATAACAGAAAACTATTGGGAACCAGTAGAGGAAGAACGAGGAAACGTTAAGCAAATAAAACCATACAGAATAGAGTTGGTAGGAGTCGTATGTGATGCTTATTTGGCTGTTGTTAGAGGCATGAGGTACAATCAACCTTCTCTTTTTTCCTCCATATTTCGTTATAAGTTGGTTCCTAACATTGTACCGGCTTTGGGATTGGGTTATACTTTTGTCCAACTTAATGATTCAGACGCAATGCTGAATTGGATAACAGTAAGACGCAAACTGAAAGTTGGTAGAAATATTGGGACCTAAAGTATGTTACGCCTTCAAATTTACAAATCAAATGTATGATAATGTACTAAAATGAGTGATGCGGGAATTGACAGGAGAGCTATAATGATGGGAAGAGCAGTGAGAGTGAAGTCACAGCTGACATCTCACAAAAGATTTGCAAATGCATTTCCTACATACTGCCAACTTGTTGATAATGCTAGGTTATATTGCACCAATGCCATAGGAGGTCCTGCTACGGTAAATCCTCTTACATCCATCTTAAGAGCATGTTGTGTTAACATAATCTGAAGTCTTAAGTCTGACAAAATAATGCAATTGGGTGCAGTTGATAGGGTGGAAAGAAGGAGCCAATAACCTTCTGGTTGATCCACAACAAATCGATTGTTTAACGACCGTAAGCAAGCTAAATGAGAAGGCAGATTCCATCTACGAGGTGTACGAACATCAAGATCCTACATGTGCCACCGGCTCAACCTGGAAAGATATTGTGTTGTCACCAGCAAGAGCAAGCCAACAACATGAACTAAAGCTTGCAATAATCAAGAAGGCAGCTGAAACTCCACCTTCAGATGATCTATAACACAATTGGAACCATTGTCAAATATCCATCCATCTAGGCGAAGTTCCACAGCAGCCATTCAGCAATTGTGTATTTTCCTACCTGACTGAACACATTGATAATGAATCATGTTTTGTAACAAAAAGATTTCAGTATTAGCAGCATTTCCATATACAGATTACTAACCAATTTTATAGAAGGCATTGGGTATTCTTTTTCTTCTAAAGATCACTGAAAGAATATGGGTCACAATTCACAAATGACTGAAAGTGAGGTCATGAACTTTCTTAGTCTGTCAAAATTCAAGAGTACCATATCAGTTTTAGGAACAACCGACAAAAGGATAAAAAGCAAAGCGATTTTTGAGCAGACAAACCATCCACAATTGACAAGATCATTTTTCCATTTCACCATAATACACTAACAGTGAAGGAGAACCTTGATATAGAAAGCATCCAATAACATTATAGCATTTCCAGACAAAGGATGGTGAAATGCAAAAGTTTAACTAGATTATTAATTCACCAAATAACATAGAATTGGAGAAAGTGAGTACTTACTCGATAAGCATACCAACTTGCTTTTGTCACTGTAACAAAAATTAGGAAGCATATATCTACATTCCTGATATGGTCCATCTTCCATAAGTAAGTCCGCAATCATAGTTGTGGTCCCTGCATTTGCTGAGAAACCCCTTTCAGCCATTTCTTTGAGAAGTTTCTATGCAATATGAGCATCACTGTTTTGAATAGATCCTTGAACTAGAATATCGAAGATCGAACTGTCTGGAGCTAAACCCTTGATTTCCATTTCCGCAAACAAATCTTGGTCTTCTCTTAGCATCTCCTTCATTCAAAATCCATTCATCATTATGCAACATGTCTGAGTGTTAAGTTACAATTGTTTGGAATCAAAGTTGCAAAAGAGTTCTCTTACCTCATTGATTCTCCCTAGTCTGCAGATGCAACTAATGATTATGCTGTAAGTAACAATATATATATATATTCACTCCATTGCTTTCCAGCACATCGAACAATTTCATCGCATCAACAAAATAGCCATTAGAGCATAATCCATCTAATGGATATCAGACGATACCATAAATTTGAACAAAGACAAAATAGTGGGGTATTGTTTGATCTTGACGAAAGCTCCTAATAGTTGAGTGAAAAGGAAAATGGAGAGTGTGGGTTGCATCTGAACCAAGCTATTGAACAAACCAAATGCTTCTTCAAGGTTTAAAATTTCAGATTTACAATGATCTCCTACAAAGCTATTCAAGGATATTGTTCTACTTGTAGTAGTAAAACAACGGTTTTGTACAAGAGATATTGAGTAGCAGTAGTTCTTGTAGTGGTGTTTGGTGGACTTGTGAGTTCAATTGAATAACCTGAAGAAAATAATGAGAGAATAATAAAGAAAATAATGTACCCATCTGATGATGATGAGCAGCAGCCGTAGAAGCAACTCTGCTACTTATCTTCTTCAACACTATCATTACAGAGACTAAAAAAGAAAAAGCAGAAGCTGATGCATAGCCACACCTCCCAAGCTTTCCTCTCTTATTTTTCTTCCAAATAGACAAACAAAAAGTGTTCCGAATATCCAACGAGGATATTTGAGTTTTGATGCCTAACGTTTACAAAATCTAAGATCTTTAACAATATCTGCATTAGATTTTAGCATAGAATGATGACATGTGGGCGACAATATTGACAACAGTCACCTATGACATTTGAGGCTATATTTTAAATAAAAATATGTTGAATTATGATGTATACAGAAGAACCAGAGGAAGTAGAAAAACCATCAGGATAAGTCTTACAGAAATTTCCAGGTGAAAATGACAAAAATGCAATCTTTTTTTGTCATCGATGATAAACACGTATCTAGGACAACGTCAACAAGTTCCAGCCGTAGTGATACATCTTGGCCTTACGGCAGCTGAGTTGAGAAAGTGCAAGGCATGTTAAAGACCATAAACCATCATGTGCATCTTGAGGCAGATTGCGCTAATGAGTATTGCTACAAGCAGGCATACATCATCTCTTTGTCTACTTTAAAAGTTACTGGCAAGTATACTAGGCTTGACTGCGAGACTTGTACTGCATATTCACACACCTTTGGAAGTTGAAATAGAAAACATAAACTGTACTTGCTCTTGCAAATCTAACCCAATCCACCAAGATAACAAACAGATACACTCGATCTAACAATACTGGCAACATAGTGGGCAAACAACATCCCTCTTTCTTTTCTGATAAATGTAAAACAATAAAACAAGGAAAGTGAAATGGAAATGCAACAAACTCAGATCATACTTATAAAACAGTAAAGTAACCATTCATTTGGGAAGAAGACTAGTTGTCAGCAAATGATGGCAAAACAGTTTCTGAATCAGAAAGATGATTCCAAGACTGGGCAATAGTTAGAAAATCTCAAAGCTATTTTTTTTAGATTCAGAAGTACATATAAATTGAATTGAAATCAAATTTGTATGAAGTGAGCGTCAAACATAACAGAGATATAATTCTCCTCTATGTACATTATTCTTAACCAAGATCATTATCGTTGCATAGATTTCTTATCATCTTTTAAATAACTCATGTAGTAGTAGTAACAAAATTTTACCAGATAACATTATAATTGGAGACAGTACTTCATCTACAATGTATACGAACATCATCAAGACCTACGTGCCATCCGCTCAACCTGGAAAGACATTGTTAATTTTGTCACCAACAAGAGCACGCCAACAACATGTTCTAAAGCTTGCAATCAACAATAAGACAGCCGAAACTCCAACTTCCCTAACAGATCTACAGCACAACTGGAAACATCGGAACTTTCAAATATACATCCTTCTTGCCAGAGTTGTGCAGCAGTCTTTTGTCAATTGTGTATTTTCCCACCTGAATGAAGAACACATTGATAATGAATCATGTTTTGCAACAAAAAGATTTCAGAATTAGCAGCATTTGCATATCTAGATTATTAACCAAATTTTTAGAAGGCATTGGGTGTTCTTTTAAATATCACTGACAGAATGCATATGGGTCAAAAGTGCCTGAAAGTTTGGGGTCATTAATTTTTAGCCTGTCAAAATTCACCATTATAGTAGCAGAGGATCCCTAACAAAATTAACAATTTGTATCAGCTTTAGGTAGAACACACAAAAGGATATGAAGCAAAGTGACCTGAGCAAATAAACCATCAACAATTTGCAAACTATTTTTCCAGTTTACTGTAACCTTCAAAATGCTTCCCTAGATCCCAATAAACCTCTGAAAGACCCAACACTAACAATAAAGGAGAATCTTGATATATAAAGTCCTTGCATATAGATAATATTATCACTTTGTTTTTTTGATAAAAATCCTTGCATTTAGATACAATAATCTATTTTATCACTTAAATAACTAGTATGGAGAAATGACATTGGGATTGACACAAATAGAAGGTTATTTAGATGTAAATTAAGCCAATGTCATGGTATAAAAGAGTACTTCAGATATTGAAATGATCAGAATGCCATCATGTGCAAGGCCTGTGAGATATTCTAAAAACAATATATCAAATGGCATCCCGAGGCAGACAATACTTTGACCCTAGGAGGCTTTTTAGCAGGCATATCATCTCTTTGCCTACTTCAAAAGTTACTGGCAAGCTGATACTAGACCTGACAACGAGTCCTGTCAGGTTGGTGGGTCACGTATATAGGATACGAACATGCCTGTTTGATCGGGTCAGAAAAATAAAACACGAAACCGACCTGCCAAGAACGGGTTGACACGACCCGATCCATTTGACACGCTTCAGTACAAAACAGAATTCGACCCGAAACAAAAATCACCTTTTAAACCCGACACAAACTGACATGAAACGACTTGTTTGACACGATATACGTGTTTGACTCTAAGTTAACAGGTCAAGGTGTCAAACTCCAACATGACCCAACCCGTGTAATGGGTCAGGCAGGTCAATCTGAAATGAGACGAACATAAAAACCATATACCTGAACCCATTTACATCGGGTGGTTTCGCGCCGTATTATGTGTTCCAGCCAATTTGCCAGATCTAGCTGATTCACTCAATCTAACAATCTGAGTGCTAACCTTACTGGTAACATAGTGGCATACAATATCCCTCATTCTCAAAAGTGCAAAAACTAACAACATCAGATCATATACTTACTTTAATTGCAAACATGTTTAGTGGAACTATTCATTTGGTAAGAAGACTAGTTGTTTACGAATGATTGAAAAACTTGGCCTAGTCATAAAATCTTAAAGCTATTATCTACTTCATAGTCATAAGTACATATAAATTGAACTGAAATCAAATTTTCACTAAACAAGCACAAACTTAAAAAAGATATTATATAATAACAAATTTTCTCTAAGTGTATTTTTCTTAACCTAGATCATTGCCATTGCAAAGATTTCCTAGAGGAATCAGGACGAGGACAGAGAATAAATTTCCATAAAATAAACTATCATCTTACAAATAACTCATGTAGTAGTAACAAAAATTTACCAGATAACATTAAAATTGGAGAAAAGTCAGTACTTAATAGACACTAGGCCATACCAACTTGCTTTCTCGCAATAGATATTCACGAAGCATGGAGAAAAGTGAGTACTTAATAGATAGTAGGCCATACCAACTTGCTTTCTTACAACAAATATTCACGAAGCATGTCTCTACATTCCTGATGTGATCCATCTTCCTTGAGCAAGTCCACTATCATAGCCGTGTTCTTTGCATTTGCTGAGAAGCCCCTTTTAGTCATCTCCTTGAGAAGTTTGATTGCATTGTGAGCATCACTATTTTGAAGAAATCCTTGAACCAGAATATTAAATGTAAAATCGTTTGGAGCTAAACCCTTCTTTTCCATTTCCACAAACAAATCCTGGGCTTCTTTTAGCATCCCCTTCTTACAATATCCACTAAACATTATGTTATATGTCCAAGTTTCAAGCTGCAACTCTTTGGCATCAAGGCTTCGAAAGAGTTCTCTCGCCTCGTTGATTCTTCCTTCTTTGCACATGCCATCAATAATAATGCTATAAGTAACATTATTAGCATTCATTCCCTTGTTTTCCATGAGGTCAAACATTTTCATCGCATCAACAAAATAACCATTAGAGCATAATCCATCCAATAATGTGTTGTATGTGATAAGATTTGGACTTTGACCTTGAACTTGCATATCTCGGAAAAGATCTTGAGCACCCAGAACCCTCCCAACTTTGCAATGCCCATCTATAAGGGTGTTGTAGGTAACAACATTAGGTGTCAATCCTTTGTGACACATTTCTTTAAACAAGTGCATGGCCTTATCTAGCAGCCTCGCCTTGCAATAGCCATTTATCAAAACAGTATAGCTTATGACATTAGGCTCATGACCATTAAGAACCATAGAATCAAAAAATTTCATTGCATCTTCCATTTTTCCTTGTAAACAGTACCCATCCATCATTGTATTGTATATGTATGTGTCAATCTTTTCTCCTCTTTGAACCATGAGATCAAATAATTGATTTGCTTCTTCGATCATGCCTTCTTTGCACATAGCATCTAACAAAATATTGTAAGTTTGCTCATTTGGTGTGATTCCACGATCCACCATTTCACTGAACAATGTTAGTGCTTTTTTCCCATGACCTAAAACACAAAGACCATGAATCAAACAGTTGTATGTAATTACGTTGGGTTTAACACCTCTTTGAGACATTACTTCAAATACTCTAAGTGCTTCTTCAATTTTCCTATGTTTGCAAAGAGCATCAATCATACAGCTAAACGTCACAACATTTGGTGCGATCCCATGATTCAGCATGTCGTCAAAAAGGCTGGCAGCTTGTTTCCACAGACCTAAGTTACACAATCCATGAAGTAAAGAGCTGTAAGTGACGACATTTGGTCGAACACCCTTACAAATCATTTCTTGAAAGACATATGCAGCCTCATTCACCCGATTGTTTTTGCAAAGGTTGTCAATGATTATACTGTAAGTTAATTCATTGGAGGGATATCCATAATCTACAATTTTGTTAAAAAAAATGATGACTTGGTCTAATTTATCATTCATACAAAGGCCCTTGAGCAGAGTGCCTAATGTAACATGACTTGGCTGAAACCCATGTTTGAAAATGTCTCCCAAAACAGCAAAACCAAAATCAACTCTCCCCAATCGACAATAACAATTGATGAGTGTGTTTAGGGTGACAATATCGGGTTGGATACCTGAGGAACACATTGACCTAAACAAAGATAATACCGTGGGGTATTGCTTAATCTTGAACAGGGCTCCTAACAGCTGATTGAAATGGTGAATGGAGGGGATGGGTCGGATCTCAAGCAAGCCATCAAACAAACCCAATGCTTCACCAAGACTCAGTGTTCCATATTTACAGCGATCTTGTACAAAGCTGTCGAGAGGGTGCCTAGAAGAAGTAGTATTAGTAGAAATACAACGAATTGAATCGAGAGAAAAGAATGTACCGATTTGATAACTAGCTGTTGCAATAACAGCAGCAGCAGCTCCACTGCTTCTCTTGCTAAACAGCATCATCAGCGGCGAAGCAAGGAAGTGGAAGTTACTGTCTGTCTACACATATTATCTTAGAAGAGGAGGAAGGAATTGCACATGTAGCATATTCATTTGGGACTAAGTCTAGCCAGTTATGTTTGTTACTAGCGAATTACCCGTGCCTACGGCACTCCTATTATTTTTTTCTTATATGACTATTTATGTCTGCAAATTACTCTATCAATTTTATCTAAATCAATTAAATTAGATCTCCAAAATATTTGGTTGTTCGAGCTCTTGATTTTTCAAAAGATTTGAAATTTCTTCCCCATTCCCTCAAATATTCACTAAATATATTTAACTCATTATCAAAGGCTCCAACTTTCATCAAGTCAGAGGTGCAAGAAGAAACAATTAATGAGATCTCAATTGAAAAAACAAAAATGTCTTAAACCCAACATGATGAATGAATAGTTACAACTCAAACTCCAGAACAATCTCAAAATCAATGTAAATAAGCAAATCCAACAAACCCCATAACTTAAAAAAACTCAAATAAAAGCAAAGCATAAAGAAGAGATACCTGAACATGGCGATTGGATTGAAGGATGAGAGAAGTGGTTCCCGCTAAAATACGTTGGGGTGTGGATTGCGCTCTCCAGCATTATCACCATTTTCCATCAAGAGAAAGCCTTCAAGAAAAATTCAACAGGCTTGACATTTAGTTCAGAACCATGTGAAGGAAACAAAAATATGCAGCCAGTTTTACACAATCATTAGAATCATCTTATACCTCATTAGAAGCAAACTTAATAGATTCAATATTTTCCCTGTTGTGGACACGGTTATAACTCAATTTACATTCAGGAACACAACTCGATCCTCTCAAAAACCACTTCTCTTGTAACAGCAAACTTTCTCTAAGAATACACAATATGCACAAAGGACCTACTCTTGATTTCCTAAGGATCAAACATTCCAGACCCCATTGATCCCATTAGGCTTTAACCAGGTTGAGATACAATGTTCCTGATCTTGCACAACACAATATAGGTAAGGCTCTCAACATAATTGGGTCTTTATGAAATCTCTTATTTTGGAATAAATAGGGGTTCCTTTCAATCTTTTTATTGGGGATCTAGTGGAAGGAACATGGACCACCAGGGCATGCCCTTAAGACGATTCTCTCATTTTGCACACTGTTGCTTCCAGTAGATCATTCACAAATGCATAAATCATAACCGAAGCCTAATTTTTCAAAAATGCATAAATCATCACCGAATCGAAGAATGAAATCAACAAAAAATAAAAAAAAATAAAGAGATCAACAAAAAAAATAAAAATAAACTGTTTTGCTTCACCGAATCGAAGAATGAAAGAAGAGATCAACAAAAAAAGAAACAAAATAATCTGTTTTGCTTTGACGAAAGAAGAGATCTGAAGAAGAAGAAGATGAGATCTAAAGAAGAAGAAGAATCTTACCTAGAAGGAGATCTCAACCAATTTTCTGTCCACTTCTTCAGTAAGGTATCTTCTCAAACTTCTTCTTCTTCTTTCGTCCTCTCCTTCTTTCATCCTCTCAACCGAGTTTGAGCTTCTTCATTTCCTGAAAAAAAAAAAAAACAAAAAAAAAAAACTTCAGATCTTAAGAACGAAGAGAAGAGGAGATGTAGAGGAAGAATCAAACTTCAGATCTGAAGAAGAAGAAGAAGAAGAAGAAGAAGAAGAGGAGATGTAGAGGAAGAGGAGATCTTACCTTCTCGATCTTCTTCTTCTCTGCTTGGTGGGAGGGATTTGGGCAGAGGAAGAGAGGGGAAAGGAGAGAGTGAGAATCGGGTTTTATGAGTTTTTTGAGTTTCTTGAGTTTGCTGATTCGTGGTTTAAGTTGTTAGCCATAAACACAAAGGTTGCCACGTAGGACAAAGAGACTCATTTCACTGTTCATGAACAGTGAAAAAACCAATGTGAAATGTTAGATAGATAGATAGATTACTCGTATTTTCTGTGTTTTTATATTTTTTTATTTATTTTCTGTGTTATTATTCGTATTTTTATATTTTTTATTTATTTTTTTAAAAATACGATCACAAACATTATCTATAAAATGGCTAAAAATATTAAAAAAAAAAACTCAAAAAAATTAAAAATATTATCAAACATGACTGGCTAGACCTGTTGTTCGTTTGGAGAGGCAGGGGACTTGATGCATCTGCTTCTTAGGTTGCATTGTACTTGGAAAATTGTGCTTGAGAAGAACGTTTTATTAACACACTTTGATTTGTGTTAATATGGAGAAAGGATATATTTAACGAGTTGGTGAGTCGGGAAGTTTAATCTCCTCCGTTGATTTTGAAAAGAAATCAACTTTTTAGAGGGTGTGCAATTTAAGTACAGAAATTCTAAATGGCGAGGAAAGGGGGTAGGAAATCAAGGAGGGGGAGGGTGTGACCGCTCATCCCCCTCGAGATGTATGCATGCACCCTCGAGATGCGTAACAGTACGAATCTCGAATGAAATGAGTGGTGACACCCTCCCCCTCGCTGGTTTCCTCGCCCCTTTCCTCGACAGTTAGAAAGGTTCATTTAAGTAAGTAAGAGTTGTGGTAACAGGATGTGTTGTGACTTTTACAATTTTGATCTGAACCATATCAACAAATCAGATTAAATAAGAACAGGGGTAGCAGCGCAGTACATATATTCAGTATTTTATTTTATTTATAAAAAAACAGTAAATACAAGTTAAAATTTTAAAAAATAATTTAATCTAATAAAAGTTGAAATTTCAAGTAAAGGTAAGACATTTTAGAACAAAACATAAATAAGGAGGGTAAATTCTGCATTGAGCCTTTTACTATATTTTTTAGCCGAACCACATTCAAGCCCATTGCGGATTGGGTCTTTTACTTATTTTGAAAAAACCATTAAATCTTTTGCGACTTTCTAACCACACTTTATTTTTGTTTGTAAAAAGTTTAAAATTGAATGGGCAAAATGAGAATAAAAAATCAGAACCAATACATTGTGTTACCATTCAGTTTGGGGAAGATTCATTATAGTAGTAGAGATGAAACGTTAATTTTAAGTTACACTCTTTTACGGTGAACTCCTGTTCTCAGTTTCTTAATCAAGCTTTTCCTTTTATACTATATAGATTATTGACCGTATAAAGCTTTTTTTTTTTAGTTGCCCTTGTGTCTTAAGGAAAAAAATGAAAGGATATTTAGACACAAATCTTGGACAACGTCATTCTATGTGAAATTTTAATGGAATCACAACCAAGTCTTACGGACACATTGGCCATCACTAATGGAATCACAACCAAGTCTTACGGACGTGTGCTTGAAATTTTAAAAGTACCACTGGTCAAATAATCGTGCTCAACAAGACTTATCGATTTTTCACAACCAAATCTTACCACCTGCTTCGGGTCACCGGGTGAGATTCAAAAACCCACGCAGGGTAAGTTGAGATTAGGCAAACCCACGCTATTTAATTAGTAGTGTATCTCAAATAGACGGATTAGATAAAGGTTTAGCTTAGATCTTTCACTTCTTTATAGAGTAGAAGTGAGATTCACCCTTACAAGTATAAATGTTAGGGTGACAAAAAAGATTTTCTCTCTAAGGCCTTTAAATCTGAAACAAAGTAAAAATGTAGTGGTAAATCTAAAGTATCAAATGTGCCCTAAGATATGATGCGTAAGACTAAAGGAGGTGAATAGTCTCTTTTTGAAATTATTTGTTTTTTAAAACTTTTGCGAAAGCCATGGACCTTGACGAGTGAGTGGCACCATTACCAGGACGCCCACGCTTGACTGGTTTGTAGGGGATGGAAAACTCAGTAAGATAATGCCCAATCATTTCAGGTTTGATTTTAACCTGGTTGAAGGTGCCATTTTACACTCCAATAATGCTACCAATCATGGAACTATCATCATGTTTCTGAGGTGGATCCTAACTGGTTCTGGCTTCTCACCAGGTGGAGCCTCCTGCTTCTGTTTCAGGACATAAGAACAAACTATAAGAAAATACTGAAGCATGTTTATTCCATCTATTTACTAATAATGAATGACTTCCACAATACAATGCAGATTTAAAATGCGAGTGTGGGAAGAGGGGAGAGGGAAAAAAACCCCCAAAGAAGTGAAGATTACTAAAAGCGACAATAAGTAATTTCACAACCAATTTACATTTAGTGAAGATTGGTACACAGTTTCCACATATGGCAAGACAGGAACATATTAGAGATGATTTTCTAACAGGGATCAATCCATGTGACACGTACAATTTTCTGTTCACCTCATTTAAATTTTTTACAAGGATTCAAGAAGAATCCAAGGTGTTTTAACATGAAATTAGAATTGGAGAATAGGGATTGCCAAAGCAATTTTCTGTTGCGTTAATCATCTCATCCAACAGTTCAACTGGAACTCCATGGTTGACCATCTGAAAAAAATCCCTATGATTCACATGCTTTCCGAATGTCCTCTACAATAACTTCCCTTCTACCTCCATCAACACCTTTGAAATCTATAGCTGGGAACTTGAAGCCAGAACCGTTACCATCTGACCCCTTTGACAGATTCTTTGGAAAATAAATGAAGAACCTGGTATCTTAGTAGTTCCCAGCAAGGATTGTGATTTCGTGCTGAATTTTTCGTTTTTTTAAATTACGAAAAGAAAAAGGGCGAAAGAAAAAATTACATTTTTCGAGGGGGTTTTCGAAAAATTTCAAGGTTTTTTTGTAAAAAATAATAAAAATAAAAAAATCAGCTAATAAATTTTTTTCGAAACATTTCGGGATTTTTCGAAAATTTCGAGTTTTTCTAATTATCATTTATTCTAATTATTTATTGATTTTTGAAACCACCCCCTAATTTCTTAATTATCACTTCTTCTACTTATATATTGATTTTTTAAACTACCCCTTGATTTTCTAATTATAGGTATTTTGGTTTCATTTAATGTGTTTAATACATTTTTTTTACTTGCACATTATTTTTTCACATATTTGATATACCCTCGAAATTCATTATATATTTCATTTATCCTTTAAATTTTTACGTTTTTTCTTTACACTAATTATTTCTCGAAATATTTCTTAAAATCAGGAAACCGAAATTAACTCGAAAAACGAAATCGCAATCCTTGGGTCCTAGATCAACTAGTCCTTTGACTCCATCCTTTGTTTCACAAACTCCTTAACATCTTTTACTCTATCACAATAATAATCTGAAGAAATATCGCCGATGGGGGCTTTTCTGGATTCCTTAATTACAACTTCCATCTTGGTTAGGCCTTCTGAGAGGGACTAAGACTTCTGAATGCAATACTCAAGTGTCAAACCACTTGTAGCATAGGGAATTTTTTCAAATTAAAACTCTCTAAAACCAACAACTCTAATTTTTAGACTAGCAACCTAGTTTTTCAGTTAACAACCTCAACCTAATTGACTCTACACTCCCACCAAATGGTGCTTTAAAAGTAGCACAACCTGCATGAGTCAATGGAATTCTAAATAACATAATGGAAGATTTTGTACCTAAACAGTTGCAGGGCCTTAATCTAAGTCTAACTTTCCAATAGCAATGCAATTTGGTGAGATTCCACACTGCAAAATTGCACTATCCATGAATTAAAGAAGTAATAACATCTGATACAAGGCCCTTACCAATTATTTATCAAAAAAGATTAACAACCTCATTCATGCGACTGTCCTTGCAAAGCTTGTTAATGAGTACATTGTAAGTGATTTCATTCTACCAATACCCGTAACAAGTTCATGGCTTTGTCTAATTTATCATTCACACAAATACCAGCACAGTGCTTAGTGTAACATCACTTTGTTTAACTATTCAAAAAAACTAAAAACAAAAAATATATCACTTGGTTTTAACCCACATTTGAAAATGTCCCTAAGCAGAAAACCCAAAATTCACAATACCTAAATGGAAGTAATAGTGCGTTAAGGGGTAACAATGTAGGATTGGATCCCAGCAGATTCCATCAATTTGAACAGAGGAACACTCTTGGGTAGTGTTTGAACTTTGAAATCGATGATTTCTCAATGAAAAGAAAAAAAGAGGGCACGGGTCACATCTGAACCAAGCAAACCAACCATTTACAAAGTAGTGCCTTAGTCATCACTTCGAGCAGCCGAATACCCAAGCTGCCAACCTCCTCTGACATACAAACCAAGTCTCAGTATAAGTTTAAGGCGAAAACTTTTATCATCCTTGACCCCACAGTACAAAAGATTTTCTAATCATCGTCTCAGTCTTGTTAGTTATTGAGGCCAGCATATGACAGTGCGACATAAATAAATCGGCATATTCACCAAAACACTCCTAATAAGCACCAATCTACTGCTCTTTGACAAAAGCTTTGCCTTCCGGATGGCAGGTCTCTTCTTTCTTACTCTTATTTTTAGCACTCAAAGATAGGACCAGGTAAACAGTTGGTGCCCGCTCGGTATCCAAACACCCCTGGTCCCATACAAGAATTTGTAGGTGAGAGATGTGTATGCCTAGCTATAAATTTTTCTGAGTCGATTGTACAGTTGTGAGATATCCCAGGGAGATGTGCTAGGAACAAAAAAGTCAGGATTTCCACCAGTAACTACAATGTTGTTGTTGTTGTTGTTTTGGGGGGTGGGGGGGACACATTTTGTCGCATAATCTTGTGATAGAAACTTCCATCGGCGACTGCAAGGACTATCACCTCTGATTGAGTACACTGAAGAACTCTTCTTCTAGTGCAACTGGTTGCATCTTAATCAGTCTGAAAAGCATAAGGCGGGTACAGGTAGATTCAGGCTGACCTCGCCTACAATGAGCTTCCCACAATGGCAGATGACACTAATCATATTCAACAGTCCAAGAAATTGCAACCCCTACACAGCACACTTTAGGCCATTTATCTGTTGCTGCTCACGTCGCTGTTTCAACCACCAAAGCCAGATGTATTCTCCATAGCCTCCAAATATTTTGTTAGTGTCAAACCAGGTTACCAGTGATTAATTGAAAGGAACTCTCCTTGTTGATGGAGAGACTCCTATCAATTATGTGACACTAGCTGAGCATATTGCATTAAAGAAGCCATCAACTTCACTGTTAGCTGAGCTTGGTGTGATGGGTCTCTAAGCAAGAGAATGAGCTTCTTCTAAGTGAGGGAGTATGGCGTGGGCACATAACATGGAGGTGGATATAGTTTTGTTTTTATTTATTTTTATTTTTTTGATCATAGGGTTTAGTTATTATTAGGGTGTGTTATTAGCATTATGGAGAGTTGGGGTTTAGTTTTACTGGTTGTTCATTATGGAGAATTGTAGAGCACTTGCTCAAGCATTTATCTAGAAATCAGGGTATTTACTTATTTCTGATTTATCAATCACGTACTGCTTTCGCTTCCAATCTACACCATATAGGTAGGTAGATTTTCAAAATCTCGCATTCTTTCCTGTTAAATGCATTCTTCCATTGTTTACTGTGAAGATCCATAAGATATTTTGCGCCGCAATGGCAACACTTCTGCATTTTGGGAACAAAAGTTGGAATGAAGAGACAATGGAAAAGGTTCGGTTATTGGGAATTTGTAGATGGGAAAGAGGATGTCCTCTTTTGAAAGAGAAAAGGAGGGCTTTCTTCGGAAGAGGGAATTAGTGGAGGAAAAATGTCATTCACAACTGTCGTAGATGGTAAAGGAGGATGAGAAATGTGGTTCATGATCATTTTTTTTTTTTGGCCTTCAGAGTCCTAGAAAATGGGGTCTCAGTTTAATTTTTGTTCAGAATTTTGACAGTCAATACTTTCAGGAAACTAAAACAGGATATGCTTGAAAAAGGATCTACAATCACATCAGTAAAGCAAAGTATACACTATACACAAGAAAAATAGTACAAGTATGCGCACCAAAGAATTTGAAGCATCGTATCTCTGTGGCTTCCCTGTATTCCCATGAAGTATGACACCAGCTTACAAATCTGTTAAGATCAACACATTATTATGTCAAGTAGAACTTGAGGTTTTTTTAACATGAAATTAGAATTGGAAAATAGTAATTACCAAAGCAATTGAGTGTTGAGTATATTACCTTCTTTATCTTGTTCCATAAACATTTACGAAGCATTTCTACAAATTCTTGATGTGTTCCTCTGACCTCCAGCAAATCCAACAAATTCAAAATCTTAGATGCATTTTCTACAGTGGATAAGAATCCTCTTTCAACCATGAGCTTTAAATATTCAATTGCACTTCTAGTATCATTATGTTGAAGACATCCTTGAACCAAGTTATCGTATGTGATCTCATCTGGAGCACAACCCATTTTCTCCATTTCCACGAACAAATCTTTTGCTTCTTTCAACATTCCTTCTTTACAAAATCAGTTAATCATTGTAGTGTATATCTTAGTGTTGAGTTGCAACCCTTTCCAAGTAAGAGTAGAAAAAAGTTCTCTTGCATCAAAACAACCATGGATGCTTAATCCATCCATCAATGCATTATATGTGAAGACATTTGGACTCTGCTCTTGAGCTTGCATATGTTTGAAAATATCGTGAGCATTCGAAACCCCCTAGCTTTGCAGTGCCCATCTATAAGGGTGGTGTAGATAATAACTTAGGTGTCAATCCTTTGTGAAACACTAAATAATTCCATTGCCTTATCTAGTAGCCTAGCCTTGCAAAAGCCATTTATCAAGACAGTATAGTTTATGACTCTATGCATCCATTAAACAATACCCATCCATCAATGCATTGTATGTTTTTGATTCTATGGGTCGTGATGGTCATGTCATAAGTTATAGTGTCTTGATAAATGGCTATTGCAGGGCTAGGCTACTAGATATCGAGTTGAATACCTGAAGAAGAAGAAGAAGAAACCATTAATCTGAACATAGACAAGACTGTGGGGTATCGTTTCATCTTGACGAGGGTTCCTTGATTAAAAGGGTAAATAGAAGGTGTGGGTCGGATCTGAATCAACTGATTGAACAAACACAGTGCCTCATCAAGGTTAAGCGTTCCAGATTTACAGCGTGGACTCACGAACTGGATTAGATTGGCTGAAGAAGAAGATGGATGAGTAAGAGTTGTGCTTCAATGAAAGAAAGACAAAGGAGATAGTGAACCAGTAGTAGCAATGAGCTTAGGAGGACATTGAACAAGACCAAACGCAATTGCAGTTATTGTTCTTCTTGATATCCCCATTGGAAACTCAGTGCAGAGACGAAACACATCCGGCTACAGCTCCTCTACACTTTAGGTTTGTTATTGGAAGGCAACGATTACCTCGCGTCACCATATCTTCTTACTCACACCACTATTGATTTTTTTTTTTTTACTTTCTCACACCACTTATATAAAACAAAAACCATCTATTTTTTCCCCTCATTATTCAAATCGACAATGGTTTGTCACTCCCTCATTCGAAATCTTTTCTTCCAAATCTCTTCAAAATATCTCCCCAAACTCAAATCTCTTGCAAATCTCCCCTCTCTCCCTCGAAAACTCTCAAAATCCCTTCAAAGTCGAAACCCTTAAACTCAAACTCAATAAATATGCATAATTTAATATAATAGAGAAATCCAAACTCAAAATGAAAAAAATGCAAAACAGGGTAACTTTTGACTAATTTAAACTTTCAATTGAGATCGATTCTTAAGCTCATCAAAACATGAAAATTGTAATACTATGAGTTATCTAATAAACAAAACTTAAATCACTTGAAAATGTTTTGAAATGAGCAATATATGTTCATTTTACTAAAGTCGCGCAAATCTGTCCGAAAAATGAAAACGGGATAGTGTTCATGACTTTCGACCAACTTATGTGGCTCGATCGAGACATTTTCCTGTTCGCAGTGCACTCTGTGAACATAAATTTTTTTTTTCCTATTCTGCGCAACTTTAGTAAAATGATCATAAATTGCTTATTTCAAAACATTTTCAAGTGATTCAAGTTGTGCTTATTAGATAAGTGGGAGTACTACAACTTTTGTGTTTTGATCAACTTGAGAATCGGTCTCGATCGAGTACATAAATTGGCCGAAAGTCAGAAATACTATCCCGTTTTCATTTTTCGGATAGATTTGCGCGACTTTAGTAAAATGATCATAACTTGCTCATTTCAAAATATTTTCAAGTGATTCAAGTTGTGTTTATTAGATAACCCAAATTACTACAACATTGATGTTTTGATGAGCTTGAGAAACAATTTCAATTGAGGGTTTAAATTAGTTCAAAAATGACCCTATTTTTTATTTTTTTCGTTTTGAGTTTAGGTTTGTCTGTTATGTTAAGTTATGCATATTTATTGAGTTTGGGTTTAAGAGTTTCAATTTTAAGGGAATTTTGAGAGTTTTTTAGGGAGAGGGAAGAGATTTGCAAGAGATTTCGAATGAGAAAGGGAGGAACCATTGTCGATTTGAATGGTGAGAAGGAAAAAATGAATGACTTTTGTTTATATATGTGATGTGAGAAAGTATGGTGGTGTGAGAAATAAAGTAGGTTGTGTGGGATAGTAGAATGGTGTGAAAGAGAGGAAATGGTGGTGTGAGGTAGTCGTTGCCTTACTGGAATGGAGGCTGAGACGTTTAGGTTTTCAGCAAGATATTTTTGAAGAGCCTGTCTAACTGTCGAGGAAACCAACGAGGAAAACAGCGAGGGAGGGGGTGTGACCACTCATCTCCCTCGAGATTCGCGCTTCTGCGCATCTTGAGGATGCAATCGAGCATCTCAAGGGGGATGAACGGTCACACCCCCTTCCCTCGCTGTTTTCCTCCCTGGTTTCCTCGCCATTTAGAATTTCTGATTTTTGAATTCTATTGACACCCACTCTTCTAGTCTTCTTCCCCCCTACTAGGGCAAGGATCCAAAGTCCAATTTCGATGCACGGCTTCCTTTCTATGTGAGAGATTGGTTTGAATCTTCAGGTCATCTCCACCATTGAGTATGTATAGGGACGGATAGGGATAAAACTTATCCATCCCTACTCATATCTCTGCATCTATAACGAAAATTCACTCCAACGAAGAGTTTGGGTGTCTTTTCAACCTGATTTTTAGGTTGCAAAAATGTCCTCCTAATTTTATCATATTTACTATAAAAAAAATCAAAATGTAGGTAAAAAGGCAAACCGTGTTTGTGTTTTTAAAAGAAAAATACATTCTCTTACAATTTTGCTTTCTCAAATTCAGATTAATTACAATCAAAACTCAGTCCCTCTAAATATTCAATAATTATACCTAAGCCTCTACTATAATTTACTTGTAAAAATACCATTACATTTAACTATTGGATTTTCCATTTTGCCCTTAACATCTCATACATTTACAATCAAAACCAGATTCTCTTGAGCATTAATTATTTATATCTATGTCTCTAAACATAAATTATTTGAAGCACCTTATTTATTTATGAATTATACATAGTCCTTTAGAAGTATATATAGTTATTTTGTTTAGAAATTTAATAATAAATTTTTTCTTCTTAATGAATTGTTGTAATAAAATAAAATAAAAATATTGAACATCCACGCACATAGAGTGCATCGACACTCTAGTACATGTGAAATGGCCCGATGATTGTTTGCAAAAAATGGATAAAATTATATGCGAACAAGTTGTCTTGGCTTTGGACTCAAAAGCCCATGAAACCATTTCTCCCCTCGTTATTCCCATGCATGAAAACCCTTTGAAATATAGTTTTTTCTAGCCCTCTAAACTCGAGTTTCTTCCCCTAATTTCAACCACCATTGCAGGAATACTATCGATGGTTGTCCGATGGGAGAGAGGAGATTCAGACCATTGTGACTCTAGATTAAGCACCTCAACAAGGAGTTGAGCGCCACAAGGGTTTCAAGTCTTCTACATCTGAGAGTACTAATGAAGAAGGCATAGGAGAAATTCATTTTTTATTTTTTTGTAACATTAACTTTAGTTCGGTTGTTAAGATTGATTAAGCAAACTTGATTTTTCTATTTGGGATTGATTAACCAAGAAGTGGCCGCGATTCTTCAACTGTTTCAAACCGAATAACGTATTGATGTTTTAAATAAATAACAAAAAAACTATAAAGGTTGTTAAGATTGATTAAGCAAACTTGATTTTTCAAGTTGGGATTGATTAAGCAAGAAATGGCCGCGATTCTTCAACTGTTTCAAACCGAATAACGTATTGATGTTTTAAATAAATAACAAAAAAACTATAAAGGTTGTTGTGGTAGCAAGGAAGGCACAGGGCAAAAACAGGATTAAAACAATAACCATGTGAAAGTCGAACGGCTTGTGACAAATTTATCAATGGGTAGCGAAATGGATAAATTTATCCATTTTTTAGGGTTGGATAGGACTTATCCATACCGTTGGGTGACAAAAACGGATAGGGATAGATAAGTTATCCACATCAATTGGAGACAGTCTTAAAACTCGTTATAACAATGGAACAGAGAACAAGGCCACAAGGGAGGGGGATACCCAAGAAATAGCAAAAGCTTTGTTAATCATCTTCTTTCTTTTTTATATTCATCATGATTCTGCCATCAAGAATCATGGATGAAAATCACCATATGCTAATGCATTTGCGACCCGTGTAAAACTGAGTTATGAAAATCACCATATTGATAACAAAAGGATTGTTACATTTGAAAGTGAAACATAAGAAATTGAGTTCAGATTTAACAAATAATCAGCAATTGGTTTCTATGTAAAACTGAGAATGAAAAGTTCCTTGAGTTTGTAGGGATCGACTTGGGGTTCAAGACAGTTATCATTACATTGTGATTCTACGTACATTAGATAAGCAGTAGTTTCAAGCAACTTTAAAATAACATGGAATAGTGATCATTGGTAGCACAAATCCTAATTATCTTGGAGGAATTGTTCATCGATATAACTTATGTATTTAGAGATTTGAATCTTGCTTCTGATTGGTTGGCTAAGACGATCGAAAAGTCATGATTAGGAATTGTGGTTGCACCAAGTTTACATGTTTTAATTCAGTTATGTATGTTTGGGAGGCTAAGCTGGGTGTTATGAGCTTATCGTGTTATGTTCATTGGTGATTCAGGAAGGTGGTTTGCTATCTTCCCAACCTAGTCGGGATGACAGCTTCCGTTTTCCTTTATGATGCAATTCTCGAGGTCTGGGTATTAGTTTTGAACTACATTTGGGTATGTACACAGCCACTTCTTGGTCCAAAGAAGCATGAATGGAAAAAAAATAAAAAAAAAATCAATTCTTATTCTTCTTCTTGTTATCTCATTCCTTCAATTCTTTTCTCTCTCTCTAGTTTAAACATCTCAACCTTATTCTCTTTATTCTTTTCTTTTCTTGTGGTTTAAACATCTCAATCTTATTCTCTTTATTCTTTTCTTTTCTTGTGGTTTATCTTTATTCTTTTCTTTTCCTTGTGTTAAATGACTTTCAATAGAATGATGCATGGCCTACTCTCTATAAAATTAAGGTTTCCCATAATTAATCATCCTAGCTACTGCTTTCTCGTCTCATATCTTTTCTTTTGCCTTGCATTTTGTAGTTGAACTCTTTGTAAACTGCCAACTATTGTTGTAAGTTTCTTCTCTTCTTTTTTACTTCTGTTTCTATATACTTCTCTCATCTATAAAAAATAAATGGATGACATGCAAATCATCACAACATAGTAGGATATGCATTAATCAACATAGTAGGATATGCATCAATCGTAGGTCGAATAGTAAATAACTTTTGTCTGGAACCTTGATGATTATAAAATTTTATCAAATTGATGGATCACTACATATGTTGCGATATTACGAAACTTATGTTAATCACACCAAATTCTATGTGATTCAATTTGAATCCATTTATTGGCTATGAGAGGTAGGAAGTTGTTGTTCTTCATGAGCATATATTGTTGAAATCTTTCTTCAATGAAAATGCTTCTTGTTTAGGCGGTCGTTGGTTAATATGTATGTTCAGGCTCAGTCGACCTTTTTTTTTTTGAAAGGCAAGCAGAGTTTTTATAGGATCCCAGAACCTATAAAGATGCCGCAAGCTGGGTTTGAACCCATGACCTAGTGATACCATCCGCCAAGCTCTAACCGTTGAGCTGTCATGCCATTAGCATGACCTTAAAATTTATTCCCTCCAATTTCACATCATTGCCTCAAATTATATTAACTTATAAGAACGATCTTGTTAGATTTTAACATTTGTATCGACCTACTTATCTACCCAGCATTTTAAAAGTTATCTTGATAAACAAACTAAAGAACGATTCCATAGACAGCCCTTATCTAAACTTTAGAAGGAAAATTGCCCAGCGCCATGTAGGGATGGCAACGGGGCGGATTTAAGCAAATCCATCCCCGCCCCGGTGAGAATTGCGGGGATTAAAATCCGCCCCGCATATCCGTTTGGTATTATTTTTCAAAACCGCCCCGCCCCAGACGGATTTGCGGATATCCGCCCCGCCCCGAATATCCGCATAAAATAAACGATCATTTATACATTAAACGATCATTTAAACATTAAGCAATCTGTTAAAAATTTTCTTTCATTACAGTTAAACGATCATTTATACATTAAAAAAAAAATACAACAAATTAAAAAAAAAAAAAACATGCAACAAATAAAAAAAAAATCAGATATCTGATTCTCTAATATAAACAAATTACAACAAATTTAAAAAAAAAAAAAACGATCTAAAAATTACAACAAATTCGATCTAAAATTACAACAAATTACCCAAAAAAATCAGATCAGATCTGAGATCGAAATCGAGATCAGATCGAAATCGAGATCAGATCGAAATCGAGATCAGATCTGAGATCGAGGTCTGATCTGATCTGATCGAGGTCTGATCTGATGAGATCGGATAGATCAGATCTGATCTCTGATCTCAGATCAGAACTCAGATCCAGATCAGAACTCAGATCTGATCTAAGATCACATCTGATCAGATCTTAGATCTGGGAAGGAGAAGGAGAAGGGGCGACGACCGCCTTCGCTGTGATCTTGATCTTCAAATAGAGATCTCTCTGCGAGGGAGGCAGTTCGCGCGGCGTGAGGGGAGAAGGGAGGCAGATAGCGGCGTGAGGGAGAAGAAGGGACACCACCTGACGACCTTCGCTGTGATGAAGGATTGGACGAGAGAGGGACCTCGCTATGACGAAGGACCGGAGACGAGAGAGAGAAGGGTAGGAGCAAGACTGGACTGGAGACGAGAGAGAGACGGGTGCTCTCTGCTTTTGCTCCTCTTCCTCTGTTTGAACTGAAAAAACGAAGTGAAGACTGAAGAGTGATTGAGAGAGAGAGGTCAGAGGAGAGGTAAGAGGCTGAGGCAGAAGAGAGATGTAGGTTTTTTTTTTTTTCGCATTTAAAGGGTTGAGGGTATTTTTGTAATATTAACACTTAAACGGATATCCGCGGGGCGGATATGGCCAAATCCGTATCCGCCCCGAATAAATAATGGATGTTGTTTGGATATCCGTATCCGCCCCAAAATCCGTTTAGGCATATTCAAAACCGCCCTAAACGGATTGGATGGGGCGGATATCCGTGAAAATCCGCCCCACTGCCATCCCTAGCGCCATGCGTCCATCATGTTTAGTTTTTCCAAAAATGCCCTCACTTAAAATTCAAAAACTCCAACCCATCATTGAATAAAAATAAAATAGATTTAGGATTCTCTTTTCCTAGCAGGATGAGAAGTGATTTTTCTCTTGATGAACTTAAATGCCCCGCTCATTTTTTTATCCTTCTTCCGCAACTGAAATGATGTCCTTCATCATATGAATCCAGAAAAAGTAGAGTGAGTCTGAAGACGAGAGAAGATGAAGTTGAATTATATGAATAAGATTTTGATCTGATTCTGGAGGGACTGAGTAGGGAGAAATTGGTGAAAAGGAACTAAGTGAAAATGCAGATTGGTGGTGTTATTGGTTACAGGTAGAATTAGAATTTTATATATAGTCATCTAAACCCCCTTCCAAAATGCATCATCATCGACTAGGCCTTTCTGCTAACTTAGGCTTCATCTATCATCTTCACACATTATTCATAAAAATAAAAAATAAAAAAATAAAAAAAGTTTTAAATAATCAAAAGTGTGCTCCCTAGATTTTTGGGTCCCGATGTGGAATGCCAATATGTGTCCCCAACATGACAATAGTCATTACAGCCAAACATGCACAACACTAAAATTATAAATAGAATTGCTGAAGCCTTTATTTATAAATAGAATCTAAAATTTAGGTTTAGGGATCCCAAAATTAAAATTTTCGCAGGACCCTGATACCTTTATTCCTTCCAATCTAGTCAGGGACAAGGTCCTGAGTGCGTGCAATAATGTTAGTATATAAAATAAAAAAAATAAAAAAATAAAAAATGGTAAGCAATGAAACATGTCATCCTACTTTAATTTTAAATTTAGCCCCCAAGAAAAGTAAACATGCTATTATCAATCCCAAATGGCTTCTTCAACTACATGGAATAATTATTAATCCCTAAATATATATTTATCTGTTTTATATATATAACTAAATCCTATCATACAATAATTTTTCATAAACACTGATATCTATTATGTGTAATGTATCTTGTTTTCTCTAATTTTTGTTATTATTTACAAAAACAAATTAGGTATGTATTATGTATATCAACCAGTCTAATTGTCGAGGGAATGGGCGAGGAAAATAGCGAGGGAGGGAGAGAGGGAGGGGGGACCGTTCATCCCCCTCGGGATTTGTGCAAGGAAAATGACGACACACATCCCGAGGGGGGTGAACGGTCCCCCCTTCCCTCTCTCCCTCCCTCGCTGTTTTCCTCGCCCATTCCCTTGATAGTTAGATTTTTTGTATGTATATTAAGGTACAAATGTCCAATGAATAGTTATTCGACGTAGAAATCACATGCAATTTGTTTTTGGAGACCAATTCTTGTTGGTGCATTTAAAAGATGTCTCACCATATTTAAATTTATTATTTTTCAAAACTCAAAAATTTGTGTCTATATATATAATTTAATTGATTCAATTAAGATATGCTATATTTTGCCCCATCTAGATGAAAATTCTGACTCCGCCACTGAAAACACCTATATGAATTGTAATATAGATTCTCTTGTTCTTTGTTTTTTGCAGGCTTGCAGCCCACCCAAACTCAAGTATTGCTTTCAGGTGCATAAAGTCTTTTTCCTTATTCGTTCATTTACTTTCTTCGTTAATTAGTTTTTTATCAGTTGTAATTCTCTGGTCCATGCATGGAAAAGCGGGAAAAAAAAAACCTCTAATGAGATTGATTTCTTTCTATTTTCTTCTATTAAAGATATCAAGTATGAAATTTTTTGATTATATAGGTTGATTTCTTCCTTCTGTCACATTTCTTTTGATTTAACAATAATCGCTCACCAAATCATACACTTTTAGTTATCAGTGAACTATTAGATTATGTTATTACTATTGTATACTCGTGTCGTTGGTCTGACCACACACCATTCCCTTGGTGCCTTCCACATGTCACACAAGTCGTTGTGTCGTGCCTTTGGTATCCTAAAACAGATTTAGTCATTTGATATTGAAATTTTGTGAATTTTTTCCCAAAGTTTACTCAATTAAACATATTAAATGAAGCCTGAATACCAAGAAATGAAACAAATATGAAATCAATATATAATTAGAAAATCGGGGGTGCTTTTAAAAATCAATAATAATTAGAATAATTGATAATACGAAAAAACACCGAAATTAACGAAAAAAGCTCCGATTTTTTTTGAAAAAACCCTCGGAAAATGTACTTTTTGGTAGCTGGGTTTTGCATTTTTACAGAAAAAAATGAAATTTATGAAAAATTCTGAAATTCACGAAAAAAATTCAGAAATTAACGAAATAATCTCGGAAATTTTCGAAAAAACTCTCAAAAAAATGTAACTTTTAATTTTGCCCTTTTTCTCTTCGTAATTTAAAAAAAAACAAAATTTTCGTTGAAATTTTGCGAAATCACATTCCTTGATTCTAACCATGTTTTGTTCTCTTTCATACCTGCTTATGTGATTGTACAAAAATTCTAGGGAGTGATCATCCCCCTAGAGATAAGCAAAACCATCTCAAAATGCACGACATCACTTATCTCGAGGGGATGGGTGCCCCTTACCCTCGCTCCCTAGAAGGGCTCGTGATTGTAAGAAGGATGTGATGATAGATGAGTACTAATTCAATTTAAGTATTAGTGACTGTATTGGACAGTAATTGTTCGAGTTGCATCGTCAATTGTAACAGATGCATATGAATTTTCATTTCTTATATTCTTTATTTCATTTTGTTTTTCTCTACTTATTCTTCTTCTTTTAATCTCATTCCTTCATTTCTTTTCTTTCTCTCTAGTTTAAACATCTCAATCTTATTCTCTTTATTTTTTTTCTTATGTCTAATGACTGTGCTAATTACGGCTAAGTGTCTTTATTTTGCCCCATCGCTTTTCAACTCTACCGTCTTTTGCTCGATCCTCTATCAAGTTCAACCAATGTCTTTGTTCAAGAATTCAATTTTATGATATATGCCCCCCTTTGAACCACCCCATCCAACTCTCTTCTATGACCTGAGAAATGGATATTGACTGACTGTTGAGTTGTATGTTTGGATTATGAGTTGGGCTTTTGTCCCAGCTGACCCACTATATGATTTTGATTTGTCAATTTACTTGACTATAATTTCTTTTGATAAGCTAATAAGAGTAACAAAAAATTTGTAAGTTTCAAAACTCTATTATAATAATTAGATTAACACAAAAAGTTTAATATATACATATATATATATAGTGTAAAAGCACATATATATGGATCTACAATATTCCTTTAAGGAGTTATTACGTAAACCCAACTATTTAACACAGTTGCACTGGTCTTTTGGAATATTTCACTTTGTTGTATCGATATTTTGGGATGTTTTGTTTTGTTGTACCAACTTAAAATGTGTAACACTAACTTACCCTTTTTTATATGAAAATGATTTTATTGAGTGCCCTTATTTATTTGAGCAAAATAAAAATAACAATAAAAAATTTAAAATAAAAATCAATGATATTTGAAATTGGGTTCATACATGTACATTGAATATGCGCTAGATTTGAAGATTTTTTTACTTACAACTATTGCAGTGCTCTTAGAAGTTAGAAATACATCTATTTTTATTTTATTTCAATGACATTTTATTTCAATAATTGAAGTTGTAAATCCATTGTTTGGTTGCTCGAAAGAACAACTACCAAGTAGATGAATATAAAAGATGGGGAAGAGGCTAGAAGTCATTTATTTTACTCATTGTAATCAAGTATTGTTGTTTTAGAGTTAAGAAATAGTGGTTGCGTACACTAAGTAACATTTATAAATTAAATATGTAAACTAAAGTTAGTGCAACCGAGTCAAACAGTCGCGTACACGTAGCAACTCCCTTCTTTTAACCTTTTTTTAGTTAAGAAATTTAAAAGTATAAATTAAATTTTATGATTCATTTAGAGCATCTCCAATGGATCCCAAAATTAGCTTTTGGGGTCTCATGTGGGAAAAACATTACTCCAATGGAACCCTTATCCATGTCCCTATTTTAACTTGACTTATCCATTTTCCAATATATACCATCCCAAAATCCTAAAAAATATTTATAAACTCTTAAATTTTTTAATTTGTCAAATTAAAATTAAGTTGAAATTAATAATGGTATAATTAAAAAAATTATTTAAATAATAGTATAATTGAAATTAGTAATAGTATATATTTAAGTTGTAATTAATAACAGTATATATTAATAATAATATGATTATATTAAGTGAAAATTAATAATAGTATAATTGAAATTAAATTGATATAAAAAAATGAAAAAAATTATTTAAATAATGATAAAAATGTTAAAGTAGCCAATGAAGTTGGAGTAGTGAAGAAATAGAGGATCCTTAAATTTAGCTTTAGGCTAAAATATGATATCAATTTTAACTTTACCATTAAAGATGTTATTATTATTTTTAATTTGCATGGAGATGCTCTTATTGCATAGAAATCTTTAGTCAAATCTCCTAAAATTTTAATTTACACTTATTATTTTTAAAAAATATTGAATATACGCGCATGTAAAGCGTGTCCACCCCCCTAACAAATAGTAATGTCTTGCTTCATCATAAATTTTGTAATTTCCCGAAGCAGCCCATAAGATTGACTTATTCACAATCTGACACCTATTATGCATGGTTATGTTTGACGACCCACCTTATTAATAAAACTAAAAATTAGAAAAAGTCACTTGGCATGTATTACTTCCATATCAAAAGTCACATGACACATAGAAGTTATGATCATGACACATGGCAGTGGGGCGGATTTTCACGGATATTCGCCCCACCCAATCCGTTTGGGGCGGTTTTGGTTATGGTTGAATGGATTTTCGGGTGATTTTGGGTATCCAAAAAATATCCGTTCACTATTCGGGGCGGATACGGATTTAGCCATATCCGCCCCGCGGATATCCGTTTAAGTTATGATATTACAAAAATACCCACAACCCCGTATACGCTGAAAAAAAAAAAAAAAAACTCAATCCTTATCTCACCTCTCTCTCTATCTCTCTCAATCACAAAACCTCAACCCTTATCTCACCTATCTCTATCTCTCTCAATCACAAAACCTTCACTTCTAACAGAGGGCGACTTCGAGCACCTCCCTTCGAGCGACTTCGAGCAAACTCCTTCCTCTCCCCCTGTGATTCGGACACCTCCCTTCGAGCGACTTCGAGCAACCTCCTCCCTTCGAGCATAGAAACTTCGAGCAACCTCCGAGCGATTTCGAGCTACTTCTTCTCTCACAGCGAAGGCCGCGAGCGACCTACCTTCGAGCGACCTCCCATCGAGCAACCTCCATCTTCTTTCTCACAGCGAAGGTCGCGAGCGACCAACCTTCTTCTCTCTCACAGCGAAGGCCGAACTCCGATTCTCCGAACTCTCAGATCTGATCAGCAAGTCTAAATCGAAGCTCAGATCGAAGCTCCCACCTCATCCGCCTTCCTCTCCCCATGATCGATTCTGATCTGATCGTTTCTGATCTGATCGATTATGATCTGATCGATTCTGATCGTTTCTGATCTGATCGTTTCTGATCTGATCGATTCTGATCTGATCGTTTCTGATCTGATCGATTCTGATCGTTTCTGATCTGATCGATTCTGATCGTTTCTGATCTGATCGATTCTGATCTGATCGATTCTGATCGTTTCTGATCTGATCGATTCTGATCGTTTCTGATCTGATCGATTCTGATCGTTTCTGATCGATTCTGGTCGTTTCTGATCGATTCTGATCTGATCTGATCTGATCGATTCTGATCTGATCTGATCTGATCTGATCGATTCTGATCTTGATCTGATCTGATCGATTCTGATCTTGATCTGATCTGATCGATTCTGATCTCAGATCTGATCGATTCTGATATCAAATTCTGTAGTTCGATTTTTTTTTTTTTTTTTTGCAATTTATTGTACGCTTTTTTGTAATTTTTTGTATGTATCTTTCGATTGTATTTTTTGTATGTAATTTTTTATCTGAATTTATTGTATTTTTTGTATGAATTTATTGTATGCAGAAGAAATTTTTTTGGGTTGTGTTAGTTGTTGTTTGGGTTAAATGGGGCGGGGCGGATATCCGCCTACCCGCCGGGGGCGGGGATGGTTTTAAAAAAAAAAGATAAACGGATATGCGGGGCGGTTTCGGGGACCCGAAATTTTCAGCGGGGTGGGGATGGATTTGCACAAATCCGCCCCAATCCGCCCCGTTGCCATCCCTAATAACTTCTTGCTTCTATATTAAAACGTTGACAAATTTTGATGTTTGAAAGAACATTGTGCAAGTAATTCGATACTAGCCATCTAACGCATGCATGTGTATGCCACAATTGAAGGAGGAAACAATTAAGGTAACCGAGAATTTATTTTTACAATGTATTCTAATGAGATTCATCTATACAATATTTTTTACACATTATTTTGTATAATTTTTTAAATAAAAACACATTATTTTGTATAATTTTTAAATACAATAATAAAACAGTAAAAATAAAAATTAAACTTATTTACCATCTTTAACGATAAAAATACAACTCTAAAACAAAATAATTATATTATATACATATAAAAATTCTGTAAATGAAATAAAATAAAACATAAATAAAATATTAGGTATTTTTTAATATAAATATGAATTTTCATGTATTTAGAAAATGGAAATTAATTGAGCCAATGAGAGTTTTCACGAGTTAAACGGCTCGGCTAAGTGTCGGTTAAATGGTTTTATTTTTTAAAAAATAAGCCATTCCACTAAAGTTATCTTTATACCCCCTCAATGTTACACTTTATACCAAAACTAACACGCATTCTCTAACTTAATGACAAGAGGACAAGAGGACATTTTGGTCATTTCGTTCAATTATAAGGCTTTTGCTGTTTACCATTCACGAGGCACAACTATACCGCAGACAGGATTCGAAGTTAGGACGTGAGGAACAAACCCACACAGCCCTAACCACTAGGCCATAACACCATTGGCTATATGCACCTTCTTTCCATGCCAATAAATATGCTCAATAATTATATTTTTCGCTAAAATAGATATATATTAAGAATTTCAATGTGCTCCTGTTTCTGCATGTCAAGGAGTCAAATTTTTTTTATATAATTAAAAAAACACTCGATATATGCACAAGTAGAGTTTGACATACCAAACCAAAATTGCCATCATCTTAAATTTTGATAACAAAATGCAAATTTTAAATAATTGAAAGTGAATCCCCAAGATTTTTGGGGCCGATGCAGTTGCAGAATGCCGATGTGTCCCCAACATGACAATGGTCATTACAGCCAAACATGCACAACACTAAAACCAACTAAGCAACTAATTAACAATAACTAATTTTTGAAGCCTTAATTTATAAATAAAATCTAAAATTTAGGGACCCCAAAATCAAAATTTTCGGCAGGACCCTGATGCCCGTATTCCTTCTAATCTACTCATGGACAGGGTCCTGAGTGCGTGCAATAATGTTGGTATATTAAAAAAATAAAAAAATTGGTAAGCAAAAAACATGTCATCTTACTTTAATTTGTTTAAATTCTCTTGTTATTTGTTTTTGCAGGCTTGCAGCCCACCCATACTCAAGTATTACTTTCAGGTACATAAAGTCTTTTTCCTTATTCTTTCATTTACTTTCTTCGTTAGTTAGCTTTTTATCAGTTGTAATTCTCCGGTCCATGCATGGAAAAGTAGGAAAAAAAAAACCCTACAATGAGATTGATTTTTTTTCTATTTTTTTCTATTAAATATATCAAATATGAAAAAAATTTATTATATAGGTTTGATTTCTTCCTTCCGTCACATTTCTTTTGATCTAACAATAATCGCTCACCAAATCATACGCTTTTAGCTATCAGTGAACTATTGGACTATGTTATTACTATTGTATACTCGTGTCGTTGGCCCAACCACGCAGAATTCCCCTTGGTGCCTTCAACATGTCACACAGGTCGGGTCGTGCCTTCGATACTCTCAAACAAATTTAGTCCTTTGATATTGAAATTTTGTGAATTTTTTTTTCCAAAGTTTACTCTTTTTTTTTATCATTAGAAACTCGTCATGACCTGTGAAAAAACCATTCTTAAGCTATGAACATATACATGACTACCTTATAATTAAATCAATAAGCATACCACTTGTCACTTTGATCACTGTGTCCTGCCTACAGGCTACAACACTCCCCAATAAACGCCTCTGGTGCTATGGGCTAATTATATTTTTCACATGTGACCCTATAGAACTCTAGTAATTTACATTTTACATTATGCTTTAACAATTGAAACAATCAACCTTAGACTTATACTTGCTATACAAATTGGACAGTTCTTCAATTATCCAATTCGATGAACAAATTATAGTTACACAATTATTTTTTTAGAAAAATTAAATTACTTATACATAAACAATGAAACAACCTATTACACGGTCTTTTTCCTAGTTTATTTGCACATTTCCTACAAAATAAATGATCAAACATCTCCCATTTATTACAATAAGTAAATCAACAAAAAAAAAATCCAAAACAAAATAGGACCAACTTAAATTTCTAGAATTAGCTCCATAGAATTAGGGGTAGGTATCCAATCCCGCGATCACGATCCTGTTTCGATTTTTTGGATCTTATTGGGATTGATCAATCCCATCCCGTCATGATCTAGAGTGGGATGGGATCGGGATGAAGATTTTCAATCCCGTCCGTTCCGTCTCAAACCAATTTTTTTTATATTTAATATGAAATATGTAGTATGAAACTATTTGTTGTTTTTTATTTATTGACATGACTATTTTATTCTCACAAGCTTCCATGTTACTCACCTAGATAATGAATCTAACTCAAACCCCCTCCATTCTTTTTTTTCCTCTTCCTAACTCTTGACAACAACAATGTGTGTTCCTCGTCGTTTTTAAATGACAAACCCATTGATCATTTTCGTTAGCAATGTACAAAAAATAGCTATCTTCAATAGCGATTCTAAAAAAATCGGAGTAAAAGCTAATGAAATGGGAAAATAAAAATCAATGGCTTAAAGTTATATAGTTGTTCTTAGAGTTGTGTGCTTGGTAAATCTAAAATTTTCAATCTTGAATGTTAAAAATTCAATCCAAAATTTAGTACATGCTCATCCCGTCCCATCCTAAACTTGTTTGGGATGGAACGAGGTCGGGATGAGATCTATCCAGTTCCGTCTGAATCCCGAACGAACGGGATGGGATAGGAATAAGGTCCATCATGTCTCATCCCGTCTCATGCCCACCCCTACATAGAATGACTCCATGCACGATTGGTTGTTATGCAATAACCTCCTCTCTCCACCTCTAAAAAAAATCAATACCCCATTGATGAGAAAAGTGTGAGAAGTGAAAAACTCCTCTCATTCTAAGTGACAAAAGTTCATCTCCTCTATGGGATGGAAAACTCTTCTATGTCAAGGCTGAAACTTTTTTAACTAAATTTTTCTATCAAAAAGGTAGAAAAAGACAAGCTTTTGGAGGATTTCAGTTCCAACTCTCACCTTTTGAAGTTCCAATAAATGGTAGTATTGTACAAGATGTTCTATTTTCGAGTTTGTTGGGATAGCGTTGGCTTGAATAGTCCCACATTAACCAAGGAGGAGTTGTCACAAAAGTTTATAAGCGCATTAACTCAATCTCGTCCGAATTTGTAGGATACCCACTTGGCGTGGATCTGGAACTTCACCCTGAATCGTTCACATGAAAGACATGCGCTCCACCTGGATCTAGCTTGTTGCATTGTGTTTTTTCTTGAACGATGTGCTTCCTGCACCTCCTCCTTGCCAAGTCCCCACCGAACCATCGACTCTGATACCAATTGTTGAGGCATCACACACCTACGCGCACCCCTTGGTCCACTATACATAGCAACGATATTGTCTTCAACTTAAACACCACCATATTGGACCTTCCATCTGGGCCTAGGTAGTGTGAGATTTTCTCCAAAAGGCTTCGTTGCTATTAAGTAGTGGATAACTCCTTATATTCTTAGATGACAACTCCACCTTAGTTGATGTGGGACTATTCAATATAACTTTATCCCAACAATCTTCGTCTTGGCGTGAATTGTCACATCTTACAATCCAGTCGATCTTTCAACCATATCAAGGAATACGAGGAACAACTCCATCACCGAACCAATTTTCAACCATCTCGAAGAACCACATCTCAAGGAACACATCCACCGATCTGATCTTAACCATCTCGAATAATACAAGACCACCTCCACCTAGATTGTAAGGAGTCCCCTTAGCAAGTTCTACAACAACCTGATGATCCGCATCTCGAGGAACTATTGCCAAGATCTAGCCTAACCATCGGCTTTAATACCACTTGTTGGCGAGCTAAACACGTGCACGTACCTTAGTCCACTAAACATAGCAACGATATTATCTTCAACTTAAACACCACCATATTGAACTTTCCATCTGGACCTAGGTGGTGTGGTGTTTTCTCTTAAAGGCTTCATTGCAATAAGGGGGTGGACCCCTCCCTTATAAACCTTTGTGACAACTCATCCTTAGTTGACGTGAGACTATTCAAGCCAACACTATCCCAACAAAGTCAAATTGCACGTACCTTGATATTGCAAAACAAATATCAGATGCCCCATTTTGAATACGTTTTTAAGAAAAATATCTTTGTTTCAAGACTTTAACAATGAAGTGGTTAAACCATGTTGAAGCCCAAACATGGAGTTGTAACGGTCACAATGTTGCGACGGTTTAAATCAATCACATTCTCTATATCTCTCAAAACTTTTAGTCGCTAAGTGTGACAGTCACAATGTTGTGATTGTTAAAACCAGTGTTCTAAAAATCGCTAGGTGTTGGGTGGGCGGCGAGCAGGTGCCTAGCGCCCAGAGGCCTAGGCAGGCGTCTAGGCGGTCTTAGGTTTTGTATTATAACTTTTATAATTTACAAAAGTTAAACATAATACCTTATCAATTACATCCAATTTAATATCAATATATATCTACAAAATATAAAAACATGAAAAATTAACAATCGTGAACAAAATTTATTAAAACTCAAATGACTGAACTTGGTCATGATGGGTACTTTATATAAAATTGAATTTGTGGACAAATATCCAAACCTACTCTTTTATTTTTCTTCAAATTGCATGAATAACCTCAGTCATGTTTGATAAAATCTACATTAGTAAAATTGGTACCGACAGATCTTTTGAGAATTCCATTAAGTAATCATCATTTGCTACATTTAGACATATACTGAATAAAAAACAATTAAATAGTTTATTTCTAAAAATGAGGAAAGAAAAATAAAATAAGAACACAATCAACCTTATTAAAAAAAAAAAAAAAAAAAAAAAAAAAAAAATCTCCCAGACCCACCCAGCCATTAATCTGGGCGGTTTTCCACCTTCTAGCTCCTAGGCGGCCGCCTAGGCAGATTTTTAGAACACTGGTTAAAATTAACTATATTTTTATGCATATCAAAACCTCAATCACAAAGTTGTGATAGTCACAATGTTGTGATAGTTGAAATTTACCATGTTCACATCTGTCATAACTCTCAACACAGAGTTGTGACAATCACGATGTTCTAACTCGGAAAAGTTATGGCTATCCTATTTGAAAAAATAATGGTTAACCTACCGACCTTATCACCAACATGAACGTCACCACTTTACCACCGCTATGAAGATCATCATAAGCATCAACTCGACTTGTTGATTCTTAAAATATTTAGGACTTTTGATATAATTTTCTTCTTCACCCGAGGAGTATGCACATTGCTTTGCATTAGAACATGTACATCATCTATTTGATTTGGTTGCTTTCATTTTTAAGTTTTATTTTTGCAAAAACCCTAAGCAGATTATATATAAAAAAATAAAAAAAGTGAGAAATTTAGGTTTGAGGAAGAGTGTGAGGTTTGGGGTTTGAAGAAGATTATGAAAGGTTTGGGGTTTTTAATTGGTGAGAAAAAATAAAGTGGTTTGGGTTTGGGGTTATTATTATTATTATTATTATTATTATTATTATTATTATTATTATTATTATTATTATTATTATTATTATTATTATTATCGTCGCCATCAACCTGACCCTAGTTACAAATACACATGATTTTAGATCTTAGACCCTATGCTCTTATTATACATGACGTCTATGCCAATGTTGGTTTAAAAGTTTAGAATTTAAGATAAGAATTTAGTTATACATTAAAATGAATAAGGAAAAAAAGGATAAATTTAATATTCATTTATTATTATTATTATTATTATTATTATTATTATTATTATTATTATTATTACTTTTTTACAATTTTGTCTTTCATAAGTTTGATTTTACTGTAGAAAAACTTATAAAGTAAAATGTTGTTTAAAATAAAACATGCCAAGTACAACCTTTTCTTTTCTTTTCTTTTCTTTTCCTGTGGATAGTTATTTTTAATTGTTGAATATTTCTTAAAGAAAATAAACATATATGTTCTCATCCATGGGCTAGGTTCAGCTTGGATAATCTAAAGAGATCCAGTACTCGACCAATCATATGATGTTTTTTTAGTTGCGGTTATGCTTATTAGATTATGTCAACTTTTGACAGATGATGCATTGTTTACTGAGAAAAATTGTACCATATAAAGATATATAATTTGCTACTACTATTTCTAGGTCTTACTTGTTATCAACGATGAAATTTTCTTTTTACTGTTATGCAAACATAAAATAAATAGTTTGATTTGGGTCCAGTGATTACTCAGAAACACAATGGCAGATGCAATTGTTGGAGTACTCGCGGGGAACCTCAACTCCTATATTCAGAGGGGACTTGGTTTGATTCTGGGTGTTGACGATGACATGAGAAAGCTTTCTAGCATGCTGATAACCATCCAAGCAGTTCTTGAAGATGCTGAGTCGAAAAAGATTGAGAACAAACCACTTGAAAAGTGGTTGGCAAAATTAAAAAACGCAAGCTTTGAGGCAGCTGACCTATTGGAGGAATGGGCAGACAATGCTCTACATTCCACCTACAACAATGAAGTAGTTAATTATGGCTTGTCTTGCTTTTGTTTAAAGCAGCTCCACTTTCGTCATACAATGGCGAAAAAAATAAAAAAGATTATTACTAGATTTGAAGACATAGCTCGAGAAAGATCAAATTTCATTTTGAGTGAAAATGTTGTGCCCACTAGTTTGCAATTGGAAGAGAGTAGAGGAACTGGCTCTATTTCAAATGCAGAGGTTGTTTATGGGAGAGACGATGACAAGAAAAAGATCATAGAAATCCTGCTTAACAGTGTGAGATGCAGAGAAGACTTGTCGGTGCTTCCAATAATTGGTATGGACGGGATAGGAAAGACCACTGTAGCTCAATGGGCGTATAATGATAGCAAGGTAATTAGTCATTTTAATGAGAGAGCATGGGTTTGTGTCTCAGAAACTTTTGAGGTGAAGCGCCTCATGAAAATGATCCTAGAGTCTCTACATGGGAAAGCCTGTGATCTGGAAACTTTGGATAGTGTACAGCGCCAACTTCAAGGAAAATTGATTGGAAAGAAGTTTCTATTGGTACTGGATGACGTGTGGAATGAGGATCAAGAAAAGTGGGCGAATTTGAAATCTGTACTAAAATGTGGAGCTCAAGGTAGTTTCATTATTGTAACAACTCGTTTGGAAACGGTAGCATCCATGATGGAGACCCTTCCATCGTGCCCTGTAACATGTCTATCGGAGGCAGAGAGCTGTCTTTTGTTCAAGGATTGTGCTTTTGCCCAGGGGAGGGAGGAGGTTGATAACTTGGTAGAGATCGGAAAAGAAATTGTTAAAAAGTGTGTTGGCATACCTCTAGCATTAAAGAGTCTTGGAAGACTAATGTGGTGGAAGAGGACAGTAGGTGAGTGGCAGCAAGTGAGAGATAGTAAAATTTGGGAACTCCGGGAAGAAGGGAGTGGAATATTGCCAGCGTTGAGGCTAAGCTATAAGCATTTGCCACTGCATTTAAAGCAGTGTTTTGCTTTTTGTTCAATTTATCCAAAAGATTTTGAAATGGATAGAGAACAACTTATCTATTTGTGGATGGCAAATGGTTTTTTGCAATCTGATGGGACAATGGAGTCGGAGGCTTTTGGAAAGCTAGTTTTCGATGAACTAGTGCGCAGGTCTTTCTTTCAAGAGTTTGAGATAATAGATCTTGGTATAGAAATTTCTGCTACATGTAAAATGCATGATCTTATGCACGATCTTGCATGCCTAGTGTCTGCAAATGAATGTAGTGTCGTGGAGGTTGGAAGTGCAAATGGCATTGTTAATTGCACAAGACACATGTCACTGGTCTTTGATTTGGAAACAGAGGTAGAATCTAGTAATCGTTGTGTATCTCTGGTTAAATCAAACTCAAGGTTGCGCACTCTATTTTTATCGGGTTCGTACATGAGTAAAATTCTGGAAAATTTGTATTCCTTGCGGGCTTTAGATTTGAGTGAAGTTGGCATTGAAACACTTCCAAATTCTATTGGGAAGATGAAGCATCTGAAGTACCTGAATCTGGCTGGATCCAGTGTAGAACTTTTACCTGAATCAATTTGCAAACTGAGGAATTTGAAGTGTTTGATACTAAGATATTGTGTCTCTCTACAAAGTTTGCCCAAAGGTATGAGTAAAATGAGAGGGCTCAGACATCTGGACATTTTGGGATGTGACGAGTTAAGTGAAATGCCAAGTGGGATGGAGCAATTAACACAGCTCCAGACACTGAGAGGCTTCTTTGTGGTGGGCCCAGAGAGTGGAACAGGACTTATAAACGGGTTGAAAAAGATGCCACAACTCAGAGGAACGCTATGGATAAGTGGGCTTGAGCATGTGAGAGAAGCAGAAGCAGAAGCTGATTTGGTGAAAGGCACCCAATACCTTTCCGTTTTATGGCTGGTGTATTCGTCTGATTGGGATGCAACTGCTGCTGGCGAGTTGCAAGAGAAGGTGCTGGAGGAATGCCTCCAGCCACACCCAAATTTAAAGGAATTGCTCATAGGTGGGTACGGAGGAGCCAACTTACCTAGTTGGATGGGAGAGTTGCAGAATGTGGTCAAAATCTCACTTGAAAACTGCATGAGTTGTGAGCGTCTGCCTGCACTTGGGAGACTGCCCCTCCTCAAGTTCCTATGTATAGAAAATATGAATTCTCTTAAATGCATCGATGATGACTTTTATGGAGGACGAGGAGGAAGTGCTGCTACTACCTCCTGGTTTCCGTCATTACAGCAACTTCAGATAGAGGAGATGGGTTCTTTGGAGGAATGGTCGTTGCCATCAGCAGCAAAAGAAGAAGAAGAAGAAGAAAGTAGCCACCGCCACCACCACCACCCAAGAGCATTCCCTTGCCTTAAAGTGTTGGCCATTTTCGATTGCCCCAAGTTGAAAGCAATTCCTTGCTTACCTTGTGTGCAAAACATCAAACTGCGGAACTGCAATGAAATGATACTGAGATCCATCCCCAAACTCCCTCCTCGCAGTCTTCTTACCCTTGTGATTGAGAACTTTAAGGAGATGACACATTTACCAGAAGGGACATTCATAAATTCTTCTTCTTCTGCTCTCCAATCTTTGGAAATCTCACGTTGCTACAATCTGAAGAGTGTAAGTGGGGAAATACAGAATCTCACGGCCCTATCATCATTTAAGATTTCACGGTGCTGGAAGCTGGATTCGCTATCAGAGCTGGAGGGGCTTCTAGGGAAACTCACCTCTCTTACACAATTACACATCGAGAACTGTTGGAGTTTAAAGTGCTTGCCAGTGATGGGGATCCAAGGCTTCAACAACTCTCTCAAAGAAATGGAGATTTTGAAATGTGACAAGCTAGCATCTGTGTCTGAAGGGCTTCAATACCTAACCTCTCTCCAGATATTAAATATTCAATGGTGTCCAAAGTTGGAATTGATGTCAATGGATGATCAGGAGGAGGATGGTTTTCAGCACCTCATTTCCCTTCAAACTTTAACACTTTATGGTTTGCCCAAGTTGAGAGCTCTGCCAGAGGGGATGCAACGCCTTACTATGCTCAAATCTCTTGAAATAATATACTGCGAGAATCTGAGTATGCTTCCAGAGTGGCTCCAACACCTCACCTCTCTTCAATCTTTCGAGATTAGGGGTTGCCATCCTGATCTACACCTCACCTCATCTCGACACCCTGTAATAAACGGTAAACTTACTCTCTCATGTATCCATCTCCATAACTGCTATTCATTCATTATCTTTTTTATATTTACTTATTTATGGTGATCAACTATACCATCAACTTCTGATTTTGTGCATAATATTTTCCTTTAGTTAAAAAGAATATTTAAAAAAATTGTTCAGTTAGTCTTCATTCATTGTTAACAAATATTTTCCTTTACTTAGATATGCCCATCTTTATGCTTCATTATTTTGTTGCCATCTGATGAAAACTCTGTCAATGAGATATTTCTACTGAAATAGCTTTATTTGTGATATCAAACTAAACATGGAGCTTAAGTTTTCTCCTTAACAAGTTTCTTAAGAATATTTTAAGGATATATGAATGGGATGTTGCACAAGAAAGCGAAACTACGGAAAGGGGATGTGGATTCAGCAATTGATTTGTTTAAATTTTTATTTGTGGGTGCTTGAATGGTTACCATGAATTTTTTTATTTATGGAAAACCTATTTACAAAACTTATCATATATGCAATGGTTTTTAGCAAAGCGATTTCACCACTCAAGACACTGAACTTAATTTGTTGAACTATTTATTTATTTACTTACTCACAGTTACTCATGTTAATTTTGGTAATAGGCATGCAATATACCTTTATTCACTCATAGGCATTATGGAAATATGATGGAAAGTGTACCTTTTTTTTAGCAAGTTTTATTTATAAATAGTAAGCCAATACTACACAAGAAAAATTGCAAAACGTTTTCTATTCAGCACCAAGCATATTGAAACGAACATGAAAATGTATTTGTTGTGGAAAAACATATCCAAATCAAATCATGTCATTTACGCTGAATTTACGGCGAACCAAGCAGGCCTAAGAAATAAACTACATAGAGTATCTGCACTCTCCCCTTTACCGTTTGTACTTCTGTTAATCTTTTATTAAATAGTTTGCAATGAATGGTATCTTCAAATAAAATGACTCCTAAGTTTTGAGGGCATTCGAAA
Organism: Berberis vulgaris; assembly: GCA_963556465.1. Classification (NCBI taxonomy): domain Eukaryota; kingdom Viridiplantae; phylum Streptophyta; class Magnoliopsida; order Ranunculales; family Berberidaceae; genus Berberis; species Berberis vulgaris. The sequence goes on from OY747126.1 coordinate 90,207,849, forward strand.
ATTAGAAAAATAATTGAAATTTTTTGAGAAATTCATAAAAGTTCACAAATCTGTAAAATATGAAATCTGAATTCTATAACATCCCTGTTAATTTGTTTATGAAGAAATAATATTTGATTTTCACTCGTGGAAGTAAGCATTTTTGTGTATGTAATCTCTTTTGTGCACCTATCAACTGTGTTTCCTGTGCGACTCTTTTGCAAGAAGCAACAAGTTATTTGTTTCTATTGTTTGTGTACATCAGTTTTTCTATGCGGTTTGTTTTAATTACTATCTGATAGCTTGTTTTAACTGAACTCTGTACATCATTTTGATGCTTCCAGAATCACTCCAACACCTCAACTCTCTTCAATCTTAGAAAATATTGGTGTGAGAATCTGAGAATGCTTTGACAATGTCTCCAACACCTCACCTCTCTTTAATCTTTGGAGATTAAAAACTGCCATCCTGATCTGCACAAACGATTGCGAGAGGGACAGCGGCGATGACTGGCACATCATCTCCCACACTCCACTCCTCAGAGGATCATTTTCAACACTTGAGAAATTGCCAAAGTTGAAGTTGACAACTTTCAGGGGGTGCAACATCTGAGAGTGATTGCTTTCTATAATAGCACATAAGCTATGGCGAAGCCTTACATATTCAATCTTCATTCACTGCAAGCCACAGGTAAAAGCTAAGGTCAAATTAGTTTTTTTTTTCTTTTTTTTTTTTTGAAGAAATAATTGGTTTTATTTGCATAGTTTATTTATGCAGATATATTTTCTTATGTTTCTGTTGTTTTGTTACGAAAGAACTTGATTTGTAAAATTAAATTAGAAAGTATAGTTAAACTGTTTTACTTAATGAGTCTGAAATTGATTATGGCAAGGAGCAGTATTAGTGACTCATAAATCGTAAAGTTTAAGGTTTCATGGAGTGATTCATAGACAAATTATTGATGAATATTTTGAATTATGGCGAGGAGCACTGGCTTGGTTTTGTTGTTGCTGCTGTTGATGATGGAAGCGCTTCACACGCAACACTTGCAACAGAAGTTGTACTCAGCACTCTGTGGATGCCAACTGTGAAAACATATCCCCTGGCCAGTGAAAAAATCACATCTTATAGTTAACGGAACAATGAGTTGATGGTAGAAGGAAATAATCATATAAACCACTTTTTTGTTGGGTGTATGATCGACTAATGTTAATGGTAAAGAGACAGTACTCATAATTTCATGTCTTCCAAATGGGTCATTTAAAATTTATAGTGAGAAAACCATTCATACTTGTCTATTTGCCATGATGTGAAAATCAGTAACTGATAACAACACACGTCTTGGCCTTTTTTTTATCTAAAACATTTTTTTTCTTTTTAATTCAAAATTCAATTTGTCACAATTGTTTGCAACATGATGCAACGACCACAACTTTTCTTTCCGATCAACTACTATGACACCCAAAGGTTCAGGTGTATTTTTGCAAATTTGGCATGATTTTTGTGAGATTGTGAATATTTTTAGGGCAATTTCATTTATTGATTTTTAGTGCGCTTGGATGACTTTGTTTAGTGCAATTTCATGTCATTGATTATTATCTAAGGTGATTTCAATTCATTATTCAAACAAAAACAAAAAACACCAACATTGTATGATTCAACCAAAGACAAAACACTACAACCTCTTTCGTTGAATGATAGCAACCTTGTCGAAGATGAGAATAACCAAATAGATAATCAGTTGGTTAGTAAGGAGAAGTTTCCTGCCAGTGACATGGCCGCTCAAGAAACAACGGCTAAAGGCCTTCTCAAGGCGGAGTATACAACTAGTGAGATTGAAAAAGCCATTGGAAAGCAAGGAGAAACAACTAAATATGACAATGTAGGCAGCACAGGGGCGGCAGTCCTCTTTTTGACGATGAGAATAAAACAAAAAAAAAGTAGCCAAATCAAGATCCTACAAAGGGAGGCTATACGAGTGGTCGATGGGGAGATAAATGGTGAAAATGCAACTCCGCATGCTGATACAGGAAGGAAATCTCGTGCCTAGTCAAGATGCCAATCTGAGGCGGTGTGTGGCGAGCACGTCCACTCTGTTTCGCCCAAAACAGAGTTTTTGTCTCCAGCGCACGACTGGCTCAGCGCAGAGCATGTATGCTCTGTTTTCTAAACAGAGAAGCTCATTTCAGAGCATAATGCGCTACCAAAAACAGGGCACTCTGGTTCTGATTCAATTTTGGCGCAGGAGAAATTATTGATTAAGGAGTCCCAGGTTGTAGGCGATGAATCAGGGAAGGTTATTCTGAAGAAAATCGATAATTTTGGGCAAGATTTTCGGCAAGAATCTGATAATGCTTCAGGTAGCAGCTCAGGGCCGCAGAGAGATCATGCTGCTAGTAATCAATGGACACTGGGGGAGTTTGGAGATCATGGCCGGAAGGTAGGGGTTCCAGCAGATGACGGTAATTTACAAGATGACGAAACTTTAGTGGATGTCGTAGTAATTGAAGCGCCGAATATAAAACATATTAACTATTTGGTTCGCAACGCTAACATTGAAACCGAAATGGAAACCAATACCGACATTTCGAATGAAACCAGTTCGGATGAAGAAGATTTGGATGAATACACCATTAGGTCAAGAATAGTGTCAGGTTTAAAGACAGACCACATTCGATTAACGAACAGATTCGACACGATGGACCATGACTGCTTCAAAGACTTCAAGGTATTTCCTCGAAGATCATCTAGAATGAAGAAAAGTAACAGCAAGTTCAAGTATTGATCTAGGGGTTTGATCAGTCTAGATGATATATTTGTCTAGTTTCTGTTTCCTTACCAATTTGTTATTATTTCCCGTTTTTGGACAAATAATTAAGGTCTGGCATATCATAGTTGCCTCTCCGTAGCAGAGATTTAATTTAATTTTATTTTTATTTTATTTTTTTAAATCACAACAACTTTGAACACCAACACGAAGATGGACTCGCAGCAAATCGTAAAAAGCAAGCAAAGGGATCCCTCACAACAACTCCTACAAAATGCATAAAATTGCACAACTCCAAACTTTGTTTGCGTTTAAACCAACGACCTAGGTTTTGAGTGGTTAATGGCTTGTAATGTAATCATATGGTATATTGTTCTTACAATCGTATAGTATATTGTTTGTAATGTAATCATAAAATCAAGCTTTATAAGCATCAAAATACCCTTTCTTGATAACACAAGCAAAACTCAAGATTTGTACAAGAGCCTGGAAAGCAAATATCACCACCCTATGATGAAGATTAATCTCTCTATATGCAGTTTGCGAGATTATTACAAAGCAAAACATGGCTCATCCATCATCAACATCCTATTTTCTCAACTCAGTAGTAAAAATTGAACAAATTTCTTCTTCATCTCTCTTATCTTTCCTTTATTGTGCTCTCTTTGGAGAACCCAAGCTGTATTTCATCTTCTTCTTCTGTTCTTTCACTTCTCCTCTATTTTTATGTCATGCATGGTTTTGATCATACACCAGAGTACCCCAGACCTCTAGCTTCTGACCCCTTCATGATTCTCAACCTCTTACATGATGTAATGAACATGTCAAATGGAACATCTCCCACCAACATCCAATCAACCATCCTTGTCTTCATAAGTAGGTGCATGTTCTGACCCATTGTACCCTTCTCTCTCTGAGTACTTCCCCATTGTGACCTTGAACATGTCCTCCAACGCCTTGAGGAGTTCTTGGTAGCTTTTGTAGACTTTGAGGTCAATCTTCCTCAAATATGGTGCCCCATCCATGCTCACCTTCACATGAGAGATTCTAAATGTCAAGGAAATTGGCGAGGGAGGCTCCCTCGCACGTGCTCGAGCTTTGTTTCAAAAAAAAAAAAAAAAAAGCGGAAAATCTGAATTTCGTTGCTGAAATTTAAGAGGGAGGGAGGGACCAAAAAACCAAAGAGAGAACACAGACAAGGGAAGACCGAAATCACCCTCTCTCCAAACCCATCTCGACACAGAGGAGACCAAAGCTCTCCCCAAACCAGACTCGACACAGAGAAGAGAAGACCGAAGTTCGAAGAACTACATTCATCCTTTGAATATAAAGCCGAGCCCAACTTGTCTGAGAATGTGAAGAAGAGCTCCCGGGTTTCTAATGTAAGCATCTTTGTGGTGTCAAGGAATTTTTTTGTTTTGTTTTCGAACCTCTCCTTATCATTGCATGAATGCAGGTTGTAAAGAGAAAGAAGAATACATTGCCTAAGAAGAAGCAGAAGCTTGCCAATGCTAGCATTGACAAAGAAGAGACTAATGTTGGTTTGAATGGGCAGACGTCTAGCAGTGGTAGTTCGAAGGATGACTCAAATGCTTCTCTGGAGCTAAATGGTGGAACAACCTCATGTTCCAAAGGGTCTGGATCACTCAATCTGAATGGAAAAGCAAGAGCAAATAGAGGGTCAGCGATTGACCCACAGAGCCTCTATGCGCGGGTAACTACAAGACTGCTACATATATTCATCCTTTGCGACAAGAAAAGAAATGATGAATCTTCTATTATGTATTTATTTCCTATCAACTAAACCTCGTGTGTTATCATCTTACAGAAACGGAGAGAAAGAATAAACGAACGGTTGAGGATTTTACAAAACCTTGTACCTAATGGAACAAAGGTGAGTTTGTCTAAAGAATAATGTGACATTGTTCTTACACGATTGAGTTTAAGAAGGAAAACCTTAGGACTAAATCTTTCTCGATCATTTGATAGGTTGACATCAGTACAATGCTCGAAGAAGCTGTTGAGTATGTTAAGTTTTTGCAACTTCAAATCAAGGTAAGAAATGTGGTTTCAAATTCATGTCTCAATGTTGTTTTTCGATATTGTATATCAGCAATAGGTTCATCAGTCTAATTATCTGTTTTCGTTATGGTTTGCAGCTTTTAAGTTTCGACGACAAGTGGATGTATGCCCCCATCGCTTATAAGTGGATGTTCACCATCCTTTCCTTTTTCTCCTTCCCCTTGCACTCCTCTGCAACTAAGAATGTTCCACTCGCAGGTACCTCTCAAGGGTCAAATTTCAAGCCAAACGCCACTAGCAGTGATAAGAACAAATGGTGATTGTGATAAACCATCCAAACTCCAAAACAAATGCATTCCAAACACATATTCAGATCCTTCCTGTGCTTGTTGCAATAGTACCAGCATTATCTATTTCATTGTCCTCTGCGCACCAGGACAACCAAGCTGCACCTCCAACATTATTTATGTGGGGAATGAAAGTTGGATCCAAAGCATCATTTATGCGGGGAATGAAAGTAGGATCCAAAACTACTATAAGCCCAAAATCAACCGAGTTATGAGCTCGATCATAATGAATATTACTTTTGAATGTGGAAGACCTTTCGGATGAAGAAGATTTGGATGAATACACCATTAGGTCAAGAATAGTGTCAGATTTAAAGACAGACCACATTCGATTAACGAAAAGATTCGACACGATGGACCATGAATGCTTCAAAGACTTAAAGGTATTTCCTCGAAGATCATCTAGAATGAAGAAAAGTAACAGCAAGTTCAGGCATTGATCTAGGGGTTTGATCAGTCTAGATGATATATTTGTCTAGTTTCTGTTTTTTCCTTACCAATTTGTTATTATTTCCCGTTTTTGGACAAGTAATTAAGGTCTGGCATACCACAGGTGCCTCAGCCTTATCCTAAGCAGCAATTTAGAAGAGATGGGATTTCAACTCTGCCAGGTTTTAGTGTTGTCCCACCCTTGAGCAACAGAACCTTTGTTGAGGCAGTGGCCATCAATCCCTCAAGTGTGAGCCCTACCCCTATTGCCAGTAAGGGCCCCATTGCAGCAACATCTATTCATCGGGATTCTCCCATTGATTTCTTGTCCCAAGTATGGGGCAATCATCTTCCTCCAGATCCCGTTGCAAAAAAGACTCTTGCAAGGTCGTTGATAGAGTTGCCTGATTCAGTGATTCAGTGGACACCTGTTGCTCTTCCGTTTGGACATTCTTGGTCTTTGCTAACTCTCCACCCGTGACCTCATGTGAGGCATACGAGCCGCCTCCTAGGTTGTCGACGCTGAGTGATCAGTCTCCCCAGCAATACCCAACGCTTCCCCATTCCCCTGCTTCTCGTGCCGTTTCAGCGGGTAAAGTTGGTAACTCGATGTCTGAGGCAGCTCGTCCATCTCAGCAGGCTAGGATAAAGGCAAAGGTATTGTTGGGCCTTCACCTGGCAAGGGGCCCAAGTCTTTTTCGGAACATAATTTAGCCAAGTCTAATGATCAAAAAACATCTGAAAATTATTAGAGGGTTTTGGAAGCGGTGGAAGAAGATGCCTTCAACTTTGGACCCTCTTTTGTCCAAGATGTCTATGCAGACCCGTAGGGATCGAAAGTTGGCTAGAAAAGCACAGCGTGACAGAACCGCTGAATGGGCCAATTTTTCAATTTTTCCAACCAGATCTAGGTTCATGCTTAAAAAGAGATCCACCAAATCCAACTCAACCAACAAAGTAGGGCAGGAAGAACTTAAAGGATGTAGTGCTCCTGCTAGGCTGACAAGGGGAGAGTCTTCCAACCAGACCCAGGAGTGTTCGGTATCTCTCCCTTACCCGTCGGGTTTCGAGCCACTAGCAGAACAATGTGTTGAAGTCCATGGTTTGTCTACAAAACTATGTGTTTCTCATTTGGAGAGTTTCTCATCTACAACAGACCACGTAGGCGCTCCCCCAGGCTTCGAGGTCCCACAGACGAAAAATCTTGGGTTTCTTCTCCCTAGCAAACAGACTTCTGCCAAGTCTCCAGGGTTTGTTTCTAGGGTCAATGACAGCGTGCAGCCTTCTGTCATTCGACTCAGGAAGAAGCATCAGATCGTTCGGCTTTCAAAGAAATTGGCTTGACAGTGGGAGTGGACCTCAGTCAGGATGAAAAAAGGGCTTTAGATATGGTTAAAGCTGCAGCGCAGGGTACAGTATCTGACAAAGCAATAGACAAGTGCAACAACCCTGGGGTTGAAGGTATTTCATGAACCTGAAAATTCTTTCGTGGAACTGTAGGGGGCTCAGGAATACTGAGAGGTAAAGGGGTTGTCGTAGATTAATTTCAGAGAATCGTCCAGACCTTGTTTTCGTTCAGGAATCAAAATTGGAGAGATGCTCTAGAGAATTTATCAGAAAATTGTGGGGTGATAGCTCTTTTGATTGGGCTATGGTGGAATCCATTGGCAGCTCGGGAGGCCTTTTAGCTATTTGGGATGCTGATCTTTTGCATATGAGGGAAGTGTTGAAAGGAGCTTTTTCACTTTCTATTCAATTTCAAATGATCTCAGATAACTCATTTTGGTCAGGGACTAACATTTATGGTCCGTGTGATCCTTCGCTAAGAGAACACTTCTGGGAAGAACTATGTGACATTGCTGGTTGGGTGCAATCGCTATAGGTGTTAGCGGGAAACTTCAATGTTGTCCGTCATATGAATGAAAAAAAAAGGATGCAGGAGGAGGTCCATGAGCATGCAGAAATTCAATCAGTTCATTAATGAGGTGGAACTCGCTAATTTCATTCTAAAAGGGGGAAATTCACATGGTCAAATCGAAGAGATCGTCCTATCCTTTGTCGACTTGATCGATTTCTGACTTCGGTGGATTGGATTGAAAAATTTGGTGATAAAGTTGAATGGCTCAAGGGTGCAACAGGTTCTGACTATCACGCGATTTTGCTTGCGAACTCGTCTGTTGGTGGCTGCACTCGTTTTTTTTCATTTAATAATGGTTGGTTTGATCACCCTACCCTGGCAGAGGAGATGAAAGCTTGGTGGAACAACTCAGTAGTCTTTGCCCACCCTGGCTACTGTTTGTGGTGGAAGCTTAAGGCACTCAGATGCAACCTTAAAAGTTGGAGGACTAAAGTTTGGGGTAAGAATAATTTATGTATTCAAAATATTTTTGCCTTAATTGCTAACATTGATGCTGATGAAGAGATCAGAGACCTGACTGCTGAGGAGAGGTCTTGTAGAGTGCAACTACATCAGGAGTGGGCAACATTAACCAAAAGAGATGAGGAGTTTTGGAGGATCAGATCAGGAGTCAACTGGGTTTGTCATATGGATCAGGGATCCAAATTCTTTCATAACTTGGCTAACAAACGCAGACTGTTTAACTCCATTGAAGCTCTTAGCATGGGTCAGGAGTTGGTAGTGGATGAAGTCAGTATAGAGAACTCTTGATATCTCACTTCAAGGAATTGTTCTATGAAAATGAGGAGTGGCGACCTTTCTTCTCGGGGATTACATTTAAGTTTATCTCTCAGTCTACGGCTACCGCCTTGGTAGATAATTTTTCGGAGATGGATATTATAGCGGCAATGGAAGAACTAAAATTTGAAGTTACTCCAGGTCTTGATGGTTTCTCAATGGTGTTCTATTTGAAAATGTGGGAGGTAATCAAAATTGATTTTCTGAAAGTTGTTGAAGATTTTAACTCGAGAAATTTTCTTGATTGGCAGTTGAACACCACTATCATCTCTCTTATTCCTAAATGTGCGGGAATGCAGACAGTCAAAAATTTTAGACCTATCAGTATTTTGAATGGGGCTTATAAGATCATTGCCAAGGTGTTGGCTAACAGATTGAAAATAGTTCTTCATTCAGTCATTTCTCTTTTTCAAAGTGCAGCAGTCAGTGGAAGACAGGTGGTTGATAGCCCTTTGATTGCCAATGAACTTATTGATTCTAGGAAAAAATAAGGTGTTCCAGGACTCGTTATCAAATTAGATTTCTCCAAAGCCTTTGACAACGTCTCTTTGAGATACTTGGATTTGGTAATGGCTCGCATGGAGTTTGACTCCAAATGGATTCATTGGCTTCACACTTGCAGATTTACAGCTAATTTCTCTTTGAAGATTAATGGTCAGCTGCACGGGTTCTTCAATAGCTCGAAAGGTTTGCGCCAAGGCAATCCCCTGTCTCCTCTTCTGTTTACTATAGCAGCAGAAGGTCTAACACAAATTATTCTTAAAGCGGTTGATGCTAGCCTAGTGAGAGGTTTTTCTGTCATGGAGGGTAGTCCTCCGGTTTCTATTCTCCAGTATGCGGATGATACTATCCTCTTTTGTGATGTTTCCGCTTCTCAGGTTCTTGTTCTTAAAAGAATTATGCTTTGGTTTAAAGTTATTTCAGGTCTGAAAATCAACTTTGACAAATCAAAGGTGTTGGAGAAGTCCCTCATCTACACCAGTTGGCGGGTTTATTGGGTTGTTCAGCGAGCCATGATATACATGTAATTATTACAAATTATAACCCTTAATTTATATATGTTAGTGCTTCAATTAATATATTTTATTCTAATTATTTCAATTTTTATGTTTTTGTAGGAATCTGCGCGCGTGAACGATAAGATCGCATTAAGGCGGCAATTTGAGGAAATTATTAATCTGTTGATTCTAACGGTGGTACAAAAGAGTGGTTCACACATCCAAGTCCAAGCCCAAGCCCAAGCCCAAGCCCAAGCCCAAGCCCAGGAAGTTAGAATCCTAAGCCCAACAATAGGGAAACCCTATTTAGGTATTCTCTTCCTTTTTCTATAAAAAGGGGTCTCGTCCACATCTCTGCGGACTCCTCTCTTTTCCAATCTCTTTTCTTTCCTGCCGCCATCACTACCTCCATCCGGGCAGAGACATAGACCCCTGTGTCTCTCGCCACTAACCAACCACCATCTCGCCACCGTCACTAACCACCCTGTTCACGGTACAAACGTCGACCTCATCACCGTCCTCGCCACCGTCATCCCTGTCCATAACACAGCCGCCACCACCATCTCCTTCTCTCTCTCCCACAGCAACCATCACCCGAGCACCATCGCCACCACTGCGCGCACGGCACTGCCGCGAAACAGGGAGCACCTCCCTGTTTCTCTCCCCCTCGCTGCCGCCACTGTTCCTTCTCTTCATCTCGAGCTCCTTCCTGCATCGCCCTCTCACGACCACCGCCGCCAGCGGCGCGTCAGCCGGCACACAACATCCGCGACAGAGTCGCCACCACCCCGCAACAGGGAGTCCCTGTTCCTCGTCCTCCTTTGCGTTTGAGTTGATTTCACTGCTTCCTCAACCTCTCTCTGTCTTCTTGCAGGCACAGGAACCCAACCAGAGGTGAGGAAGCTCGCGAGGAGCGGAGAACAGCGGCGGAGCTGGTCGCGTCTCGCTGGAGAAGACGAAGGAAGCAGCAGCGCGAAATCGCGCGGGAGAAACTGTTTTTCATTTCTGAAAAACAGTTGAGGCTATTGACACCCCGAGAATCTGTAAGAGCCACCACATTGTAAATTTAGCTGTTCTTCTCGGGATTCGTGCGCGGACAGGAAGTGATGGATTCCTCCTCGATTGATGCTGTGACCACCACCACCATGAGTCACTAAATCCCACGCAAGGTGAAGAGGTGAACTCCTAGATGTAACGCACTAAATTAGTAATTGATTCGCTTTAAGTGTTCACGATGAATAATGATGTTTAATGATTCTCACTTTTATTTAATATAGAAATTTATGTTATTTCAGTGAGAAGGATATCATAGATTTCTTTGTAGATTGTTTTTACTCCGGTGATTATCTTTTCTTCTCCATATAAGCTTAGTCACGCTTTTCTTATGTGTGGAATGTTTAAGGATTAATTGATTCCGGTAGGTTAGTTATATGTGATCGTCATTTATTACGGTATTGTCTCCGGATATATCGTAAGTTTAAGATATCACATATGACAAACCTTTGTGTTTTCTTAGAAGAAGTGAAATCTTAAATTCATTTACATTAGGGTATATTAATGATTAAAAGATTATTTTTTCGATTACGTCGTTTGGGATGTGAAACACGTAGTTGAGTCATCATAGCGAATCAATACTAGTTGGCGTGTGAAGTCTAGGAGGGATTCTTGGAACCTTGTGATTTTCTCAAACTTAGTTTTCATTAAATTAAATTCAATTCTGTATTTTAAATTTGTTAGAATTTATTTTAGTTTCGCATAGTTTGTCTTCCTTAACCTTATTTTGTAGATCGTTTTTCCTCGTGGGATCGACACCCCATTCTTTACTGCAATTGACCGCGTGTATTGTTTGGGCGTAATCAAATTTTGGCGCCGTTGCCGGGGAACAAGCGTCATTCTACAAGGAAGGTTTCGGGTATTATCTTTTCTGCTCATTTTTCATTTCATTTTATTTTATTCTATTTTTTTAGGTTTTAGGTCCAGTTTAATTTTTATCTTTATCTTTATTTTTATTTTATTTTATTTCTTAAAAAAAAATTATTAAAAAAAATAAAAAAATTTAAAATTAAAAAAAAACAAAAAAAAAAAAAAACATTAGGGGAGTGAGTTGGAATAGAAACCACTTAGGTTCGTGGGAGGAGATGACCCAAACATTTTTTAATAAATACTTTCCTCACCACAAAACCAACGGTCTAAAGAGACAAATTTCTACCTTCACCCAAAAGAATAACGAGACATTATATCAAGTATGGGAAAGGTTCAAGGATCTCTTGAATACATGCCCACACCATGGGTATGAGAGTTGGCGCTTAGTCAGTTATTTTTATGAGGGGCTCACTAGTAGAGAACGTCAGTTCGTTGAGAAGATGTGTAATGGAGAGTTTTTGCAAAAAGACCCTGACGAGGCCATTGAGTACCTGAATGACTTAGCTGAAAAGGCCCACACTTGGACTGGTCCAAATGCTACTGAGAGCACAAATAGAACACACCCAGCTGGAGTTTACCAACTTAGGGAAGAGGATAGCCTTAGAGCCCAACTTGATAGAGTAACTAGGGAGTTAGAAGCATTTAAGACCAAGGATGGTAAGCCCGCACATACTGTTGCCAGAGTTGAGCTACAGGAAGCCTGTTTTATATGCGGGGGAGTTGAACACTTCGCACAGGATTGCCCAACCTTGACTGAGATGAGAGGGGTTTATGAGGAACAATGTAACGCCTTAGGGATGTACAAGAAGCCTTATTCACCATTCTCTAACACTTACAATTCTGGCTGGAGAGATCACCCTAACTTTAGTTGGAGGTCCGAGGCCGACCCACCTACACACTCACAGGCACAACCACCTAGATCATACCCTGCACCACCATACAATGCACAATCTAACAGAAGTTCCTTATCAGACACATTGCATGCATTTATTGAGGCACAAGGTAAAACTAATCAAAAATTTGAGGTTGCATTGACACAGTTGGCAGAGGAGAACAAGGAGATAAAAAGCCAAATAACCAAGCTGACAAGTTCATTAACAGTACAAGCTCGGGGCCAATTTCCGTCACAGCCTCAAGCAAATCCGAAGGGCCAACTTATGGCACAAACCTCTACTTCAGACTCTCAGAATGTCATAGAGATTAATGCCATCACTACTCAGAGTGATAAGATTTTAGATGGATCAAGCTCGTTCACAACTATAAGCACCTCCCCAAGTGCAAAGGAGAGCATCCCTGAGGATGAGCCCAATAAGAACATTCCAGTTTCAGTTCTTTTTCCTCAAGCACTACGACCTCCTGGAAAGAAATCAGAAATGCATGGTGAGATTCTAGAACACTTGAAACAGGTTAAAATTAACTTACCTTTGCTGCATGTGATTAAACAGGTACCAACTTATGCGAGGGTCATCAAGGATCTATGCACTATCAAGAGGAAACATCAGGTGGTTGCTATTTTTGAGTGGACTGATCCTCAACTTTTCAGGTTGTTGGTATACGATTCCTTAACCTTTTTGACTCATTTATATCATAGACTAGGTTTGAAAGTGAATGTTTCCTATGTTCTTCCTCGTCACTTCATGGTATATCTTTCATGAGGGAGAATATATGTCGGGCTGAAGACGTTAAACCAAGCGCTCCTAGGAGGCAGCCTAGCCTTAGTTGTGTGTCTTTGCTGTTAGTTTGGATTGATTTTCGAGTACCCTATTTAGTTGTGTTTCACTCATACTCGTTAGCTCCATAACATTTTTGACTTACAACTTGCCTTTTTTTTGTTTTCTTTGTTAATGTCGAGTATGCATTTTATCGATTTCTAATGAAAACTCCATGATTCTTATGTTTCTGAGCGTTCATTGGTGGAAGATTTCATTGAAATTGGTAAAGCTTCACCATGGTAATATCACTCTAACCCTCCTCTTTTCTTTTGCCTTGCTTTGTCATGATTATTATTTTATACATTGAGGACAATGTTTGGTTTAGGTTTGGGGGTGTGGTTTATTAGATTTTTTTATGCAATTTTCAAAAATCTTTGAGTTTAAAAGGTATTTTACAATTAAACCGAGTCATTTTTGTGTTCTACTCAATCTCCATTGAATACTTAGATGATTATGGTAATTGTGTAAAATCTTCTTGAAAATGCATTTGAAATCCGAACTCTTGGTGAATAAAATAATAATAATAAAAAATAAAAAAAAATAAAAAAAAAAAGAAAAAGAAAGAGGTTTTGAGTCCTCTTCAATTTTAGAGAATGATTTTGTTGCCTTTAATTTTGAGAAAACACATACTAGCATGTGTCACATAGTTATATTAGTGGAAAACATGGTATTTGATATTATCCTTATGTTAGATGTATTTCGCGAGACTTTTCAACTCGACTTTTCGCGCACTATGAGCCAAGTCAACTTGATTTGAAGTTGATTAGTGAAGTATTGAACTAGAAAACCTTAGAATAATAGTGGAGACTTAACCCTTGTGAGTTTTGAGCCATTCTTTATTTCTTGAGGGTTATTAATTACACTCTGATTTTTCATGAGTCCGCATTATTTCGTTGATGATCTCATTATTCTTGATTTTCTTATTGATTGCTTTAAGAATGACATAAAAATTGAATCTTTCCACTAGAACTTCTTGCTTTATTTAGTTGAGATGTCCTAGTACTAACTAAAACTTATGAAGTGATACAGGCATTTCTTTCTTTAAACCATTTTTAGCCTTTTAGCTTACCCAATAATAAATATCCATTTGCAGCCCTTTGAGCCTTTAGATAGCCTTTTCTTTGTTATCCCCATTCCCAATACCTACTCCAACCAAGGAGTAATACCTTTATTATTTTATCCTTACCCAATTTTCTAAGAAAGGATACGGTGAGATATATTTATGGAATGGGCAAAAAAAAAAAAAAAAAAAAAAAAAAAAAAAAAAAGAAGATATTTCATGCACCCTCTAAGTAAAAGTGTTGGATTGTATCAATGGGGAAAAGCATGTTAAAAAAAAAAAAAAAAAAAAAAAAAAAAGTGATTGAAGAAGAAAATAATGAAGAAAAAGTTAATGGTGTACAACATTGATTTGCTCTTCAATGCTCTATGTTTTATTCAAGGGTGTATCCATTCTCAGAAAATCTTTGTATCCTTTTGTCCATTATTGTTTGCCATAATCCAAGCCCCAATACAACCTAGTAAAGACCTGATTGATCTTAAGTGAAAGTTAGCTTAATAGATGTGGAGATTGAATAGGCAAGAACTATGGTGTTTGATTCAACATTCTCAAAAGTAATAAATATTCCGGTCCATGAGATCATATTCATTTCACTCTTTGAAAATTCCGTTTTTCATGATAATTATATGTGAGACGTTTGCATTTTCCATAATATATTCTTTTCCTCACATATAAATTGAGTGCCTAATCTCTGAGCGTTTCATTTCTGAGCGACATGAGAGAATTGTAGTCGAAACGTCTTTTCTAAAGGTTTTCTTGTCACATCTTTACTATGAGATGAAGAGTTATGTTGATAAGGCTCCTCACACACACACTTCGAGTTGAGAATGATTATGAAATTCACTTAACCTTTAGATACTATTAAATTATTGTACTCTATTGATATACCTTTGTGACAGTTTTAGTTTGTTGTTTTTCTCGAATGCTAAGCAATTAGAAAATTACTCTAAAGAAAATAAAGAAGAATGCTCACACTTTTGCATTATGTTTTTAGAAAATAGATTTTGTTTTATTGAGTCAGTGATGTTTGGGGGTAGCATTTCTGGAAACCCTCACGAGACTATAACTCGTCCTCTAGAGGTAATCTAGAGGTTTAAAGCCTTGTTGCACGTTAAGGTAAGTGCAACCGTGATTCCTACGAAAGTGAGTTAGGATTTTATTCTTTATTTTGTTTTGCTCGAGGACTAGCAAAATATAGGTTTGGGGGTATTTGATATACATGTAATTATTACAAATTATAACCCTTAATTTATATATGTTAGTGCTTCAATTAATATATTTTATTCTAATTATTTCAATTTTTATGTTTTTGTAGGAATCTGCGCGCGTGAACGATAAGATCGCATTAAGGCGGCAATTTGAGGAAATTATTAATCTGTTGATTCTAACGGTGGTACAAAAGAGTGGTTCACACATCCAAGTCCAAGCCCAAGCCCAAGCCCAAGCCCAAGCCCAAGCCCAAGCCCAGGAAGTTAGAATCCTAAGCCCAACAATAGGGAAACCCTATTTAGGTATTCTCTTCCTTTTTCTATAAAAAGGGGTCTCGTCCACATCTCTGCGGACTCCTCTCTTTTCCAATCTCTTTTCTTTCCTGCCGCCATCACTACCTCCATCCGGGCAGAGACATAGACCCCTGTGTCTCTCGCCACTAACCAACCACCATCTCGCCACCGTCCTCGCCACCGTCACTAACCACCCTGTTCACGGTACAAACGTCGACCTCATCACCGTCCTCGCCACCGTCATCCCTGTCCATAACACAGCCGCCACCACCATCTCCTTCTCTCTCTCCCACAGCAACCATCACCCGAGCACCATCGCCACCACTGCGCGCACGGCACTGCCGCGAAACAGGGAGCACCTCCCTGTTTCTCTCCCCCTCGCTGCCGCCACTGTTCCTTCTCTTCATCTCGAGCTCCTTCCTGCATCGCCCTCTCACGATCACCGCCGCCAGCGGCGCGTCAGCCGGCACACAACATCCGCGACAGAGTCGCCACCACCCCGCAACAGGGAGTCCCTGTTCCTCGTCCTCCTTTGCGTTTGAGTTGATTTCACTGCTTCCTCAACCTCTCTCTGTCTTCTTGCAGGCACAGGAACCCAACCAGAGGTGAGGAAGCTCGCGAGGAGCGGAGAACAGCGGCGGAGCTGGTCGCGTCTCGCTGGAGAAGACGAAGGAAGCAGCAGCGCGAAATCGCGCGGGAGAAACTGTTTTTCATTTCTGAAAAACAGTTGAGGCTATTGACACCCCGAGAATCTGTAAGAGCCACCACATTGTAAATTTAGCTGTTCTTCTCGGGATTCGTGCGCGGACAGGAAGTGATGGATTCCTCCTCGATTGATGCTGTGACCACCACCACCATGAGTCACTAAATCCCACGCAAGGTGAAGAGGTGAACTCCTAGATGTAACGCACTAAATTAGTAATTGATTCGCTTTAAGTGTTCACGATGAATAATGATGTTTAATGATTCTCACTTTTATTTAATATAGAAATTTATGTTATTTCAGTGAGAAGGATATCATAGATTTCTTTGTAGATTGTTTTTACTCCGGTGATTATCTTTTCTTCTCCATATAAGCTTAGTCACGCTTTTCTTATGTGTGGAATGTTTAAGGATTAATTGATTCCGGTAGGTTAGTTATATGTGATCGTCATTTATTACGGTATTGTCTCCGGATATATCGTAAGTTTAAGATATCACATATGACAAACCTTTGTGTTTTCTTAGAAGAAGTGAAATCTTAAATTCATTTACATTAGGGTATATTAATGATTAAAAGATTATTTTTTCGATTACGTCGTTTGGGATGTGAAACACGTAGTTGAGTCATCATAGCGAATCAATACTAGTTGGCGTGTGAAGTCTAGGAGGGATTCTTGGAACCTTGTGATTTTCTCAAACTTAGTTTTCATTAAATTAAATTCAATTCTGTATTTTAAATTTGTTAGAATTTATTTTAGTTTCGCATAGTTTGTCTTCCTTAACCTTATTTTGTAGATCGTTTTTCCTCGTGGGATCGACACCCCATTCTTTACTGCAATTGACCGCGTGTATTGTTTGGGCGTAATCAAGCCATCTTCCAGTTAAGTACTTGGGCATGCCTTTGGGTGCTAGTTTTAAAAGTAAAACTGTGTAGGATGAAACGATTGAAAGGATGGAATCGAAACTAGCGTCTTGGAAACGCAAATTTCTCTCTAAAGCAGGAAGATTAGCTCTTGTACAATCCACATTAGCTTTTATGCTGGTGTTCATTCTGTCTCTTATCAAGGTTCCTTATTCAATAGCAGCCAAGATGGAACAGATCATGCGCGATTTTCTTTGGGGTTCTACTCAAAACTCTAGAAATATGCATTTAGTGGGCTGAGAGAAAATTTGTTGCCCTAAATCTCGAGGTGGTTTACGCATTCGTCAGGTGCTCACATTCAATATTGCATTACTTTCTAAGTGGCTTTGGCGATTTGCAGAAGAAAAAGACAATTTATGGAGATCTCTCATTATGGACAAATATGAGAGCAATAGATGGGTTTGGAAAAAGAGAACTAAGTACACTTCCTACGGATGCTCTTTGTGGAAGTCCATCTCCCGGTGCACAAATGGCTTCTACCCTCACACCTCTCTCCAATGTGGAAATGGTGATATCATCTCTTTCTGGCATGATTTTTGGTGTAGTAACCAATCTTTGAAGGATATGTTTCCAATGTTGTTTATCATTAACAACAATCAATATGGGAGTGTGAGCAATTTTTGGTCTAACGGCAACTCTTGGGATCTTTCCTTTCGAAGACCCCTAAATAATGGGGAGCTAGAAGAGTTCGCTAACCTAATGCATCTGTTGGATAGACAAATGCTCTCAGAGGGATCTGAGAGTTTGGTGTAGAAGGGTAAAGGTGTGGGCTTCTCGGTGAAATAATTTTCGGATATATTGGCTGCATCTCATTATGAGACCCACTCCAACCCATTCATTTCCTCTCACAAAAATCTGGTATGGGTGAAAAACATTTTTCCTCGGATTAATTTCTTTAGTTGGTCAGTATTGCATGAGAAGATCTTGACTAAAGATAGGTTGAGGAAAAGAGGAATCCACACAGGGAGTCTTTGTGTGCTTTGCAATGAAATTGACGAGACGCTGGACCATTTGATGCTTCACTGCAGTTTCTCCAAATCCATTTGGAGCATTTTCTTGTCAGAATTTGGTTTGAGTTTGATGTTTCAAGGCTTCATTTTAGATTGGCTAAGTTGGTGGTCTCAAGCTAATCCTTCCCGACGATGGGAGTGGTTATGGAGTAGGGTCCCTCACGTACTCATGTGGTGTGTATGAGGATTTTTGAAGGACTCAACATATCAGAGCACTCTATCTTTATCGAGATTAGAGAATTGCTGTCGAGGATGGATTCGGCTTGTAATTTGTTTAGGGATTTGGGTTTTGACACTTTCATGGTGTCTTGGCATTCCTTGATATAGGAATGTTTCTCTTTGTTTTTTGTTTCATTTTATTTCCTTAATAAACATCTTCTTGTTTGACTTTAAAAAAAAAAAAAAAAAAAAAAAAAAAAAAAAACTTGGTTTGATTCTAGGTGTTAACGATGACATGGGCTTTCTAGCATTCTGATAACCATCCAAGTAGTTCTTGGCAAAATTAAAAAATGCAAGCTTTGAGGCAGCTGACCTATTGGAGGAATGGGCAGACAATGCTCTACATTCCACCTACAACAATGAAGTAGTTAATTATGGCTTGGCTTGTCGTGCCCTGTAACATGTCTATCGGAGGTCGAGAGCTAGCTTTTGTTCAAGTATTGTGCTTTTGCTCAGGGGAGGGAGGAGGTTGATAACTTGGTAGAGATCGGAAAAGAAATTGTTAAAAAGTGTGTTGGCGTACCTCTAGCATTAAAGGGTCTTGGAAGACTAATGTGGTGGAAGAGGACAGTAGGTGAGTGGGAGCAAGTGAGAGATAGTAAAATTTGGGAACTCAGGGAAAAAGGGAGTGGAATATTGCCAGCGTTGAGGCTAAGCTATAAGCATTTGCCATCGCATTTAAAGCAGCGTTTTGCTTTTTGTTCAATTTATCCAAAAGATTTGGAAATGGATAGAGAACAACTTATCTATTTGTGGATGGCAAATGGTTATTTGCAATCTGATGGGACAATAGAGTCGGAGGCTTTTGGAAAGCTAGTTTTCGATGAACTAGTGTGCAGGTCTTTCTTTCAAGAGTTTAAGATTTTAAATCAAATTGGATAAAGAAATTTCTGCTACATGTAAAATGCAAGATCTTATGCACGATCTTGCATGCCAAGTGTCTGCAAATGAATGTAGTGTCGTGGAGGTTGGAAGTGCAAATGGCATTGTTAATTGCACAAGACACGTCACTGGTCTTTGATTTGGAAACAGAGATAGAATCTAGTAAACGTTGTGTATCTCTGGTTAAATCAAACTCAAGGTTGCGCACTCTGTTTTTATCGGGTTCGTACACGAGTAAAATTGGGCCTGCATATATTCTGAAAAATCTTTATTCTTTGCGTGCTCTAGAATTGAGTAAAATTAGGAAGATGAAGCATCTGAAGTACCTGAATCTGGCTGGATCCAGTGTAGAACTTTTACCTGAATCAATTTGTAAACTGAGGAATTTGAAGTGTTTGATACTAAGATATTGTGGCTCTCTACAAAGTTTGCCCAAAGGTATGAGTAAAATGAGAGGGCTCAGACATCTGGACATTTTGGAATGTGACGGGTGGGAAATTCTAACTGTGGAGGGAATGGGCGTGGAAATCAGCGAGGGAGGGGGTGAAGCAGTTTATCCTCTTGCGATGCGTGTAAGCCCGTGTGTCAAAGCGCTTTCACGCATCTCAAGAAGGTGAACGGCTTCAACTCCTCCCTCGCAACAGTTAGACAAACCCGTGCCGGGTTAAGTGAAATGCGAAGTGGGATGGAGCAATTAACACAGCTTCAGACACTGAGAGGCTTCTTTTTGGTGGGCGAAGAGAGTGGAACAGGAGTTATAAACGGGTTGAAAG
The DNA here is from genome assembly GCA_963556465.1 of Berberis vulgaris. Lineage (NCBI taxonomy): Eukaryota > Viridiplantae > Streptophyta > Magnoliopsida > Ranunculales > Berberidaceae > Berberis > Berberis vulgaris. The sequence goes on from OY747126.1 coordinate 90,227,791, forward strand.
GGATGCAACAACTCAGAGGAACGCTGGGGATGATGCGGAGAAACGTACAGAATGAACAGCTTCGACAATTTCCTTCTTTTACTGACTCTACCTCTTGCATCAATACATCAGATATCGAACCAGCCTCAATACACCAGATATCTAATGTATACGTGGATTATTGAAATGTGAACCACCAGAGGAACCTTTTGTAGCATTAATAACCTGAGTAGATTGTGAAATTCCCTCCCATTGAGGTGAGGGTGCGCCAGCTCTCATCCTTTGATGACTCATTTGAATGGAACCAAGCTGAGAAATGGTATAAATGCTAAACGATGAAGAAAGATGGTTCTGAACCGGAGAAGGTGCTACTATAGCTTTCTCAACCTCAAATACGTCATCACCTACAGATGGAAAAATTGATTGAGAAGATCCAGCAGTCTTCTAGTCCAAACTCAGAAGGAATGCCATGCTCCGAATGCTGGTTTGAGCTCACAACATTAGGCAAGGAAGAGAGTAATTTTTCCCAGTCTAGAATACTCAAATTTAATTCATTCTCAATCATATGCATCTGACCAACATCGATGTTAAAGCGTAGCACATGATTATATTCACCACCACTAGGATCTGGCTGGCTGGGTATCAAGCAGTCTAAAGAGTGGTTTGAAATCCTTGTCAAGTTGCAATAGCAAAATATACGAATTACCACACGGGAAAACCCAAAAGCAACTACCCTGAGCCATTCAAAATGGCCTTCGGTATTTTTACAGCCGCTAAACCTTGTTCATACACCTGAACAAATAAAATGTGCAGATACGTAAGTAAAAGTATGATCTAATCATCCACTCAATTTATAAAATCTACTAAAGAAAATGGCCACAGAAGTGAGATACTAATATTACAACTTTTCAAGACTAAGTGCATTATTCAAAAAATTTCTATTGGAGTTGTATTTTTATTAAATATGGTTTTGTTACCTAGTGTGTTTCGAAATTACTTTTTCTCTTTTACCTTTCGAATCTTGAAACGATATTTTATTAAAAGTGTATATAATGTAATCAAGGATTGTGATTTTGTTTTTTGAGTTAACTTTGGTCTCCTGATTTAAGAAATATTTCGATAAAAATTTCGGTGTGTAAAGAAAAAAAGTAAATATTTCGAGAATACATGAATACAAGGATAGTGATTTCGTTTTTTAGGTAATTTTGGTAAGTTGAATTTAAGAAATATTTCGTTGTGTATAGAAAAAACGTAAAATTTTCGATTGTAATTTTGAATTTATCAATATGAGTTAAGTATTTTAAACTCTTACATATTACATAAAGTACTATGAGACTCGTAATGTCATACAAATTACATATTGCATAAGAATCACTTATATATATAACACTATTTTATTACTGAAATAAAATAATAACAGGTTAAAATGTACTAACATTGAGATTGACCTAATGAAAAAATAAATATTTTGGTTTCAAAAGAAAATTCGGTAACTAAAAAAAGAGAAATATTCGGTGAAATTTCGACATTTTTCGAGAAATCACATTCCTGATGAATATATATAATGAATTTCGAGAGTATATGAATAATGTGAAAAAAAATAATATACAAATAAATAAATCCATTAAACACACTAAATGAAGCCTAAATCTTAGGAAATGAAACAAGCATGAAATCAATATAAAATTAAAAAATGAGATGGTGGTTTCAAAAATCAATATACAATTGTAGAAGAAATGATAATTAGAAAATAGGGGTGGCTTCAAAAATCAATAAATAATTAGAAGAAATGAGAGTTAGAAACCCCTCCCCTTTGAAATTTACGAAAAAAAACCCGTAATTTTTTGGATAAACCCTAGAAAAAATGTAAATTTTGTATTTTTACAACAAAAAAACTTTCGAAAAAACCCTGAAATTTACGAAAAAATCACGAAATTTTTCGAAAAACCCTAAAAAATGTACTTTTTCTTTTCATAATTTAAAAAAATGAAAATATCGACGAAATTTCACAAAAATACAATCCTTGGAAATAACGACCACATTTTTTTACTATAAAAATAAACTTTAAAGATTATTTTTGTCACTTCTTAAAATGGTTTGTTAACCACATTAAAAGTTTATGAAATAAAAAGTGGTTAGTTTATAAACTTGTGCTATTTTTTCTTTTGGGCTTTGACTTATTTTTAGATTTTGGACTTGGTCCATGGGTTCATTAGGTTTGATATTGAGTAGGTTCTTTTTTTTTGTTAAATAAAGAAAGGGAGAGAAATAATGAATGAATAGGATAAGAAAAAGAAGGGGGTTTCTCTTATCAGTGTATGGCAAGGGAGAAACGGAAAATAAAGGGAGAAGTTAAAAATGAGATCGAGCAAGAGAGAATGTAGATGTCACTGATTGATTGGCATGACTTTGTTGTGGTGGTGGCCCTTGAGTTTGCAGATAATGAAGATGAGGAATTGTCTTCACCTATTACATTTGAAAAAATTATTAGGAGTAAGGTAACTTGTGCAATGGAAGAAGATGAAATGGTTGTGGAAGTTGGAAAGGAAGCGAATACGGGAATGGATGAAGAAGATGTGCAGCCTGTTGAGGAGCTAGAACAATCAGTTGAAATATATCCAAACATATGGGTTCAAAGCTACACTTGCTGTTGAGAAAAATCAAACAAATATGCCACTAAAAGAAACCTGTGGAGCCAAATTGTTGATAGAGAACCTCAAATGATAATGACGTATTTCGGTGGAAGAGGTCGTGTGTGTTGAAAATGGAGGAAAACAACACCGCAAGCGAGTCTATATAAAAGTATATCCCCCGTCAGTTCATATCTACAACTCATCTAATTATATCCCTATTCATCTCATCTCAGATAGAGTAAAAGTTTAGAGAAGTTTCTGGATAGACAATAGAGAGTGTTTTCTTGGGTGTAATTGGGTTGTAGGTTGTGAGTGTTGCAAACATTTTTTTTTACCTTTAGTAAAAGTTTGCAACAGTCTATGAACGTAGCCCAAATTGGGTGAACCACATAAATTGTGTTTGTCAAAATTTACTTTTCACACTCCCGCATTTTGGTTAACTGAGAAATTGTCATTTTTTTTTCCAACAAACTAGTTAACTGGGAAATTGCCACCACTTTTGGTTGTCCAATTGATCACACAGGTCGATCACACCTGCACCGACTGGCCACCTCCCCCTCACGCTTATTGATCGCCACCTACCAGTCCAACTCGCTTATTGATCGCCACAACTCAATCTGTTCGATCTCATCCACCACAACTCAATCTGTTCGATTGACTTCTTACCTCCTCTCGTACCCCATCAAAACCGCCTCCATCCTCTCTGAATTCCTTCGTCGACACTCCCTTTTTTCAGTCAATCGACTTCCCCCAAACATTCTCCGTGTTTCTCTCGCATTAAAAAAGAATAATACCCATTTTTTGCTTAAGTCCCTATTGAAATTTTTATTTCAATCCTTGCCCATAATTTTGTATTTAAGTCCCTGTGTTCTCTTGGCTATTTACCCATTGTACACTCGTCAGTACCACCATATGCTATGAATCAGCCTATTTATAGCCGACTTAATGGACTTGTACCGCCGCAAAACAGTTTTGATGATCCAATTTGAGTCACTTTTCTGGCATATTTTGTGAAAAAGTTTGCGAACAAAATTCAAATCAGGTAGTGGATCTACTTCAAACTTCGTATTTAGATTGGAGTTTATTTTTTGTGCCAATTTCTTTGGAGTGCCAGTAATAACTCAAGTACAATCAAAAGTCGACTTCTACTAGTTTTTCGTTATTTAACTTATTGTAAATCTATCAAAACCAAAGAGTGAATTTTGAAGAAAATGAATATCCAAACATCTAAATAAGGATACAACTAGGAGCAGGTGGAGCAAGGGCAACAATGATTGGAGATCTTGATAGGGGCAAAGAATGTGATTTCTCGAAAAAATTTGAAATTTCACCAAATATTTCTATTTTTTAGTTACCGGAATTTCTTTTGAAACCGAATATATTTATTTTTTTCATTAGGTCAACATCGATGTCGGTACATTTTAACCTATTATAATTTTAGTTTAGTATTAAAATTTATTATATAAGTGATTCTTGTGCAATATTTAGTTTATATGACATTACAAGTCTCATAGTACTCTTTATGTAATATGTAAGAGTCTAAGGCTTAACTTACATTGATAATTTCAAAATTACAATCGAAACTTTTACATTTTTTATATACACAACGAAATATTTTTTAAAATCAACTTACCTAAATTACCTCAAAAAACGAAATCACAATCCTTAAAAAGTGGACGAAAAAGCCTCTATGTGGGTAAAACCCTTGGCCCTTTTTACCTTCAGAGTGAAGATGGGAGAGAGAAGGGGGAGAAAGAAAAAGCTCTCGAATTAAGCCGCCCACACAAGGGATTTGATAGGCCCAACACAAATTTGAACCTACAATAATCGAGATGGATTGGGACCGAATTTGTCGAATCAGCTCCACCCCATTTCCAACTGGTTCTGTGTGAAAATGGTAGAAACCAATTGATCCACAAACAGGTTAAAACCATACCAATCCAAGTCAAACCAAGATGAACCAAAATTTTCACCCAATCCTAAATGCAAATAGTAATTTTGGTGCAAATCAAACCAATTCATTATACTTGCCAATCTTTTTAATAAACTTTGGTATTCAATGCTTTCCAAAAAACCAAAATAAATAAATAATTGGTATTACATAAAGTAATTTTATGCCCATGTTCACAATGCCTTTATGTTTTTTTCTTTTTTCTTTTTTAATTTATGAAATTGGTATGTGCAGTTTAAAACAATAAAGAGATTAAATTCTTGCTTTAACGAATTAAAAACCAGAGAAGGATAAGAAAGCATAAGATTTCTCCTTTATGTATCACATGAAAAGAACATTTAAAATCCGGAAATTTACAAAACTACTCTTAAAGCCACAACATAAAAGGCTCGACTCCTCACTTCCTAGCCGGAGCCTTCCTAGTTGACTTAGCTGTCGCCTTCGACTTCACAGTCTTAGCCGGAGACTTCTTCACAGCCTTTGCCTTCGGCTTCAATGTCTTAGCCGTAGCTGCCTTCTTCTTCGACACAGCCGCTGCCTTTGCAGGCGCCGCCACTTTCTTCCCTGGAGAAGCTCTGGTCGAAGTCCTTGACGCCTTAGCTGGTTTGCCAGCCGGCTTAACCTTAGCTACAGCCTTCGTCACAGTCTTGACTTTGGCCGGAGCCGCTTTAACCTTCTTAACCGGCTTTGCCACAGCTTTAGCCGCCTTCGCAACAGGCTTCGCCTTCGGCTTCACGACAGACTTCTTCGGCTTAAGCATAGGTTTCGCCGCCGCTACCTTCGGCTTCGGCTTCACGGATGTGGCTGGCTTCTTAGCCGGCGCTGAAGCAGGAAGCTTGTAGGAGTTCTTCACCTTGACGAGCTTCTCTGAGGCGGTGAGCTTCCTGAGCTGAACAAGAACGAGTTTCTTGAAGTTGGGAGGGAGATGAGATTTGTATTTGTCTTCGACGAACTTGGTGATCGCGTACTGGCTCGATCCCGTCCTCTCTTTCAGTGCAAGAATCGCTTCTTTGATCATCTAGGGTTTTATTTCACAACACAATCAATCAACCGATCACCAATTCAAACAAGAAATCAAAAACATTCGATCTGAATTCGAATTCATACCTCGAGATACGGAGGATGAGTGGAAGCAGCTCTAGGTTTTCTCGGTTTCTTGGCTTTCGCTTCCTTCGCAGCTTTGGCCTTCCCTGGTTCTGCTTGTGGTGGATCTGCGAGCACCTGTTCCACTGCTAGAACTGTTTCTTCTGTAGACGCCATTGAGTTTCCCTCGAGAAGCGGAGCTTGAGATCTAATTGCGCGAGGGACAGAATTGGTGGTGAGTTTGGTTTGGTGGAGAAGAGGAGGAGGAATGGAGAAAATAAATACGAAGAAGACGAGCAAAGGGAGAGCTCTGATTGGTCAAGAGATTTTCTCACTCGGATTTTGAACATTTGGAAGGTTCAAATGTGGTCCTTTGGATGAAAGGTTATCTACGGTGCAGGTGGCATATTTTGGGAGGACGTGGATGGGGATGGATGGATTGGGGGAGGACGATTAGGTTTTTGGATGTGTTTTTCACTTGAGTTGTTTGGGTTTAATTTGGGTTATATACTTAATGGAATTTAGTGAGATTTTCATTATTTGAAGGTTAAGAGATGAGCATTCTAAGGAGTATTGGATTGTGTCGAGGGGTTAAGTATTAAGGGAGATATTCGATATTAAGTTTGGATTAGGGTTTAATGCGTATTCGTGAAGTTTTGGAGAAAATTTATGGGAATGGTTTGTGTTGATGGGAGTTTTGTGATTGTATGTTGTTGTAGGTTAATGAGGGAGCATTTTGGTTCAAGAAATGTGAAATTTGGTCGAGAATTGGATAGGAAATTGTGGACCAGAAGACCAAGCAAGTTGAACAAACCATGTTAACGTGGGTGAGTAAGGCATGGCTTAAGTGTGCACTTGTTGGTAACTTATATAAGACTGTAAAACAATTATAAATCATTCATTCGGTGGTTGAAGTTAAGGGTGGGCATCTCATCCCGCAATTCAATCCGTTCTAAATTTTTTCAGACCCTTTGGGATTGATCAAGGTAACTTATATGACACTGTAAAACAACTATAAATCATTCATTTGGTGGTTGAAGTTAAGGGTGGGCATCTCATTCGGCGATCTAACCTGTCCCAATTTTTTTCAGGTCCTTTGGGATTGATCAATCTCATCCTGATCTAGAGTGAGATGGAGATTTCAATCTCGCCCATCCCGTCCCATTTCAAACTTTTAAATTTAAGACATTTATTGGTTTTTGTAGAGTAATTTCACCAATTTTTTTCCATGTGTAGGAGCAATTACAGCGCCTTGTGTGATGGAAATACTTCAGAACTGATTACAAACTATTTTTTTGATGGATCAAAAAGACACACAAAGACATCGGAAGATTAGGCTATTATTTTCGTAAGATTTGAGTTGCTTGGTATGAATAGACACAAAAAAAGAATGTAATTAAGGCTTCATTAACTTGAGAAATTTCTGTAAGAATCATTCTATGTAGAACGCCAAAAGAAACTGAGAAGACACAATATGGTCCATGACAAAAATTCACGTTAAGGGGACATTCCACTTTTCGCCATGTCAAACACTATTTTACGCTACAGGTCTGTTTGGTTAGCCATTTTCATTGGGGAATATAATTCATTTCCTTTATTATACAGATATTCGTTGTTTAGTTGTTTATTTACTGACAAAAAATTGATTCTTCATAAGACTATTTTTCAACTACTCATAGAAATCCAATTGTCCGAGGGGGAGGACTCGGAATCGATTTCATGGAAACGGTTTCAATCTTCATGTCTATTTTTTGTGCAACCAAACAGAACTTACATTTCCAAGACAGATAGCAACAATCAACAATTGACTAGAATCAGAACTTAACGAATTTGTTATGTGATTCATTGCATGCCAGGTGTCATTGACCATGTAGATGTCTTTTATCACTATAGTAAATAATCATAGTTTGAGCTTTGTACAAATATATGTAAAGGTTAACAACATAGACATGTAACGTCAAATCTAGAGTATGTATTTGTCTCTCCATGGAATTTGATACGTAATCCACTTGGTGGGAACAAAATGTCTGAAAATAGATGAGAAGTGACATACCTTTTACCACACATTTATTTCTCAAATTTCTTAGGATAAATGTCAAAGATAAAAAAAGATAAACATTTGGGTTTTGTCATCATCATCCTGGCTTTATCCAACTTAAAAGGTGTCTAATATATGAATCTTATTCCACCAGTCAACTCTCATCCAACTAAACATTCCTTTTGAACTCCATTTTCTTACCAGAATTTTATATCGGAGAACCTGATGATCATGTCCAGTCCCATTATGAACCCGTTTGGGATGGGACGAGGACAAGATGGGATAGAGATGAGGTCCATCCCGTCCTGTGCCCACCCATACTTGAAGGAAAGTGCAAAATGTGAATTTCGTAATGTGAAATCAAACAATGGTGGAATTGCTATGAAATTCATTTTGCATCAATAAGTACTACATTAAACAAATACAAATGATGGATCATACTTTATATCTGAAGTGGTATATTGTAGTAGCATATATACAATACTAAAATGGCTAGTAAAGGTATCATGAATTCACATGTCGATTAAGAAATTATGAATTGAGATATTAAATGGATGTATATGCATTGTTCATACCAGTGATTATCCATATAATACTTTGATGGCGCAAATGCCTGAACATGTTTGTTGGCAATTCATAATATTCATATAACCTAAACATACTAGAAGAAAGATTGATCAATCTTATTCGAGGACTTACTAATATTGTTCATTCAGGTCAACAAATTCAAGAATTTATAAAGTGATAGGGAGCACACCATTTGGTACAACCATACAATCTAGTGATATTTTCATGGATTGTGATGATTACTCGACACACCCACGACTTTGACGAGGTAATAAGATATATTCAAGCTTCACATGTGCAACTACAGATATATATACTATCCATTAAACCATATGATCAAGGGTGGATTACCACCATTATGATCTGATAATAGTTCATTGGAAGCATTGGCAGCCAAGTGATCATCATGGTGATGTGATATCTTCCTGCAGAAGATCTAAGCTCACAATCCACAATGCAAAATTTTAGAAATAATGAACATTACTTGATTCCAACACTAATCCAGTCCAAACAAGCATGTGAATTGCGTTGCGTTTCCAATGGGGATATCGAGAAGAATTGCGTTTGGTCTTGTTCAGTATCCTACGAAACTCATTACTACTACTGGTTCACTCTCTCCTTTGTCTTTCTTTCCTTTAAGAACAACTCTTACACATCCATCTTTTTCTTCTTCAACCAATCTAATCCAGTTAGTCACTCAACGCTGTCAATCTGGAACGCCCAACCTTGATGAGGCATATCCATCTTCTACTTCTTCGACCAATCTAATCCAGTTTATCCAACTTAAAAGGTGTCTAATATATGAAAGCTTGACCTTGATGAGGCACAACGTTTGTTCAGTCAGTTGCTTCAGATCCGACCCACACCCTTTATATGCCTCATTAATCAATTATTAGGATCCCTCATCAAGATGAAAAAGTACTGCATTGTGTTGTCTTTGTTCAGATTGATGATGGGTTCTTCTTCAGGTATTCAACTGGATATCTCTACTCTTACCATACTTATCAATTTTTACTGTCGATTGTGTAGAGTTGATTTTGGTTTTGCTATTCTTGGAGACATCATCAAACGTGGGTTTCACCCAGATGCTGTTACATTTAATACTCTACTCGAGGGCCTCTTTATCTATGATAAATTAGACGAAGCCACCATTTTGTTTAACAAAATTGGTGATTATGGATATCCATGTGATGAATTCACTTGCAGTATAATCATTGACAAGGGCAATCAGGTGAAGGAAGCTGCAGACATCTTCCAAGGAATGGTTAATTGGTAGGGGTGTTCTACTTGATGTTGTTACTTATACATCTTTGATTCGTAGGTTATGCGAGTCAGGTATGCATGATCGAGTTGGTAGCTATGCTCTTTGCAAGTATAGGGAAATTGAAGAAGCGATGGAGTATATGAAATAATGACTCAAATAGGTGTTAGTCCTGATACTATAACTTACAACTCTTTGATGTATGGTCTATGCATTTTAGATGATTGGAGTGCAGCATTAACACTGTTTCATGAAATGATAGCTCGAGGAATCTCACCAGACATTCAAACATACCATATTTTGTCAGATTTTTATTTCACAACATAACGGTGGAAGAAGCTAATGACATATTTGAGCTCATGGTTCAAAGAGGAGAAAACATATTTCCATACAGTGAATTGATGGATGGGTGTTGTTTACAAGGAAAAATGATGGAGAAGCTTTGACTCTATGATTCATAATGGTCATGCAATCTCAAGGGCAGAATCCAGATGTCTTAACATATAGTGCATTGATGAATGGATTAACCCCTCATCGTTGTTTTGATGAAGCAATGAAATTATATGATTTGATGCAGAGAGCCGGACTAAAGCAAATGCTACTATTAGAACGTTATTACTTGTTATTACTACTTGTGTAAAGGAAGGAAAATAAATGAGGCGAGAGAATTCTTTTGTAGTCTTACTATGAAAGAGTTGGAACGTCTAATTGTTTTAGTAATCCCTATTTTCTAGTTCTAGCTTCGTTCTTAAAAGGGCCTCATATTCTTATTGAATAAATAATTTGTCGATTGTAAGCTTTTGTTTTACTTAGTGGGAATTAACTGAGCAGCATAGACATGAAGCCTTAAACTCTTTGGTGTGCATACTTGCATTAGTTTGCTTGTGTACACTTTGCTGATTTTACTGTAGAGTAAAAGTAATCTCTCAAAAGAGTTTTTTATTTGAGAGTTGTTATGTGTATCCGATTATTAGGATCAATGCCTCCAATTTTACTTTTTTATATTTAGCTTTTGAAAATTATTTGGTGTACTCAGTCATATTATGTTTACCCTAAAACAAAACACCTAGATAGGAATCATTGATTGGGGACTTTATATGATCATTTTTAATGAAAATTTTTGGATGTAGGATTTTTTTAGGCTTTAAATGCAATTTTTTTTTTCGAATACGATATAATAGTTGCAACAATTATGATATGCATTTTTTAGTTTATTATTTTAATATGTATTAGTTGTTTCACCAGCTTTATGTTTGATGAACAATGTGAAATTTAATGAATGTTTGACTGAATTTTAGTTTTTTTTTTTTTAGATGATTGTTATTTTTATTCTTTCATTCAAGTGTTAATTGCTCATAAATGAGAAAATTTCACCATTAAATGATTTTTATTAATAAAAACTAATTAATCGCATGTTGATGCAACAAAGATGAAACATCGCAAAATAGCAGTGCAACAAAGAGTTGATGCAACTGAGTCAAATAATCGAGTACAAGTAGCAACTTCATTTTATTTTGATCTAGTAACTTATAAAAAGTAATGTCTCAAACCGATTTTTATTTTGATCTAGTAACTTCTCTTTTATTAATGGCTTATGTGCCTTATATCAAGTGAAATAAACAGTGCCACTATTTGTTTAGATTGCGGAATCTCACCAGATCTGCAAATACATAGTATTTTGATAGATGTTATTTGCAAAATAGGAATGAGCAAGGAAAAGCTTCAATTATTTGAGATCGTGATTCGAAGATAGGTGAATACTTAACATTGTGGTGAATTAGGACAAATAGTGGATTCTGGGATGATTACTGCCTCTCAAAGGAATCTCCAAATGGGTATGTTCCAACAGAGATGTACTTTCATTGAAAATTTTTTAGCGGTGGTAAACTTTTGTGGTGATGGGAAAATGTTCGTATGAGTGAGATGATTGCATCACTACGCTATGTTCTAGATAGTTGGCAGTGGGATGACAAATTGAACACATTCTTGGTAACAAATTGAACAAATCTAAAGTATGTGACACTGACGTATAATTTTTTTTATTAATAAACATTATTTGATGGTGAAATTTTCTTATTTAGAAGTTTTAATTGATGCTTGAATGAAAAAATAAAAATCATGCATTATCTATTAAACTAAAACTTACTAACGCATTCATTATATTTCAACCGGGCACTGACAAAACCAATATGTATTAAAAATAAATAAATTAGAAAATATAAATCAATAGATTAATTTTGCAATTTTTGCAACTATTAGGAAAAGATAATGCAAGCTTACCCAGGCTCATCAACTCTAAAAATCTATCAAAGAGTATAAAGTTCAACCAAAATACTATGTGATTTGACACAAACCAAAAAGAACCACACACGCTCCAAAAAAAAAATTAATAGTTACGAAAATTAGCGACGGTTTTTTTATACTGTCGCTAATTATAAGATTTGCGACGGCAAAAAAGTCGTTAATGCTTTTGACACTGTTTCAACCCATATTTATAAAAACCGTCGCTAAATATTTTGCAACGACTTAAAACTGTCGCTAATTTTTGTATTAGCGACGGTGTCTTAGCCGTCGCTAAGATTTACAAATAAAATTCATAGAATACCGTAGCTAATGGATTTTTTTAAAAAATAAAATAAATATATATATAACATTTAGCGTGTGCCGTCGCTAAGCTTTACAAATAAAATTCGTTAACTACAGTATTCTACCGTAGCTAATAGATTTTTAAAAAAAAATAGTTAGCCACAATAAATGAATCGTCACTACTTTTTACAAATATTTTATTATTAGTCGAGCCCGAAGCTAATGATGGATTGCATGAAAGGCTGAAGCTCCTTTGGACTGAGTTAAGTTTTGTGGTAGTTGATCATCATTTTTCAATTGCATAATTGGTTTGAAGGGCGTGTCATCATAATTGAACCAATTAATAACACCTTTATATTGGTGTTCTACTTAGACATCTCCCTTACAATTGAGCTAGATGTGTTTTTCCAGGCTGGAATTGTTTATTACCTGGCTGCATCAGCTAGTGCCTCAACATTAGTTTTCTTCTTTGCCTGTCAAGGAATAAGTGCGGATAAATACACAATGCAAAGTTTTACAAATAATGAACATTATTTTGCCTGTCAAGGAATAAGTGCGGATAAATACGTAATTTCTTACTTCTCCTTCCATTTGCTCCTTTACATATTTTCTTGTTGTGGCCATATGTTGGCATGTAGAACATTTTTTATGATTCCTCTTAGGCGGTCTTGGCTCGTCTTCAGATCTTCTCCTATATTTATTATTGGTGTTCCAAGAGGTCTACGAATTATAGGAGAAAACACTTCATGTTCAAGTTGCAAATACAAGAGTTATTTATGTTAGCACACAAAGTGAATGTTCGCATAAATAACATACCCAATAAAATGTTATTACCTTTTTTCAATAATATAAATATTCCACAGAACGCACATAGTCTCTGTATGTAGCTTTATGAGCCTAAGCCTTGAAGAAATTGTCAACATAACTACATTAAACCAAACCAAATATAGAGTTTATATTAAAGAAAATGAATATGCGCATAAAAATGATTGGAATATAAGCATTAGCATAAACATGAATTTAACATAAAGATGAACACTTATTCTATCCAAGGCATTCTGATGCTCATGATAGCAGCATAACCATGAATATTACTTGTTTATTTCATGGCTTAGCTTCAGGCAAAGTAAATCTTTCGTAGACTTTCATGTAAATAGTTGTGTCTAGCAAAGTAAATCTTTCAGATAATTTATAAATATTTGTGTCTTAATTCCCATATAAATAATTAGTACGACATTACTAAATCACATATCAAGTTTTCAAAAACTTCAAGACATTTGGAATGTAGTCCATGTCCATAACCTGATAATATATTTCACCAAAACGGGTTTCTACAATCCCTTGTGCCATGAGTCTTGTCTTATTTTTGATAATCTCATTTTGTTTTATTGCAAATACTAATTTGAGAGCAACAGGGTTTACACACTTAGGTGTTTGCAATATAGGTCCAAAGACACCACATTTCTCAATGGAATCCAATTTTGCTATGAGAATATCTTTCTATTTGACCAATCATTTGTCGACATTCATAGATGTTTCGTGGTTGAATATCATTATTTATATCATCGCTATTTTATATTTCGATAACTACAATATATGTAAATATATCATCGATGATCATTTCATTTGATTCAACATTTATCCTTAATATATTGAGATCTCATTATCATCAGGTACTTGAGCTTCCTCGGGGGATTTTCAAAACACTTCAGGGATACTAATAACCATTTTTGGGTGAATGGATAAATTAGATTTTTTTTTCAAACATGACCTCTTCTGGAGCGTCGTTTAATGTTGCTTCTAGAGCTTCATGACCTATTCTAGAGTGTTATTTAATGTTGTTTATGGAGCTTCATGACTTCTTATAAAACGTCATGTAATACTATTGCTATGGATCCTATACAACTTCTACGGGAGTTTCAAGCATTGCTTCTCTAGGAGCATTAGAGTGTTAATTATCATTTTTTGAGGAGTTGAATCTTTTGAGCCTATAGGTCTTCTACACTTCTGGCATGCAACGGATTCACTGGCTGTCATACTCAAACTTTGTCCTTAAGGGATACAAATTCGAGCAGCGGTGTATTCATAGTTGGCACATGCGACTTTGGTTACATCATTAAATGCATAAATTAATTCATAATTGTCAAATTTGAAATACTTGACGATAACTCACATTGTTTCATGCCACTATGTTATTTAGTAAGACAAAATTGATATTCGACGATAATTCACACTGTTCTATACCATTATGTTGTTTAGTAAGAACTTGTCTTTCTCCCCATAACGAGACAGTCTGCAAAGTTAGCAGGAAAAAAATATCACTAGTTAAAAATGATTGTTTATGTCATGCTTAGACAAAGTATTTTCGCAACATGCAATACTACATTGCCCCAAGCATTATGGGGTGGTCTAGATTGCACAAGTAAAAGTCGTCCAACAAGGTAAAGACATGTAACTTAAATTTGCACTAAACCATGTTATCCATGCAAGATTGGACTGGACAACAACAGTTCTTAACGATGAGCAAAAACAATAAAAACAAAAAAAATAAACTTAGCTGCATCGTCAAATTAGATAGACTAGACGCATGAGGATGAAACTTGTGTTTTAAATACAATAACGTGTGACATGTAAACACATATGAGATTATTTAATAAAAAGTTTACTGGGTGAACAAGGAGTACATTTGTACTTGTAAGTGGAGAGTGTGTTAAGAGTGACTTATTTAAGTTTATGGCATAAAACAACATGTGATACAATAACTCGAAAAGTTGTATAATCCCTAAATTAATAAAAAAATTATCTCTAATGTAAGTTTTAGGCTTAATGCATACATCTCTAATGTAATGCATATATATATCTCTAATGTAAGTTGTTGGTTTCCAACATTATATGTGATTTATGTATTTTAAAATTAAGTAAGTTTCTGCAGAAACTGCAAAAATATAACGCATTTTGGATAAATATATTTACGTCATTTAATGACAGAATATGAGACTATGCCGATGCCTTCAACAATTGGGATAGTCTCTGTTGGGGCTTTCATTAAATTACATAGGTCCAACTATGATAAACACATTTGTGTCTTAAAGGTCAGTGTTTTGAAAATGTTCTGACTTGTCAATAAATTATAGGTAATAACACTAACAATTAAATAAATATGATTGTCCACCATTTGCAGTTTAAAACCATACTTTCAAAGAAAATGTATAAAATAAATAACTCAAATATAATATACTACATATGTTTTACAAGTGGGGGCAAATATTCTAATGTAACATCATTTGTGATATTTATGTTTCATAAACAAGATTTCTTGACCACTTTAGGTGGTTTATAAAATAAGTCTTAGACATGTAGTAATAATGTGGTAACCACTACTGCTAGGGTGATTACTTTGGCTAATGGTTACCTATGCTAGAATTGCCTCATACTTGAGGGTATTTAGGTTTTCTACCTTATCTTTTTTACGGCTAAAAGTGACACTTACTTCAGAAAATATCAGGGACTGTGATTTTTCAGTAGATCCTTTGCATTGTCTGGTGTTATTAGCATATAAGTAACTTACTCAAAACTGTGAGTAAGGCTTTTGATTTTGCGGCAATGGGAGCTTCGAACCATGTGAGTAAAGTAAGGCTCTCGTAAATGCAAAAAATGAAAGGAACAATGATTATCATCTTCCCAATGCATCAAGTTTGTCCCTTTGGTTTGAATGGAATTTCGATATTTATCTACTGCCTCTATTGATGCACAACAAACATGTGACCATGTTCACATTTACTACATCTATGAAAAGTGTCACTAGAAAGGTTATCAGTATTTTTCGCATGAGTTTTATCATTGTATTGGGCATGAGCTTTAAACCATGAGGTAAATGTTGTGTTTACCTATGTTGAGGTAATCATATCTGCTGAAGTAATTATTATAATCATTTTTGGTGGAGTGATTATTTGACTACCTCTTCTGGATTGATTACTTTGATCACCATTTATAGGGCTACCACTTCGAATGTTATCACCTTTTATATAATTTATTCACCTATAAAGATGCACCACTTTGTCAATACAATAATTCTCTACGAGGTGTATAATACACGTGACATGATACTTAAGAAATAAAACCTACATATAAATATATTTTACGAAATTTATACAGTTAAGTGTATAAAATACATGTATAGTTCACTTTATTTTACATACAGATATCTGCTTTGTTTCACAAAGGTTATTTTAATTAAGCCCATTTTGGTGAGATGACATGACAAAAAAATGATCATTGTGACAAATGTAATAAATATTAAAGCAAACAACGTTTGTACTTATTGCTTACCTGCTTAAAAATAACAATACTTGTCAAAATATTCATGTCTCACAACAAAGTGGTTATAATAGACATCAATTTAGATGAAAACAATTATGCTCACAGCTCAGTGTAATTTGAAAAATTGAATTTACCACCAGCATGAAGTAATTCCACCTAGGAAAAACCTAAAACTACATTGAGATCATACAATACAACATTCAACACACCGATCACTAGCAATACACGGGCACACCTACCTACATCAACCAAATGAACTTAACTTAGCACCACCTAACTTACTACCTATGTTTTTATTTTCTATTTGTTTCACTTGCAAAAAAATCAAGAAAACTCATTGTTTCATAAACATGTTGGCATCTGGCACATACTTTGATGTTTGGTATGTTTATCACTCTACCTCTATTTTACTGACCTCTTTACCCAATTTTCAACAAGGTTTTGGATTCTAAGAGAAATTGGTGAAAATATAAACAATACAAAGATATGGGGAGCTCCAACAGAGAAAACACGTTGAAGTTGGGTCTTGTAAAGAAACCTATAAATATGGGTGTATTAATGAAAATACTCTAATAGTTTGACAACAAACAAGTCAATTTGAAACCATAAGCAAGGTCTTCGAGTATGGCAAAAAAGGTAAACGAGGGCGCCAACGCTGATGTGCTTGGTGTAGTGTCCGACCTTGAGAAACTTAACGATTCTGCCTACGGGAATTGGAGCTCGGCTCTAAAAGACAATTTTGTAGACGATCAATGTCAAGAAAATAAGGAGAAAAAGCCAATGAGGTATTAATTGTTATCTTAGTATTTAGTCTATTTATTCTTGGTTATTCTGGTGGGTTGAATTTTTCTCCTTATGTGATGAGTGGTGCATACATGATGAAAACCGGCCTATTATTTGCCTAGTTATCAATACCACCATCAATGGTACTTCCAATACCACTTGAGTCTAACGGAAGCTCTTATTGTTATTCTAACACGTGTGATATTGTGATATGGTGATATGTGTGAAAAAGAGGTCTGAAATTTAAACAAAATTTGAATTCAAAAAATGAATGTGAGACAACCTTTACGAGATGTACTATATATCATGGAATGAGTCACATTAAAATTTAGAAAAATATAAACTATTGTTTGAATTATTTATCTCTAAACTCTTTTGATTAAAGAGTTTGAAAAATGAAGGCTGAGGAAAAAATACTCGAGCCAAGCTTGGTGCTTAAATGCCCTTAAATCGAAGTGAAATATATTGGAGCTTCATACGCCCAATTGATTCGAGCTTCGTAAGCTCAATTAGTCAGAACTTTAAGCTGATAACATGTTGTAATAATATTAAGTTTTCAAGCCATATCAAGTCTTACTGCTATATGTACATGAGATTTTTTTTTTCCCCTTTCATTTGATTATCCCTTTATCTATTTCATTTTATTCTATAGTAAATTTTTTTGGTCAAATGTTACATTATATCCTACCAAAATTTTATTTTTTTAATGCATTTTTTTATTTTTAATCCCTTAACCCCTCTCGCTCCTCAGATGCCACGAAATCGCTCCCGTGACCTATTAATATCATCCGTCATTGCTAAACCACTTAGCCATGACACATTTGACTACCAAATTTTTTACTTAATTATAGCCTAACGATGGGCTTAACTTGGTTGAACTTAACCGGTCTGTTTAGCTAGACCGACCCGACAGTAAAACCTAGTCGAGCAGTATAAAACGCGGATAGGGATATCACTACAACCTCTCAAACCCTAACAGCGGCGAGTGAATTCGAAGACAACAACAGCAGCAACCATGGTGAGATCTCTGAATCCATCGGTCGCTCTTGTTCGCATTTCTTCTTCTCTTCTCACAAGTTTTGTATCTTGAATCTTCTGCAGGCGGACGCAGAGGTAGATGTGGCTTCAGGACAGCCAAAGAGGAGGACGTTCAGGAAGTTCAGTTTCAGAGGGGTCGATTTGGATGCTTTGCTTGACATGTCCACTGATGAACTCGTCAAGCTCTTCCATGCTCGTGCTCGAAGAAGGTATGATACGAACGAATTAACCAACCAAACTCTTGATTTGAGAAGACGAAAATGTTGGTTTTTTTTAGGGTTTTTGATTTGGTGTTTTGATGATTTATGTAGGTTTCAGCGTGGTTTGAAGCGAAAGCCGATGGCTTTGATCAAGAAACTCCGCAAAGCGGTAATGCGTTCTCTCTGATTTAAATGTGATTTTGAATTAATTGATTTTTATTTTTTGTGGTGATAAGATGGGTGTCAGTCCAATGATTGTTAGTTGCATTGTTATGCATTGTTATTTGTTAATTGTATTCAGTTTTTACTATATCGAAATAGATGTCAAAACAAATACCTTTTCTCTTATCAAAATTTTGATTATTGTAGAAGTCGCTCCATGTATTACACATCCTTGTTTGATTAGTCATGCCCGTCCTACTAAATGGCCTAATGTAGATAACACAAAAACCTCTGATGGAACAAAGCCAAAGAGAAAATTGTCTCACGCCGAGCCGACACTTGGGTTGAGGATTAGCATCAAATAAGTCCCTAAATGTTAACTAAAACAATTAGGCTATCAACTTTTAAAGCTTCTTAGATGTTACGAGGCTTGTTTATTAGAGAACATTTATAGTTGCCACCTAAGAGCTTTCACTTTTCTTTAGGGTTGAGTGCTTATGCTGATTTTTTCTTGGCCTTGGATGTGTGAAACACTTGCACATCAATTGTTTGTGAAAAAAAGTGGAGATTTTTAATTTGGGAGAGTGGAGCACATCAATTTCTTGTGAAAAAAATGAAGTGGGGATTTTCAATTTGGGAGTGGAAGTGATGATCCTTTCCCCAGCTGATCAACAGTGATTATAATAAACGTTTTGTGATTCTGTTTCAGGATTACCAAGCGAGAAGTCTGTTTCACTCTTTCAAAAAAAAGTTTATGTAATAATATGAATTTTTTGAAAAGTACTTTTCACAGGGAGGATTTATTCTCTATACTTGTTAGGGTGAATGGGTATGATGACCATATATTTCAAAAGCAAATGCCATAAGATCTTTATCTTTTATACATTGTTGGTCAATTCCACCGATGGTGAGATAGTTTTCATATTCCATCACTTTGTAGAGCTGCATAACTGCCATTATTGCTTGGGATTGGCCATGAGAATTATTTTCAGTAAACAAGCCTGGGGTTTCTCATTCTTCATTGCTAACGATAACAACAAATGCAATACACATGCACCTGCGACAAGCTCTAACTTATCTATGTATGGTTGCTACTAGGCATCAGATAGTGTTGAGATGCAAACTGATACAATGAGCACGGGCTTCAGCAAATTGCTGTCGATTAGTTTAGATGGTTAATTTTTGTTGCTATCAAATTGAGAACTTTGAATCCTTGGAAATTGTGTCACGTGGATTGACCCCTATTAGAAAATCATCTCTAATACGTTACTGTCTTGCCAGTGTTAGTGAATCGTGAATCGTGAATCGTAATTTATAAGATTCAAATTTCATCTTAAATTAGGTCGTAAATCGTAAGATTTATTAATAATACTGTATATATTATATTTATGTTATATACTATATATTATTTGTTTCAAGGTTAAGACTTAGGGCTATTGGTGGGTTGAGAAATTCGACCTTGTTGAAAATCATCACCAACTAGCCCAAATGTTTAAAGCCTAAAACCCAAATCCATTATCTAGAAGATCCAATAAGAATGAATATTCTCTAGATGGTTCAATGTCTAGAGAATTCTACACCTTTGTAATACTCTAGACATTTGAGAGAGTTCTAGAGAAGCAAAGATGTGTTGTTGAGATTGCTTTTCTAGAATCCTCTCACCTCCTTAGAGATACTATAAATAGGGTAGAGGTTGTGAGGTGTATGCATCAAGGAGCAAACAAACTCAAGTGTAGTAGTGAGCATAGTAAGGGTGTGAAGTTGTAAAAAACCTTTGAGAGATTAATAAAATTAGTCTTTCTCAAGTCTTAGTTTTTTCCAAATTTTCCAACAATCTGGTATCAGAGTCAGTTTCAGCCGGAGTGATATTCTTCATTGTACCTTACAGTAGTATTCCTTTGACTGTACACTGTTTATATGTATTGTATTGTTCACTGTTCATACATACGATCAAAGTGAGATTTTCGAGATGTTTGTGGAAATTGTGAAGCCGATTGGTCATGGACATGTGAAGCCATATTTGAGGTGTCACGCCAAGCGTTGACAGTGTGTTCGTGTACGTATACGTAGTGGGTCCCCGTGAGTGGACTGGTAGGCAGGATGATGAAGGCGACGTAGGCTACGACAAGGGATTGTAGGGTCGCGTTGTGAGACAGGACGTTGGAGTTTTGTCACCATACTATAGAAAATAGTTATGCGGCGTAATCAAAATAACAGACGATGTCTCGTAGTGCCATGGAGCACGTTGTGTGATTGTGCCATAGAGCACGTGTGGTTGTGCTAGGGAGCACGTTGTGTGTGTGGAGGTGCTAGAGAGCACGTTATGTGAAAGTGCCAAAAGAGCACGAAGTTGTGAGTGTGTGCTAAGAGAGCCCACGAAGTTGATGTGTGCAAATCGTGTCCGTGAATCAATTGGTCGAGATGTTGGTGGATCGTGATATTGGAATAATGCAATGTGTGAACAAGAAGGTAGTGTGTATGTGAAAATAGTGTGTGAATGTGAAAATCTGCAAATTGATGGTGAGAAGATAAAAATGAGCAAGTTGGTGTTGAGGGGGGATGTTGAGATTAGCAACACCAACTTGATTGGTGTTTCAAGAATTTTCTAGAGAAATTGAGAAAATGGAAAAGAAGAGAAAATGGAGAAAAATTTCTCTAGAAGAAGAAGAGTGGAGAATGTTGGAGAAATTTAGAGGGTCAAATATTGAGGCTATCTAGAGCCTTCCTCTACCTCCATTGTGAGACTATAAATAGAGTACAAATTGTTGAGGTTGAGGCATTCAGGCTTGTGAGCCTTGGATCATTGTGAGGAGAAGCTCAATGACGAGCTATTTGTGTGTATAAGAGATTTATATGTTCATGTATTGTATTGTTGTAATATTGTCATTGTAATGTAAGATTGGTGTTTGTAATTGATCCTGAGAGCTGAAATACTTAACAATTTGGATTGTTGAAAAATTTGGGAAGAACTAGAACTTAAGAAAGATTAATTTTATTAATCTCTCAAAAGTTTCTTACAACTTTACATCCTTATTATGCTCACAACACTCACTACTACACTTGAGCGCTTACACCTCACAGCCTCTCCCCTATTTATAGTAGCTCTAATGAGGTGGGAGGATTCTAGATAATCAATCTCAACCACACATTTTTGCTTCTCTATAAGTCTTTCAAATGTGTATAGTATTACAAAGGTGTACTCATTCTTATTAGATCTTCTAGATAATGGGTTTGGGCTTTAACTTTTGGGATTTAGGCTTTAAACATTTGGACTACTCCTTAATGCCTATACCTCACAACTTCTCTTCTATTTATAGTAGCTCTAAAGAGATGGGAAAATTCTAGAGAAACAATCTCAACTACACATCTTTGCTTCTTTAGAATTATCTCAAATGTCTAGAGTATTACAAAGGTTTAAAAATTATAGAAATTGAACCATTTAGAGAATACTTATTCTTGTTGGATCTTCTAGATAATGAGCTTGGGTTTTAGGCTTTAAACATTTGGGCTAGAGTTGTCTCCGAAAGTCTTCGAACTTTGTCATGCCAAGTCCCTTGGTGAATATATCTGCTACTTGGTTATCCGTCTTTGTTGTTTGCATCTCTATCTCTTCTTGAAGTACCTTTTCTCTAATGAAGTGGTAGTGGACCTCTACTTGCTTTGTCCTTGCATGAAACATTGGATTCTCAGCTAAGCTTATTGCAGACTGATTATCACAATGCAATTATATTACATAGTCGACTGGCTGGTGAAGGTCCTTCATTAATTGTACTAGCCAAGTACTTTCCTGTGCTGCCATAGCTGCTGCTTTACTCCGCTTCTGTAGTTGAGAGAGATACTGTTGGTTGTCTCTTTCTACACCAAGTAACTGCTCCTGAACCAAGGCTAAACACGTATCTTGTAGTCGATCTCCTTGTGTCATGATCTCCAGCATAATTCACATTGTAGTAGCGAACCATTTTGCATTCCTCATCCTTCTTGTATAGAATTTCAATGTCAGTGGTACCTTTCACATACCTTAAGATTCTGCAAACTCCTTTGAGATGAGGCTTCTGCATGAACCAGCTTTGCTACTCTAACCGCGTTGGCTATGTCTGGCCATGTGAGGGTTAGGTAGATTAGGCTCCTGACAAGCTGGCGATACATTGTTGTATCTTTCAACTCTTTTCCTTTATTAGCACATAACTTAGCATTGGTTTCCATCGGTGATGAGGTTGGTTTACACTCAAGCATCTCGTACTTCAATAAACCACGAGCATATTTCTGTTGGCAAAGGAATAAGTCTTTGTCATGTTGTTCTATCTCAAGCCTTAGGAAGTGTCTTAATTCTCGTAACTACTTCATTTGGAAGCAGACCGCCAAGTTTCTTCGTACTCTTTGTATCTTCTGTGTCATTTCCAATGACAATTAGATCATCTACGTATATTAGCACTATTGCTAATTTTCCTTCCTTGGATTCTATGCAGTTAAAACGGATAACGGACCCATAACGGTTTAGGAGCGTTACAAGTTATATCGGATTATATCGGTATATGTCGGTATATAATAAAATATATATTTTAAATATATTTTCATACCTCCAATAAGTATTTATGATTTAATGTATTAATAAATATTTATGATTTAATGTATTAGTTAAAAATGTAAATCACTAAACATAATTTGAAACATATTTTTATACCTCTTGTATATATATTTATTTGTGCGGCGATCTCATCATCATCAATAAGTGTAGGAGGAGGGAGTTAAATTTAGTGTTATGATGCTCGCCCAACACCCCCATGTGCGATCTTTTTCCTATTTTCAAATTCACTGTCAGCTTTTTGACCTCCTTTTCTTTCTTTACTATTCTCTCTTTCTCACTCACCCTTTTTACAGAAATTAACAACCACAATTAGGCCAATGTGACAGTCTCAGTCGGTGTCCTCTTTCTTGTGATTCTCGCCATCGCGATGATGATACCACCATTCTTTTGAAACTGGAAATAGAAAAATACATTTTATTCTTATAAAAAGGGAGAAGCAGAGGGACTGAGTTTCTTGTCAATGCCAAGAGAGACAGAGCACCCTCTGCTTGGCTGCTCTCAACTACAGCTGGAAAACAAAACCCTAACTTGACTTCAGCTCACTCTTCCTCCTCTTACATTCTTCAACAACAATCCTCTGTTATCACTGAAATTGATCTCTACTTGAAGAGCTTGAGCGATCGAGTCTCGGCTCTTGAGCTAGGGTTGGATCGATTTGTGAATGCGAAGCTCAAGGATCTGTTCAGACTTGAAATCGAAGGATCTGTTCTTCTTCTCTCTTCGTCTTCCTTCTTCTTCTCTCTTCGTCTTCCAGTGATTTCTTTTTCTTCTCCCTTCTTAGATCCGAAAAAGAAAGATTTGAAAAAAAAATCGATCAATATTTTTTTTATACAGATATTTATAAAACGAGATTACGGCGTTATAACATATAACGTTATATGTATAACGGTCGTTAAATGAGCGTTATATAGCTGTCGTTACAACTTGCTGTGAAATTTGACCGTGAAATTTTTTTGCTTCGTTACCCGATATAAAGGAGGTATACGCCAGTTTAACTGCACAACTTGGATTTGATAAATAGACTTGAGTCTGAATCGCTTTGAACTAAGAACTCCGCTATCTTCCCGTACCAGGCAGGCCCTTGGTGCTTGCTTCAGTCAGTACAACGCATTTTTTAGCTTGCAAACATAGTTTTATTGGAGAAGATCAAATGCCTGCATACTGATAATGCAAAGTAGGAAAGAAGATCGAGTGTAAACAAAACTATGTTTTCAAGCTAAAAAAGGCATTGTACAGACTGAAGCAAGCACCAAGGGCCTGGTACGAGAAGATAGCAGAGTTCTTAGTTCAAAGCGGTTCAGACTTCAGCCTATTTATCAAATCCCATGAAGGAAAACTAGCAATAGTGCTAGTATACGTAGATGATTTGATTGTCACTGGAAATGACACACAAGAGATTCAAAGAATACAAAGAAACCTGGGGTCCGCTTCCAAATGAAGGAGTTAGGAGAATTAAGACACTTCCTAGGGCTTGAGATAGAATGAAGTGATAGAGGCTTATTCCTTAGCCAACAAAAATATGCTCGAGGTTTATTGAAGTACGGGATGCTTGAGCGTAAACCAACCTCACCACCGATGGAGACCAATGCTAAGTTATGTGCTGATAAAGGAAAAGAGTTGGAAGATACAACAATGTATTGCCAGCTTGTCGGGAGCCTAACTGGATAGTTAAATCGCTTCGCGGTCCAGGAGTGATTTTCAAAATACTATAAATTTCTAATTATATTACTTCACTAATTCATACTGGTTGCTCATCTTCTAAATTATCTTCTCCACCCAACAAAATGTTGTCCTCAAGAATTTGTGCAACTCTAGCCTTTTCAATTTTTTTTCTTTTTTACATTTTGTAATGCTTCGACACACTTCATTCTGCACATCAGGACATGATATCACAATCCCTTTCTTATGCGCAAGATGTTATTTAAATCTTGAGATTCCAGAACTAATTTGTGTTTTGCAAAACTTGCACCATATCAAATTTTTGTTGCTCGGTACTCTGCATTCTCCCCATTCCCATGCTGTCATCAGATGCCCTTTTCAAGGTACTTGATTCTGATGTTGAATTGGTACAGGGTTTGAATTACCTCTAGAAGACATGTCTATCATAGTCATTAGTCAATTTTAGAGGCAAATTTAAAGAAAAACAAACACAATTTCAAAATCCAAAAATGAGCAAATCGGAAGCCCTGTTGATTTTTGGACGATTTTGGTCGATTTGTCAATTTTTGGCTGATTTTCTCGAGTCTGTGAAGCCCTGTTGATGCGGATTTAACTAACCTAAATTAACAGGTTAATTCAGCCCACTTGTAATAACCGCAAGTGCACGGTGCCTAACTGGTAGACAACGGCAAGTACGGGTCGATCCCACGAGGAAGGTAGATGTTATTGAAATTTATAATTTAATTTAAACTAATTTAAATGGAAAATGGGGTTACAACATTTTTAAAACTAAACTAAAAATAAATTAAAAATAGGACAAATAAAATAAAAGATAGATAAGATGGGTTTGGTGGGCTTGGATTCACCAATGAGTTAGTAAAATTATTTAATCTAAATTACTGAAATATTAAACGAGAAGCTTTAGGGATGAGAATCCCTTGCTTACACCGAAGATGTGATCGTTAAAATTTTAATTCCAATCATATCAAGTTTCTTTTAAACATTAACAATTTATCTCAAGCAATTGAACTTTCACCAAGCATTAAGTGTCTTTTTAGGGCACACTTAATCAAAGTTCAAGCTTAAAACTTTTTAGCATATGCTTTGAATATTAATCAAGGGTAAATCTAACTACCAAACATATCAATTTTTAATTGAACATGAAAGGTGAAAGCAATTAATCAATATTCAGAAATAAATTGTTGTTGAGCAATAAAACCTTAATTCAGTAAAATAAATTAAAATAAAATTTACAAAACAATTAGTTTATCACAAGCTCGATATGGTGTGCACGAATCCCGAGGAAATGGCCCAAAACCCGCTCTGTGGTGGTACAGAGCAGATTTGGGGGTGGAAATAGCCGAAAATAACCAATTCCCGCCCTCGCTACCGTGCTGCTACAGTGGGTGTTGAGAGAACATGGAAGAACATGGGTGTTGAGAGAACATGGGATAGAACATGGGAGAACATGGGTTAACATGGTTGTTGGAAGAACATGGGATAGAACATGGGAGAACATGGGTTAACATGGTTGTTGGGAGAATGTTGGTGGATGTTGGTATTGGGCTTAGGCTTAGGCTTTAAGGTTTGAGTTTATGAGTAGGCTTAGGTTTTAGGTATATGGGTTTATGGATTTGGTTTATAGGTTTTGGTTTATGGATTTATGGATTTGGTTTATAGGTTTAGGTTTTGGTTTATGGATTTATGGATTTGGTTCTCTCTCTGCTTTGTACCACCAAGTGCAATCCTTATACAGTCGCCTTAATATGATTTCATCGTTTAAGCGCAAATTCCTGAAAAGAGATAAAAACGAATCCCATGTTCTCCTATTCAATTTGATCTTTCTCTATAAATAGAAGAGAATAGGATGAGAAAGGGGAGGGAGGAAGAGAAGGGAAAAGATTAGAAATGGAGATCAAAACCTCTTCCTCCTCTCAAGGTGATTCTCATCACAAACCGCCACCGTCACCACCGTGAAACAGGGGTGTGACAACCCTGTTTCACGTCCAATTTTCACTCCACCACCACTCTCTGCCCCTCTCCCCTTTCCAAACAACCGCCACCACCTCCGCACAAGACCTCCGCACGAATCACCGCGACAGAGCCACCAACCAGGCCGCGAAACAGAGTCGCACCGCGGCTCTGTTCTGCCTCGCCACAGCCCGTCTTCCTCCACTCTCTTTCCTCTATTCGTCCAGGCATCAAACCTTCTCTCCACGACCGGAAAACCACCACAACCAGAGCCGCACCGCGGTGCACCACCGTCGCGACAGGAAGTAAAAACAGGGAGGTTTTCTTCCTGTTCTCTCTGTTTTGCTGTTTTATTCGCGGCCTGGTTGGTGGCTCTGTCGCGGCGATTCGTGCGGAGGTCTTGTGCGGAGGTGGTGGTGGTTGTTTGGAAAGGGGAGAGGGGCAGAGAGTGGTGGTGGAGTGAAAATTGGACGTGAAACAGGGTTGTCACACCCCTGTTTCACGGTGGTGACGGTGGCGGTTTGTGATGAGAATCACCTTGAGAGGAGGAAGAGGTTTTGATCTCCATTTCTAATCTTTTCCCTTCTCTTCCTCCCTCCCCTTTCTCATCCTATTCTCTTCTATTTATAGAGAAAGATCAAAGTGAATAGGAGAACATGGGATTCGTTTTTATCTCTTTTCATGAATTTGCGCTTAAACGATGAAATCATATTAAGGCGACTGTATAAGGATTGCACTTGGTGGTACAAAGCAGAGAGAGAACCAAATCCATAAACCAAAACCTAAACCTATAAACCAAATCCATAAACCAAAACCTAAACCAATAAACCAAATCCAAAAACCTAAGCCTACCCATAAACTCAAACCTTAAAGCCTAAGCCCAATACCAACATCCACCAACATTCTCCCAACAACCATGTTCTCCCATGTTCTATCCCATGTTCTCCCAACAACCATGTTAACCCATGTTCTCCCATGTTCTATCCCATGTTCTCTCAACACCCATGTTCTTCCATGTTCTCTCAACACCCACTGTAGCGAGGGCGGGAATTGGTTATTTCGGTTATTTTTGGCTATTTCCACCCCCGAATCTGCTCTGTACCACCACAGAGCGGGTTTTGGGCCATTTCCTCGGGATTCGTGCACACCATATCGAGCTTGTGATAAACTAATTGTTTTGTAAATTTTATTTTAATTTATTTTACTGAATTAAGGTTTTATTGTTCAACAACAATTTATTTCTGAATATTGATTAATTGCTTTTACCTTTCATGTTCAATTAAAAATTGATATGTTTGGTAGTTAGATTTACCCTTGATTAATATTCAAAGCATATGCTAAAAAGTTTTAAGCTTGAACTTTGATTAAGTGTGCCCTAAAAAGACACTTAATGCTTGGTGAAAGTTCAATTGCTTGAGATAAATTGTTAATGTTTAAAAGAAACTTGATATGATTGGAATTGAAATTTTAACGATCACATCTTCGGTGTAAGCAAGGGATTCTCATCCCTAAAGCTTCTCGTTTAATATTTCAGTAATTTAGATTAAATAATTTTACTAACTCATTGGTGAATCCAAGCCCACCAAACCCATCTTATCTATCTTTTATTTTATTTGTCCTATTTTTAATTTATTTTTAGTGTAGTTTTAAAAATGCTGTAACCCCATTTTCCATTTAAATTAGTTTAAATTAAATTATAAATTTCAATAACATCTACCTTCCTCGTGGGATCGACCCGTACTTGCCGTTGTCTACCAATTAGGCACCGTGCACTTGCGGTTATTACAAGTGGGCTGAATTAACCTGTTAATAATCGAAACATTAACATGTATAAATTAAGGGGTATATTATGTAATAATTATGTGACTATCACCTGTCGATTTTTACACAAACCGGAACGGTCTAGTCCCGTTTTCATATTAATGGGCAATTTAACTACTCAGGAGCCTAATCACACGGCCAGACATAGCCTACACAGTTCGCAGAATCTTAAGGTGTGTGAAAGGTACCACTGACATTGAAATTCTATACAAGAAAGACGAGGAATGCAAAATGGTTGGCTACTGCGATGCGGATTATGTTGGAGATCATGACACAAGGAGATCGACTATAAGATACGTGTTTAGTCTTGGTTTAGGAGCAGTTACTTGGTGTAGCAAGAGACAACCAATAGTATCTCTCAACTACAGAAGCGGAGTACAGAGCGACAACACAAGAAAGTACTTGGTTAGTACAACTAATGAAGGACCTTCACCAGCCAGTCGACTATGCAATACCTTTGCATTATGATAATCAGTCTACAATATGCTTAGCTGAAAATTCGGTGTTCTATGCAAGGACAAAGCACGTAGAGGTCCACTACCACTTCATTAGAGAGAAGGTACTTCAAGGAGAGATAGAGATGCAAACAACCAAGATGGATAACCAAGTAGCAGATATATTCACTAAGGGACTTGGCACGACAAAGTTCGAAGACTTTCGGAGACAACTTCGCATGATCTTCAACGGAGTTAGTGATGAGGGGAATGTTGAAAATCATCACTAACTAGCCCAAATGTTTAAATCCTAAAACCCAAAAGGCCCAAACCCATTATCTAGAAGATCCAACAAGAATGAGTATTCTCTAGATGTAGATAGTTCAATGTCCATATAATTCTACACCTTTGTAATACTCTAGACATTTGAGAGGGTTCTAGAGAAGTAAAGATGTGTGGTTGAGAGTGCTTCTCTGGAATCTTTTCATCTCCTTAGCCCTACTATAAATAGGGCAGAGGTTGTGAGGTGTAGGCATCAAGGAGCAAACAAGTGTAGTAGTGAGTATTGTGAACATAATAAGGGTATGGAGTTAGAAATTTTGGAGAGATTAATAAAATTAGTCTTTTTTAAGTTCTAAGTTCTTCCCAACAGATCTATGTTGAAAACCAAGCTCTCGTGAATGTAATTATAATATGGGCTGGCCTTAGCCTAACTTGGTCCCCACGCACGCACAAAGCCAAACATAGTCATTGATTTGAACAAATCATGTACGTCCAAATCCACAATAGAAGAAAACCTACATAACCCTTGTCCACATTCATCTTCTCTTAGTCTCACTGGTTGGCACAAGAAGAAGAGATGGGAGGCGATGTGGAAGAAACAACGAAAGCAGTCTCAGACTTCCCTCGATCCGGCTATGTCCAGAGTGTGCATCCTAGTCACATGTCTTATCTTTTGTACCTCTTCCTCCTCTTCTCTTATTCTTCTTATTTTCTTTCTTTTGTACCTCTTTTTTCTTAAATACCACTCGCACTGTTTAGTTATAATCGCCATTTAAAGATTTAAGATTTGAATCATGGCCGATTCACAACGATTTGTGTGAAACCTGATTTATTTGGTAGTTGGTAGACCGATTTGAGTCAAATCGCCAATTTGACTCGCGATTTTCGACGATTCATACAACTCTTTGTCTTGCCTTGTGGTAACTATGTATCAATCTTCATATCTAGTAGAGAAAAGTTAATGGTGATTACTTATTGTTGGTTTTCGCAATTCTTCTCCCAGACTCACGTTTTGTAATCTGTATTGTATTGTGAACGTTTGTTATTATTGGTAATTAGACAAATAAGCAAGCTTCAGTATTTTCTTATAGTTTGTTCTGATGTCCTGAAACAGAAGCGGGAGGCTCCACCTGGTGAGAAGCCAGAACCTGTTAGGACCCACCTCAGAAACATGATAATAGTTCCAGAAATGATCGGTAGCGTTATTGGAGTGTACAATGGCAAGACCTTCAACCAGGTTGAAATTAAACCTGAAATGATTGGGCATTATCTTGCTGAGTTTTCTATCTCCTACAAACCAGTCAAGCATGGGCGGCCTGGTATTGGTGCCACTCACTCATCGCGGTTCATTCCTCTGAAGTGAGGTCTGTCTTGGAGATTCCGATATTTGTTGATGGCGCTTAGAATTTTGACATTTGAGTACTTGAGTATTCGTTTTTGTTGTTTTAGTTATTGAGTTTTTATAACATCTATTAGTTGAAACTTAAAAAATGGAGTTTGAATGATTGTAGCGTATGTTTATTGCTTCGATTTTCATGCTTTGTTCTTTGTTCTTTGTTTTCTGCATTGACGTTCATACCTCATTTAGTCTGCACGCTCAACTACTAAAATGGAAGTGTGGACTTACTGGTGGTATTGGAGGATGACTGTTCTTGTTGTCTGGTGAGGTCCTTGAACCCACCCAATGTTGGACATGATGGAGATTTGCTGATCAACGTGTACGAGTTTTAGGATCAGCACCCTTAGGATGTGTGTTGCAAGGGGACTATTTTTGGAACCTTTTTTATTTCCTGGAACTTTTGTTTTCTAACCTTTAAATCTCATTTTCTATTGAAATTTAATACGATATACGAGTTTCGCTATGTGAGTATGTTCTAATTGGAGCCATCAGATTGAAATACCCAATTTCAATGGTGGGATTTGACCGTTTGAGGGTGCACCTCTCTGTCATAAAAGAGCCTAGCCCTCGTGTTAGGTCTTAAACGTAGTGTTTAATGCCAAACAGAAGCAAGAGTTTTTTTTTTTTTTTGCTTGTATCTTAGATGTTATCAGTATGTTAAAAGCTCGAAGGCTCGCTTAGTAATTCTTTACATAAATTTCACATTTTCGTACTTGGTTGATTTTAAGGAAAAGTTGATTATTGGAATTAGATTTGGGCTGTTGCAAAACATTACGAACAATTGATATTTTTCAAGTAGCTCAACATCAGCTACAACAAACAATTATATATGGCATTGCATTTCTTTATAATACAAAAAAATTTAATTGTAAAAAAATATTTGGGGCATTCCGAGAATTGAACTCGGGACCTCTCGCACCCTAAGCGAGAATCATACCACTAGACCAAATGCCCATTTTGGCACATATAATCCTGATTAATTATTTCTAATTTTCTGTTAGTAGTCTCTACGTTAGTGATTTTTTTTTTTTCTGCTTCATCTTGCTCCCTTCTCCTTCTGCCAAGCTTGGCCTAATCCTTCTCTTCCTTTCCCATTGACCATGTGGCAGCCTGAGTGAAACCAGTTTCACCTAAGCTGTCATCTCATCCATAAAGACAATGGCTCCCTTCAATTAAGGAATGGAATAGCTTCCCCTTGAATACAAGCAGAATGAAAGAATTCAAAATTAAAGATGGCCTCCTAACAACACTTTTGAACATAGAAACAGAGAATATTGATAATAAAAAATGATTAAACATTACCTTCCTTCTCTTGTTCAAAGAAAAAAGTTGCAAAGCGTCTCTTGACATTCTCGATGCAGTCCGTTGTCCTCGAGCAAATTCATAATCATAGATGAGTCCTTAACAGTTGGTAAGAGGCCTCATTCAACCATTACATTGAGACGTTCAATTGCGCTTTTATTATCATTATGCTGAAGACATCCTTGAATCATGATACCAAACGTGACATCACTTGGTGCACAACCAGTTTTTCTTCATTTCTATGAACAGATCTTGTGCTTCTTTCAACATTCCTTCTTTATAAAATGCACTTATCATCGTGTTATACAGTTTCGTATCAGATTGCAACCCCTTGGAAGTGAGACTACAAAACAATTCCCTTGCCTCTTTCAGTTTCCTTGATTTGCACAAACAACAAAGTATAATGTTGCAAATTGCAAGGTTGGCTTTGAGTCCATTGCTTTCCATCATCTGATACAATTGCATTGCCTCAGAGAAACAACCATCGATATATAACCCATTTATCAGACCAGAATATGTGACAACATCCGGACTTTGGCCATTTCGTTTCATATTTTCAAAAACTTCTTGTGCATCCAAAATCTTCCCAATTTTACATAGCCCATCTATAAGAGTAGTGTAGGTTACAATGTCGGGTGTCAATCCTTTGCAATATCCATTAACCAAAATGCTATAGCTAATGACATCAGGTTCATGAATGTGTTGTAAGTGAATATGTCAGGCTTTTCTCCTCTTCGAATCATGTACTCGAAGGAGCCAACTCCTCTTGAAGGAGCCACGTGCCCAAAGACTTGAAACCCCAAATCACAAAGGTAATGACTTTTTGATACCACCCTACCTTTCTATCTAACACCATCCACATGTTTAGAGACACCACTACTTTTTTTGTTCTTTTTTTTTTGTCAGAGAACAACATCAACATTGTTGTCGCACCGCAACTGCCCTTGTTGCCCATTCTCGCCCGCCTCCCCCCCTCTTTTCCCCTCCTCCTCCCTTTTCTTTCCCTTTCTGATCTCGTATCCCTAGTTGCAAAATCCAAAAAATTTCGATCTTACAACTAGGGTATTGAGATCGAAAAGGAAAAAAGGAAGAGACAAGGGAGGAGGAGAGAAAAAAATGTGGCGGTATGGACAGCAAGGTCGGCGTTGGCTGACAGCAAGGGTGACATCGATCGATAGCCATGTTGTTGTTGCGACTCTTGATGTTGTTATGTTAGTGAGAAGAAAAGAAAACAAGAAAGATGAAAGAAGTCGGCTGGCAGCAACGCGAGGTCAGAAAAATATTTCAATAACGCAAAAATATGAAATATTTTGTTAAATTTTGACATATTTTGAGAAATCACATTCCTTATTCCCCACTTTCTGAGCCTTGCATCTCTATTCGAACTCTCCAATCTGATCAAGAAAAAAAGGGTAATAACACTATACTATTATGGCAACAACTTTATTAAACAAATTATTGTTTACCGTTGATAGACATAGAAATGTGATATTTTATGCCCATAAATATACAAATGCTAAATCACGTTATTTCTCACATGTATGTTGTAAGAATTCAATGCTTAATCATTAGACTCGACACAAGGGCGCATGCCAAGTTCAAGCCGTACAAAGCCTAATGCTCTACAATCCCAGGATCCATGAAATCAAGCCTACATGAATCGCACTTATGGATCTCGAGTAAGTCGAGATTAAGATCCATGAAATTTGAATGAGGCTAGAAAACCAGGTTTTATAACCAGGATGATGTGGCATCATTAGAGGAGGTTTTTTACAACCTCGCGATACACATAAACACTTTGGGGATTTCATCATTCTTTCAAGATCACGCCACATCACCATGGTTACAAAACCTGATTGCAAAAACATGGTTTTCTAGCATTTCGTGAAATTTTGGTGCGTTCGATTTGTAGTGTGGAAAAGAAAAAAAAAATCTAGAAAAAGATTATTTGTCAAGCATTCTGCAGGCCTAAAATTATATTCTAGGCAATGTTCCCTAGTTCCAGGAAATGTGGATCTCATAACTAGTTGCTATGAATGTTTTAGGAGTTCTGATCCTTCCATCAATTTTACTAATTCTAGCTATTTGAGAGACGTATATATTTTTCATTCCACAACTTACATATCAGTATATTTTGTACAAAATTTATAGACCGGGATGTTAATATTTTATAAAATGATTTGTCAAGTGGATAATGGTAATTTATGCCAACCGAGATATATTGATTATATATATAAATAAAAAAATACAAAATTAGATACATTGAATCTCTGGTAACCAAAAATCTGAAATTTCTAATTAAGTTACACCAAGACTTCACTATTCATGTGGTCATTATCGTCTAAGAAAGAAGTCTTCGTCTACCTCTTCAGATGATGACACAAGAAATGGCCAAGGAAGATGGAGAAAAGGCTGAAAAGCGGTTAGTGGTGAGGTAACATCTAAAAATTACCTGATTTTCATTTAATTTAAGTAATAGTTAGGAGAAAAAGATGGCACCAAAAGATAAAAATAATGGAATACTTCGTATTGAAACTAATCATTGACTTATTAGTTAGTTTTATACTTTTTAAAAAAAATGGTTATGGACAAGGTCTTAACCCCTAAACAGTGTTAGGTTTCTTTAAATTTTCCGAATTGAATTCTTGGTATATTACATCTTCTTCTTTTTTCTTTTTCTTTTTTTGCCAAACACGAAGTTTTTATAGCGGGTTAAAATATATGGAGA
Organism: Berberis vulgaris; assembly: GCA_963556465.1. NCBI lineage: Eukaryota > Viridiplantae > Streptophyta > Magnoliopsida > Ranunculales > Berberidaceae > Berberis > Berberis vulgaris. Next base: position 90,262,573 of record OY747126.1, read on the forward strand.
TTGAAATATTTATTTGTTTATCAAAAAATAAATATTTCAAAATTTGAAAGATATTTTGATACTCCAAAATATGAAATATTTTTTGAAATTTTAACATATTTTGAGAAACCACATTCCTTATTTCCCACTTCCTTAGCTGGCATCTCTATCAAACTCTCCAATCTGATGAAGAAAAAAATAAGCCAAAACAAAACAAAAAAAACTCTCAAATATGTAATAACACTATACTATATATGGCCAAAGGTGTAATGGCTCAGTGATTGAGCAATGACAGATGATATCACTAGGTCACAAAGTCGATCCCAACCGGCAGCATCTGGTGTATGAGGGGTTAAGGGATTAAAAAAAACACTATACTATTATAACAACAATCTTATCAAACAAAATGCCATTTACCAATGATAGGCATAGAAATGTGATATTTTATACCCCTATATACAAATGCTAAGTCCCATTTTATAGTAATGTTCAAGTCATACAACGCCCAATAACTTGCAAGCCCAATGCATCACACTTATTGATCTCAAGGAAGTGAGATTAAGATCCATGAAATTTTGGTGTGTTTGGTTTGAACTATGGAAAAGAAAAAAATTAGAAAAAAATTAGAAAAAGATTATTTGTCAAGCATTTTGTAGCAGGCATAAAAGTTATGTTCTAAGGCAATGTCCCCGGTTCCAGGAAATGTGGATCATTAACCAGTTGCTATGAATGTTCCTGGAGTTCTGATCTTCCCATCAATTTTACCAATTCTAGCTATTTGAGAGGAAGGTATATATTTTTCAGTCCACAACTTACATGCCAATATATCTTGTACAAAATTTGTAGACTGGGATATTAATTTTTTACAAAGCGATTTGTCAAGTGGATAATGGTAATTTATGCCAACCGAGATATAGGATTAAAAAAAAAAAAAAAAAAACCTTGTTTAGAGAGCCATGTTAGACCCAATACCCTCCATTATCCTAAAGATGCTCATAATGCCCCAATCGAACACAATCACACGCACAAAGAGCCCCCTGGCGCTATCCTGGCTCTGAGGGCCTGACTTTCTAGATTTTTTACTTCACTATTCATAAGGTCATCGTCGTCTAAGAAAGAAGTTTTCGTCTACCTCTTAAGCCGATGACACAAGAAATGGCCAAGGAAGATGAAGATAAACAATTAGTGGTGAGGTAACATCTAAAAACTAATTGATTTTCATTTAATTTAAGTAATAGTTAGGAGAAAAAGATGGCACCAAAGGATAAAAATAATGGAGTACGTGAGGAATCCTACACCATAACCACTCTACGCACCGGGATGGATTAGCTTGAGATCACAAACTTAGTCAATCCAAAAAAAAATCATGAAACATTAAATTCGAACAAAAAAAATAAGCTTTTGAACAAAAATGGGGTTGTTTTTCAAATTATTGAGTTTATGCTGAATAGTGCTTACGTTCTATCAAGTCTTTTACATGTCAGTCTTTAACCAAATTATGGTTGGCAATTCGTTGGAGTGTTGTAATATTGTAAGATATTTGTATCGATGATTCTGTAAGAGATGATCAATTACAGTATCATCAATCAAATAATATATTTCAATTAACAAGTGGATAGCAGCTAATCCTAAACAATTTATATATTGTTTGGTCATAACATTAATTAGATAATTTATGATTTATGTGAATACGGGATAATCTTTAAAGAAGATACTTATTGTTGCATTGAGGATGATCAACGAGCTACTACGGTACCAACATCTCCAGCAGGAAAGAACCCAATAGATTTGTTGCAGGGAATGGAAACTAATAAGGGTTACGTAATTTTGGACCAAATGACTTAGAATTAGTTGAAGGGTGATTTTCTGTCTTTATTGAAGAATTTTCAATAATTCCACAAGTTGCAAGAAGAAGCTAAAATCAACTATAAGGTAAGCGAAAGGGATTGGACTCGAATCTCTATAATCAATGGGTCCATTGGTGTCTGGGAGAGTTGGTCAACCGCTAAAGTCTGTCGAATGCTTCATTTCTACTGTAGCCTACTTGTTTTGAACTGAGTTTTGTTTTGATTTGATGAACCTCATATATTCCCCTTTGTGATTTACATTTTATTTTTTAAAAGTTTTTAAGGTTTTTTTTTTTATAGTTTGACCCTCATTTATTTGTATATAATAAAATTTGACTCTCATTTTAAATTTTAATTGGGTCTAACTCTCATTATTCTAACAAAATTGTTAGCTCAACATAGTTGGTTGGTCATATTTTCATTATGAACCAAAATGCCCTAATTTAAGGCATGTGCAATATCCAAAGAAAATATAACAGTCAATAACGTTGACCTAACAATTTTGTTAAAAAATGAGGATTACACCCAAGTAAAATTTACATCTTGATAATTAGCCTAGACACTTTCTTTTATTATGCATTGATCTCTTTATGTTGAGTATGTTGGAATAGGCATTTGGGTGACCTCATTTCTAAGCGAACATCTCATCTCTCGTTTATCTTAGCTAAAATAACAAAAAAAATTTAATTAATTAAATTTTTTTTGTCATTATCCAAGTTGCAAGAAGAAGCTAAAATCAACCATAAGGTAAGCGAAAGGTATTGGTCTCAAATCTCGATAATCATCAGATCCACTAGTGTCAATTATGGGTGAGCTGGTCAACCGCTAAATTAAGTCTGTCCGGTGCTTCATTTCTAATGTAGCCCACATTTTGAACTATTAGTTTTATTTTATTTTATTTGATGAACTTCATAGATTACCCTTTATGATTTAGATTTTTAATTGAGAGCTGGGTTAGAGGGCCCCGCTTTTTATTTTTATAAAAGAAAATAAGAAACGAAAGAGAGAACCACATACATAAATAAGAACCCGTCTAATTGTCGAGGGACGCAGCGAGGGACCCCATAGGGGGAGGGGGAGCAGTCCATTCCCTCCGGGATGCGCGTTTGAATTTTCAACGCGTGCATCTCGGGGGAATGGACGGCTCCCCCTCCCCCTGTGGGGTCCCTCGCTGTTTTCCTCGCTGCTTCCCTCGACAATTAGAATTTTTCCATAAATAATTGTACATGAATGAAAATTCTTTTATTCATCCAAAGATTTTTTTTATGTATGTATCCATGCAACTTTAGGTTTTCTAGTTTTAGCTTTTGTGAATTCGGTTGGTAACATAATTGAGTAGTTAGTTTTGTATGCTTATTATAGTAACTAAGTGAGTGGTAATATTTGTCACGTGATAGCAAGTTTATACAAAGTAATAGGTTGATGTATGTTGGGTGTAAGTGTAACTTTGTGTGGATATACCATATATCCAAATTTGCGTGTGTACTGAAACATTAATCATAAAATAATCCGTATAAATTCAAATATAGTTTACGCATAGAAGTGACACCATAATATTAGAGATACTTTATTTTATCATGCATTGTGCTCTTTCTGTCGAGTATATCAGTAGAGGCGTTTTTTTTTTTTTAATTTTTTTTAATTTTAGTATAGGCAGTTGAGTGACCTCATTTTTAAGCGCACATCTTATTATCTTAACCGAAGTAATATTTTTTTTAGTATGCGGATGATACTATCTTGTTTATATTCTTCAGTATGCTGATGATACTATCCTTTTTTGTGATGCCTCTGCTACTCAGATTCTTGCTCTTAAAATAATTATGTTTTGATTCGAAGTTATTTCAGGTCTGAAAATCAACTTCCACAAATAAGTGGTGTTGCCTATTGGAGAAGTCCCTCATCTGCAGCAGTTGGAGGGTTTATTTGGTTGTTCAGCGGGTCAGCTTCCAGTTAAGTACTTGGGCATGCCTTTGGGTGCTAGTTTTAAAAGTAAAGCTGTGTGGAACGAGACGATCGAAATGATGGAATCGAAACTAGCGTCTTGAAAATGCAAATTCCTCTCTAAAGCAGGCAGATTAGCTCTTGTCCAATCCACATTAGCCTCTATCCCTGTGTTCATTCTGTCTCTTATCAAGGTTCCCTCTTCAATAGCAGTCAAGATGGAACAGATCATGCGCGATTTTCTTTGGGATTTCACTCAAAACTCTAGAAATATGCATTTAGTGGGCTGGGAAAAAATTTGTTGTCCCAAATCTCGAGGTGGTTTGGGCATTCGCCAAGTGCTCACATTCAATTTTGCATTACTTTCCAAGTGGCTTTGGCGATTTGCAGAAGAATATGATAATTTATGAAAATCTTTCATCATTGATAAATATTAGCGCAATAGATGAGATTGGGATAAGATAATTAAGTACACTCCGTATGGATGCTCTTTGTGGAAGTTCATCTCTCGGTGCGTAAGTGTTTTCTACCCCCACACTTCTCTTCAATGTGGCAATGGTGATCTCATCTCTTTCTGGCTTGATTCTTGGTGTAGTAACCAACCTCTGAAGGATCTGTTTTCAATGTTGTTTATCATTAACAACAAACAACATGGAGTGTGAGCAATTTTTGGTTTAATGACAATTCTTTGGATATTTCCTTTCGAAGACCCCTAAATACTGGGGAGCTAGAGGAGGTCGCCAATTTAATGCATATGTTGGAGTTGGATAGGCAAATGCTCTCAGAGGGATCTGATAGTTTGGTGTGGAAGGGTAAAGGTGTGGGCTTCTCGGTGAAAGAATTTTTTGATATGTTGGCTGCTTCTCATTACGAGACTCATTCCAACCCCTTTATTTCCTCTCACAAGAATTTGGTTTGGGTGAAAAATATTTTTCCTCAGATAAATTTCTTTAGTTTGTCAGTGTTGCACGAGAGAATCTTAACTAAAGATAGGTTAAGGAAAAGATGAATCCACACAGGAAGTCTCTGTGTGCTTTGTAATGAGATTGACGAGACGCTGGATCATTTGATGCTTCACTGCAGATTCTCCAAATCCATTTGGAGTAGTTTCTTGTCAGAATTTGGTTATGGCGTAGGGTTCCTCACGTAATCATGTGGTGTGTGTGAAAAGAGAGAAATATAATGGTTTTTGAATGGCTCAATAGATCAGAGCACTCTATCTTTATTGAGATTAGGAAATTGTTGTGGAGGATGGGTTCGGTTTGTAACTTGTTTAGGGATTTGGTTTTTGACACCTTTATGGTGTATTGACATTCTTTGATATAGAAATGATTCCCTTTGTATTTTGTTTACTTTCCTATCTTTAATAAAATCTTCGTGTTTGGCAAAAAAAAATTAATTTTTTTTAGTATCTAAATTGCAAGAAGGAGCTAAAATCATCCATAAGGTAAATGAAAGGGATTGGACTCACATCTTCATAGTCATCGGACCCACTTGTGTCGATTCTGGGTGAGCTAGTCAATCACTAAAGTTTGTCCACTGCTTCATTTCTAAATGTAGCCCACTCATTTTGAACTATCAGTTTCTTTTGATTTGATAACCTCCCAGATTTTTCACTATGATTTAGATTTTTTTTTTTTTTTGTTTAAAAGAGAGCAAGGTTTGAGGGCATTTAAAAAAAATAAGAAGGGCTAATTGCACTTTCTCCCTAAAACGTATAGTCAATTTAGCTTTTTTTTTTTTTTTTTTTATTATTATTTTATTATTTTTTTTTTAATTTTTTTGAAAGGCAAGCTGGGTTTTTAAGGATTTCATAACCTATCAACTGGGCGACCTACAGGTCAACACCCATTAGAAACAAACCATACCGCCGGCGGGATTCGAAGCTAGGACGTGGGGGTCAAACCCACACAGCCCTAACCACTAGTCAATTTAGCTTTGCCCCCAATTAACATTTATATTGTACTTTTCCCCTCAGACTAACAGTGTCTTGACTGTTAAGGCACGTGCTAGATTAAAAAAGGTAAATATATATATATATATATATATATATATATATATATATATATATATATATATATATATAATTTTTTCTTCTTATACATGGAAATATTTCTTAAAATCAGATTACTGAAATTAACTCAAAAAATGAAATCACAATCATTAGGTCGGAGGTCGGAGGGCCCTTTTTCTTTTAAGCAAAAAAGAAACAAAAAGGAAAATCCCACATAGCAAAATAATAACCCAAGAAAGAAAATTCTCTATGCATCCAAAGGTTTTGGATGTACGGCGCATCTATGTAAGGTTGTAGCTTTTGTGAATTTGGTTGGTCATTTAAGCCACTAGTTAGTTTTGTATGTCATTTAGCAACAAAATGATTGGTAACTTTTGTCACATAATAGCAACTTTATATACAAAGCATTTGGGTGAACTCAAGTCTCATATGATTTAATTGAAAAAAAATGCTAAAGAGGATAATTTTGCTTTCCTGACTTATTAGATGGCTGTGGTTTGAGAAAATAATTTCTGCATTCACCTCAAAATATAAAAACGATAATAACTTCATTATTAATTAGGGGCACGGTATATCACGGACAAAAAACCATTTTTCTAATCTATAATCCAATATAGAAATTGGCCCAATTTCTATATTACTTATCAATAAAGAGACTATGATATTAAATTATTTATTTATTCATTTATTTGTTATTATTATTTTTTATGTTTTTTTCGGTTTTTGTGTTTTTTTTTATTTGAAAACCAACACAGCCTTAAATATTAATAAAAAAATCCTTAAAAAAATGTCATTGTCAAATTGATAGGAGGAATGCTAATTGACAACGGTTGTGGGGTATCCAAATTGATGTAATCTTGTACACCTCTGGGATGACTTTAATTCTTGCTGTAATTCTTGCTGGCCTGGGTCGCCCAGTCTGGTTGCTGGGGGGAGGGGGGCGAAATACACTTTTACCCCCCTTTAAACTCATTTTCCAAAATGGTGGTTAAAGAGGGGGGGGCAAAAGTGTATTTTTGCCCCCCCAAGGCAGCAACGAGGCTGATTTTCCCAGGCCAGCTAGAATTTCGGCTTTAATTAAGATAAGAACTGACTACATTTGAATGTTGTAAATGATACTTTGGTTCTAAAATATTGCGCAAATTAGAGTTGCCTCCCTCTTTTCTTCCCCTATATATTTAGCCAATTAAGTGTTCATTGCATCTTCAACTCTGAGAGGCTTTTGAATTGCAAGTCAGATTTCTTGGGCACAAAAAAATGAGGGTATTCTCACAGTCGTTGAGATTATGTTGTTTTTTATTACTCATTTTCTCTGAAGTGTCTCAAGCTAATGAGATCGGGTAATTAAATAACCTCCCCATGAACAATATTATTTTGTCTCTCTTCTTCATTTTAATTTCCATCTAGATTTCAGGTTCTTCTTCTACTATTTTTATTATCGAGTTTGCTATGATACCACTTTTATGGGCTTGATTTCCAACCTAAATGATGCAGAACTAAACTTATTACATCTTGAATGCAATGCTTCCTAGGATTGACTTTTGATGGTTTTATCTTTTGTTTAGATTCGTCATTGTCTTTTCCATAGAAGAGTATAAAATAAAGTTTCATTATATATATATATATATATATTTTAGAAAAGTGAACGATACGCTTTTGAAACTAAAGATTCCCAAGGATTGGAGCAAACAAACTATTATGTATGTCAATATAAGCTCTTTTAATTTTATTCGAGTGAGACAACACTTTTGGTCTTCTTGCAGGGATGATGTATAAAAAAATTGAAATTGAAATTTAAAAATAAATTAATGGATGCAAAATTAACGGATTTGCAATGTCTTAGCACATTGATTTTCTAACTTCTATACCTATACGATTTTGGAATTTCAATAAAAATAAAAAATGATGTTACATATTAGCAAATGGTACCCATCAACAAATTAATGTATCATAGAAATTTAGTTTTGAAAGTTTTAAAATATTTTTGTTGTAAGGGCGTAAAGTTGCAAAACCATTTAATATTGGGGTAAAGTGATCAGTAATGTTGATGGTGCATAATACATACGTTCCAGAAAGATCAAATTTTAGTAATGAATTAGTAGAATTGATGGTGCATAATGTTCATAGTTTCTTAGATATTTTGCAGATAACTACAAAGAATTCCAATATTCTTTGTGAGAATAAAACCATATGTTGGAGTCCTTACTCATATTATTTTATTTATTTATTTTCTTTCTTTCTTGTGCAACCTAAAATTTTCTTTTGATGAAATATTACTTTTGACATTTCTCTTTTACTAATTAATACATTTCATTTTTTTACAGGGGTCCTAGATATTATGGTGATATGGGCCGCATGCAGGAGGACAGACCAAAGCGTATACCTTCTCCCCTGCGCAGGTACCCCACGAAACTTGAAAATGATCACAGCTACGTATTGATTTACCTTTTTTTTTCCCTGGATATTATATAAAAAATATATATATCTATATATATATTGACATATACCATGGGATTTATGGGAATGTGCATGCCATATGATCTTATTGGAAATATATCAATATTTGTGAAATTTTCACTTCGCATATAGTAATTCAGCACTAAACAAGAAAGAATTTTTTTCAAATTAAATCATTCACATTTACAGTGGATCGATCTACGGTCAACCAAGCATTGGCCTAATTGTTTATATTGCATGCATTTGATTCAGTTAAACTGCTGCTGTTATTATTTTTGATATCTTGTTTGCTCATGGGTCCATTCACCAATTTCACTTGTTTTGCTGAACCCAGTTACGTACAACACCTTTTTTTTTTTTTTTTTTTTTTTTCTTCTCTAATACAACTTAATTTCTCTGCTTTGTAGCAGGTTGTTGTTGCATCTACAAGACCCTATTATTGACCGAGGAGCAGAACCACGACCTTCACACCCTATACGCAGTCCACCTACACCGGGCAATCCATCACGTCCTTGTTGCTAACTCCAATCAATAAGAGGTCATTGTTGATAAATATATCAAGCCGGACCCTGAGCATGTCAAGTGTGGTACCATGGATCAATAAGAAACCATTGTTGTTTTACTAGTGTTATTTTTCCTAGAGTTTTTCAGACGTGGTCTTACTATGTTTGGATTGTAACGTTGAAAATAATGGGCTAACCAAAAAAGAGCATCCCTGTATTGTGTCAAAATCTATGAAATGGTATTATGTTGATTGAAATGAGAGCAAAGACTTTATTTTTCCAATTTCACGTAAACGGGTTCATCTTGAACTATCTGCCGAAAAACTTGATTTTTCCGATTTCAACACGTCTGTATGATTTCTTATGTTGATTTTCTGTCTATAAAAACTTAAAAATAAATAAATAATTAACATTTATAAAATGTACACATAATAAAGAGTTATAAGCTAATGAATATTCATCAATTTGTCCAATACATGTTTCGGTCTTTCAAAAGCTTCTAAATAAGGATTCATTGACAAGATCACAAGAAGAAATTGATCATGAGAAACCTGATGAGCTATGGTCATTTTGAATCACGATTCTCAAGCTCATCAAAACACTAAAATTGTAGTACTCTGAGTTATCTAATAAACACAATTTGAATCACTTGAAAATGTTTTGAAATTAGCAAGTTATAGTCATTTTACTAAAGTCGCGCAAATTAGTTTTGCAATGAAAACGGGGTAGTGTCACTGACTTTCGGCCAACTTATATGCTCGATCGAGACCGATTCTCAAGCTCATCAAAACACGAAAATTGTAGTACTATAGTTATCTAACAAACACAATTTGAATCACTTGAAAATGTTTTGAACTGAGAAAGTTATGACCATTTTACTAAAGTCGCACAAATCTGTTGGAAAAAAAGTCTGTTCGCCCCAACCAATGAGAGATTTTTGCAAAACCTCGCAATGTGCTATGCGAGCTTTTACAAAATTCTCACCTAGGACATTTGGTTGGGACAAACAATTTTTTTTTTTTTTACAGATTTGTGCGACTTTAGTAAAATGGTCATAACTTTTTTAGTTTAAAACATTTTCAAGTGATTCAAATTGTGTTTGTTAGATACTCATAGTACTATAATTTTCATGTTTCAATGAGCTTGAGAATTAATCTCGATCGAGCACATAGGTTGGCCGAAAATCAGGGACACTACATTTTTTTCGGACAGATTTGCGCGTATTTGGTGAAATGACCATAACTTGATAATTTAAAAACATTGTCAAGTGATTCAAATTGTGTTTATTATATAATTCTTATTATTACAATTGTCGTGTTTTGATGAGCTTGAAAATTGGTCGCTATCGAACACATAAATTGGCCGAAAGTAAGAGAATAGCATGTGAAAGGTGTTTGAATAGCCTACATGTTGAGAACAAGCCTCAAATTGTGAAGTACAAGCCTCCCTCGAACGAGTTAGAATAATCAAGCAACTGTTGCCAGTCACTTCTTAATCAAATTTAAGACAATAATTCAAAGAATCAAATAAATTAATGGTCAATTACGGTACATATATAGCTAGGAAAAAGATGGTATTGCAGGCAGAAGCAAATAACAGAAATAAAAGTCAAAGCACAACCTCTTTAACAAAATGTAACCTTGAAATCCATCAAGGATCTTCTTGAAACCACGTAAACTCGATCCCGCGGTTCATTTCAACAACATAAATAAAGAATAGTTACAGATTTACAGTAGTCTAGCCGTAATGGATGAGTTACTGACTTTGTTGATGAGTACATTAAAATCGGTGAGACCACTAGTTTTGTTCACCTATGATTAAGTTACATAAGAAACATTGAACGAGACAACCCACACAAGTAGATGTTCTTCGATTGCTATAAGCAAACAAAAAACGTGGGTTTTCAGGTATGTTAGACAATATTGATTGTATGCATTAGAATTGGAAGAAGAACTGTCCGACATCATGGCATTGTAGCTACTCCAATTACAATATAAGCACCCTTCTATAATTTTTGAGGCCATTGTTTTTCACTATCTTTGAATTTGGTATGTCTAGTTCTTTTAATGATATTAACATGTTAGACAAATCTCTTATGTTTGATAGTCTCCTCACTGACATTGTACCTCCAGCAAATTTTACTATCAATGGCCATCAGTATAAGATGGGTTATTACCTGGCGGATGGAATGCATCCAAAGTTTGCTACAATGGTGCAAACCATTCTCACACCTTACATTCTCACGCGTATTTGGGGTGTTACAATCTCGTTGGGTCATCATTAGCCAACCTACACAAATGCAAGATATCATGATTACATATATTATTCTTCATAATATGATTGTTGAGGATGAGCATGGCACTTTGCAGGACTACACTTACCGGTATTGTAGTACTATTCCAACATCAGCTGAGGTGAGATAATCAGTAGGTTTGTAGAATTTGTGGCACAGTATCATACAATGCGAGAAAATATAACTTGTAACAACTAAAACCTGATATGGCTAAACACATTTAGCATCGTTTTCGATACGCTCGTGAAGTAGTTGATTAAGGGTTTATTTTTTGTATGTATGTGTTTGACATTTAAATTTTTATGCGGTGTATGATACATTTTATTTCAATATGTTTATGTGATGTGTGGTATAATTTATTTTTATATGTTTATGTGGTGTGTGGTAAAATTTATTTCTATATTGATAAAACTTTAAAGTTTAAACTAGTACATTGATTCAAATTCAAATTAATACATTGATTGAAATTAATTACTACATTAGTAGAAATTTAAACTAGTACTCGATTCAAACTTTTTTTTTTTTGGTCAAACACGAAGATGTTTATTAATGAAAGCAAATGAAACAAAAAACAAAGAGAAACATTCATATATCAAGGAATGCCAAGACACCATGAAAGTGTCAAAACCCAAATCCCTAAACAAATTACAAGCCGAACCCATCCTCCACAGCAATTCTCTAATCTCGATAAAGATAGAGTGCTCTGATCAGTTGAATCCTTCAAATACCCTTTTATTTCTTTCTTTCCACACACACCACATGAGAACGTGAGGGACCATAGGCCATAACCACTCCCCCCGATGGGAATGATTAGCTTGAGACCACCAACTTAGCCAATCTAAAATGGAGCCTTGAAACATTAAACTCAAACCAAATTCTGTCAAGAAACTGCTCCAAATGGATTTGGAGAAACAGCAGTGAAGCATCAAATGGTCCAGCGTCTCGTCAATTTAATTGCAAAGCACACAAAGACTCCCTGTGTGGATTCCTCTTTTCCTTAACATATCTTTAGTCAAGATCTTCTCATGCAATACTGACCAACTAAAGAAATTAATCCGAGGAAAAAAAAATTTCACCCATACCAGATTTTTGTGAGAGAAAATGAAGGGGTTAGAGTGGGTCTCATGACTCTCATAGTGAGATGCAACCAACATGTCCGAAAATTCTTTCACCGAGAAGCCCACACCTTTACCCTTCCACACCAAACTATCAGATCCCTCTGAGAGCATTTGTCTATCTAACAGAAGCATTAGATTAGCGAACTATTCTAGCTCCCCAGTATTTAGGGGTCTTCGAATGGAAATATCCCAAGAACTGCCGTTAGACCAAAAATTGCTCACACTCCCATATTGATTGCTGTTAATGATAAACAACATTGGGAACAGATCCTTCAAAGATTAGTTACTACACCAAACATCATGCCAGAAAGAGATGAGATCATCATTTCCACATTGGAGAGAGGTGTGAGGGTAGAAGCCACTTGCGCACCGGGAGATGGACTTCCACAAAGAGCATCCGTAGGAAGTGTACTTAGTTCTCTTTTTCCAAACCCATCTATTGCGCCCATATTTGTCCATAATGAGAGATCTCCATAAATTATCATTTTCTTCTGCAAATCGCCAAAGCCACTTAGAAAGTAATGCAATATTGAAAGTGAGCACCCGACGAATGCCTAAACCACCTCGAGATTTATGGCAACAAATTTTCTCCCAGCCCACCAAATGCATATTTCTATAGTTATGAGTAGAACCCCAAAGGAAATCGCGCATTATCTGTTTCATCATGGCTGCTATTGAACAGGGAACCTTGATAAGAGACAGAATGAACACCAGGATAGAAGCTAATGTGGATTGTACAAGAGCTAGTCTGTCTGCTTTATAGAGAAATTTGTGTTTCCAAGACACTAGTTTCGATTCCATCCTTTCGATCGTCTCATCCCACACAACTTTACTTTTGAAACTAGCCCCCAAAGGCATGCCCAAGTACTTAACTAGAAGATAACCCGCTGAACAACCCAATAAACCCGCCAACTGGTGCAGATGAGGGGCATCTCCAATATGCAACACCATTGATTTGTGAAACTTGATTTTCAGACCTGAAATAACTTCAAACCAAATCATAATTCTTTTAAGAGCAAGAACTTGATAAGCGGAAGCATCACAAAAAGGATAGTATCATCCGCATATTGGAGAATAGAAACAGGCGGACTACCCTCCGCGACAGAAAACCCTCTGACTAGACCAGCATCAACCACTTTAAGAATCATTTGTGTTAAACCTTCTGCTGCTATAGTAAAAAAAAGAGGAGACAAGGGATCGCCTTGGCGCAAGCCTTTTGATCTATTGAAAAACCCGTGCAAGCTGACCATTAATTTTCAAAGAGAAATTAGCTGTAGATCTGCAAGTGTGAAGCCAATGAATCCATTTGGAGTCAAACCCCATGCGAGCCATTACCAAATCCAAGTATCTCCAAGAGACGTTGTCAAAAGCTTTGGAGAAATCTAATTTGATAACGAGCCCTGGAACACCTTGTTTTTTCCTATAATCAATAATTTCATTGGCAATCAAAGGGCTATCAACCACCTGTCTTCCATTGACTGCTGCACTTTGAAAAGGATAAATGACTGAATGAAGAACTATTTTCAATCTGTTATCCAACACCTTGGCAATGATCTTATAGGCCCCATTCAAAATACTGATAGGTCTAAAATCTTTTAATGTCCGCATTCCCGCACATTTAGGAATAAGCGAGATGATAGTGGTGTTCAACCGCCAATCAAGAAAATTTCTCGAGTTAAAATCTTCAACAACTTTCAAAAAATCAATTTTGATTACCTCCCACATTTTCAAATAGAAGACCATTTAGAAACCATCAAGACCTGGAGAAACTTCAGATTTTAGTTCTTCCATTGCCGTTCTAATTTCCATCTTTGAAAAATTATCTACCAAGGCGGTAGCCGTAGACTGGGAGATAGACTTGAAGGTAATCTCCGAGAAGAAAGGTCGCCACTCCTCCTTTTCATGGAACAACTCCTTGAAGTGAGATATCAAGAGTTCTCTAATACTGACTTCATCCACTATCAACTCCTGACCCATGCTAAGAGCTTCAATGGAGTTAAACAGTCTGCGTCTGTTAGCCAATGTATGAAAAATAGTCCATATCTAAACTCTCTGAAGTTCAAGAGCACGATAAGTCACATTCGTGCAATTGTCAATGTTGATAGCCATTAAAGTTTCTTCGGTCCATCTTTTTTCATTTTTTGTTTTTTTTTGCTTCAATTTCTATTATAGGAACCTTCTGAGCTTGTTCAAGTTTCACATCTTTTACACACCTTTCCATGTCTTTCTTCAAAAGAACTTCACGTTTTCAAGCTTCTTCACAAAATATGGTCATTAGTTGGATATGAGCTTCTTTCACTTCAGATATTTGAGAGCTACGTTGTCTTGCTTGTTTTTAAACTATGACTTCAAGCCTTTGTTACCCACTTGTCTCACAATGCTACCCTTACTTAGACCTTCATTAGTAGGCGTTTCAGAGTCTGGGGTTATTATCTTCACCAATCTCCTATGCAAAATTTCTTGTCATTGCTATTGCGACTCATAGGAGTTCCTGGATCTGTATCTTCTACTGAAGATGGTGTTGGATCTGTATCTTCAACTCCCATAAACATAGGCATACTGAAAATTCTTCCCTTCATCTTTCAAGTACTCATGTCTAGTTGGAGTCAACTGCAAATATTTCTAATTTAATTATAGTAAAATAATTTTCATTATCATGATGTCCTATGGTCCAATTTTTATTTATTTATTTTATTACAAATTTACATTATCAAAGTGTCTTATGGTCTAGAAAAAAAAATGTATTTTTACAAATTTACATTATCATGGTGTCCAAAGTTGTTGCACGCATCTATACGACATAGATGAAAGGGGAACGATCCCCCGCTCTCTCACAACTTACATGTGTGTCCCCTTTTTTCACGTGCAATTAAAATCATCTTCCTGCCCTTGCTCTCTTCTCAAACCCCTTCCCATCCCTAACATATTAGCTAATCTATGACGCTCCATCTAACAACATATCAAAGTCTCCATCTCTTCATATTTCGGCTCTCTTCCAAACTCGTCATGGAAGATTGAGGAGATGCAACACCTTTGATGGCATCTGCGTGTAGTTAGAAAGAAAAAAGATGCAAACTTATGACTAGGGGTGGGCACGGGCGGGATGAACCTCATCCATATTTCATCCCGTTCATTTGGGATCTGGACGGGATAGACCTCATTTCTATCTCGTCCCATCCCAAACAAGTTCGGGACGGGACGGGATGAGCATATACTAAATAGTCTTCCAATAAAAAATAACAAAAATATTTCATCTCACATTGTTCACACACCAATAATGCTTAATTTATATACATATAACTTTCATTATAACAATATAAAATGTCATATAAACTTTAATCTCACATTGCTCATAATTGTATCTTGTATTAATGATATAAGTTCTCAAGTTGTCTTAATATAAGTTCAAAAATGAAAAATATTGGTCATTGATCAAATTTCCAACTATATAACTTACAGTGCAAAACTAAACCAAACCATCATTTGCATTTGATTTTTACAAGAATAATTGTCCTATAATCAATATAAAATATGAAAAAACATAAATTTTCATGGATAATATTTGATCTAAAATAGTTTCTATCTAAACAAATAGTATCTTTCAAATAATAGATGTTTTAATTTAATTTCAACACATCCTAAAATTTTATTTAGAAGAGTAGTTTGATAATTGATTAAAATTATTAATGATAAATATTAAATAAATAAGTTCGGGACGAGACAGGACGGGCTGGGCGAGATTGAAAATCTCTATCCCAATCTCATCCTACTCTAGATCGGGACGAGACGTGATCGAATGAATTTGATCAATCCCTAAAGAACCCAACAAAATCGGAACGGAATGGGACGAGATCGCTGAATGAGATGCCCACCCCTACTTGTGACTAGGGCTTCGAATAAGGGAATCGTTTGAATCTTCAAAAATTGGACTTATTGGGAGTGGTTCAGTAAATTACACATCCACCCTCATTTTGGATGCTCTCACACAACTTGCAACGTTTTCTTCTCCTTTCGGCACAAATTGTCACGTGACATACACGTGCACTTGACATATAATATCGTCTACAAAAACTGTTCTCTCTTCTTTACACAGTAAACACAGAGAGAGAGGTCATCAAAGTCATGGAGGCGGCATTGCTTCGAGCTTCTCTGCTCTCTCCTCCTCCTCCTCCCTCTCCCCTCCTCTTCCACCATCGAAACAATCTCAAATTCAAATCAAGAGACCTCACAGTTCGAGCTTCAACCAACGATTCCGACTCAGGTAAACCATTCTTTCTCTCTCATTTTCAAAAAAAAAAAAAAAAAAAAAAATCGCCAAGAAACGAAGAAGATAAAAAATTACTTTACCTGGGGTTTCACTGTTGTTGTTGCAGTGGTGACATTGTTGGATTACGGGGCTGGAAACGTTCGGAGCGTGAGGAATGCAATTCGACATCTCGGTTTCAACGTCAAAGATGTGAGAGCTTTTTCTCGCCACCCCTTTTTGTTTTTCTATTCAAAGATGAAATTTTGTAGCACTAAAACCCTTTTCCCAAACCTTCTCTTCAATGGGGTTTCCCCAATTGGGAGTATTTTTCAGTAAGTATTGTGTTGCTAAGTGCATAACTGTTAATTATTTGAACCACAATATTATTTACCTTTAAGAGATTATTGAATGGGTATGTACAAATGGACTGAAATGTCATATATTGAGGTTGGAATGGAAAGATTAAGTGAAGCTTTAATCGCTTTCACTCACATTTCGTGGTTTTTGAGAGTGATCCAATGGTATCTGTTTACATTGGAAAATCTTATTAAATAGTTATGAGAGATTTGTACCACTAAAGTGATAAGCTTTGAACTCTTTACATTGTCAATAGATATAATAAGCCCAAACTCTATCAAATTGTTCTATTGGAACAGCCCTGGAAATTTTGAAGAATGGGACAAATCAGTGTCGGAGTGATTATAGTATTATACTATCACTACTATCATTGCTACTACTAGCTCTCAAACTCACGCTCGTCCGCTTTAATCACCTAGTTATTGGAGAAATCATGGATTAGAAAAAATATCCAGTATGTACAACACATCTAATTTCATTGCATTACACAACAATACATAGTAGACAATATTGATGTTTAAGCAACCATACCAGTTTACAATGATTGATCTCCTTGTCTTCTCCACATTTTTAACGACACCTATGGGGAACTTACCACCTACCCTGAATTTTCACCCATGCCACGAGGAACATATCAATCTCCCATCCAATAACTCCAATACACCAAAAGTTTCATAATAATCCCCTCATCCTCTGCCAGGTTTAAATTTTACAGTGCATCATAATCTGACAATCCAATGCCAAAATTTCTCCTCACAACAATAAAAACTGTTATCTGTGGTTAAACCTATTCAATGTTTCGGGCATCCTCCCCTTCAACCTATTTCCAAAAGTTTTACCATTTATGTTCCACATACTAAGAAGATTCCCAATCCCAATGTAACACAATCAAACATAATTAAGAGAGGAAGAAGAAGCAAGTAAATAATACGCTAAACTGAAAACATTCTAAAATAAAATAAAAACCAAGTTAGAAGAAAAAGATGAAGTCATAAAGCATGCATATGGAGTTAAGAGAACTAATAATCCATCAGTAACCATAGAGAACTTCACAGTTCGTAATATATGATCGTCCAATCAGTCATTTAATTATGATGTCTATAAGAAAGCCAAATTGTCTGCAAACAACCCAACTTGAAAGGTATTTACCTCCTATGAAAACAACCTTTGCTTTAGAATGAGTATGTCAAATCGAATGAACGCTAAAAGATTGAATGAACCAATCATCGAACCAAACTGAACCGAACCAGACCGAGTTAGTTCGGTTCGGTTTTGGAAATCATTTGGTTCAGTGCAGTTATCTATATGTTAAAATCAACTCCTTCGATTTTACTTGGTATATAACCGTCCAAAACCAAGCTGAACCAAACCTATATATATATATATATAATGTCGGTTTGGTTATGGTCAGTTTTCGGTTTAGGGTAAGTTTAAAGTCGGTTCGATTTTGCCCAGAGGTCTGGTTTGGTTAACAATATAGCCAAACTGAAGGTACTTGGTTTTGGCGGTTTTCACTCAAAACCAACCGAGCCAAACCGTGCACACCCCTAGTTAGAACGGACTTGCCTGCAATAGTAGTCCAAAAATGATTGTTGCTTGCTAAGCTTTAAGAGACAGTTATTTATATTTTGGGAAAACAAGTCTAGGGGATGAATATCATTTGATAGCATTTCATAGAAGGAGAAGACATAAGAGAAAGTTTATTATGCTCCCACATGAGATACATCTTTGTGAGAGTGTTTTTTCAAACAAGTCCCCCCTCTGCCTCTTTTTATTTTTATTTTTCCAGAGAACTCATACTTTATTGTTGTCTCGGATATGCTTGATATGGTATATGGCAATTTCTTAATTCAACTCTCTCCTTCCTATCTTTTTAGTTTTTCATTATATATATATATATATATCATTTGATAGATTTATTTTATTCTTTGTTTTTATTAGGTTCAAACACCAGAAGACATTCTTAGTGCCGACCGCCTTATATTTCCTGGGGTCGGGGCTTTTGCTGCAGCAATGGATGTACTGAATCGGAATGGGTAAGTCACTCTTATGTTTTGATAATGGCAATTACTCTTCAAATCTAACTCTTATCTGATTGTTGACTATGGATAAAATAGGTACATTTGAATACAGTCTTTCATTTTGATTTTATTCAGATAATCTTTTATATAATAATGGGTTTTAATCATATAAAAATTGTCCAATAGACTTCATGGTTTTGAAAGCTTTTGAGTTTTTCACTGCTTACAGGATGGCAGAAGCACTCTATACTTACATAGAAAATGACCGCCCTTTTTTAGGCATATGTCTAGGACTTCAGTTGCTTTTTGAATCTAGTGAGGAGAATGGACAAGGTATATACTTTTGCCTTACTATTTATTTTTTCATATTTCTTACATTTTTTTAATTTGTCCCGTTGTCATGAGATATGTTGCATTGTATTTCTACTAGGGTTGAAAATCAAACCGACCATATCGGTTTCAAATTTATGTAAATAAAAAATTGAACCGATGGTTTAAAATGTTACTAAAACCAAAATAAAATAGAACCGATTGACTAAACTAAATATATTATATTATTTTTACGTATAATATATTATATATTCAGCCGGTTCGGTTTTGTTGGTTAAAATCACTTAAAAACTAAAAACCAAACCGACCATATCGGTTCGAATTTTCTAAAACCAAAACCAAACCGATCGGTTCGGTTGGTTTTTTGTTCAACTCTAGTTTCTACAGCATTTATCTATTAATCTCCCTTACACCCATAAAAAAATTAAAACAAAAGGAAAAAAAGAAAGAAAATTTGAAGTGGCTGGAATTGAAACAAATAGCGAAAATATTTATTATGAATATTAGCTTTCAAACTCATGCTTTGCACACGTTGGTCTTATTTTTTTTGTTCTACATTTACGTTTACAGAAATAGCCAATAATTACTACCTAATCTACACTCATTTACTCGTGATTTTGTATGCTATTGAACTTTTGATCAAAAAATGTCTTGCCATATCAAATGTTTTTACTGTGCCATATTTGCTTCATCACATTCATAGGCAGTTCCAAGAAATAACAAAACATGGCAGTAACCACATATACCCTATGAAAGCTAAGTTTGCATTTTTTTTTTTTTCTTGTCTTACCAAGCCAATAACAGAAACAATAGATATCAAGAGCAAAGACTTACTTTCTTTTGAAAGGGTTTCCCTCTTCATCTGTGTCATGTTGGATAGCATTCACCTTCATGCAAGACCTTATATGCCTTTATTTATAACTTCTGAAACAAATTGCATAGCGCCACAATATTTGTGAAACTAATACTGGATTACTCTATAAATAACAATTTATAGACTATTATCTGTTGTCAGTTTTGTAACTATATCTCTAGTTATTCCATGATTAACTGCATGAGAAGTGACTTTTTCTAAACAAACCTCCATGAGATCAATGATGCCAACCAAAAAATTCCTCCATGCTTATTGATTTACACCGTGTTTCATTAAAAAAATATTTCATGGAAAACCATAAAAATAGTAGTAAGTGAAGTTTTCATTCCATTATGTTGAAAATGGCTATTTTTTTTGGAGTTTTTCATGGACAAATAAACTTAGCCCCCCTAAAAAGATTATTTTCATGATTTTGAGAGATGATAGATGATTGAAGATTTATTCTCACTATCCTCCTTTCTCTCTTATCTTCCTCTTACATGATTCAATAAAATATAAATATTAATAGCATCACTTCAACATTTTACTATTGACTGTATATTTACAAAACAATAGAATACACAAACTATCTTCAAGCAAATCATAAGCATACAATTCAAACCATTCAACCAATAGGGAAATTGAAAAGTATAAATTTTTTTTTCTATTTTTTAATATTTTATATAAATTATTTCATTCCATTAAGCAAGGAGCTGATTCAGTAAGTTCAAAATTCACCAACCTGTAGAAGTTCAGAGCCCACACTACCTCTCCTTCAACCTACCAATTCTAGATCTTGTGAATAGACGCGTAGCGTAGGCAAGGATTGTGATTCGTTTTTCAAGTTAATTTTCGTCCCCCGATTTTAAAAAATATTTCGTTGTGTAGAAAAAACATAAAAAATTTCGATTGTGATGTTGAATTTATTAATATAAATTGTGCATTTTGAACTCTTAAATACTATACAAAAAGACTCACATGATTCGTAGTGTCATGCAGGCTATATGTTACATAAAAATCACTTAAACTTTTGATACTAAAATAACATTATAACATGTTAAAATATACGGAGATTAAAATATTTATTTATTTTCTCAGGAAAATTTCAACATATTTCGGATTTCGAAAGAGATTTCGGCAACTTCAAAATAGGAAACATTTCGTGAAATTTTGACATATTTCGAGAAATCACATTCCTTGCGCGTAGGTAGGTAGTGGGTTTCCCAATCACATAATTTCTTAATGAAGATTTCCCAAGAGAAATCAAAAGTTAAGACAAGTAACATGCTTCAATGGAGCAAACATTCAAAAGAGATAGGACGATGGTAGTAATCCCTCAAGAAGAAGTCCATTATTTCTATTTCTAAATCCACCCAAACAAAAGTAAGGAATGGAACCAAACCCATACTTCAATGATCAAATAAAGAGAAAAGTGAAAAAAAACAATTGATTAGGGCATTCGTTCGCAAACCCATTCTAATATGGAAAGAAAGAAAGTAAAGAGAGGAGATAAGCAGAGAAGTCTAGACATCTTGTTGTTGTTGCTCCGAAGCTGATGAAGCAATCAAATCATCAATGCAAAATCCAAAAAAAATTTTGAATGCAAACCAATGAGTGAGTTTGTGGCTTATCATTTTGGAAGAGAGAGCATGGATTGAAAAAAACTAAGCAAAGCAACCCAAATTAAAAACCATTCTTATCACCAATCAATCAAATCGCAGTGCTTCTCAATTACTAGCAAATCACATTAGTGACTGAGAGAATTAGAAAGATACTCATCAGTGGGAATAAGGATTTAGAATAACAATCGTCGTTTACTGTTGGAAGAGAGAGCAAGAGTTCGTTTGACAGTTGTGGTTTGGGTTTTGTACCGGTAAGGGAAAAAACATAGGAAAAAGAGTTGTGATATTTCGATATTTAATCTCAACCATAGATCGGATATCTAATGTTGAGACGAATGAGTATATTTTATGTTAAGATGGTTTGGGTGAAATACAACTCACAATCCAAAATCAGGGAATTCCTTTTTTATAGTATGGATGTGAAAATTGAAGAAAAAAGAAGACATCATTGTTTCTTTATTATGCTTTTTGTAGATTGATATCCTGTATGTAGATGTTATATAATTAAAAAAGGCTTTAGAATAAATACAATGCCAATATAATTTTGTGAAAATAATCAAATATGTATGGCACGTCTATATTATAAAAGGAATTCATTGATTTTGGATTGTGAGCTTTGTTTCTCTTGAACAAGCTTAACTTAAAATGCACCATTTCATCTCAAGCGTAGTACAATCTATGGTTGAGATAAAAAAGTGAATAGTCATGACTCCTTGACTTTGTTCTTTATAATAAACCTTTCCTTATGGCACGGTGGCACCCAAATCAGAATCCTCACTGTCTCTCTTCCAAAATGTAAGCATAAATCGTTGTTTTGGACTGATTAGCATCTCACATTCATTGGTGTTCTCAGTGTTGTTAAGGCGGACGCCGAGGCGTTTTGGCAAAGAGACGCCTCAAAATGATGCAAGGCGGAGCGGTGAAGTGAGGCGTCCGCCTCGAAGCGGTGAAGTGGGCGTCCGCCTCGGACCGCCTCAGCCCATTTACAGCTTAAAAACCAAAACCTATTGCAGCCCACTTGTCTTTTAAGGTTAAGAGGGGGGTATTTAGAGTTTTAGACAAGAGAACGACTCCTTGGGGGCTATTGTTGTTGTTGTGTGTGTGTTCTTCTCCTTCTAATCAGGTTCCTCTTCTTCAAATTAGGTGTTGCCTCCTTCCTGTGTTTTTTTATATGATCTGTTCTACTGCATTTTTTTTAATGATCCGTTCTACTCTTTTATATCATCTGTTATACTCCTTTTTTTAATGATCCGTTCTGTGTTTTTTTATATGATTTTGATATGAACCTGTAATAGGAATCAAATTAGCTAGGGCTCTTGAGCAAATTTAGTAAATTGCACAAAGAAATGAAATGGGAGAAAAATGATTGTATTGATAACAAAGGATACAATTCCAGGAATTCGAGAGCCTGGTCTCTCCCTTTCACTATACTTCTACTTTCATGATCCCTCCTCGTACATGCCTCCCCTTTTATTCTTCTTCCATAACTAATTCTTGTTGGTATAAAACCACCCTAACAAACTCATGCTTAGACCACCACATATTCCTAACTACTTGGACACCTCAACTAGTACCAGTCTCGTACTGCTGTCCCAATGCCTTCTTCCTTCTAGCATAAGTGAACCTAGTGGTGGGCTTATCAATACCCCCCGCTCGAACTCGCACCTTGTCCTCAAGGTGAAAAGAAGGGAATTGAGTGTTGATGAGGTCAAATTCTTCCCAAGAAGACTCAAATTCAGGCATGTCTTTCCATTTAATGAGGACTTCCAGGCAGCCTTGCGCAATATAACGCAATTCCATCACTTCAGCCGGTTCAACAAGCCACTCTAATTCATTCGAGAGTTGAAGAGGGAATGGCTGAACGCTGTCTTCCTGTCCCAGGGTTGGGCGCAACATAGATACATGAAAAACTGGGTGTATCGTGACTGTAGGGGGTAAATCCAGCCTGTAGGCAACCTTGCCAATGCGATCCAGCACCTTATAAGGGCCAAAATAACGTGGGGCAAGCTTCTCATTCAGTCGTTTTGCCAAGGAGCGCTGCCGGTAAGGTTTGAGCTTGACATAAACCAAATCTCCCACAGCAAAACTGACCTCCCTGCGCCGTTTATCTGCAGAGGTTTGCATGCGCTTCTGAGCACGCCGTAAGTGAGCCTTGAGCTCCTCAATCACAACATCCCTGTCTTTTAACTGTAACTCTAGAGTTGAGTTAGCAGTGGAGCCTTCTTCAAACCTTAACACGGGAGGAGGAGGCCTATTGTACACCACTTTGAAAGGGGTGGTGTTGGTGGAAGAGTGGAAAAAAGTGTTGTACCAGAATTCTGCCCAAGGCAGCCACTTCACCCACTGTTTGGGCTTATCACCTACGAAGCACCTCAAATAAGTCTCGAGACATCTATTGACCACCTCGGTTTGGCCATCCGTTTGAGGATGATAGGAGGAACTATGCTTCTGTACGGTTCCTTGCAGCTTAAATAATTCAGACAAGAAATTGCTCAGAAACACTTTATCCCGATCCGACACTATGGACCTCGGAAACCCATGGAGGCAAACCATTTCCCGAATGAATAAGGCAGCAACCCTGAGAGCCGTGAAGGGGTGCTTAAGTGGCAGGAAATGGCCGTATTTGCTCAGGTGATCGACGACTACGAGGATACAAGAGTAGCCCTCGGATTTTGGAAGGCCTTCCACAAAATCCATGGAGATGCCCTCCCATACATGCTCAGGAATCGGCAACGGTTGGAGCAGACCAGCAGGAGACAACGTCATGGCCTTGTTGTGTTGGCACACATCGCATTTGGCAACATAGGCTTGGACTTGTTTTTTCATACCCATCCAATAGACATCCTGGAAAAGACGCAAATAAGTCTTTAATACGCCCGAATGACCCCCCACGTGGCTGTTATGGTATGTCGCCAAGAGTCTAGGAACCCAAGGTGATGATGATGGGATCACCACTCAACCATGATAAAATAACCGGTCATGCTCAATGTGGTACCCCGCTGGAACTTCTTTCCCTGCTAAGAGATCAGCGTATACAGGGCCGAAAACTTGATCCTGGCGGACTTCTTCATTCAGCCCATCCAAGCTAGTGCTCCACGAGGACAGGGCGACTAACTCACACGCCTCGGGTCGCCTATATAGCGCATCCGCTGCCTTATTCTCAACTCCCGGCCGATACTCAATATCAAATTGGTACCCTAGAAGCTTGGATATCCATTTTTGATGTTCATCCGCCACTACACGCTGATCTAAGAGAAACTTGAGACTTTTTTGGTCGGTGCGCACCAAAAATCGCCTTCCCAAAAGGTAAGGGCGCCATTTTTGAATTGCCAAGATGATTGCCATCAACTCCCGTTCATAAACTGATTTCAGACGAGCTCGGGTACCCAAAACCTGACTGAAATAGGCCACTGGTCGTTGTTTCTGCATTAACACAGCCCCGATACCTGTACCAGAAGCGTCGGCCTCAATCACAAAAGGGGTCGAAAAATCCGGAAGCGCAAGAACTGGTACTGTCATCATGGCCTTCTTTAATTGCAAAAAAGCCCTCTCGGCCTCCTTAGACCAACCCCAACTATCTTTTTTAGGAGATCAGTGAGTGAGGATGCAATTTGTCCATACCCTTAAACAAATTTTCTGTAGTAGCCAGTCAGCCCCAAAAACCCGTGTAACTCCTTTAAATCTTTTGGGATAGGCCAAGATGCCATTGCGACGAGTTTGGAAGGATCAGCAGCAACTCCCTGAGCCGATACAATGTGCCCCAAATATTCAAGCTCCTGCTGGCCGAATGTGCACTTCCGCTGATTTACAAACAAGGAGTGATGCCGTAGTGTCGAAAATATGATGTGAAGGTGTCTGACATGTTCCTCCTCATTCTTGCTATACACCAAAATATCGTCAAAGAAAACCAACACAAACTTCGGTAAGAATTTCTTGAAGATGGTGTTCATCAGTGCCTGGAAGGTGGCTGGTGCGTTGGTGAGCCCGAAAGGCATGACTAAGAGCTCGTAGTGCCCTTCATGGGTTCAAAATACTGTTTTCGGCACGTCTTGGGGCCTTACACGAATCTGATGATACCCCGATTTCAGATCCAATTTAGAAAATTTTTTTTGCCCCATGTAGCTCATCCAGTAATTCATCAATGACTGGAATGGGAAATTTGTTGGCCACCGTCACCCGGTTGAGTGCCTTGTAATCCACACAAAAACGCCAACTACCGTCTTTTTTCTTGACCAATAAAACTGGGCTTGATAAGGGGCTGTGACTTGGTTGGATAATCTCGGCGGCCAACATTTCTCCGACTAACTTTTCTATTTCATCCTTCTGAATTTGTAGGTAACGATAGGGCCGGACACTTACAGGTTCGACTTCGTCTTTGAGTGTGATGGCGTGATCGCAACTCCGTGGAGGGGGTAATCCCTGAGGTGAATTGAGGACGTCGGAGTACTGACCCAAAACGTCCCTGATGATGACTGAAACTGACTCCAAAGGAGTATTATCCTCTACCTCCTTCACGGCCAATGCTCCCAACTCTAGTAACACCCCCTGACCCTGATGTTGTACTGCTCGCACCAATGCTTTGAAAGAGATCCGAGTTTTGCATAAGCTCGGATCACCCCGTAATGTGACCGGAGTCCTACCCACTGTAAATTTCATGATCAACGCCTTCCAATTGATGTGCATCACCCCCAATTTCTCCAACCATTGCATACCCAATATTGCATCAGTACCACCCAAATCTAAAGGTAAGAAATCTTCAATTACCTCAATTTTTGGAAGTGAAAGCACTACTTGTTTGCAAATCCCTTCTGTTCTTACCGAATCTCCGGTCCCCATCAACACCCCGTAATCCGCTGTCATTGTAAGAGGAAGCCCCAATTTTTGAACTAAATTGCGGTCGATGAAGTTGTGCGTTGCTCCTGAGTCGACCAACACGGTGACAGGCTGAGAAGAGATTGCCCCTTGAAGCTTCATGGTTCGAGAAGAAGTGAATCCAACCACCGAGTTCATGGAAAGCTCTACACTCCCTTCGATTTGCTCCTCCGAGTCCTGCGGTGATGTATTGGAATTTGGCTCCTCAGTGTCAAGTTCCCCGGCGTGGCTCTCTTCGAGTGCCTCAGGATCATCAACCAAGAGAATTTGTAGTTGTCGTTTGCGACAGAGATGACCTGGTGCGAACTTTTCACCGCACTTGTAACAGAGGCCGCGAGCCCTCTTGCTCTGAATTTCAGCCTCCGTGAGGCGTTTGAACCCCCATCACGACGGTGGCTGGCCAAATCGGCCCGCTTCCTAGCTGGTGGTCGTCGCTGAGCCCCCTTGTTCTCCCATGGAATAGAGGTGCGAAAGGGAGCTGCACTGTGGGGCGATTGGGGATTAGGGTTCATGAGCATCGTATGCGAGGGACCCCGTGTTTGGGTCGTCTTAGCCCAATGAATACTCGGCCCATTCCAGCCCAATATTCTATTTCGGTCCTCAACCATTTGGGCTGCTTCCATCAGATCCATTAGTGACTTGGGCCGCAACAGTCGCACCTCGGCCCGAATCTCCTCCTTCAACCCGTTGATGAAGGTGCTTTCCAGCACTTCATCAGAGAGATCGCGAAGAGGGGACACTAGGGTTTCAAACTGCTCCACAAACTCATCTACCGAGCCAGTTTGACGGATCGCCAATAACTTCTCCGTCAAGGTTCCTTCACGAAGCGGTCGAAATCGGGTAAGAAGTAGCCGCTTGAACTCATTCCAGTCTTCCAAGATTCGTCGACCCTCCATCCAGGTGAACCAAGTTAATGCCCGACCGTCCATGCTCACCGCTGCCGCTTCAAGCTTCTCCTTCTCCGTCATATGGTTCATCGTGAAATTCCGCTCAGCCCTAAAGATCCAGCCATCCGAGTCATCCCCCGTGAAGATTGGGAATTCCAACCTCCGTAGCCCCCTCGGTTTTGAGTTTTCCATCTCCATTGGGGTCTCTTGTCTGCTTAGAGGTGATTCTAAGCCCGAGGAAGGGTTCATCTCGCCCTCCACTTGCTTATTTTTTTCCTTTACTGCCGAGGAAGGTCCCGCGCTGAATGAGGAAGGCCCAGCACCGTCCTGCTTCAGCAATTGCTCAATTCTGCTTGTCAAATATCCCAGGGATTTCTCAATCACCTCGAGGCGACTCTCCATACCAGGTAATTTCTGGAGCCCAACTTGTGTAGTTAATTCTTGTTGCAATTCTCTTTGTACCATCTCTAGTCTTTCCTCTAGGGCTTCTATTTTTTTTTTGAGCCATGATTAAGGTCCAAGAGATCTTGCTCTGATACCAATTGATATGAACCTGTAATAGGTCAGATTAGCTAGGGCCCTTGAGCAAATTTAGTAAATTGCACAAAGAAATGAAATGGGAGAAAAATGATTGTATTGATAACAAAGGATACAATTCCAGGAATTCGAGAGCCTGGTCTCTCCCTTTCACTATACTTCTACTTTCATGATCCCTCCTCTTACATGCCTCCCCTTTTATTTTTCTTCCATAACTAATTCTTGTTGGTATAAAATCACCCTAACAAATTCATGCTTAGACCACCACATGTTCCTAACTACTTGGACACCTCAACTAGTACCAGTCTCTTACTGCTGTCCCAATGCCTTCTTCCTTCTAGCCAGTGTTCTAAAAATCGCTAGGCGCTGGGCGGGCGGCGAGCAGGTGCCTAGTGCCCAGGGGCCTAGGCGGCGCCTAGGCGGTCTTAGGTTTTGTATTATAACTTTAATAATTTACAAAAGTTAAGCATAATACCTTATCAATTACATCCAATTTAATGCCAATATACATATGCAAAATTTAAAAACATGAAAAATTAACAATCGTGAACAAAATTTATTAAAACTCAAATGACTAAAGTTGATCATGATGGGTACTTTATATAAATTTGAATTTGTGTATTCTTTTATTTTTCTTCAAATTGCATGAATAACCTCAGTTATGTTTGATAAAATCTACATTAGTAAAATTGGTACCGGCAGATCATTTGATAATTCCATTAAGTAATCATCCTTTGCTACATTTAGACATATACTGAATAAAAAACAATTAAATAATTTATTTCTAAAAAATAGGAAAATAAAATAAAATAAGAACACAATAAGCTTTATTAAAAATTAAAAAAATTAAAAATCGCCCAGACCGCCCCTAGATCCCGCCCAGACTGCCCAAAACCACCCAGACTGCCCGCCCAGCCATTAATCTGGGCGGTTTTCCACCTTCTAGCGCCTAGGCCTATTTTTAGAACACTAGAAGATATGTGAACCTAATGGTGGGCTTATCAGATTTGTTCTGCTCCTTTTTTTATATGATCTGTTCTGCTGCGTTTTTTTTCTTCACAATAAACAATAATAAGTAATATTTCAGTGTATGGATCGTAATATTTTAGTATATGGATCGAAATTTGGTGCAAATTTTCAAAGTTAATACCAATGAGACCTGTTGGGCGATGCCTCACCAAATTGCAATGTTTCAAACACTATTTCAAATTCAACCATTAATTTTCTAAACATTGTTTCAAATTTCCAAAGTTAAACCAATGAGAAGTTGATGAACTAGTTTACATTATGCTTTGATGTTTTTCTTGTTTGTTTCTTTTTTAGTGATTTAGTGGATAGGCAAGTTAAGTACACTTATGTAGTGCATCTTTTTGTTATGCTGTGCAACTTTATTATGTTTTCATTTTAATTCTAAATGGTTGTATGATTTTTTGTACATATTGGCATATGCAAATTATCAAAATGATGATGAATATTACTTATCTAAATGTGTTTCCATTTATTATAATAAAAAATCTTTAAAAAATGTTAAAGACCGCCTCAGTGAAGTGAGGCGTCTGCCTCGCCTCTGAGGCGTTTTCAAGCTCATCCGCCTCTCAGCCACCTCAACGCCTTAACTACACTAGGTGTTCTCAAGACTCAAGAGTACTGCGATTCATTGGGTGATAGATTTGGTCATCTTCACTCACACTCACATGTCTTCGTCTTCGATTAAGAGTAATGATGCACTGTGATCGATTGGTCTTCTTCACCCAAATCGACTGCCTCTTTTCCAAACAGTTAAGTCATCATTGTGATTCAACATTAGTCTTCGAATCTTTCCTGGATATTGGCTTGATCTGATTGTTTATCTCCATATAGAGCAATCTTTAGTAAGAAACTATGTAACCGAGCAGCTCACTACCTAATTGTGTCGTATGTTTATCAAAATCAGAGTAGAATTGGTAGTGTAGTGTTGCCAAAGGGGTTGTGGTCGAGTGGTTAAGGGGTTGTGGACTTGTTTCACAGATCCTTGCTTCGAGACCCACTGGAGGCATCTTTATTTCGGGGTGATATTTGACCCGTAGGTCACATCTCGGGAGTAGGTGGCGGATCCTATGCTGAAAAAACCGGCTTGCCTTTCAAAAAAAAAAAAAAAAAGAAAGGTAGTGTGGGTTTTGGACTTTTGGAGGTTGGTTAAATTTTGAACTTGAAAGAGTTCCTTGCTTAATGGGATGATGTACTTCATTAACAAAAAAAAAAGAAAAGAAGATCCTCTGTCATTTATATTGTTAAGAATTCTCGTAACATTGGTTGTGTATGCCGTATTGCCGTATGCGCAATTTTTTTTTCTTCCATCTCAATGTCTACTCTTCCAATCATTCTCCATAGACTACCAAGGAACAAACCCCACTTCTGGATCCTCAATAGGAATTCTCAGTGCTTTTTCACATCCTAGGGAAATTATATCTCTGATCCATTACAGACCTACAGTGCTTGAAGAATTGGTGGCACTCATGTAGGCGGAGATTAATTGCACCCTTTTTAAGTATTGACATACATTTAGAACTCCGTCACAAAGAGAAGAAATGGCGGTTCAAGAGATTGGTTGCACCCATTGCCTCAATTTCTTGCCCGGTGCTTATCATAGAGAATTATTGCCATCACATAGTGCAATGTGAGTATAGCTCATTTTAAAAGGAAGAAAAAAATTTCACTATTTTAGTTACAACGGGTATTTGGTTTTCCTTATGAGAAATATGGGTGAACAGGGCCATGATAGTCTATTTTGTTTTCTTGTTTTTTTTTTATTTGGTTTTTTTTATTAAATCCCTTAACCTCTCCCACCCCAAATGTCGCCGGCAGGGTTTTCGAACCTTGGACTTGTGATTCCATCCGCCACAGGCATACAATTGAGCTGGTACTCCATTGGCTAATGTTTTCTAGGACCTTTGTTTTCCTGTTTGTTAAACCTAATGTTCAAGTATAAAAAAAATTTAGTTATGCTTTGTAGCGTTCCTCACTGAGGAAGAATTAATTTTCCATTGTTGGAGTTACAAAGGGTGTTTAGTGTGGTTGTAATAAGGTGCAAATGGTTACTAGAAATATAACGAGGAAGAATTAATCTTCCATTGTTGGAGTTACAAAGGGTGTTTAGTTGCGGTTGTAATAAGGTGCACATGGCTACGAGAAATATAGATGAACATGCTTCATGATAGTTTCTATTTGGTTTTGGCACTGAACCATTTGTTAACTTAATTCAAGTACAAATGGTGTACAAAATTGTTAGTAACTTAAACATGTTAAGATCAAAATTGACAACACAATATAGTAACATTGAAGTAATAAACTTTCAATCAAAAGCATGATTTCCATTTGAAGCGAAGGTTTAGCATCTTACATGTTCATTGTTCTGATCCAAATTGAGAACACTATAATCCTTCAGCCCAAGCATGACAACCATTTGAACTGGTTGGGTTATTATTCTTCCCAAGGTAACCCTTGCAAACAACACTTCGGTAGGGCCTCATTTTAATGCAGATGAAATGATATTGGTCCATTTGTTAAAACATTAAGGCAGCAATGGTGATTAAAATCTGAAGTAGGAAAATAAACATAATTTTTCATTAAATTGGAAAGTTAATACGTAAATCATAAGTACTTTGAGCAATTTAAGCTTAATGAGCGTGTGCATTGCATGCGTATGAAAGCTGGTAATTCTAAAATGATTGATCTTGCTGACCTGGGAGTTTGGAACTCTTAATTTTTAAGTGTTTCCTCTTTGTTAGTAATCAATTGGGACACGAAAGTAGCTCTAGTTGGCTCATAAGTTACAGCAGTTAGGGCATGGGCTTATCATTAAAAAATACAACCTTCTGCTTCATATCTATTTTCATTATTCTTGACATATTCATATTAAAATAAGCACTTATCAGGTTTGTTATATGCTTCTCAGTAAAAGGTCTTGGCTTGATACCTGGTGTGGTTGGGCGCTTTTCCTCATCTAATGATTTCAGAGTACCTCACATTGGCTGGAACACTTTGCATATCACAAAAGACTCGGAGATATTAGATGATGTTGATGGACAACATGTCTATTTTGTTCATTCATATCGCGCCATGCCTGTATGTAACCACTACTAGCTGTGCCTTCATTCTTGCTGTAAACGAAACGATCTTTGAATTACCGATTCTGATGCAAATTATTTCTTTTTGTACCCTGTAGTCAAATGCTAACAAAGAGTGGATCTCATCAACATGTGATTATGGTGACAATTTCATTGCATCTATCAGGAAGGGAAATGTGCATGCTCTCCAGTTTCATCCAGAAAAGAGTGGAGGCAAGAAAATACTTTCTGGTTAATAGTTATTCCTGTGTGAAAATGCCGTCCAGTTTTCTTTATTTCTGGATAAATATGGAATCTTTCTAAAAAAAGTCTAATACCGGAAACAATTTGTTTTTTAAACTATTTAACTTAAGCGTCATCATCAAACATTTGAAGCAAATATACTTTCCATTTTGTGGCAGTTCATATATAGATTATTCATCTTTATTTCTTTTAATTGTTATTTGATTGCTGTAGATGCTTAGTGATTTTATAATTCTAGCATATTTATATCACTTGCTGATTCAAACCACAATATAAGATTCATCCGTCATGACGTCCATCATGTTCATCCCTAAAGTTTATATATGGTCACCCTTTACAAAAAAAAAATAAAAAAAAATAGCAGTTTGATTCCCATTGAAAATGTAATAATAATAATAATAATAATAATAATAATAATAATAATAATAATAATAATAATAATAAATAAATAAATAAATAAATAAATAAATAAATAAATAAAAACAATTGGAGAGTGTCCCCCATGTTCTGCGCCTACCCAACATGATGTCAACCGGTGTGACAGTGTCCTTCCGAACATGGACACACACCGACCCAGTAGGAGTGTCTGTGCTTTGACTCGAGGACGAGTACTCAATATGAATTGTTGTCTTTGCCACCTATAAGTGATACAGTCTGCTGTATGTGTTTTTATTTTAATTTTATTTTGATAGACTGTAAAGTTGGCAAAAGCGGCATAAACTCGTTAAATTGTATGTCGCTTTGATATTGCAGGATACTCGTCGCTTGGATCGCTAGTTGTGAATCTTGTGATAAATTTTAATTGCATTTATGTTTATCTTTCTAATTTAACCCTGTAATTGATTTTTAGATGTTGGTCTCTCTATCCTGGCAAGGTTTTTGCACTCAAAGTCTTATGTTGCAAAGGTAGCTTTAGAACCTTCAACATACATGCATTTGCCCTGTGCATGTTTACTTGTGTTTGTCATCTAACAATCTGAATGCTTCACGCAATATACAGAGGGCAGCTACAGGGAAAGCTTCAGGACTTGCCAAGAGAGTAAGGCTTTCAGTCTGGATGTCTTATAAGTTGTAATTCTTTTTATTCATGTGCTTTCATAAGACTAATTTTTCTTCTATCACTCAGGTAATTGCATGTCTTGATGTAAGATCAAATGACAAAGGAGACCTTGTTGTGACAAAAGGAGATCAGTATGATGTGAGAGAGCATACAAAGGAGAATGAGGTAGGATGACAAAAATTGCTTTTTAGAAAAGGTTAAAATCAGCTTTCTGGTCACTGTTTAACTTCATTTCGACTCATTATACAAAGATGTTTGATGTCGAAAAATGAGATCTTCATAGTCCAATCACTTGGTCAAAAGGAACACCACGTAATGGAGGCCAAGCTGATCCCCATAGCATAACCACCACGGCGACCTTTCACTCCTTGAAACCTTGCCTTTTAAATACCCTTGCATTTCTTCTGAACCATAGACCACATCGTGTAACATACTATGCCGGTGACTGTACGATTTTTCCATTCCCTTTTTTCCTAGTGGATCTTTTCCACCATTGGCACATTTCCACTATGGATTCGGGGAATAACTAATCTACAAGTAAACCATTTGTGGCAATGGAGCTTTGTAGGAACAAGCAGCTGATTGCTTCATGTTCCCTTTACATAGAGCTTTAAATGTCCACGACCTCTCATTGAGTTCACTTCTTCAGTTACTTGTAGGAATGTGATGCCGACCATGACCAAATGAAGAAAGATAAAGAGGAAATTGTTTGCTCCAAACCAGCCTGGTAAAAGAAATTTTCACTGTACTGAACGCTATTACATTCTCCATCAAATGGTCCTAAAGTGAGGACTAAGAAGGGGCCTTTTGTCCTTATCACCGTTCCTTGCTGAGGCCTCTTATGTTCAAGAACAACACCATCCTTCCATTTATCACATTTCCATTTCTGGTTAAACAAATCTCCCTAAAGGTGTAGGTTCCACATTGCTCTCCCCCTCACGTCGAACTCATTCATAGTATGTATTCCCTAATGCATAGTTCAAACACTCGAGGAAAGCAATGTTTAAGCGGCCTTTCTTCCCATACATTGCTGACAATGTAATTTTCTCCCCTATAAACTTCAGTTGTATCCTATTCCAAAAGGTATCTTTCTTGTTTGAAGTGCTTCTCCTTAGGTGGTCACCTATGCCTGAAACCACCCTTTTCCTTCCACAGATGTAGCTATTGCACCTGGAAAAGCATGAACTACTTGTTGCAAATGGGCACTTGAATCTTATCTGCCACTCAGAAAAATTTGCATCTATTTCACACTTTCTTGGTTGGAGACACGTTCATTTTCCAATTTTATTTCAAAAAAAAAAGAGCAACAAAATAGCTTTAGTTCTTTATCATTATTCTTTTGTTATATGAAGGTACTTCAACGAATCTGTTGGACCTGCTTTTCTTAATAATTTTTATCATTTTGTGGAGTTGAGTTTATACAAGTGTACTGTCTTAATTATTTCAGGTGAGGAACCTTGGAAAGCCAGTGGAACTTGCTGGCCAGTATTACATAGACGGATCAGATGAGGTAAACACATGTTATGATGAATGTTTGCAGTAAATTTTGAACACATGATTTGTAGCTTCAGCTACTGAATACCTTTGCAGGTCAGTTTTCTAAACATAACAGGGTTCCGTGATTTCCCCCTAGGCGATTTACCGATGTTGCAGGTCTGTAGCTCAGCATTTGAGTAAAAAATTGTTGCACAAATCTGTAAAATTGCATGCTAGGAGTTGTTTGTCATCTCAAACATCTAATTTCTGTTCAAAGCTCCTCAGTGTCTGATTATAAGGGTACTTTTGTGCTACGTAGGTGTTACGTTACACATCAGAAAATGTTTTTGTACCCCTTACAGTAGGTGGTGGTATCAGAGATTTTACAGATGGAACTGGGAGGTAGACTTGTCGAACTTTTTCACCAGTTTACTGCTGAATACTTAATTCTGTTTTTAACTATTAACTACAAGCAAGAAGATGTTTTTGTTTACTTCGTTTTGCATGTTTCAAATTTTTTAAGATGATTTGTCGAGAAAATAGTCTGATGTCATGTAAGCAATTTATAGGGTCTAACTTGTAACATGGGTCTCTTTCTTCTGTCTCTTTATAGGAAGTATTCAAGTTTGGAAGTTGCATCAGAATACTTTAGATCTGGTGCAGATAAAATCTCTATAGGAAGTGATGCAGTTTATGCTGCAGAAGAATATTTAAGAACCGGAGTATGCTGTTCGCATTTATTAAAAGTTATTTCACTTGCAGTATGTAAACTATTGCTGTGGTATTCATTTATTCTTGTTGTTTCACTAAAATCATTTTTAAGGTAAAGACTGGGAAGAGCAGCTTGGAACAAATTTCTCAAGTTTATGGGAATCAGGTAATTCCAAATTTCAGTTATTTCCATTTTCTTGTCCCCCCACCCCCCTTCTGTTTTGTATATCATTTGTTTTTATTAAGCTCGGCACATTTGTTAAAAGTGTATTTTCTCGAGGACGCCTCCTATTTTGCTCACTTAAGGGATTAGGAGTCATGGATGGAGTTTTTGTTACTTTCACTATTTTTAGGCGACACATTTAATGAAAGTACATTTTCATTTTATTTAAAACAAAAAAAACTGATGCCATATAGACTTGGCATCTTAGGACTGAGGTTTGTTAAATACACGACGGTGGAAAGGCATAGATTGAGAAAGTTAGAACTATGAAATTGGGGCTTCACATTCTCAACTCATTTGTGAGATGATAATACTTTTTTAGTTTTAATATGCCATCAGTTATGTTTTTTCCCCAAGTCATATAAATTACGACGTATTGCATACTGTACTCACAACCTTCATCGTAGGCAGTGGTTGTAAGTATTGATCCCCGAAGAGTATACCTGAAGAATCATGATGATGCGGAATTTAAGGCTGTAAAACTTGAACATCCAGGTGTGGTGTTTTGGATCTTTTCTTCTGATCTTTTTGTTTTGTTTTGTTTTGTTTTATGTTTCTCTTTTCTCCTTGAGAGCTGCATCCTATATTCCTATCCATTCCGATGTTGCTTTGTACGTTTTTCAGGTCCAGATGGTGAAGAGTATGCCTGGTATCAGTGCACAGTAAGCCTCAACATCTCGTACCCATGTCTGACACGGACACATCTTATCATTGTTACAGAGCTTCCTGATATCTCCTCTTTGCTTATTTTGTACTTACCTTATCTAGTCTAATGTTCAAGATAACAAATGTTTGTATATGTTTATTCTTCAATGCTAGGTCAATGGTGGGCGAGAAGGTCGACAAATTGGAGCATATGAACTTGCAAAAGCTGTTGAGGAGCTAGGAGCTGGGGAGATTTTACTGAACTGCATTGATTGTGACGGTATTATCATTTCAACATTCCTTAATGAAAAAAATTTTGTAGTCCCACTTTTATTTTCATTGTTTGCCAAGTGAAAATCAAACTCACCCACTATTTTTTTACCGTCGAGTTTTGAAACTCAAAGAAGTCTTCGATTCACTATGGTTTTCTTTATTTTCGTGAGGTTATTAAATGTTGGAATTCTGTAGTTCATATGCTTAATTCATTGTTAAATGCGTATTTTTCCTTTTATCTGTTGGTCTACATATTCCAGTGTGTTATTTGGTTGGACTATTCAGTTTTTATTTCTGTGCAGGACAAGGAAAGGGGTTCGACATAGACCTTATCAAGTTGGTTTCAGATGCTGTGAACATCCCTGTAATAGCTAGTAGTGGTGCTGGTTCTGTTGAACACTTCTCAGAGGTTTTCAAGAAAACAAATGCTTCTGCTGCACTTGCTGCCGGGATTTTCCATAGAAAGGAGGTATTTCTTATGAACCAAATGCCATCTTCTTTTCAGTTGTTAGCTTAACTAAGGACAAGTCGGAGCCTTTTTTAATCATGTAATAAGCTTAGCAATCGCTCCAAGTCTAGATTGAAATCCAGACAGGCGCTTATCCACAATGAGTAGCCTTATGCAATACTATAAAAGAAAACAGATCCATTAGGCCACTCTCCCCTCTCCTATGCTGATGGGATTGCCTTCTGCTTTTCATTGCCTTCATTCTCCCCATGTCCATTTCAATGGTCCTGTCATCAAAAGTTGATTTTGTTTATAAGTAAATAGATAGCCTTTTATGATGTGGTAACAAACTTGCAATACTAGGGATTATGTTGATAATCATCCATCAGGTTTTGCCCCCTCTTCTTTTTCGTATTTTGAATAACCTGATCATTGCACCTCTGAAGTTCTGAACCAATGAACTTTCTGGTTATATTCATTCATTAATTCGTAAAGATATAATGTACTAATGAACTTTCTGGTAAAGTCGTAAAAAAAAATAGGCTGTACGAAACATATCACGATTCATTGTTGTGTATCAAGGCACAACCACTTGTATAGTGATCTTCCTCAAAATTTTGGCTCAATACAAATGACTCAAACCTGCAAGCCTCTAACAGTAAAATGTAACTTCTTGTTTGCAGTTCTTAGGTGTCAGCTCGCAGCTAACTTTGACATTGTGGTTTCATCGTCCCATTTTGTAATAAGGCATAAAAGAATAAAAGATACAGAAATACCGCTTGCTTGCATTTCTGAATGACATACTGATATCAAGTCTCAGTTTCTTGTTTCATGCAACTTTGTCAAGCTCTAGAAATGGTTAACTACTTATTTTGGCTTTTGCAGGTGCCTATTCAATCTGTCAAAGAGCACTTATCAGAGGAAGGTATAGAGGTAAGAATATGAGTGGGAA
The DNA here is from genome assembly GCA_963556465.1 of Berberis vulgaris. Taxonomy (NCBI): domain Eukaryota; kingdom Viridiplantae; phylum Streptophyta; class Magnoliopsida; order Ranunculales; family Berberidaceae; genus Berberis; species Berberis vulgaris. Next base: position 90,300,587 of record OY747126.1, read on the forward strand.
TTCACATTGAATGCCAAGACTAGTTCTTTTTCTGCAGACCTAGGAATTTTGTATGTATGTAGATTGTGCAATGTAGCATCACAAAAAACACTTGTTAGGCAGCTTTGAGATCAGAGGAACTCTTTTATATAAAGATATGGTTTATCGATGAGCTTATTTACTGTGGTCTATAGGGATGGCAACGGAGCAGATTTGGGCAAATCCATCCCCGCCCTGCTAGGGATTACGGATCCCCAAATCCATCTCGAATATCCGTTTATGCTATTTTTCAAAAACCATTCCCGATCCGATCGAATTGCTAGATATCCGCCCTGCCTTGGATATTCGTTAAAAATTGTATCTTCTATTCTTCTCAATAACAACTTGAAAATTTGTCTTATTCAGTTCTTCAATTCTTCTCAACAAGAATAGAGATCTACAAACCCCATCAGAATATGGCTTCTTAAAGAAGAACTAAAGAAAACCAACAAACAAAATGTCTAATTAAAAAAGAACTTAAGAAAATCAATAAACTCCACCAGAAAATCTCATAGTATGAACAAATCCGAGTTGTGGGATGTCGGCATTAGGAATAGAGACGTAGACAGAGATCTCGGTGTTAGCCAAGGGATGGAAGATGTCTGGGTTTGTGACGAAGAGTTTGATACGGTCGATCTGTTGATGGTTGTTTGGGTTTTTAGAAACTATGCTATTTGGGTTGGGGAGGTTGTGTTCCAGGGTGTCGTAGCTAACACCAACTGTTCAAGAATGAAGAAGAGAGTTGGAGTGGAGGAAGAAACCTTGATGTTTTGCTTGTTTAGGTTACAAAGAAGAGAGTTTCTAAGAAGGGTGTAGCTGCAGAGTGAGAGTTTGAGAAAGGCAAAGTGAGAATGGGTAATTAGGGTTAGGGTTATTTATTTTCTTTTAAAGAGCTAGGGGTATTTATGTAATATCAATATTTAAACGGATATCCATAGGGCGGATATGGTCAAATTCGTATCCGCCCCAAATGTTTAACGAATGCTTTTTGGATATCCGTATCCGCCCCAAAATTCGTTTAGCCATAATCAAAATCGCCCCAAACAGAACAGGCAGGGCAGATATCCCTGAAAATTCAACCCACTGCCATCCCTAGTGATGTATCATTTTCCTCATTTATTGATGACTAGAGTATGCCTCGTGCCGTTGGCACTCCACATAATTTTATTTTTGCTGATTATTTTGTACTGAACTCTTCTATCACTATCCTCATTTTCGCTCTCAATCAGTATTGAAATGTAAACCTATTCAATCAAATTTGAATTAGTTGGGGTAAAATTTTAAACGCCGAGAATGAGTTCTCCCTCAATCTTTGAATTTGCCAAAAGATGAAATTTATGATTTTTGTTTAAATGTGTATTAAGATGTCTGACTTTTTTTTTTTCTGGTATAATCGGCCTGTCTCATTGTTTTTTAAAATATTGAAAAACATTATAAACGTGTAATACACTATATGTTTTTTTTATTATGAAATATATATATATTTATTTTGGCTCATGTATTGATCATTGATTTTGTTCGAAAGATCTTTAAAAATACATTTCAACGATATTAAATTTATCAAAATACGACAGCGATGTATATAGTTATGATAATTTTCATTTTGCTAAAAGGAAAACACAATATTTTCTTTCTCCGCCACATGTATATTTCACCAATTTTTTTCAAAATTTTTTCATTATTTTTGCCCTTTTGCATATTTTATACTTGTAAATATGTCATCATAGAAAATGAATTTCAATCCTCAAATTTAATACATTTCTCAACTTTCAATCCTAACCATCTTTTATCTCTAATACTTTCAATTTGACTTTGTCCCAGACAGTAATGAATAGTAAAACACCACTCTGAATTGTAATATAAACTAAAGTATGCCTTGTGTCGTTGACACTTTATATAAATTTATTTTTGCTAAATATTTTGTATTGAATACCTCTTTCACTATCCCCATTTTGGTTCTGAGTCAGTATTGAAGTGTAAGCTTATATATATATTATAAATTTTAGAGTTAGACTCAGTCAAATTTGAATCAATTGGGAAAAAAATTTAAACACCAAAAATGAATTCTCTCCCAATTTTTAAATTTGCCAAAATATGAAGTTTAAATGTGCATTAAGATGCTCGGCTCATTTTTTCTAGTATGATCGACATGTCTCATAGCTTCGAAAAATATAAAAAACGTGATATTTTATATGTTTTTTAATTATATAATATATATTTTTAAAATTTTAGCGCTCGTGTTGATTATTGATTTTGTTGGAAAGTTCTTAAAAAATGCATTTCAACGATATTAACTTTACTAAAATTCAATAACGATGTAGATAGTTATGATAATTTTCATTTCGCTAAAAGCAAAACACTATATTTTATCTCTCCACCACATGTACATTACACCAACTTTTTTCAAAAGTTTTTCATTATTTTTGCATTTTTATTTGTTTTATATTTACAAATATGTTATCATGAGAAATGAATCTCAATCCTCAAATTCAATACATTTCTCAACTTTTAATCATAACCATCTTTTATCTCTAATTCTTTCGATTTGACTTTGTCCTAGTCAGCAATGAATAGTAAAACACCACTCTGAATTGCAATATAGACCAGAGTATGCTCCGTGCCATTGGCACTCCACATAATTTTATTTTTGCTAATTATTTTGTATTGAACATTTCCGTCACTATCCTCATTTTTGCTCTCAATCAGTATTGAAGTGTAAACTTGTTCAATCAAATTTGAATTAGTTTGGGGAAAATTTTTAATGTCGATAATGAGTTCTTCCCCAATCTTTGAATTCGCCAAAACATGAAATTTATGAATTTTGTTAAAATGTGTATTAAGATGCCCAACTCATTTTTTCTGTTATAATCGGCCCGTCTCATTGCTTTTAAAAATATTAAAAAACATTACAAATGTGTAATACATTATACATTTTTTTTTATTATGAAATATATATTTTTTATATTTTGGCTCTTGTATTGATCATTGATTTTGTTCGAAAGATCTTCAAAAATGCATTTCAATGATACTAAGTTTATCAAAATTTGACAGCGATGTAAATAGTTATGATAATTTTCATTTTGCTAAAAGGAAAATACAATATTTTTTCTCTCCGCCACATGTATATTTCACCAATTTTTTTCAAAAGTTTTCTCTCTCCGCCACAATATTTTCAATACATTTCTCAACTTTCAATCCTAACCATCTTTTATTTCTAATACTTTCTCGATTTGACTTTGTCTCAGTCAGTAATGAATAGTAAAACACCACTTTGAATTGTAATATAGACTAGAGTATGCCTCGTGTTGTTGGCACTTCATATAAATTTATTTTTGCTAAATATTTTGTATTGAACACCTCTTTCACTATCCACATTTTGGTTCTGAATCACTATTGAAGTGTAAGCTTATTTTAAGGTAAAATACCGATATATATTATAAATTTTAGAGTTTGACTCAATCAAATTTAAATCAGTTGGGAAAAAAATTTAAATGCCAAGAATGAGTTCTCCTCCAATTTTTGAATTCGCCAAAATATGAAGTTTAAATGTGCATTAAGATGTCCGACTCATTTTTCTAGTATGATCGGCATGTCTTATTGATTCGAAAAATATTTAAAACGTAAAATATTTATATGTTTTTTAATTATAGAATATATATATTTAAAATTTTAACGCTCGTGTTGATCATTGATTTTGTTGGAAAGTTCTTAAAAAATGCATTTCAACGATATTAACTATACTAAAATTTGATAACGATGTAGATAGTTATGATAATTTTCATTTTGCTAAAAGCAAACAAAATATTTTCTTTCTCCACCACATGTACATTTCACCAACTTTTTTCAAAAGTTTTTCATTATTTTTTGCCCTTGTACTTGTTTTATATTTACAAATATGTCATAATGAGAAATGAATTTTCAATCCTCAAATTCAATACTTTTTTCAATTTTTAATCTTAACCATCTTTTATCTCTAATTATTTCGATTTGACTTTGCCCAATCAATAATAAATAGTAAAACACCACTCTAAATTATAATATAAATTTACATTCATAAGTGAATTGGAATTTGTTTAAGCAAATAATTGGAATCTGCCAGGTATATCATGACGGACCTAAATTTTGAACTAATTATCTTTTCTTTCCGAGCACAACATTTTGTGAGCTCATATTCTGTTTTCTATTATACTCTAACAAGTGCTTTGCAGAGATTGCAAGCATAACGCGTTTATTAGTCTCGTCTCTTTCACTCTTTATCCTCGCTTTTGAAGAGTATTATTGGCAAGTTTCGAACAATTCATCTTCTAAGAGGCCTATCAATTATCTTAGTACATGAATGTAGATTTCAGTTATTAGAGTAAAAAAAAAAAACTCTGGAAAATAAAGCCACAGGTTCTAGCCAGTCTTTTTTGTGGTCATTTCTTGATTTTGTTTTCGTGTTTTTATATTTTTTGTTTTTCGTTTTTAAAACACAATCACAAATACTATTTATATAAATAATAAAAACGTCAAAAAAAAAAAAAAAAAAACTCAAATAATGCCAGCAAATCAGGCTAGCTAGAATTTTTTATTCCAAAAGTTATAACCCTATTGAGTGATGGCGAATCAGGGACAAGTCCTCCCTCATTAGTTCAACTCTTTATTGTAATAATTACAAGTTTGAGAGTTTTGGAAACAAAGTGTCTTTATGGAGGGGAGTGGGCTTCAATGGTGGAGTGGCATCAGATCAGATAAGATAAGATTAGAGGGGGTCAAATGCTTAGGCAACAAGTAATTAGGAAGTGATGGTACGTAAAAATGTCATCATTGATTGAGGAAGCTGTCCTCAGTAAGGACACTGCAGCAGGAGGCAAGGGTATCTCTGGTCTTTTTACTTGTCCTTGATGAAGAGATAAAGTGAACAACTTCAAAATATCGTGAAATGTGAGATAAAGAGTAATTCTACAGGGCCTGGGTCCTGCCTGATTTTACCCCCCCCCCCCCCCCCCCTCCCTTGTTAAAAGTGGGGGTACCCCCAAGCAGCAATCTCACTGGTTTTCCCAGGCCTGAAAGAATTTCGGGTGAGATTAAGAATGCCTTGTTAACAAGAAAGACAAAAACATTCGTAATATTTTTTTAAATTAAGAGACCGAAATTAACACGAAATCACAATCCTTGGTTAATACCACTCTCTAAAACGGCTATGCTCACTCACCTATACACTACAACCTACCTACAAAGAGAGTATTGAGTACCTACAAAATAGATCATTTAAACATGTAATGACTAATTTGTGCATACTTTTATATTTTCATAATCAACAATGATTCTTATATTAACCAAGGTTAACTCATAAAGTTATACGAGTCATTGTTGATGAGTAAATTATATTTTTTATGATCAACAATGACTCTTATATTAACCAAAAATTTTTAATGATTCTAATTATGAGCCACCAATTAAAACTAGAGTTAAAACTCATCTAAAAAGAGTTTAGACTAATATACTCTAGGAATTTCATTCTCTAGGAATTTCATTTTTAAGAAAAGTAATCTAAAAAATATATATATAATATTCTCTTCAAAATCTTTTTATTCCTGTTTGATCTCCATTTTCTCTCTCTATCTATCTTCTCCATGTAAATTTTAGAGATTACAAAACAAATAATGAAATGCATGAATTACAAAATACAAAAAAGAAAAAAAAATCAATTACATTCACATTTTTCTCCAAACCTTCGGTTTGGCAAAATAACCAAAATTTTAAATAAATAAAATTTTTCAACGCGTTCAATTTTTTTATACTGTTTGTAGTTTTTCGTCATGTGTAATTTTTATTATTTATAATTATCCTCTGTAGAGTTTTTTTGTGTTCTCTAATGTTTTTGGGTGTATGTTGAAGTAAATTTTTGTAGAGAATATGAAGAGAAAGATAATATTTTGAATTCTATTTTAATTAGTTTTTAAAATTTTAGGATTCATAAAATAATTAATTTTAACTCTAGTTTAATCACAACAATTCAATGGCCGAGATTGCTAGACCCTTGACCCTGATTTATGATAGGATCGGCAAATTTCGACTTGTCCCATGGGCATGAGATAGTTGGCCACATGGTTGTGAGTTAAGTAATTAATCTTGATGATACGTGAAATCGTCACTTGATCATGACAATACACGTGGCTCAAATCATCATAAATGCTGGAGAACCGTTACGAAGACTTAAATTATCATAAATATTGATGGACCATTAAGAATAAGATGGAGGGAATCACTCTCATCTCAATGAAGGAGGTGACTTTTTCAATAAATATCCCCCTTAATTGCGTCAATCAAGCTTAAGTTACACACACAACTGAATGCAACAATCAATTCACTCATTATATAAGGTAAATAAAAAGGTATGAACGGGGGACTGAAATTGGCATTCAACTCGGATCTCAATTCGATTTGAAAGTGGTCGATTCGACTATCCTATCCACACTATACAACTCTAACTGAGTTTTGTCTATATTTACTTCATTATTTCAACAAAGTTGCTAATTTAAGCATTGGAGTATCTTCAACTATAAAAAAAGTGATCATCGACAGTTTAACAATTGTTTTGTACATCAAACTCACAGAAAAACAAATTTTGGACGACGCGAGTTCAATTCCAATTTGGGGACAATATCAATCAAACGTGGTCCTCAATGAGCATTAAAAAACAAAATGAAGCAAACAAAATTTAAGCTAATAATGAGCATCTCAGGGTTAAAGAATTGGTTCACAGGTTTTCATAGTCACATACAAGCCGTCCTACTTTGTATATCTTCATATATCATATTAATCAACAAATCAAATTTTCACAAGAGTATTAAATTGATGATGGTTAGTTTTTTTTGTTTTTTCCAAGACAAGCGTGTCGTCGGTGAATATAGAATTCAAGATGTATGAGTTTAACCACCATAGTTTTAACCATCAAACAAAGCTACCATTGATAATGATTAATTATTTAAATTTGCATAAACATCACTTTCATTCCAACGCGTAAGATAATAATAATAGTAAGCTTTGGTTGAAGTATTTTGACCAAAAAAATTGATACCCTCTTTAAGGAGGATTATTAAAACACGAAAGCAGGTTGGTAAGCCGGCTTAAGTCGCTGCTAATGACACTTCCGATATGGACACTCGTATCATGGTCCTGTGGCAGCCATTACACATTCTTATAATCATCTTAGGTCCACAATTTTCTTAAATACACTAAACAAATTCAAACATTATCTAAATTTCACGAACCTGAAGTGACAAAAATCAGCATAAATGGAAATTTTTTTTTATCAAATTTAACAATTGAAACTTTGTCGAAAATTTGTTGCCATACTCCGTGACCAGGACCGGCACTATACCAAATTGACATTTTTGTAACAACCTTCAAAATAGTATTACTTTTGAAGTGTACCTAACAATTTTACACATATTCACAAACAAAATGATACAATAATTGTATCACTATGAAGAATATGGTTATAAAAGTGATACTATTCATGGTGATTCAATTATTGTATCATTTTTTTGTTACTGTTTTTCATTTTTTTGACTAAATTTAGTTTTGACTTGAAATTGTTTGGTGAATTGTAACATCTCAAAAGTGATACTGTTTTTAGAGTTGTTACAAAAATGTCAATTTGATGTAATGCGAAAATTTTAACATTAACATCACATTGACAAAGCGATTGGGTCGAAGCTGATATGGTGCCATCTCTAACTCGTACATTAGGCACATAATTGTGGACATCAACCCGTTGTACAATATCAGATTAAGACCCAAGTCAAAGTTAAATCCTCATCAGTAATTAATTAACTCCAATAAACAAAAAGAGTCATGACCAAATGAGGAAATCTCGCTGATGCATTTGGAGCAGAACATACGGCATGGATTCAAAATCCCCAAAATGCCCCTGACCAATCAAAAGAATCCCCTGTCGGGTCCAATCAAGACCATTTTCTTTTCCTATAAATATACCCCTACTTCGCTCCCCTTTCCCTCAACATCTCTCTCTCTCTCAACTGTGGTTCTTTTGGGGACCACTCAGTTTACCAAACCGTACACTTGTGTCACCGGTTACCGGGAAATGGCGGTGGACGCTCTTCGTCTCGGAAACGATGCTTTCGGTGGTGGCTGTGGAGACGATCACCACCACCACCACCACCAACAACAACAACAACAACAACAACAACAGATGAGGAAGCAAGTGAAGGTGGTGGTGGGGGGTTCACAGGTAAAGGAGGTGCACTACAGGGGCGTAAGGAAGCGCCCATGGGGGAGGTACGCGGCGGAGATTCGTGACCCGTGGAAGAAGACCAGGAAGTGGCTTGGGACTTTCGACACTGCGGAGGAGGCGGCGCTGGCGTACGATGAGGCGGCGAGGAACCTGAGAGGACCAAAGGCGAAGACCAACTTTGGCGACAGTGGGATCTTCGGATCGCCGGGTCTTCGACCCTTCCACCACCATATGGAGCAGTGGAGAACGTCACGTGCGGAGGCGTATGTGGCCGGAGAGGGGAGAATCCCGTTTGGGTCAGTGGCGGTGGCGGTTTCGCCGGTGGGGTTTCCGATGGGTTCAGATTTCAGAGGGTATGAGTTCGAATCGGTAGATGTTTTGGTGAGAAGAGAGAGTGAGACGAAGGTTGAGAAGAAGAAGCCGTTATCGTTCGATCTGAATCTCCCGCCTCCTCTGTCTTGATCAACGGTCGTCGTTTATCCGGATTTTCATTTTGTTTAAATCTCTGATGATAGTGTTTTGATGAGTTGATTGATGGATCTGTCTATGGGATTTTTTTATTACCTTTTTGCACTCCATTTTGGTAGGTGGTTTGTGTTCTTTTTTTTTGTTCTCTCTAATAATGTGTTGTACAGTGTGGCTGATGAAGAAAAGAGAAGATCTGGGTGTTGTGATTAAGTAAGAGGGAAAGTTAATGCTAATTAAAACATCTTTACTTCTACTAAACTTGCTTATTTTGTGTTTTACTACTAAACTTGCACCATTTGCATTTTGTGGTCTTATGCTACTTGGGGTTGATTGGTATTTTCAGTCTTTGTTTGTGGTATTATTAGTGCTTCACAAAGTTTGCTAAAGAGGAGAGAATTGTTACGTAAACTTGGCAATGAAGTCAAAAAGAGGATATGATCTCAGGTGCTCTTTTGGTAAGTAAGCCAAAGCTGAATGAGACAGGATTAGTGCTAAAGTTAGAATGAAAATATGACGAAAATACCCCTAAAAATGATAACAACTCGCTTGAGATTGAGAAAAAGTGGTGGGTGGATGACTAGATATGAATAATTTAGTAAAAATAGGAAGGGGATAAGGTGGGTAGGGGTAGGGGCCGGCCGCCCACAGATATACAAGAAGGTGGGGAACTTTAACTAGGGTTTGGTAACTTTGTATTGGCGATTTGACGGCTTTCCCGTCTCGATGTCCTCCTCTGCATTTCTGCGCTGCCATCCACAAAGTTGTTCTTTGTTCCATTTTTTTTTAATTGAAAAAATATATCCATCTTATTTATATGGTCAATAACCGTTGGATTTGTAATAATGAGAGTCGGCGAATCTCTGCTCTCTCTTCTCATGGTGTATTTGACCATAAATTCTGGGGGTCGAGGGAAAGAGTCGAGGAAGCCACTTATCCGTCTCGAGATAAGTGACATCGTATATTTTAAAATTGATGCATTTATCTCGAGGCAAATGGATGGTTATCATCCATCTCTCGCCCCTTTCCTAACTACCTCTCTCGCTCTCTAAAAGAGCTCATTTATCCTTTGCCATTTAGAAAAAGCTAGGCTTTACTGGATTTGTTATATCGAGCCCTTATAGGGAGCGAGGGATGGGTGTAACCACTCATTATTTTGCTTTCTTTTTCTAGCTCTTTCCCTCGCTTCCTAAAATTTCTGTGTTACATCCATCCCTCGCTTCCTATAAGGGCTCGTCATATCTCATTCTATCGAACAAGTCTAGGGAATCAGGCCAGACTCTCTACTCTTTATCTTCCTAGAGATTTTAGGCATTCTATCAGAATCATAGAGAGGTCATATCAATGGCAAACTCTTCCCTTTGCAAATATTCTAAAGAGCCAGGCTGGACAAGCTTGACTCAATACCATTCATCATTTCAGATATGTGCATCTTGTGGATGGTGTTGGGTCTGGCCTGACGCAAGCTTGATTGTCCGGCTTGGCTCTTTATTTTATTATTTATTGTTGCAGAATAATTTTGAGAGTAAACAAGGCTGACTAAAATTGTTACGCAGAATAATTTTATTGTTTTTGGAATTATTAATGCTAAAAAATAAGTTTGTCTATTATAATGGTTAGAATATAGACATGGATTGGATTTTATTCTCAGCCTTGCTGGGAGCGAGGGAAAAAAAAAAGGGTGTCCATCATCTTTGAAATGCGCATCAACACTCATCTCGAGAAGGATATGCAGAGAGAAGCCAATGCATGATGTCTCTTATCTCGAGGCACTTGCTCCTTTCCCTCGTTCCCTCACTCGACCCCTAGAATTTTCGTTTGAAAATGGATTTGGTGAAGATAGGCGTTTTCTACATGAGCTTCACCCCATAATATCCATTGCCCAGTCTCCAAAAAAAACTCGATACATCATTTACTATACACAGTCATGTCTCCAAATAGGAGTAATTTTATACATATATACTAATGAAGATTAAAAGTAAAGCAACATGTTATGGTCATCGAATCCAATAGTCCATTCCCAGATCAGTAGTCCTGACTACTGTGCAAAGTAGTGGTAGAGCAGCAGTAGTACCAGTACAGGCTACAGACTACAACTAATTATCAAGTCTTATATTTCTTCATATTATTGTTGTGGATACAGATAGGGAAGAGGAAGAGGGAGATATTCCCAGCGAAGAAATTATTCGTTTCAAATTTACCGACAGCTTTGTGAGTGGTTTCCTCAACACCAAGCGAGTCTCTCTTTCTCTAATACCAGCCATTGCCTGCCCCTGTTTCCCAAGTCTTTTCGTTTTGTTTCCATCTTTTTCCCACCACAGAACAGAGCAGAGCAGAAACACGAAATGTTAGCAAAGCAGCAGCACACAGTACAAAAACAATAGAATAAAAACACGCCAGCCCTCAATTACCATACGTGTCGTCGTTATATCCTCTCTTCTCTTCTTATATGTGTGATCTCAATAGAGAGATTTGCGAGCGTTAAAGCTGCCTTTCAATTTGTCTCTCTGTATGAATTTCACGTGCTGCCCTGCCTGACTGACTGACTGCCCTCTCCTCTGCACTGTGTGCCATCACCCCACAGAGCCCAAACAATAAATGTTTGTGCAGAATCACTCTTGTATGTATGTATGAATCACATGAACACTGATGATCTCAAATTGGACACACAACTAATTCCTCCACACAAGGCTTTTCATACCTGATTTTATGTAATTTTATCAATGTATTAAAACAAAAAATAATGTTTTGAGACTATTTGTCCAATTATATGATTTCATCTTGTACTCATATTCTAACATCTTTTACTATATAGTCCATACAATTCTATGATTTCTATCATTTATTTGGACTAGGCCACAGGGATTTCTGCACCGACCTACACCATAATTTCGTACCATCACAGTTATAATGATATGGATACCCACTCCAATTCATTTTACAATGTGCATGTGGAAATCAAGCAAGGTTTCTATTTGTGCTCAGCTTGAGGTTTTGAACAGTCAAATCAGATCAATGTACATGAGATAGAAGTCGAGCAAGCAATAAAATTAATTGTTTAGCAACCAAGCATATGCTAGTCAATGTTACATTATTATTAGACAAGTGCAATGAAATGTGTTGTTGCAAACTCTAGACCAACACAGTTTATTTTTTCTTGTAATTTTCTCTACAGGTATGCAGTTGATGTTTATAGGTGTAATGGTCAAATGACGATACTATTTTTGGTTGTTCAATTATCATATATGTGAAAAAGCTTGGTTTGACAATACATATTCAATAGATAGAGATCACAACATGCAATTAATTTGACCAGTCCAAACATACGAAAATTTTCCTAACTCAAAGGCACAAGTATTTAAAAAGTAGTAATAACAAATAAGCTAAAACGAAAAGCCATAAGGAGAATTCACTCATTGGAATAGAAATCTTTGGCTGCCGAGCTCATTTGTCGAATCAATTGTAGCAATATGAGCTTTCAACAAATCGGGCTGAACTAAGCAAGAGTTCTAGATTTTCATGTCCGACTCATTTGCTTACTCTATTCGAACTCTAGGCTCATCCATCAGACTACCGATTTGCGTAACATATACATTAGGTATGCAAACTACTATTGCAGAACATAAAACAAGAAGAACAAGAAATTTATTCAATACAGAAGTGAGAATATCATACTAAACGAAGCTTCTCACAATCAGTGAAGTTGATTACAGGGAAATGCAAGAAATGAAAATGCCTGACGACCTCACTTTATTGCACGTTGTAGCCCTTCTCTGCTAGTTGTTTTAAATTTGTGCAGCAATCAAAGTACTACTTCCTCTTGGAGGGATCAAGTTTCAGATCAGTGTTTCCCTTACTTCAACTAATGTTCTAAAAAACACACTAAACTCACTTCTGCAAAATAACAAATATAATTTACACTCAGAAGGTCGATAAGCATCCAAGATACTAAGATGAATTCAGAGTAGTTTTTGCTGTATAAAGCTAAGCTGTCGGTCGATATTGCTCATGTATGTCTGACAAATGACTTGCTCATGATTTCCTTAGTGCATCACATGTGCCAATTTAATTGGGGCCCTTGAAAGAAAATATCATTTCGCATGACGACACATCCAGATACGAGCCTTTGGGTAAACACAGATCTCTTTATTGCAATGCCATTATTGACTCATGCATAGATAGGCTGTCATGATAAGAATTCGCAAATCCCTTGATAGTCGGGAATAAATCTTAGAAAACCACAGTTTTCAAGATATGTATCTTCTAGCATGATCATAACATCAATATGACTTTCGATTTCAACAAGCTCAATATCTCATAATATCCTAAGAAAATTTGCCGAAAGTGACAAGGAAGAGGAAGGAAAGAAGAAATGATGCAATTTACGATAATCACTATCCTCTTGATCTGTTATAAAATTTGTGGAAAATATTTTTTTTAGGAGGGGAGCTAATTTTTTTTTTTCCCAAAAATGAAGTCATCTTCAACCTCAATATAGAGAAGTTTTTCCCACTTCCTCTCCTATTTCTTCATTATTTTTAAAATGTCCCCATAACATATTTTTCTAGAAATCAAACAAACCCTTAGGTTCAACACCTTTATGTTCATCAGGCACAGCCAACCGGATTAAAAAAATAATAATAAATAAAAATTAAAAAAACAAGATGATGCCTATTACAACTTAGTGAAGCTATATATAAGTAATAACAATCACCCAACCTCGATTTACCTACTATTAGTTAACAATAAGGCCTGGTTACTTCAACCAGTACACAATATGTTTGAAAAGCACGTAGATAAATAAAGACAGTGAAATGTCATAGTTAATGTAAAATCAGAGATTTCCAGATCTACTTGACACTAAGTAACATGAACTCAGAAGGTTAAGAACCTTCAAGAGATAATTTTCCAAGATGAATTTAGAGAATAAATTTGGACTGGGTAAGCAAAGTCGTCCATATTAGGGTCCTTGTAAGCTGAAAATCAGCCTAATCCAAGTCCTTGCAACTACATGGTTTCCTCCTTATCTCACATGATGGCACAACCTGATGGTGTTCATAGCCACTAATAATATTTCTCAGAAGTGTAGCAAGTTAATTAAGATATGTATGTCATATACAATGAGAACACCAAATATGAGTTTCAACAATTTCAAAATGCTCCTTGGCAATATCTGGTATAAATGACGATGCAAAAAGCTCCAGATTGAAAAATGGGGTGTTACCAATCAAATTCTCGCTTACGCCTTCTTGTTACTCTATCTCAACTTGTCCATCTCCACCAACGCTTGTTCGCCTGCTTTTCTTATCTTGAACCAAAAACTCAATGAGAGAGACAGAGCAGGCAAAAAATAAATAAATGAGCAGCGTATCCTCCAACCCTGAATGTAAACTCGCCATGGGACTTTCATTCCCACCATTGATCACAAAACCAAATGGTGGATGTGGAGTGATACATCAATTTAGGCTAAAATATAAGGGTCCCCTCATAGATTCCCATGGCATAGGATTCCATGCAACCAAACACACCCTTAGAATCCACAGACTAATTGAATTTAATGTATTTTATAATTAAACCACAACTTAGCATGCTCTCACCTGATTTCTACTGCTATTAACATTCTTAGATTCCAAAGCATGCATATGTTTTCTGATCGACTCAAACATAAAAATCAAAGATAAAAGACAATCAAAGCTAAAAGTCTCAATCCAGAACATATAACTTATTCCAAATAGACAGTATTTATGCTACTGGATTACTAATTGAAGCCAAAGCTGGTTCTGAACCACACAACTGAGCCTAAAACCAAATCAGATTTCGACAGAAATCCAAAGACAGAGCTAAGTGATCAAATCCAAAACCAAATTACAGACGCCTATAAACCCAAAACTTACAAAAAATCGTCTATGCCAGGGCAGTTTACCCTATAATCCACAAGAATGTTAAAATCCCAAAAGAATGTATTTCAAGATATTTTTACAAGGTCTATAATCTTTAAAATCGATGTCAATGTATAAGAGCAAGAGTAGGTGAGATTGGATCAATCAGTTCATGACAAAGTTTCAGAGCAATCCAACTGGGTCCCAATCAGTATCAGTGCTAAGCAATTCAATTCTGCGTTCCTACTGTGAAAATACAAGAGTGTGACACATGCTGTAAATGATTTTACTACCACAATAAGCTTTCTGAATGCATTTTCACGGCTACAATACTAAAACAGAAGCTTAAGTTAAAAGAACATTTTAATCAAATCAAACCAAAATCAGACTTTAAAAGTACAGATAACAGCACTTGCTAGAATTTGCAATAATTGAATTCTCAAAGAGGCGTGTGAGACTTGAAAACAAATGACTTCCAAAGCACAAGGTAACCATTTACACTTCAACAACAGTGTGCTCCAGTGAAATGAAACGGCTTGGAGAAGATATAAGCATGCACAAGTGAAAGGTCAGTGTATCTCAAACATGCACACAAAAGTACAGATATTGGCATGTATAATCTACTAAAAACAAATTGTACGGAATTTATGCCTCAGAATTAGTTCATGGATCATAACCATCAACATGAACCAGAAGTAAAATATCAAAAACCCCTGATGGCATCACTATGCTGCATGTTGTAGCCCTTCTGATAGTTGTTTGAAATTTGCGCAGCAATCAAGGTACTACTTTCCTCTTGGGGGGATCAGGTGCCAGATCAGTGTTGCCTTACTTCAACTAATGTTCTAAAAAACAGATTTAACTCAGTTCTGCAAAAGAGTGAAATATTGCAGTTCATGTCCCATTAATCATTTAAAGATGAAAAAACAGATAACACATACACTCAGAAGGTCAATTAGCATCGAATATGACTTTCAATTTCAACTAGCTCAATATCTCATAATATCCTAACAAAATTTGCCAAAAGTGCTGAGGGATATGAGGGAAAGAAGAAGAGAGAATGAAGAAGATGCAATTTGTTAACGGGACCATTTCATAACCAAAAATAAACCAAACTCGAAGAAAATTAGAAAGGCATCAGATAATAAGCGGAGTTGTAGTCTACACAGAATTCAGTGTGTAGGATAAGATTATTACATCATTTGCCTTTCCTTCTCAAATAAGAATCCACCAATTGTGCAATCTAAAAGCCAGAGCAAACTAAATCAAATCAAAATAATAAGCAACATTATCAGTAATCAATCAAACGAAGCAATTGAGAGAATGATAAATTGGCATCAGATAATAAGCGATGATAGTCAACACACAGATTCAGTGTATAGGATAAGACTGTTTCACATCATTTCCCCATTCATTCAATCTAAAAACAGCACAAATTGATTGAGAGTTCTGGTGCGACATTCGACACCAAAGCAATAGGAAAAACAGCAATGGGCTGGTAAACCAATCTCTGTCTATATTATATCTCTTCAACCTTGAAAATAAGGGATGCGAGAAGAGGGTGATGCAATGAATTGAACGAAACCCAAATTCTTTAAATCCAAAAACTAATGGCATACAATCTAGTTAAAAAGAGGGGTGTCGTAGTTGAAAACAAATGAGCAACGGACTTCCCAAGCAAGGTAATCATTTTCATTTCACACGCATATGCTCCAGCGAATGAAACGGCACACTAAGCTAGCTTCACTTTGGAGCAGATTTCAAGTATGCACATGGTTAGCGTATTCCACATATGCATGCAGAGGTTACTTGCATGGAATTCGGGATGGTACCCATCTGATTCTTGCACGGGACTGAATATTTGAGTAAAAAAAAAAAACATTCAGAGTTCAATTGTATGGAATTCAGGGTAGAATCCGTATGATTATTGCAGAATACTGAAACTTTAATAATAAAATAAATAAACAAATAAAACCTTCAAGTGTAGTAACCATATGATTCTCACAGACAATTGAATAAGCGAATCAAAATATGGGTAAAAATCAAAGAACCCAAAATTGCAATTCGATTGTATGGAACCCCACTCAATTCAAGTATGAAGTTAAAGAAATAAATGACCTAATACGGATGGTAGAGGGCATCAATTATGCACTTATAGATTGATTCTAGGCATCATTAACACGTAAAATAATTCAATTCCCAGGTCTTCATTGAAAAACCCAATTTTTTTTGGGTCGAGATGTTTAAAACAAAGAAGCCATTCAACGGTAACTACCGTATGATTCTGCAGAGGATTGCATATTTGAATCAAAATATGGAACTCAATGAATTCAAGAATTAAGTTAAACAGATAATAAGACCATCAAATATGCAAATATAGAGTGATTCTGTGTATCACATAAAGAACCAACATAAAGCAATTCAACTCAAAGAGGCATTTACTGAAAACACAAAGAACTAGCCTCATATTTGTCTTAAAATATCTATGATTATTGCAGACGATTGAACATTTAATCAAATATGGTTTTTAAGAGGGAAAAGTACACACAATTAACTGTATGGAATTTAGGGTAGTATTCATATAATTCTTGCTCCAAATGATTCTTGCAGACGATTGAATATTAGAATGCATATAATTCTTGCACACAATTGTATATTTGAGTTTACAAAAAAAAAAAATTTTAACAAAAAAAAATCCAGGGACATAACCATATGATTCACACAGAGGAGTGGATAGTTTAATAAAATTATGGTTAAAAATACCATTCCAGTTCAACTGTATAATACTCAATCAATTCAAGCATCAAGTTAAACAGATAAAATACCATCAAATATGAGTAATATAGAGCAATTATGTGTATCACATAAAGAACCAACATAAAACAGTTCAACTCAAATATGCATTAAGTGAAAATGTTAAAAACTAAGGCTCAGATTTTAAAAAAAAAAAAGTATCCAGCTATCCATATGGTTATTGCAGACGATTGAAACATTTGACTCGAATATGATTTTTAAGAGAGAAAAAGAAATTAACTGTATGGATTTCTGGGTAGTATTCATATAATTCTTGCAGATGATTGAATATAAAAACCACCATTCGAGTTCAATTGAATAGAATTCATGGTAGAATCAATATGCTTCTTGGAGATGATTAGAAAACCGTTCAAGCGCAGTAACCATATGATTCACGCAGATGATCGAATAACTGAATCAAAATATGGTTAAAAATCATCATGCAAACTATTGGATAACTGAATCAAAATATGGTTAAAAATCAAAGAAACCAAATTTGCAGTTCGATTGTATGGAACCAACTCAATTCAAGAATGAAGTGAATCAGATAAATGACCTAAT
Organism: Berberis vulgaris; assembly: GCA_963556465.1. Lineage (NCBI taxonomy): Eukaryota > Viridiplantae > Streptophyta > Magnoliopsida > Ranunculales > Berberidaceae > Berberis > Berberis vulgaris. The sequence goes on from OY747126.1 coordinate 90,318,545, forward strand.
ATGGATGGTAAAGGGCATCAAGTATGTACTTATGGACTGATTCTAGGCATCATTAACACCTAAAATAATTAAATTCCAAGATTTTCATTGAAAAGCCCAATTTTTGGGTCGAGATTTAAAAAAAGAGTAAAAAGAAAAAGAAAACGCCATACAAGGGTGACAGCCATATGATTATGCAGAGGATTGAATATTTGATTCAATATATGAAATTTTAAAAAAAAATCACCAGTCTAGTTCAATTGAACGAAACTCAATGAATTGAAGAATTGAGTTAAACAGATAAAAAGACCATCACATATGCGAATACAGAGTGATTATATGTATCACATACAGAACCAACATAAAACAATTCAACTCAAAGAGAGCTTTATTGAAAATGCATAGAACTAGCCTCAGATTTGTGAAATAGTGTCCATATGATTCTTGCAGACGATTGAACATTGAATCAAATATGGTTTTTAAGAGAGAAAAAAGCCACACACACAGAGAATTGGATAGTTTAATAAATATATGGTTAAAAAAACATTCCAGATCAACTGAATAAAACTCAATCAATTCAAGCATTAAGTTAAATAGATAAAATGCCATAAAATATGCACAATATACAGAGCAATTCTCTGTATCACATAAAAAAACCAACATAAAACAATTCAACTCAAAAATGCGTTTAATGTTAACAACAAAGCCCATGATTTAAAAAGAAAATAGTATCCATATGATTCTTGTAGACGATTGAACATTTGAATCGAATATGGTTTTTAAGAGAAAAAAATTCAACTATATGGATTTCAAGGTAGTATTCATATAATTCTTGCAGATGATTGAATACAAAAACCGCTATTAGAGTTCAATTGTATAAAATTCATGGTAGAATCCATATGTTTCTTGGAGACGATTAGAAAACCGTTCAAGGGCAATAACCATATAATTCGCGCAGACGATTGGATAACTGAATCTAAATATGGTTAAAAATCAAAGAACCCAAAATTGCGAACTGTAAAGAACCAACTCAATTCAAGCATGAAGTTAAAGTTGTTAAACAAATAAATGACCTAATATGGATGGTAGAGGACATCAAATATGCACTACTAGACTGACTCTAGGCATCATTAACACGTAAAAAAATTCAATTCCCAGGTCTTCATTGAAAAGCCCAATTTTTTGGGTCGAGATTAAAAAAAAAAAAAAAAAGGCCATTCAGGGGCAATCATATGACTCTGCAGAGGATTGAATATTTGATTCAAAATATGGTATTTTAAAAAACAACAATACTCTAGTTGTTCAACTGTAAGCAACTCAATGAATTGAAGAATTAAGATAAACAGATAAAAAGATCATCATATATGCGAATACAAAGTAATTATGTGTATCACATAAAAACCAACATAAAACAATTCAACTCATAACGGGCTTTACTGAAAATGCAAAAAACTAGTCTCAGATAAGCAGTTGATGTTTATAGGTGTAAATGTGTAATGGTCAAACGTCGATACTATTTTTGGTTGTTCAATTATCATATATGTGAAAAGCTTGGTTTGACAGTACATATTCAATAGATAGAGCTCACAACATGCAATTAATTTGACCAGTCCAAACATATGAAAATTTTCCTAACTCAAAGGCACAAGTATTTAAAAAGTAGTAATAACAAATAAGCTAACACGAAATGCTATCAGGAGAATTCACACATTGGAATAGAAATCTTTGGCTGCCAAGCATTTAACGAATAAATTGTAGCAACATGCCATATGAATATCAACAGTAAGTCTTCCAGCAAATCGGGCTGAACTAAGAATTAGTTCTAGATTTTCATGTCCAATTCATTTGCTCACTCTATTCGAACTCTAGGCTCATCAGACTACCAATTTGCACAACATATACATTAGGTATGCAAACTACTATCACAGAACATAAACAGGAAGAACAAGAAATTTATTCAATATAGAAGTGAGAATATCATACTAAGCAAAGCTTCTCACAATCAGTGAAGTTGATTACAGGGAAATGCAAAGAAATGAAGATGTCTGCATACCTCACTTTACTGCATTTTGTAGCCCTTCTGCTAGTTGTTTTAAATTTGTGCAGCAATCAAAGTACTGCTTTCCTCAGGATCAAGTGCCAGTTAGTGTTCCCTTACTTCAACTAATGTTCTAAAAAACACATTAAACTCACTTCTGCAAAAGAGTGAAATATTGCATTCATGTACATTAGCCGTTTAAAGATGAAAAAAAAAGGATAAAATATACACTAAGAAGGTCGATAAGCAGCATCCAAGATACTAAGATGAATTCAGAGAGTAGTTTTGGGCGGTGTAAAGCTACGTGGTCCATATTGCTCATGCATGCCAGAGTCTAGTACAAATGACTTGCTCATGATTTCATTAGTCCACCACATGAGCCAATTTAATTAGGGTCCTTGAACGAAAATATCATTTGGCATGACGACGCGCCCAGATACAAGTCTCTGGGTAAACACAGATCTCTTTATTGCATTGAAGCCATCGTTGACTCATGCATAATTAGAAAAGAGTGACATGATAAGAATTACAAAATGTCTTAATAATCTTGAATAATACACTGCAAGTTTCAAGATATGTATCTCCCATCTCCTAGCATGATAACATCATTATGACTTTCAATTTCAACAAGCTCAATATCTCATAATACGTTGTTTTAACTGCACAGATTGCCTTGAAACACAAAACTCAATGAGATTGACAGAGCAAGCAAAAATAAAATAAATGAGCGGCGCATCTTCCAACCCTGAATGTAAGCTCGCCATCTCGGACCAACTCGAAGACTCAAAATTTAGAATCCAGACTAATTGAATTTAACGTATTTTATGATTAAACCACAACTTATCATGCTCTCACCTGATTTCTACTGCTATAGAAGTATTGAAAACTGAAGAATCCTTAACTTACACAGATGGAAAAATCATTTTAAAACGTTAATTATGGTGATTAATAATGAGAATCAAGAGTAGGTGAGATAGGATTACTCGACAATTTTTTCAGAGTTATACCCACTAAACTGAAATCAAACTTGTGCCAGAAGCCCAAGGCAGTATAATAATTCAAGGCAAAGGTTTCCTGCTCACTAGGAGAGAAATTAACTTTAACATTCTTAGATTCCAATGCATGCACATGTTTTCTGATCGACTCAAACATAAAAATCAAAGATAAAAGACGATCAAAGCTAAGTCTCAACCCAGAACATATAACATATTCCAAATTGACAGTATTTATGCTACTAGATTACTAATTGAAGCCAAAGCTGGTTCTGAACCACACAACTGAGCCTAAAACCAAATCGGATTTCAACAGAAATCCAAAGGCAGAGCTAAGTGACCTAATCCAAAACCAAATTTCAGACACCTACAAACCCAAAAATTACAAAAATTAGTCTAAGCCAGGGCAATTTACGCTATAATCCACAAGAATGTTAGAATATCAAAAGAACGTATTTCAAGATATTTTTACAAGGTCTATAATCTTTAAAACCGACGTCAATGTATAAGAACAAGAGTTGGGTGAGATTGGATCAATCAGTTCATGACAAAATTTCAGAGCAATCCAACTGAACACTAAACCAAGGTCATAGCTAAAGCCCAAATAGTATAAGGTCCCAATCAGTATCAGTGCTAAGCAATTCAATTCAGCGTAACTACTGTGAAAATACAAAAGTGTGACACATGCTGTAATTGATTTTACTACCACAATAAGCTTTCTGAATGCATTTTCACGGCTACAATACTAAACTAAAAGAACATTTTAACCAAATTAAACCAAAATCAGACTTTAAAAGTACAGATAACAGCACTTGCTAGAATTTGCAATAATTGAATTCTCAAAGGTTAAAAAGAGGCGTGTGAGACTTGAAAACAATAGACTTCCAAAGTGCAAGGTAACCATTTACACTTCAACAGCTGTGTGCTCCAGTGGAATGAAACAGCTTAGAGAAGATTTAAGCATGCAAGTGAAAGGTCAGTGTATCTCAAACATGCACACAAAAGTATAGACATTGGTATGTATAATCTACTAAAAACAAATTGTATGGAATTTATGCCTCGGAATAATTCTTAGAAAACCACAAGTTTCAAGATGTGCATCTCCTAGCATTATAACATCAATATGACTTTCAATTTCAACAAGCTCAATATCTCATAATATCCTAACAAAATTAGCCAAAAGTGCTGAGGGAGAGGAAGGAAAGAAGAAGAGAGAACGAATAAGATGCAATTTGTTAACGAGACCATTTCATATACAAAAATAAATCAAACTCGAAGAAAATTAGAAAGGCATCAGATAATAAACGGAGTTGTAGTCTACACAGAAATTCTGTGTGTAGGATAAGATAATTACATCATTTGCCTTTCCTTTTCAAATAAGAATCCACCAACTGTGCAATCTAAAAGCCAGAGCAAACTAAATCAAATCAAAAAAATAAGCAACATTATCAGTAATCAATCAAACGAAGCAATTAAGAGTGATAAATTGGCATCAGATGATAAGCGATGGTAGTCAACACAGAGATTCAGTGTATAGGATAAGACTGTTTCACATCATTTCCCCATTCGTTCAATCTAAAAACAACACAAATTGATTGAGAGTTCTGGATACACGCCCATTACATCTCTTCAATCTTAAAAATAAAGGACGCAAGAAGAGCGTGATGCAATGAACTGAACGAAACCCAAATTCTTTAAATCCAAAAACTAATGGCATACAATCTAGTTAAAAAAGAGGGGTGTGGTAGTTGAAAACAAATGAGCAAGGGACTTCCAAAGCAAGGTAACCATTTTCACTTCAACACGCATATGCTCCAGCAAAATGAAACGGCACACTAAGCTTCACTTTGGAGCAGATTTCAAGTATGCACATGGTTAGCGTATCCCAAATATGCATGCAGAGGTTACTTGGATGGAATTCGGGATAGTACCCATCTGATAGTACCCATCCGATTCTAGGCATCATTAACACGTAAAATAATTCAATTCCCAGGTCTTCATTGAAAAACCTAATTTTTTTGGGTTGAGATGTTAAAAAAACAAAGCCATTCAACGGTCGGTAACTATCATATGATTCTGCAGAGGATTGCATATTTGAATCAAAATATGGAACCCAATGAATTCAAGAATTAAGTTGAACAAATAATAAGACCATCAGATATGCGAATATAGAGTGATTTTGTGCATCACATAAAGAACCAACATAAAGCAAAATTCAACTCAAAGAGGCATTTACTGAAAACACAAAGAACCAGCCTCATATTTGTATGAAAATAGTATCTATGATTCTTGCAGACGATTAAACATTGAATCAAATATGGTTTTTAAGATGGAAAAGTACACATAATTAACTGTATGGAAATAGGGTAGTATTTATATAATTCTTTCGCCAAATGATTCTTGTAAACGATTGAATATTAGAATGCATATAATTCTTGCACACAATTGAATATTTGAGTTTACAAAAAAAAAAAAAAAAACTTAATTTTAAAAAAATCCGGGGTCAAAACCATATGATTCACACAGAGGAGTGGATAGTCCAATAAAATTATGGTTAAAAATAGCATTCCAGTTGAATACAAGATCAATTCAAGCATCAAGAAATCTATCTTTCTCTCTCAGCCCATCTCCACCTCACCACCCCCAAAACTCTGCCAAAACCGAAGACCGGACTGGACTTTAAAATGTTGAATTTTCGCGGACCGAGCCCGAACCGGATGAGGCCGGTTAACCGATATTTCAGATCGGTCTCGGTCCAATCCCTTTTTCAACCCTTTTTTTCCTCCTTTCTGAATAGACGTTTTGTTGAAGGCCTATCGGACTTGATCTTCTCCAACTATATCCTGAACAAGATTAATCAAAACCCATCTTCAAAATCAATCCAAAAACAAAAACAAAACCTTCAAATTCACTATAAAAACAAAACCATCTTCAAATTAACTCTCAACAAGAGAACAACCCACTGACAAAATCACTATGGGATCGAAAAAAAAACATTGTCAAATTTTAGTCTGTAAAAATAACCCACTCTGAAAATTGCACTAAAAAAAAACCCAGATAAAATTTAACTAATAACATTCTCCACTAGGAGAGAAGTCGGAGAACCATGAACAGAAAAAGAAACAAAAAAAATCAACCATAAACTTATCTGCAAATTGACTATGAAAAAACAAAACTCACAGAACCCCTTCTTCGATCCGATCCTCCTCTTTTGTCTCTTCTTCTTCTTCTGTCTTTCTCTGTCTCTCTTGATACAATAGAAAAGAAAATGAACAACAGCCATGGAGGTGTAACAGCCATGCGAGCAACAACGAAGGTGGTGGGGTTCAAAATCAGCGGCGACCAACGAGGCGCCACAGTGAGTCTCCTTGTTGAAGTTGTTCGTCGCGGCACGCACCTTCACCCTGCAATCGGCCTTTGTTTCTCTCTATCTCTCTCTGAAGAGAATATGAGAATGGTCTAGAAAATTATATCCTGACCGTCCCTTAATATAGACGCAACATGTGAGTGTCAGATGTAAAATAAATATAAAATTAATAAAGGGTGGATCACCGGGCCAGGCCGAGTCTAGTTCAAGTGTACGAAAACTCACCAGTCTAGTTCAATATACAAAGGATTGAATATTTGATTCAATATATGAAATTTTTTTAAAAAAATCACCAGTCTAGTTCAAGTGTACGAAAACTCAATGAATTGAAGAATTAAGTAAAACAGATAAAAAACCACACAGTGATAATGTGTATCACATAAAGAAACAACATAAAACAATTCAACTCAAAGAGGGCTTTACTGAAAATGCAAAAAACTAACCTCAGATTTATCAAATAGTATCCATATGATTCTTGCAGACGATTGAACATTGAATCAAATATGGTTTTTACTAGAGAAAAAGCCATACACAGATGATTGGATATTTTAATAAATATATGGTTAAAAAAAAACCATTCCAATTCAATTTCATAAAACTCAATCAATTCAAGCATCAAGTTAAATAGATAAAATTAAATAAAATATGCACAATATACAGAGCAATTCTGTGTATCACATAAAAAACCAACATAAAACAATTCAACTCAAAAATGCTTTTAATGTTAACAACAAAGTCCATGATTTAAACAAAAAAAATAGTATCCATATGATTCTTGCATACGATTGAACATTTGAATCGAATATGGTTTTTAAGAGAAAAAATTCAACTATATGGATTTCAAGGTAAGTATTCATATAATTCTTGCAGATGATTGAATACAAAAACCATCATTCGAGTTCAATTGTATAAAATTCATGGTAGAATCAATATGTTTCTTGGAGACGATTGGAAAACCGTTCAAGGGTAATAACTATATGATTCACGCAGACGATTGGATAACTGAATCAAAATATGGTTAAAAATCAAAGAACCCAAAATTGCAGTTCGACTGGAAAGAACCAACTCAATTCAAGCATGAAGTTAAACAGATAAATGAACTAATACGGATGGTAGAGGACATCAAATATGCACTACTAGACTGACTCTAGGCATCATTAACACGTAAAATAATTCAATTCCCAGTTCTTCATTGAAAAACCCAATTTTTTGGGTCGAGATTTAAAAAAAAAAAAAAAAACGCCATTTAGGGGCAATCATATGATTCGGCAAAGGATTGAACATATGATTCATGCAGACAATTGAACATTTGATTCTGCAGAGGATTGAATATTTGATTCAAAATATGGAATTTTAAAAAACAACACTACTTTAGTTCAACTGTAAGGAACTCAATGAATTGAAGAATTAAGATAAACAGATAAAAAGACAATCATATATGCGAATACAGAGTAATTCTGTGTATCACATAAAAACCAACATAAAACAATTCAACTCATAACGGGCTTTATTGAAAATGCAAAAAACTACCCTCAGATTTGTCTTAAAATAGTATGATTAGTATCCATATGATTCTTGCAGACGATTGAACATTGAATCAAATATGGTTTTTAGGAGGGAAAAAGCCACACACAGAGGACTGGATAGTTCAATAAAAATATGGTTAAAAAAACCATTCCACTTCAATTGTATAAAACTCAATCAATTCAAGCATTAAGTAAAACAAATAAAATGATATAAAATATGCACAATATACTGAGCAATTCTCTGTATCACATAAAAAAACCAACATAAAACAATTCAACTCAAAAATGCATTTAATGTTAACAACAAAGCCTATGATTTAAAAAGAAAATAGTATCCATATGATTCTTGCATACGATTGAAAATTTGAATCGAATATGGTTTTTAAGAGAAAAAAATTCAACTATATGGATTTCAAGGTAGTATTCATATAATTCTTGCAGATGATTGAATACAAAAACCACCATTAGAGTTCAATTGTATAAAATTCATGGTAGAATCCATATGTTTCTTGGAGACGATTGGAAAACCGTTCAAGGGCAATAACCATATGATTCGCGCAGACAATTGGATAACTGAATCAAAATATGGTTAAAAATCAAAGAACCCAAAATTGCAGTTCGACTGTAAAGAACCAACTCAATTCAAGTATGAAGTTAAACAGATGAATGACATAATACGGATGGTAGAGGACATCAAATATGCACTACTAGACTGACTCTAGGCATCATTAACACGTAAAATAATTCAATTCCCAGGTCTTCATTGAAAAACCCAATTTTTTGGGTCGAGATTTAAAAATAAAAAAAAAACGCCATTCAGGGGCAATCATATGATTCTGCAGAGGATTGAATATTTGATTCAAAATATGGTATTTTAAAAAACAACACTACTCTAGTTCAACTGTAAGGAACTCAATGAATAGAAGAATTAAGATAAACAAATAAAAAGACCATCATATATGCGAATACAGAGTAATTCTGTGTATCACATAAAAACCAACATAAAACAATTCAACTCATAACGGGCTTTACTGAAAATGCAAAAAACTAGTCTCAGATTTGGCTTAAAATAGTATCCACGGGCGATTGAACATTGAATCAAATATGATTTTTGGGAGGGAAAAAGCCACACACAGAGGACTGGATAGTTCAATAAAATTATGGTTAAAAAAACCGTTCCACTTCAATTGTATAAAACTCAATCAATTCAAGCATTAAGCAAAACAAATAAAATGCCATACTGTGTATCACATAAAGAACCAATGTAAAACAATTCAACTTAAAGAGGCGTTTAATGTTAATAACTAAGCCAATGGTGTTATGGCCTAGTGGTTAGGGCTGTGTGGGTTTGTCCCCCACGTCCTATCTTCGAATCCCACCTGCGACATGGTTACTTTCTAATGGGTGTTAACCTATAGGTCGCCCAGTTGATAGGTTATGGGATCCTTAAAAACCCAGCTCCCCTTCCAAAAAAAAAATAGTATCCATATGATTCATCCAGACAATTGAACATTTGAATCGAATATGATAGAATTCATGGTAGAACCCATATGTTTATTGGAGATGATTGGAAAACAGTTGAACAGTAACCATATGATTCATGCAGAAGATTGGATAACTGAATCAAAATATGGTTAAATAAAAAGAACCCAGAATTCCAGTTCAATGTTTGGAACTTGGTCAATTAACGTGATTAAACAGATAAATGACTTGATACGCATGTAAAAGGGTATCAAATAAGCACTCATAGAGCGATTCTAAGCATCATGTCTACTAACCTGTGAAGAACCCACATAAAATAAATAAATTCAAAGTGGTTTCCATTGAAAACACTAATCTTTTTGGGTCCAGGCTTTGTTTTTTTGCCAATAGCAAAATTAGGGACAAATTTTCTAAATCAACTATAAATCAAGAAAATCGATGGTTCAGAAACTGTTCGTTGTTTCCGTTTAATAGCGTTTGTAGGATTTTGATTAGGTCTTTGAACAAATACAAACGGACACTGAAAGCATCATAAGATAAAATGGAAACCCTAATTCGCTACACAATATGGGTTTGAGAACACAAAAAAATATTCAAACAAGAAACTAGGGTTTGAGGAAATGAGGGATTACCTATGAAGGAATTCTCAGCGAGAATCCTTCCTGTTACTCCATCTAATGCTCCCAGCAAGGCTTCCATCTCGTTACTCGAAACCGTCTTTCTTCTTTGTCGTCTAAAAGTATTGCGCTTCAAGCTGAAAACTCAACTCGACGAGAGAAAGAACGAAAGAGCAGAACAAAAGAATTGAGCGATAGATTGACGAACGAGAGCGAGAGAGTGTGTGTGGAAACCTCTGGGCAAAGCCAAAGATTTGTCGAGTGAATGAAATAAGGCGTAGATGTGTTTCAAACTCGGCTTATACAGGGCGCGACATCGCGTAAAAGTTACATGCCATGTTATCACGCGTGCGTTTCGCGTAAAAATAAATTTAGAAACCAATTTTTCAGAAAAAAGCCTATCGGATAAACAACAACATTACATTGTCTATCAAAATTTTGTATGATTGTCAATGATGTGTTTGCAAAGGAATATCAAGATGTGAAACGATTGCTCGTGGGAAATGAAAAACGAGGATTTCTTGGAATGTTAGGGAGCATCGATTGCCCAACTGCTTAGAAATGTAGTTTTCAAAATTACAAACATGATTCTTGAGGCGATTTCATCTCACGGCTTGTGCATATGATGTGTTTCTTTGGTATTAATGAATCATTCAATGACATCAATAACATCCAACGTTCAACTATGTTTGATAGACTTCTTAGGGTGAGGAGCACCGCAGTACAAGTTGCTCTCAAAGGAAACATCTATAACACAACTTATTTTTTCGTTGATTGTATTTATCCTAAACTTTTAACCACAGTGCAATGAATGTCACCCCTGTCAACGAGAAATATAGTTACTATGTTAAGCTCCAAGGAGTTAGATTGAAAAAATATTTTGGGCATTACAAGCAAGAGGGGGCAATTATTCGTCAACCTGCCAGACTTGGAGCAAGAGACATATGCATGACATTATGCTCACGTGCATTATCCTGCACAACATGAGTGTTGAACATGAGCTTGGATCTTCACCTGATCATGATCGTTATATATCGAGCCACGATCATTAGCTGAGCCTACCATGATGTTGAATCAAAATCTCAATACGCTGAGTATATTTAGCGATATTCCAGACTTCGAGATTCGAATATTCACTATCAATTGAAACGTGATCTTGTTCAACACATTTGGGATAACTTTGCTAACCAATGACTTTAGCAATTTGAGAGATTGGTATTTGTTGGTTATTTTAATTATCATGCTTTGTTTTTAATTTCGTGAACTGTATGGTCTATAGTATTTTTAATTGAAGTTTGTTTTATTTCAATATAATTTTTGTTTATTTTATATCCATCGAATGCATAAAACTTTAACCAATTAAAAACCTTTTCATATTTCATTGAATAATTATAAAGTTACAACTCCAATTTTTTTTATGTCCGAGTCATTTGCCTACTCTATCACTATCCTCTTAATTTGTCACAAAATTTGTGAAAAATATTTTCTGAGAGCCAAGTTTTTTGGAACGGAAATGGAATCATCTTCAACCTCAAGATGGAGAATTTTTTCCCACTTCCTCTACCGTTTCTTCATCATTTTTGAAATTTTCCCATGACTTTTTTTATAAAAATCAAACACACCCTTGGGTTCATCACCTTTATGTTCATTAGGCACAACCAACGGAAAAGGAAGAAAAACCCCCAGAGATGATGCCTATTACAACTTAATGAATCAAATAATAAGTAACAACAATCACCCAACCTCGATTTACTTGCTGTAGGCAAGTGGAGTTGAGAAATCTAATGTTTCATCCCAAGTGTTCCATCCCTCAAGTTGTTAGCTTGTGCTTGGCTGATGATTTTATGGTGACTATTTGCACGCGCGGGGAGTACTCACTACACTATACTGACAGTGGAAAAGTGTCATCTGTGTCACCTTCTTTTGCCAAGGATCTTGTCACCGGGCGATTCGCAGAAAAGTTCAACTCGTCAAAGAGATGCTGAAACCTTGGATCTCATTAAGAGAGAGCTCCAACATCTAGTTTAATAATAAAATTCAGCTTGCTTTCTTATTCTTTATCACGTCCATCAAATAGGACAAATTTATTACAAATAGAAACCTAAAATTAAGCAATTACCTAATTTAGGAAACAATTCCCAGCAAATCTAAACAACTTAAAGCAACTGACTAATCTAGGAGACGAGTCTCCAACAAAATAGACAACTAAAAAATAACACGACATTAAAATAGATACTGCAGCTCGAATTTGATGAAATTTTTATTAACCTAAATTAATAATCTAATAACCATACTTATAATACCGCAAGTGCATGACTGTCTAAATGACGATGCAAAAAGTTCCAGACTGAAAAAATGGGGTGTTACCAATCAGATTTTCGCTTACGCTTTCTTGTAACTATATCTCAACTTCTCCATCCCCACAAACGCTTGTTCCCTTGCTTTCCTTACCTTCAACCAAAAACTCAATGAAAGAGACGGAGCAAGCAAAAAAAATAATGAACAGAGTATCTTCAAACCCTGAATGTAAGCTCACCATCTCGTACCAACTCGAAGACTCAAAATATGGAATCCACAGACTAATTGAATTTAACGTATTTTATGATTAAACCACAACTTAGCATGCTAGTCTGCGAAGGTGAAGCAAGCAAGGTTTCTATTTGTGCTCAGATTGAGGTTTTGAACAGTCAAATCTGATCAATGTACATGAGATAGAAGTCAAGCAAGCAATAACATTAATTGTTCAGCAACCAAGCATATGCTAGTCAATGTTACATTATTATTAGACAAGTGTAAGGAAATGTGTCGTTGCAAACTCTAGACCAAACGCAGTTCATTTTTTCTTGTAAATTTCTCTACAGGTATGCGGTTTATGTTTATAGGTGTAATGGTCAAATGACGATACTATTTTTTGCTGTAAAGGCACAAGTATTTAAAAAGTAATAATAACAAAATAAGCTAATACGAAAAGCCATCAGGAGAATTCACACATTGGAATAGAAATCTATAGCTGCCGAGCTCATTTAATGAATCAATTGTAGCAACATACCATATGAATGTCAATATGACACCTCAATAGTAAGTCTTTCAACAAATCGGGCTGAACTAAGCAATAGTTCTAGATTTTCATGTCCAATTCATTTGCTCACTCTATTCGAACTCTAGGCTCATCAGACTACCAATTTGCAACACATATACATTAGGTATGCAAACTACTATCACAGAACATAAACAGGAAGAACAAGAAATTTATTCAATATAGAAGTGAGAATATCATACTAAGCAAAGCTTCTCACAATCAGTCAAGTTGATTACAGGGAAATGCAAAGAAATGAAGATGCCTGCATACCTCACTTTACTGCATTTTGTAGCCCTTCTGCTAGTTGTTTTAAATTTGTGCAGCAATCAAAGTACTGCTTTCCTCAGGATCAAGTGACAGTTAGTGTTCCCTTACTTCAACAGCCATTTAATGATGAAAAAAAAAAGGATAAAACATATACTCAGAAGGTCGATAAGCATAGAAGATACTATGATGAATTCAGAGAGTAGTTTTGGGCGGTGTCAAGCTAAGTGGTCCATATTGCTCATGCATGCCAGAGTCTAGTACAAATGACTTGCTCATGATTTCATAGTCCATCACATGAGCCAATTTAATTAATTAGGGTCCTTGAACAAAAATATCATTTGGCATGACGACGCACCCAGATACAAGTCTCTGGGTAAACACAGATCTCTTTATTGCATTGAAGCCATCATTGACTCATGCATAAATAGAAAGACTGACATGATAAGAATCACAAAATGTCTTAATAGTCTTGAATAATACACAGCAAGTTTCAAGATATGTATCTCCTATCTCCTAGCATGATAACATCAATATGACTTTCCATTTCAACAAGCTCAATATCTCATAACATCCTAAGAAAATTTGTCAAAAGTGATAAGGAAGACAAAGGAAAGAAGAAGAGAGAATGAAGAAGATGCAATTTACGATAATCACTATCCCCTTGATTTGTTGTAAAATTTGTGGAAAATATTTTCTTAGGAGGGGAGCTAATTTTTCTTTTTTTGCCAATAATGAAGTCATCTTCAACCTCAAGATAGAGAAGTTTTTCCCACTTCCTCTCCTGTTTCTTCATTATTTTTAAAATATCCCCATGACAAATTTTTCTAGAAATCAAACACACCCTTAGGTTCAACACCTTTATGTTCATCAGGCATAGCCAACCGGATTTAAAAAAAAAAAAAAAAAAAAAAAAAGATGATACCTATTAGAACTTAGTGAAGCTAAAGATGAGTACTAACAATCACCCAGCCTCGATTTACGTACTATTAGTTGTACTAAATTACATAGCTATCAAGTACTGTTCTTCTTGAAACAATAAGGCCTAAGGCCTGGTTACTTCAACCAGTACACGATATGTTTGAAAAGCACATAGATAAATAAAGACAGTGAAATGTCGCAGTTAATGTAGCATCAGAGATTTAGAGATCTACTTGACACTAAGTAACATGCACTCAAAAGGTTATGAACTTTCAAGAGATAATTTTGCAAGATGAATTTAGAGAATAAATTTGGACTGGGTAAGCAAAGTCGTCCATATTAGGGTCCTTGTAAGCTGAAAATGAGCCTAATCCAAGTCCTTGTAACTCATACATGGTTTCCTTATCTCACATGATGGCACAACCTGATAGTGTTCTGAAACATAGTTACTAATATTTCTCAGAAGTGTAGCAAGTTAATTAAGATATGCATGTCATATACAATGAGAACACCAAATATGAGTTTCAACAATTTCAACATGCTCCTTGGCAATATCTGGTATAAATGACGATGCAAAAAGTTCCAGACTGAAAAAATGGGGTGTTACCAATTAGATTCTCGCTTATGCCTTCTTGTTACTCTATCTCAACTTCTCCATCTCCACAAACATTTGTTCGCCTTCTTTTCTCATCTTCAACCAAAAACTCAATGAGAGAGACAGAGCAAGCAAAAAAAAAAAATGAACAGAGTATCCTCCAACCCTGAATGTAAGCTGACCAATCTCGTACCAACTCGAAGACTCAAAATATAGAATCCACATACTAATTGAATTTAACGTAATTTATGATTAAACCACAACTTAGCATGCTAGTCTGTGAAGGTGAAGCAAAGCAAGGTTTCTATTTGTGCTCAGATTGAGGTTTTGAACAGTCAAATCAGATCAATGTTCACGAGATAGAAGTCAAGCAAGCAATAACATTAATTGTCTAGCAACCAAGCATATGCTAGTCAATGTTACATTATTATTATTAGACAAGTGCAAGGAAATGTGTTGTTGCAAACTCTAGACCAACACAGTTTATTTTTTCTTGTAATTTTCTCTACAGGTATGCGGTTGATGTTTATAGGTGTAATGGTCAAACGACAATACTATTTTTGGTTGTTCAGTTATCATATATGTGAAAAGCTTGGTTTGACAGTACATATTCAATAGATAGAGATCACAACATGCAATTAATTTGACCAGTCCAAACATATGAAAATTTTCCTAGTATTTAAAAAGTTATAATAACAAATAAGCTAAAACGAAAAGCCATCAGGAGAATTCACACATTGGAATTGAAATCTTTGGCTGCCGAGCTCATTTAACGAATAAATTGTTGCAACATGCCATATGAATATCAACAGTAAGTCTTCCAGCAAATCGGGCTGAACTAAGCAATAGTTCTAGATTTTCATGTCCAATTCATTTGCCCACTCTATTCGAACTCTAGGCTCATCAGACTACAAATTTGCACAACATATACATTAGGTATGCAAACTACTATCACAGAACATAAACAGGAAGAACAAGAAATTTATTCAATATAGAAGTGAGAATATCATTCTAAGCAAAGCTTCTCACAATCAGTCAAGTTGATTACAGGGAAATGCAAAGAAATGAAGATGCCTGCATACCTCACTTTACTGCATTTTGTAGCCCTTCTGCTAGTTGTTTTAAATTTGTGCAGCAATCAAAGTACTGCTTTCCTCAGGATCAAGTGCCAGTTAGTGTTCCCTTACTTCAACTAATGTTCGAAAAAACACATTAAACTCACTTCTACAAAAGAGTGAAATATTGCATTCATGTACATTAGCTATTTAAAGATGAAAAAAAAAGGATACAATATACACTCTGAAGGTCGATAAGCATCCAAGACTCTAAGATGAATTCAGAGAGTAGTTTTGGGCTGTGTAAAGCTAAGTGGTCCATATTGCTCATGCATGCCAGAGTCTAGTACAAAGACTTGCTCATGATTTCATTAGTCCATCACATGAGCCAATTTAATTAGGGTCCTTGAACGAAAATATCATTTGGCATGATGACGCGCCCTGATACAAGTCTCTGGGTTAACACACATCTCTTTATTGCATTGAAGCCATTGTTGACTCATGCATAAATAGAAAGACTGACATGATAAGAATTCACAAAATGTCTAAATAGTCTTGAATGATACACTGCAAGTTTCGAGATATGTATCTCCTATCTCCTAGCATGATAACATTAATATGACTTTCAATTTCAACAAGCTCAATATCTCATAATATCCTAAGAAAATTTGCCAAAAGTGATACGGAAGAAGGAAAGAAGAGAGAATGAAGAAACTGCAATTTACGATAATCACTATCCTCTTGATTTGTTATAAAATTTGTGGAAAATATTTTCTTAGGAGGGGAGCTAATTTTTCCTTTTTTTTCTGCCAAAAATGAAGTCATCTTCAACCTCAAGATAGAGTGAAAATAAGGTTAAAAATCAAAGAACCCAAAATTGCAGTTCGACTGTAAAGAGCCAACTCAATCCAAGCATGTTTAATTCAAGCATGAAGTTAAACAGATAAATGACCTAATACGGATGGTAGAGGACATCAAATATGCACTACTAGACTGGCACCATTAACATGTAAAATAATTCAATTCCCAGGAATTCATTGAAAAACCCAATTATTTGGGTCGAGATTAAAAAAAAAAAAAAAAAAAAAGCCATTCAAGGGTAACAACACCCGTATTTTATGATTAAACCACAACTTAGCATGCTAATCTGCGAAGGTGAAGCAAGCAAGGTTTCTATTTGTGCTCAGATTGAGGTTTTCAAAAGTCAAATCAGATCAATGTACATGAGATAGAAGTCAAGCAAGCAATAAAATTAATTGTTTAGCAACCAAGCATATGCTAGACAATGTTACATTATTATTAGACTAAGTGCAATGAAATGTGTTGTTGCAAACTCTAGACCAACACAGTTTATTTTTTCTTGTAATTTTCTCTACACGTATGCAGTTGATGTTTATAGGTGTAATGGTCAAACGTCGATACTATTTTTGGTTGTTCAATTATCATATATGTGAAAAGCTTGGTTTGACAGTACATATTCAATAGATAGAGATCACAACATGCAATTAATTTGACCAGTCCAAACATATGAAAATTTTCCAAACTCAAAGGCACAAGTATTTAAAAAGTAGTAATAACAAATAAGCTAACCCGAAATGCCATCAGGAGAATTCACACATTGGAATAAAAATCTTTGGCTGCCGAGCATTTAACGAATAAATTGTAGCAACATGCCATATGAATATCAATATGACGTTTCAATAGTAAGTCTTTCAACCAATCGGGCTGAACTAAGAATTAGTTCTAGATTTTCATGTCCAATTCATTTGCTCACTCTATTCGAACTCTAGGCTCATCAGACTACAAATTTGCACAACATATACATTAGGTATGCAAACTACTATCACAGAACATAAACAGGAAGAACAAGAAATTTATTCAATATAGAAGTGAGAATATCATACTAAGCAAAGCTTCTCACAATCAGTTAAGTTGATTACAGGAAAATGCAAAGAAATGAAGATGTCTGCATACCTCACTTTACTGCATTTTGTAGCCCTTCTGCTAGTTGTTTTAAATTTGTGCAGCAATCAAAGCACTGCTTTCCTCAGGATCAAGTGCCAGTTAGTGTTCCCTTACTTCAACTAATGTTCTAAAAAACACATTAAACTCACTTCTGCAAAAGAGTGAAATATTGCATTCATTTACATTAGCCATTTAAAGATGAAAAAAAGGATAAAATATACACTAAGAAGGTCGATAAGCATCCAAGATACTAAGATGAATTCAGAGAGTAGTTTTGGGCGGTGTAAAGCTACGTGGTCCATATTGCTCATGCATGCCAGAGTCCAGTACAAATGACTTGCTCATGATTTCATTAGTCCATCACATGAGCCAATTTAATTAGGGTCCTTGAACGAAAATATCATTTGGCATGACGACGCACCCAGATACAAGTCTCTGGGTAAACACAGATCTCTTTATTGCATTGAAGCCATCGTTGACTCGTGCATAATTAGAAAAGAGTGACATGATAAGAATTCACAAAATGTCTTAATAATCTTGAATAATACACTGCAAGTTTCAAGATATGTATCTCCCATCTCCTAGCATGATAACATTATTATGACTTTCAATTTCAACAAGCTCAATATCTCATCATAAGTTGTTTTAACTGCACAGATTGCCTTGAACACAAAACTCAATGAGAGAGACAGAGCAAGCAAAAATAAAATAAATGAGCGGCACATCTTCCAACCCTGAATGTAAGCTCGCCATCTCGGACCAACTCGAAGACTCAAAATTAATCCAGACTAATTGAATTTAACGTATTTTATGATTAAACCACAACTTAGCATGCTCTCACCTGATTTCTACTGCTATAGAAGTATTGAAAACTGAAGAATCCTTAACTTACACAGATGGAAAAATCATTTTAAAACGTTAATTATGGTGATTAATAATGAGAATCAAGAGTAGGTGAGATAGGATTACTCGACAATTTTTTCAGAGTTATACCTGCTAAACTGAAATCAAACTTGTGCCAGAAGCCCAAGGCAGTATAATAATTCAAGGCAAAGGTTTGCTGCTCACTAGGAGAGAAATTAACTTTAAAATTCTTAGATTCCAATGCATGCACATGTTTTCTGATCGACTCAAACATAAAAATCAAAGATAAAAGACGATCAAAGCTAAAAGTCTCAACCCAAAACATATAACATATTCCAAATTGACAGTATTTATGCTACTAGATTACTAATTGAAGCCAAAGCTGGTTACTGAGCCTAAAACCAAATCGGATTTCAACGGAAATTCAAAGGCAGAGCTAAGTGACCTAATCCAAAACCAAATTTCAGACACCTACAAACCCAAAAATTACAAAAATTAGTCTAAGCCAGGGCAGTTTACCCTATAATCCACAAGAATGTTAGAATCCCAAAAGAATGTATTTCAAGATATTTTACAAGGTCTATAATCTTTAAAATCAATGTCAATGTATAAGAACAAGAGTAGGTGAGATTGGATCAATCAGTTCATGACAAAGTTTCAGAGCAATCCAACTGAACACTAAACCAAAGTCATAGCTAAAGCCCAAATAGTATAAGGTCCCAATCAGTATCAGTGCTAAGCAATTCAATTCTGCGTACCTACTGTGAAAATACAAAAGTGTGACACATGCTGTAATTGATTTTACTACCACAATAAGCTTTCTGAATGCATTTTCACGGCTACAATACTAAACTAAAAGAACATTTTAACCAAATTAAACCAAAATCAGACTTTAAAAGTACAGATAACAGCACTTGCTAGAATTTGCAATAATTGAATTCTCAAAGGTTAAAAAGAGGCGTGTGAGACTTGAAAACAATAGACTTCCAAAGCGCAAGGTAACCATTTACACTTCAACAGTTGTGTGCTCCAGTGGAATGAAACAGCTTAGAGAAGATTTAAGCATGCAAGTGAAAGGTCAGTGTATCTCAAACATGCACACAAAAGTATAGACATTGGTATGTATAATCTACTAAAAACAAATTGTATGGAATTTATGCCTCGGAATAATTCTTAGAAAACCACAAGTTTCAAGATGTGCATCTCCTAGCATTATAACATCAATATGACTTTCAATTTCAACAAGCTCAATATCTCATAATATCCTAACAAAATTAGCCAAAAGTGCTGAGGGAGAGGAAGGAAAGAAGAAGAGAGAACGAATAAGATGCAATTTGTTAACGAGACCATTTCATATACAAAAATAAATCAAACTCGAAGAAAATTAGAAAGGCATCAGATAATAAACGGAGTTGTAGTCTACACAGAAATTCTGTGTGTAGGATAAGATAATTACATCATTTGCCTTTCCTTTTCAAATAAGAATCCACCAACTGTGCAATCTAAAAGCCAGAGCAAACTAAATCAAATCAAAAAAATAAGCAACATTATCAGTAATCAATCAAACGAAGCAATTAAGAGTGATAAATTGGCATCAGATGATAAGCGATGGTAGTCAACACAGAGATTCAGTGTATAGGATAAGACTGTTTCACATCATTTCCCCATTCGTTCAATCTAAAAACAACACAAATTGATTGAGAGTTCTGGATACACGCCCATTACATCTCTTCAATCTTAAAAATAAAGGACGCGAGAAGAGCGTGATGCAATGAACTGAACGGAACCCAAATTCTTTAAATCCAAAAACTAATGGCATACAACCTAGTTAAAAAAGAGGGGTGTGGTAGTTGAAAACAAATGAGCAAGGGACTTCCAAAGCAAGGTAACCATTTTCACTTCAACACGCATATGCTCCAGCAAAATGAAACGGCACACTAAGCTTCACTTTGGAGCAGATTTCAAGTAAGCACATGGTTAGCGTATCCCAAATATGCATGCAGAGGTTACTTGCATGGAATTCGGGATAGTACCCATCCGATTCTAGGCATCATTAACACGTAAAATAATTCAATTCCCAGGTCTTCATTGAAAAACCCAATTTTTTTGGGTCGAGATGTTAAAAAAACAAAGCCATTCACCGGTCGGTAACTATCATATGATTCTGCAGAGGATTGCATATTTGAATCAAAATATGGAACCCGATATGACATAAAGAACCAACATAAAGCAAAATTCAACTCAAAGAGGCATTTACTGAAAACACAAAGAACCAGCCTCATATTTGTCTGAAAATAGTATCTATGATTCTTGCAGACGATTAAACATTGAATCAAATATGGTTTTTAAGATGGAAAAGTACACATAATTAACTTTATGGAAATAGGGTAGTATTTATATAATTCTTTCGCCAAATGATTCTTGTAAACGATTAAATATTAGAATGCATATAATTCTTGCACACAATTGAATATTTGAGTTTACAAAAAAAAAAAAATTAATTAATTTTAAAAAAATCCGGGGTCAAAACCATATGATTCACACAGAGGAGTCGATAGTCCAATAAAATTATGGTTAAAAATAGCATTCCAGTTGAATACAAGATCAATTCAAGCATCAAGAAATCTATCTCTCTCTCTCAGCCCATCTCCACCTCACCACCCCCAAAACTCTGCCAAAACCGAAGACCGGACCGGACTTTAAAATATTGAATTTTCGCGAACCGAGCCCGAACCGGATGAGGTCGGTTAACCGATATTTCGGATCGGTCTCAGTCCAATCCCTTTTTCAACCCTTTTTTTCCTCCTTTCTGAATAGAAGTTCTGTTGAAGGCCTATCGGACTTGATCTTCTCCAACTATATCCTGAACAAGATTAATCAAAACCCATCTTCAAAATCAATCCAAAAACAAAAACAAAACCTTCAAATTCACTATAAAAACAAAACCATCTTCAAATTAACTCTCAACAAGAGAACAACCCACTGACAAAATCACTATGGGATCGAAAAAAAAACATTGACAAATTTTATTCTGTAAAAATAACCCACTCTAAAAATTGCACTAAAAAAAAACCCAGATAAAATTTAACTAATAACATTCTCCACTAGGAGAGAAGTCGGAGAACCATGAACAGAAAAAGAAACAAAAAAAATCAACCATAAACTTATTTGCAAATTGACTATGAAAAAACAAAACTCACAGAACCCCTTCTTCGATCCGATCCTCCTCTTTTGTCTCTTCTTCTTCTTCTGTCTTTCTCTGTCTCTCTTGATACAATAGAAAAGAAAATGAACAACAGCCATGGAGGTGTAACAGCCATGCGAGCAACAACGAAGGTGGTGGGGTTCAAAATCAACGGCGAACGAAGCGCCACGGTGAGTCTCTTTGTTGAAGTTGTTCGGCGCGGCACGCACCTTCACCCTGCAATCGGCCTTTGTTTCTCGCTATCTCTCTCTGAAGAGAATATGAGAATGGTCTAGAAAATTATATCCTGACCGTCCCTTAATATAGACGCAACATGTGAGTGTCAGATGTAAAATAAATATAAAATTAATAAAGGGTGGATCACCGGGCCAGGCCGAGTCTAGTTCAAGTGTACGAAAACTCACCAGTCTAGTTCAATATACAAAGGATTGAATATTTGATTCAATATATGAAATTTTAAAAAAAAAATCACCATTCTAGTTCTAGTGTACGAAAACTCAATGAATTGAAGAATTAAGTTAAACAGATAAAAAATCACACAGTGATAATGTGTATCACATAAAGAACCAACATAAAACAATTCAACTCAAAGAGGGCTTTACTGAAAATGCAAAAAACTAGCCTCAGATTTATCAAATAGTATCCATATGATTCTTGCAGACGATTGAACATTGAATCAAATATGGTTTTTACTAGAGAAAAAGCTATACACAGAGGATTAGATATTTTAATAAATATATGGTTAAAAAAAAACCATTCCACTTCAATTTCATGAAACTCAATCAATTCAAGCATTAAGTTAAATAGATAAAATAAAATAAAATATGCACAATATATAGAGCAATTCTGTGTATCACATAAAAAACCAACATAAAACAATTCAACTCAAAAATGCTTTTAATGTTAACAACAAAACCCATGATTTAAAAAAAAAAAATAGTCTCCATATGATTCTTGCATACGATTGAACATTTGAATCGAATATGGTTTTAAAGAGAAAAAATTCAACTATATGGATTTCAAGGTAGTATTCATATAATTCTTGCAGATGATTGAATACAAAAACCACCATTCGAGTTCAATTGTATAAAATTCATGGTAGAATCCATATGTTTCTTGGAGACGATTGGAAAACCGCTCAAGGGCAATAACTATATGATTCACGCGGACGATTGGATAACTGAATCAAAATATTGTTAAAAATCAAAGAACCCAAAATTGCAGTTCGACTGTAAAGAACCAACTCAGTTCAAGCATGAAGTTAAACAGATAAATGACCTAATACGGATGGTAGAGGACATCAAATATGCACTACTAGACTGACTCTAGGCATCATTAACACGTAAAATAATTCAATTCCCAGTTCTTCATTGAAAAACTCAATTTTTTGGGTCGAGATTAAAAAAAAAAAAACGCCATTCAGGGGCAATCATATGATTCTGTCGAGGATTGAACATATGATTCAAGCAGACAATTGAACATTTGATTAGGATTGAATATTTGATTCAAAATATGGAATTTTAAAAAACAACACTACTCTAGTTCAACTGTAAGAAACTCAATGAATTGAGAATTAAGATAAACACATAAAAAGACAATCATATATGCGAATACAGAGTAATTCTGTCTATCACATAAAAACCAACATAAAACAATTCAACTCATAACGGGCTTTACTGAAAATGCAAAAAACTAGCCTCAGATTTGTCTTAAAATAGTATGATTAGTATCCATATGATTCTTGCAGACGATTGAACATTGAATCAAATATGATTTTTAGGAGGGAAAAGCCACACACAGAGGACTGGATAGTTCAATAAAAATAAGGTTAAAAAAACCATTCCACTTCAATTGTATAAAACTCAATCAATTCAAGCATTAAGTAAAACAAATAAAATGCCATAAAATATGCACAATATACTGAGCAATTCTCTGTATCACATAAAAAAACCAACATAAAACAATTCAACTCAAAAATGCGTTTAATGTTAACAACAAAGCCTATGATTTAAAAAGAAAATAGTATCCATATGATTCTTGCATACGATTGAACATTTGAATCGAATATGGTTTTTAAGAGAAAAAAATTCAACTATATGGATTTCAAGGTAGTATTCATATAATTCTGGCAGATGATTGAATACAAAAACCACCATTAGAGTTCAATTGTATAAAATTCATGGTAGAATTCATATGTTTCTTGGAGATGATTGGAAAACCGTTCAAGGGCAATAACCATATGATTTGCGCAGACAATTGGATAACTGAATCAAAATATGGTTAAAAATCAAAGAACCCAAAATTGCAATTCGACTGTAAAGAACCAACTCAATTCAAGTATGAAGTTAAACAGATAAATGACTCAAATATGCACTACTAGACTGACTCTAGGCATGATTAACACGTAAAATTATTCAATTCCCAGGTCTTCATTGAAAAACCCAATTTTTTGGGTCGAGATTAAAAAAAAAAAAAAAAAAAAAAACGCCATTCAGGGGCAATCATATGATTCTGCAGAGGAATGAATATTTGATTCAAAATATGGTATTTTAAAAAACAACACTACTCTAGTTCAACTGTAAGGAACTCAATGAATAGAAGAATTAAGATAAACAGATAAAAAGACCATCATATATGCGAATACGTAATTCTGTGTATCACATAAAAACCAACATAAAACAATTCAACTCATAACGGGCTTTACTGAAAATGCAAAAAACTAGTCTCAGATTTGGCTTAAAATAGTATCCACAGGCGATTGAACATTGAATCAAATATGATTTTTAGGAGGGAAAAAGCCACACACAGAGGACTGGATAGTTCAATAAAAATATGGTTAAAAAAAACGTTCCACTTCAATTGTATAAAACTCAATCAATTCAAGCATTAAGCAAAACAAATAAAATGCCATACTGTGTATCACATAAAGAACCAACGTAAAACAATTCAACTTAAAGAGGCGTTTAATGTTAATAACTAAGAAAATGGTGTTATGACCTAGTGGTTATGGCTGTGTGGGTTTGTCCCCCACGTCCTAGCTTCGAATCCCACCTGCGACATTGTTACTTTCTAATGGGTGTTAACCTATAGGTCGCCCAGTTGATAGGTTATGGGATCCTTAAAAACCCAGCTCGCCTTCCAAAAAAAAAATAGTATCCATAGGATTCATGCAGACAATTGAACATTTGAATCGAATATGATAGAATTCATGGTAGAACCCATATGTTTATTGGAGATGATTGGAAAACAGTTGAACATTAACCATATGATTCATGCAGAAGATTAGATAATTGAATCAAAATATGGTTAAATAAAAAGAACCCAGAATTCCAGTTCAATGTATGGAACTTGGTCAATTAACGTGATTAAACAGATAAATGACTTGATACGCATGTAAAAGGGTATCACATAAGCACTCATAGAGCGATTCTGAGTATCATGTCTACTAACCTGTGAAGAACCCACATAAAATAAATAAATTCAAAGTGGTTTCCATTGAAAACAATAATCTTTTTGGTTCAGAGATTGTTCATTGTTTCCGTTTAATAGCGTTTGTAGGATTTTGATTAGGTCTCTGAACAAATACAAACGGACATTGTTCCAGAAATCACAAATTAGGGTTTCTGCGATCAAAACCCTATTTGATTGTGAAAATTGAGAACAGATAATCGAAAACACTTTGGAGCATTATTCGACAAGAAAGCATCATAAGATAAAATGGAAACCCTAACTCGCCACACAATATGGGCTTGAGAACACAAAAAAATATTCGAACAAGAAATTAGGGTTTGAGGAAATGAGGGATTACCGATGAAGGAATTCTCAGCGAGAATCCTTCCCGTTACTCCATCTAATGCTCTCAGCAAGGCTTCCATCTCGTTACTCGAAACCGTCTCTCTTCTTTCTCGTCTAGAAGTATTGCGCTTGAAGCTGAAAACTCAACTCGACGAGAGAAAGAACGAAAGAGCATAACAAAAGAACTGAGCGATAGATTGACGAACGAGAGCGAGAGAGTGTGTGTGGAAACCTCTGTGCAAAGCCAAAGATTTGTCGAGTGAATGAAATAAGGCGCAGATGTGTTTCGAACTCGGCTTATATAGGGCGCGACTCTGCGTAAAAGTTACATGTCGTGTTATCACGCGTGCGTTTCGCGTAAAAATAAATTTAGAAACCCATTTTTCAGAAAAAAGCCTATCGGATAAACAACAACATTACATTGTCTATCAAAATTTTGTAAGATTGTCAATGATGTGTTTGCAAAGGAATATCAAGATGTGAAACGATTGCTCGTGGGAAATGAAAAACGAGGATTTTTTGGAATGTTAGGGAGCATCGATTGCCCAACTGCTTAGAAATGTAGTTTTCAAAATTACAAACATGATTCTTGAGGCGATTTCATCTCACGGCTTGTGCATATGATGTGTTTCTTTGGTATTAATGAATCATTCAATGACATCAATAACATCCAACGTTCAACTATGTTTGATAGATTTCTTAGGGTGAGGAGCACCGCAGTATAAGTCGCTCTCAAAGGAAACGTCTATAACACAACTTATTTTTTCGTTGATTGTATTTATCCTAAACTTTTAACCACAGTGCAATGAATGTCACCCCTGTCAACGAGAAATATAGTTACTATGTTAAGCTCCAAGGAGTTAGATTGAAAAAATATTTTGGGCATTACAAGCAAGAGGGGGCAATTATTCGTCAACCTGCCAGACTTGGAGCAAGAGACATATGCATGACATTATGCTCACGTGCATTATCCTGCACAACATGATTGTTGAACACGAGTGTTGAACATGAGCGTGGATCTTCACCTGATCATTATCGTTATATATCGAGCAACGATCATTAGCTGAGCCTACATTGATGTTGAATCAAAATCTCAATACGCTGAGTATATTTAGCGATATTCCAGACTTCGAGATTCGAATATTCACTATCAATTGAAACATGATCTTGTTCAACACATTTGGGATAACTTTGCTAACCAATAACCTCTTTTGTCTCGTCTTCTGTCTTTCTCTGTCTCTCTTGATACAATAGAAAAGAAAATGAACAACAGCCATGGAGGTGTAACAGCCATGCGAGCAACAACGAAGGTGGTGGGGTTCGAAATCAGCGGCGACCAAAGAGGCGCAACAGTGAGTCTCCTTGTTGAAGTTGTTCGTCGCGGCACGCACCTTCACCCTGCAATCGACCTTTGTTTCTCTCTATCTCTCTTTGAAGAGAATATGAGAATGGTCTAGAAAATTATATCCTGACCGTCCCTTAATATAGACGCAACATGTGAGTGTCAGATGTAAAATAAATATAAAATTAATAAAGGGTGGATCACCGGGCCAGGCCGAGTCTAGTTCAAGTGTACGAAAACTCACCAGTCTAGTTCAATATACAAAGGATTGAATATTTGATACAATATATGAAATTTAAAAAAAAAATCACCAGTCTAGTTCAAGTGTACGAAAACTCAATGAATTGAAGAATTCAGTTAAACAGATAAAAAACCACACAGTGATAACGTGTATCACATAAAGAACCAACATAAAACAATTCAACTCAAAGAGGGCTTTATTGAAAATGCAAAAAACTAGCCTCAGATTTATCAAATAGTATCCATATGATTCTTGCAGACGATTGAACATTGAATCAAATATGGTTTTTACTAGAGAAAAAGCTATACACAGAGGATTGGATATTTTAATAAATATATGGTTAAAAAAAAACCATTCCAATTCAATTTTATAAAACTCAATCAATTCAAGCATTAAGTTAAATAGATAAAATTAAATAAAATATGAACAATATACAGAGCAATTCTGTGTATCACATAAAAAACCAACATAAAACAATTCAACTCAAAAATGCTTTTAATGTTAACAACAAATCCCAAGATTTAAACAAAAAAATAGTATCGATATGATTCTTGCATACGATTGAACATTTGAATCGAATATGGTTTTTAAAAGAAAAAATTCAACTATATGGATTTCAAGGTAGTATTCATATAATTCTTGCAGATGATTGAATACAAAAACCACCATTCGAGTTCAATTGTACAAAATTCATGGTAGAATCCATATGTTTCTTGGAGACAATTGGAAAACCGTTCAAGGGAAATAACTATATGATTCACGCGGACGATTGGATAACTGAATCAAAATATGGTTAAAAATCAAAGAACCCAAAATTGCAGTTCTACTGTAAAGAACCAACTCAATCCAAGCATGAAGTTAAACAGATAAATGACCTAATACGGATGGTAGAGGACATCAAATATGCACTACTAGACTGACACTAGGCATCATTTACACATAAAATAATTCAATTCCCAATTCTTCATTGAAAAACCCAATTTTTTGGGTCGAGATTTAAAAAAAAAACCGCCATTTAGGGGCAATCATATGATTCTGCAGAGGATTGAACATATGATTCATGCAGACAATTGAACATTTGATTCTGCAGAGGATTAAATATTTGATTCAAAATATGGAATTTTAAAAAACAACACTACTCTAGTTCAACTGTAAGGCGCAGATGTGTTTCGAACTCGGCTTATATAGAGCGCGAATTCGCGTAAAAGTTACATGCCGTGTTATCACGCGTGCGTTTCGCATAAAAATAAATTTAGAAACCCATTTTTCAGAAAAAAAAAAGCCTATCGGATAAACAACAACATTACATTGTCTATCAAAATTTTGTAAGATTGTCAATGATGTGTTTGCAAAGGAATATCAAGATGTGAAACGATTGCTCGTGGAAAATGAAAAACGAGGATTTCTTGGAATGTTAGGGAGCATCGATTGCCCAACTGCTTAGAAATGTAGTTTTCAAAATTACAAACATGATTCTTGAGGCGATTTCATCTCACGGCTTGTGCATATGATGTGCTTCTTTGGTATTAATGAATCATTCAATGACATCAATAACATCCAACGCTCAACTGTGTTTGATAGACTTCTTAGGGTGAGGAGCACCGCAGTACAAGTCGCTCTCAAAGGAAACGTCTATAACACAACTTATTTTTTCGTGGATTGTATTTATTCTAAACTTTTAACCATGGTGCGATGAATGTCACCCCTGTCAACGAGAAATATAGTTACTATGTTAAGCTCCAAGGAGTTAGATTGAAAAAATATTTTGGGCATTACAAGCAAGAGGGGGCAATTATTCGTCAACCTGCTAGACTTGGAGCAAGAGACATATGCATGACATTATGCTCACGTGCATTATCTTGCACAACATGATTGTTGAACACGAGTGTTGAACATGAGCGTGGATCTTCACCTGATCATGATCGTTATATATCGAGCAACGATCATTAGCTGAGCCTACCATGATGTTGAATCAAAATCTCAATACGCTGAGTATATTTAGCGATATTCCAGACTTCGAGATTCGAATATTCTCTATCAATTGAAACGTGATCTTGTTCAACACATTTGGGATAACTTTGCTAACCAATGACTTTAGCAATTTGAGATATTGGTATTTGTTGGTTATTTTAATTATCATGCTTTGTTTTTAATTTCGTGAACTGTATGGTCTATAGTATTTTTAATTGATGTTTGTTTTATTTCAATATAATTTTTGTTTATTTTATATCCATCGAATGCATAAAACTTTAACCAATTAAATACCTTTTCATATTTCATTGAATAATTATAAAATTACAACTCCAATTTTTTTTATGTCCGAGTCATTTGCCTACTCTATCACTATCCTCTTAATTTGTTACAAAATTTGTGAAAAATATTTTCTGAGGAGAGCCAAGTTTTTTGGAACGGAAATGGAATCATCTTCAACCTCAAGATGGAGAATTTTTTCCCACTTCCTCTAATGTTTCTTCATCATTTTTGAAATTTTCCCATGACTTTTTTTATAAAAATCAAACACACCCTTAGGTTCATCACCTTTATGTTCATTAGGCACAGCCAACGGAAAAGGAAGAAAAACCCCCAGAGATGATGCCTATTACAACTTAATGAATCAAATAATAAGTAACAACAATCACCCAACCTCGATTTACTTGCGCGCGCGCGCGGGGAGTACTCACTACACTATACTGACAGTGGAAAAGTGCCATCTGGACCGGGCGATTCGCAGAAAAGTTCAACTCGTCAAAGAGATGCTGAAACCTTGGATCTCATTAAGAGAGAGCTCGAACATCTAGTTTAATAATAAAATTCAGCTTGCTTTCTTATTCTTTATCACGTCCATTAAATAGGACAAATTTATGACAAATAGAAACCTAAAATTAAGCAATTACCTAATCTAGGAAACAATT
Source organism: Berberis vulgaris (assembly GCA_963556465.1). Classification (NCBI taxonomy): domain Eukaryota; kingdom Viridiplantae; phylum Streptophyta; class Magnoliopsida; order Ranunculales; family Berberidaceae; genus Berberis; species Berberis vulgaris. The sequence goes on from OY747126.1 coordinate 90,348,784, forward strand.
CCCAGCAAATCTAAACAACTTAAAGCAACTGCCTAATCTAGGAGACGAGTCTCCAACAAAAGCAGACAACTAAAAAATAACACAACATTTAAATAGATAATGCAGCTCGAATTTGATGAAGTTTTTATTAACCTAAATTAATAATCTAATAAACCCTACTTATAATACCGCAAGTGCATGACTGTCTAAATGACGATGCAAAAAGTTCCAGACTGAAAAAATGGGGTGTTACCAATCAGATTCTCGCTTACGCTTTCTTGTAACTATATCTCAACTTCTCCATCCCCACAAACGCTTGTTCCCTTGTTTTCCTTACCTTCAACCAAAAACTCAATAAAAGAGACGGAGCAAGCAAAAAAAATAATGAACAGAGTATCCTCAAACCCTGAATGTAAGCTCACCATCTCGTACCAACTCGAAGACTCAAATATATAGAATCCACAGACTAATTGAATTTAACGTATTTTATGATTAATCCACAGACCAATTCATTTGCTCACTCTATTCGAACTCTAGGCTCATCAGACTACCAATTTGCAACACAGATACATTAGGTATGCAAACTACTATCATAGAACATAAACAGGAAGAACAAGAAATTTATTCAATATAGAAGTGAGAATATCATACTAAGCAAAGCTTCTCACAATCAGTCAAGTTGATTACAGGGAAATACAAAGAAATGAAGATCCCTGCATACCTCACTTTACTGCATTTTGTAGCCCTTCTGCTAGTTGTTTTAAATTTGTGCAGCAATCAAAGTACTGCTTTCCTCAGGATCAAGTGCCAGTTAGTGTTCCCTTACTTCAACTAATGTTCTAAAAAACACATTAAACTCACTTCTGCAAAAGAGTGAAATATTGCATTCGTGTACATTAGCCATTTAATGATGAAAAAAAAAGGATAAAACATATACTCAGAAGGTCGATAAGCGTAGAAGATACTATGATGAATTCAGAGAGTAGTTTTGGGCGGTGTGAAGCTAAGTGGTCCATATTGCTCATGCATGCCAGAGTCTAGTACAAATGACTTGCTCATGATTTCATAGTCCATCACATGAGCCAATTTAATTAATTAGGGTCCTTGAACAAAAATATCATTTGGCATGACGACGCACCCAGATACAAGTCTCTGGGTAAACACAGATCTCTTTATTGCATTGAAGCCATCATTGACTCATGCATAAATAGAAAGACTGACATGATAAGAATCACAAAATGTCTTAATAGTCTTAAATAATACACTGCAAGTTTCAAGATATGTATCTCCTATCTCCTAGCATGATAACATCAATATGACTTTCCATTTCAACAAGCTCAATATCTCATAACATCCTAAGAAAATTTGTCAAAAGTGATAAGGAAGAGGAAGGAAAGAAGAAGAGAGAATGAAGAAGATGCAATTTGCGATAATCACTATCCCCTTGATTTGTTGTAAAATTTGTGGAAAATATATTCTTAGGAGGGGAGCTAATTTTTCTTTTTTTGCCAATAATGAAGTCATCTTCAACCTCAAGATAGAGAATTTTTTCCCACTTCCTCTCCTGTTTCTTCATTATTTTTAAAATATCCCCATGACAAATTTTTCTAGAAATCAAACACACCCTTAGGTTCAACACCTTTATGTTCATCAGGCACAGCCTACCGGATTTTTAAAAAAAAAAAAAAAAAAAGATGATACCTATTAGAACTTAGTGAAGCTAAAGATGAGTACTAACAATCACCCAGCCTCGATTTACCTACTATTAGTTGTACTAAATTACATAACTATCAAGTACTGTTCTTCTTGAAACAATAAGGCCTAAGGCCCGGTTACTTCAACCAGTACACAATATGTTTGAAAAGCACATAGATAAATAAAGACAGTGAAATGTCGCAGTTAATGTAGCATCAGAGATTTAGAGATCTACTTGACACTAAGTAACATGCACTCAAAAGGTTATGAACTTTCAAGAGATAATTTTGCAAGATGAATTTAGAGAATAAATTTGGACTGGGTAAGCAAAGTCGTCCATATTAGGGTCCTTGTAAGCTGAAAATGAGCCTAATCCAAGTCCTTGTAACTCATACATGGTTTCCTTATCTCACATGATGGCACAACCTGAAACATAGTTACTAATATTTTCTCAGAAGTGTAGCAAGTTAATTAAGATATGCATGTCATATACAATGAGAACACCAAATATGAGTTTCAACAATTTCAACATGCTCCTTGGCAATATCTGGTATAAATGACGATGCAAAAAGTTCCAGACTGAAAAAATGGGGTGTTACCAATTAGATTCTCGCTTACGCCTTCTTGTTACTCTATCTCAACTTCTCCATCTCCACAAAGATTTGTTCGCCTTCTTTTCTCATCTTCAACCAAAAACTCAACGAGAGAGACAGAGCAAGCAAAAAAAAAATGAACAGATTATCCTCCAACCCTGAATGTAAGCTGACCAATCTCGTACCAACTCGAAGACTCAAAATATAGAATCCACATACTAATTGAATTTAACGTAATTTATGATTAAACCACAACTTAGCATGCTAGTCTGTCAAGGTGAAGCAAAGCAAGGTTTCTATTTGTGCTCAGATTGAGGTTTTGAACAGTCATATCAGATCAATGTTCACGAGATAGAAGTCAAGCAAGCAATAACATTAATTGTCTAGCAACCAAGCATATGCTAGTCAATGTTACATTATTATTATTAGACAAGTGCAAGGAAATGTGTTGTTGCAAACTCTAGACCAACACAGTTTATTTTTTCTTGTAATTTTCTCTACATGTATGCGGCTGATGTTTATAGGTGTAATGGTCAAACGACAATACTATTTTTGGTTGTTCAATTATCATATATGTGAAAAGCTTGGTTTGACAGTACATATTCAATAGATAGAGATCACAACATGCAATTAATTTGACCAGTCCAAACATATGAAAATTTTCCTAACTCAAAAGGCACAAGTATTTAAAAAGTAATAATAACAAATAACCTAAAACGAAAAGCCATCAGGAGAATTCACACATTGGAATTGAAAATTTGGCTGCCGAGCTCATTTAACGAATAAATTGTTGCAACATGCCATATGAATATCAACAGTAAGTCTTCCAGCAAATCGGGCTGAACTAAGCAATAGTTCTAGATTTTCATGTCCAATTCATTTGCCCACTCTATTCGAACTCTAGGCTCATCAGACTACTAATTTGCACAACATACACATTAGGTATGCAAACTACTATCACAGAACATAAACAGGAAGAACAAGAAATTTATTCAATATAGAAGTGAGAATATCATACTAAGCAAAGCTTCTCACAATCAGTGAAGTTGATTACAGGGAAATGCAAAGAAATGAAGATGCCTGCATACCTCACTTTACTGTATTTTGTAGCCCTTCTGCTAGTTGTTTTAAATTTGTGCAGCAATCAAAGTACTGCTTTCCTCAGGATCAAGTGCCAGTTAGTGTTCCCTTACTTCAACTAATGTTCGAAAAAACACATTAAACTCACTTCTGCAAAAGAGTGAAATATTGCATTCATGTACATTAGCTATTTAAAGATGAAAAAAAAGGACACAATATACACTCTGAAGGTCGATAAGCATCCAAGACACTAAGATGAATTCAGAGAGTAGTTTTGGGCGGTGTAAAGCTAAGTGGTCCATATTGCTCATGCATGCCAGAGTCTAGTACAAAGACTTGCTCATGATTTCATTAGTCCATCACATGAGCCAATTTAATTAGGGTCCTTGAACGAAAATATCATTTGGCATGATGACGCACCCTGATACAAGTCTCTGGGTGAACACACATCTCTTTATTGCATTGAAGCCATTGTTGACTCATGCATAAATAGAAAGACTGACATGATAAGAATTCACAAAATGTCTAAATAGTCTTGAATGATACACTGCAAGTTTCAAGATATGTATCTCCATTCTCCTAGCATGATAACATTAATATGACTTTCAATTTCAACAAGCTCAATATCTCATAATATCCTAAGAAAATTTGCCAAAAGTGATACGGAAGAGGAAGGAAAGAAGAAGAGAGAATGAAGAAACTGCAATTTACGATAATCACTATCCTCTTGATTTGTTATAAAATTTGTGGGAAATATTTTCTTAGGAGGGGAGCTAATTTTTCCTTTTTTCTTTCTGCCAAAAATGAAGTCATCTTCAACCTCAAGATAGAGTGAAAATATGGTTAAAAATCAAAGAACCCAAAATTGCAGTTCGACTGTAAAGAACCAACTCAATTCAAGCATGAAGTTAAACAGATAATTGACCTAATACGGATGGTAGAGGACATCAAATATGCACTACTAGACTGACTCTAGGCACCATTAACATGTAAAATAATTCAATTCCCAGGAATTCATTGAAAAACCCAATTTTTTGGGTCGAGATTTAAAAAAAAAAAAAAAAAAAAAAAGCCATTCAAGGGTAACAACCATCATATATGTGAATACAGAGTGATTCTGTGTATCACATAAAAACCAACATAAAACAATTCATCTCATAAAGGGCTTTACTAAAAATGCAAAGAACTAGCCTTAGATTTGTCTTAAAATAGTATCCATATGATTCTTGTAGACGATTGAACATTGAATCAAATATGGTTTTTAGGTGGGAAAAGCCACACACACAGAGGACTGGATAGTTCAATAAAAATATGGTTAAAAAAACCATTCCACTTCAACTGTATAGAACTCGATCAATCCAAGCATTAAGATAAACGTATAAAATGCCATAAATATGCGCACTATATAGATCAATTCTCTGTGTATCACATAAAGAACCAACATAAAATAATTAAACTTAAAGAGGCGTTTAATGTTAATAACTAAGCCTCCAATTTTTTTTTTTAAAATAGTATCCATATGATTCATGCAGACAATTGAACATTTGAATCGATTATGGTTTTAAGAGAAACAAAAAAAATTTAACTGTATAAATTTCTGGGTAGTATTCATATAATTATTGCAGATGATTGAATATAAAAACCACCATTCGAGTTCAATTGTATAGAATTCATGGTAGAATCCATATGTTTATTGGAGATGATTGGAAAACTGTTCAACAGTAACCATATGATTCATGCAGAAGATTGGATAACAGAATCAAAATATGGTTAGATAAAAAGAACCCAGAATTCCAGTTCAATTGTATGGAACTTGGTAAATTAACGTGATTAAACAGATGAATGACTTGATACGCATGTAAAAGGGTATCAAATATGCACTTATAGAGCGATTCTAAGTATCGTGTCTACTAACCTGTACAGAACCCACATAAAATAAATAAATTATAAGTGGTTTTCATTGAAAACACTAATCTTTTTAGGTCCAGGCTTTGTTTTTTTGCCAAGTTTTAGCTCATTGGAAAATCGTTTTGGTCGTGATCAAACAAAAAGAACCGGACTTTTCCATATATGGTGGATAAAAATAGCAAAATCAGGGACAGATTTTCTAAAGCAACTATTAATCAAGAAAATCGTTGGTTCAGAGACTGTTCGTTGTTTCCCTTTAATCGCGTTCCAGAAACCACAAATTAGGGTTTCCGCGATCAAGACCCTATTTGATTGTGAAAATTGAGAAATGATAATCGAAAACAATTTGGAGCATTATTCGACAAGAAAGCATCATAAGATAAAATGGAAACCCTAACTCGCTACACAACATGGGTTTGAGAACACAAAAAGATTCGAACAAGAAATTAGGGTTTGAGGAAATGAGGGGTTACCGATGAAGAAATTCTCAGCAAGAATCCTTCCCGTTACTCCATCGAATGCTCTCAGCAAGGCTTCTATCTAGTTAATCGAAACCGTCTCTCTTCTTTGTCGTCTAGAAGTATTGCGCTTGAAGCTGAAAACTCAACTCGATGAGAGAAAGAACGAAAGAGCATAACAGAAGAATTGAGCTATAGATTGACGAACGAGAGAGAGAGAGAGTGTGGAAACCTCTGTCGAGTGAATGAAATAAGGCGCAGATGTATTTCGAATTCGACTTATATAGGGCGCGACTTCGCGTAAAAGTTACATGCCATGTTATCACGCGTGCGTTTCGCGTAAAAATAAATTTAGCAACCCATTTTTCAAAAAAAGCCTATTGGATAAACAACAACATTCGATTGTCTATCAAATTTTTGTAACATTGTCAATGATGTGTTTGCAAAGTAATATATCAAGATGTGAAACGATTGCTCGCGGAAAATGAAAAATGATGATTTCTTGGAATGTTAGGGAGCATCGATTGCCCAACTGTTGGGCTTAGAAATGTAGTTTTCAAAATTAAAAACGTGATTCTTGAAGCGATTTCATCGTTTGACTTGTGCATATGACATGTTTCTTTGTTACTAATGAATCATTCAATGACATCAATATCGTCAAACGTTCAACTATGTTTGATAGGCTTCTCAAGGGTGAGGGACAACGCAGTACAAATCGCTCTAAAAAAAAACGTCTATGACACAGCTCATTTTTGAGGTTATTGTATCTATCCTAAACTTTTAACCATAGTGCAATGAATCTCACCCCTGTCAAGGAGTTAGATTGAAATAATATTTGGGGTATTACAAGCAAGAGGGGTGTAATACCCGCCTAATTAAATAAATATAAAATTTTCTTATTTATTAATTGTGGCATATATTGTAATCTCAATTATTGGGGAAAAAATTTTGTTTTGTTTGCCATTGCTAAATATAATAAGGTGTGTGTGTGTGTGTGTTTAGCCAAAATTGGGAAACCCTAAAATAAGATTTTTGCCTTAAGTAAACTAGTTAGCCATACAAATATAATTTAGTTAAACCCTAATCTTGATGAGTTTTATTTAATTTTCTTGGGCTTGAATTTGGGCTTTTACCAAATCCGTATCCGCCCCAAACGGGGCGGATATCCGTGAAAATCCGCCCCACTGCCATCCCTAATGGAACCGTCACCCACCCCACATTCAAATTAGGGATGCAAGATATGTTATCCATGTGAAATAATTTTCAAAAAACAAATATATAATGCATGGAATAAGAAGATAAACTAATACATAATTACAAATATTTGGAGGTTATAATAAAATAAGTTTTGAAAATGTAGAGCTAAAAATTATACTATTGCTCAAAGAATATAAACTAGTGGTATCCTAAATTTAAATTATTGCTATGCTTGAAAGAAGGAAATTGAAACTAATGCTTTAAAAAAATTGAATTTTCTCTAAATTGGAGAAGAAAAGATGGATGTGTTGTGAAGATTTTGTGTAGCAACCACCCACAAAACACGGCCGTTTAGGAAAAATTAAGGGAGCTCTAACATAAATATGGTTGTTCTGACCAATCAGAGTAATCAATCTCACAACGCTATATGCCACACTGGAGCTTCGCGCTCTTAGCAAGAGCGCAGTATCAGAAAAGGGTACATATTAGTTGTGCATTTGACTGTGAACGCTATATCCTCTTGATTTGTTACAAAATTTGTGAAAAATATTTTCTTAAGAGGAGAGCTAAGTTCTTTTGGCCGAAAATGGAATCATCTTCAACCTCAAGATGAAGATTTTTTTTTCCCACTCCCTCTCACGTTTCTTCATCATTTTTGAAAATTTCCCATGATTATTTTTTTTTCTAAAAATCAAACACACCCTTAGGTTCATTAGGCATAGCCAACGGAAAATTAAGAAAAAAAACCCAAAGATGATGCCTATTACAACTTGATGAATCAAAAAATAAGTAACAACAATCGCCTAGCCTCGATTTACTAGCTGTAGGCAAGTGGAGTTGAGAAATCTAATGCTTCATCCCAAGTGTTCCATCCCTCAAGTTGTTAGCTTGTGCTTTGCTGATGATTTTATGGTGACTATTTGCGGGGGCACAGTACAGAAGAAGCAAGAAGTCGGAGCACTCACTACAATATACTGACAGTGGAAAAGTGCCATATGCTTTCCCAAAAGCAAGTCTACTACTGAATATGAAACTCGACTAGGAACGAAAATGCCACCCCTATACGAGAGTGAAACCGCAGCTAGCTAGCCAAAACCAAATCGTAGGAGCAAACAAGCAACGGTTGTACTAAATTACATAGATATCAAGTACTCTTCTTCTTGAAACAATAAGTCCTGGTTGCTTCAACCTGTACACAATATGTTTGAAAAACAAAGAGATAAACAAAGACAATGAAATATCGCAGGTAATGTAACATCAAAGATATAGAGATCTACTTAACACTAAGAAACATGCACTCAGCAAGTTAAGAACCTTCAACAGATAATTTTCCAAGATGAATTTAGAGAATAAATTTGGATTGGGTAAGCAAAGTCGTCATTTATTATGATAAATGGAGTAAACGAGATCAAACAACAACCTCTAGTCTCATCTAAATAAAAAAATTAAGCCAAACATCACTTTGCTATGTAAATTGAACCTTTTTAGGGTACAATCCGAACAAAAAAGGATATGACTGAACAAAATGACTTATTTTGACCTCTAACCTCTAATTGTGTATTTAGTATGACAAATAGAATAAATTAGATCTAACAACAACCTCTAGTTTCATTTAAATAAAAGACTAAGCCAAACTTCACTTTGCTTTGAAGTTTTTTTTTTTTTTATGAGATAACCAATTAATTTTGCCATCATTTTAATAACTAATGTCACAAATAAGTATAGTCAAATTGATCCCAGTATAAAGCTTTAAGTTTTCTTAATTTTTTTTAAAAATTAAAATTTCGGCTTAATAGAAAGGCTTTGAACCACAATTTTGAATGATTTGGAATATTTTTTATTCTTTTAATTTATTATTCATGTGATAACCTTTGAATTCTTTCACCCATTCCATTAACTAAGGTCACAATAAACTTGTAAGCTGAAAATGAACCTAATCCAAGTCCTTGCAATTCATACATGGTCTCCTTATCTCACATGATGGCACAACCTGATACATAGTTACTAATATTTCTCAGAAGAGTAGCAAGTTAATTAAGATATGCATGCAAATATACAATGAGAAAAAAATGTGAGTTTCAACAATTTAAACATGCTCCATGGCAATATCTGGTATAATTGACGATGCAAAAAGTTCCAGACTGAAAAAATGGGGTGTTACCAATCAAGATTCTCGCTTACGCTTTCTTGTTACTATATCTCAACTTCTCCATCTCCACGTTCGCCTGCTTTTCTCACCTTCAACCAAAAACTCAATGATAGAGACGGGGCAAGCGAAAAAAAATAATGAGCAGAGTATCCTCCAACCCTGAATGCAAAGCTCACCATCTTGTACCAACCCAAAATTTAGAATCCACGGACTAATTTAACGTATTTTATGATTAAACCACAACTTAGCATGCTAATCTGCGAAGGTGAAGCAAGCAAGGTTTCTATTTGTGCTCAGATTGAGGTTTTCAAAAGTCAAATCAGATCGATGTACATGAGATAGAAGTCAAGCAAGCAATAAAATTAATTGTTTAGCAACCAAGCATATGCTAGTCAATGTTACATTATTATTAGACAAGTGCAATGAAATGTGTTGTTGCAAACTCTAGACCAACACAGTTTATTTTTTCTTGTAATTTTCTCTACACGTATGCAGTTGATGTTTATAGGTGTAATGGTCAAACGTCGATACTATTTTTGGTTGTTCAATTATCATATATGTGAAAAGCTTGGTTTGACAGTACATATTCAATAGATAGAGATCACAACATGCAATTAATTTGACCAGTCCAAACATATGAAAAATTTTCAAACTCAAAGGCACAAGTATTTAAAAAGTAGTAATAACAAATAAGCTAACCCGAAATGCCATCAGGAGAATTCACACATTGGAATAGAAATCTTTGGCTGCCGAAAATTTAACGAATAAATTGTAGCAACATGCCATATGAATATCAATATGACGTCTCAATAGTAAGTCTTTCAACAAATCGGGCTGAACTAAGAATTAGTTCTAGATTTTCATGTCCAATTCATTTGCTAACTCTATTCGAACTCTAGGCTCATCAGACTACCAATTTGCACAACATATACATTAGGTATGCAAACTACTATCACAGAACATAAACAGGAAGAACAAGAAATTTATTCAATATAGAAGTGAGAATATCATACTAAGCAAAGCTTCTCACAATCAGTGAAGTTGATTACAGGGAAATGCAAAGAAATGAAGATGTCTGCATACCTCACTTTACTGCATTTTGTAGCCCTTCTGCTAGTTGTTTTAAATTTGTGCAGCAATCAAAGTACTTCTTTCCTCAGGTTCAAGTGCCAGTTAGTGTTCCCTTACTTCAACTAATGTTCTAAAAAACACATTAAACTCACTTCTGCAAAAGAGTGAAATATTGCATTCATGTACATTAGCCATTTAAAGATGAAAAACAAGGATAAAATATACACTAAGAAGGTCGATAAGCATCCAAGATACTAAGATGAATTCAGAGAGTAGTTTTGGGCGGTGTAAAGCTACGTGGTCCATATTGCTCATGCATGCCAGAGTCTAGTACAAATGACTTGCTCATGATTTCATTAGTCCATCACATGAGCCAATTTAATTAGGGTCCTTGAACGAAAATATCATTTGGCATGGCGACGCACCCAGATACAAGTCTCTGGGTAAACACAGATCTCTTTATTGCATTGATACCATCGTTGACTCATGCATAATTAGAAAAGAGTGACATGATAAGAATTCACAAAATGTCTTAATAATCTTGAATAATACACTGCAAGTTTCAAGATATGTATCTCCCATCTCCTAGCATGATAACATCAATATGACTTTCAATTTCAACAAGCTCAATATCTCATAATAAGTTGTTTTAACTGCACAGATTGCCTTGAACACAAAACTCAATGAGAGAGACAGAGCAAGCAAAAATAAAATAAATGAGCGGCGCATCTTCCAACCCTGAATGTAAGCTCGCCATCTCGGACCAACTCGAAGACTCAAAATTAATCCAGACTAATTGAATTTAACGTATTTTATGATTAAACCACAACTTAGCATGCTCTCACCTGATTTCTACTGCTATAGAAGTATTGAAAACTGAAGAATCCTTAACTTACACAGATGGAAAAATCATTTTAAAACGTTAATTATGGTGATTAATAATGAGAATCAAGAGTAGGTGAGATAGGATTACTCGACAATTTTTTCAGAGTTACACCCGCTAAACTGAAATCAAACTTGTGCCAGAAGCCCAAGGCAGTATAATAATTCAAGGCAAAGGTTTGCTGCTCACTAGGAGAGAAATTAACTTTAACATTCTTAGATTCCAATGCATGCATATGTTTTCTGATCAACTCAAACATAAAAATCAAAGATAAAAGACGATCAAAGCTAAAAGTCTCAACCCAGAATATAACATATTCCAAATTGACAGTATTTATGCTACTGGATTACTAATTGAAGCCAAAGCTGGTTCTGAACCACACAACTGAGCCTAAAACCAAATCAGATTTCGACGGAAATTCAAAGGCAGAGCCAAGTGACCTAATCCAAAACCAAATTTCAGACACCTACAAACCCAAAATTTACAAAAATTAGTCTAAGCCAGGGCAGTTTACCCTATAATCCACAAGAATGTTAGAATCCCAAAAGAATGTATTTCAAGATATTTTACAAGGTCTATAATCTTTAAAATCAATGTCAATGTATAAGAACAAGAGTAGGTGAGATTGGATCAATCAGTTCATAACAAAGTTTCAGAGCAATCCAACTGAACACTAAACCAAAGTCATAGCTAAAGCCCAAATAGTATAAGGTCCCAATCAGTATCAGTGCTAAGCAATTCAATTCTGCGTACCTACTGTGAAAATACAAGAGTGTGACACATGCTGTAAATGATTTTACTACCACAATAAGCTTTTTGAATGCATTTTCACGGCTACAATACTAAACTAAAAGAACATTTTAACCAAATTAAACCAAAATCAGACTTTAAAAGTACAGATAACAGCACTTGCTAGAATTTGCAATAATTGAATTCTCAAAGGTTAAAAAGAGGCGTGTGAGACTTGAAAACAACGGTGAAAGATTTAAGCATGCAAGTGAAAGGTCAGTGTATCTCAAACATGCACACAAAAGTATAGACATTGGTATGTATAATCTACTAAAAACAAATTGTATGGAATTTATGCCTCGGAATAATTCTTAGAAAACCACAAGTTTCAAGATGTGCATCTCCTAGCATTATAACATCAATATGACTTTCAATTTCAACAAGCTCAATATCTCATAATATCCTAACAAAATTAGCCAAAAGTGCTGAGGGAGAGGAAGGAAAGAAGAAGAGAGAACGAATAAGATGCAATTTGTTAACGAGACCATTTCATAAACAAAAATAAATCAAACTCGAAGAAAATTAGAAAGGCATCAGATAATAAACGGAGTTGTAGTCTACACAGAAATTCTGTGTGTAGGATAAGATAATTACATCATTTGCCTTTCCTTCTCAAATAAGAATCCACCAATTGTGCAATCTAAAAGCCAGAGCAAACTAAATCAAATCAAAAAAATAAGCAACATTATCAGTAATCAATCAAACGAAGCAATTAAGAGTGATAAATTGGCATCAGACTAAAAACAGCACAAATTGATTTCCCCATTCGTTCAAATTGTATAGGATAAGACTGTTTCACATCATTTCCCCATTCGTTCAATCTAAAAACAGCACAAATTGATAGAGAGTTCTGGATACACGCCCATTACATCTCTTCAATCTTAAAAATAAAGGACGCAAGAAGAGCGTGATGCAATGAACTGAACGAAACCCAAATTCTTTAAATCCAAAAACTAATGGAATACAATCTAGTTAAAAAAGAGGGGTGTGGTAGTTGAAAACAAATGAGCAAGGGACTTCCAAAGCAAGGTAACCATTTTCACTTCAACACGCATATGCTCCAGCAAAATGAAACGGCACACTAAGCTTCACTTTGGAGCAGATTTCAAGTATGCACATGGTTAGCGTATCCCAAATATGCATGTAGAGGTTACTTGGATGGAATTCGGGATAGTACCCATCCGATTCTAGGCATCATTAACACGTAAAATAATTCAATTCCCAGGTCTTCATTGAAAAACCTAATTTTTTTGGGTCGAGATGTTAAAAAAACAAAGCCATTCAACGGTCGGTAACTATCATATGATTCTGCAGAGGATTGCATATTTGAATCAAAATATGGAACCCAATGAATTCAAGAATTAAGTTGAACAAATAATAAGACCATCAGATATGCGAATATAGAGTGATTTTGTGCATCACATAAAGAACCAACATAAAGCAAAATTCAACTCAAAGAGGCATTTACTGAAAACACAAAGAACCAGCCTCATATTTGTCTGAAAATAGTATCTATGATTCTTGCAGACGATTAAACATTGAATCAAATATGGTTTTTAAGATGGAAAAGTACACATAATTAACTGTATGGAAATAGGGTAGTATTTATATAATTCTTTCGCCAAATGATTCTTGTAAACGATTGAATATTAGAATGCATATAATTCTTGCACACAATTGAATATTTGAGTTTACAAAAAAAAAATTAATTAATTAATTTTAAAAAAATCCAGGGTCAAAACCATATGATTCACACAGAGTAGTGGATAGTCCAATAAAATTATGGTTAAAAATAGCATTCCAGTTGAATACAAGATCAATTCAAGCATCAAGAAATCTATCTTTCTCTCTCAGCCCATCTCCACCTCACCACCCCCAAAACTCTGCCAAAACCGAAGACCGGACTGGACTTTAAAATGTTGAATTTTCGCGGACCGAGCCCGAACCGGATGAGGCCGGTTAACCGATATTTCGGATCGGTCTCAGTCCAATCCCTTTTTCAACCCTTTTTTTCCTCCTTTCTGAATAGACGTTTTGTTGAAGGCCTATCGGACTTGATCTTCTCCAACTATATCCTGAACAAGATTAATCAAAACCCATCTTCAAAATCAATCCAAAAACAAAAACAAAACCTTCAAATTCACTATAAAAACAAAACCATCTTCAAATTAACTCTCAACAAGAGAACAACCCACTGACAAAATCACTATGGGATCGAAAAAAAAACATTGTCAAATTTTAGTCTGTAAAAATAACCCACTCTGAAAATTGCACTAAAAAAAAACCCAGATAAAATTTAACTAATAACATTCTCCACTAGGAGAGAAGTCGGAGAACCGTCAACAGAAAAAGAAACAAAAAAAATCAACCATAAACTTATCTGCAAATTGACTATGAAAAAACAAAACTCACAGAACCCCTTCTTCGATCCGATCCTCCTCCTCTTTTTTCTCTTCTTCTGTCTTTCTCTGTCTCTCTTGATACAATAGTAAAGAAAATGAACAACAGCCATGGAGGTGTAACAGCCATGCGAGCAACAACAAAGGTGGTGGGGTTCGAAATCAGCGGCGACCAACGAGGCGCCACAGTGAGTCTCCTTGTTGAAGTTGTTCGTCGCGGCACGCACCTTCACCCTGCAATCGGCCTTTGTTTCTCTCTATCTCTCTCTGAAGAGAATATGAGAATGGTCTAGAAAATTATATCCTGACCGTCCCTTAATATAGACGCAACATGTGAGTGTCAGATGTAAAATAAATATAAAATTAATAAAGGGTGGATCACCGGGCCAGGCCGAGTCTAGTTCAAGTGTACGAAAACTCACCAGTCTAGTTCAATATACAAAGGATTGAATATTTGATTCAATATATGAAATTTTTAAAAAAAAATCACCAGTCTAGTTCAAGTGTACGAAAACTCAATGAATTGAAGAATTAAGTAAAACAGATAAAAAACCACACAGTGATAATGTGTATCACATAAAGAAACAACATAAAACAATTCAACTCAAAGAGGGCTTTACTGAAAATGCAAAAAACTAATCTCAGATTTATCAAATAGTATCCATATGATTCTTGCAGACGATTGAACATTGAATCAAATATGGTTTTTACTAGAGAAAAAGCCATACACAGAGGATTGGATATTTTAATAAATATATGGTTAAAAAAAAAAACCATTCCAATTCAATTTAATAAAACTCAATCAATTCAAGCATTAAGTTAAATAGATAAAATTAAATAAAATATGCACAATATACAGAGCAATTCTGTGTATCACATAAAAAACCAACATAAAACAATTCAACTCAAAAATGCTTTTAATGTTAACAACAAAGCCCATGATTTAAACAAAAAAATAGTATCCATATGATTCTTGCATATGATTGAACATTTGAATCGAATATGGTTTTTAAGAGAAAAAATTCAACTATATGGATTTCAAGGTAAGTATTCATATAATTCTTGCAGATGATTGAATACAAAAACCACCATTCGAGTTCAATTGTATAAAATTCATGGTAGAATCAATATGTTTCTTGGAGACGATTGGAAAACCGTTCAAGGGTAATAACTATATGATTCACGCAGACGATTGGATAACTGAATCAAAATATGGTTAAAAATCAAAGAACCCAAAATTGCAGTTCGACTGGAAAGAACCAACTCAATTCAAGCATGAAGTTAAACAGATAAATGAACTAATACGGATGGTAGAGGACATCAAATATGCACTACTAGACTGACTCTAGGCATCATTAACACGTAAAATAATTCAATTCCCAGTTCTTCATTGAAAAACCAAATTTTTTGGGTCGAGATTTAAAAAAAAAAAAAAAAACGCCATTTAGGGGCAATCATATGATTCGGCAAAGGATTGAACATATGATTCATGCAGACAATTGAACATTTGATTCTGCAGAGGATTGAATATTTGATTCAAAATATGGAATTTTAAAAAACAACACTACTTTAGTTCAACTGTAAGGAACTCAATGAATTGAAGAATTAAGATAAACAGATAAAAAGACAATCATATATGCGAATACAGAGTAATTCTGTGTATCACATAAAAACCAACATAAAACAATTCAACTCATAACGGACTTTACTGAAAATGCAAAAAACTACCCTCAGATTTGTCTTAAAATAGTATGATTAGTATCCATATGATTCTTGCAGACGATTGAACATTGAATCAAATATGGGTTTTAGGAGGGAAAAAGCCACACACAGAGGACTGGATAGTTCAATAAAAATATGGTTAAAAAAACCATTCCACTTCAATTGTATAAAACTCAATCAATTCAAGCATTAAGTAAAACAAATAAAATGATATAAAATATGCACAATATACTGAGCAATTCTCTGTATCACATAAAAAAACCAACATAAAACAATTCAACTCAAAAATATGTTTAATGTTAACAACAAAGCCTATGATTTAAAAAGAAAATAGTATCCATATGATTCTTGCATACGATTGAACATTTGAATCGAATATGGTTTTTAAGAGAAAAAAATTCAACTATATGGATTTCAAGGTAGTATTCATATAATTCTTGGAGATGATTGAATACAAAAACCACCATTAGAGTTCAATTGTATAAAATTCATGGTAGAATCCATATGTTTCTTGGAGACGATTGGAAAACCGTTCAAGGGCAATAACCATATGATTCGCGCAGACAATTGGATAACTGAATCAAAATATGGTTAAAAATCAAAGAACCCAAAATTGCAGTTCGACTGTAAAGAACCAACTCAATTCAAGTATGAAGTTAAACAGATGAATGACATAATACGGATGGTAGAGGACATCAAATATGCACTACTAGACTGACTCTAGGCATCATTAACACGTAAAATAATTCAATTCCCAGGTCTTCATTGAAAAACCCAATTTTTTGGGTCGAGATTTAAAAATTAAAAAAAAAAACGCCATTCAGGGGCAATCATATGATTCTGCAGAGGATTGAATATTTGATTCAAAATATGGTATTTTAAAAAACAACACTACTCTAGTTCAACTGTAAGGAACTCAATGAATAGAAGAATTAAGATAAACAGATAAAAAGACCATCATATATGCGAATACGTAATTCTGTGTATCACATAAAAACCAACATAAAACAATTCAACTCATAACGGGCTTTACTGAAAATGCAAAAAACTAGTCTCAGATTTGGCTTAAAATAGTATCCACAGGCGATTGAACATTGAATCAAATATGATTTTTAGGAGGGAAAAAGCCACACACAGAGGACTGGATAGTTCAATAAAAATATGGTTAAAAAAAACGTTCCACTTCAATTGTATAAAACTCAATCAATTCAAGCATTAAGCAAAACAAATAAAATGCCATACTGTGTATCACATAAAGAACCAACGTAAAACAATTCAACTTAAAGAGGCGTTTAATGTTAATAACTAAGAAAATGGTGTTATGACCTAGTGGTTATGGCTGTGTGGGTTTGTCCCCCACGTCCTAGCTTCGAATCCCACCTGCGACATTGTTACTTTCTAATGGGTGTTAACCTATAGGTCGCCCAGTTGATAGGTTATGGGATCCTTAAAAACCCAGCTCGCCTTCCAAAAAAAAAATAGTATCCATAGGATTCATGCAGACAATTGAACATTTGAATCGAATATGATAGAATTCATGGTAGAACCCATATGTTTATTGGAGATGATTGGAAAACAGTTGAACATTAACCATATGATTCATGCAGAAGATTAGATAATTGAATCAAAATATGGTTAAATAAAAAGAACCCAGAATTCCAGTTCAATGTTTGGAACTTGGTCAATTAACATGATTAAACAGATAAATGACTTGATACGCATGTAAAAGGGTATCAAATAAGCACTCATAGAGCGATTCTAAGCATCATGTCTACTAACCTGTGAAGAACCCACATAAAATAAATAAATTCAAAGTGGTTTCCATTGAAAACACTAATCTTTTTGGGTCCAGGCTTTGTTTTTTTGCCAATAGCAAAATTAGGGACAGATTTTCTAAAGCAACTATAAATCAAGAAAATCGATGGTTCAGAAACTGTTCGTTGTTTCCGTTTAATAGCGTTTGTAGGATTTTGATTAGGTCTTTGAACAAATACAAACGGACACTGAAAGCATCATAAGATAAAATGGAAACCCTAATTCGCTACACAATATGAGTTTGAGAACACAAAAAAATATTCGAACAAGAAATTAGGGTTTGAGGAAATGAGGGATTACCTATGAAGGAATTCTCAGCGAGAATCCTTCCCGTTACTCCATCTAATGCTCCCAGCAAGGCTTCCATCTCGTTACTCGAAACCGTCTTTCTTCTTTGTCGTCTAAAAGTATTGCGCTTCAAGCTGAAAAATCAACTCGACGAGAGAAAGAACGAAAGAGCAGAACAAAAGAATTGAGCGATAGATTGACGAACGAGAGCGAGAGAGTGTGTGTGGAAACCTCTGGGCAAAGCCAAAGATTTGTCGAGTGAATGAAATAAGGCGTAGATGTGTTTCAAACTCGGCTTATACAGGGCGCGACATCGCGTAAAAGTTACATGCCATGTTATCACGCGTGCGTTTCGCGTAAAAATAAATTTAGAAACCAATTTTTCAGAAAAAAGCCTATCGGATAAACAACAACATTACATTGTCTATCAAAATTTTGTATGATTGTCAATGATGTGTTTGCAAAGGAATATCAAGATGTGAAACGATTGCTCGTGAGAAATGAAAAACGAGGATTTCTTGGAATGTTAGGGAGCATCGATTGCCCAACTGCTTAGAAATGTAGTTTTCAAAATTACAAACATGATTCTTGAGGCGATTTCATCTCACGGCTTGTGCATATGATGTGTTTCTTTGGTATTAATGAATCATTCAATGACATCAATAACATCCAACGTTCAACTATGTTTGATAGACTTCTTAGGGTGAGGAGCACTGCAGTACAAGTCGCTCTCAAAGGAAACGTCTATAACACAACTTATTTTTTCGTTGATTGTATTTATCCTAAACTTTTAACCACGGTGCAATGAATGTCACCCCTGTCAACGAGAAATATAGTTACTATGTTAAGCTCCAAGGAGTTAGATTGAAAAAATATTTTGGGCATTACAAGCAAGAGGGGGCAATTATTCGTCAACCTGCCAGACTTGGAGCAAGAGACATATGCATGACATTATGCTCACGTGCATTATCCTGCACAACATGAGTGTTGAACATGAGCGTGGATCTTCACCTGATCATGATCGTTATATATCGAGCCACGATCATTAGCTGAGCCTACCATGATGTTGAATCAAAATCTCAATACGCTGAGTATATTTAGCGATATTTCAAACTTCGAGATTCGAATATTCACTATCAATTGAAACGTGATCTTGTTCAACACATTTGGGATAACTTTGCTAACCAATGACTTTAGCAATTTGAGAGATTGGTATTTGTTGGTTATTTTAATTATCATGCTTTGTTTTTAATTTCGTGAACTGTATGGTCTATAGTATTTTTAATTGATGTTTGTTTTATTTCAATATAATTTTTGTTTATTTTATATCCATCGAATGCATAAAACTTTAACCAATTAAAAACCTTTTCATATTTCATTGAATAATTATAAAGTTACAACTCCAATTTTTTTTATGTCCGAGTCATTTGCCTACTCTATCACTATCCTCTTAATTTGTCACAAAATTTGCGAAAAATATTTTCTGAGGAGAGCCAAGTTTTTTGGAACGGAAATGGAATCATCTTCAACCTCAAGATGGAGAATTTTTTCCCACTTCCTCTACCGTTTCTTCATCATTTTTGAAATTTTCCCATGACTTTTTTTATAAAAATCAAACACACCCTTAGGTTCATCACCTTTATGTTCATTAGGCACAACCAACGGAAAAGGAAGAAAAACCCCCAGAGATGATGCCTATTACAACTTAATGAATCAAATAATAAGTAACAACAATCACCCAACCTCGATTTACTTGCTGTAGGCAAGTGGAGTTGAGAAATCTAATGTTTCATCCCAAGTGTTCCATCCCTCAAGTTGTTAGCTTGTGCTTTGCTGATGATTTTATGGTGACTATTTGCACGCGCGGGGAGTACTCACTACACTATACTGACAGTGGAAAAGTGTCATCTGTGTCACCTTCTTTTGCCAAGGATCTTGTCACCGGGCGATTCGCAGAAAAGTTCAACTCGTCAAAGAGATGCTGAAACCTTGGATCTCATTAAGAGAGAGCTCCAACATCTAGTTTAATAATAAAATTCAGCTTGCTTTCTTATTCTTTATCACGTCCATCAAATAGGACAAATTTATTACAAATAGAAACCTAAAATTAAGCAATTACCTAATTTAGGAAACAATTCCCAGCAAATCTAAACAACTTAAAGCAACTGACTAATCTAGGAGACGAGTCTCCAACAAAATAGACAACTAAAAAATAACACAACATTAAAATAGATATTGCAGCTCGAATTTGATGAAATTTTTATTAACCTAAATTAATAATCTAATAACCATACTTATAATACCGCAAGTGCATGACTGTCTAAATGACGATGCAAAAAGTTCCAGACTGAAAAAATGGGGTGTTACCAATCAGATTTTCGCTTACGCTTTCTTGTAACTATATCTCAACTTCTCCATCCCCACAAACGCTTGTTCCCTTGCTTTCCTTACCTTCAACCAAAAACTCAATGAAAGAGACGGAGCAAGCAAAAAAAATAATGAACAGAGTATCCTCAAACCCTGAATGTAAGCTCACCATCTCGTACCAACTCGAAGACTCAAAATATGGAATCCACAGACTAATTGAATTTAACGTATTTTATGATTAAACCACAACTTAGCATGCTAGTCTGCGAAGGTGAAGCAAGCAAGGTTTCTATTTGTGCTCAGATTGAGGTTTTGAACAGTCAAATCTGATCAATGTACATGAGATAGAAGTCAAGCAATCAATAACATTAATTGTTCAGCAACCAAGCATATGCTAGTCAATGTTACATTATTATTAGACAAGTGTAAGGAAATGTGTCGTTGCAAACTCTAGACCAAACGCAGTTCATTTTTTCTTGTAAATTTCTCTACAGGTATGCGGTTTATGTTTATAGGTGTAATGGTCAAATGACGATACTATTTTTTGCTGTAAAGGCACAAGTATTTAAAAAGTAATAATAACAAAATAAGCTAATACGAAAAGCCATCAGGAGAATTCACACATTGGAATAGAAATCTATAGCTGCCGAGCTCATTTAATGAATCAATTGTAGCAACATACCGTATGAATGTCAATATGACACCTCAATAGTAAGTCTTTCAACAAATCGGGCTGAACTAAGCAATAGTTCTAGATTTTCATGTCCAATTCATTTGCTCACTCTATTCGAACTCTAGGCTCATCAGACTACCAATTTGCAACACATATACATTAGGTATGCAAACTACTATCACAAAACATAAACAGGAAGAACAAGAAATTTATTCAATATAGAAGTGAGAATATCATACTAAGCAAAGCTTCTCACAATCAGTCAAGTTGATTACAGGGAAATGCAAAGAAATGAAGATGCCTGCATACCTCACTTTACTGCATTTTGTAGCCCTTCTGCTAGTTGTTTTAAATTTGTGCAGCAATCAAAGTACTGCTTTCCTCAGGATCAAGTGCCAGTTAGTGTTCCCTTACTTCAACAGCCATTTAATGATGAAAAAAAAAGGATAAAACATATACTCAGAAGGTCGATAAGCATAGAAGATACTATGATGAATTCAGAGAGTAGTTTTGGGCGGTGTCAAGCTAAGTGGTCCATATTGCTCATGCATGCCAGAGTCTAGTACAAATGACTTGCTCATGATTTCATAGTCCATCACATGAGCCAATTTAATTAATTAGGGTCCTTGAACAAAAATATCATTTGGCATGACGACGCACCCAGATACAAGTCTCTGGGTAAACACAGATCTCTTTATTGCATTGAAGCCATCATTGACTCATGCATAAATAGAAAGACTGACATGATAAGAATCACAAAATGTCTTAATAGTCTTGAATAATACACAGCAAGTTTCAAGATATGTATCTCCTATCTCCTAGCATGATAACATCAATATGACTTTCCATTTCAACAAGCTCAATATCTCATAACATCCTAAGAAAATTTGTCAAAAGTGATAAGGAAGACAAAGGAAAGAAGAAGAGAGAATGAAGAAGATGCAATTTACAATAATCACTATCCCCTTGATTTGTTGTAAAATTTGTGGAAAATATTTTCTTAGGAGGGGAGCTAATTTTTCTTTTTTTGCCAATAATGAAGTCATCTTCAACCTCAAGATAGAGAAGTTTTTCCCACTTCCTCTCCTGTTTCTTCATTATTTTTAAAATATCCCCATGACAAATTTTTCTAGAAATCAAACACACCCTTAGGTTCAACACCTTTATGTTCATCAGGCATAGCCAACCGGATTTTTTTTTTTTTAAAAAAAAAAAAAAAAGATGATACCTATTAGAACTTAGTGAAGCTAAAGATGAGTACTAACAATCACCCAGCCTCGATTTACCTACTATTAGTTGTACTAAATTACATAGCTATCAAGTACTGTTCTTCTTGAAACAATAAGGCCTGGTTACTTCAACCAGTACACGATATGTTTGAAAAGCACATAGATAAATAAAGACAGTGAAATGTCGCAGTTAATGTAGCATCAGAGATTTAGAGATCTACTTGACACTAAGTAACATGCACTCAAAAGGTTATGAACTTTCAAGAGATAATTTTGCAAGATGAATTTAGAGAATAAATTTGGACTGGGTAAGCAAAGTCGTCCATATTAGGGTCCTTGTAAGCTGAAAATGAGCCTAATCCAAGTCCTTGTAACTCATACATGGTTTCCTTATCTCACATGATGGCACAACCTGATAGTGTTCTGAAACATAGTTACTAATATTTCTCAGAAGTGTAGCAAGTTAATTAAGATATGCATGTCATATACAATGAGAACACCAAATATGGGTTTCAACAATTTCAACATGCTCCTTGGCAATATCTGGTATAAATGACGATGCAAAAAGTTCCAGACTGAAAAAATGGGGTGTTACCAATTAGATTCTCGCTTACGCCTTCTTGTTACTCTATCTCAACTTCTCCATCTCCACAAACATTTGTTCGCCTTCTTTTCTCATCTTCAACCAAAAACTCAATGAGAGAGACAGAGCAAGCAAAAAAAAAAATGAACAGAGGATCCTCCAACCCTGAATGTAAGCTGACCAATCTCGTACCAACTCGAAGACTCAAAATATAGAATCCACATACTAATTGAATTTAACGTAATTTATGATTAAACCACAACTTAGCATGCTAGTCTGCGAAGGTGAATCAAAGCAAGGTTTCTATTTGTGCTCAGATTGAGGTTTTGAACAGTCAAATCAGATCAATGTTCACGAGATAGAAGTCAAGCAAGCAATAACATTAATTGTCTAGCAACCAAGCATATGCTAGTCAATGTTACATTATTATTATTAGACAAGTGCAAGGAAATGTGTTGTTGCAAACTCTAGACCAACACAGTTTATTTTTTCTTGTAATTTTCTCTACAGGTATGCGGTTGATGTTTATAGGTGTAATGGTCAAACGACAATACTATTTTTGGTTGTTCAATTATCATATATGTGAAAAGCTTGGTTTGACAGTACATATTCAATAGATAGAGATCACAACATGCAATTAATTTGACCAGTCCAAACATATGAAAATTTTCCTAACTCAAAAGGCACAAGTATTTAAAAAGTTATAATAACAAATAAGCTAAAACGAAAAGCCATCAGGAGAATTCACACATTGGAATTGAAATCTTTGGCTGCCGAGCTCATTTAACGAATAAATTGTTGCAACATGCCATATGAATATCAACAGTAAGTCTTCCAGCAAATCGGGCTGAACTAAGCAATAGCTCTAGATTTTCATGTCCAATTCATTTGCCCACTCTATTCGAACTCTAGGCTCATCAGACTACTAATTTGCACAACATATACATTAGGTATGCAAACTACTATCACAGAACATAAACAGGAAGAACAAGAAATTTATTCAATATAGAAGTGAGAATATCATTCTAAGCAAAGCTTCTCACAATCAGTCAAGTTGATTACAGGGAAATGCAAAGAAATGAAGATGCCTGCATACCTCACTTTACTGCATTTTGTAGCCCTTCTGCTAGTTGTTTTAAATTTGTGCAGCAATCAAAGTACTGCTTTCCTCAGGATCAAGTGCCAGTTAGTGTTCCCTTACTTCAACTAATGTTCGAAAAAACACATTAAACTCACTTCTACAAAAGAGTGAAATATTGCATTCATGTACATTAGCTATTTAAAGATGAAAAAAAAAGGATACAATATACACTCTGAAGGTCGATAAGCATCCAAGACTCTAAGATGAATTCAGAGAGTAGTTTTGGGCTGTGTAAAGCTAAGTGGTCCATATTGCTCATGCATGCCAGAGTCTAGTACAAAGACTTGCTCATGATTTCATTAGTCCATCACATGAGCCAATTTAATTAGGGTCCTTGAACGAAAATATCATTTGGCATGATGACGCGCCCTGATACAAGTCTCTGGGTTAACACACATCTCTTTATTGCATTGAAGCCATTGTTGACTCATGCATAAATAGAAAGACTGACATGATAAGAATTCACAAAATGTCTAAATAGTCTTGAATGATACACTGCAAGTTTCGAGATATGTATCTCCTATCTCCTAGCATGATAACATTAATATGACTTTCAATTTCAACAAGCTCCATATCTCATAATATCCTAAGAAAATTTGCCAAAAGTGATACGGAAGAAGGAAAGAAGAGAGAATGAAGAAACTGCAATTTACGATAATCACTATCCTCTTGATTTGTTATAAAATTTGTGGAAAATATTTTCTTAGGAGGGGAGCTAATTTTTCCTTTTTTACTGCCAAAAATGAAGTCATCTTCAACCTCAAGATAGAGTGAAAATATGGTTAAAAATCAAAGAACCCAAAATTGCAGTTCGACTGTAAAGAACCAACTCAATCCAAGCATGTTTAATTCAAGCATGAAGTTAAACAGATAAATGACCTAATACGGATGGTAGAGGACATCAAATATGCACTACTAGACTGGCACCATTAACATGTAAAATAATTCAATTCCCAGGAATTCATTGAAAAACCCAATTATTTGGGTCGAGATTAAAAAAAAAAAAAAAAAAAAGCCATTCAAGGGTAACAACACCCGTATTTTATGATTAAACCACAACTTAGCATGCTAATCTGCGAAGGTGAAGCAAGCAAGGTTTCTATTTGTGCTCAGATTGAGGTTTTCAAAAGTCAAATCAGATCAATGTACATGAGATAGAAGTCAAGCAAGCAATAAAATTAATTGTTTAGCAACCAAGCATATGCTAGACAATGTTACATTATTATTAGACTAAGTGCAATGAAATGTGTTGTTGCAAACTCTAGACCAACACAGTTTATTTTTTCTTGTAATTTTCTCTACACGTATGCAGTTGATGTTTATAGGTGTAATGGTCAAACGTCGATACTATTTTTGGTTGTTCAATTATCATATATGTGAAAAGCTTGGTTTGACAGTACATATTCAATAGATAGAGATCACAACATGCAATTAATTTGACCAGTCCAAACATATGAAAATTTTCCAAACTCAAAGGCACAAGTATTTAAAAAGTAGTAATAACAAATAAGCTAACCCGAAATGCCATCAGGAGAATTCACACATTGGAATAAAAATCTTTGGCTGCCGAGCATTTAACGAATAAATTGTAGCAACATGCCATATGAATATCAATATGACGTTTCAATAGTAAGTCTTTCAACCAATCGGGCTGAACTAAGAATTAGTTCTAGATTTTCATGTCCAATTCATTTGCTCACTCTATTCGAACTCTAGGCTCATCAGACTACAAATTTGCACAACATATACATTAGGTATGCAAACTACTATCACAGAACATAAACAGGAAGAACAAGAAATTTATTCAATATAGAAGTGAGAATATCATACTAAGCACAGCTTCTCACAATCAGTTAAGTTCATTACAGGGAAATGCAAAGAAATGAAGATGTCTGCATACCTCACTTTACTGCATTTTGTAGCCCTTCTGCTAGTTGTTTTAAATTTGTGCAGCAATCAAAGCACTGCTTTCCTCAGGATCAAGTGCCAGTTAGTGTTCCCTTACTTCAACTAATGTTCTAAAAAACACATTAAACTCACTTCTGCAAAAGAGTGAAATATTAAATTCATTTACATTAGCCATTTAAAGATGAAAAAAAGGATAAAATATACACTAAGAAGGTCGATAAGCATCCAAGATACTAAGATGAATTCAGAGAGTAGTTTTGGGCGGTGTAAAGCTACGTGGTCCATATTGCTCATGCATGCCAGAGTCCAGTACAAATGACTTGCTCATGATTTCATTAGTCCATCACATGAGCCAATTTAATTAGGGTCCTTGAACGAAAATATCATTTGGCATGACGACGCACCCAGATACAAGTCTCTGGGTAAACACAGATCTCTTTATTGCATTGAAGCCATCGTTGACTCGTGCATAATTAGAAAAGAGTGACATGATAAGAATTCACAAAATGTCTTAATAATCTTGAATAATACACTGCAAGTTTCAAGATATGTATCTCCCATCTCCTAGCATGATAACATTATTATGACTTTCAATTTCAACAAGCTCAATATCTCATAATAAGTTGTTTTAACTGCAAAGATTGCCTTGAACACAAAACTCAATGAGAGAGACAGAGCAAGCAAAAATAAAATAAATGAGCGGCGCATCTTCCAACCCTGAATGTAAGCTCGCCATCTCGGACCAACTCGAAGACTCAAAATTAATCCAGACTAATTGAATTTAACGTATTTTATGATTAAACCACAACTTAGCATGCTCTCACCTGATTTCCACTGCTATAGAAGTATTGAAAACTGAAGAATCCTTAACTTACACAGATGGAAAAATCATTTTAAAACGTTAATTATGGTGATTAATAATGAGAATCAAGAGTAGGTGAGATAGGATTACTCGACAATTTTTTCAGAGTTATACCTGCTAAACTGAAATCAAACTTGTGCTAGAAGCCCAAGGCAGTATAATAATTCAAGGCAAAGGTTTGCTGCTCACTAGGAGAGAAATTAACTTTAAAATTCTTAGATTCCAATGCATGCACATGTTTTCTGATCGACTCAAACATAAAAATCAAAGATAAAAGACGATCAAAGCTAAAAGTCTCAACCCAGAACATATAACATATTCCAAATTGACAGTATTTATGCTACTAGATTACTAATTGAAGCCAAAGCTGGTTACTGAGCCTAAAACCAAATCAGATTTCAACGGAAATTCAAAGGCAGAGCTAAGTGACCTAATCCAAAACCAAATTTCAGACACCTACAAACCCAAAAATTACAAAAATTAGTCTAAGCCAGGGCAGTTTACCCTATAATCCACAAGAATGTTAGAATCCCAAAAGAATGTATTTCAAGATATTTTACAAGGTCTATAATCTTTAAAATCAATGTCAATGTATAAGAACAAGAGTAGGTGAGATTGGATCAATCAGTTCATGACAAAGTTTCAGAGCAATCCAACTGAACACTAAACCAAAGTCATAGCTACAGCCCAAATAGTATAAGGTCCCAATCAGTATCAGTGCTAAGCAATTCAATTCTGCGTACCTACTGTGAAAATACAAAAGTGTGACACATGCTGTAATTGATTTTACTACCACAATAAGCTTTCTGAATGCATTTTCACGGCTACAATACTAAACTAAAAGAACATTTTAACCAAATTAAACCAAAATCAGACTTTAAAAGTACAGATAACAGCACTTGCTAGAATTTGCAATAATTGAATTCTCAAAGGTTAAAAAGAGGCGTGTGAGACTTGAAAACAATAGACTTCCAAAGCGCAAGGTAACCATTTACACTTCAACAGTTGTGTGCTCCAGTGGAATGAAACAGCTTAGAGAAGATTTAAGCATGCAAGTGAAAGGTCAGTGTATCTCAAACATGCACACAAAAGTATAGACATTGGTATGTATAATCTACTAAAAACAAATTGTATGGAATTTATGCCTCGGAATAATTCTTAGAAAACCACAAGTTTCAAGATGTGCATCTCCTAGCATTATAACATCAATATGACTTTCAATTTCAACAAGCTCAATATCTCATAATATCCTAACAAAATTAGCCAAAATTGCTGAGGGAGAGGAAGGAAAGAAGAAGAGAGAACGAATAAGATGCAATTTGTTAACGAGACCATTTCATATACAAAAATAAATCAAACTCGAAGAAAATTAGAAAGGCATCAGATAATAAACGGAGTTGTAGTCTACACAGAAATTCTGTGTGTAGGATAAGATAATTACATCATTTGCCTTTCCTTTTCAAATAAGAATCCACCAACTGTGCAATCTAAAAGCCAGAGCAAACTAAATCAAATCAAAAAAATAAGCAACATTATCAGTAATCAATCAAACGAAACAATTAAGAGTGATAAATTGGCATCAGATGATAAGCGATGGTAGTCAACACAGAGATTCAGTGTATAGGATAAGACTGTTTCACATCATTTCCCCATTCGTTCAATCTAAAAACAGCACAAATTGATTGAGAGTTCCGGATACACGCCCATTACATCTCTTCAATCTTAAAAATAAAGGACGCAAGAAGAGCGTGATGCAATGAACTGAACGAAACCCAAATTCTTTAAATCCAAAAACTAATGGCATACAACCTAGTTAAAAAAGAGGGGTGTGGTAGTTGAAAACAAATGAGCAAGGGACTTCCAAAGCAAGGTAACCATTTTCACTTCAACACGCATATGCTCCAGCAAAATGAAACGGCACACTAAGCTTCACTTTGGAGCAGATTTCAAGTAAGCACATGGTTAGCGTATCCCAAATATGCATGCAGAGGTTACTTGCATGGAATTCGGGATAGTACCCATCCGATTCTAGGTATCATTAACACGTAAAATAATTCAATTCCCAGGTCTTCATTGAAAAACCCAATTTTTTTGGGTCGAGATGTTAAAAAAACAAAAGCCATTCACCGGTCGGTAACTATCATATGATTCTGCAGAGGATTGCATGTTTGAATCAAAATATGGAACCC
The DNA here is from genome assembly GCA_963556465.1 of Berberis vulgaris. Lineage (NCBI taxonomy): Eukaryota > Viridiplantae > Streptophyta > Magnoliopsida > Ranunculales > Berberidaceae > Berberis > Berberis vulgaris. Next base: position 90,377,762 of record OY747126.1, read on the forward strand.
GATGAATTCAAGAATTAAGTTAAACAAATAATAAGACCATCAAATATGCGAATATAGAGTGATTTTGTGCATCACATAAAGAACCAACATAAAGCAAAATTCAACTCAAAGAGGCATTTACTGAAAACACAAAGAACCAGCCTCATATTTGTCTGAAAATAGTATCTATGATTCTTGCAGACGATTAAACATTGAATCAAATATGGTTTTTAAGATGGAAAAGTACACATAATTAACTGTATGGAAATAGGGTAGTATTTATATAAATCTTTCGCCAAATGATTCTTGTAAACGATTGAATATTAGAATGCATATAATTCTTGCACACAATTGAATATTTGAGTTTACAAAAAAAAAATTTAATTAATTTTAAAAAAATCCGGGTCAAAACCATATGATTCACACAGAGGAGTGGATAGTCCAATAAAATTATGGTTAAAAATAGCATTCCTGAATACAAGATCAATTCAAGCATCAAGAAATCTATCTTTCTCTCTCAGCCCATCTCCACCTCACCACCCCCAAAACTCTGCCAAAACCGAAAACCGGACTGGACTTTAAAATGTTGAATTTTCGCGGATCGAGCCCGAACCAGATGAGGCCGGTTAACCGATATTTCGGATCGGTCTCAGTCCAATCCCTTTTTCAACCCTTTTTTTCCTCCTTTCTGAATAGACGTTTTGTTGAAGGCCTATCGGACTTGATCTTCTCCAACTATATCCTGAACAAGATTAATCAAAACCCATCTTCAAAATCAATCCAAAAACAAAAACAAAACCTTCAAATTCACTATAAAAACAAAACCATCTTCAAATTAACTCTCAACAAGAGAACAATCCACTGACAAAATCACTATGGGATTTAAAAAAAAACATTGTCAAATTTTAATCTGTAAAAATAACCCACTCTGAAAATTGCACTAAAAAAAACCCAGATAAAATTTAACAAATAACATTCTCCACTAGGAGAGAAGTCGGAGAACCATGAACAGAAAAAGAAACAAAAAAAATCAACCATAAACTTATCTGCAAATTGACTATGAAAAAACAAAACTCACAGAACCCCTTCTTCGATCCGATCCTCTTCCTCTTTTGTCTCTTCTTCTTCTACTTCTTCTTCTTCTGTCTTAGTCTCTCTTGATACAATAGAAAAGAAAATGAACAACAGCCATGGACGTGTAACAGCCATGCGAGCAACAACGAAGGTGGTGGGGTTCGAAATCAGCGGCGACCAACGAGGCGCCACAGTGAGTCTCCTTGTTGAAGTTGTTCGTCGCGGCACGCACCTTCACCCTGCAATCGGCCTTTGTTTCTCTCTATCTCTCTCTGAAGAGAATATGAGAATGGTCTAGAAAATTATATCCTGATCGTCCCTTAATATAGACACAACATGTGAATGTCAGATGTAAAATAAATATAAAATTAATAAAGGGTGGATCACCGGGCCAGGCCGAGTCTAGTTCAAGTGTACGAAAACTCACCAGTCTAGTTCAATATACAAAGGATTGAATATTTGATTCAATATATGAAATTTTTTAAAAAAAATCACCAGTCTAGTTCAAGTGTACGAAAATGCAAAGAGGGCTTTACTGAAAATGCAAAAAACTAGCCTCAGATTTATCAAATAGTATCCATATGATTCTTGCAGACGATTGAACATTGAATCAAATATGGTTTTTACTAGAGAAAAAGCCATACACAGAGGATTGGATATTTTAATAAATATATGGTTAAAAAAAAAACCATTCCAATTCAATTTAATAAAACTCAATCAATTCAAGCATTAAGTTAAATAGATAAAATTAAATAAAATATGCACAATATACAGAGCAATTCTGTGTATCACATAAAAAACCAACATAAAACAATTCAACTCAAAAATGCTTTTAATGTTAACAACAAAGCCCATGATTTAAACAAAAAAATAGTATCCATATGATTCTTGCATATGATTGAACATTTGAATCGAATATGGTTTTTAAGAGAAAAAATTCAACTATATGGATTTCAAGGTAAGTATTCATATAATTCTTGTAGATCATTGAAAACAAAAACCACCATTCGAGTTCAATTGTATAAAATTCATGGTAGAATCCATATGTTTCTTGGAGACGATTGGAAAACCGTTCAACGGCAATAACTATATGATTCACGCGGACGATTGGATAACTGAATCAAAATATGGTTAAAAATCAAAAAACCCAAAATTGCAGTTCGACTGGAAAGAACCAACTCAATTCAAGCATGAAGTTAAACAGATAAATGAACTAATACGGATGGTAGAGGACATCAAATATGCACTACTAGACTGACTCTAGGCATCATTAACACGTAAAATAATTCAATTCCCAGTTCTTCATTGAAAAACCCAATTTTTTGGGTCGAGATTTTAAAAAAAAAAAAAAAAACGCCATTTAGGGGCAATCATATGATTCATGTAGACAATTGAACATTTGATTCTGCAGAGGATTGAATAATTGATTTAAAATATGGAATGTTAAAAAACAACACTACTCTAGTTCAACTGTAAGGAACTCAATGAATTGAAGAATTAAGATAAACACATAAAAAGACAATCATATATGCGAATACAGAGTAATTCTGTGTATCACATAAAAACCAACATAAAACAATTCAACTCATAACGGGCTTTACTAAAAATGCAAAAAACTAGCCTCAAATTTGTCTTAAAATAGTATGATTAGTATCCATATGATTCTTGCAGACGATTGAACATTGAATCAAATATGATTTTTAGGAGGGAAAAAGCCACACACAGAGGACTGGATAGTTCAATAAAAATATGGTTAAAAAAACCATTCCACTTCAATTGTATAAAACTCAATCAAATCAAGCATTAAGTAAAACAAATAAAATGCCATAAAATATGCACAATATACTGAGCAATTCTCTGTATCACATAAAAAAACCAACATAAAACAATTCAACTCAAAAATGCGTTTAATGTTACCAACAAAGCCTATGATTTAAAAAGAAAATAGTATCCATATGATTCTTGCATACGATTGAAAATTTGAATCGAATATGGTTTTTAAGAGAAAAAAATTCAACTATATGGATTTCAAGGTAGTATTCATATAATTCTTGCAGATGATTGAATACAAAAACCACCATTAGAGTTCAATTGTATAAAATTCATGGTAGAATCCATATGTTTCTTGGAGACGATTGGAAAACTGTTCAAGGGCAATAACCATATGATTCGCGCAGACAATTGGATAACTGAATCAAAATATGGTTAAAAATCAAAGAACCAAAAATTGCAGTTCGACTGTAAAGAACCAACTCAATTCAAGTATGAAGTTAAACAGATGAATTGACTTAATACGGATGGTAGAGGACATCAAATATGCACTACTAGACTGACTCTAGGCATCATTAACACATAAAATAATTCAATTCCCAGGTCTTCATTGAAAAACCCAATTTTTTGGGTCGAGATTTAAAAATTAAAAAATTAAAAAAAAAAAGCCATTCAGGGGTAATCATATGATTCTGCAGAGGATTGAATATTTGATTCAAAATATGGTATTTTAAAAAACAACACTACTCTAGTTCAACTGTAAGGAACTCAATGAATGGAAGAATTAAGATAAACAGATAAAAAGACCTTCACATATGCGAATACAGAGTAATTCTGTGTTTCACATAAAAACCAACATAAAACAATTCAACTCATAACGGGCTTTACTGAAAATGCAAAAAACTAGTCTTAGATTTGGCTTAAAATAGTATCCACGGGCGATTGAACATTGAAATGTAGTTTTCAAAATTACAAACATGATTCTTGAGGCGATTTCATCTCACGGCTTGTGCATATGATGTGTTTCTTTGGTATTAATGAATCATTCAATGACATCAATAACATACAACATTCAACTATGTTTGATAGACTTCTTAGGGTGAGGAGCACCGCAGTACAAGTCGCTCTCAAAGGAAACGTCTATAACACAACTTATTTTTTCGTTGATTGTATTTATCCTAAACTTTTAACCATAGTGCAATGAATGTCACCCTTGTCAACGAGAAATATAGTTACTATGTTAAGCTCCAAGGAGTTAGATTGAAAACATATTTTGGGCATTACAAGCAAGAGGGGGCAATTATTCGTCAACCTGCCAGACTTGGAGCAAGAGACATGTGCATGACATTATGCTCACGTGCATTATCCTGCACAACATGATTGTTGAACATGAGCGTGGATCTTCACCTGATCATGATCGTTATATATCGAGCAACGATCATTAGCTGAGCCTACCATGATGTTGAATCAAAATCTCAATATGCTGAGTATATTTAGCGATATTCCAGACTTCGAGATTCGAATATTCACTATCAATTGAAACGTGATCTTGTTCAACACATTTGGGATAACTTTGCTAACCAATGACTTTAACAATTTGAGAGATTGGTATTTGTTGGTTATTTAATTATCATGCTTTTTTTTTAATTTCGTGAACTGTATGGTCTATAGTATTTTTAATTGATGTTTGTTTTATTTCAATATAATTTTTGTTTATTTTATATCCATCGACTGCATAAAACTTTAACCAATTAAAAACCTTTTCATATTTCATTGAATAATTATAAAGTTACAACTCCAATTTTTTTTATGTCCGAGTCATTTGCCTACTCTATCACTATCCTCTTAATTTGTTACAAAATTTGTGAAAAATATTTTCTGAGGAGAGCCAAGTTTTTTGGAACGGAAATGGAATCATCTTCAACCTCAAGATGGAGAATTTTTTCCCACTTCCTCTACCGTTTCTTCATCATTTTTGAAATTTTCCCATGACTATTTTTTTATAAAAATCAAACACACCCTTAGGTTCATCACCTTTATGTTCATTAGGCACAGCCAACGGAAAAGGAAGAAAAACCCCCAGAGATGATGCCTATTACAACTTAATGAATCAAATAATAAGGAACAACAATCACCCAACCTCGATTTACTTGCTGTAGGCAAGTACAGCAAGTGAGTTGAGAAATCTAATGTTTCATCCCAAGTGTTCCATCCCTCAAGTTGTTAGCTTGTGCTTTGCTGATGATTTTATGGTGACTATTTGCACGCGCGGGGAGTACTCACTACACTATACTAGTATACTGACAGTGGAAAAGTGCCATCTGTGTCACCTTCTTTTGCCAAGGATCTTGTCACCGGGCGATTCGCAGAAAAGTTCAACTCGTCAAAGAGATGCTGAAACCTTGGATCTCATTAAGAGAGAGCTCCAACATCTAGTTTAATAATAAAATTCAGCTTGCTTTCTTATTCTTTATCACGTCCATTAAATAGGACAAATTTATTACAAATAGAAACCTAAAATTAAGCAATTACCTAATATAGGGAACAATTCCCAGCAAATCTAAACAACTTAAAGCAACTGCCTAATCTAGGAGACGAGTCTCCAACAAAATCAGACAAATAAAAAATAACACAACATTAAAATAGATAATGCAGCTCGAATTTGATGAAGTTTTTATTAACCTAAATTAATAATCTAATAAACCCTACTTATAATACCGCAAGTGCATGACTGTCTAAATGACGATGCAAAAAGTTCCAGACTGAAAAAATGGGGTGTTACCAATCAGATTCTCGCTTACGCTTTCTTGTAACTATATCTCAACTTCTCCATCCCCACAAACGCTTGTTCCCTTGCTTTCCTTACCTTCAACCAAAAACTCAATGAAAGAGACGGAGCAAGCAAAAAAAATAATGAATAGAGTATCCTCAAACCCTGAATGTAAGCTCACCATCTCGTACCAACTCGAAGACTCAAAATATGGAATCCACAGACTAATTGAATTTAACGTATTTTATGATTAAACCACAACTTAGCTTGCTAGTCTGCGAAGGTGAAGCAAGCAAGGTTTCTATTTGTGCTCAGATTGAGGTTTTGAACATTTGAACAGTCAAATCTGATCAATGTACATGAGATAGAAGTCAAGCAAGCAATAACATTAATTGTTCAGCAACCAAGCATATGCTAGTCAATGTTACATTATCATTAGACAAGTGTAAGGAAATGTGTCGTTGCAAACTCTAGACCAAACGCAATTCATTTTTTCTTGTAAGTTTCTCTACAGGTATGCGGTTTATGTTTATAGGTGTAATGGTCAAATGACGATACTATTTTTTGCTGTAAAGGAACAAGTATTTAAAAAGTAATAATAACAAAATAAGCTAATACGAAAAGCCATCACGAGAATTCACACATTGATATAGAAATCTATAGCTGCCGAGCTCATTTAATGAATCAATTGTAGCAACATACCATATGAATGTCAATATGACACCTCAATAGTAAGTCTTTCAACAAATCGGGCTGAACTAACCAATAGTTCTAGATTTTCATGTCCAATTCATTTGCTCACTCTATTCGAACTCTAGGCTCATCAGACTACCAATTTGCAACACATATACATTAGGTATGCAAACTACTATCACAGAACATAAACAGGAAGAACAAGAAATTTATTCAATATAGAAGTGAGAATATCATACTAAGCAAAGCTTCTCACAATCAGTCAAGTTGATTACAGGGAAATGCAAAGAAATGAAGATGCCTGCATACCTCACTTTACTGCATTTTGTAGCCCTTCTGCTAGTTGTTTTAAATTTGTGCAGCAATCAAAGTACTGCTTTCCTCAGGATCAAGTGCCAGTTAGTGTTCCCTTACTTCAACAGCCATTTAATGATGAAAAAAAACGGATAAAACATATACTCAGAAGGTCGATAAGCATAGAAGATACTATGATGAATTCAGAGAGTAGTTTTGGGCGGTGTCAAGCTAAGTGGTCCATATTGCTCATGCATGCCAGAGTCTAGTACAAATGACTTGCTCATGATTTCATAGTCCATCACATGAGCCAATTTAATTAATTAGGGTCCTTGAACAAAAATATCATTTGGCATGACGACGCACCCAGATACAAGTCTCTGGGTAAACACAGATCTCTTTATTGCATTGAAGCCATCATTGACTCATTCATAAATAGAAAGACTGACATGATAAGAATCACAAAATGTCTTAATAGTCTTGAATAATACACAGCAAGTTTCAAGATATGTATCTCCTATCTCCTAGCATGATAACATCAATTTGACTTTCCATTTCAACAAGCTCAATATCTCATAACATCCTAAGAAAATTTGTCAAAAGTGATAAGGAAGACGAAGGAAAGAAGAAGACAAAATGAAGAAGATGCAATTTACGATAATCACTATCCCCTTGATTTGTTGTAAAATTTGTGGAAAATATTTTCTTGGGAGGGGAGCTAATTTTTTTTTTTTTGCAAATAATGAAGTCATCTTCAACCTCAAGATAGAGAAGTTTTTCCCACTTCCTCTCCTGTTTCTTCATTATTTTTAAAATATCCCCATTACAAATTTTTCTAGAAATCAAACACACCCTTAGGTTCAACACCTTTATGTTCATCAGGCATAGCCAACCGGATTTTTTTTTTTTTTTTAAAAAAAAAAAAAGATGATACCTATTAGAACTTAGTGAAGCTAAAGATGAGTACTAACAATCACCCAGCCTCGATTTACCTACTATTAGTTGTACTAAATTACATAGCTATCAAGTACTGTTCTTCTTGAAACAATAAGGCCTAAGGCCTGGTTACTTCAACCAGTACACAATATGTTTGAAAAGCACATAGATAAATAAAGACAGTGAAATGTCGCAGTTAATGTAGCATCAGAGATTTAGAGATCTACTTGACACTAAGTAACATGCACTCAAAAGGTTATGAACTTTCAAGAGATAATTTTGCAAGATGAATTTACAGAATAAATTTGAACTGGGTAAGCAAAGTCGTCCATATTAGGGTCCTTGTAAGCTGAAAATGAGCCTAATCCAAGTCCTTGTAACTCATACATGGTTTCCTTATCTCACATGATGGCACAACCTGATAGTGTTCTGAAACATAGTTACTAATATTTCTCAGAAGTGTAGCAAGTTAATTAAGATATGCATGTCATATACAATGAGAACACCAAATATGGGTTTCAACAATTTCAACATGCTCCTTGACAATATCTGGTATAAATGACGATGCAAAAAGTTGCAGACTGAAAAAATCGAGTGTTACCAATTAGATTCTCGCTTACGCCTTCTTGTTACTCTATCTCAACTTCTCCATCTCCACAAACATTTGTTCGCAGAGCAAGCAAAAAAAAAATGAACAGAGTATCCTCCAACCCTGAATGTAAGCTGACCAATCTCGTACCAACTCGAAGACTCAAAATATAGAATCCACATACTAATAGAATTTAACGTAATTTATGATTAAACCACAACTTAGCATGCTAGTCTGCGAAGGTGAAGCAAAGCAAGGTTTCTATTTGTGCTCAGATTGAGGTTTTGATCAGTCAAATCAGATCAATGTTCACGAGATAGAAATCAAGCAAGCAATAACATTAATTGTCTAGCAATCAAGCATATGCTACTCAATGTTACATTATTATTATTAGACAAGTGCAAGGAAATGTGTTGTTGCAAACTCTAGACCAACACAGTTTATTTTTTCTTCTAATTTTCTCTACAGGTATGCGATTGATGTTTATAGGTGTAATGGTCAAACGACAATACTATTTTTGGTTGTTCAATTATCATATATGTGAAAAGCTTGGTTTGACAGTACATATTCAATAGATAGAGATCACAACATGCAATTAATTTGACCAGTCCAAACATATGAAAATTTTCCTAACTCAAAAGGCACAGGTATTTAAAAAGTAATAATAACAAATAAGCTAAAACGAAAAGCCATCAGGAGAATTCACACATTGGAATTGAAATCTTTGGCTGCCGAGCTCATTTAACGAATAAATTGTTGCAACATGCCATGTGAATATCAACAGTAAGTCTTCCAGCAAATCGGGCTGAACTAAGCAATAGTTCTAGATTTTCATGTCCAATTCATTTGCCCACTCTATTCGAACTCTAGGCTCATCAGACTACGAATTTGCACAACATATACATTAGGTATGCAAACTACTATCACAGAACAAATGAAGATGCCTGCATACCTCACTTTACTGCATTTTGTAGCCCTTCTGCTAGTTGTTTTAAATTTGTGCAGCAATCAAAGTACTGCTTTCCTCAGGATCAAGTGCCAGTTAGTGTTCCCTTACTTCAACTAATGTTCGAAAAAACACATTAAACTCACTTCTGCAAAAGAGTGAAATATTGCATTCATGTACATTAGCTATTTAAAGATGAAAAAAAAGGAGACAATATACACTCTGAAGGTCGATAAGCATCCAAGACTCTAAGATGAATTCAGAGAGTAGTTTTGGGCGGTGTAAAGGTAAGTGGTCCATATTGCTCATGCATGCCAGAGTCTAGTACAAAGACTTGCTCATGATTTCATTAGTCCATCACATGAGCCAATTTAATTAGGGTCCTTGAACGAAAATATCATTTGGCATGATGACGCACCCTGATACAAGTCTCTGGGTGAACACACATCTCTTTATTGCATTGAAGCCATTGTTGACTCATGCATAAATAGAAAGACTGACATGATAAGAATTCACAAAATGTCTAAATAGTCTTGAATGATACACTGCAAGTTTCAAGATATGTATCTCCTATCTCCTAGCATGATAACATTAATATGACTTTCAATTTCAACAAGCTCAATATCTCATAATATCCTAAGAAAATTTGCCAAAAGTGATACGGAAGAAGAAGGAAAGAAGAAGAGAGAATGAAGAAACTGCAATTTACGATAATCACTATCCTCTTGATTTGTTATAAAATTTGTGGAAAATATTTTCTTAGGAGGGGAGCTAAGTTTTCCTTTTTTTTTCTGCCAAAAATGAGGTCATCTTCAACCTCAAGATAGAGTGAAAATATGGTTAAAAATCAAAGAACCCAAAATTGCAGTTCGACTGTAAAAAACCAACTCAATTCAAGCATGTTTAATTCAAGCATGAAGTTAAACAGATAAATGAACTAATACGGATGGTAGAGGACATCAAATATGCACTACAAGACTGACTCTAGGCACCATTAACATGTAAAATAATTCAATTCCCAGGAATTCATTGAAAAACCCAATTATTTGGGTCGAGATTAAAAAAAAAAAAAAAAAAAAAGCCATTCAAGGGTAACAACCATATGATTCTGTAGAGGATTGAATATTTGATTTAAAATATTGTATTTTAAAAAACAACACTAGCCTAGTCCAACTATAAGGAACTCAATGAATTGAAGAATTAAGATAAATAGATTAAAAAAAAAAAAACATCATATATGCGAATACAGAGTGATTCTGTGTATCACATAAAAACCAACATAAAACAATTCAACTCATAAAGGGCTTTACTGAAAATGCAAAGAACTAGCCTTAGATTTGTCATAAAATGGTATCCATATGATTCTTGCAGATGATTGAACATTGAATCAAATATGGTTTTTAGGTGGGAAAAAGCCACACACAGAGGACTGGATAGTTCAATAAAAATATGGTTAAAAAAACCATTCCACTTCAATTGTATAGAACTCAATCAATCCAAGCATTAAGATAAACGTATAAAATGCCATAAATATGCGCACTATATAGAGCAATTCTCTGTGTATCACATAAAGAACCAACATAAAACAATTAAACTTAAAGAGGCGTTTAATGTTAATAACTAAGCCTCCAATTTTTTTTTTTTAAATAGTATCCATATGATTCATGCAGACAATTGACCATTTGAATCGAATATGGTTTTAAGAGAAACAAAAAAAATTTAACTGTATAAATTTCTGGGTAGTGTTCATATAATTATTGCAGATGATTGAATATAAAAACCACCATTCGAGTTCAATTGTATAGAATTCATGGTAGAATCCATATGTTTATTGGAGATGATTGGAAAACTGTTCAACAGTAACCATATGATCAAAATATGGTTAGATAAAAAGAACCCAGAATTCCAGTTCAATTGTATGGAACTTGGTAAATTAACGTGATTAAACAGATGAATGACTTGATACGCATGTAAAAGGGTATCAAATATGCACTTATAGAGCGATTCTAAGTATCATGTCTACTAACCTGTAAAGAACCCACATAAAATAAATAAATTATAAGTGGTTTTCAATGAAAAATCATTTTAGCTCATTGGAAAATCGTTTTGGTCCAGGCTTTGTTTTTTTGCCAAGTTTTAGCTCATTGGAAAATCGTTTTGGTCGTGATCAAACAAAAAGAACCGGACTTTTCCATATATGGTGGATAAAAATACCAAAGTCAGGGACAGATTTTCTAAAGCAACTATTAATCAAGAAAATCGTTGGTTCAGAGACTGTTCGTTGTTTCCCTTTAATCGCGTTCCAGAAACCACAAATTAGGGTTTCCGCGATCAAGACCCTATTTGATTGTGAAAATTGAGAAGAGATAATCGAAAACAATTTGGAGCATTATTCGACAAGAAAGCATCATAAGATAAAATGGAAACCCTAACTCGCTACACAACATGGGTTTGAGAACACAAAAAGATTCGAACAAGAAATTAGGGTTTGAGGAAATGAGGGGTTACCGATGAAGAAATTCTCAGCAAGAATCCTTCCCGTTACTCCATCGAATGCTCTCAGCAAGGCTTCTATCTCGTTAATCGAAACCGTCTCTCTTCTTTGTCGTCTAGAAGTATTGCGCTTGAAGCTGAAAACTCAACTCGATGAGAGAAAGAACGAAAGAGCATAACAGAAGAATTGAGCTATAGATTGACGAACGAGAGAGAGTGTGGAAACCTCTGTCGAGTGAATGAAATAAGGCGCAGATGTATTTCGAATTCGGCTTATATAGGGCGCGACTTCGCGTAAGAGTTACATGCCATGTTATCACGCGTGCGTTACGCGTAAAAATAAATTTAGCAACCCATTTTTCAAAAAAAATCTATTGGATAAACAACAACATTCGATTGTCTATCAAATTTTTGTAACATTGTCAATGATGTGTTTGCAAAGGAATATATCAAGATGTGAAACGATTGCTCGCGGAAAATGAAAAACGATGATTTCTTGAAATGTTAGGGAGCATCGATTGCCCAACGGTTAGGCTTAGAAATGTAGTTTTCAAAATTACAAACGTGATTCTTGAGGCGATTTCATCTTTTGACTTATGCATATGACATGTTTCTTTGTTACTAATGAATCATTCAATGACATCAATATCGTCAAACGTTCAACTATGTTTGATAGGCTTCTCAAGGGTGGGGGACACCGCGGTACAAGTCGCTCTCAAAGAAAACGGCTATGACACAGCTTATTTTTTCGTTGATTGTATCAATCCTAAACTTTTAACCATAGTGCAATGAATCTCACCCCTGTCAAGGAGTTAGATTGAAATAATATTTGGGGTATTACAAGCAAGAGGGGTGTAATACCCGCCTAATTAAATAAATATAAAATTTTCTTAATTATTAATTGTGGCTTATATTGTAATCTCAATTATTGGAGAAAAAAAATTTGTTTTGTTTGCCATTGCTAAATATAATAAGGTGTGTGTGTGTGTGTGTTTAGCCAAAATTGGGAAACCCTAAAATAAGACTTTTGCCTTAAGTAAACTAGTTAGCCATACAAATATACTTTAGTTAAACCCTAATCTTGAAGGATTTTATTCAATTTTTTTGGGCTTGAATTTGGGCTTTTACCAAATCCGTATCCGCTCCAAACGGGGCGAGTGGGGCGGATATCCGTGAAAATCCGCCCCACTGCCATCCCTAATGGAACCGTCACCCACCCCACATTCAAATTAGGGATGCAAGATATATTATCCATGAGAAATAATTTTCAAAAAACAAATATATAATGCATGGAATAAGAAGATAAACTAATACATAATTACAAATATTTGGAGGTTATAATAAAATAAGTTTTGAAAATGTAGAGCTAAAAATTATACTGTTGCTCGAAGAATATAAACTAGTGGTATCCTAAATTTAAATTATTGCTATGCTTGAAAGAAGGAAATTGAAACTAATGCTTTAAAAAAATTGAATTTTCTCTAAATTGGAGAAGAAGAGATGGATGTGTTGTGAAGATTTTGTGTAGCAACCACCCACAAAATACGGCCGTTTAGGAAAAATTAAGGGAGCTCTAACATAAATATGGTTGTTCTGACCAATCAGAGTAATCAATCTCACAACGCTATATGCCACACTGGAGCTTCGCGCTCTTAGCACGAGTGCAGTATCAGAAAAGGGTACATATTAGTTGTGCATTTGACTGTGAACGCTATATCCTCTTGATTTGTTACAAAATTTGTGGAAAATATTTTCTTAAGAGGAGAGCTAAGTTCTTTTGGCCGAAAATGGAATCATCTTCAACCTCAAGATGAAGATTTTTTTTCCCACTTCCTCTCATGTTTCTTCATCATTTTTGAAAATTTCCCATGATTATTTTTTTTTCTAAAAATCAAACACACCCTTAGGTTCATCACCTTTATGTTCATTAGGCATAGCCAACGGAAAAATAAGAAAAAAAACCCAGAGATGATGCCTATTACAACTTGATGAATCAAAAAATAAGTAACAACAATCACCCAGCCTCGATTTACTAGCTGTAGGCAAGTGGAGTTGAGAAATCTAATGCTTCATCCCAAGTGTTCCATCCCTCAAGTTGTTAGCTTGTGCTTTGCTGATGATTTTATGGTGACTATTTGCGGGGGGACAGTACAAAAGAAGCAAGAAGTCGGAGCACTCACTACAATATACTGACAGTGAAAAAGTGTCATATGCTTTGCCAAAAGCAAGTCTACTACTGAATACGAAACTCGACTTGGAACGAAAATGCCACCCCTATACGAGAGTGAAACCGCAGCTAGCTAGCCAAAACCAAATCGTAGGAGCAAACAAGCAACGGTTGTACTAAATTACATAGACATCAAGTATTCTTCTTCTTGAAACAATAAGTCCTGGTTGCTTCAACCTGTACACAATATGTTTGAAAAACATAGAGATAAATAAAGACAATGAAATATCGCAGGTAATGTAACATCAAAGATATAGATATCTACTTAACACTAAGAAACATGCACTCAGCAAGTTAAGAACCTTCAACAGATAATTTTCCAAGATGAATTTAGAGAATAAATTTGGATTGGGTAAGCAAAGTCGTCATTTATTATGATAAATGGAGTAAATGAGATCTAACAACAACCTCTAGTTTCATCTAAATAAAAAAATTAAGCCAAACATCACTTTGCTATCTAAATTGAACCTTTTTAGGATACAATCTGAACAAAAAAGGATATGACTGAACAAAATGACTTATTTTGACCTCTAACCTCTAATTGTGTATTTAGTATGACAAATAGAATAAATTAGATCTAACAACAACCTCTAGTTTAATTGAAATGAAAGACTAAGCCAAACTTCACTTTGTTTCGAAGTTATTTTTTTTATGAGATAACCAATTAATTTTGCCATTATTTTAATAACTAATGTCACAAATAAGTATAGTCAAATTGATCCCAGTATAAAGCTTTAAGTTTTCTTAATTTTTTTTTAAAAATTAAAATTTCGGCTTAATAGAAAGGCTTTGAACCACAATTTTGAATGATTTGGAATATTTTTTATTCTTTTAATTTATTATTCATGTGATCACCTTTGAATTCTTTCACCCATTCCATTAACTAAGGTCACAATAAACTTGTAAGCTGAAAATGAACTTAATCCAAGTCCTTGCAACTCATACATGGTCTCCTTATCTCACATGATGGCACAACCTGATACATAGTTACTAATATTTCTCAGAAGAGTAGCAAGTTAATTAAGATATGTATGCAAATATACAATGAGAAAAAATGTGAGTTTCAACAATTTAAACATGCTCCATGGCAATATCTGGTATAATTGACGATGCAAAAAGTTCCAGACTGAAAAAATGGGGTGTTACCAATCAAGATTCTCGCTTACGCTTTCTTGTTACCATATCTCAACTTCTCCATCTTTCTTGTTACTATATCTCAACTTCTCCATCTCCACGTTCGCCTGCTTTTCTCACCTTCAACCAAAAACTCAATGATAGAGACGGGGCAAGCGAAAAAAAATAATGAGCAGAGTATCCTCCAACCCTGAATGCAAGCTCACCATCTTGTACCAACCCAAAATTTAGAATCCACGGCCTAATTTAACGTATTTTATGATTAAACCACAACTTAGCATGCTAATCTGCGAAGGTGAAGCAAGCAAGGTTTCTATTTGTGCTCAGATTGAGGTTTTGAACAGTCAAATCAGATCAATGTACATGAGATAGAAGTCAAGCAAGCAATAAAATTAATTGTTTAGCAACCAAGCATATGCTAGTCAATGTTACATTATTATTAGACAAGTGCAATGAAATGTGTTCTTGCAAACTCTAGACCAACACAGTTTATTTTTTCTTGTAATTTTCTCTACACGCATGCAGTTGATGTTTATAGGTGTAATGGTCAAACGTCGATACTATATTTGGTTGTTCAATTATCATATATGTGAAAGGCTTGGTTTGACAGTACATATTCAATAGATAGAGATCACAACATGCGATTAATTTGACCAGTCCAAACATATGAAAATTTTCCAAACATATCAATTGTAGCAACATACCATATGAATGTCAATATGACACCTCAATAGTAAGTCTTTCAACAAATCGGGCTGAACTAACCAATAGTTCTAGATTTTCATGTCCAATTCATTTGCTCACTCTATTCGAACTCTAGGCTCATCAGACTACCAATTTGCACAACATATACATTAGGTATGCAAACTACTATCACAGAACATAAACAGGAAGAACAAGAAATTTATTCAATATAGATGTGAGAATATCATACTAAGCAAAGCTTCTCACAATCAGTGAAGTTGATTACAGGGAAATGCAAAGAAATGAAGATGTCTGCATACCTCACTTTACTGCATTTTGTAGCCCTTCTACTAGTTGTTTTAAATTTGTGCAGCAATCAAAGTACTGCTTTCCTCAGGATCAAGTGCCAGTTAGTGTTCCCTTACTTCAACTAATGTTCTAAAAAACACATTAAACTCACTTCTGCGAAAGAGTGAAATATTGCATTCATGTACATTAGCGATTTAAAGATGAAAAAAAAGGATAAAATATACACTAAGATGAATTCAGAGAGTAGTTTTGGGCGGTGTAAAGCTACGTGAATTCAGAAGATTAGAATACAGAAGTTGGCACCAGAAATGCTCATTCAAAAACAATTTTTTGCTGACCTTTCCTTGCAAGATAAGTTACATTCAATCCTAGAACACGAAAACTTAAATTTGGGGAACGTTCACAAATTTTAGTCCAGTGATATAAAATGTTTTGCACTTTCGTGTTGAACTATGGAGATATACTATCATACATATATTTCGGAAATCTACATGGTGTTTCTTGTGCGTGAAACATATATATATCAATTAAAACAAGCTTTCTACAATTTTTTTTTTTTTTTTGCATAAAAGCTCCTCAAGGTTGCAAGTCCAATAACTTGACGTTTTGGGTTTGAGTCCGGCCCGCATTTGGACTGGATTGGGCTTTTGTATCTTATGCCAGTTTAATTTGCCTTTCTCAAATCTTTCACCTTGTCTATCATCACCAAATCCTTCATATAGCTTCTTTTTGGAAACCTATCAAAACAGCTTTTTAAATGATATATTCTAATCTTCTGAAATGACTTGCTCATGATTTCATTAGTCCATCACATTAGCCAATTTAATTAGGGTCCTTGAACGAAAATATCATTTGGCATGACGACGCACCCAGATACAAGTCTCTGGGTAAACACAGATCTCTTTATTGCATTGAAGCCATCGTTGACTCGTGCATAATTAGAAATGAGTGACATGATAAGAATTCATAAAATGTCTTGATAATCTTGAATCATACACTGCAAGTTTCAAGTTTCAATATGACTTTCAATTTCAACAAGCTCGATATCTCACAATACGTTGTTTTAACTGCACAGATTGCCTTGAACACAAAACTCAATGAGAGAGACAGAGCAAGCAAAAATAAAATAAATGAGCGGCGCATCTTCCAACCCTGAATGTAAGCTCGCCATCTCGAACCAACTCGAAAACTCAAAATTTAGAATCCAGACTAATTGAATTTAACGTATTTTATGATGAAACCACAACTTAGCATGCTCTCACCTGATTTCTACTGCTATAGAAGTATCGAAAACTGAAGAATCCTTAACTTACACAGATGGAAAAATCATTTTAAAACGTTAATTATGGTGATTAATAATGAGAATCAAGAGTAGGTGAGATAGGATTACTCGACAATTTTTTCAGAGTTATACCCGCTAAACTGAAATCAAACTTGTGCCAGAAGCCCAAGGCAGTATAATAATTCAAGGCAAAGGTTTGCTGCTCACTAGGAGAGAAATTAACTTTAACATTCTTAGATTCCAATGCATGCATATGTTTTCTGATCGACTCAAACATAAAAATCAAAGATAAAAGACGATCAAAGCTAAAAGTCTCAACCCAGAACATATAACATATTCCAAATTGACAGTATTTATGCTACTGGATTACTAATTGAAGCCAAAGCTGGTTCTGAACCACACAACTGAGCCTAAAACCAAATCAGATTTCGACGGAAATTCAAAGGCAGAGCTAAGTGACCTAATCCAAAACCAAATTTCAGACACCTACAAACCCAAAAATTAGTCTAAGCCAGGGCAGTTTACCCTATAATCCACAAGAATGTTAGAATCCCAAAAGAATGTATTTCAAGATATTTTACAAGGTCTATAATCTTTAAAATCAATGTCAATGTATAAGAACAAGAGTAGGTGAGATTGGATCAATCAGTTCATGACAAAGTTTCAGAGCAATCCAACTGAACACTAAACCAAAGTCATAGCTAAAGCCCAAATAGTATAAGGTCCCAATCAGTATCAGTGCAAAGCAATTCAATTCTGCGTACCTACTGTGAAAATACAAGAGTGTGACACATGCTGTAAATGATTTTACTACCACAATAAGCTTTCTGAATGCATTATCACGGCTACAATACTAAACTAAAAGAACATTTTAACCAAATTAAACCAAAATCAGACTTAAAAGTACAGATAACAGCACTTGCTAGAATTTGCAATAATTGAATTCTCAAAGGTTAAAAAGAGGCGTGTGAGACTTGAAAACAATAGACTTCCAAAGCGCAAGGTAACCATTTACACTTCAACAGCTGTGTGCTCCAGTGGAATGAAACAGCTTAGAGAAGATTTAAGCATGCAAGTGAAAGGTCAGTGTATCTCAAACATGCACACAAAAGTATAGACATTGGTATGTATAATCTACTAAAAACAAATTGTATGGAATTTATTCCTCGGAATAATTCTTAGAAAACCACAAGTTTCAAGATGTGCATCTCCTAGCATTATAACATCAATATGACTTTCAATTTCAACAAGTTCGATATCTCGTAATATCCTAACAAAATTAGCCAAAAGTGCTGAGGGAGAGGAAGGAAAGAAGAAGAGAGAACGAATAAGATGCAATTTGTTAACGAGACCATTTCATAAACAAAAATAAATCAAACTCGAAGAAAATTAGAAAGGCATCAGATAATAAACGGAGTTGTAGTCTACACAGAAATTCTGTGTGTAGGATAAGATAATTACATCATTTGCCTTTCCTTCTCAAATAAGAATCCACCAACTGTGCAATCTAAAAGCCAGAGCAAACTAAATCAAATCAAAAAAATAAGCAACATTATCAGTAATCAATCAAACGAAGCAATTAAGAGTGATAAATTGGCATCAGATAATAAGCGATGGTAGTCAACACAGAGATTCAGTGTATAGGATAAGACTGTTTCACATCATTTCCCCATTCGTTCAATCTAAAAACAGCACAAATTGATTGAGAGTTCCGGATACACGCCCATTACATCTCTTCAATCTTAAAAATAAAGGACGCAAGAAGAGCGTGATGCAATGAACTGAACGAAACCCAAATTCTTTAAATCCAAAAACTAATGGCATACAATCTAGTTAAAAAAGAGGGGTGTGGTAGTTGAAAACAAATGAGCAAAAGGGACTTCCAAAGCAAGGTAACCATTTTCACTTCAACACGCATATGCTCCAGCAAAATGAAACGGCACACTAAGCTTCACTTTGGAGCAGATTTCAAGTAAGCACATGGTTAGCGTATCCCAAATATGCATGCAGAGGTTACTTGCATGGAATTCGGGATAGTACCCATCCGATTCTAGGCATCATTAACACGTAAAATAATTCAATTCCCAGGTCTTCATTGAAAAACCCAATTTTTTTGGGTCGAGATGTTAAAAAAACAAAGCCATTCACCGGTCGGTAACTATCATATGATTCTGCAGAGGATTGCATATTTGAATCAAAATATGGAACCCGATGAATTCAAGAATTAAGTTAAACAAATAATAAGACCATCAAATATGCGAATATAGAGTGATTTTGTGCATCACATAAAGAACCAACATAAAGCAAAATTCAACTCAAAGAGGCATTTACTGAAAACACAAAGAACCAGCCTCATATTTGTCTGAAAATAGTATCTATGATTCTTGCAGACGATTAAACATTGAATCAAATATGGTTTTTAAGATGGAAAAGTACACATAATTAACTGTATGGAAATAGGGTAGTATTTATATAACTCTTTCGCCAAATGATTCTTGTAAACGATTGAATATTAGAATGCATATAATTCTTGCACACAATTGAATATTTGAGTTTACAAAAAAAATTTAATTTTAAAAAAATTCGGGGTCAAAACCATATGATTCACACAGAGGAGTGGATAGTCCAATAAAATTATGGTTAAAAATAGCATTCCTGAATACAAGATCAATTCAAGCATCAAGAAATCTATCTTTCGCTCTCAGCCCATCTCCACCTCACCACCCCCAAAACTCTGCCAAAACCGAAGACCGGACCAGACTTTAAAATGTTGAATTTTCGCGGACCGAGCCCGAACCGGATGAGGTCGATTAACCGATATTTCGGATCGGTCTCAGTCCAATCCCTTTTTCAACCCATTTTTTCCTCCTTTCTGAATAGACGTTTTGTTGAAGGCCTATCGGACTTGATCTTCTCCAACTATATCCTGAACAAGATTAATCAAAACCCATCTTCAAAATCAATCCAAAAACAAAAACAAAACCTTCAAATTCACTATAAAAACAAAACCATCTTCAAATTAACTCTCAACAAGAGAACAACCCACTGACAAAATCACTATGGGATCGAAAAAAAAACATTGTCAAATTTTAGTCTGTAAACATAACCCTCTGAAAATTGCACTAAAAAAATCCCAGATAAAATTTAACTAATAACATTCTCCACTAGGAGAGAAGTCGGAGAACCATGAACAGAAAAAGAAAAAAATAAAAATCAACCATAAACTTATCTGCAAATTGACTATGAAATAACAAAACTCACGGAACCCCTTCTTCGATCCGATATTCCTCCTCTTTTGTCTCTTCTTCTGTCTTTCTCTGTCTCTCTTGATACAATAGAAAAGAAAATGAACAACAGCCATGGAGGTGTAACAGCCATGCGAGCAACAACGAAGGTGGTGGGGTTCGAAATCAGCGGCGACCAACGAGGCGCCACAGTGAGTCTCCTTGTTGAAGTTGTTCGTCGCGGCACGCACCTTCACCCTGCAATCGGCCTTTGTTTCTCTCTATCTCTCTCTGAAGAGAATATGAGAATGGTCTAGAAAATTATATCCTGACCATCCCTTAATATAGACGCAACATGTGAGTGTCAGATGTGAAATAAATATAAAATTAATAAAGGGTGGATCACCGGGCCAGGCCGAGTCTAGTTCAAGTGTACGAAAACTCACCAGTCTAGTTCAATATACAAAGGATTGAATATTTGATACAATACATGAAATTTTTAAAAAAAAATTACCAGTCTAGTTCAAGTGTACGAAAACTCAATGAATTGAAGAATTCAGTTAAACAGATAAAAAACCACACAGTGATAATGTGCATCACATAAAGAACCAACATAAAACAATTCAACTCAAAGAGGGCTTTACTGAAAATGCAAAAAACTAGCCTCAGATTTATCAAATAGTATCCATATGATTCTTGCAGACGATTGAACATTGAATCAAATATGGTTTTTACTAGAGAAAAAGCCATACACAGAGGATTGGATATTTTAATAAATATATGGTTAAAAAAAAACCATTCCAATTCAATTTCATAAAACTCAATCAATTCAAGCATTAAGTTAAATAGATAAAATTAAATAAAATATGCACAATATACAGAGCAATTCTGTGTATCACATAAAAAACCAACATAAAACAATTCAACTCAAAAATGCTTTTAATGTTAACAACAAAGCCCAAGATTTAAACAAAAAAATAGTATCCATATGATTCTTGCATACGATTGAACATTTGAATCGAATATGGTTTTTAAGAGAAAAAATTCAACTATATGGATTTCAAGGTAGTATTAATATAATTCTTGCAGATGATTGAATACAAAAACCACCATTCGAGTTCAATTGTATAAAATTCATGGTAGAATCCATATGTTTCTTAGAGACGATGGGAAAACTGTTCAAGGGCAATAACTATATGATTCACGCGGACGATTGGATAACTGAATCAAAATATGGTTAAAAATCAAAGAACCAAAAATTGCAGTTCGACTGTAAAGAACCAACTCAATTCAAGCATGAAGTTAAACAGATAAATGACCTAATACGGATGGTAGAGGACATCAAATATGCACTGCTAGACTGACTCTAGGTATCATTAACACGTAAAATAATTCAATTCCCATGTCTTCATTGAAAAACCCAATTTTTTGGGTCGAGAATTAAAAAAAAAAAAAAAACGCCATTCAGGGGCAATCATATGATTCTGCAGAGGATTGAACATATGATTCATGCAGACAATTGAACATTTGAATCGAATATGATAGAATTCATGGTAGAACCCATATGTTTATTGGATATGATGTGTATGCAAAGGAATATCAAGATGTGAAACGATTGCTCGTGGAAAATGAAAAACGAGGATTTCTTGGAATGTTAGGGAGCATCGATTGCCCAACTGCTTAGAAATGTAGTTTTCAAAATTACAAACATGATTCTTGAGGCGATTTCATCTCACGGCTTGTGCATATGATGTGTTTCTTTGGTATTAATGAATCATTCAATGACATCAATAACATCCAACGTTCAACTATGTTTGATAGACTTCTTAGGGTGAGGAGCACTGCAGTACAAGTCGCTCTCAAAGGAAACGTCTATAACACAACTTATTTTTTCGTTGATTGTATTTATCCTAAACTTTTAACCACGGTGCAATGAATGTCACCCCTGTCAACGAGAAATATAGTTACTATGTTAAGCTCCAAGGAGTTAGATTGAAAAAATATTTTGGGCATTACAAGCAAGAGGGGGCAATTATTCGTCAACCTGCAAGACTTGGAGCAAGAGACATATGCATGACATTATGCTCACGTGCATTATCCTGCACAACATGATTGTTGAACACGAGTATTGAACATGAGCGTGGATCTTCACCTGATCATGATCGTTATATATCGAGCAACGATCATTAGCTGAGCCTACCATGATGTTGAATCAAAATCTCAATACGCTGAGTATATTTAGCGATATTCCAAACTTCGAGATTCGAATATTCACTATCAATTGAAACATGATCTTGTTCAACACATTTGAGATAACTTTGCTAACCAATGACTTTAGCAATTTGAGAGATTGGTATTTGTTGGTTATTTTAATTATCATGCTTTGTTTTTAATTTCGTGAACTGTATGGTCTATAGTATTTTTAATTGATGTTTGTTTTATTTCAATATAATTTTTGTTTATTTTATATCCATCGAATGCATCAAACTTTAACCAATTAAAAACCTTTTCATATTTCATTGAATAATTATAAAGTTACAACTCCAATTTTTTTTATGTCCGAGTCATTTGCCTACTCTATCACTATCCTCTTAATTTGTTACAAAATTTGTGAAAAATATTTTCTGAGAGCCAAGTTTTTTGGAACGGAAATGGAATCATCTTCAACCTCAAGATGGAGAATTTTTTCCCACTTCCTCTACCGTTTCTTCATCATTTTTGAAATTTTCCCATGACTATTTTTTTATAAAAATCAAACACACCCTTAGGTTCATCACCTTTATGTTCATTAGGCACAGCCAACGGAAAAGGAAGAAAAACCCCCAGAGATGATGCCTATTACAACTTAATGAATCAAATAATAAGTAACAACAATCACCCAACCTCGATTTACTTGCTGTAGGCAAGTGGAGTTGAGAAATCTAATGTTTCATCCCAAGTGTTCCATCCCTCAAGTTGTTAGCTTGTGCTTTGCTGATGATTTTATGGTGACTATTTGCACGCGCAGGGAGTACTCACTACACTATACTAGTATACTGACAGTGGAAAAGTGCCATCTGTGTCACCTTCTTTTGCCAAGGATCTTGTCACCGGGCGATTCGCAGAAAAGTTCAACTCGTCAAAGAGATGCTGAAACCTTGGATCTCATTAAGAGAGAGCTCTAACATCTAGTTTAATAATAAAATTCAGCTTGCTTTCTTATTCTTTATCACGTCCATTAAATAGGACAAATTTATTACAAATAGAAACCTAAAATTAAGCAATTACCTAATCTTGGAAACAATTCCCAACAAATCGAAACTTAAAGCAACTGCCTAATCTAGGAGACGAGTCTCCAACAAAATCAGACAACTAAAAAATAACACAACATTTAAATAGATACTGCAGCTCGAATTTGATGAAGTTTTTATTAACCTAAATTAATAATCTAATAAACCCTACTTATAATACCGCAAGTGCATGACTGTCTAAATGACGATGCAAAAAGTTCCAGACTGAAAAAATGAGGTGTTACCAATCAGATTCTCGCTTACGCTTTCTTATAACTATATCTCAACTTCTCCATCCCCACAAACGCTTGTTCCCTTGCTTTCCTTACCTTCAACCAAAAACTCAATGAAAGAGACGGAGCAAGCACAAAAAATAATGAACAGAGTATCCTCAAACCCTGAATGTAAGCTCACCATCTCGTACCAACTCGAAGACTCAAATATATAGAATCCACAGACTAATTGAATTTAACGTATTTTATGATTAAACCACAACTTAACATGCTAGTCTGCGAAGGTGAAGCAAGCAAGGTTTCTATTTGTGCTCAGATTGAGGTTTTGAACAGTCAAATCTAATCAATGTACATGAGATAGAAGTCAAGCAAGCAATAACATTAATTGTTCAGCAACCAAGCATATGCTAGCCAATGTTACATTATTATTAGACAAGTGTAAGGAAATGTGTCGTTGCAAACTCTAGACCAAACGCAGTTCATTTTTTCTTGTAAGTTTCTCTACAGGTATGCGGTTTATGTTTATAGGTGTAATGGTCAAATGACGATACTATTTTTTGCTGTAAAGGCACAAGTATTTAAAAAGTAATAATAAAAAAATAAGCTAATACGAAAAGCCATCAGGAGAATTCACACATTGGAATAGAAATCTATAGCTGCCGAGCTCATTTAATGAATCAATTGTAGCAAAATACCATATGAATGTCAATATGACACCTCAATAGTAAGTCTTTCAACAAATCGGGCTGAACTAAGCAATAGTTCTAGATTTTCATGTCCAATTCATTTGCTCACTCTATTTGAACTCTAGGCTCATCAGACTACCAATTTGCAACACATATACATTAGGTATGCAAACTACTATCACAGAACATAAACAGGAAGAACAAGAAATTTATTCAATATAGAAGTGAGAATATCATACTAAGCAAAGCTTCTCACAATCAGTCAAGTTGATTACAGGGAAATGCAAAGAAATGAAGATGCCTGCATACCTCACTGTACTGCATTTTGTAGCCCTTCTGCTAGTTGTTTTAAATTTGTGCAGCAATCAAAGTACTGCTTTCCTCAGGATCAAGTGCCAGTTAGTGTTCCCTTACTTCAACTAATGTTCGAAAAAACACATTAAACTCACTTCTGCAAAAGAGTGAAATATTGCATTCATGTACATTAGCCATTTAATGATGAAAAAAAAAGGATAAAACATATACTCAGAAGGTCGATAAGCATAGAAGATGCTATGATGAATTCAGAGAGTAGTTTTGGGCAGTGTCAAGCACTTATTACTCATGCATGCCAGAGTCTAGTACAAATGACTTGCTCATGATTTCATAGTCCATCACATGAGCCAATTTAATTAATTAGGGTCCTTGAACAAAAATATCATTTGGCATGACGACGCACCCAGATACAAGTCTCTGGGTAAACACAGATCTCTTTATTGCATTGAAGCCATCATTGACTCATGCATAAATAGAAAGACTGACATGATAAGAATCACAAAATGTCTTAATAGTCTTAAATAATACACTGCAAGTTTCAAGATATGTATCTCCTATCTCCTAGCATGATAACATCAATATGACTTTCCATTTCAACAAGCTCAATATCTCATAACATCCTAAGAAAATTTGTCAAAAGTGATAAGGAAGAGGAAGGAAAGAAGAAGAGAGAATGAAGAAGATGCAATTTGCGATAATCACTATCCCCTTGATTTGTTGTAAAATTTGTGGAAAATATATTCTTAGGAGGGGAGCTAATTTTTCTTTTTTTGCCAATAATGAAGTCATCTTCAACCTCAAGATAGAGAAGTTTTTCCCACTTCCTCTCCTGTTTCTTCATTATTTTTAAAATATCCCCATGACAAATTTTTCTAGAAATCAAACACACCCTTAGGTTCAACACCTTTATGTTCATCAGGCACAGCCTACCGGATTTTTTTTTTTTAAAAAAAAAAAAAAGATGATACCTATTAGAACTTAGTGAAGCTAAAGATGAGTACTAACAATCACCCAGCCTCGATTTACCTACTATTAGTTGTACTAAATTACATAGCTATCAAGTACTGTTCTTCTTGAAACAATAAGGCCCAAGGCCTGGTTACTTCAACCAGTACACAATATGTTTGAAAAGCACATAGATAAATAAAGACAGTGAAATGTCGCAGTTAATGTAGCATTAGAGATTCAGAGATCTACTTGACACTAAGTAACATGCACTCAAAAGGTTATGAACTTTCAAGAGATAATTTTCCAAGATGAATTTAGAGAATAAATTTGGACTGGGTAAGCAAAGTCGTCCATATTAGGGTCCTTGTAAGCTGAAAATGAGCCTAATCCAAGTCCTTGTAACTCATACATGGTTTCCTTATCTCACATGATGGCACAACCTGATAGTGTTCTGAAACATAGTTACTAATATTTCTCGGAAGTGTAGCAAGTTAATTAAGATATGCATGTCATATACAATGAGAACACCAAATATGAGTTTCAACAATTTCAACATGCTCCTCGGTAATATCTCGTATAAATGACGATGTAAAAAGTTGCAGACTGAAAAATGGGGTGTTACCAATTAGATTCTCGCTTACGCCTTCTTGTTACTCTATCTCAACTTCTCCATCTCCACAAACATTTGTTCGCCTTCTTTTCTCATCTTCAACCAAAAACTCAATGAGAGAGGCAGAGCAAGCAAAAAAAGTATCCTCCAACCCTGAATGTAAGCTGACCAATCTCGTACCAACTCGAAGACTCAAAATATAGAATCCACATACTAATTGAATTTAACGTAATTTATGATTAAACCACAACTTAGCATGCTAGTTTGCGAAGGTGAAGCAAAGCAAGATTTCTATTTGTGCTCAGATTGAGGTTTTGAACAGTCAAATCAGATCAATGTTCATGAGATAGAAGTCAAGCAAGTAATAACATTAATTGTCTAGCAACCAAGCATATGCTAGTCAATGTTACATTATTATTATTAGACAAGTGCAATGAAATGTGTTGTTGCAAACTCTAGACCAACACAGTTTATTTTTTCTTGTAATTTTCTCTACAGGTACGCGGTTGATGTTTATAGGTGTAATGGTCAAACGACAATACTATTTTTGGTTGTTCAATTATCATATATGTGAAAAGCTTGGTTTGACAGTACATATTCAATAGATAGAGATCACAACATGCAATTAATTTGACCAGTCCAAACATATGAAAATTTTCCTAACTCAAAAGGCACAAGTATTTAAAAAGTAATAATAACAAATAAGCTAAAACGAAAAGCCATCAGGAGAATTCACACATTGGAATTGAAATCTTTGGCTGCCGAGCTCATTTAACGAATAAATTGTTGCAACATGCCATATGAATATCAACAGTAAGTCTTCCAGCAAATCGGGCTGAACTAAGCAATAGTTCTAGATTTTCATGTCCAATTCATTTGCCCACTCTATTCGAACTCTAGGCTCATCAGACTACTAATTTGCACAACATATACATTAGGTATGCAAACTACTATCACAGAACATAAACAGGAAGAACAAGAAATTTATTCAATATAGAAGTGAGAATATCATTCTAAGCAAAGCTTCCCACAATCAGTCAAGTTGATTACAGGAAAATGCAAAGAAATGAAGATGCCTGCATACCTCACTTTACTGCATTTTGTAGCCCTTTTGCTAGTTGTTTTAAATTTGTGCAGCAATCAAAGTACTGCTTTCCTCAGGATCAAGTGCCAGTTAGTGTTCCCTTACTTCAACTAATGTTCGAAAAAACACATTAAACTCACTTCTGCAAAAGAGTGAAATATTGCATTCATGTACATTAGCTATTTAAAGATGAAAAAAAAAGGAGACAATATACACTCTGAAGGTCGATAAGCATCCAAGACTCTAAGATGAATTCAGAGAGTAGTTTTGGGCGGTGTAAAGCTAAGTGGTCCATATTGCTCATGCATGCCAGAGTCTAGTACAAAGACTTGCTCATGATTTCATTAGTCCATCACATGAGCCAATTTAATTAGGGTCCTTGAACGAAAATATCATTTGGCATGATGACGCACCCTGAGACAAGTCTCTGGGTGAACACACATCTCTTTATTGCATTGAAGCCATTGTTGACTCATGCATTAATAGAGAGACTGACATGATAAGAATTCACAAAATGTCTAAATAGTCTTGAATGATACACTGCAAGTTTCAAGATATGTATCTCCTATCTCCTAGCATGATAACATTAATATGACTTTCAATTTCAACAAGCTCAATATCTCATAATATCCTAAGAAAATTTGCCAAAAGTGATACGGAAGAGGAAGGAAAGAAGAAGAGAGAATGAAGAAACTGCAATTTACGATAATCACTATCTTCTTGTTTTGTTATAAAATTTGTGGGAAATATTTTCTTAGGAGGGGAGCTAATTTTTCTTTTTTTTTCTGCCAAAAATGAAGTCATCTTCAACCTCAAGATAGAGTGAAAATATGGTTAAAAATCAAAGAGCCCAAAATTGCAGTTCGACTGTAAAGAACCAACTCAATTCAAGCATGTTTAATTCAAGCATGAAGTTAAACAGATAAATGACCTAATACGGATGACTGACTCTAGGCACCATTAACATGTAAAATAATTCAATTCCCAGGAATTCATTGAAAAACCCAATTATTTGGGTCGAGATTTAAAAAAAAAAAAAAAAAAAAGCCATTCAAGGGTAACAACCATATGATTCTGCAGAGGATTGAATGTTTGATTCAAAATATTGTATTTTAAAAAACAACACTAGTCTAGTCCAACTATAAGGAACTCAATGAATTGAAGAATTAAGATAAATAGATTTAAAAAAAAAAAAAAAAAAAACATCATATATGCGAATACAGAGTGATTCTGTGTATCACATAAAAACCAACATAAAACAATTCAACTCATAAAGGGCTTTACTGAAAATGCAAAGAACTAGCCTTAGATTTGTCTTAAAATAGTATCCATATGATTCTTGCAGACGATTGAACATTGAATCAAATATGGTTTTTAGGTGGGAAAAAGCCACACACACAGAGGACTGGATAGTTCAATAAAAATATGGTTAAAAAAACCATTCCACTTCAATTGCATAGAACTCAATCAATCCAAGCATTAAGATAAACGTATAAAATGCCATAAATATGCGCACTATATAGAGCAATTCTCTGTGTATCACATAAAGAACCAACATAAAACAATTAAACTTAAATAGCGTTTAATGTTAATAATTAAGCCTCCAATTTTTTTTTAAATAGTATCCATATGATTCATGGAGACAATTGAACATTTGAATCGAATATGGTTTTAAGAGAAACAAAAAAAAATTAACTGTATAAATTTCAGGGTAGTGTTCATATAATTATTGCAGATGATCGAATATAAAAACCACCATTCGAGTTCAATTGTATAGAATTCATGGTAGAATCCATATGTTTATTGGAGATGATTGGAAAACTGTTCAACAGTAACCATATGATTCATGCAGAAGACTGGATAACTGAATCAAAATATGGTTAAATAAAAAGAACCCAGAATTCCAGTTCAATGTATGGAACTTGGTCAATTAACGTGATTAAACAGATAAATGACTTGATACGCATGTAAAAGGGTATCAAATAAGCACTCATAGAGCGATTCTAAGTATCATGTCTACTAACCTGTGAAAACACTAATCTTTTTAGGTCCAGGCTTTGTTTTTTTGCCAAGTTTTAGCTCATTGGAAAATCGTTTTGGTCGTGATCAAACAAAAAGAACCGGACTTTTCCATATATGGTGGATAAAAATAGCAAAATCAGGGACAGATTTTCTAAAGCAACTATTAATCAAGAAAATCGTTGGTTCAGAGACTGTTCGTTGTTTCCCTTTAATCGCGTTCCAGAAACCACAAATTAGGGTTTCCGCGATCAAGACCCTATTTGATTGTGAAAATTGAGAAGAGATAATCGAAAACAATTTGGAGCATTATTCGACAAGAAAGCATCATAAGATAAAATGGAAACCCTAACTCGCTACACAACATGGGTTTGAGAACACAAAAAGATTCGAACAAGAAATTAGGGTTTGAGGAAATGAGGGGTTACCGATGAAGAAATTCTCAGCAAGAATCCTTCCCGTTACTCCATCGAATGCTCTCAGCAAGGCTTCTATCTCGTTAATCGAAACCGTCTCTCTTCTTTGTCGTCTAGAAGTATTGCGCTTGAAGCTGAAAACTCAACTCGACGAGAGAAAGAACGAAAGAGCCGAACAGAAGAATTGAGCTATAGATTGACGAACGAGAGAGAGAGAGAGAGTGTATTTCCACCTCTGTGCAAAGCCAAAGATCTGTCGAGTGAATGAAATAAGGCGCAAATGTGTTTCGATCTCGGCTTATATAGGGCGCGACTTCGCGTAAAAGTACATGCCATGTTATCACGCGTGCGTTTCGCGTAAAAATAAATTTAGCAACCCATTTTTCAAAAAAAGCCTATTGAATAAACAATAACATTCGATTGTTTATCAAATTTTTGTAAGATTGTCATTGATGTGTTTGCAAAGGAATATCAAGATGTGAAATGACTGCTCGCGGAAAATGAAAAACGAAGATTTTTTGGAATGTTAGGGAGCATCGATTGCCCAACTGTTGGACTTAGAAATGTAGTTTTCAAAATTACAAACGTGATTCTTTAGGCGATTTCATGTCACGACTTGTGCATATGACATGTTTCTTTGGTATTAATGAATCATTCAATGACATCAATATCATCAAACGTTCAACTGTGTTTGATATGCTTCTCAAGGGTGTGGGGCACCACAGTACAAGTCGCTCTCAAAGGAAACGTCTATAACATAACTTATTTTTTCGTTGATTGTATCTATCCTAAACTTTTAACTATAGTGCAATGAATCTCACCCCTGTCAAGGAGTTAGATTGAAAAAATATTTGGGGTATTATAAGCAAGAGGGGTGTAATACCCGCCTAATTATATAAATATAAAAAAAAAATTATTTATTAATTGTGGCATATATTGTAATCTCAATTATTGGGAAAAAATTTTGTTTTGTTTGCCATTGCTAAATAGAATAAGGTGTCACGTGTTTAGCCAAAATTTGGAAACCCCAAAATAAGACTTTTGCCTTAAATAAACTAGTTAGCCATACACATATACTTTAGTTAAACCCTAATCTTGATGGGTTTTATTCAGTTTTTTTGGGCTTGAGTTTAGGCTTTCATGAAAGTAATGGTTAGGGACGGTATTGGTTAGAGGGAAATAAAGGTTAAAATAATAAGAGAATGGGGAATTGGTTTCTCTCTTCATTGTACAACACAATTTGAAGAAAGGGAAGAAAAACAATCAAAATGGGAGAAAGGGAGGAACACAGTTCTTTTCTTCATGAACACACACCGAAAGGAAAATGGAGGTCTTCCCCCATTAACAATTTGAAGTTGGTGGTGTTTGTTCACGTGATGTGAGTTTTCCCCATTCTTTTCTTGTATGTGAGTTATTCTGATTTTATTGCATCAACTAAGCTTTCGAACCCACCTTTTACTTCCACCAATTTATGAAATGGGTTATATTTGTTTAAGTTTTGGTTTGAAAGTTTGAGATTTGTATCTTGTGTTTCTTGGGATTCTTGCAAAAAGAGATGAGTAAAACTTTATCCCTCTTCAATATTTTTTTTCCAATGTAAATACGATTCACTAGACATTTTGATTTGATTTTATGTCTTTAATGAAGAAAAAAACGATTTGACATCACTGTTCACGTTGCCTATTTCAACACCACTATTCACGTTGCCTATTTTGACGTTACATGTGATCACACTGTTCAATGTTCTTGTTTGACACCACTGTTCTTGTTTGACATTACTGTTCATGTTCTGTTTGACATCGTTGTGTACTGTTCACTGTTTCCGTTCCTGCTTGACATTACTGTTCATGTTCCTGTTTTACATCACTGTTTATAAATAAATAAATAAAAAAAAAAAAAGTAACCCATACTAGTTTTATCCATAGGGAATAATTTATCTTTCCATTGGTGTATAAGGTAAATAAAACATATTTATCCATTTAAGTCACTGTGCATGAATTAATGGAAGTTCAATACAGTTTAGTTCCCAACATTTCATTTTTATGTTATAATATCTATAATTTTTATAAGCTTATAATGTTATGAACTGAACAGAGGTATGGACTTGGATGTAAGTTGATCCTTATGTGATTGGTTTTCTAAAAACAACGACACATAATTTTCTTCACTGTGATGGGTGAGCGTGGTCGGGAGTCATATTGTGAATTTTCTTCATTCTCCCTTTTTATGTATATTTTTGTATGAATTTAACAATGCTGAGTTTGTTGATTAGATATGAAATCTGTGAGTGTCTTTCTAAGAAATGGGTTTGGTTTAATTTTTATATTATATGGTGGGTTTTGATGTTTACTGTGTTATGATTGTGTTCTGGTTTTTTTTTTAATAGTTAAACATATTGTAGGGCTACATGGGATTTGCCAATTCGCTTGATGATTGGTCTTATTGTGATGAACATAACTTTATTATCTATTATTTATCAATAAAGTTCAATCGTTTTATGACAATATGTATATGGTTAGTTCAAACACATTCTACATGTGAGTTTCATTTGACGTGTGATATAAGTGATTTGTGCACGATGTTGTGAAGTGTATAACTTGAGGCTTGGTAATTATGAAACTGTTATTTGTTTCCCCAATAGAACGGGTGAACATTGTGGTTGACAAAGCCTCACCATAAAAGAGTTTTGAGGTTTTATTTATTTTTATGCTATTTTCCACAACTCCGAAAAAAAAATGTGAAAAGAAAAATAAATTGTTTTGTATACAGACTTGCTTGTATACGTGTGATATAATTATGGGTATGCAGATTTGCTTGCATGTTGGTGCACCATTCCATACGAGTCCGGTTGTACGTGTAGATTTAGGAAATGTTTGCCATGGATCGAACTTCTGGTGAGATGACATGATCCTCGATGTGGCACCCCACTTGGAACATGTACGCTTCGAGTGGTTTCGAAGGCAAATGAGGCACACTTGGGTGAGGTGTGTTCGACACAAGGAGGATAGTGCGATTGTGAAAAAGAAGCGATATATTTTTTTTTGTGTATGTGCATGATTACCTTAAAGGAAAAAAAACTAAATGTTCATTCAACCATTGAATGAAAACTATATATCTTCCTAAAGGTAGAAAAATGGGTTATGTTGATATTTTAATAATAGTCTGATATGACTATGATTTGTATCGTAGTTTGAAAATAAATTACATTTATGAAAATTGATAACTTAGAAATATTATCCGATTGTTTTAAACTTTTTCGTGCATGATGGCAAGTCCACTCATATTTCTGCAGGTCAGACTTGCCATATTCAACTTCTATAGCGTAAGTACTAGTAAATGCATATTTATTTATTAGGATGATGACACATTCACCTCATTGAGGAACTACTTGTTGGTGTGATTGTTTATCATTTTTGATTAGTTTGATGTTATCACGTACGGATTTATTGATTTTGGAAATGAAGATTTCTCACATTAGCTTTATTGCTGACCCAAGTGAGCTTTTGCTTATTGGGTACATTCTTTTGGGAATGTAGCCGATTAGCCTTTCAAGGTTAGAGACTTTTGAGCAGCGCTACTGGAGTTCCGCTAGTGGACTAGCAACGTCAGTTTTTTTTGGTTAGAGTTTTTATTTGTTTTAGTAATTAAATAATGTTTTAGTTGTTGCTGCTATTTGTTTTTGTTGTTATTGAATTTTCACGTCCCGATTTTGGGGGTAACGGATAATCCTACGTGGATTTTAGGATTTTCGTTTTTCCTCGAAATTTGGGGTGTGACAAGGGGGCAATTATTTGTCAACCTGCCAGAACTTGGAACAATAGATATATGCATGACATTATGTTCACGTGCATTATCCCTGCACAACATGATTGTTGAACACGAGCGTTGGACATGAGCATGGATCTTCACCTGATCATGATCGTTATATATCGAGCAATGACCATTAGCTGAGCCTACCATGATGTTGAATCGGAATCTTGATATGCTGAATATATTTAGCTCTATTCCAGACTTCGAGATTCGAATATTCACTATCAATTGAAACGTGATCTTGTTCAACACATTTGGGATAACTTTGCTAGCCAATGACTAGCAATTTGAGAGATTGGTATTTGCTTGTTATTTTAATTATCATGCTTTGTTTTTACTTTCGTGAACTGTATGATCTGTAGTATTTTTTTAATTGATATTTGTGTTTATTTCAATGTAATTTTTATTTATTTTATATCCATCCAATGCATAACACTTTAACGAATTAAAAACCTTTTCATATTTCATTGAATAATGATAAAGTTACAACTCCATTTTTTTGATTATATGTTACAACAACTACTGTTATTCATTCTCTTCATAATGTCTTCCTCATAGAGAAGACAACCATGCACGGTGTTGGTCTTCGATACAATTTCCCAATTTCAAGTTCATTACTTGCATTTCGGTATTCACCATTTTATTGCGCCCCAAATAACCTCAACTCTTGCATGTTGTGGATCCGCTTGAGATCGTTGCACTAAAGATAACACTTTCATTTCTTATATTTCTAACAACTTTGCCCGCTTTTCTTTGTTTTTTGTCCTCATCTCCATCCTAAGTGAGTTCATGACCCATCTCCTCTCGGACTCATGGTCCACGACGCTGCTGCCCGAGCGCCTCGTGCCATAACTCCATTCATCTGAGAGATGATCCCAGCTTGTGTATTTGTTAGGTTCTCTTGTCTTTTTTGCTGCTGCCTTTGACTTATTTCCAACTTTAGGCACATTGTTACTAAACTGATTGTCGCGCTTCCTTTGTCTTTTTTTCCAGGAAGGCATATTGGTTCTTCATCACCAACGACAAACTATACTTCTTCATTATCATAATCTAGCTCCACTGTACCAACCACTTCGGTTGCCAAGTCGATCCCATCAATCAGATGCAAACCTTTTGCCCCCACTACTGTAGAAAATGGAGTATTGGGTTTAGAAAACACCTTTTTGCCAGCTTTGGAAATACTCCTTGAACTAGCATTTATGAACCTGTATCATGGTGATTTCACCAACTTTGGATAGACATCCTGAAATTGGTACTTGTGACCATTTGCATTTTCGTACATCTCATTTGCTAGTTGCATTTGTATAATTATAGTAATGATATATTAGTACAACTACTCAAGTATAGTAGAATGTACGACTAATCAATTATTAAGAACTTACCCGATCATGATAACTGGATCCACTAAAGTTCAACGTGTCAACTCTGGCGAGGATGGCTGCCTACTTGCCCATTACCTTCTTCAAATTTTAGAATAAATTCTCCAAAGATGTTGGATCTCTATGCCCGTATCGGTTTGGGAATGCACTGGTTGTAACAGTCTGCGACTTGCTCCCACAATGTTTTCCTCTCTCGATCTACACCGTCAACATGATCTTTCGATGTTCTTATAAATGAAGGACATAAAGTTGCATCTTATTTGTAAGAGACATTTCCCCTTTCCTATTCATAGACGATTCATCATCGTCTATGTCCTCGTCTACAATATGTGGTTGACCCTTGCCCTTTTATGGAATTTGGATTTGAGGATCTGGGCTTTCTCGATTTTGGACATAAGAACTATGGGTTTGAGAGCTTTGGAAGAATGGATTTGGAACTTGGAGAGTTTGATTATAGAAGGATTGGCTTTGATTATTTTTAGAGAAAATGGGTTGGGACAAAAGAATTTGAGAATAAAATAATTGTGCTTGTTGGAAATGAGATATAATAGGTGATTGTTGGTATGGAAGAGGTTGAAAATGTTGGGGCATATATTGAGGTTGTTAAAAAGATTGGGATTGAGAATTATCAAGATATGATGCCATGTTATGAGATTACGGGTTTGAAATTCGAAGTGATGAAGATTTTCTACTAAAAAATGGATTTGAAATTGGTGAGTTGGTATCGGTCCTATTTTCAAAAGAATTCCTAAGGTTTGATGGGGATGGAACCGTCACCCACTCTACATTCAAATTAGGGATGCCAGATATATTATCCATGAGAAATAATTTTCAAAAAACAAATATATAATGCAAGGACTAAGGAGATAAACTAATACATAATTACAAATATTTGGAGGTTATAATAAAATAAGTTTTGAAAATGTAGAGCTAAAAATTATACTATTGCTCGAAGAATATAAACTAGTGGTATGCTAAATTTAAACTATTGCTATGCTTGAAAGAAGGAAATTGAAACTAATGCTTTAAAAAAATTGAATTTTCTCTAAATTGGAGAAGAAGAGGCTTCATCCACCCTGTAAACTCCACGAGCATAAGGAACAACACCATTGTTGAAATTTCTTAGAACATGTATAATGAAGCGATATTTGACTTCGATGTAACGGTCCTTTATAGGGGCAACTTAGGGCGTGTTTGGTTAGCCCATTGACCGTCGTAATGTAATGGTTTGACCATTACAATGTAATGGGTCAAAGGCATTCCTGCGTTTGGTATCACATAAAACCATCGTAATGGTCATTCCCATTACAGATTTGGTTGTAATGGCCATTCCTACCTCCCCCCCTATGAATGGCCATTACCATTCCCATTGTAATGGTCAAAGTTAAATAATGACCATTTTTATCCTCCTCACCCTCCCCCATTTTAACTAAGTGAGGGTATTTTTGGAAATAAATTTTACATTACCACCTTACCATTTTAAAAGTATACCAAACATACATATTCCCATTACCATTCTCATTCCCATTACCATTACCATTCCTATTACCATTCTCATTCCCATTCTCATTCCATCGAGTAACCAAACGAGCCCTTAGAGGGAGGGGTGGGTGGAATTAGGCTGGGGTGCCCAAGATTGGCTACCTTCGGGATAAATTAAAGTATTAAACCCAATAGTTAATTTTGACAAAAGGCACTCAAATAACCTTTGGCAGGACTAAACCAACTGATCATTTCTATTGCAATTTTCACAAAAAAAAAAAAAAAAAAAAAATCCCTCTCTTCTTCAAACCTTCCTCCCCTGCCTTTCTATCTCTCTTCTTCAATCATCAATTAAATCCATTCTCACAATCTTCCAATTCTCTTCACAACCCATTTCAAGAATCTCATTTTCCAATCACGCCACATCGATTTCTTCGAATTCTATTAAGAATCCAATGAGAATTCGTGCTACTTCAATCATCTCTTTTCCTTGTTCATTCTCCACAAATTCTGCCCACTCTTTGACTTCTGCTTCCAATTCTCTACCTTCATCTACCTATTGGAGATGTTGTAATGGTTCTTTTTGTTTGAATTTTTTTTTTTTTTTTTTTTTTTTCATTTTTAGGGTTCGTAATTCACTGCTTGACTTATGATGTTGAGGTAAATGAAGATCAAGAAAAACAAGAAATTCAGTGTTGGAATTTTAATGCAATAGAGATTACTTCGTGACGAGCCTTCAATGTGTCAGTTTCACACATGTTATGAAGTTCAATATAGAAGCAACAATGTTGACGAATGAGGTGGAGAAGTGGTGTATGACTTGGTTGAGGAATGTAAAATTCTTCTTCGCAGATGCAAAGAAGATAATACTGAAATGACTATACAAAGGCCAAGGTGCATTGGAGATGGGGGCAATTTAGTGAACTGTCACGAGCTGAAATTCAAGCGGGACATTAGGCGCCAAAAAACAAATTCAATAGAATTTAAGCGGGAAACTAAGCGCGAAAATCAAATTCAAGGAAGGGTAGTTTAGTAAAAGTCTTTTTTTTTCTTTCTGTTAGTAGGATTTACAGTAGGCAATCTCTGATTGGCCCAAAACAAAATTTTGTAAGAACTTTTGTTCTTTAAATAGGAGAGAAAGAAGAGAGAAATGTAGAACAGAGTGAGTTGAGGCTTAGCACCTGTTGGGGCTGAGAGTTGTTTGTAATCTTTCATTCCATTTTGCTTTCTATCTTTTTTTTGTTCTTGAGAAATTTGTTTGAACCTGACAATTGGTATCAGAGCGTTGGCCGATCGATTGCTTGAACAATCATGGAAACGAGGGCAAAAGAGATGAAAATCTTCATGCGAGAGACAAATAAATATCAGGCGGAGAACACCAATCAGATCGAAACTATCAAAGCAGAGCTGAGGAAGATGAACCAATCTTATGAGTCCATGGAGTAGATGATAAAAGGTAAGTTTGAATAGATGTTGAAGCTGTTACAACCTACGCAAGGAGCATCAGGATTGACGAGCTCCAATGTCTCACATTTTGCTGCACCTTCAACCTCGACTAATCAATTCCACCATCCAATCTCCTAAAATCACTGGGAGAACCCTGGTATGTACTCAAGGAACCCTAGAATTGAATTTCCCCAATTCGATGGCTCAAACCCTAGGTCTTGGTTAAAAAAATGTGAGAGGCATTTTCAATTCTGAGTAATTCTACATGGCGAGGAAACGAGCGAGGGGAGGGAGGTGGAAGGGGGGGGGGGACCGTTCACCCCCTCGGGATGTGTGCCGTCATTTTTGCACGCGCATCCAGAGGGGGTGAACGGTCCCCCCTCCACCTCCCTCCCCTCGCTGTTTTCCTCGCTTGTTTCCTCGCCATTTAGAATTTCTGTTCAATTCTACAACATTCCTAGAAGAAAACAAGGTGGCTATGGCTTCAATCCATTTCAGTGGGAGAGCCGATGCTTGGTTCTTAGATTACCAAGTAGGGAAAAGCCAATTTCTATGGAATCAGTTCATAAATGACTTGTGTGATCGGTTTGAGGACCTCTCACTAGACAACTACGTAGATTCCTTTAACAAATTGCAACAAGGATCTACTGTAATAGAGTATTATGACCGATCTGAAGAACTCAAGTCATTAATGCTCACTCACAATCAACATTTGGATGACACCTATTTCGTTTTAAGCTTCATCAGTGGCCTCCAACCTGATATTAAGGCTTTGGTGCAGTTGTTTAAACCAAATAATGTCTCTCAGGCCTTTTCACTAGCCAGGATGCATGAAGCTTCAATACTACAGAAAAATGCCACCGACAGGAACACTCAACAAACAACTAGGAACTACAACTGTACGACCTCCCACTACACAACTCCAAAGATCACCAACTTCCCTCAGTCACAACCTTATTTGAACTTCAGTACCAACAAAGAAATGAGCAACCCCAAGAACAACTACTCAAACACTCACAACAACCAAAACAAGATAGCATTCACTACCCCACCTATCCGGAGACTCACACCCTCCCAAATGAGGATTAGAAGAGAAAAGGGACTATGTTATAATTGCGAGGAACAATACCGACCAGGACATGTTTGCAAGCAGCAACATCTGTATATGCTGATCCCTGAAGATGAAGGAACTAAGGATGAGTATGGAACCTCCTTAGAGAGTGAAAATCTGGTTCAAGAAATCTAGTATGATATGGAGATATCTCTCCATGCTATCCATGTGAGTATGGCAAGTAATACCATATTACTAAGAGGAATCCTCAAGAAGAAACACATCTCAATCCTCATAGACACGGGAAGTACTCACTCATTCATAGACCCAAGCATCATCAAGGAGACCAAATGGCCTACAATTATGACACCACAAATGATAGTAAAAGTGGCTAATGGGCAACAACTTCTAAGCAATGCAATATGTGATGACTTACAATGGACAATGAAGGGAAGGGTGAGATTGCTACCACTTGGAGGATACGACATGGTTCTCGGAGGTGACTGGCTGAGAACATTTGGGGACATCACCATCAACCTCCAGAAGTTACAACTTACCTTGAACATTAATAGAAAACTAGTAACCCTTCAAGGAGTCATTGACAATGGATCTTTATGCCTGATGGAAACCAAAGGATTCTCCAAATTCCTTAAGAAACATACACCAACCTTTATAGGGCACCTATTTTCCATATCAGATGCACCAAGACATGTCACACCACCTCCTATAGTTACCTCCATCATCAATGAATACCAAGACATATTCCAGACACCCTCTGAACTTCCGCCTACTAGACCATTAGACCATAAAATACCTCTCAAAAGTGGAACCAACCCTCCTTCTCAAAACCCCTACAAGGTACCCTATATGCAAAAAGCTGTAATTGAACAACTAGTCAAATAAATGATGGAAGCAAGCTTGATACAACACTCACATAGCCCATTTGCAGCCCCAATCCTATTGGTAAGGAAGAAAGACGGATCATTGAGATTTTGTGTCGACTATAGGAAGCTCAATGAGATCACAATTAAGGATAAATTCCCTATGCCCTTAATAGATGAATTGCTTGATGAACTTCATGGAGCTTCTATTTTTACCAAGATGGATTTGAGGTCAGGATACCACCAAATACTGGTTCACCCCAATGACATTCATAAAACCGCTTTTAAGACACACCACAGACACTTTGAGTTCAAGGTCATGCCATTTGGCCTCACCAATGCACCCGCCACCTTCCAAGCTCTCATGAACCAAATCTTCCAGCCTTACCTCAGAAAATTTATGCTAGTATTTTTTGATGACATTCTCATATATAGCCATACCTTAGAACAACACATCACCCACATTCGTTTGGCTTTCTCCACACTTAGGAAGCACCAACTCTATGCAAAACTCTCCAAATGCTCATTTGCACAGGTTAAGTTGGAATACTTGGGCCATATTGTCAGTAAACAGGGTGTAGAAGCTGATCCTAGCAAGATTGAAGTTATGAGAGATTGGCCAATTCCTTCCACTCTTAAGCAATTGAGAAGCTTTCTTAGATTGACAGGGTATTACAGGAAATTTATAAGGAATTATGGTAGCATTGCTCAGCCTTTAACCAACTTATTAAAGAAAGACTCCTTCACCTGGACTCAAGAGCAAACATATGCTTTCAACCTATTGAAACAGACTCTGTGCCAAACACCTGTATTAGTATAACACCCCTACTTTTTTAATAACAATTAAAATTTATGCAACTAAAAAAAAATTCAATTGAAAATTTTGTTTTAAAATCTTATTTCGTTTGACAAGTTATATTTTTCGAAATTCGCTTAACTTTCTTTTCTACCGAATCTCGGGCCGAGATTTTTTTGAGTTGTATATATTGTAATACCCGCCTAATTAAATAAATATAAAAATTTCTTATTTATTAATTGTGGCATATGTTGTAATCTTAATTATTGGGAAAAAAATTTGTTTTGTTTGTCATTGCTAAATAGAATAAGGTGTGTGTGTGATTAGCCAAAATTTGAAAACCCAAAAAAATAAGACATTTTCCTTAAGTAAACTAATTAGTCACACTCTAAAAAAAAAGGGTGCACATATACTTTAGTTAAACCCTAATCTTGATGGGTTTTATTCAATTTTCTTGGCTTGAGTTTGGGCTTTCATGAAAGTAATGGTTAGAGGGAAATAAAGGTTAAAAGAATAAGAGATGAGTGATGGTTGTG
Organism: Berberis vulgaris; assembly: GCA_963556465.1. Classification (NCBI taxonomy): domain Eukaryota; kingdom Viridiplantae; phylum Streptophyta; class Magnoliopsida; order Ranunculales; family Berberidaceae; genus Berberis; species Berberis vulgaris. The sequence continues at coordinate 90,419,127 of OY747126.1, forward strand.
TTTAGCCAAATAAACCCTAATTAAAAACTCATTTAAGCCCTAGCCTCTTTTTTTTTTTTTTTTTTTTTTTTCCTCTCTGGATACACACAGAAGAAAAGAAAAACTTACGTTGAAAAAGGTGAGAGGTGCTGAAGGAAGAAATTTGATCAAATCTTGGGATTCTTGCAAAAAGAGGTGAGTAAAACTCTATCCCTAGACATTTTGATTTTATTTACATCTTTAATGGAGGAAAAAAAAATCGATTTGACATTGTTGGTTTGATTTATATCTTTAATGAAAAATTGATTTGAAATCTTGGTTTGATTTAAACCTTTAAAAAAAAAAAAAAAAAAAAACCGAATTGACATCACTGTTCACGTTCCTGTTTGACATCACTGTTCACTGTTCTGGTTTGACATCACTGTTCCTGTTTGATATCACTGTTCACTGTTCCAATTTTACATACTGTTTCTGATCCTGTTTGACATCAATGTTCACTTTTCCTGTTTCGGTTTTACATCACTGTTTCTGTTCCTATTTGACATCAATGTTCACTGTTCCTGTTCCGATTTTACATCACTGTTTTTGTTCCTGTTTCTGTTCCTGTTTGACATCAATGTTCACTGTTCCTTGTTCCTGTTTGACGTCACCGTTCAAAAAAAAAGTTATTGTCCTTATAGGGATAGTTTGCATGACATCATATGAGTATGTGGCTATTCCTACTACTCAGTGTACATTTTAATATTAGTTCATTTTTTTTATGGAGTATTAGATATTTGTGCACAACAATGGTTTAAATAATAATATTATTTGCTTTATTAGTATAATAATCAAGTTTGTTTGATGTATGGTGTAAATTCCTTGATTTCTGGGTATGTTGATGTGGTGTAATGATCCTAATTATGGCCCATTATAAATTTTAGGGTTTTATTAAAATTTTCTAAAGCTATGACTTTTGTCAGTGGAGGCAACTTTCTATGTGCCTCCACTATAGTGTGAACACTGACTCTATAGGGATTGGTGTAGTGAGTGGGACTTGGTACATGGGTTCAGAATAGGTTGAATGAAAGTTTATTTTTGACATACAAAATAGTTTTGTACTGGTGGTTATGAACATTTTGAACTCCCTTGCTATATGTTGTAATGTATGATAATGAGAATTTGAGTATGGTTTCATATATATATATATGTGTTGGCCTTTATACAGATAACAATGTTATTAAGTAATGGTGCTATTTAATCGATTGAATTGGGCTCAATAAGGAGCTATGATTGAAAGTGTGATATTATTCATGCGCATAGGAAGATGAATCTTATATTGAATGAGTTTGATCCCTGTTGGGTTATAGAAAATTTATTTATGGAAATATTATTTGTTTCCCCAAAAAAATGGTGGATACTGTGGTTGATTTATTTATGGTTGACAAAGTGTCACCATAAAAGAGTTTTGAGTTTTAGTTTATTTTTTTATGCTCTTTTCCACAACTCCGGAAAAAAAAATGTGAAAATGTGATTTATATACAGACTTGCTTGTATACGTGTGATAGAATTATGGGTATGCATACTTGCTTGCATATCGGTGCACCGTTCCATGTGAGTTCGGTTGTACGTGTAGAGTTAGGAAATGCTTGCTCTGGATTGAACGTCAGGTGAGATGACATGTTCCTCGATGTGGCACCCCACTTGGAACATGTACGCTCCGAGTGGTTTCGAAGACAATGGAGACACACTTGGGTGAGGTGTGTTCGGCACAAGGAGGATAGTGCGATTGTGGAAAAGAAGCGAGATTTCTTTTTTTGTGTATGTCCATGATTACCTTAAAGGAAAAAACTAAATGCTCATTCAACCATTAAATGCTCAACATCATCAAAGAGAAACTGCAAAAGCTCATGAGCGTATGAAGGTGTATGCAGATAAACATTGCACAGACCGAGTATTGCAGACATGGGATTGAGTGTATTTGAAACTACAACCATATAGGCAGACTACGGTGAACCTTCACAAGAACCTTAAGCTATCTGCAAGATATTATGGGCCTTTTGAAGTGCTGGAAAAGATAGGGCAGGTTGCATACCACCTGCAATTGCCTCCTTCCTCAAGAATACATCCTGTGTTCCACATATCTCAATTGAAAAAGAAGCTAGGCAGTTCCATCATACCTGCACCCTTGCTGCCACTTGTAGATGCCCATGGAAATTTTAGAGCTGAGCCTACAACTATACTAGCTAGAAGACTGATTCCCAGGCACAATCGTGCAGTCACTCAGGTCTTGATCCATTGGTCAAATTCGACTCCTAAAAAAGCCACTTGGGAAGATCTAACTCATGTCCAGGCCATGTTTCCAAATTTCAATCCTTGAGGACAAGGATGGTGTCAAGGGGAAGGCATTGTCACGACCTGAAATTCAAGCGGGACATTAGGCGCCAAAAAACAAATTTAACAGAATCTAAGCGGGAAACTAAGCGCCAAAATCAAATTCAAGGAAGGGTAGTTTAGTAAAAGTCTTTTCTATTAGTAGGATTTACAGTTGGCAATCTCTGATTGGCCCAAAACAAAATTCTGTAAGAACTTTTGTCCTTTAAATAGGAGAGAAAGAGAAGAGAAAGGTAGAATAGAGTGAGTTGAGGCTTAGCACCTGTTGGGGCTGAGAGTTTTTGTAATCTTTCATTCCATTCAATCCATTTTGCTTCCTATCTTTTTTTTTGTTCTTGAGAAATTTGTCTGAACCTGACGTGAACATAGAGTGATGAAAGAAGTAAACATAAATATTTTTGTTCAAATGTTGAATCTTGATGTGGTTTTTTTAATTAGTTGAAACCATTTTTTTTTTTATAAGGAGCTGTGGCTCTTTAGTTGAATCTTGATGTGGTTTTTTAATTAGTTGAAACCATTTTTTTTTGAGATGTGGTGGTTCTTTAATTAGTTGAAACATCATTTATCATCAAGACCTGAATTTCACTTTGGTTTGGTCAAGAATTGGTAGTAACAATGAAGTCGATTGCTAATGGTAATCTGATTGGATGGTTAAGACTATTATGGTTTAATCTTCACGTTTTGGGTTCTATACCCACTGACGGCATGCTAGCTTTTCAAAAAAAAAAAAAACAATGTATTCGATTCATAATGGCCTAACATATATTTCCTCTAAGAGATTCTATGCCACTCTAAAAGGCTTTATCCACCCAGTAAACTCTTTACCATTAATGAACTTCGACGTAGTGGTCCTTTATACTAGAGGCAACTTAGAGGGAAGGGTGGGGTGGGGTGGAATTAGGCTGGGGTGCCCAAGAATAGCTACCTTTAGGATGAATTTAATCCCAATAATTAATTTTGACAATAGGCACACAAGTAACCTTTGGCCGGACCAATCTTCAAACAGCTTAGTTAAGCAAAACCAACTGATCATTTCTTCTGCAATTTCCACAAAAAAAAATCCCTCTCTTGTTCAAACCTCCTCCCCTGCCTTTCAATCTCTCTTCTTCAATCATCAAATTAATCCATTCTCACAATCTCCAAATTCTCTTCACAACCCATTTCAATAATCTCATTTTCCAATCACCCCATATCGATTTCTTCGAATTATATCAAGAATCCAATGAGAATTTGTGCTACTTCAATCATCTCTTCTCCTTCTTCATTCTCCACAAAATTTGCCCACTCTTTGCCTTCTGCTTCGAATTCTCTACCTTCATCTCAATCAAACTTAAATCATTTGACCCATTGTGAAGGTCTTGATCTTTTGGTGAAAGCTGCCATTCATGTTGCAGGAGAGTTCTTCATAGACGCCCCCATTACTCAAAGAAGAGTCATTCGAAGAAGAACCAAGAAGACTGTCAAGTTCAGTGAGCTTTCCATCAATGAAGTAATAAGAAATGAAGAGGAGAAGAAGTTGAAGAAAGAAGAAGATGCAAATGAGTTGATTTCGATGACTTCGACACCAAAGAAGCAAAAGAGAGTCAAGTCTTTGCCTTCCAAGTATGGTGATTCAGTTCTTCAGCCATGGAAGAGAAAAACCCGTAAACGCCGATCGAATGGGATATCTGGTTAGTTCTTGGTTTTTTTACAATGGGGTTTTGATTCTTGGTTCTCAATTTGATCTTCCTTGTCATAAACAGCAATCTTGATGGAAATGGAGTTTCGATGTAATATTTTAATTGGGGTATTTCCATTTCCTCTGTTTAGGTACTTGCAGTTTTTTTTGGAAATTAGTACTTGCAGTTTATAGAAGAAAGAAACATGAAACTTGTATTTTGGGTCTTTGGGTTTTGTTACAGATGTTTGAAATCTCATGTCAATCACTGAAGTTTGATGGAAATGTTGGGTTTTGGTGATTTATCTTATCTAACATTTGAAATCCAATTTCATCTCATATATTCTCTGCAATTTTACATTCAATTAATTATCCTAGAACCAAATCTAATTATATTTAATTTTCCTTCTTAATGAACAACATGTTTGTAGTAAACTTCATCTTCTTATGAACCCTAGCTCTGTGGTTTTTGTTGTTTGAATCCAGAATTATCTATCCATCTATCGCTTTATGTTCGCTACTTTATTGAAAAATGGCTTACCTTTGAAAAACCATTTTGAAGTTGCATTGTTTTTGAGGTACATTGTTAGTATTAGTATTGTCGATTCAGTAAACCGGCTCTTAGTTTTTTTTTTTTGAAAGGCAACAGCTGTTGGTTTTATCAGTAACTCAGTACATTAACTGAATTTGTTATTGAATTTCATTCTCGTTGAAAGACTCTTTTTTTTGTGTGGAGAAATTCATCTTATTTTGTTATTTGAATCCAACTTTTTATTTCATAAAATAAAACTGTCAGTTGAAGATTTTAGTAGGAAGTAGGAAGAAGATGAAAAACTTTTATGAACTACTGACTGGTAATCTGGATGTTGACTTCGAACAATATGGAGAAAAAACTTCATGCCACTGGGCGTGTTATTTACGGAACACCAGGTAGCGCTAGGCCGCCACTAGCTAGCAATCTTCAGGTTAGGCTGGTTAGCTGTAGGTAAGCCTGAATCCAAACACATTTCCGGCACAAGATCAGTTCAACAGTAGGTTTGGAAGGACAGACCAGGTGATTTTGTCCAAGTCAGATGACAGATCCAAGATTACTTAGGCATTGAACTCCATACAGGTTTTCTGGGTCTTTAAAAACCGCCCATATTTGGTTATATATGGTGAATGAAGCCCTTGGGGCTAGTCTGGCTGATGACAAAACATTCCAAGCAACAGAAGGAATGAATATGACTTCTTTCCTTTTCACCTCAGAGGATGAACACCAGGAACACAGAATTTACTGAAACAATTTCAATTTTTTTGCCTTTCTAGCAGCTATGAAAGGTACAAAAGCAAAACCAAACTGATACGAATCACCATCTTCATCCACCACCAGCACAAAAGACAAATCACCATCTTCATTCACCACCAGCACACAAGAAGAAACCACCATCATAATCTAGAAAAGACCGTGCTTTTTGAAAGTTTGGATGGAAACTTCCAAGAAGGCTACTGTTAGACCCTTGGTAACTCAACATGGATCAAATAGCATGTTGATGCATATATATGCGTGTATGGGCTGGGTGTACGTGAAGGCATGTGTGTGCAGAGTTGCTAGACGGAAATTGAAAGACTTTGTTGGACGGATCCAAATGAAGAATACAGTCGGACTTTAGTGGGTTGATCAAGTGTAGATGCTGGACCACTCTAGGCCATGTACAATGTCAGCAATGTTCGTGTTTATGTATTATTACCTTTACTGTATGATTTGTATGGATTAGTTTTGTACAAGGGCTTTGCTCATACGACAGGTGTTTGTATGAGTCTTGTAAGGGTAATTGTAATGAAATGTATGTCGATGTCTGAAAATATGTGTCGAGATCAATGTTGTAGGGAATGCCTAGGCCAAGGGTTGACCTAGTGGGCATTCCTGATTGTCTCAATCCCCAATGTTCCCTTTCGAAAAATGCCCAAATGCTTAACATATATATTAAGGGGAAGGTGTCTCCCAAGTCTGTGTCAAGGTGGATGTAAAGTTAGTGCATAGCCAAGGCAGAGCCAGACATGGCCACGACATATGTTTGAGAATGAGTTGGAATTACTTGAGGATGGATGAGATGTTCCAAGGACTGACTAGATGTGCATGGGACACGAGCCAAGTGTAAGGCACATTGTCTTAGTGATGGATTGATAGACTAAGGATCGTGCATGTTTGCACGATGGATACTCGGGCTATTTGTGGATGGTTGATGGTACTTGGATGCTGGACTATGCGCGGGCGGACTCACGTAAGTGTTGAATCTTGATGCGGTTCTTTAATTAGTTGAAAAATAAAATCTAGAATTGGTAGTAACAAAAGAGAAAATCTAGACCACTATAATGTCCGGATGGTGTGATAATAATGGCCTAACATATATTTGAATAGCTCAAAAAAGAAAATCTAGACCACTATAATGTCCGGATGGTGCGATGAACATAGTGTGTGAAGCGTTCAAATTTGGTCTCTTGAAAATCCAACCTGCAAAACAAAGGTAAGATTGTCAAAAATCACCTATTTGGTGGCCGAAGGCATTCTGATGCTTAAAGTCAGTAAATCTGTAAGAAATGGATATTAATCTGGACAGAACTCAGTTAAAATTGCATACCTTTGTCAAATGTTCATTTTACCTTATATAGTGGTCGTTATTAATTCTTTGCGTGACTTAAGCATGTGAGGTTTAACGAGATGAGACGTTCTCTGTAACAATCTCATCCTTTATGAAGATATGTCCTTCGGGGAGTAACTCTCTCCACGACTCTTTTTCTCTGTTCCTCCTTTTTAAGAGAGAGCTTTGTTGGGTCAGGATTTGGGCATCTGACTTAGATTTGTTCTGACAGACACTTTTTGGGCTTTACTAATTGGATTAGCCCTTTTTGGGCTTTGTGAGTCGGTTCGGACTTGAAATGCTTGGTCTTCGTGATAAGTGATTTTTGTCATGTGTATGATCGTGATGATAGTCTTATTTGATGTATCATTAGTGTGCGTACGTATTCAATTGGATACTTTAATTGTCTCACAAACCTTGTTTCCTCCTTAAATCAACCATTCCTCCAAATTCTAATAACCTAGACAGCTTGCAGCTAAAGCATTCACTTATGCAATTTGAATCTTTCGTTAAGACTAATACTTTTAAGACGAACAAAAAGTTATTGTCTCATAGAATACTCCAGTCGTCCTCAATTTGAGTTGGTGATTAAGGATAAAGTTCAAAATTATATTTCTTGATTCAATCATGTTTCACATTTGATTAGATAAAGTTGTTTTTACCCCATTGTTATCCTTATAACTACATGCTCATTGTTTGTAGTTCTCATACCTTTGGCATTCATTTCCTTTCATCAATTCTACCCTAGTTATTATTTGAAAGTCTTTATCACTGCCTTCAGACATTTCCTTGTTCTCAAGGAATTTGAATCATTGTTTAACAACAACATTGGAGTTCTCTAAGCTTGAGATTTAAGATGATCTTCTTCTGCTGTCAGTTCATTCCACACTTACTTGAAACTTAAAAGATGAGCCTTTGCATATTGTGTCCTCTTAAGAGATTCTAGTTTGTAAGTGCCATTAGAAAACTATGTCACTCTAAAATGCTTCATCCACCCAGTAAACTCTGAACCATTTCTTCAACTGGTTTGGTATCATAACATAGGGGAGTTCCATAAGCACAAGCATACGGAACAACACCTTGGCTGAGATTTGTTAGCAGATGTATAATGAGTTGACATTCGACTTCGATGTAGTGGTCCTTTATAGAGGCAACTTAGAGGGAGGGGTGGATGGAATTAGGCTGGGGTGCCCAAGATTGGCTACCTTTGGGATGAATTAAAGTATTAAACCCAATAATTAATTTTGACAAAAGGCAACTCAAATAACCTTTGGCAGGACTAATCTTCAAATAGCTTAGTTAAACAAAACCAACTGATCATTTCTATTGCAATTTTCACAACAACAAAAAAAAAAAAAAAAAAAATCGCTCTCTTCTTCAAACCTCCTCCCCTGCCTTTCAATCTCTCTTCTTCAATCATCAAATTAATCCATTCTCACAATCTCCCAATTCTCTTCACAACCCATTTCAAGAATCTCATTTTCCAATCAAGCCATATCGATTTATTCGAATTCTATTAAGAATTCAATGAGAATTCGTGCTACTTCAATCATCTCTTCTCCTTCTTCATTCTCCACAAATTCTGCCCACTCTTTGCCTTCTGCTTCGAATTCTCTACCTTCATCTCAATCAAACCTCAATCAATTGACCCATTGCGAAGGTCTTGATCTTTTGGTGAAAGCTGCCATTCATGTTGCAGGAGAGTTCTTCATGGACGCTCCCATTACTCAAAGAAGAACCAAAAAGACTGTCAAGTTCAGTGATCTTTCAATCAATGAAGTCAGAAGAAATGAAGAGGAGAAGAAGTTGAAAAAAGAAGAAGATGCAAATGAGTTGATTTCGATGACTTCGACACCAAAGAAGCAAAAGAGAGTCAAGTCTTTGCCTTCCAAGTATGTTGATTCAGTTCTTCAGCCATGGAAGAGAAAAACCCGTAAACGCCGATCGAATGGGATATCTGGTTAGTTCTTGGTTTTCTTACAATGGGGTTTTGATTCTTGGTTCTCAATTTGATCTTCCTTGTCATAAAGAGCAATCTTGATGGAAATGGAGTTTGGATGTAATATTTTAATTGGGGTATCTCCATTTCCTCTGTTTAGGTACTTGCAGTTTATAGAAGAAAGAAACATGAAACTTGTAGTTTGGGTCTTTGGGTTTTGTTTCAGATGTTTGAAATCTTATGTGAATTACTGAAGTTTGATATAAATGTTGGGCTTTGGTGATTTATCTTATCTAACGTTTGAAATCCATTTTCATCTCATATAGTCTCTGCAATTTTACATTCAATTAATTATCCTAGAACCAAATCTAACTATATTTGAGTTTCCTTCTTACTGAACAACATGTTTGTAGTAAACTTCATCTTCTTATGAACCCTAGCTCTGGGATTTTTATTGTTTGAATCCAAAATTATCTATCCATCTATCGCTTTATGTTCGCGACTTTATTGAAAAATGGCATACCTTTGAAAAACCATTTTGAAGTTACATTGGTTTTTGAGGTACATCGTTAGTATTGTCCATCCAGTAAACCAGCTCTTGGTTTTTTTTTTTTTTTTTTTGAAAGGCAACAGCTCTTGGTTTTATCAGTAACTCAGTATACCATCTGAATTTGCTTTTAAAGTTGAAGCAAAACCTGACCTTATTGAATTTCATTCTCGTTGAAAGACATTTTTTTGTGTGGAGAAATTTATCTTATTTTGTTATTTGAATCCAAATTTTTATTTCTTAAACAAATATGTCAGTTGGAACTCAAATTTCACTTCAAAGATTAGTGGCTTTCACATAAATCTCACTGTGAGTCTATGTTAGTTCCTTTAAGTAACATTGCTACAATCATTGCAAAGTTACCTGGAAGGTACACTGTTGGTATTGTTTCTTCACCGAATTGTCCTTGGTATGTAAAATCATGCTTCATATTCTAATAATTTTCTGTTAAATCTCTTGGATGTATGAAATGTTATTGTGTTATCACATTATTTGTATGATTTAGTGAAATATGGTTTTAAGTTCATTTATTTGCTCACAACCTTCTTCAGCTCAAGGTTAAAAAAGAGAGATTTTTGATCTATGTAAGCGTATTTTAAAATCCATGGGTGGTGTTTAGGTATGATAATCTGATTGTACTTGTAAGACAGTAAGAGAAAACTGGCAGCTATTGGCGGCCGTTGTTCTTCTTTCTCTTGCATTTTTAATAAGAAATTTTTTGTAGGATGTCTAGTAAGAAGATGAAAAACTTTTTTGAACTATTGACTTGTAATCTGGATGCTGACTTCGAACAATATGGAGAAAAAACTTCATGCCACTGGGCGTGTTATATATGGAACACAAAGTAGTGCTAGGCCACCACTAGCTAGCAATCTTTAGGTTAGGCTGGTTAGCCGTAGGTAAGCCTGAATCGAAACACATTTCAGGCAACAGGACAGACCAGGTGATTTTGTCCAAGTCAGATGAGTCAGATCCAAGATTACTTTGGCATTGAACTCCATATAGGTTTTCTGTGTCTTAAAAAGCTGCCCATATTTGGTTATATATGGTGAATAGAGCCCGGGGGCTAGTCTGGCTGATGACAAAACAGTCCAAGCAACAGAAGGAATGAATGACTTCTTTCATTTTCGCCTCAGAGGATGAATACCAGGAACACAGAATTTACTGAAACAGGTTCGAATTTCTTGCCTTTCAAGCAGCTATGAAAGGTACAAAAGCAAAGCCAAACCGAAATGAATCACCATCTTCATCCACCACCAGCACCAAAGGAAGAAACCAACATCATAATCTGGAAAAGTCCGTGATTTTTGAAAGTTTGGATGGAAACTTGCAAGAAGGATACCATAACGAAATGTAACATAAATGACCTTTTGGAAAACAATGATACTTCTTATTATATCAGGAAGCAGAGTCATGGCATAGTATATATATATATATATATATATGTACCAATGAGCCTCATTGATTTTACTACACATTTTTACAGTTGGTGGGCATAATAGGTTTCTATACAACAGTGAATTCACGCAAACAAAATAGGAGGTCCGAGTTGACTCACAAGTCCCAAATTAGCCTTTAGAGGGAATTATTTCTGAGTTTTGAAAATACTAGAATTTTTGTGTTGTCATGATCATGACTTCTTAGTTACCAAACAAACTCATGCACCAACAACTTTTAAGTTTCAATAGAAAATAAAACCTAACAAAACTAAACACGGGCTACTTCTATTCTGGTTTGCTCCAAACTTTGGCCTGCGCTTCACACGAGAATTGCTACATGTATAAAAAAGATGAAAAATCTGGAAATGCTTTATAACTGCCATCCCTTTATCCTGAAAGTTGTAACATGATTTATCAAGAAAGTTCCCGTGATTTCTTCCAAAGCATCTAACTAAAAAACCATTGCAGACTGCAGAGTACAGTCTACTGTCTTACTGGACTAGAAAATTCACAGCTATACACTATTGACCGTGTCTATGTTATGAGGTTTAACTTAAAAGTCGCCAACTAAAATACTAACTCAACCACAACTTTGATGTTTTTATGCTCGTTGTAACTGAAATTCTGAATTCTCTTCCTGGCAAGACAGCCAAAGTGACATGGAGAATCCTTTCTTTGTAGAGGAGGAGCTGCTGCATGGGAAGGGACACTTTGGCCTGAAAGCACATTGCTTTGGTACTCAAACCCAGCCCAGGGGGTTAGAATTGAGAATATGGTTCCCGAGCCTAGTGGTCAGAAAATGAACCAGAGAATGAGTTCTTCGACTGCCACGAGTAATGACCAATTAGACATAGAAAGAGACCGTGGTTATCGACACATGATAAATGAGCGACTAAGGTGTGAGAAGGAAAAGCAAAGCTATGCTTATTTGCATTCATCATTGCCTGCAGGAGACCAAGCACGGCGCCAATTAGAAAATGAAAGAATTAGGAGATACTTAGGTAAAACTCGTAAGGATAAAATTAGAAATGAAAGAATTATGAGATACTTAGGTGTAGCGGCCATAGAGAACAAAATTAGAGAAAGGCGTTTAACTTGGTTTGGTCATGTGCGGAGGAGACAAAGCACGGCGCCAATTAGAAAATGTCTAGATTGGCAAGTTAATGGAGGGTGTAGACGGAGGGACGACCGTTGAAAACTTGGATGAAGGCGGTGAATGAAGATATCATTGAGCTTGGATTAGGAGAGGTTATGTGGGAAGACCTCATTGCTTGGAGAACCTAAATCCATGTAGCCGACCCTGAAAATATCGAGAATGGGCTTTAATGATGATTGCCTGCAGGAACCAAGGTGGGTCTTTTGTTTAAATTGATTGAATCCCAACTTTATAAAGATGAATTGGGAAGTTTGGAATCTAAGAATAGAGTACTAATCTATCCCAACTTTTGTAATATTTTTTCATTTTTTGGCAATGTAGATGGACAAGAACTCAATAGTCCATATGGCAATAGCACGAGTGCAAGGGTTGACGAACCTAAAGGAAGAGCTAGAACTGCGAAATAAAGAGCTTGAAGAGAGGCTATTGGAGGAAGAAGGGAAAAGAGCGGATCTTCTGCAATTGATTCCATGGTTCATGCTCTTAAATGTTTGAATAAATATGAGAATAAACTGAAGAAGGATCCGGTCTGAGTTCTCTGCAAACAAAATTTCAGCTGTAATTGAACTTCAAACAAAGGTATATATGTTTGTTTAGGCAAGATTATATCTTCAATCATACTAAACATTCTTCTTACACTTAATTGATCATACATGAACATATTTCCGCGTATTTTGTATATTCAAGTATGTACTATTAAAAATGCATTGCCCAATGTGATTGTGCAGTGGCATTGCATCCCAGTGGTTGGAAGAGAATGCGCGTAACAAGCCCTTATTATTATTATTATTATTATTATTATTATTATTATTATTATTATTATTATTATTATTATTATCAATTTATGACATATATAAGTTGCTTTGATGTAAACAGATTGAACCAGAGGAGGTGGTACAGGAAGCTGTCAAGATAGCTCTTGAAGAAGTTGTGAGGAAGTCTATCATGATCATGACAAGAGAGTGGTAGAGGGCAGTTGAGAACTCAAGAACAGTTTTACTCCATTGAGATGACAACAGGTGGCATCATTCTCTTTGTTTGGCGCCACTGTTGAAAGTTTTTTATTGGTCGCAAGAAGTGTTTTAACTTACTAGGAGTAAGGGTCAAGTCTGTGTCCTTTCCTTTTTTTTTTCTTCATTTTGCTACGTGACGTCGTGATATGGGAAACTTAAGCAATGTGACTGTCAATACATTTAGATTCCTCTGTTTATAGGCGGCACTTTATATGGGAAACTTAAGCAATGTGATATGTCCATTAGAGTACCCATGCTACATGTACAATGGTTATTCATAGTTTGATTCTTCACATTAACTTCGCCTCATCCATGTTGTTTACTCCAAAAAAAATTGCTTCATTGCTGCTAGAAATTCAGAATGACGAGAGTGACCATCCCGCGGGATATCACATTTCTGAACAGGTCCATTGCTGCAGACCATCAGATGCTTCTTATTGTGATCAAACCCTCAACCTTATCATTATCTTTTGAGCTGCAAGTTTTCAACCGATGAGCAACTTAATTTCTTAAGAACTAAGAGTCTACATTTATTAACTTAAGATGGGATATTAAGATACAATATTTTCATTAATTAACTATTCTATACAGCTCAATTAACTCTAATCAGTTACTGAATATAATTTACATCATTTTTTTTTGCATTCTAATCAGTTCAAGGCATGGAACTGGGAGCTGCCTTCTCTTCCAGGTCTCTAGGTCCTGGTGGCTGATCAGGCTCCACATATGCATATGATGTAGATGCCTCATGGTCTGTCTCCCATGACTGATCATGCTGGTCATCATACGAGATATCAGATTCCGAATGGAGACTGAAGATTGAATCATCAATATCTCCACTGTTTCCAATATCATTATCCCTCTCACTCCCACTATCATTAGTTTCAAGGTATGCATCATCACCCTCATCCTATTGCAGAAAAAAAAGGATAAGGTTAACCAGCCAGTCTTGTACATTCAAGGTAAAAGATCTAATAGATTGTACTAAATATCAACCTCAGTGTCTTCATCTTCTTCGGAAGAATAAGAAGAATCAAGTTTCGCATACAACTCTTCATCTCCTTGGTCCTTTACAGTTTCCATTTGATTCTGCATGAGAACAAGAGAAGACTTGAGATTAGATGAGAAAGTGTTGAAGATGATTAACATACACTAAGGTGTCAACATGATGAAGGTCATACAAGTTCAGATCTCAATGATTCCACCCTCCTCCTCATAGCAGAGATATGCTTCTCAAGAGCCTGAAAAGAAAATTTTAATGTTAGCCTTCTAGTTTTGAATGAATGTTCATAAATCAAGAAAAAAAATGAAAAGATTGAAAATTCAAGATTTTTTTTTATTCTTCACATAGAATGCATTACAGAAATAAGTAAGAACTTCAGATTTTAGGTTGGAAACGATGATCAATAAACCCATCAGCTAATTGGTAGAAACTATTTTTCCTCTGCCTTACTCTTATTCATCTAAAAACAAATGTACTATGCAACTAAGTTTACTTCTCAACTACACCTATTAGAAAGTATAAACTACAGCTATTTCCACCTAACACATTTCTTCGAACCATGGGATGCTTGGAGTTTTTGCTAACCTTTCCTTGATAATTAACTTAATCAAGAAAGTAAGATCATTGTACCATTTGAGATTAAACCAACTCACTGAAGAGTTGGTCAACTGCATCATGGACAGGATTCAGCATTTAGCAAACCAGCAAGGAATGTGGAGAATGATGGCATAGATAACGCTCAACCTAGGATGAATGCATGCAATTTTATTTTCCATTATGTCTTGAAGTTACCTCATGCCTTTGAAGCTCAATTGAACGTGCCAATGCCTTCCTTTTTGTAAGAAGATTCTTAGGCCTCAACATAGGGGGTCTCCTATATTCCCTTCCGCGAAATACAATGATGGCATAGCCTTTGGAAACTTTGTCGACTGAAACCAAGATGCCCCCACTTTCTGCCTCAAGTGCTAGTGCAGTTTTCTTAACGTGCTCAAATGATTTAGCTTTCACAAGAATCTTTACCAGTTCCCTGTATTTCCAGTGCAAGTGCATGTTCTCAACGGTACCGTCAAAGACTCCTCTCCTCCCTGAACAATGGAATGTGTAAGCTTAATCTTATTACAAAGAAAATAACCTAGAGAAAATAACTTTTTTCTTTTTGTTTGTGCATGTCACTAATTACCAAGAAGTAGGTAAGCTTTCATCTTCAAGCCAATTTTGCGAAACATAAACCTCTCCTCATCAGATATGCTTTCTTGATCAAGGGGCCGTTCCGCTGGTGTTAGAAATACTTCCACCTTAGCTAAAGCGCTTTCTGCTTTCCTTAACTTACGCTCGGACTGTTACAAAGAATATCAGCTATTCATGCAAGGATCTCATTGTTCAAAAAACAAATTACCACATGAGATGAATAATGATCATAATACTAAAGTACATGAAAGGAACCTTCAGGGTATTTACTTGTAAAGAAAATACTAAATTAGAAAAATTGCAACCGAAAAAGGAAATGGGAAATCATTGGCATTTCGAATTTTGATAATGTTAAATGCTTATTTTTGCAAGTAACATAATCTCCTGATTTCCCAGATCAGTGTACATTAATTAGTTATGTATGGTAGATTTTGATCACATATGGATTAACAACATTGACCACATAATTCTGAAAAAATGGATAGAAGTTCTTTTCTTGATCAGTTGTTGACAGATCTGGTTCACCAAAGAAAAACTGTTGATTAACCTTGTGAGATACTTGGAGCATTTGGGTTGTAAAAAAAGTTTCTTTTAAGGGGCTTTTTACGCTTGTAGGTAGTGGCGGACCTTGGATTTAAATAACAAATAATTATTAGTTGATAATAGTAGTTATCAAGGGCGGAGTAAAAAATAATTTCCTGCTCGAGCTAGTAACTAATAAAGAAATTTAACTATCAAAAGTACATTGCATATACCAAATTGAATCCAGTGTAGTCCAATTTTAAGCCAAAATAAGGTGACAATATCGATAACCTTAGTAAGGGCAAATGAACATAATAACTAGAATATATAACTAAAATCACAAAATAATTAGGACAAGTATCTAGTTGAAGCTTAAAAAATCATAGAAAAAATGGTTTATATGAGCTTCAAATTTTGTATGAGTTGGCTAATGACCTATATTTTCATAGAATTATATAGTTATTATTTTAGATATTAATTTCAAATATTTTTTTGTTGGAGGTATTATATCACTTGTGAACAAACAATTCATTTTTTTTAATGTTTGCAATTACATATAAAATTGCATTGAAAAGCCATATAGAAATTATACGCTCCAAGAGGACCGAAAATAAGTTTTCATTAAACTAATAATTTTTTAATATATGTAACTTCTAATCAAATTGGTGAAAATAAAAAGCTCCAAGAGTATCGAACTTAGGTCGTTTACTAAAAATGTTAACCTTCCAACCACTACACCAGTAAAAACATGTAAAAGTAGTATAATGAATAATTATCATATTGTATTATACATTTATATAATTAATTTTTTTATAAGGCAAAATATTTAATAGAATTATTTTGAAAGTTGAGGGGGGTAGTTGGCCCCCACCCCCCGGGGCCCCTTAGTAGATCCGCCCCTGCTTGTAGGAAAAGTTTTAACATCTTTAAAATAGTAACCAGGAAAATGCCGAATGATTCCAATAACATCACCAGAAATTTTAGCATTAAGTTTCACATACAAGTTAACGAGTCAGGGGAACTTACAAAAGCAAGCTTCAGCTCAAGCTTTCTAACAAGGTTTGCATGCCTTTCTACCTCTGCAGCTCTGAGAACTCTTTCTTTATGATCAGCGTCTAACTTCTTTCCCCATCGAGCATCAGCTTCTAAAGTTTCCCCAAGTGTACCAGCCGTACCAGGTTCCTCAATAGTTTCAGATCCCTCCATTGGAATGACAAAGGATGAGGCTCTCAATCGTGCTTGTTCTTCCTCATCTTGCAGATCCTTCACCATTCTCTCCTTTTCTAACAATGCAACTGTCAACTCCGGAGACAAGAAATTTTTTCCTCTATAAAAGACTATAAAGTCTTTGTTTCTGGAAAGAATTTGACCTCCGGTCAGTCTCTGCATTCAATCACCAAAAATTAAAATAAAAAACTGGTGCAGGTAACAAGCTATGGTTACATGTGCAGATGTTGACATGAATTTGAGCGATACTACCTCAGAACCATAAATGACTCGTATTATGAGAAATACGTTCCGCAGATACATACATGGTAAAGAAAATTAATGCTTCATATGAATTACTGTTAGGCATCAAATATTACGACTTTTAACCGTGAGACTTTAAATGTTCTACATGAATGTTATCTCATATAACATGCAGCACCAAATAACTCTTAACTCTAGTGATTTGTCTTTCCAAAGTGTATTTAACCAACGGATGATACATGATGACAAGACAAGCATTATGATACAGTAATTAGGTTGGTTCTGCACATCATGAGTTGATAGATATTTTCATTCGTAAATGATGTTTTCAAAAAGTTCAGGTTTGTCTATTTTCAAAAAGTAAAGGTTTTTCTGAAGCCCAGATGAGACAAGAAAATAAAATAAAAATCCCACAACAACAATATTAGGAACCACCAACGAGTCAAGGAATAACATTTGTGCTGGATTAGCATGTGAAACAATCAGATACATCTTTTTGGCTCCCATGCTTTGGATGGAATTTTGCTGTGAAATTGTTTTCTAGTTAATGTGCCTACAGGAAAGTTGCTGCTGGTTTGTCTCACATGAAGTTCCAATCAAGAAGAAATTTTGTATGTGTAGTACCTGTTGTGGCGTGTTACATCCCTAGCTGGTAATGACTACTAAATTACTCAAATTCTTTAGTGATGTGAGAAAGGATCCCTTCTAAATGAGTTTTCGTTTTAGTTTCCACATACATACAAACTTTGGCAATCTTAAAATCAAAGTAAGGTTATTTTGTAACAACCTAAACAAAAGTAAGGTGACGATGGAAATGTATGACACAAGGTTGGCCACAATTTAGGTCATTCGTTTGCTGTCCACTCATAACTAATGTCATAGGTAGGTTGAAATGAATGAATAGTTAAGATTTAGGTTGTCCCATTGTGTTCTAGGGTGAAAATGATGATAACATAAGAGACCCTTTACCCTTTCATAAACTATGTGTTTTTACTCGAGTGTGATTTCTGGAGCTACAGTGAATTCTTAGATCACTGCAGGAAAGTTGAATGAATTAAGATTACAGTACTAGTACAAGATTTAGCATTCTATGTCATATGATTCAGAATTATAGTAAACACCAAAATTCATGAAATCCTCCAAATGCAGAAACCTGAAGGATAGATGCAGTGGTAATAGCGAGAAGATAATGAGCAAAAATAGAGGACGAACAGATACAGCAGAATCAAGTAAATGACATATATTAGAAGTAAAGTGACACAAAACACAACACATTAAAGATGAGTTTTTTAAATCTTGAAGTTGCAGAACAAAGTGGATTTATTTTTCTTTTTTATTAGACAAAACAAAAATTTATTTCATGGAAATGTGGAAATTATAAACCGAGATCCATATGCAAGATGAATAAAAACAGAGATGCCATATACTGAAATTGCATATTTGATATTTCAATTACTTTGATATCTTCAGCCATTCTTTCGCTAGTTGTAAGCTGCACACCGCGCTTTAGTGCCACCTTTGCAATTGAACTTCTTTCCCATAACTTGACCATGGCCTTGGCCAGCCCCTCATGCTGTCTGCTTCTACCTAATAAATAAAAAAAATTATAAATCACAATTAAAGGGAAAAGGGGAGTTGAAAATGAATAAAGATAACATGTAACAATGATTAGTACCAATCGCAAAATGTGGAGGTAGAACTCTGGAAAGCCTTCTTAGAGCTGTTGATTCCTTGAGTCCAAGAGTGGATCTAACTCCATGAGGAAGTACTCTGAAGGGAGGTTCGTATCCAGGAATCACACCTGGGAGCAAATCAGCATCTACAGGTAAAGGATCACCACCTGGCCAATCAGTGTATCGTGGGCCAAGACCATCTAATAGCTGGTCAATCTCGTCTTCATAATTGACTTTTGGTTCTGGGTTAGTCTCATTGTCAAAATTTGCCGATGTTCCTTGAGGCAACTTATTATCACCATGAGAGTTGTGTTCCGTGGCAATCTTCCTACTGAAATACGCATCTTTTGCATATGGATTCATTTGTTTCTTTGCTTGTTTTGTTGAAGGAACATCATAGCTGACTCCTCTGTACAGAGAAACAGTAGTGCCAGACCTCCAGATCACTAAGCCACCAGTTTTTCTCTAAACAACACAGAAGAATATGTAAAGAGAACATAAGCCTACCCACTATAAGATAGAATGAAATGGATGTAATATGACATTTTTTAATTAAACTAACAGCTTTGTGTTAATCAGTCTAAGCAAAGTGAGACTTGGGCAACCCAAAGAGCTATTCATAAAAATTTAAAGAACCGAAAGAGGTATTTCAATTAGTTACAAAGTGAGTGGCATAATACAGGAAGTCAAAGAGAAGGTGATCTGTATGGCAGGTCGAATGCATAAGGCGATCTGTATGGCAGGTCGAATGCATACCACGAAAAGCGATTGGGATCTGAAATCAAGTCAATGAGAAGGTGATGTACAGAGATGATCATCTTATGTACTTCTCGTTCTTCTCTAATGCGTTTGAGCTTTCAACCCACGCTGGTTTGGGCAAAGCTAGACATACAAAATAGTTATGAGCATGCAAGACTATTTTGCATGCTTAGCTCAAATAGTATAAAGATGGTCAATGTTTTAAAAGGCGATTGTGGCGTACGCCTTGAGCACGAGTCGAAGCGGGGAGCACAGAAATCGCCTCTGCGCGTACGAGTTGAGGTGCCAATTGAAGGCATTTTGAGGCGTACACTTTTTTATTTCCTGATCAGTTGGCGTTATTTGGTAAATAGCTCCCCAAATGCACCTAGAAACACTGCAGTTGATAAGCAAATGGTTGATTGATTCATTGCTTGACATGCAGGACGCATTTGTTGTTCGCATGCCTACCTCTTCTAAGGAGATTGTCCCTTTTGAGGGTATTCCCAATTAAGGCAATTCAAACAAAAACACATGCTTTGGGGGCAATGTTACTGACCCATATCTTCTTGATGATATCTTTGTCCCACCCTTGGATACTACCCCCGCAGAGCTTAAGATAGACAAATTTAAGCTGAACTGATCATTCTTGCCGCTTTGTTCCAACCTATCGTCTTCATGCTGGAATCTGAACTGATTATCAGTAGTTTAATCTGCGTTGAACGTCAAAGGTGGAGAGTCCTCCCTGTTGGTGGCCTCCATATCATTGTAAAACTTGCTCTTTATTTGTTTGAATTTTTTATATATATTTTTCACTATTTTTTACAAAAAAACGCCTCGCTACGCCTCAAGGCTACGCTTCGCCTCCGAAAAAGGTTGATTGCCTCGAGTCTTAAAAACGCTTTTAAAAACATTGAAGATGGTTATTTGCTCCCCGGAAATTTCTTTTTAGCTTTTATTGAATGACCTGTTGGAGTACACCCATCCTTGTCACGCCCCGATTTTTGGAAGAAAACGAAAATCCCAAAATTCACATAGGATTATCCGTTTCCCTAAGACTCGGGACATGAATTGTCATACACTAAAAGTAACAGTTGGCATCTATGAGAAATAATCAATTGCACAATTTACTAAACTAAAGAAAAGTAAAACAACTGATCTAAAAGCCCATCAAAAGGAAGAAAACTTAAAGTTCGTAGAGCCAACGCTAACAAGTTCAACAAATCACTTTGTATCTCTCCCAGGAAATAATCAATAAACTCCAAGTTTTTTTTTACACAAAATTTGTGATATGACCTCAGGTTGTTCTAATAACTACTCTCACAAAACTAAGCAAGATGGGCCTACAAATTAACTATGAGGCCTATTCATGTCCAATTCAAAGGTTGGTTTCAGTAACTATAGCTATAACCAAAAAAATTGGGGTCGAACAGACAGCAAGAGCGGCTTGGCACTGTTTCTTTTAGTAAGCATGATAAAGTTTTCTTCTGACACATACTCCTTTTTTTTTTTACCAATTCATGACATGCTTTTGACTTTAACAATGCTAGTCTTTGTACCAATGGATTCCCTAAATTTGATCACATCAATTACATCATATTCAATAGGATGAAATGTTAGTCATACTATTTGATATTTTCTCTACAAGTTGACAGAAATAACAACTTTTCCAGGCATTAAAGATATGACAAAAGCATGTCAGGAAGTATGACAAAAAGTTATGTCAGACATACAGTCTCCATCGACTTCAACACAAAATAACAAAAACACGTAGAAAGAGAAGAAAGAATTCACCTTTTTGGCTTTAATCTCCCTATTCTTTTCTTTTGTTCTTTCTCCCTTCTTGCTCATTTTCTTCTTCCTCTCCTTTTTTTTCTTTCTTCCTAAGCGGCGAGAGAAACAAAAACCCCAAATCTCTATTTAATCCCACTAGAGACAAACCCTACAAGGTTAGGGTTTTGCTCACGGTTAGTGACACCTTTTTTTTTTTTTTGTTATTACTTGACTTAGCCTCAAATTTAATAAAGACTACCCAAAGATAAATAAAAATTATAATGTGTTAAATTTGGGTCGTTACATTATACACACCTCAAAAGGAATCTTGTCTCGAGATTCACTGAATGAATAGCTCCGGGTGCAACTGTATCACTTTGTCCTCTAATTCTCAAGTTACATCATTCTTCTTTTCACTCCACTGGACTTTCACCAAATTCACTATCCTTCTACGGAGTTGTTTCACGTCACAATCCACAATCTTGATCGGTCGCACTACTTGGGTGAAGTCGTCATTAATCTCAATTTCTGTGGGTTGGACGATGTGAGCAGGATCCTTCACACACTTCCTCAGCATGGAAATGTGCAATACATCATGAACTAGGGGTGGGCAAACGGGTCGAGGATCCGCGAGTTCAAACCGAACCGGACCGTTTTGTTCAAACGGTCAGGATTTTAATTTTGTGTTTTTCGATACGATCCAGATCCGTTATAAAACGGTCCGGTCCCGATTCCTATTGTATAAAAAGAAACGGTCCGGGTTGGACCCGTTTCAAAACACATTTACAAATCTAAAAACCTAAATATGGAATGGAAGTAAAAAGAGAAGAGAAAGTGAGAAACAAACAGAACACGGAGCACCCGCAGCCCGCAGGCTGCCTCCTCCACACCTGCATCCTTCGCCCACATCCTCCGCACCTGCATCCTTCTCAAACAGAGCACCGTATCCTCTGTAGCCCCACCTAGCCTCTGTTTCTCTCTCGATTTCTTTCCCAAATCTCTGCTTTACTCTCTCTATCTATGATGCAAAGATGGAGCAGCAGCGGCAGCAACAGAAGGAAGACAACCACTCACCACATCCCTCTCATTGCTCTCATCTTCTCTGTCTTCTTAATTGCTTCAATTCTCTACAATGAACGCAACATTCATGAAATTCACCGACACAAATAACCAGATTCCATCACTCATACATCACTTCCCAACACAATCCACAAGTAGAAGCATCAGCCAGGTATGTACCTACATCCATTCCTCTTCAACCCCATCTCCATTTTAGTCTTTGATTTGATCCTAAAATTTCTCTGGGGTTGTTTTAATCGGTGTATAGTGATGGGTTTCCCTCCTTTATTTTGTCTCTGGGTTTTCCATGGTTTTAGCTACCCTCGATAGATTCACCACATGCGCTTCTACTAGAGAGTATAGTGGACAAAAAGCCGATTCCTCAATTCACCTTGAAAAATCTCATCTTGGTATAAAAAGAGGAAACCAAGTTTGGACGACAAATGTGATTTGTTTTCTGGGAAATGGGTATTTGACAATGTTTCATACCCAATCTACAAGGAGTCATCTTGCCCTTATATGTCAGATAAGCTTGCATGTCAAAAACATGGCAGATCAGACTCTGATTACCATCATTGGAGATGGCACCCTCATCACTGCAACTTAAAGAGGTCTTCCTTCATTTACTTATTCTTGTTTTTACACTCTTATCGTGTGTGTGAAAGTGGGAATATTTCATGATTTGGTTTTTTTTTTCTAATTAAAGATGGCGTTTTCATTTTTTGCTGTAAAGGTGGAATGTGACTTTGATGTGGGAGAAATTGAAAAACAAGAGGCTGATGTTTGTGGGGGATTCATTGAATAGAGGGCAGTGGATATCCATGGTGTGTTTGTTACAGTCGGTGATCCCGGCTGAGAAGAGATCAATGTCACCTAATGCTCCACTCATCATTTTAAGAGCTGAGGTAAACCAACAAACACCTTTTATCTCAAAAGAAACATGGATTTCTTTATGTTGTTTGCTTGCAGTTGTTGCTTGTTGTTGCTGCAGTTTTATGTACGTCCTGTTCCTGTAAATATAAAAAGATTATTTGTATGTGTGCCGAGGGGAAACACTTGATTTGGAAAGATTTAGAAAGGAAATTTAAGAAGGAAATCAGTGTAAAACATAATCAACTTAGATTTGGAACCGGACCATTCCAAACGGTTCGAGTTAGGTTCGGTTCCAATGTTCAAAATGAGGGGATCCGGACAGGATCCGTTAATTTTAAATGGTTCGAGTTAGGCTCCTCCAAATTTGGTACCGATCCGGACCGTGGCCACCCCTATCATGAACAACTGATAAGCTCGGTGGCAGGGCGAGTCTATAGGCTAAACTCCCTACCCGAGCAATGATCTCAAATGGTCCTACAAATCTAGGACTTAGCTTCCCTTTCTTACTGAACCTCAATACACCGCGCATAGGTGAAACCTTGAGAAAAATAAGGTCCCCAACCTGAAATTCTATCGCCTTACTCTTCTGTCGGCTTTGAGCAGTTTTGATTTGCTCCGTCTGACCATCAGTCTGAGAATGATAAGCTGTACTCAAATCTAGTTTCGTCCTCATGGTTCGCTAAAAACTCTCCCAAAACTCAGCTGCAAACAAGGGATCTCTGTCAGACACAATGGACACTAGTACTCCGTGAAGCCTAACTACCTCACGGATGTATCATCTGGCTAACTGTTCGGTAGTACGGTGCACACCAACCGGAACAAAATGCGCGGACTTAGTCAAACGATCAACTATAACCCAAATTGACTCGTTACCTCGTCGGGTCTTCGGTAAACCATCTACAAAGTCCATAGAAATGTTCTCCCATTTCCAGATAGGAATTTCTAGTGGCTGCAACAAACCTGAGGGCCGTTGATGCTCGGCCTTCACTTGTTGACAAGTGAAACACCGTGATACACAATCTCCCACATCCTTCTTCATACCGTCCCACCAGAAAGTTCGCTTCAGATCATGATACATTTTTGTGCATCCCAGGTGAATGGTAAAACGTGACTTATGAGCCTCATCCATAATTTCTTTCTTCAATCCCTCAATCTCAGGCACACAGTCTCCCGTAAAATCGCAAACCACCATTGGACTCAACTAACCACTCTGATGGGCAATCATCTAGATTATCAAGTACTAAGTCCTCTAAAACCCTGCTGATCAAAGAATGTCGAACAAATAAACTACCAACATAAGCCGTGTTTGTTTCCTGAACAATCCAAACATCACAAGAAGAAATCACCTAAAGAGACTTCCATTCCTCTACCATAAGTGAAGCCATAATAGTGTGATGCCGACTAAGAGCATCGGCTATCACATTTCCCTTATCTGGGTGGTAAAGGATCTCGAAATCATAACTACTAATGAACTCCACCCACCTTTGTTGTCTCATATTCAGCTCCTTCTGCGAAAACAAATACTTGAGACTCTTGTGATCTGTGAACAACTCAAAATGCTCTCCATAAAGGTAGTGTCGCCACATCTTCAATGCAAACACCACTGCCTCTAATTCCAAGTCATGAGTAGGATACCGCCTCTCGTGAGGCTTCAATTGTCTTGAGACGTACGACACAACCTTCTGATTTTGCATTAGTACACAACCCAGACCTGTGCCACTAGCATCAGTGAAGACCACCAACTTTCCACCTTGCACTGGGATAGTCAGGATGGGCGCAGTGGTTAATCGGTGCTTCAACTCCTGAAAAGCCTTTTCACACTCATTGGTCCAAATAAACTGAACATTTTTGCGGGTCAACTTAGTCAAAAAAATAGCAATGAGAGAAAACTTATCTCTAAATCGTCTGTAGTAACCAACTAACCCTAAAAAGCTTCTCACCTCTGTTGCATTAGTAGGTTGTTCCAAATCTTTCACTGCTTTCACCTTATCAGGATCAGCTGCTATATCCTAACTAGAAACAACATGCCCTAAGAATTTTACTTCTTTTTCCCAAAAATGACACTTGCTAAATTTCGCATACAATTTCTGATCTCTCAAGGTCTGCAAGTCACTAACCCTGAGCAAAACCCTAACCTTGTAGGGGTTGTCTCTAGTGGGATTAAATAGAGATTTGGGGTTTTTGTTTCTCTCGCCGCTTAGGAAAAAAAAAGGGGAGGAAGACGAAGAGAAAGAGCAAGAAGGGAGAAAGAACAAAAGAAAAGAAGAGGGAGATTAAAGCCAAAAAGGTGAATTCTTTATTCTCTTTCTACGTGTTCTTGTTATTTTGTGTTGAAGTCGATGGAAACTCTATGTCTGACATAACTTTTTGTCATACTTCCTGACATGCTTTTGTCATATCTTTAATGCCTGGAAAAGTTGCTATTTCTGTCAACTTGTAGAGAAAATATCAAATAGTATCCTATTGAATATGACGTAATTGATGTGACCAAATTTAGGGAATCCATTGGTACAAAGACTAGCATTGTTAAAGTCAAAAGCATGGCATGAATAGGTAAAAAAAAAAAGGAGTATGTGTCAGAAGTAAACTTTATCATGCAAGCATGCTTTCATGCTTACTAAAAGAAACAGTGCCAAGCCGCTCCTGCTGTCAGTTCGACTCCAATTTTTTTGGTTATAGCTATAGTTACTGAAACCAACCTTTGAACTGGACATGAATAGGCCTCATAGTTAATTTGTAGGCCCATCCTGCTTAGTTTTGTGAAGGTAGTTATCAGAACAACCTGAGGTCATATTACAAATATCATGTAATGAAATAATCAACACTTATCATAAAGTTTAGCCACAATTATTGGTTCAAGATACAACATAGACACAAACAGAAGTAAGGGTAATGGTATTTTTATATCGTGGAGTGGTATTTATGGGATACAAATTTTTTTACATCCAATTTGTTTTTAAGTAAAGGGCATTCATGTGGTAATGTGCAATAATGAGATTTGGAGTTATTATTGTTGTACAATAATGAAAAATTGAATATGAGTTTATATACATATATGTGTTGGCTTTTATATGTTAACGATACTTAACGTAAAAATACATTTCTTGATGGATTGTATTAGGCTTAATAAGGAGCTACTATTGGAAGTATGATTTTTCCATGCACATAGTACTATAAATTTCTAGGGGTTTGATCCCCATGTTGATATAAAGTATGATTTATGATTATGTTATGTTTCCCCGAAAGAATGGGATGGATAAATGACAAAAAGTCACTGTGAAAGAAAAGTGAGATATCACAATAAATGATATGGATAAACTTTGGTTCCCGAAAATTTAAATCACCTGAAATTGTATCATTTAGAACTACCACTCCTCTTTAGTTCATTATTTCCCCTATCTTACTAGAGAAACTAAATAACATGCGGGTTGTCTTGCGGAGGTGAGACACCTATTTCCTACTAGAGAAACTAAAATAACCCTCGGGTTAGTCTTGTGAAAATGAAGTGAATTCGTATGCCAAAAATAGGCTTTAATATTTATCCGTAAAAAATGTGACGCGAGTTTATGCGCATTGATAGCCTAAGAGTGACTTTTGGTACTTATATAGTTAGGAGTATCCGCGATGCATGTCTGTATGTGATGTCCCCACTTGGGCATGGATGATGAAGAAATCCTCCTTTATATAAGAGAGGCATACGGACATGTATGTTCGGCACGAAGGTGGTGCGAATGTGGTATCGTCTAAGTGATCAATCCGTTAAAAGATGAATCATAATTTAAATAAAAATAATTAAATTATGTGAATATTGTTTCTAACCCTTTTTCATGCAGGATGACAAGTCTACTAATATTTCTGCAGGACAGATTTGTCATAGTCAACTCCTACAGAGTAAGTGTAAGTAAATGCACTTTTACCTGGTAGGTTTACATAATGGCCTCATGGAGGAACTATCTATTTGTTTTGGTTATTTTGTCGCATTTTATTGTTCTGTTCTGTCATGACATGATATTTCTTTATTGGTTTTTTTGGGGAATAAAGAATTTTACACCAGCATTAGTGTTGACCCAAGTGGGCTTTTGCTTCTTGGGTGCATTCCTTCAGGAATGTAGTCGACTAGCTTATTTTTCAGGATTTAGTAGTCTCAGGCTAGCTTAGAGTAGTTCGTTTGTACGTGACGAACATTTCTGGGAGTTGCACGTTGTTCGAGGGATTAAGTCATTTTTATTTGTAGGTGACAGTTTAAATTTTGTGTAAAAAAAAAATTGGAGTTTATTGATTATTTCCTAGGAGAGATACTCTACGAACTTTAAGTTTTCTTCCTTTTGATGGGCTTTTAAATCAGTTGTTTTACTTTTCTTTAGTTTAGTAAATTGTGCAATTGATTATTTCTCGTAGATGCCAACTGTTACTTTTAGTGAATGACAATTCATGTCCCGAGTTTTGAGGAAACGGATAATCCTATGTGAATTTTGGGATTTTCGTTTTCTTCCAAAAATCGGAGCGTGACAATCCTCAACCTCAAATTGGTCCACCTTTTTGAGCTAGCGGTTGTGCTCTCCATTGGAGATGCTCTAAGTGACTAAAAAGTAGCATGTGTGTTTGCTTTGTTAAGACTTGCTAGTCATTAACTTATATATACACCCTTAACTCTTGGTGCCTCCAATGACGGGAAATGGTCTCTAGTCCATAACATGGAGGCAATCTATCATAAGACGTAAAAGAAAATTTGAAGTTAATATGCATGGGATGGATGTTTTCAATATGGATGTCAAAGGTTTTTTTTACCAGTTCATATGTACTTTTTGAGGATTTCATTGTCACAGGAAGAGGCATTTATTCTCAAGCTAATTCGGCCAGTGCTTTGGTTGTATTGTTTACTTTTGTATTGTGATGATAGCTTTTCACTTTATAATCCTATGCCATTCTTCCCTTCAAGTATACGTATGCATTGTTTATGTGTCTAGTGAGAGATACTAACCTCTAATACTTTACAATTGTCATGAATAATGATAGCTCCTTGAATTTCTATACTATGCTTTCGGTCGTGTAAATTTGCAATGTTTTTGTATAGTGGGAGATACTAACCTCCAATATCTCATGCATCCGCTTCATGTTAAGCGCTGGAGGACCCTCACATCTGAGCCTTACCACCTCGGACGTCTGCCACCTCTCATGAATCACATCCACAACAGACTGCGTAACACCAGAACCTCCAATCTTTATCTTGGACTTTAGCCGCATAGATAAGTTCCTCAGCCTCCTGATTTCCGATTCCGGAAGTGTCAGTTCAGCTAATTCAGTCTTGCTTTTCCGCCTCACTGAGAACCTCTCCAATTCTTCTTTATTCACCACCGGTTTCTCCCATGGGAACCGAATCTCCCCACCACCTTCAAAACCAGTTTCCCCCAATGGCATGTCGTCCGAAAACCCCCCTCGTGCATTCGGCAACCTACCTTCTTCAACATAAAAGATATCCTCCACTGATCCTCTCTGTGGCAACCTCTTCTTCTTCTCACCCACATCATCCACATACCCAAATTTCTTCAATTTCTCCACAATCCTCTCCATTGTACTGCCACCACTACTACCACCATCCCTCTCATCATCTTCGCTCGAAATACCCTCATCATTTCTATAATCAACCAATGCCTGGGGCTTTTTGGGAAGCTTCAAATAGTGGGTATTGCTCCATTTCCCAATCCAACTACCATCACTCAAAATGGGGGCTTCTGCAACTAAATGAGGTTTTTCAACCTTCTTTTGGGGCACTAAATAAGATTTCCTTTGTGGGTATTTGTCAGGATTTGAAATTGAACCAAGTGAACTATGGGTTATGTAAAAGTTGTGTTTTTTGAAGGGAATTGATGAACCATACCTCAAAATCTGCAGGCGGGCGCCATGGAAAGAGCTTTGAAACGAATCCAAGAAGGTTGTTTGGTATATTTGGCAACTGGGTACCATAGACATTAGAGAAACCCAGACTCAACTGGATTATAATAGTGGAGGAGGCGATGGAGATGAAGAAGTTGTGGTGATTTTAGTTGAATGTTTAACTAAAGCCCTCTGTGGCTACGGGGACGAAAAGGAGTGAGCTTTCTTGCAGTGATATTTGTGTTTGGATGGTAGATTTGATCCACTAACTCTGTTATGACGTAGCACAGTGTATCCTATGTGCACCACCAAATGGTTCTGAGGTCCACCACATAAGAAAACCACTTCGTGGTGAAGTCGAGCTAGGTGCGAGGAGTTGCGGTATGATTTCAATCCCCATGAGGGAGAGATGTGGAAAAATAAGAGGAAGGGGAATAGTGTATGTGGTGTGTTTCTATGCAAATCAACCATATTTACTATCTTACAAGATGAGCCAGCAAGTGTTGATGAAGTGTGATTCATTCAAATCTCTAAACTATACTCCGCCTTTGATTTGATTTGACAGTTTAAGTGTTATGTTTAATAGACATGTATTATTAACAAAACTTAATGACAACTGACGCGTCCAAATCTATTTTCTTTGAGGTTTGGTCTACAAAACAGGGTTAGATTGTTAAAAATCATTTTGTTGGTGATCGAAGGCACTCCGCTGCTAAAGTCAGTAAATTGAAGAAAAATGTGAATTTAAATAGAGTATAGTTGTAAAGTTGTTTACATGTACCTTCTTATTCTCCCTCTTTTACCTAATATAATAAGAGTAATTAACTCTATATATAACTTAAGCATGCATGACACAATAAAGTTGAATGTTTTTTTTATAACGGTCTCCTCCTTCATTGAGATTCGTCATTGAAGAGATTTCTGCCATGACTTGTCTCATTCGCAACGTCTCCGTCTTCTAAGGAGAGATTTGTTTGGGCCTAAGTTATGAGCATTTAATTTGGATTGTGGTTCATCATTTATGCCTTTGTCGACTTTTAGCGATTGAGTCTGTTAAATATTTCTAATGAGAGATGATTTATGTCACGTGTTCGATCATGATCGAATGACTCTTGATGTTCATCAATGACTATAACTTACTGTATTAAAAACATATCAACCGAACAATCTCAATGCATTTTCCCAATTATTAATAGATTTGGGAATAAGTTGAGTATTCACAATCCATGGTTAAGTAGTAAAACTTTAAAGTAAATAGTTACCCAATCATGTATATTTACCCAGTCATGTATATTTTTGCATCTTTAAGCTGAATCCAATCACGACCTTCAGAATAAATTTCACTGTCAAAGCTCAGGTTTCTTGGATCAGGATTTCATGCTAACCAAAATATCAAAATACAAATTGTGAAATTTTTAACCATCAACCAATTGAGGAGTTGATCTATTTGAACTTATCCTCGAAAATTCTGACATCGATATGGGGTTTTTGCTCCATTCAAGTAAGGACAAGTTTTCAACATACTGTCAGGCGATGGTCATGTTGGTCTATCAACAATACGCAAGAAAAATACGCAAACAGATCTTTCTACATCTGTGAGATAATGTTGGTCTATCAACAATACGCAAGAAAAATACTTTGAATTGACATCAAGCTAGCTAAATGTGTGAAAGGATGATGGTCATGTTGTGAATCTAGAAGTCGCTAAATGAATAAATAAAAAGTAAAGACTTTTAGGATATTGGACCTAAAGGGTACTACCCCATCAACTAGTTATTGTCCGGCCTAGCATGCAAAGGGATTAGGTAACGTTAAAAGAATTTTTGCAAAAAAATCTAGACAGCCAGGACAGCGACATGGAACCTCCTGTTTGTGTGATTGTGTTCGAATGGAGGGGTATTGAGGCATCTCTAAAATGATGGAGGGCATGGAGCCTACCCTCGCCTGGGCCTTACTCTCTAGAGTGGTTGCTCTTTGCATTGCATATATAGTAAAAGAGTAAGTCTAGGGAGCGAGCTCATCTCAAGGGTAATGGGCAATTACACTCCCCTCCCTCGCTCCCTCCCCCTCGCCCCCTAGAATCGGGGATAGTAGAATACGCAGTCCTCTAATGGGAGTCACCCTCTAAGAGGGAAATTGTATTTATTTTTATTTTTTATTTTTTATTTTTTATTTTTTATTTTTTATTTTTTATTTTTTATTTTTTATTTTTTATTTTTTATTTTTTATATGTTCTTGCAAAATTACTTGAGATGAACTTTAATTTAAAAACAAACTCAAAAGTTATATCAAAAGGTAATTACACAGAAGAAAATAGTCTGAATCATCTACACCAGGATGTAGATAGAGATCAACCCTAAGAACAGAACATTCAAAATCGTTTAATTATGTGCTAATTTAAAATACATGGGTGGGACTGCAAATAATATTAATTTCTTTAATGTGTAAATGTTGAAAATCATACACCCCATAGTAGGAGATCTCCATTCTCATCAAATTATTCGAAGTATTTGGTCAAGCATTGGCAACAATTTGATTCCAGATTTAGTCGCATTGAACATGATTCAATATATGTGCAATAAGGAACGACTTGTTCTTTTCAGTGATTTTAACTGTTTTAACAGGAAAAATCTTAAGTGCACTGGTGGTGTGCCTGGTGAGGCACCGTAGTAGTGCTCTTGCCAACTTATTGGTCCAATGCAATTTATTTCATATATGTGCTAATATAGGTATTTACCTACCCTCCCAAAATGCTTTTGAAAGACTTTCTTGGAGGGAAATTTGAAGGTTTGAAAATGAGATTTAATTTCAAGCTAAAGAAAGGTAGAGGCAGATATGTAGACAATCTCCAATGGAGATGGATAAGGATTAGAATTAGCTATTTGCATTCATGTTTATTCATTGTTGAGACATAGGATTTGAAGCCTAAACAATGATATCCTAAGTGTTAATAGTCTCCCAAAATAAATATTCCATTTGAACCAGTAACACATATACATAGTTGCTTCTGCTCCATATATTTCTCCTATATTGTTATTTGTAACTCTACTCTAGAATGAGAGCCACCTTAGCCAAAATACTGCTAGACGCCAAGATTGCAATGACCCTGCACCCAGTTTGAGAGGGATCAAAGCTCGCATCAAAATTTACAGTTACAGCAGAAGATGCTTAATCATTAAAGACCCTACTCCTAGGATAAAAAAACAGGACAAGAACTTGAAGCCTGATCAACCAAAATCTGTTTCCTTGGGTGAACATTATAATCAATACCACAATAAGTGCCCAAATAAAAACTTGGACCATCAAGACAGGGATCATCAGAGTCCCCACCAACCTCAACAGATTAAGAACTCAGATATGTTCATGCCTGCTGCTTAGAGGAACCCAATAACACATGTAATGTACCCCCATTTTCCTGAACACTTGCTTTTAAAGATGCTTGGTGACTGCCTGCAAAGAAAATTCGACGCTCCTGGCTACAAGTCTTTGTACACAGCCTGAAACTAATGAGGAGAACAAAGTTCATTTTTCAAATTAGAATCTCATAAAATCTTTGTATTATATCTCATTTCAAAAACATCTGTGTAATGTGTAAAATGTGCATACCTATCTTGTTTAACTGATGGTTTCTACCTGCAAACCTTGACACGCCTGGATTCCCCTATTTTGCTGTTGAGCAGAGGAGACAGGAGAAAGTGGAAGAAGCCATAACATTCTCATCTTAGAGGCAATGAATTTGCACATATTGAATGAAACTTTGTAGATATGAAGCAAGTACAAGAGGACACTCTACAGCACGCCTCCTCTCCATTTGAGTTTCAAAGAACCAAGCTAAACATGAACAGCTATCGATAAACAACAGCCAAATCTTGATCCAACTAACATCTGATTCATTGTGTAATACCAGAAAGCACTACTATACATTTGTCGTGTGGTGAATATGCCAGAATCCACTATCAAGACACGTCTTTGCATTCAATGATAAACCACTATCAGACATCAGTTTGAGAAGTTTGGCTGCATTTTACTCATCATTACTGTGAAGAAACCATTGAATCATAATATCGAAAGAAAAACAATCTGGAGCTAAACCTTTCCTTTTCCATTTCTACAAACAAATCCCAAGCTTCCTGCAGCATCGCTTTTTTACAGAAGCCATTTATCATTATGTCATATATTCTAGGTTAATTCTAGAGAGCCAAGCCCACAACGCCAGGCCGGCCCATCACCATCCATCATCCTAGAGATGCTGAAAATGGCTCCATCTCTAGGATGATGGATGGTGCTGGGCCGGCCTGGCGCTGTGGGCATGGCTCTCTAGCAAAGCTCTATATTCTAATGTCAGGTTGCAACTGTTGGACTGTTGGCATCAAGTTATGAAAGAGTTCTTGCCTCATTTATTTTCCCTACTTTGAAAATGCTATCAATGATAACGTTGTAAGTTACAATTCCAATATAAATATATATATATATATATATATATATATATATATATATATTTTTTTTTTTTTTTTTCGGACAGCAAGCAGGGTTTTAAGGACCCCTTAACCTTTACAATTCCAATATTCATCCCATTGCTTTCCAGCATGTCAAACAATTTCATCGCATCAACAAAATAGCCATTAGTAAATAATCCTTCCAATAATACGTTCTCTGTGATGTGATCTATGTTATTAAATTGGTGATTAATCTCTTTTCAATAGTAGCTTGTTATGATTTTTGAATTAATCGTTTGAATAATTCCTTAGCCAAGTAATCAGCGATTTTTGTTTGATTTATCAATTAATCACGATTAATTGCTTTCAAAATTCACCAATTAATGGCAATGTGTTATAACTTATAAACAAATGAGAAAAAAATCAAGTTCTTTTTTTTTTGGCCTTAACCTCATCAATACCTACCCATAAGGCAATACCAAGAGTGCGTGAAGAGGTTGGAGAAAGAAAGATGAAAAAAAAAAAAAAAAAAAAAAATATATATATATATATATATATAGAGAGAGAGAGAGAGAGAGAGAACGACCAAATGAATAAATAAGCAAAACTAAAGAGTATGGAGTCACACTTTTTATTGATATTGAACTCTTAACATTGTTATAATTTACGTAAAATTATGATATGCGATGTTTACTACTTCAACACAATTTTTTTTCTTAATGTAAAATTATTACTTTGAAAGATAAAGAAAATATGTTTATAAAATATAGGCCCGATTAATCTCATATCGTTCCTTAATCGATTAGGGTCCGATTAACGATTTTAACTACATAGAATGTGATTTGGACTTTGTCCCGGAACCTGCATATCTTTGGAAAGATGTCGAGTATCCAAAACCCTCCCAACTTTGCAGTGCCCATCTATAAGTGTTTTCTAGGTGATAACATAGGTGTCAATCCTTTGTGACACATCTCACTAAACAAGTTCATGGCCATATCTAGTAGCCTAGCCTTGCAATAGCCATTTATGAAAACAATATAGCTTATGACATTAGGCTCATGACCATTAAGAATTTTAGAATCAAAACTTTTAGTGCCTCTTCCTCACCTCAGTTCATACTTAATTGCAAAATAGCTTAGTGAATCTATTCATTTGGTAAGAAGACTAGTCGTCTATGAATGGTGGCAAAACAGTTTGTGAGTCCGAATGATGATTGAAAGACTTCGCATAGTCAGAAAATCTCAAAGTTATTATCTACTTCATGTCATACGCACATATAAATAGAACTGCAATCAAGATTTTACTAAATAAGCACAAAGCTAACAAAGATATTAAATATAACGACAATTCTTCTCTAAGTTTATTTTTCTTAACCTAGATCATTGTCACTGAGTAGATTTCAGGAGGAATCAGGACAAATTTTTTTTTCCATAAAGTATGACATCATCTTTCAAATAACTAATGTAGTAGCAGCAAAAATTTACCAGATAACATTAGAATTGGAGAAAAATAAATACTTAATATAGGCCATACCAACTTGCATTCTCACAATAAATATTCACGAAGCATGTCTCTACATTCCTGATGTGATCCATCTTTGTTGAGCAAGTCCACTATCATAGCCGTGGTCTCCACACTTGCTGAGAAACCCCTTTCAGTCATCTCCTTGAGAAGTTTAATTGCATTATGAGCATCACCGTTTTGAAGAAATCCTCGAACCAGAATATTAAATGTAAAACCATCTGGATATAAACCCTTCTTTTCTATTTCCACAAACAAATATTGGGCTTCTTTTAGCAGACCCTTCTTACAATATCCACTTATCATTATGTTATATGTCTGAATTTCAAGTTGCAACTCTTTCGCATCAAGGCTGCAAAAGAGTTCTCTATCCTTGTTGATTCTTCCTTCTTTGCACAGGCCATCAATAATAATGTTGTAAGTAACATTATTAGCTTTAATTCCCTTGCATTCCATTTCCTCAAACAATTTCATAGCATCAACAAAATAGCCATTAGAGCACAATCCGTCCATCAATGCATTATATGTGAAGGCATCTGGACTCTCCCCTTGAGCTTGCATATCTTTGAAAATATTTTGAGCGCCGTGAACCCTCCTAACTTTGCAATGCCCATCTATAAGGGTGTTGTAGGTACTAGGTAGTAACATCAGGTGTCAATCCTTTCTGAAGCAACTCTCTAAACAAGTGCATGGCCTTATCTACTAGCCTAGCCTTGCAATAGCCATTTATGAAGATACTATAGCTTATGACATCAGGTTGATGACCGTTATGAACCATAGAGTCAAAAACTTTTAGTGCCTCTTCCATTTTTCCTTGTAAACAATACCCATCCATCAATGCATTGTATGTGAATGTATTAGTCTTTTCTCCTCTTTGAACCATGAGATCAAATAATTGATGTGCTTCTTTGATCATTCCTTCTTTACAAATAGCATCTAATAAAATATTGTATATTTATGTCTGGTGAGATTCCTCGATCTATCATTTCATTGAATAGTGTTATTGCTTCTTTCCCTTGATAAAAAATGCATAGACCATGAATCAAAGAGTTGTAAGTTTTAGTGTCAGAACTAACACCTCTTTGACACATTCATTCAAATACTCTACGTGCTTCTTCGATTTTCCCATGTTTGCATAGAGCATCAATTGTGCAGCTAAATGTCACCACACAACATGTCATCAAAAAGACTGGCAGCTTGTTTCCATAGACCTAAATTGCACAATCCATGAATCAAAGAAGTATAAGTAATAACATTAGGTCGAATACCCTTACCAATCATCCCTTGAAAGAGGTCAACAGCTTCCTTCATCCGACTGTCCTTGCAAAACTTGTCAATGATTATACTGTAAGTGATCTCATTGCAGGGACATCCATAATCACCAATTTTGTTATAAAAAAAAATCATGGCTTGGTCTAATTTATCATCATATAGAGGCCCTTGAGCAGAGTGCACAGTGTAACACGATCTGGTTCAAACCCGCGTTTGAAAATGTCTCCAAGAACAGCAAATCCAAAATCAACTCTACCCGATCGACAATAACAATTGATCATTACGTTAAGAGTATAGATATCGAGTTGAATACCTGAAGAAAACATTAATCTGAACATAGACAAGACCGTGGGGTATCGTTTCATCTTGACGAGGGTTAATAACAAGTGATTAAAGGGGGGTAAATAGAGGGTGTAGGTCGGATCTGAAGCAATTGATTAAACAAACCCAATGCCTCATCAAGGTTAAGCGTTCCAGATTTACAGCGTTTCCGAGAAAACGGATTAGATTGGTTGAAGAAGAAGAAGATGGATGTGTAAGAGTTGTTTTGAAATGAAGAAAGACAAAGAAGAAGAAATAGTAATGAACTTAGGAGGAGGAGGACAGTGAAGAAGACCAGACGCAAGTGCTCTTCTTCTTGATATAACCATTGGGAACGCAAAGACAAAGAAGAAGTTGTTAATTGCTACGAGGAAATAAAGCAACGGGTTGGGTTTGAATGAAAAGTGAGGAAAAGAAAATTGGGACTGAAGGAGTTGATTCGGACGACTTGATCAAGGTGTGTAACGGAACAGGAGAAAAAAGCGGAGCCACGATTGAGACGGTTCGTGAACGATAAAAAAAAAGGGGCTCTCCACGCTTCACTAGCGTAAGAACAATTTTTACATTTCAGATCATCGGCAGCGACTTTTTTACACCGCTATTTTTGCTAAAGAATACCACCTCCCCCGTACTTTCTAAAAACACTACCATCTTTTTGAAACACACTACTGAAAATATCACCAATATAAATAAAAAACCCATACTACCTTCTTCTCTCTCGGGGAACAATCACCACTGCACCGCCTCGCCCTCACCTTTACTTTCGTTATCCTCCTTTCTTCTTATTTTTTTGATCTTCTTCTCATCTAATTTTCTTTTTTTTTGGGCGTTCCCCATTCACTCAAACATGTGCGAGTGCAAAAAAAAATTGTCCATGACGCAGACTCCTACAAATTGGGAAGCCCCATTCGCATGAGCCAATGCGAGTGGGATTAGGGCAAAAAAACATAAAAAGAAAAAGGAGAGGGTGGGTGGTGCCACTGACAGTGAAAAAGAAGAGAAGAGAAGGAGAACAAATGAGAATAATAACAAAAAAGAAGAAGAGAAGAAATGTGGTGGTGTGGCAGTGTAGCGGGTAGGGTGGTGCTGCTTCGTCAATTATTGTGAATAGAGAAGTAAAGCTGAAGAAGAAGATGAATAGTGAGTGAAATAGGGTTTATATTGGTGGTGTCTTTCACCACATCAAAAAAAAAAAAAAAAGTGGTGGTATTCATCAGTAAACACTGGCGGTTTCAAAAACTTGCTACCTTAAGCATGGGTTCCCTAATATATGATATTTTGTTTCAATGTTTTAAAAAGCAGCAATAGAAGTTGTTAACCATGGTACATACAATCTCAATACCAATTAATGCAAAGCAATCGAAAACAATTAATGCGAACATTGCGGACCTAGGATTTTAGTTTGGGGGCAAATATGAAAAATAGTTATTAGTTCATAATAATTATAGTTTATAGGGGCAAAGAAATGATTTTTTTTTATTCCCAAACCAATAATTAATAATAAAAAATACTAATATCAAAAGCACATTGTATATATTAAATTGAATTTAGTGTACTCCAATTTTAAGCCAAAATAAGATCATAACATCGACAACCTTGCAAAGGCAAAAAGTGTAATAACTATAGTAGATTATTAAAATCATAGAATAGTTAAGATAAACATCTAAGTTGAAGCTATAACTAGAAAAAATCTAAAATTTGCAAATATAATAAGACCCTTATACAATTTTATAGAAAAATGATTTTTATGAGCCTCAAGTTATGTATAAGTTGGCTAATGGTATATATTTTCATTGAATTCTATAGTAATTATTTAGATTTTAATTTCAGGTATATTTTTTTGTTATGGGTTCTATGCCACTTGTGAACAAATATATTTATTGTTTACAATTACATTAAAAATAAAAAAATTAGGGGCAAGTCACAATGTTAGAAATAGTAATTGTCAATAGCTATAAAGAAAAACTCTAACCTCTTGACACCACCAAATCCACTATTTGACACCGCCACCCCACCTTTTTGTCTAAAACCACAAACCTTTTGTCTAACACCACCATCTACTCCTTGAAACCACCAATATAAACCCAAAAAAAAAAGTTATCTCCCCCATTTTCTTCATATTTTCTCCTCACTTCTCTAGAACAGAGAAGCAGTAGCGGCAATGTTAGCACCCCGCCGTTGGCTGTACTCCCCCTGCCTTTTTTTTTTTTTTTTTTTTTTCCTTTTCTTATCTTCCTCTTCTTCTTTTCTCTTCATATTCTCAGGAACAACAACAAGGACTGAGCAATAGCAACCACCTCGCCCCTCTAGCTGCCGGCTGCACAACCCCTCTTCATCCTTTATTTTCTCCTAGGAATAATTAAAAAAAGCCTAACACACAGGAGGATGACAAAAACTTTTTGATGAAAAAAAGAAATCGATATCATCACCTGCTCTAGTTCGAATTGAGACAGTCTTCGAGCCTAGAATTTAGGTCATGATAGAAATTCCCATGAATCCAATAGTACGTAGTGATCTTAGTTTGACTTCGAACATATTCTCAGGTATTGGTTAGTTAAATAATCATATGTCCTTTCTAGTTTGTTAAGGAGTTCTATGTGAACATTTGTGTTGTGAGTTTTTTTCCAAAAGACTGCATTACTATTAAGGAGTGGACTACCTCTTTATAAACCTCTTGACAACTCCTTTTTACTTAATATGAGACTATTTAAGCCAACACTATCACAATAGAGAATTCTCAAAACACACTACATCCAATATGGTTAGCTCTGTAAGGCTGCAAAGATAGTTATGCACAAGTGCATAATGGATCTGTTATTTCTTTTATTCAACACTAGCTTCCAAATAACTAATTCTCCGCTCTTTTCAGGAAAGGAAAATTTTCTGCCGAACCACAAAAATTTAATGTCAAACTCCCGTAAGTTCATAACCTCTAGGACCATCTATAGAATATACTATTACTTAGTTTCAGTTGATGAGAAATTGTTTGAAATTCATTTTGCAAGTTAACACTCATTTCAATGGTTGTACTATGAACCTAACTTTTTATTCTTACGCAGAGACCGAAACCTACCAATGTCTCTTGTGCATAAATACTTAATCAACAAGCTCAATCTGAAATATGAATATGAGGAATTGTTTCTAAGGATTGATATGGTCCATTTGTGGATGTATATGTATAAATACGTGTTCTAGTATCTGAACGCAACATTTTTTGTTTGTTTTTATAGATTGAACTCAAGCTCTGTGGCCAGAGACTAGTCCTAGAAGTGATGTTGGATAGCATAGCGGATACTTGGTTCTGCAACTTAGATATGCCGGTAGGAATTACTGTCACCATCGAGAAGGCTATGATGCTCTTGACATACCAGACAAAATAGATAGCAAAACATTTATTTATGATGTTCGTATATGGGACTGGCCAGTTGTATGTCCGCTATGCTCTTTTCATTACATTGTTGGGTCATTTCCTAGATTTTTCATTAAAGTTCCATTTGGTGGGATTGCTTTATAAGTTCTTATACAGACTTAGGAATAAGACCAGCTTTGGCTGACTCTCAGTTATAGACAAATTCATTTTTTTTTTTAATCTTTACTTGAAGCTCTCAATTGTTATCAATGAACGGTATAGTACTTTATTTTTCTTTTTCTTCATTAGACAGTATCAAGAACTTGGTTTTTCCATGACCTTCAATATTTTTTTTCTTTTACCTTCGTTATTACTGTATTGCTAAATCTCTCAGTTATCTGACTTGCAGAGGACTGAGGTTTTGGTTCTAAGACAAAGATCTAGTATAAAGATGAATCATATATAAGAGTGTTGTCGATCCTTTGTTTCCAACTTGTTTTATAACCACTAGATAGTGCACATCCAACTGTGAATGTGACCGTGGCAACGAGTAAATGGATGTTGCTTTATTTATTTATTTATTTATTTTAATTTATTGTTTTTCTGTTAACACGCACCTTCTGTGATTCCCTTCGAAGCATTTCTATTTCCTTTTTTGTTTACACCTCTGAAACATTATGTTTGTTATTAAAAAAATTTGGAAGTTATTGTCAGACTTATATGTTTCGTTCCTACAACCTCTAGTTAGAACTTGCCTCTGTATACCATCATATGTTAGCAAAAGTTCGAAAAAGACATTTACCTCTAATTAGAGCTTTTCTTTAATAAGAGGTTAGACATCTAACTAAAACAAACACCCACTTTCTCTTTGTTTAGAGAAGTTATATAGTCTTTAAAAGTGATCAATTTTCAGGGTAAGAGAGGATTTATTTGTGATGAATGTCATAATTAATATTCAAAATCATAGCTGAATGCAAGTTCTCTAAACTGCTTGAAACACGCTTGGAACACAAAGTACTTTGGTGATTGACATCAACATAGCATGATGTTTTCTCTTCTGGGATGTCTATTGTTCCTTGTTTATGATCTTCGTTGTTTTCTTTCTATCTAACTCACTCGGATGAATTGGATAGGATTGGATTTTGTTGAATCTGATCCGATAAAAATTTGAATTATATAATTTTATTTCAAAATTTATAAGCTATGGACATCAATATTGAAGATGAATGCGTTTTTGGCCATTTTATCACAATCAATAAAGAAAGGCAAAGACACTTTATATGTTTATTTGATTATATTAAAGTTCTAATACAAAATCAATTGATTTAGGATCGGAATCGGATATTGGTGCACTAATTTGCGAATTAAGATTCCAATTTATATTCTAAGATAAAAAATTTCGATTGGATCAAATTTGGGTTTCAGACAATTCGACTCAAATCAAATTCGTTTACAACCCTAGATACGAGACTCTGGTATGAATTCAATCCTTGTGGAGAGAGACAAGAGGAATGGCTGGTCTGGATGCAAACCGATCATATTACTACATTTATTTATTTATTATTACTTCTTTTAGCCCGACCTCTTTATCTTATTTACCGTTTATTTATTTTTGTTTTATTATGTGAGTCTCAGAATTCTCCTTGTGAAATTGTTTATGAGCACTACTACAGTGCCTGGTGTTATGCATCAGGTACCGTCTATCTGTTGCGATATATGTAATAATGCACATCTCGAGACAGATAGACGGTGTCTGGTGGCTACCAGGCATACCACCAGGCACCCTAGATTTTTCCATTGTTTATTTTAAAACATTTGGATGTGGGAGTTGGTCACTGTTTGGATTTAAGGTCACTGAAGTTAGATTGGAATAAGAAAACTTTTGGGTGTCAAATAGGAATAACTAAAAAATAATAGATAGTGACACAAGGAAAATAACCCACTTAAAATGCACTTGTATTAAACAAAACATCAAAGTATGGTCAAACATCATAGGTAAGAATCTGATGATTTCAAATTTATTCATATTTAACAAAGTTTTCTTAAGAATTCAATATTTGTCCTATACAATTCATCATGGAAGAATGAATTTTGCATTTTAATAAAAGATTTCCAATGTTTTATCACTCATTGCCAGCTTTGGTCCAGTGGAATTTATTTTATAATGCTAATAGAGTTATTTACCTTCCCTCTTAAGTTGATTTTGAAAGACTTTGCTAGAGGGAAATTATAAGGTTTGAAAATGGTTTAATTTGAAGCTAAAGATATGTAGAAATTAAAACTTGCTTTGGATGAGATACAAAGGTAATAACAAGATTGGAGCGAGGGTGAGAGGGAACACACTTGTAATTTTGTTTTGAGGATTCAAAAGCTTTGG
Source organism: Berberis vulgaris (assembly GCA_963556465.1). NCBI lineage: Eukaryota > Viridiplantae > Streptophyta > Magnoliopsida > Ranunculales > Berberidaceae > Berberis > Berberis vulgaris. Next base: position 90,461,300 of record OY747126.1, read on the forward strand.
ATGAAATATAATAACTTTGAGCTTTAATTAAGGGTCTGTATGGCTGCACAAAAAATTGATATGAAAATTGAAATCGTTTTCGTGAATTCGATTCTGAGGCCTCTTATTCGGATTTAGATTCCCATGAGTAATGGGAAAGCGGTCTTATGAATAATCGATTTGCTATCAATAAATAGATAACCAAACAAGGAAAATGGAATACATTGTCTAAGAAAAATGGCTAACCAAACATACCCTAAATTCAAGATAGCGGTAGAAATTAAAACTTAGTAAAGCAAAAGAATGTAGTATTGAGAGATACAAGTTAAGGTAAAAACAATATTTGGAGTAAAAGTTTGAGGGAAAATTTTTGTTTTGAAAGTTAAAACGTTTTGGGTGAAATACAATAATTTTGAGCTTTTACACTATAAATCTATAACATAAGAACTAACACACAAATAATACGAAACGCTGAGTAAGCAGAAATGAAAAGGGTAAATAAGACCAGTAAATTTTTTCTCTTCGGCTTTTGGTTTTGCAAAGCAAAGCCTCTCCACCATATATATAACGTAAACATAATAACTTATAGCTCTGTCTCTCTACACACACTCTTGTCTGTTTTCTCTGTTTTTGCATGTTAGTGGAGCATTGGCTTAGCAAGTTTCTTCAGGGTAAAAACTAAACCATCAGTTTTTTTTTTTTTTTGGTTTTTCATAATCAACAGTTCATCATTGTTGTTTGATCAGTTAGTGTTGATTTTCAAGTTACAGTTCTTGATTGTAATGTCTTATGTTATGGTGTTTGATGGACAGATGATATGTTGATTGATTGAGTTCACTTTGTTGATCTGCAAAGAATGTTTGGTTCATGGTTTTGTTGGAAAATCTGTGTTGTGATTTATTACTTATTGTGTAGAAGTTATTGATTGTATGATTTAGTGTACTGGACAGCGAAAAACCATCAATCACTATTGGATCTATCCGAAAAAGGAGGTTTAGTGGTATTTGATGAGTGTCTTTGCAAGAACTTGATGAGTTTCTTTGAGTTTGTTCATTGATTTTGCAAGAGTTTGATCTGATTATGTTCCTGACTAAACTGATCCGGTGAGGGTTTATCAAAGTCACCGGTTCGCATGTTTTTGAAATTGAGATTTGCATGCGTGCATTTTGAGTTGATTTTGGTCTAATCGGACCAATCTCGTTTCCGATGGCGTACAATGAATCGGAAAACTCTTGATTTACAGGGGATCAGTATAGTCAGTTTCGATAGTTTTGTCTGATTTAGGTTTAGAGCGTTTTTTACCCCAGCAGTGCGGAGGTTGCAAGGTATATCTGATACGCATGCCGCATGCGTGTGAAGAAATTAAATTGCTGAATTGGGTTGTGATTAATAGGTCAATCGAAAGGTTTTGCAAAGTTCCAATGCGGATGCGATACAGATTGAAAGAATGACAATATTAATATTTGTCAACTTTTTGTTAATTGTTGATCAATTAATGCAAAACAACGGAGATCCTTGTGAAAATTTTGATCTGTGACAACTTCATGGTGGATCCTTTGAGTATTCATCCCTAAATTGTAGAATATTCTACCGCTTTTAGCCGAGCTTTAATCATCCTGTCTGTATGTTGATATGTTTCAGAATGACCCATAAGGCATTTGAGAATTTTCCAATCAGGCTAGCATGATTTTTTAACAACATAGATGATTATGAACATGCCATGTATAGGGTGGAGTTGGTGCATTGGTTTATTTTGATTTGCCTAGAAATGAAGAAAAGAATTAATTCTTGCGTTGGTATGGGGAAAATGTTTTTGATAATACTGAAGTGGCATGCCTTAGCCACAACAAGTGCATTGTCTGGTTCTGTTTTAGTAATTTTGTTTGTAATAACTGTAGTTTATTTTATTTTTTATATTTTTAAGGGAAACAGGGTTTTTTATTGGATCCCAGGTTCATTTTGTTAAAGAAAAATGCGTCATTTGATAAAACTATCAAGCTTTCTGTTGGTATTAACTAGAATCTCATAAAGATGCAACTCTTTTCATTTCAAGACAATGCAAAAGCTGAATTCCAAATATTTGTTTCAGATTATCAATGTTTTTATTTTGAGCAATTCGGAGATGATGATTATGATTTTGATTGATGATCATGACCAAAAAAAATTTGTTCTTTGAAACCTTTAGGAAATATGAACATTTTTCATGAGCTAAGAAAGTTAAGGATGCTATAATTATTCTTCAAGGAATTGCTTTCTTCAGACAGATGATTCTATTTGCAATTTCTAGGTCTCTAATAATTGATTCAAGGAAAAATTTAATCTGAGTACTAATTCTTTAGTAGTTTTTTGATTGCTGGTTTCTGACGGTATATTGATTCGGGTATTACAGTGATAAAAACCATACGATGTCAGAGGAAAATAATCAATCCATCAAGAAAGGGCCAATTGAGGACAAGTTGACTTGTCCTCTGTATTTCAACCCTTTCGGGGAAGCTACAACTATTGTTGCATCCCTCCACATCGAGCCTTATGTTTTATTATGTTTAACAGTAACAAGAATTATGTCTTGCTTGCTTGAATTGTATGGGTTACATAGCATATATTAGTTGATATCCATTAAATGCTTAGAGCTAGTTAGCATAATAGGGTTAACGATCTAAAGCTTCTACCTCTAATTCCTTACCCTGTCATCTCAGATTGACCCTATCAGAAGTATCAAGCATTTGGTGTTGGAAGGCATAATTGATGCTAGCTGCATTTAGGCTAAGAGAAGAGAAGTAAGAAAACTGTGTTTGGATGAGACAAGTTTTAAAAAATGAATGAAACAGAGCAGGCAAGGAGATATAATGCATCAAACATTCAATTTGCATTGTATAAAAACAAAAACAAAAAAAATCCTCCAAAAATGTAATCTTGCTGTTCTGAGTCAATAGCTTTTTTTTTTTTTTTTTTTCAGTCTAGTTTATGTTGTGCCAGGATGGAAGTCTATTCTAAATGAGCTTCACTGGTGAGTTCGTGCTTTCGTAGAACATTAGGACGCAACTGACAAATGATGTTAGCAGATTAATTAAGACGTGTTATGATTTGTATCATATATCACGAAAATGAAACTCCTGGATATTTCAAGATAATTTTTCTATAATTATTTTCTTTAGTTGATAATATTAGCAGTGTAAAATTCTCTAGTGGTGATAATATAACCTGTTCATCCAAGCAAGTTCATAGAGTTATTTCTTTGCTTGCTATTAGGTTTCTATTTTATCCAAGGATTGTTCATTATGAAGTGATTGATATTTTAATGTTTCGGTATAGCCGAGATCAAGGAAGCACAGACTCTTCGAAAACTTGTTGTATCCGTGTCCGACACGTATCTGACACACGACACTCACTCGACACACGTCACGCGTCAGACACTTGGTCAACGTGTCGACAAGTGTCAGACACATGGTCAATGTAGTCAACGTGTCGGACACGCCTCCAATACACCCGAAACTTAGTCAGGACACAGTCAAGACTAGAATACCAACTTTCTTTTATTTTTTACTTTTAGATGTTTGCAAATAATCACGTAATATAATGGTTGTTGATCCATCTGAATTGAATGACTACTTCAATTGCGATTTAAGACAAATAAGACAAAAAACCACTACAACATAGAGATAGTCTATGCTTCTTCTTAATCTTTGCTTCTTATTTTTCTCCCATTTGCTTCTTTTCTCCTCTACTTCTTCTCTATTATACTTTTTCTCTATTTTAATTTTTTCTTGCAACAGTGTCATCTTCTTCAAGACAGTCTAGGAATGCACTTTATTAGATTATTATTTATATTTATATGACTTATTAAAAAAATAGTATGACGTGTCCCCGAATCCTAGTTTTTGAGAAATTATCGAGTCGGGGTGTCGTGTCAGTGTCCGACACAATGCGGGTATCCATATCTGTACATCCTTGGCCGAGATAATAATTGGCAGAATCCCAAAATGATGCTTTTACCATTTAATAATTAGAAAGAACCCAAGAGGACCAAAAACTTTAGCCAAGAAAAAGAAGAAATGATTATCATCACTTATTCCAGTTCAAGCTCAATCAGTCTCTAAAGCCTAAAAGAGGTAGACCGAGATCTGTGGCCCAGAACTCAGGTGGGTCAGAAGTTGCAAGGAACACTTCCCGTGATATAAATGCCAATGAAGTCACTACAGATAGAATGGAAGTTGCAAGGAAAACTTGCATAAATGCCAATGACTATACTAGTGATCAAAGGGAATTCACAAGGAAAACTTACCATGACAGAAATGCCAATGAAACCACTAGTGATTGTTAAGTATCATTAGTCATTAGCAATGGTTATCAACAATGGTTAATAGATAGGTCGTTAGGCAGTATGGTAAGAGATGGTTAGTCAGGTTGTTAGACAGTTGGTTAGTCAAGTTGTTAGAGTATTTGTTTTGACAGCTAAACATCATTTGAGTTGTCTATATAAGCATTACAGATTGTACATCTTCAATATGAAATGAAACATAACTTTTCATAAACTTACTTCAGATTGTAACATGGTATCAGAGCTCTTCTTTTTCTATTTTCTTCTTTTCCTTCATTTTCAGTTTTCCAAGTAGTATCAATGGCAAATTTATCATCCAATGCTACATCACTCATGAACTCTGCCATGACAGAGTCAAAACCAGTGATGTTCACTCATTCGTTGTCTGTAAAATTGAATGAGCACAACTACTTGTTGTGGAAACAACAAGTGTTAGCAACAATTAAAGGGCATAAACTTCAGAAGTTCATTGAGAACACCTCAGCTCCGTCAAGATTTCTCTCCATGGAAGATCAAACAAACAATAAAGTTAATCCAAAATATCTCAACTGGGAACAACAAGACCAACTTCTGTTCTCTTGACTTCTTTCTTCCATGACTGAATCTCTGCTTACCAGGTTAGTAGGTTGTGACACTTCTGCACACATTTGGAAGATTCTTGAGACTTTTTTCAACTCTCAAACTGTTGCCAATGTCTCTCAGTTCAGAATTCAACTACAAAATCTCAAGAAAGGAGGTTTTTCCATCAATGACTACCTGTTAAAGCTTAAATCCATTATTGATCAATTGGCACCCGTAGGGCATCAATTGTCTTCAAAAGATCATATCAATGCTATTTTTGATGGATTACCATAGATATATGATACATTTGTAGTATCAGTGAGCTCTAGATTTGATGATTATAGTATAGCAGAGGTAGAGGCTCTCTTACTTGCTCAGGAATCCAAGATTGAAAGACATGCTAAAGAACTTGATGTCTTGAGTTCAATCAATATGGCTCATACATCCTACAAACCTTCACCTCGATCATTTGGGGTCAAATTCCCAAGGTTGGAGGCCTCAGTCCAGAGCTCCATTCAACCCAAGAGGTTCAAGATCTGGCTCTGGAAGAGGATATAGGCCATCTGGATCTGGTTCAAATCGTCCTCAGTGTCAAATCTGTGGCAAAATTGGCCATCTTGCATTCAAATGCTATTATCGGTTTGATACTAATGCTGCAAACCCATGGAACTCTAATTCACAATCATCTTTTTCAGGATCACCTTCTCAACCAGCTATGCCAACTCCTCGTCATGCATTTTTTGCTTCTTCTAGTCAGTCCACTCATCCTGATTTGAGAGCTCATTCTCAGTTCCTGATGCGTCCAGGTGAGGTTTCTACATCTTCTGATTGTAGATGGTATCCTGACTCAAGAGCTACAGATCATTGTACTCCATATACTCAGAGTCTCATGTCATCCGTTCCTTATCATGGAGATGAAAAACTGTTTGTTGGTGATGGTTCAACTTTACCAATTGAGAACATTGGCCAGTCTTTTATTCGTTCCTCTAATTCTTCAAAAATTTTACATCTTCAGAATGTTCTTCAGGTTCCTAAGTTAACTAAGAATTTGTTAAGTGTTTCTCAGTTTGCAAGGGATAATAATGTCTTCTTTGAGTTTCATCCTGACCTCTGTTTTGTCAAGGATCAGGTCACACATCAAGTTTTATTGGAAGGGAAGCTTAACAAAGGACTCTATGTATTTCCATCCATGTTGTTTACTGAGTCAAAGCCTGAGTCTCTCATCAGTGGCGGATTTATGTATTGGATAAGGGGGGCAATTGACCCCCTTATAATTTTGAAAAAAGCTCATTAAGTTAATTGTATGTTTTATCTTGCCCCCCTTTAAAATTTTAGATTGCCCCTCTTTATATACAATCTTGGTTATTGACTCTATGTTATTTTAAATCAAAGGGTTTTGTTTTCTATTTTTTAAACTTCACCTTCACCAATCTCAATCCCAATCCCACTCCATCTCTTTTTCTTTTATTTCATCTCTCTCTCTCTTTCTAATTCTCATATATCCATCCACCATCTCTCTCTTTTTCTTTTTTTAATATCTCTCTATTTTAATTCCCACCATTAATTGAGTTGGAGACCGGAGGAAGGGAAATTATACATTTCAAGAATTTTTTTTAAAATTTCTATCTATTTAATCTCTTTATTTTAGATTAAACAATTATAAATTTTAGATTTCAAAAGTTGTTGTTTGTCTGCTTTGTCCGAGCTATAGCCCAAAAGGAAAAAGTTCTCCATCCACTCTAGTCCAGAGAATAGACACTACTTAGGCTACTGCTGCTACTACTACTTGGACTTAGATTGTACTGTTATGCTTGCCTCAACGCCAAAAAGTTAGAAAGAAAGCAGAGCTATGCTTCTCGCCAACTCTCATCTTATACCACCATGCTTAATTTTGTTTTCTCCAATTAAAAAAGGTGAACTCTTCATTTGCTAACTATAGTTGAATTAATCATGTCATGTATATTTGTTTAGTTGAACAGTTGTATAGTAAAATAGTTGTGTATTGTTTGCCCCCCTTTATCTACAATCCTAGATCCGCCCCTGTCTCTCATTGCAGAATCTCGCAGCATTCCTCCCAGTATTCTAGTTCATAATCCTTCTCAGGTTCCCAGTCCATCTCCACATTACAGTCTTTCAACATTCCATGTCAGTAATTCATCTCAACATTCTTAGCCTTTTAGTCAGCTTTCCAACATTCTTGTCAGCCTTCACAGTAATTCAATTACTAGTCTTTCTCCTTCTTCCAATCATTCTCAGCATTCTCAGCATTTCCAGCATCCTCAGTCAGTCAGCTCACATTCCAGCTTTCCAAGCCAGTCAGTAAGCATTCCAGCATCAATCAGCATTTCAGCATTCCAGCCTTCCCAGTCAGTTAGCATTCCAGCATCCTCAGTCAGTCAGTTTACATTCCAGTATTTCAAGTCAGTCAGTCAGCATTCCAGCGTCAGTTAGCAATTCAACATTCCAAGTCAGTCAGCATTCCCGCATTCCCAGTGTCCCTGTCCATCAAGCTGCTTGTGTTTCAGTTAATCATACTAACTCAAGTAGTCCATTTCCTTTTACTACCTCTATGTCTTCTTCTCCTTTATTTCTTTGGCATGCTCGATTGGGTCATCCATCTTTCTCTCTTGTGCAGAAAATTCTTACTAGATGTAATATGTCTGTTCCCAATACTGTTAATCAGGAGTTTTGTTCCTCTTGTTGTTTAGGAAAAATTCACAAGCTCCCATTTTCCTAGTTCTTCTACTGTGTATACAAAACCTTTAGAACTGATTCATACTGATCTATGGGGTCCTGCTTCTACAATGTCTTCATCTGGTTCTAATTATTACATACACCTTATTGATGTTTTTAGTAGCTTCACTTGGGTTTTTCTTTTACATAACAAATCTGATGCGTTTTCAACTTTTCTTAAGTTCAAAGCTCAAGTTGAATTAGAATTTGGGCTTCCTATTAAATGCATTCAGTCTGATTGGGGAGGGGAGTATAGATATTTTTCAAAGTATCTAGCTCAACATGGCATTAGTCATCGCCTTGCTTGCCAAACTACACATCAACAGAATTGTGTTGCTGAAAGGAAGCATAGGCATATTATAGAGTCTGCTCTTACCCTGCTTGGCCATGCCTCACTTCCAATGAAGTTCTGGGATGATGCAGTCCGGACATATGTTTTTCTTCTTAATAGAGTTCCCTCGGTTGCCCTTAAGGGTCTTTCACCATATGAAATTCTCTACCACAAAGTTCCTGATTATAATACACTAAAAGTTTTTGGTTGTTCATGTTTTCCTAACACACGTCCTTATAATTCTACCAAACTTCAGTTTAGATCTGTTGAATGTGTTTTTCTTGGTTATAGTCTTAAGCATAAAGGCTACAAATGCATGTCATCTACTGGTCGGTTGTATATCTCTCGAGATGTTCTGTTCAATGAAACTTCTTTTCCTTATACAAAATGGCATACTCTCTCTCCTACCTCTACTCCTATTGTCCATGCTCCTTCTCCTGCTGTTATTCCTTTTCCTATTAACCCTACTGACACTAGGCCATCCATTTATGGTACTACTCCTTCCTCTAGCTCAGTGGTCCCATCTTATCATCTTGCTCCTAGTCCTATTTCTGTTCCTAGTTCTGTTCATGCTACTAGTCCTATCCCTACTATTAGTCCTATTCCTATGACCAATTCTAGTGTTGCTCCTCTAACTGCTGATAGTGAGGCTCCTCTACCTATTTCTAGTGTTGCTCCTGGTCATCCTATGGTCACTCGGTCCAAGGCTGGTATTTACAAGCCCAAGGTCTATATGGCTATGGCTTCAACTACACCTTCTAGTCTGCAAGAGGCTTTGGAGACACCTCATTGGCTCTCTGCAATGCAGGATGAATATATGGCTTTACTGAGAAATTATACATGGTCATTGATGGATCTTCCTCAAGATCGTTCTATAGTGGGTTGTCGTTGGCTATTCAAAGTTAAACAAAATTCTGATGGCATAGTGCACAAATACAAAGCCTGTTTAGTGGCTCGAGGGTTTCAACAAGTTGCTAGCTTTGATTATGCAGAGACTTTTAGTCCGATTGTTAAGCCTACTACAATCCGAGTTCTACTCACAGTGGCAGTCACATATAGGTGGTCTGTATTTCAGCTAGATATCAACAATGCTTTTTTGAATGGAGATCTCTCCGAAGAAGTCTACATGATGCAACCTCCTGGTTTTATTGATGCTTCACGACCCAAGGCTGTTTGCAAGCTTCATAAGGCTTTATATGGTCTAAAGTAGGCTCATCGGGCTTGGTTTGATAAACTCAGACATACACTTCTTCTGCTTGGTTTCGTTTCCACCAAGTCTGATTCTTCCCTTTTTATCCGACATTCTCCATCTCCAATTTTTCTTCTAGTGTATGTTGATGACATTCTCATCACTGGTGCTGATTCACAGGTTGTTTCTCAGATCGTTCACCAGCTCAATGCTAAATTCTCTTTGAAAGATTTGGGTTCTGCTCATTTCTTTCTTGGGATTCAAGTTCAACATACTGATACTGGCCTATTTCTATCTCAGTCCAAATACATCACTGATCCATTGTGTCGTGCTAAGATGCTGTATGCTAATGGTTTATCCACTCCTATGAGTGGAGAGGGGGGGGGGGGGGGGAATTGTTTGCTACGGGTAGTGATCCAGTCAAAGATGTTCAATTGTATTGTAGCATTGTTGGTGCATTGCAATATGTTACAATCACTCGGCCTGAAATTGCATACTCTGTGAATCGTGTTTGTCAATTTCTGCAGAATCCACTTGAATCACATTGGCGAGTGGTGAAAAGAATCTTACGGTATCTCAAGGCTACACCCACTTTTGGGCTTCACATTGTTCCTACTCCTTTTCAGCTGACTGGTTATTGCGATGCTGATTGGGCTTTTGATCCTAATGACAGAAAGTCTACATCTGGATATTGCGTTTATTTAGGTGCCAACCTTATTTCTTGGTCATCTAAGAAGCAGAGTATTGTCTCCAGAAGTAGTACTGAAGCTGAGTATAGGAGTCTTGCTTCGGTTACAGCTGATCTCACTTGGTTGCGCTCTCTCTTTCATGAACTACACATTGGTTGTTCCATTCCTACTATCTGGTGTGACAACAAAAGTACTGTCCTGCTTAGTGCCAACCCTGTTTTTCATTCTAGGACCAAGCATATTGAGATTGACATTTACTTTGTGCGTGAGAAGGTGGCTCGCAAGCTCATTCAGGTTCATCATATTTCAGCCTCTAGTCAAGTTGCTGATGTTTTCACTAAGGCTCTTGGTAAATCCAGGTTCCTGTTGCTGCGTAACAAACTCAGTGTATATGTCTCTACCCTTCGTTTGAGGGGGGATGTTAAGTATCATTGGTCATTAGCAATGGTTATCAGGTCGTTAGACAGTATGGTAAGAGATGGTTAGTCAGGTTGTTAGACAGTTGGTTAGTCAGGTTGTTAAGAGTATTTGTTTTGATAGCTAAACATCATTTGAGTTGTCTATATAAGCATTACAGATGGTACATCTTCAATATGAAATGAAACAGAACTTTTCATAAACTTGCTTCAGATTGTAACAGTGATCAAAGGGAAGTTGCAAGGAAAACTTGCCATGACAGAAATGCCAATGGAGCCACTAGTGATCTTGGTTTGAGCTCGAAGAGATTTTTCAGAGGTTCCAAGAACAAGGTATTGGTTAGTTAAATACTAATGTTATCAATAATAGTTTGTTAAAGGCTTTTCAATTGAAACTAATTGAAAGTGCATTACTCTTAAAGTTTCAGAGGACGTGGAACCGCATAAAGTTGCTGAGACCAAAGTTAAACCTCAGAAACATGTTGAGTTTACTTCCAATTCAAATCAAGAAACCCCCTGGCAACAGCCAACTGTTCTTGCAGAAACTGCTGAGAAAACAATTGACTCTAAGATTGCCACACTAGGCCTTTCAGCATTCGATATTGAAAATGATGATAAAAGAGTTGATAAAAGTACAAAAAGTGTGAGGATGAAAAGAAAAGCACGGGAATTCAAGTCAGCTGAGAACAACAGTGATCTGCATTTTCAGAACAGTGGGACAGAAGGAGAAGCTCTGCAGCGTAGCACTCGTGCTGCTGAGGAATCCCTTGGTGCAGCAGAACAAAGTGTTATTTGTCACTGAATGAAAGCTATGACAATTCTCAAAAGACACCACATCCTCTTTGGTTAGCTCTGCAAGGCTGCGGTGATGGGTAAGGAAACTAAATAATACATCAGTGATCTGCGATCTGTTTTTATATTCATTTATTTATTTTGTAACAATTATTCACATCTAATTTCAAAATACTAACTCTACGACTCTCTTTGCAGGAAAGGAAAGACTTCTGAAAAACCAAAGAAGTTTCATATCGAAGTCAAGTAAAGTTCATAACCTCTACAAACATCTTTACTTCTAGATTTATACTTATTTTGTTGGCACTGCCCCTCAGTTTTTAGAAATTTAAGGAGTCGAGTAACTATTTGTGATTCTTTCTGCTAGTTGACACTCATTTCAAAGTTCCTACTATAAAAACTAAACTTTTATTCAACACTTTTGTTGCCACCATTAGTTTTTAGAAGATGCTAGTTTGAAGTGGATTCAACACTTTTGTTTCCACCCTAGGCTTAAGAGACACCAGGTAGTCTATATCTAGCCGCAAATGTGACGGGGGGTGATTGCAGCCACCACTAAATGACTATATTGATCACTTCTAAGTGTTACCATCACTAAATCAAATTGACATTTTTGTAACAATTCAAAAAATAGTAACACGTTTGAGCTATAACAATCCACAAAACAATTTTACACATTTTCAAAAAATAAAGTGATTCAATAATTGTATCACCACAAATAGTATGGGCTTACAACTGATACTATTCATGGTGATCTAATTTATTGTATCATTTTTTTGTGTTGCTATTTTTTATTTTGTTGACTAAATTTAGTTTTGACTTGGAATTGTTTGGTGGATTGTAATAGCTCAGAAGTGTTACTTCCATGTAAAAAATTCCAGAGGATAGGCCCAACTCCATGTTGTTTAAATCGGTTTTTGGGTTATTTTGAAATTTCAGGTTCTAAGCATGTTGGGCCTCATATATTTTTTTAAATGGACTTTTGTTAGGGGAATCCGGCCCACCTATAAGATTTGTGTGAAACCCTAATTTTACTCGCTTATAAATATCTTAACAAGGAGAGAGCTACTTTGGCTGCTTCATCAAAACCCTTTGCTTTATATCAAACCCTCTGCTTTATATCACACCATCTCCCTAGAATAGAGACCTTGTCAAACATCAATCTTTGCAATTTGATTGGATTGAAGGGTTGGTGGTAATCAACAAGCTAAGCATTGTAAGAGTGCGGGGATAAAAAAACTAGTTTTCATTGGTAATGATCTTCAACTAAACTTATTTACATTTTTTATTGAATTATTTTTGGGTGTTTCCAATGCACATCCCATGGATATATCGTATTTTCTCAATGTTATGTCTTTAGCTTCATTCATCTGGTCATTTGGTGGCAACGTTATGGATGGTTAAGTAATTTAAATGTTTTTATAAAATGTGTTTGAGAAAATTCCCAAGTGAACTAATTTGGTAATGAAGAGAGTAAAACTCCTATAGCCCTTTAGAAGTCCTCTTGAAAAACTGGTGTTTGAACAAATGCCCAACAGAATTTAGAAGTTATTGGACCATGCGTCTCAATGTAATGATTAAGTGAGGCCTCAATCCATTAGTTGAAGTATCTTGAAACACTCAAGAGAACATAGAATGTTTGAGCATAGATTAGTTCTTGATTGTTGAGGACAATTGTGCATTGTAACACTTTTAAGTCATTTGGGTTTTTTTTTTTTTTTTTTTTTTTTTTACTCTAAATGTTTGTAGAAATAACCAAAGGTCATGGAAATTTTTTGGATTAATTTGCATTTGGGTCCTATGATTCATACCAACTTTGATTTTGGCGCCCAACTTTAAGTCTGGGTCTCAAGACCATGTTGACCTTTAGCTCTCCGTCCAGTGATTGATTGGAAATTTTTTTTTTTTGAAATAATTATCGACTTTGGTAAAGATAGATTTAGATTTTAGGTCCCACAATTTATACCAGATTTGCATTTAAGTCTTATATTTGTAACGTAGATTTGACAATCAATGGGGTCAACGTGGTCTTGAGATGCAAACTCAAAGTTCGATAAACTTGGAATTCAAACTCAAAGTTGGTACAAATTATAGAACCCAAAATTTTTATTACATAAACACTTCTATTTTGAGCTTAGAAATTGCATATGTTTTCACTTTACTTTATTGTTGAATTTTAACATATGAATTGCCTAAGGAAAGTTTGAGTTGTTTGTTTCATGGTTTGATATTTGTATGCTCCAATTGCTTTGAGATGGTATTTGCATTTTAGGCTATAGGGTTTTGACATCAAGGTATTTGACAGATTCACTCAGAAACCATTACAAGTCCCATCACTTGGCTTTATACTAATTATTACCATTACCATTACCATTACAATCCAATCATTTGGGTTTACGATAATTATTGTCATGGTGACAATTATGGAATTCGATTAATAGTCGCCTTCTCTAAAAACTTTTTTTCGAGGTTATGGTAGTTTAACATGTTCAAAATCTTTAAACCATAATCAACTGTTGAGGTATGGATCATTCTCCTCCATTATTATTTTGATAGAATTAAAGAAAGATAATCGAAATAAACTGAACAATGATTGAAATAATGAAACAATTTGGAATAACAACTATAAAATAAACAGAAATAACAAAATAACTTTTATTCCATCAAAAATTAAATTACAATGATCAACTTAAGCTCGTAGTTTAAATTAACCTAACTTCTAAAATAAACCCTAAAACTAATAGAAAACCAGTCTTAATAATACTAGATTTCTTAATATGCCTAAAATACTATTATTGCTAATATTACTAATATCCTAATTACATCAACCTCCCTGTGTTAAAGAAGCTTGTCCTCAAGCTCGAAGCCAAGGAAGTTATAGGAGCACAAATATCAGCAGAATATAAAGTGTCCAAACAGAAGTCGACCTCGAATTGTGCCTTTGTAATTGCTATGAGCCTAAACACGTAAAGCCAAAGGGATCCACTAAATATAAAGCCGCAAAGAAGTCTCCGACTTGAAGGAGAACCAATCCAATATTTCAATGTAGGCTGTGCCAATTTATGGAAATGAGCTACAAAATTGACCCAAATTGGATTTGAAAATGTGTTCTATGATGGCACATAACTCAACCTGTGGTGATGAATAACACGACCATGATAATTAGAAAAGGCATATCCTCGTGGTCGTGGATGAGTGGGGTGTAAATAACAAGAGTGTTTAAGGGACTTGAGGGAAAATGTTTGGGCAGGAATTATTTAGCAGGGCCTTGGGACAAAAAATCTCCATTTTTGACTGATGAGAAGAATGGAGCGAGGGATGCAATGGTTGCGATGGAGAGGGCCGGAATTTCGTCAGAGGAAGTTAGGGAGGAGGGAGGGGGCTTCGAAGAGGGATAAGGGTGTTGGAGTTGGGGGTTTCGATCAATGGGGGAGGTTGGTCGAAGGAAACAGGAGATGGGGATGGCGGAGGGTGCAGGTATCGATCGCCATCTTCAGTTTGTTGACTTCGATCAACTGTAACTTGAGTGTGGCTCTGGTGAATGGCGATCGATTCAAGGTAAGAGCAGATTAACTGAACTGGATGGCGGACTATGCATTGACTGCGCTGCCGTCGATGGCATTGGGTATGGGTCCTTGCAGCGCTGCTGGTGATAATGGTGTTACTTGGGTCTTGTCCTTATCGAAGATCCGATCTATATTTGTCCAAAATTCAGCGAATTTTGCCTTTATTGCTGCCCTCTCTCCTCAATTCTGCCTTCCATTTTGCGAAGGACAGATCTGTCTCTTTCACAAACTCTTTCTCTATCATGATTAGATCATCAAACTTCTCTTTCTTCAAACTTTTATATTTAAATTGAACCAACCAGAACTGTTCGGCTCTAATACCAATCGATAGAATTAAAAAGAATGATAATCTTGGTAATTGAACAAAACGGAATAATTTAAAATAACAATGATAAAATAAACAAAATAACTAATAAAAAATAACTTCCATTCCAATGTCCTAATAATACTAGATTTCTTAATATGCTTAAAATATTATTATTGCTATTAATAGTACTATCCTAATTACATCATATTTAATCTGGAAAAATTACAAAGACTATATCAAACTTCTAATGCTCACGCGGTGATTGATTAGAATCTGTAAATCAATGTAATACGAATTCTGTGTCTGTGCAACTGTAGGTTCTTTTTTGCTCAAAACCACTACTTCGACACAATGGTATTACTAGCTGTATACCCATAATTTGATTATGTGTTTTGTGTGTGTGTTTTGTTTTCACGGTGCAAGCTGCATATTGTTTACCCGACAGGAAATAACAGGGATGGTGGAAAGACTGGAAATGTTTCCTTCTTGAAAAAACTTCTGCCCCTGCATTATAATTTTCTTTGTAGTACTATGGCATACAGTGGTATGTCATAAGGCGAGTATTCCACGGTCTTAGAGAAAAGGTTAATGAAATGCAATATCTGCATTCAGATATTGCATTAGCCTGTAAGTTTCCACAGACTAACTAGCCATTTGACTTAAAACTGGAGATCCCCTATATTAGCGACAGGAAGAAGGAGATACCTGCTGTGCTAAAATGTTGAAGGCTTCAGTCTTCACTCTGTGGTCCCTGGTCAGAAGTTGCATTGTATACTGTATTTTGTTTTACGGGTAGAAGCAAGAAGCAAAGGTGTATTTCCATCAGGATGATTAATGCATCAATACATCCCTTGCTAAAAACATTTATTTGGAGAGGTTATTTGACTACCTAATATATATTATCTCAGCAACTTGAAGGAAATTTCAACCTATTGTTGATGCTGTGGAATAACAGAAAAGCCTCAGAGATTTGCTAGGACAGCAGAAGAAAAAAGATAGCACTCCACATGGATTCCAGTTTCACGTAATTTACATAGGCAATAATATAAGGGGAGTCATGTCATCTTTTTTCTTCTTTATAGGCTACAAATATGTTTGTGAAGTGTTCAACAATAATCACATGTTTCTGTGTATCATGTTTTAAATCTTGTCTCACTCTCAGTAGTAAGTAGTGGCATAATCCCATTTTTCATTGTTTAAATCTGCCAAACTTTGGAAACATGATGTTGAACATTTTAGCCATTAAGATCATCCCCAATAACAGGCAGCTGGTGATTTCTGTATGATTGCTTGTTTGGTAATGTCGAGTTTTTTGTTCCTTGGGACTTCTTGATCGTACGTTTCTCTGCATGCATAAATTCCTATTCCATGGAATGTAACACACCAAAAAAAAAAGGCCTTTTTCAAGAGTGCGAATGTTTTCATTTTATTTTTCGAACTGTGGAAACAAATTCTCTAGCTAGCTAGTTTCTTAAAATGAGTTAAATGCATCTCCGAACTCACTTCGAAGCTTACAAGTAGATTTTTTTGTTTTTGAAGGGCCAAGTTGGTTTTTAATGTATCCATGAATCATTTAAGTGCATGTGGTATAGTTCAAACTCTGCATTTACCAATTTGAAATTATTGCTTTAGTTTGTCACTGTAAATGCAAATTAATTTCTCAACAAAATTTGTAAATACATTTCCCCGTACAAAGTGTTTTATACGGCTTGCTTGGTAATCAATTTTGAGTATGTGAAAATAAATCTCTCAATGTCACATCCACCATCACAACCACGACCACCGTCTTCATCACCAACACCATCAATGACTTCCACCGCTAACTACCTACCATACAACACAACCACTACCCAAAGCCACATTAGAACCACTGCCATCACCACCACAGCCACCACCAACAACATCATCACCATCATTTCCACAACCACCATTACGTAAGAATACCACCAACCTCCATCATCACTATCACCTCTACCTCCACCATCGCAATTACTTTCCTCCAATAATACCAACCACCGTAACAACTATCTTCATCTTTTTACAAATTGTTTTTAGGCCTTCTACTGTTAATTCAATCTATCGTAATTTTTAACTAAAATGGATGAATATAAAAAATTGATTTTCAAAAACCATTTTCTAATGATTACCAAGCGCTCTAAATAACTTTTTAGGAATATTATTCGCATTTTAGTGGATTTTTCGTTAACCAAGCTGCCAATTTATTCTAGCTGTAAATAAAACTTTGGTACTAGTGTTAGGGCTTCTTGAATCTTAAACTTTGCCATAGAGTAGTGTACACTAATGTATAAATTTACCTTCTAAATGTATGAAAAATCTATCCTCTAATGGGGTGTATACTAATGTATGTGCACATAGGGGTGGGCACGAGACGAGATGGGATGGGAAAAATCTCATCCCGACCTTGTCCCATCCCAAACGGGTTCGGGATGGGACGGGATCAGCATGTTGCCTATGACTGCTACGAAGATTATCATCGTACAAGAGCGTGAAAAATAACTTTCTTATAATTAGATATAGATGTGCCATGCAAATATAAGAGTAACCACTAAATTCCCTAACAATGAAGTCGAGTGGGCTGCCTTTTAGAAAATGACATGATAAATGGGATCCACTAAGAGTATTGTGTCGCTATGATGGTCTCCCAACTGATTTTACAATTTCATTACTGTGGGAAACAAAATTCATGGTTCATTGACAAATTGAGA
Source organism: Berberis vulgaris (assembly GCA_963556465.1). Lineage (NCBI taxonomy): Eukaryota > Viridiplantae > Streptophyta > Magnoliopsida > Ranunculales > Berberidaceae > Berberis > Berberis vulgaris. The sequence continues at coordinate 90,478,907 of OY747126.1, forward strand.
TTTCATCTTTTGTTAGGGAACAAATATAGACATATTGGTGATGCTCTAACATATTCATAATGGTTTACCATCAATACATATATCGTAATTAAAAAAAATTATTTTTACAGCCCGGAGCATCTCAAATTCTTGGCTCTGCCCCGAATGTTTCCTTCTGAATATGTATTACTCAGTTAATTGTTATTTTTCATCATCACCTGGGTATTATCAATATTTGAAAGTTAAATAATTAGAGCCACTTTTATTGAAAATTCAAGCAACAGTTTGCTATCTTTCTCTTGCTTAATGAATATTTATTCCTTGAAGTAACATTTCTGTTACTACTGCAAACACCACAAGTTTCTGTCAGTCATCTGTAAGTTTATATGAATAAAAATAAATAAAAATATTAATAATAAATATTTAAAAATTAGCTCGGGATGGGACGTGATTGGCGGGATTGAAAATCTTCATCCTATCCCATCCCATTCTAGATCGGGACGGGACGGGATCAGGATGAAATTATTCAATCCCATTAAGACCCAAAAAAATCGGGACGGAACGGGATCGCGGGATTGAATAATTTGAACATCGCGGAAGAATTCCAGTTCTCCTAAAAAAAATCTTGCCTTCACCCACCATCCATGTCGAATTTGATGCCAAAACATGCCACATTGTGAGAAACTCATTCACAAAAATTTATGTACCATTTTCACATGCCTGTTTGCACATCAACATACCATCTACCAAATATTTTCGTCTAACAAAGTTCGCCCAAAGAGATGATGAGCTTGCTGGATTTCATAATGCCTTGAGACGAAACGCTTTAAGGACATGCCATAGGTTTCATCATATGCTCAGTCCCCTTCCCTAAAAGGTAAACTCAATTTAGACCAAGCGACCAACTTACATCCGAGTCTACCTTCGCAGTCCCCCAGAAAAAAAAATCATCTAGGATTTTCTAACTTTTCAAAATCACCTTTGCCGGTATGCACGCTGCATTGATGATGTTACATGTTTAATCAAGACTGACCTCCAACCTGAAGAGAGTAATTTTGCTTTCCATCCTTCCATCTGCCGCCTTATTTCTTCAAAATAAATAATTTTGCAACATCCTTGAAATATTGGAACCCCCAAGTATCTCATGGGTGAAGCCTTAAACTAAAAACCTGAGTAGGACCTAATTGCCACTACTCGTTCAACTGGTGCCTTATTGTTAGAATAAAAAACTTTTTCCTGCATTGACTTTTTGAATTGAAACCTGGCAATACCTTTCCAAAAACTTCATACATCCCAAGATCGAGGTTTTCTAACCATTTAGAAAGATGAGTCTATCATCCACATAAAGTAGGTGGGTAATTGGCACACAACTTCTGGGTGTGTAAAAAAAAACAAATAACTCTATTGGCAAAGGCTTTCGAGATCCCTTTATTCAGAAATTCAGAAGCAACAAAAGACAACAGTAGGGATAATGGATCACCATGTCTTAGTCCCCTGGACGATTTGAAAAACTCTTGTACCCTCCTTGCATCAAAATCGAAAACCTACAGTTCGCAATATGGTTAGAAATAATATGACAAAAGTGGTTATCGAAACCAAATTTCTTTAATACTGAGAAAAGGAAGCTTCATTCAATTTTGTTATAAAGCCTTCTCCATATCAAGTTTAAAAACCACATTACCACCGAAGGCCTTTTCACTAATGCTCCCCATCAACCCCTGTGCCAGCCCAATACTTTACCTTGTCCTTGAGATACTATCATAGGCAAACCTCCTGCCAGCCGTTCGCATAGGGTTTTGCTAAAAAGGTTTGTAAATCACATTAGAGATATGAGAAAGAAACATGTTGGTCTACCTTTGGAATTAGAGATATAAGGTTTGCTGTGAAGGCCTTTGGAAGTGTACACCCTCTAAAAAACTCCTTAGCCGCCTCCCAGATATCCACTCGCATGACCTCCCAACAAGACTGGAAAAAACTAGAAGTGAAACCATCTGAACCGGGAGCACTATCTCTAGCGATACTGAAAACAACTTTCTTCACCTCATTTAGGTCTAGAAACCTGACTAAATCATCACATTATTGCAAACTCAACATCCTGGGAATACATTCTAGAAGCTCCTCGTCTCGACAAGAACCTTGTGAACTCAAAAAATCCTGAAAAAAAAAACCAACCCTTTCACGCCTTGACGTTAAAGTGATGTTAGAAAAAGCAGTGCAAGTTTCCCCTTAATCTACTTCTCACCATTTTTTCGATTCCAATAAATTTCCCTTGATTGAGGGCTAATTTGTATTCAACCTAACACTTGTTCAAGTTACAAACCGCATTCACATCCCAATTTGCCTCTTTATTCCAACCATTACCGTTATTCTCCTCCCAACCTGAAAATATAATATCTTCCCACTTGTCAATTTCATCATCCAACTGTCTTAGTCGGTTAAAACGGTTCCCAAGCACTTCCCTATTCCACATTTTTAGCACATTACAAAGAGACCTTATCTTGATATCCACCTTGTCTAAAGCCTGCATGCCCCTAAATCCACATTCCATATATTTTCATGAAAAGCCAAATGTGTAGTCCACATCCTTTGAAAACGAAAAGAGGGGCATGCCTGACGTTGCCTGCCATGCACATAGGCCAACAATGGAGCATGATAGAAATAAGTCCTAAGAAATTGTTCCACTTTTATGTTTGGCATGAGCGATAACCAATGCATATTAACCAGCCAAGACCCTATCTAAGCTCGCCCAAATGCGCTCCCTACCATGCTGATTATTACTCCACGTGTGCCTTGGACCTGTAAAACCACAATCTAGTAAACCACATACCTCAATACAGTTGGAGAAATCTGTCAGGCTTGTCAAAGAGAGTCATGCCCTCCCATTTTCTCCTGAATTCTGGCAACAATGTTAAGATCTCCACCAATCATCCATGGGGAATAGCATGTCGAAGAAAAAATTCACTAAATCTTGTCAGAGCTCCTTTCTCTCCCACATTCTACACTTTGCATACACAAACAAAATCGCAAAATGCTGGTTATTAATGACATCTAGAATATCAAAGTGGATTACTAGATCAGACATGTGCAACACATTATACCATTTGTCCAAATTAAAGACACAAATTTTACCACCCATAGCCTCATTTGACATAAAACCTAGCATAAAAACCTTATTTCCAATTTATGCATGTCTCCCCGCTTCAATCATTGGTTTCGCAATCATTAAAATACAAACTTTATTAGCCAAAACCAACTTCTTAATTTTGCACCGAGTTGCTCTATTCCCCACACCCCATGCATTCCAAAACATAATATTATCACTAATAATTGTATAAGGAATTTTGCCTGGTCACACGACGCTCCCCGATTGGTAAATTAGATCTCATGGCCTTATTTCTTCTTTTCTCTTGCTCACCTTCCTATTAGATTTTCTTCCTCCCTTGGCTCAGACTCTGTATCTTGGGATGTTACAATAACATTTTTTTTTCAGCCTCTTTTCTTTTTGTGTCCTTCTACCACAATACCCGCCTCAATAACTATCTGACTAAAAGCTATTACACCTTGCAGATTTCTTTGATTTTAACTTTCTTCCACACCACGCTCGACCTGAACTTCCACCTTTTTCAATACCCAAACTCCAGACAGCTTTATATGAAGAACGGTTTGAATTTGGGAGTCTTTAAACCCAAGTGCATGTTCGTCAATAACCTATTGTTCCTCATCTAGAAAGCAATATGCTGCCACTACCGATTCCTTCACTCAACATCAACAGACCCATCGGTTTTATCAGCTTCTATAATATGTTATCCGCCACAAACAACCTCCAAGAAGTCCCCAATATCATGCTTTGAAACTTATCAATCATCCCGATGTTCTAGAATAGCATTCTTTACACATGACTGAAGCTTCAATCCTGCCAATGCGTTATTGTCCTTTTCCGCCACTGCCCCTGCCCCTGCCCCTGCCAATTCCATTTTTTCTTTTTTCCATCGCGCTACTTTTATACCCAAGTTCTTTGCAATATATGTTTGAAAAGTCGCACTATTTCAGGAGAGAGCTTGACTCCAATGTTCAAAGACTTAGGTGGTTTTTTTGTAAAGTGGTTAGAAGCCAACTTCTAACTGGAGTTATAAGTTTTGAATGAGCTTCTGAATGAATTGTTTGTTTTGCTTTTGGATGAGCTGTTGATTAGAAGTTGTAAAATTAAATGGTGTTTGTTTTTATATGTTGACTTGAAGTTCTTTTACATTTTTGCCCACCACCACAACTCCCACCGCCTACTAACATTAACCCTCCATTCTCCACTTGTTTTTCTCCTCCAAGTACCATTGAGATCACTGTCCACCTCTACTAGAAGCCACCCTACATCATTCTCCATTCCTCATGCAATCTTTAATAGAAAGGAAGAGAAAGAGAAAGAAAAATAGGAAGAAGAAGAGGGGAGGCTAGGGAGGATGGTGGCTATGGTGACAACATTGCTTGCATGTTAAAGAGGAGGGAGAAAAGAAGCGATGGTTGGTAGAGAACAAGGGCTATAGCAATTATTATGAATTTATTGTGATGTTATTATTAGAATGAATTTTCATTAAGAACTCAGTGCTAAGTGAGCACCTCCATCTCTGTACAAATTTGAGCTGCCTTAGGCCTTGTAAAATAATTAGTCGTCAAGTTGCAAAAAAGTGTTTATTGAATCACTGATGGCTTTGAGAATCATTGGGTGAAAAAACTGAAGTGGTAAATCTGGTAGTTCAATCCACAATGGAACCGGATCAACTTTTAAGCTAAAGTCTTAATGCCAATGAAAAGCCTTTAACCGCACATCCCGGATAAGGGACGATTCCCGTGACAAGGCTTTCTTCACCTCCTCTTCTTATTGGACATGCACAATCACATTCCTCGGATCCAGAAGACCCATAATAAACTTACCATTAATGCCCTAGGACCTGTGAATCATGTCCCTAATGGCTTCAAACGAAGGACAAAAACTTGAGAACTTAAGGACATGCAATAATCGATTTCTCAATGTAGGACTCACCGCTAGAGGCATCAGAAGCCTTGAGTGAAAGCACTGGACTCCCTTCTTTTAAAAAACTAGTCCCTTCCATCGGAGCATAATCAAAAGACGTGCTTCTGACCATGCCTAAAGCCTATGCAAACGTGATTGGGGGCTTAGCCATGGCTGCTGAGCATCCCTCTTGCTCAACTGCTACCTTCCCTCCACCAGTAGCTGGTGTCTCCTCCATGAAGGGGAAGAACCACCCTACCACGGATGGTATAGATCTGCCAGACCAGGATCTAACGATCCAAGATAAAATCCCGAGAGGAAAACGAAAAATACCCCATAAAAACCAAAATCACCCAAAATTGCCTATCTTTGTATAGTGATCGGATTGTCAATCATAATAGTTCAAAGAATTCATGGAAACTTTCACATTTTGCAAAACCTGAAAGTCTTTATAGAATTGAACGTCAATCAAGAATGTGTAGGATACGCTATCGATGGTAGATAAAAAAATTTCCCACTAATAAATATACTTATATCAAAAAAACACCCATGGGGATGAACCCTTACGAGATAGAACACAAATCAAACAACAGTACAATACATGACACAAACAAAACCTACTAGCACACCAAGAACATAAAGCTCCCAACAACCATCTAACCAAAAGCCTTATTCGGAATGACACCGATTTATTATGATCCCCAAAACATACCACAAAAACTAACCAAAGTTGAGGACCATTCAACAAAAGACAAATTCGGCTCTTACTGATCAAAATTACATTACAACCACTCCAACACCACTATTCGATAGAGTTCAATGGCAAAAGAAGGCGATACTTCTCCTGGAACACGTGAAGACATCAAAACCAACACAGATAAACTGAGGAATAGACGATGAAAAACCCCATTTCCGACAACACTGAGAGGAATAGGTCATGCAAACACAAAAAAGGACCAAAAAACAAAACAAAAAAAAAGTGAAGAAAATTTAAGGCAATTGACTATTGGAACAATGAAACGGTACTTTAGGAACAAAATCAAATCTTACCGAAAATCTAGGAGAAGTTAGATACCATGAAGAGAACAATTAGCAACTAAAAAAATGCCAATGGGATACTAACCCAGCTGGTAGGCTTGTGGCATATGGTATCACAAGTCTAGAGTTCAAACTCTGTCAAAGGCATTTGGGGTGGGAGGGGTTACCGAATATAAGAAATAATTAAAAAGCCTAGAAAAAAAGGAATCAATTTCATGGAGGAATGATAGGATTTGAGAGGAGAATGCTCAACAATGTTGAGAGTGTTAGAAATTGAGGGAGAACTTGAACTTATAAAACACTGAATTTTATTGATCTTTGAAAGATACTACAAATTCACACCCACTCTTTGTTTAAACTCACAACTCATACAACTCACAATTGATCTTGTTTTGCTTCCATACCATCATAACTCAATCCTTACCCCTATTTATACTAGTTCTAAGTTGGTGGAAAACTTGAGATTTTTCTTATAGAAGCCTCTAGAGAACCAATTAGATCCACTTTATCTAGATTTCTCTACAAATATCTTAGGCTTTAGTTGCTTCTAGATTCATTATCTTCTAGAGATATTATGAGTGGAGTGGCAGACTTGAAGTCTCTAGAGAGTACTAGAGTCGGTGGTGACTCTCAATACTCCCCCTCATCATTAGCTCCCTTGAAGTTCATTCCAAGTTATCTTCGAAATCCTTTGAACTTTGTTGTATCGAGTCTTTTGGTGAATATATTTGCCACTTGGTTGTCTGTCTTGAATGCTTGCATCTTTATCTCTCCTTGAAGTACATTCTCTCTTACGAAGTGGTAGTGGACCTCTACATGCTTTTGTCCTTTCATGGAACACTGGGTTTTCAGCTAAGCATATTGCTGACTAATTATCACAATGCAATGATAATAGATACTCAACTGGCTGGTGCCTTCATTCTATACTCGCTTCTGTGGTCGATAGTGATATAGTTGGTTGTCTCTTGCTACACCAAGTGATTGCTCATGAACCGAGATTGAACATGTACCTGATAGTTGATCTTCGCGTGTCATGGTCTCCAGCATAGTTAGCATCACAGTAGCCGACTACCTTGCATCCTTCACCCTTTTTATATAAGATACCAAGTTCTTTAGTACCTTTCACATACCTCAATATTCTTCGGACAACTTCCAGATGAAGCTTCTGCATGGATCAACTTGCTATTCCAACTGCGTAGACTATGTCTGGCCCTGTCAGTATCAAGTAGATTAGAGTCCTGACAAGCTGGTGATACATTGTTGTATCTTCCAAATTTTTGCCTTCTTTAGCACATAGCTTGGCATGAGCCTCCATAGGTGTTGAGATCAGCTTCCACTCGAGCATCCCATACTTTTTCAATAGATCTCTAGCATACTTCTGCCGGCAAAGGAATAAGCCCGTGTCACTTTGCTCAATCTCAAGCCTAGGAAGTGTCTTAGTTCTCCTAGTTCCTTTATTTGGAATCAGATCACCAAGTTTCTTCATACTATTCATATTTCTTCTTTGTCATCTCCAGTGACAATCAAAATCATCTACATATACTAGCACTATTGCTAGTTTGCCTTTTTGAGATGTGATAAACAATTAGAATGTGCAACTCAATACCCGCTTTGAACTAAGAACTTCGCTATCTTACCATATCAGGTTCTTAGTGCTTGCTTCAGTCTTTACAATGCCTTCTTTAGCTTGCAGAAATAATTTTGTTGGGGTTTTCTCTCAAACCCTCTAGACTGCTCCATGTATATTTCTCGATCAACTTCTCCGTGCAGGAATGCGTTCTTCACATCCATCTGCTATAATTTCCAAGATTTATCTGCTGCTAGTGTAAGCAGGAGCTTGACTATAGTGATCTTAGCTACTAGACTGAATGTTACATCATAGTCTAGTCCATATTGTTGTGAGAACTTGCAGGCTACCAATCGAGCCTTATATCTTTCTACCAAGCCATCAGGACGAGTCTTTATCTTGTAGACCCATCTACATGATGTAGGCTTCACATCCTTGGATTTGGGTAGTAAGTTCCAAGTTCGATTATGCTTTAGAGCTCGGATTCTTCCTCCATTGCCTTTTGCCACTCCATGCTCAAAGATGCTTTTTCAAATATTGTGGATTGTCTAATGTTATCTTATTCGGTTACCACATTTGCATACTTTGGATTGGACTTGTGTTATCTGGTTGACATTCTCAGTTGTTGCCCCAAATCTTCCTGACTTTCTTGAACTTCTTTTGGTGTTATTTCATGTACACCGGTTTGCCATGGGCTAATAGACGTACTTGGTGTTTTTGGAAAGTTGCGCCCTATTTCTTTTTCTCCTTTTGCAGGTGTTGACTTATTTTCCTGCATTTCCTCCTCTAAACTTTTAGAATTTGGTGGCAGTAGTAGTTGTTGTGCAAACCACCATAATGAAGCTTCATCGAGCACCATGTTCCTTGATGTGTAGCAGCGCGTGCAACATCTCCATCCTTTTTTTAGATTGTTGTATCTTACAAAGAAGTAACAAATCACCTTATTGTCAAACTTGCTTTGCAGATGATCAGGCACGAACACATAACACACACATCAGAAAACTCGAAAGTGACTCATTGTGGGTTTAGTACACCATAACTTCTAAAAGGTTAAAACAACCCTAACTTTGCTTGTGGCAACCTGTTGATAACATGGGCTGCAGTCTTCATTCACTCAGCCCAAAAACGACTTGGCACATTCTTAGCATGCAACATGCTTCAGCATGTTTTTGCCAAATGACGGTTCTTCCTTTCAGCTATGCCATTATGTTGTGGAGTGCCCGAACATGTTAATTGTCTCTCGATTTTACACTTCCTCACATAATTGGGAACTCATTCGATGTGTACTCTCCGCCATTATCGGTATGCAGACATTTAATTTTTGTTCCTACTACTTTCAATCTTCTTCTTAAATTCCTTTGATGTATTGAGGACTTTTGATTTTTCCTTCAGAAAGTAAACCCATACGTACCTTGAAAATTCGTCATTAAAAGTCATCATGTAGCGCATACTGCTTATTGATGCTTGTGCACACGAACAAATTTGAGTGGATGAGTTGCAACTGCTCTGACTCCTAATAGGGTAGTTGATGAGCTTTTCCATAATGACAACCAACACAGATTGTTTCTCCTTGTATATCTTGGTTGGGTAGACCCTTCAACATTGACTTGCTCATCATCATTTTCAACCTCTGATAGCTAACATGCCTTAACCCCGCGTGCCACAAATCAACAGTTTCACTACGTTGAGTCTTATCTACATATGCTGATTCCGCAAACATCACATAGATAGACTCTAACTTTCGTCACTTCATGATGGCTGTACCTGATGGCTTTAGGATTCAGTACCTCTTACCATCTTTCGATCCGAACACATAATTGCCACATGTTGTTAATTGTGATACTGAAAAGAGGTTTTTCTTCATACCTAAAACATGATAAATGTTCTGCAGTTGAATTTGATTGAGGCTGAAGCGGGGAATGAATGCAGCCTCCTCGTGTGAGCAATAGGCAATCTCGCACTTATCAGCAGTTATCACGACCCGATTTCCTTTGTACTTACAGAGGCTTGACAACTTCTCCTTGTCTCTGGTCATATCATTGGAGCAACCTGAGTCAACAATCCAATCTTTGTTGTAGTTGATTGCTAGTACTTGATCTTCATAGGCCATGGCTACTTCATTTTTGGAGAAGTTTACTTTTTCTTCAGTAAAATTTACACGAGCATTCTGAGTAGTTGCAAAGGATGCTTGGAAGTCTCATTCTTTTTTAATACTATCTTGGTGATTGTGAAATGTCACCAAGTTGCCTTCAGTTGTCTTCTTCTTTGACTGACAATATATTGCGTAGTGAACTCTCTTGCCGCAGTTGTATCAACCATCATTTTGACCATTATTGCCTTTTGCCTTACTGAGCTCTTCCTTTCTTGTAACTCCTCTTTTGAGATTTCTGGGCCTGTTATCTACTTCTTTATCTTGTTTTACAATTTTTTTTTTTATATCCACTATTCATTTTATTGAAGAGTGTCTCTTCTTCCTCATTTTTCAAAGAGACACCTGACATTTACTTAGAAAGGTTTTCTTGATTGGCCAACCATGAATCACTGTAACAATCTTGGTAAACTTAGGTTTTAGTCCGTGGATAATTATTCTTTTCATCTTATCTTTATTAATTTTTTAGGCAAGGTTGTTTTGAAATTTCACTACATAGATTTTTTATTTAAAAAAAAATTCTCTAATAGACATATCTCATTATCTAGAGTTCATCAATTCATTCTCCAAGAACTACAGACGAGCATCATTTGTTATTGAAAAATAGGGATGGAAAAATATCCCAGGCTCCTTTGGGTGTGTCTGCATCTTCAATGTGCTGAAGCATCCATCATCGATTGTCTTCTTGAGCACATAAAATGCATTTTTAACTTTAACTTCCCACTTCCTGAATTCAATATCATTCTCCCTTGGCGATGGTGTAGTTTCACTACCACCAACAACCTGCCCACAAGTCTTGTCTGTGCAAATATGACTTTATCCTTGTTTGTCGACTCTTATAATTGTGATGGTTGAACATTGTAAGCCCACCAGTTGTGCCAACGAGATCTCCCATCGTGACAAGGTGCAACCTTCTTTGTGCTACCGAGTAAGCTTGGTCTTAGATCAGTTTGCTTCATAGTCTCGAACTACGCGCGAATGATCTCCAACAAGTAGCGTCTCACCAACGGTCCCTAACCGAGTGCTCTGATACCAAATTGTTAGAAATTGAAGGATAACTTGAACTTATAAAACACAAAATTTTATTAATCTCTAAAAGATGCTACAAATTCACACTCACTCTTGATTAAAATCACATCTCACAATTGAGCATGTTTTGCTTCCATACCCTCACAACTCAACCCTCTCCCTATTTATATTAGTTATAAGTTGGCGAGAACTTGAGATTTTTCTTATGAAAGCCTCTAGTGAATCAATTAGATTCACTTTCCCTAGATTTCTCTACAAATATTTTAGGCATTAGTTGCTTTTAGATTCATTATCTTCTATAGATATTATGAGTGGAGTGGGAGACTTGAAGTCTCTAGAGAGTACCAGTACAGAGTCAGTGGTGACTCTCAACGAAGAGAGGAACGGGTTGTTGAGAGCTTGGAGCGGCTAGCCTTTTTTTTTTTGTCAATCTAGATAAATTCCATAGTAGATAAAAAATTACTTGCCTTCTTAAAATTTTAAAAATTCAATCAAGAAATTATTTTGTTTGAAGCTAGGGTTTTGCTTGGTCCATTATAAATCCACTGAAAATGAAAATGATTTACTTTGAATTTTTTTTTTCCAAATATTCATTTTCAATGTGCTGGGTGGTGAATGAAAGGCGTATTTACAATAAACTAAAACATGTCAAAAAATTAATAATTATTCATTTAAATTTCCATATTCTAATATATGGCACACCGGCCGTTACCATAAATTAATGTCAGTGATTGCAGATAAGAAAAGATATAGCAAATTGCATTTGGTGATTTGAGTGGTGAAATCAATTTGATAAAAATTCTTGCATATATGCTAAGTCTTTCAAATCGATTTTCCATTGAAAAAAACCTTGTCACTTGCCAAGCACCCACAATTAGCAATTTTAGCAAATTAATTGCATTTACAATGGATTTGTATTGAACCAAGCTGATGAGAAGGCTATTTTTTTTTAAAACCCACAAAGTACTCTATGAGGTCACTATTGCAATATAATTTTTCGTAGTGTTAAAAAGAACAAAATATTTGGTCAAACATTTAGCATATGGTAAATCTGATTCAAGAGTTTATTGAATTGATGAATCTGATAACACTTGATTTACAGGGGATATGTGAGTTGGTTTTCTAGATTGGGTTGATTGAGGTTTAGGATATTTTCTCCAGGAGGCAGAGGTTGCTAGTTAAATCCGATATGTATGTTGCATGCATGTTGTGCATTTACAGTCATTATTAGATCAATCAAGAGGGCAACAATTCTAGGGAGCCTTGTTTGGGGATTTTTTTGTGCCTCTTCGGAGTTCTTTGACACTTCTATGAATTTTTTTGTGCTCCTTCTATGGATGGTGTTTGTGATTGTGTTTTAAAGATAATGGATAAAAAGTGTAAAAAAAAAAAAAAAAAACTAAAAGGGATCACAAAAGAGGTCACCAAACAAGGTTCCCTAGACTTCCTCATCAAGAGGGAGAACCCTTCATGTGGATGTGTCATCTGAAGAATCAACCAATTTATGCAAAGTAATTGAGATCTGTGTGATTTTTTTTTTTTTTTATCAGTTAGATTTTCATGGTGGAACCCTTTGAGTATTCCTCCCTAAATTGTAGAATTTAGATCAGTCTAACAAGACTTCAAAATCTTGTCTGTAAGTTGGTGTTTCAGAATGACCCGTCGGATAACATAAACAGCTCATATGTAGTGTGAAATTGGTGCATAGGTTTATCTTGATCTTTGTATGGAAATGTTCTTGATGTAACTATTTTAATAATGGTGAAATGCTACATTTAGCATGGAACATGCCTGGTTCTTTATTAGTAAGGCTCCGACTTTTTGACAACACCCCAATTTTTATTTATTTATTTATTTATTATTATTATAATTTTTTATATTTTTGAAGTGCTAAAGAACACCATCATTATAAACAAAAAAACACACCACCACCTATCTCCCTTTCTTCTCCATCAAGCACCACAACTACCTCGCCACTACTGGCCGCACCGCCCTTCTTCTATCTTCGTTTTCTTCATCTTCTCTCTTCCTCTTCTATTCTTTTTCTTCTCTCTTCCAGGAACAACCCAACCCCGTCTTTCGCACCACCCTCCTCTCCCTGCCTTCTTCTCCCTTCCTCTTCTTCTATGTTTTTCTTATCTCCTTTGCCCTCGAATGTATCTGCTGAGGAGTTTATTTTCATGGAGGACTTTGTGGGGATAGGTTCTTCATTCACGGATGCCTGTGTAAGGGTCAAATTTTTTTGCTCTCATAGAGGTCTCCACGAGGATGAAACCCATCTTTGCGCAGGTTTATGCTAGGGCAAAGGAGAAAAAAAACTGAGAAGAAGAGGGTGGGGTGGCTGCTGCTGCTCCGTTTTTGTTGTTGTTCTTGAGAAGGAGGAGAAGAAGAAGATACGAGAAGAAGAAGATAAGAAGAGGAAGAGTGGATAAGAAGAGGTGCGGCTGGTGGCGAGGCAGTGCGGTGGTGGTGTTGTTCCTGAGAGAGAAGTGAGGAGAAGAAGGGGTGAGAGGAGGGAGAGAAAATTTGAGATTTGAGTGTTTATATTGGTGGTATCCAAAAGTAGATGATGGTGTCCTTCATAAATGCCAATTTTATAGCTTACTTTGTGATAGTAATAGTACATAATTACTATAGCTTACTTTGTGCATTAACAAAAAAGTACATTAGCTAATAAGACAACCCTGTTATTTTACTCATCAAGCTCTCTTGGTTTGAATACAATGCAAAAGTGAAGATCTAAATGCCAATTTTGACATTATGCAAAATGCTGTGATGATGTTGATGATCATGATGTTTTTTTTTTTTTTTTGAAAATTTAATGACATATAAACATTTTTATAAAATCAGATTAATTTAATAATCTTCCAGGGTTGTTACTGTTTATTTTCAGTCAAATGATCGTATTTTGCAATTTTTAGATCTCAAATAAATTTTCAAGGAAGAGAACTCATGATCTCAATTATACTAATGAAGTGTGGTACTTTGGTGTTTGCAGGTTTTTGAAGGAAGAAAACTCATATACTAGACCGTAAGTCGTCTGAGGATGAGGAACAAGTACCACCCATCAAAAGAGGGCAAGTCGAGAACAGTTTGACTTGTCCTCTATGTTTGGATCTCCTGAAGGACGCTACAACTATTTGTGTCTGCCTCCATACATGTAGGTGTCGTGGCTTACATTTATTATTTTTATTGGTTTTTTTTTTTTTTTGTCCGATTCCTTACCAATGACCTAACCAATACTTAGAGTTAGCTTTACAGAGTATTATTTGCCAGAGTGGGGCTAGGGAACCGGGTTTTGCAACTATGTTATGTAACCAGGATGATGTGTGGCTTCATCAAAGGATATTTTTTCAACCTCAAGATACACATGAACACTTAGTATTTCATCATTCTTTCAAGGTTACACCATGTCACCCTGATTGCAAAAACCAGGTTTCCTAGTATTTTCGTATTTGACATTCTTAAAGTCTTCAAATTTGTTCTTCCAGTGAACTAACTATTTTCTTATTCCCAGATAATTTTCTGATGTTAAAACTGCTTAAACTTCTTTGGTTCTGATATAATAATCATTTTGCATTGATGTAATTGGTGCAGTTTGCAAGGATTGCATTTATGCAAAATTTGAGAATGACGAGTCTCATACCTGCCCAATATGCGATGCTGACTTAGGCTCTTGTCCACAAGATACACTCAGGTGACTTTAAACCGTACATATCTTCCTTTAGTTTCAGTATACAAATGAGGCATATGATCTACTAACTTAAGAGATGGAAGTATGGAACAACTAAGACATGGAACAACTAAGTTTGCCAGTGTCTCTGATTTGTCAAGTACCTAAAGGTTCCAATATCGCAAATTCTGAAAAGTAAGCTTTCATGCATTCTACTTAAGTTGTGTACAGCACATTGCTGCAGATGCCGCCCTTTGTTCGTATGATATAAATGCTTCTTCGCATTTTCCTCTACGGAAACTGTTACCCTAGATAAACAAAATAAAAATAAAATTCCTGTAGTTACAAAGAGAGATACTATAAAAATGTGTTGGGAACTGCTTTATAAGTTTTTAGCAGCCTTTAATCTGTTTTCCTCAGCCTTTCAAAAAAATAATCTGTTTTCCTCATCCATTACTAATGCTGACCAAAAAAATGATGCAACCATAGTCAAGGACAAATATGTTTCGACCATGCTAAGTTCAGAACACTTTCTTCATTTGTTATCAGGTCTCTATTTCATCAAATGATTATTCAATATGGAACAATTGACATTTAAATGTTTCTCTACAGACGTGATATCAATATGGAAAATCTCAGAACGATTCTTCTATCAAAGAATTATTTAAAAGAGCCCCACAGGATAACAAAAACTGTTTATAGAAAAAAGAAAAAATCACTATCATCACCTGCTCCAGTTCGATCTGAGTCATTTACTGAGCCTAAAGGCGGTAGACCGAAAATTGTGGACCAGAAATTAGGCCATGATAAGAATTCCCCTGAAGCCAATAGTTGCCTTGGTTCGACTTCAAACAAATTGTCCAGAGTTTTGAAGAAGGTATTGGTTAATTTAATAATTATATATTCTTTCTAGTTTGTTAAGGAGTTCCATGTGAAATTGATTGAAAGTGCATTACTCAGAAGGTTTCAGGTGACAAGGAACCGCATAGAGTTGTGGAGACTACAACTGGACCTCAGAAACATCTTGATCCTACTTCCAATTTCAAGCAGGAAAACACCTACGATCGGTTTAGTGCTCTTCTAGAAATTGCAAACAATTATGTTGACTCTGAGGATATTGCCATGGCAGGCCTTTCAGCACTCAGCATCGGAAACGATGATAAAAGGGTTGATACAAAGAGTATATCCGGCCCAAACAATAATGATATGTGTTCTCAGAACAGTAGAGCTGAAGGAGAAGCTTTGCACCCTAGCACTCATGCTCTGGAGTCCAGTGAGCGCCCAACAGAACAAGGCGTCACAGATTTGCCACCAAATGGATGCAATGAAGATTCTCAAAAGGCACCACATCCGATATGGTTAGCTCTGGAAGGCTGCAAAGATAGGTAAGCAAACTGTGTAATAGATCTGTTAGTTCTTTTATTCAACACTAGCTTCCACATAATTAATTCCCCATTCTTTTCAGGAAAGGAAAGTCTTCTGCCCAACCACAGAAGTTTTATGTCAGATTGCCGTAAGTTCATAACATCTTGGACCATCCATAGAATATACTATTACTTAGAAGTTTCAGTTGATGAGTAATTGTTTGAAATTCCTTAAGCTACTTAACACTCATTTCAATGGTTGTACTATGAACCTAACTTTTTATTCTTACACAGAGACCGAAATGTACCAGTGTCTCTTGTGCAGAAATATATAATCCACAAGCTCAATCTGAAACCTGAATTTGATCAGGTATTGATTCTATGGATATTGACGTGCTCCATTTGTGGATGTACATGTATAAATATGTTTTCTAGTATTTGAACACTTTTTTTTTTTTTTTTCCTTTCTTTTTACAGGTTGAACTCACGCTCTGCGGCCAAACACTGATTCCTGAGGTTATGCTGAATAGCCTAGTTGATACTTGGCTCTGCAACTTAGATATGCCAGTAGGAAGTACTTTCACCAGTGAGGAGGCAATGATGCTCTTGACTTATCAGATAAAATAGATAGCAAAACATCTCTTTATGAAGTCGTACATTGGTTGTTTGCTAGATTTTTCATTGAGGTTCTATTTGGTGGGATTTCTTAATAAGTTCTTATACAGCCTTAGAGACCAGCTTTAGCTCACTCTCAGTTATAGACAGTTACAGTGAGTTTTGGATTCCATCTTTTCCTGAAAACAATACAGTGTTTTATTTATTTATTTCTTCATCAGACATTATCAAGTATTTGATTTTTCTTTGACTTTCAATATTTTTTTTCTTACCTTCCGTTATCTTTGGTATTACTAAATCTTATCTCATTTATTTGACATGCTGGGAGGTTTTGGATCTAAGACAAAGATCCATTATAAAGATGGCTGATATTATATAAGAGTGATCCTGTGTTTCAACTTAGTTTTATAGCCACAGCAATGAACGTAACCGGGGCTACGAGTACAGCCACCCCAAATGGCAGTTGCTTCCTTTTAACACCTTCTATGATTTCCTTTGAAGCTTTTTCTGTCCCTTTTAAACATTTCTCTTCGAAAGCCTCCTTGCATATTTTGAAATTTCTTTCTTCAAAGTCAAGTTTTTTATGCCAAAATTTTAATTTTGAAAAGTGAAGTTTCCAAAATTTTAATTTTAATTTTAATTTTAATTTTGTGAATAGAGCAATTTTCAAAAACTTTCCAAATGCCAACCATTGCATATTTGTGTGGATTTGTGGGGTTGGGGCGTGTAGATAGACAAACTAATTTTCGTTGGTAAATGATCTTGTATTCAAACCTGTTACTTTTTCGAGTGAATTATTTTGGGTGCTTCGGATTAAATTCGTGATAATTTAAATGTTTGTATAAAATGTTGAGAAAATTTCCAAGTGAAGGATTTGGTAATGATGAGAGTAACTATTGAAGTCCTTCGAGTGTACTCTTGAAACACTAATTGTTTTAATAGATACCAAAGAGAGTTTTAGAAGTTTTCATTCCCTCAAACTCTTAGTCGGAGTTATTGGACCACTGTTTCAACTTTCAAGTTTCTTGAAACATTCAAGAGAACATGTACTATTGAGCTTACATGACCGCTCAGGATTTTTGTGCATTGGAAAAATTCTAAAGTCATTTTTTTTAAAGAAATATACCCATGAATCAGATAACGCTATGCTATTGCCACTTCTTGTATTGGTATTATTTACTTTATTCATCTAATTTATAGGAATTTCTTTTGCCCTCAATCAAGGGGGCGCTCAATTCAATGCCATTTCAGGTCAAGAGATCTTAAAAATCTTTTATTACATAAACACTTGAATATTTCAACTTTAAAATTTGCATATTTACTTGACTTTGTTGTTGAATTTTAGCACATGAATGGCCTAATTATAGTTTGACTTGTTTGTTCCATGGTTTGATCTTATTTATGTGCTCAAAGTGCTTTAAGATCATAGACATAGAGTGATATAAATCACTTGCGCATTTTAGGCTATGGGGTGGATGAATTGATACATAGACCACTAGAATCACATCAAGTCCAAGCACTTGTGTTTATATTACCTTGATTAATATTGTGGCCTATACTTCATTTGTGTTCCTTGTTAGACTTAAAATTGTAATGTATACTTATGAAATTCTATTAGTATACCACAAAGGATGTACGGACACAGACACGACACGACAACTCGGCAATTTTAAAAAATTAAGACTCGGCGACATGGCGAAATAGTCAAACTTTACTTTATATTAATTTTTATTTTTTATAACTCATATGAACATAAACAACAACCTAAAGCTTAAAATTGTTTAATTTATGAGAGTTTCACAAGAGAGATAGAAAAATTTACAGAGATGCTCAGATAGTCAAAATTTATGGAAAATGTATTTAATTTACAATTTTTTTCAAAATAGTGTTTAATTGTGTAACTAAGAGCAAATTAGTCATCAGAAACAGATAAATCAAATTACAGAGAAATTATATAGCAAAGTACCATTTTTTGTGTGTATTGTATCTAATTTAGAGCGAGGGAAAAACGACCTTGATGATGCCTAATGCACCATCAAATGAAAATGTCAGTAAAAAACCCTCAGATTGAGTACGGTGTGAAGTGGTGCTCTAATTGAAGCAACCCCTCTCCCCGATTGAAGGAATCGAAAAATTGGCAATTGCAATTGAGTGCAGTAGAACTGGTGTTTCTTCAAGAACTACTTCCGAAAACTAGCAGCGAAAAAAGGAAAAAAGAAAAAAAAACCCAAGAAAAATAGGAAAAAAAAAAACATTGCCTGTGTCGAGTCGTGTCCTGGCCATGTCGGAGCCGAGTCGGGGCCATGTCGGTCTTAGTCAACATGTCTTGACCATTGACCGTGTGTCGGAAGCGAGTCCATGTCCAACACGTATCCGACTCTCGAAACGGGGGTTTTCCGAAGAGTCCGTGCATCCTAATACCACACAACAATGATTAGGTTTTTCAATGCCACGACCACTAGATATAACACGTTACAAACCTGTAAATGATATCAACTTCTAGTACTCTTCAAGGGTGAGTCGGAATCTGCATTTTAGTCACCTGTTTTGCATGTGTCTGTAACTGCAGGTTCTTTGTTGGTTCATAACCATTACTCCGATACAAAGGTATTACTCACTGTATACCATCATTTGATAATGTTTTGTGCATTTTTTTTTTTTTTTAATAAAATTTTTTATGCAAGCAACTGCATATTATTTACAGTTCCACAACAGGGCATAACAGGGATGGTGGCATTCTTTCTTAAAGAGGCGATTAGACTGGTTTTAGAGAAAAGGGTGTATGGAATACATCTGCATTCAGATTTTGCAGTAGCCGGTGTAGTTGTATATCCTAGAATCGATAGACTAGCCAGTGTTTGTCATTTGGCTTAATTAAACTTGAGAGCCCCCTGTTGAGAGGGAGAAGAAGATACCTACTACCATGCTAAAATGTTGAATGCTGCCAGGTTTTCCTTGTTGAAGGCTTCAAACTTCACTATATGATCCATGGCCAGAAGTTGCCTGTATATTGTAGTTTTTACGGATAGAAATGAAAAGCAAAGGTATATTTCCATCATTATCATCAGGGTGATTAATAAATCCCTTGCTTAAAAAGATTTATTTGGAGAGTTTCTCTGACTACCCAGTATCTATTATGTTAGCAATATGAAGAAAATTCAGATCTTTGTTGTTGACGCGGTGGAATAACAGAAATGCCATAGAGCTTTGTGCGGAGAAGAGAACAGGAACAAAATGATTAGAGAGGAGAAGAAAAAAGATAACACTGCACAAGGATTCCTTTAACAGTTCCACGTGATTTACATAGGCATCAATATAAAGGGCACATAGGCAGGAAGATAAAGGGGAGGCAACAAACAAATAACAGACTAGCTGCAGTAATTGAACCATGGTAGGCAGCATGGTGAAATGCAGTTCCTGAATTTAAGTAGTAGCATAAGTATCGAACTTGTTAAATTTTCGAAACACGATGTTGCACATTTTAGTATGATCAAGAAAATATTTGCATATATCCAACATAAAAATGGTGTACTCCCAAATTTTCTATGCACATTTAGTTTTGTTGCGTTTTGGAAGTTCAAAACATTAATGAAATATGGAAGTGTTTGAATTTCATATAGCATAAAGCTCAAGTACTATGAAACAGTTGTTAATTATAAGGGTATGTTCCTGTCTGTCTAAATCGATGGTATAATAGACTAGCTAAATACCACAGTAGCAAAAACACACTTTTATTAATACCAAAGTGCGGATGGCTTCTACAGACAGTCTGAACAAGAAATCGTGTGTATATTCGAGTGGATGTATGTGCCAATGTATTTATTCAAATTAGGCGACCTATTACCTATTGAAACATGTTTTTCGCTCAGGAGTTCTAAAACTTGTACACTTGAGGTTTGAGACGTTCATATTTGAGATGCTCTAACCATCCTGACCACCCTAAATGATGGTGCGGCATGCGCCAACGAAAATACAAAGAACAAACCATTTATTTAGGGGTGTGTCTAATTTGCATTAATTTGGAGGTGGTATGTGGAATTAGACCAAGGGAGTCCGTCTAAAAATCCCCCCCCCCCCCCCCCCCCAAAAAAAAACTGAGAAGGGTAAAAAAGACAAGTTATTTCCTTGTCCTCGGCTATATAATATTTTGGTTTATGCAAAAAAACCAAAGAGCAAAGGCTGTCTTGTAACTTAAAAGCTCTGTCTCTCCATTCTCTGAATTTTGCATGAAAAGTGAACTCTTGGCTACTCAAGTTTCTTGAGACTAAGGTGAGACTAACCCCATCACAGATTGCAAGGCTTCAAATTAGAGCTTTGTTTGATTTACATTTCCTTCATAGTTTTTTTATTAGTTAGTGTTGATTTTCAAGTTAAGTTTTCCACTTGAATGTTCTGTTCATGAAGTTTCCATTGATTTCAGGCTTTGCTGTTTAATCATGTTCAGTTTGTAATCTTGCTTGCAATCTGTAAATTTAGATGGGGTATGGTTTTGCTGAATAATTTGGCAGATATTTGGTTCTTATTGCGTACGAGTCTAGATTGTATGATTTTTATTGTGCCAGAACTGGCAAAAAATCGCCTGTCACAGGTAGATCTATCAAAGCAAAGAAGACTAGTAGTATGTGATAATTGTGTTTACAAGAACTTAAATTCCTTTCAGTTTGTAGATTGATTTTCGGATTTTGTTTCTAACTAAACCGTTCCAGTGATGGTTTTATCAACTTTGTTGGTTCACATGGTACGAGTTTGGAATTTGCATTAACGTAATTGAGGTTTGGCTTTGGTCTAATTGAACCGATATCCTTTCAGAGGGCATCTGATGAATCTGAAAACACTTGATTTACAGGGGATCTGTCTGGTGGTTTTGCTAGATTGGGTTGATTTAGGTTTATGAGGTTTATCTGGGAGGCGGAGATTACTAGGTAAATCTGATAATCGTGCTGCATGCATGTGAATAGAATTTGCCAATTAGGTTGTCATTATAGATCAATCAAGAGGGTTCGAAGAGAAACCTTCATGCAGATTGAAAGAAATGCACAACTAGTTTTTTGTCAAATTGATTTCAATCATCGACCAATTGATGCAAAGTAACTGAGATTCATGTGAGAAATTTTGATCTGTGAGATTTTCATGATGGAACCATTTGAGTATTCACCCCTAAATTGTAGATCAATATCTATCGAAAATCCTGGCTGTAAGTTGAGAATTTTTTCCAGTTAGGCATGAAGGGCTATGATAGTATGAAATTTTCATTAATATGAAACCGTCTTAAACATCCCATGTATAGGGTGGATCGATCGGTTTATCCTGATTTTTACCTAGAAATGTTTTTGATGAAAATGGTGAAATGCTGCTTTAGCAAGGATATTTATGTTCTGGTTCTGCTTTAGTAATAGGTTATAACTACTGTAGCTCAGATTTGTGTATTAAAGAAAAAAATGCATTAGAAAAGAGTACTACCTTGTTATTGTTTTTTACCCATCAAACTCTTTTAGTTTGAATATCAATGCAAAAACGAAGATCTATAATCTTTTTATTGCATATTCTGTCAAATTTTTTGTTTCAAAATGCCAATTTTGATATTTTGGTAAATGTAGAGATCATATTGATGAGCATGAGCAAAACCTTTTTTGGTTTTGGGATCTTTTGTGAAATTTTGACATTTTTATAAAATCAGATAAATGTAAAATGTTTATCATTAGTCTTCCAGGGATGTTGCTATTTATCTCCGCCAAGTGAATGATTTTTTCAATTTCTAGGTCTCTAATACATATCTAAGGAAGAAAAATCGAGATCTCAATAATACTAATGAAGGGTGGTACTTTGGTCATTGCAGGTTTTTGAAGGAAGAAAACTCATATACTAGACTATATGTCGTCAGAGGATGAGGAACGAGTACAGTCCATCAAAAAAGGACCACTCGAGGACAGCTTCAGTTGTCCTCTTTGTAGCAATCTGCTGAAGGAGGCTACAACTATTCGTGTCTGCCTCCATACATGTAGGTGTTGCAGCTTTTTTTTTAAAATTTATTCCTTACGTACTAATCACCCATGTGATGCTTAGAGCTACCTTAACAGAATCAATAATCTAAAGTGTGATCATCTAGTTCCTTATCCTGTAGTGTCAAGCATTGGTTGTTGGAGTGTGGATCATTGATGTTAGGTGTAATTAGGGAAGGACGAGGGGTAAGAATATGTTTGGATCAGATACTGAATGTTTTCAGAAAATCAATGAGGAAATGTGATGCAGCAAACATTTCTGTATTGTGTCATGTTGCTGGTTGGAGTTCCCCCCGCCCCGTAGTTGTAGTTCCTTTTTCTCGTAGTATGCTATAGTAAAACTAAGGAGATGATTCATGATGATTCCAAGCAAAATACCATAGTTAAGCATGATGAATGATAGACAGAGTATCAGAGCAAGATGGTTTTGCTAGATTGGGTTGATTTAAGAGCCAAGTATTGTTGTGCATTATATGATTCACCTCTGTCAAATCACAAAAGTCCTTGAAGCAAAACTCTCAGACATTGTTAAAGCATGCAAATTAGTTCTTCCAGTGGACTAACTAATTTCTTAA
This sequence comes from Berberis vulgaris, assembly GCA_963556465.1. Taxonomy (NCBI): domain Eukaryota; kingdom Viridiplantae; phylum Streptophyta; class Magnoliopsida; order Ranunculales; family Berberidaceae; genus Berberis; species Berberis vulgaris. Next base: position 90,501,900 of record OY747126.1, read on the forward strand.
TCCAAGATATCTGACATCATTTTTACGTGATAATATAAGACAGCTTAAACTTCTTTGGTGCTGATAAAATTTTAATTTTCCATTGATGTAACTGGTGCAGTTTGTAAAGATTGCATTTATGCAAAATTTGAGAATGAGGACACCTATAGCTGCCCGGTATGCAATGCCTACTTAGGCAATTGTCCACAAGATAAACTCAGGTGACTTTTAACCATATATGTCTTCCTTTAATTTCAGCATACTAATGAGGCACATAATCTACTAACTGGTACTATATATATATGAACTAGAGATATGGAACACAATTTGTCACAGTGTGTCTGACTTGTCGAGAACCCAATTCCAATTAATGTGGGAAATTCTGAATAAGTATGCTGTCATTGTATTGAAGTTATATAGAGAAAGTGTCTGCAATGGCCGCTCTTGTCTTGACTCTTGAGTAACACTCAAAGCATAACATGAAAACATACCTCTTAATTGGAATGGATACGAATGCTGCTTTGCATTTTCACTCTAGGCAAACCATTAGCCGACATAATTAAACAAAAAAAAAAGTGTGTCTAGTTACAAACAGAGATACTGTAAACTTGCCTCCGAAGCTGCTTCTTAAGTTTTTAGCGGCATTTAATCTATTCACCTCATCCATTGCTAATGCTGACCACTAAAAGGATGCAACAAGGATCCTGTTCGTCCATGCTAAGTCTAGAGTTCTTTCTTCATTTGTTATCATGTTTCTATATAATTAAAGGATTGTTCAATATGAAGCGATTCACATCTAAATGTTTCTCTACAGACGTGACAACAATTTGGAAAATCTCAGAATGATGCTTTTACCGAAGAATAATTCACAAAAGCACGAATGCAGGAGGATAACAAAAACTTTTAACAGAGAAAAGAAGAAATCACTGTCATTGCTTGCTCCAGTTCGAGCTGAGACAGTCTTTGAGGCTAGAAGAGGTAGACCGAAATCTGTGGACCAGAAATCAGGCCATAATAGAAAGGCGGTTGGAGCCCATAGTGATCATGGTTCAACTTTGAACAGATTATCCAGAGATTTGAACAAGAAGGTATTGGTTAGTTGAGTAATCACTTTTCATTTCTAGTTTGTTAAAGAGTTCCATGTGAAATTGATGAAAGTGCAATACTCAGGAAGTTTCACGTGAGGAGGAACCGCTTAAAGTTACTCAGACCACAACTGGACCTCAGAAACATCTTGAGCCTACTTCAAGTTCGAAGCAAGAAAAGCCCTGTGACCAGTTAACTGCTCTTCGTGAAAGTGCAAAGATAACAGTTGACTCTAAGGACGTTGCCACTGTAGGCCTTCCAGCATTCAGCCCGGGAAATGATGGTAAAAGGGTTAATACAAGGAATACAAAGAGTATCAGAATGAAAACAAGAGCACGGGAGTTTAGACCCGGTCAAAACAAGAGTGATACATGTTCTCAGAACAGTAGAACTGAAGGAGAAGCTCTGCAGCCGCTTACTTATGCTTTCGAATCCAATGGCCCAGCAGAACAAGGCGTTACAGATTTGAAACTAAATGAATGCCATGAAAACTCTCAAAAGACACCACATCCACTTTGGCTTGCTCTGCATGGCTATAGTGATAGGTAAGCAAACACATCAGTGGCCTGTTATCTGTTATTTCTTTTATTCAACAGTACTAGCTCCTAGTAACTAATTTTACACTCTTTTCAGGAAAGGAAAGTCTTCTGCACAGCAACAGAAGTTTTATATCAAACTCCAGTAAGTTCTTAACCTCTACGACTATGCATAGAATATACTATTACATAGAAGTTTCAGGCGATGAGTAACTTCTTTTGGCTAGCTCGCACTCATTCTCTATGGTTGTACTATGAACCCAACTTTTTATATCAAACTCGAGTAAGTTCTTAGCCTCTATGACTAGCTATAGAATATACTATTACATAGAAGTTTCAGGTGATGAATTAATAATTTGAAATTATTTTGGCTAGTTAACACTCATTCTCTATGGTTGTACTATATGAACCTAACTTTTTATTCTTACGCAGAGACGGAAATGTACCAGTGTCCCTTGTGCAGAAATATTTAGTGAAGAAACTCAATCTGAGGCAAGAATCTGAGGTAAGGATTCTAAGGGCTGACTATGGTCCATTTGTGGATACCCATGTACAAGTTCTAGTATCTGAGCACAACATCTTGTCTTCTTCTTTTTCTTTCTTTTTTTCTTTTTAACAGGTTGAACTCACGCTGTGCGGCCAGACACTGGTTCCTGGAGTTATGTTGAGTAGCCTAGTGGATACTTGGCTCTGCAACTTAGATATGCCTGTAGGAGGTACTTTCAACAGCGAAAACGCTTTGATGGTCTTGGTATATCGAACAAAATAGATAGCAAGCCATCTCTGTTTGAAGTTCATACATGGGCCTGCCCAATTCTATGTCCGTGCTTCTCTTTTGATCATATTCGATCAGTCGTTTCCTAGATTTTTCACTAAAGTTATATTTGGTGGGATTGCTTAATAAGTTCTCGTACAGACTTTAGAATAAGCCCAGCTTCAGCTGACTCTCTTATATAGACAGTTACAGTTCTTTTTGGTTTCTATCTTTACTTAAAAGCTCTCAGAGGCTAACGATGAACAATAGTACTTTTGTTTCCCTTCATTAGACAATATATCATGTACTTGATTTTTCCTTGCCTAAATTTCTTTCTTTTACCTTTCAGTCAGTTTTTTTTGGTATTGCTGAATCTTATCTCATTTATTTGACATGCGGAAGACAGAGGATTTGGTTCTAAGACAAAGAACCAGTATAAGATGACTCTTTTATAAGAGTTGTGCCAGCAGGTAGTGTACTGTTCACATTCAGTTGTAATGTGTCCGTGGCAACAAGTGCAGTCACCACCAAAAGGGTGTTGCTTAATTATTTCTTTATTTTTCATCTTTTTCAATTTTTTTTAGCACCTTCTATGAATCCCTTTGAAGCTTTTCTATTTCCTTTCTTTAGATTCTTCTATTTCTTTGTTTAGAGAAATTATAGTTCTCCTAGGTCACGTTCTTTCAATGGTTGCTTCAACCACCTGCGTTCCAATATGGATCAAGGCCCATCAATAATTCTGTACTATGTAGTAGCTACCGAATCCTCATTGACAAGTACAAAATTAATCTAGAGAAAACAAAATCCTTAATTTTCAGAGTAAAGGAGAATAGAGTTGTTACGGATGTCTTACTATTCAAAAATGATAGTTGACTCCAAGGTCTGAACTGCTTAGAGCACAGGGTACTTATGTGGAATACAACTTTGAAAACATACCTTGGTCTCTCTGATGATTGAAACATAGGATGATGTTTTCTCTTGGGGGATGTCCTTTGTTCCTTGTTTACAGCCTTACTTGTTTACTTTTCCATCCTGGTAATGACTTTCATGAGGAAGTGCATGGCGCAGCCATAGAGGAGAGACAGTGCTATGGTGTTCAGTATGGAAAATGCTTTAAAAGTTGTTTTCTCAAGAAGAAAGAAATAGAAGAAAACCACAAAAAAGAAGAAAGAAATAGAAGAGGAAGTGAGAAAAAGTTCTCTATCTTTATGCTGAAGATGACTCCTTTTTTTTTGGGCAAAATATTTTCTTAGCTTCGCCCCATCCCCAAAAGAAAGTATTTTCCATGACTTTGTAACAAACCAAGATGATAGTGATCATCACAAAATTCATGTTCTTCATGCTTTCTTCCTTTTGGCAAAATTTTCCCTGAATACATACTCTAAAGTTGGAATTTAGCTTAAATAAGGCCTAATCTCCCTTAAAAATATATCTTCAAGAGGGAAGAAATTTGATACAATAGGTCCTAAAATGAATACTAAGACAGCTTGGTATTTTAACGAATATATAGCGAATGGGGTAATAGCAGAAAAATAAAAGCTAAAGCCAATCACACACTACAAAAAAAATGGAAATCAGCAACGGCTAAAAACCGTCGCTGATTGAACTAAAACCGTCGCTAAAAGGAATCAGCGACGACACAACATCCGTCGCTATCTCGTAGCTACATTTATCGTCGCTATTTGATTCAGCGACGGCAAAATAGCCGTAGCTAATTCGCCACGGGATAAAACCGTCGCTAAAGTGTAAACTATCCGTAGCTAACTGATTTTTTTTTTAATTTAATATTTTTTATATTAGCGACGGAATTGATTTTTGTAAAAAAAATTTAACATTTTTTTATTTTAGCGACGGCATTTTGGCCGTGGCTAACTGATTTTTTAAAAAAAAAATTTAGCATTTTTTATTGTAGTGACGTCATTTTGGCCGTGGCTAACTGATTTTTTTTAAAAAATTTAATATTTATTTATTTTAGCGACGAAAATTTGGCTGTGGCTAACTGATTTTTTTTTAAATAATTTAACATTATTTTTATTGTAGTGACGGCATTTTGGCCGTGGCTAAATGGTATTTAAAAAAAATGATTTTTTATATTAGCGACGGCCAGATTGCCGTGGCTAACAAAATAAAATTGAAAAATGATTTTTTTATAATTAAATTATATTAATTTTAAAATTTAGCATATACTTTTTTTTTTGTCATTATATTAATTTTAAGATTTGGCAAATTATAAACATCTTAAACCTGAACAAAATTAAATTAATTTTCATATACTCAATAAATTGTCCATCACAAAAAAATACAATCCCAAATACTGTCAACCTCAAATTGAGATAACTACATAAAACAAAATTGTGATCGTCTATGGGACATAAAACAAAATTTTTACATACAATAATTGCACACAGTAATTGCTTTAAGATCTGCATCAGCTTGGTCTTTCGACGTGGCTATTATCAGTTCACCAACATCACCAGAACTGCATTAAAATCACAATTTGCACAATCATCAGAGTAAATAAGCCCACAGATCGCTACCCTGATTATATAAGACCATATGCTAAACAAAAACTTACACAAATAAAGTCCAAAACAGATGTGTACCTCGCCCAGCAATATAATACATGGTGTAACATGGAAAGCAAGTGACACACACAACAAAGCAATCTTCATCCAAATTCCAACTCTTCACCAACTAGCTGGACTGACGAACAAAAATGTTGATACAGAACATGTTGCACGTATAGCTAATTTACCTGAACTTCACCAAGATCTGTCCCAACAGATACATATGATCCTTCGCGAGTCCATTGGACTGAGCTCACACTATCATTAGGTCCCAAATCACACAACTTTGTGACCTGAATAAGAATTTTATCAAATGAGACTGAGAAGTATCAAGTAAACAACTGCATTTGTACAATACTTGGATGTTATACATGCTAAATTAAACCTTCAATACGTATCAAATTTCACCAAATAAGAATAGTATTCACCTTGCTGTTTGATGCAGTCCATAAATAAACACAGGTACCCAGTCTCACTGCTAGGACATTTTGCGATGACCAGTCCACAAGGTTAAGATAGAAATCATCTTGAAGAGAAGGTGCATCTAGTACCTGCAACCAATTATCCTTCAATTAAAACATACATTTCTGTTGTTTAGGAACACTAGCTACCAACACTAAATCTATCATGGGATCCTAATCTTGTCACTCGTAAAATCCCAACAGAGCTCAAAGGAGAAATGAAATTTATGTATCTACAACAAATTTATGAAACTGTGACCTAGGGGATTACAACAACGGATATTCCATAAAACCATTGAACTCCTTCACTTGTTCATCAGTGTTCCTATATTATGCATTCCACTTTCCTATGGTTGTGCCACTTTACACAAGCACAAATCCCATATCTGCATATTTAGCCTAACAAACAGAAATTGGAGATCCAACAAAAGATATTGCAAGTGTATTAGCTAACACTTAAGTAATTCTATCGCGCAAATTTCTTACGTAACCCCCTCCTCCCACCCTCCACGGCTCTCCTACATCAAACACAAAATCATGCCTTGACAATCCTCCACTGATCTGATCTAATCTTCTTTGATCTAATATTCTTAGATCTTCTATGATCTGATCTGTTTTTATCTTCCTTGATCTCATCTTCTTTTATCTGATCTTATTTGATCTGATCTTCTTTGATCTAATCTGATCTGATCTGATCTTCTTTTATCTCATTTTCTTTGATTTGAACTTCTTTGAACTCTTTTGATCTTTTTTGATATTCTTTGATCTAATCTTCTTTTAACTTCTTTGATTTTCTTTGATCTGATCTGATCTTATTTGATATGATCTTCTGTGGTCTTCATTGATCTTCTTTTATCTGATATTCTTTTATCTTCTTTGATCTTCTTTTATCTTATTTGATCTAATCTGATCTGATATGATATTCTTTGATCTTATCTGATCTTATTTGATTTGATCTTTTTTTATCAAATCTTCTTTGAACTGATATTCTTTGATCTGATATTCTTTCATCTAATGTTCTTTGATATTCTTTGATCTGATCCCATATTTTTTTATCTGAACTTCTTTGATCCCATCTTCTTTGATCTGATCTTCTTTTATCTTTTTTGAACTTCTTTGATTTGATTTTTTTTATATGATCTAATCTTATTTGATCTTCTTTGATGTTATTTGATTTGATCTTCTTTGATCGAATCTTCTTTGAACTTTTTTGATCTGATCTGATATTTTTTTATCTGATCTTCTTTGATATATTTTTATCTGATCTTCTTTGATATTTTTTTATCTGATCTTATATTTTTTGATCTGATATTATTTGATCTTCCTTGATCTGATCTTCTTTGATCTGATCTGATATTCTTTTATCTTATTTGATCTGATCTGATATTTTTTTATCTTATTTGATCTGATCTTCTTTTATATGATCTTCTGTGATCTTCATTGATCTTCTTTGATCTGATCTAATCTTCTTTGATATTCTTTTATCTAATATTCTTTGATCTTCTTTGATCTGATCTGATATTCTCTGATCTTCTTCTATCTTTTTTGATCGGATCTTCTTTGAACTAATATTCTTTGATCTGATCTTCTTTGATTTTTGTTGATTTAATGTTCTTTGATATTTTTTGATCTGATCTGATCTGATCTTTTTTGATATGATATTCTTTGATCCCATCTTCTTTGATCTAATATTCTTTTATCTTCTTTGAACTTCTTTGATCTGATTTGATCTTCTTTGATCTTTTCTGATCTTCTTTGATCTGATCTGATATTCTCTAATGAGTTTCCTAACCGAGTTGAAAGGCAATGGGTTATTGGTGATTTTATCCAGTTTATAAATATATAGCTATTTTCTTTATATAATTAAAAAAAAAGAATTAGCTACGGTAGAGAACCGTGGCTATAAAACTCATTAGCCACGACACTTTGTTGTCGCTAAGATAAAAATTTTAATATAAAAAAAAAGGTTTCATTGGCGAGATTCGAACCCGGGTCGCCTGAGTAAAAGCTAGTTCTCCTAACCGGACTAGAAGGTAATGGGTTATTGGTGATTTTATCCAGTTTATAAATATATATATATATATATATATATATATATATATATATATATATATATATATATATATATATATATATATATTGTTTTTATATAATTAAAAAAAAATTAACTATGGTAGAGAACCGTGGCTACTGAGTTTTATTTATCAAATAAAAGAAGATAAAAGAATATCAGATAAAAGAAGATCAGATCAAATCAAAGAAGATCAATGAAGACCACAGAAGATCATATCAAATAAGATCATATCAAATAAGATTAGATCAGATCAAAGAAGATCAAAGAAGATTAGATCAAAGAATATCAAAAAAGATCAAAAGAGTTCAAAGAAGATCAAAGAAGTTCAAATCAAAGAAAATGAGATAAAAGAAGATCAGATCAAAGAAGATCAGATCAAGGAAGATAAAAACAGATCAGATCAAAGAAAATCTAAGAAAATCTAAGAATATTAGATCAAAGAAGATCAGATCAGATAAGATAAAAAAAAAATCAAATAACATCAGATCAGATCAAATAACATCATAGACTAATTGGTTTAAAAAAAAAATAACACTAAAGAGATTAGCTACGGCCAATTGGTTTAAAAAAAAATATTAAACAATAAAGAGATTAGCTACTAATTCGTTTTTCATTTTTTATATTAGCGAGGGCAACAAACCGTTGCTAATTGGTTAGCTAAAAAAAAATTTAAAAACTAAAGAGATTAGCTACGGCCAATTGCCGTGCCTAATTGGTTTTTATAAAAAAAAATATATAAAACTCATTAGCCACGACACTTTGCTGTCGCTAAGATAAAAATTTTAATATAAAAAAAAGGTTTCATTGGCAAGATTGGAACCCAGGTCGCCTGAGTAAAAGCCAGTTCTCCTAACCAGACTAGAAAGTAATGGGTTATTGGTGATTTTATCCAGTTTATAAATATATATATATATCTATTTTTTATATAATTAAAAAAAAGAATTAGCTATGTTAGAGAACCGAGGCTACTGAGTTTTATTTATAAAACTCAGTTAGCCATGACACTTTGTCGTCGCTAATATAAAAATTTTAATATAATAAATAATTTTCATTGGTGGGATTCAATCCGGGTCGCCTATGTGAAAGCTAGGTCTCCTAACCCGGCTGGACGGAAATGTGTTATTAGTGATTTTTTCCAGTTTATAAATATATAGCGATTTTGCTATATATAATTAAAAAAAAATTCACATTTAGCTACGATATTTTGACCGTGGCTAACAAAAAAAAAAATTGTAAACGTTAGCTACGCCCCTAGTGCCGTCGCTATATTGGTTTCTTATAATTTTTTTTTTTAAAATGCATTAGCTATAGTATTTGGACTGTGGCTAACAAAAAAAATTTTATAAACATTAGCTACGACCCTACAACCGTCGGTACGTTGTTTTCTTATAATATTTTTTTTCTAAAAATCACATTAGCGACGGTATGTGGACCATAGCTAACAAAAAATTTCTAAACCTTAGCTACGGTCACAATACCGTCGCTACGCTTTTTTGTAAATTTTTTTTTTTAGAAAAATCACATTAGCTACGGCCCTCAAGCCGTCGCTAGGGTGTTTTCATATATTTTTTAAAAAATCACAAAATACCTTAGCTACGGCTGTATTGCCGTCGCTAATTAGTTTGTTATATATATTTTTTAAAAATCTCATTAGCTACGGTTAGACTACCGTCGCTAAGCTCTTTTGTAATTTTAAAAAAAAAAATCACATTAGCTACGGCCCTCAAACCGTCGCTAAGGTCTTTTCACATATATTTTTTAAAAATCACAAAAAAACTTAGCTACGGCTGTATTGCCGTCGTTAATTAGTTTGTTATATTTTTTAAAATAAAATCATGTTAGCTACGATTAGACTACCGTTGCTAAGCTCTTTTGTAATTTTTTTTGTTTTTAAAAAATCACATTAGCTACGGTCCTCAAGCCGTCGCTAAGGTCTTTTCATATATATTTTTTTTAAATCACAAAAAACCTTAGCTTCGGCTGTATTTCCGTCGCTAATTAGTTTGTTATATTTTTTTAAAAAAAAATCACGTTAGCTACGGTCAGACAACCGTCGCTAAGCTCTTTTGTAAATTTTTTTGTTTTTAAAAAATCACATTAGCTACGGCCGGTATGCCGTCGCTAAGGTGTTTTCATATATTTTTTTTAAAATCACAAAAAACCTTAGCTACGGCTGTATTGCCGTCGCTAATTAGTTTGTTGTATTTTTTTGAAAAAAAATCACGTTAGCTACGGGCAGAATACCGTCGCTAAGCTCTTTTGTAAAATTTTATTTTTAAAATTCACATTAGCTACGGTTATCATGCCGTCACTAAGGTGTTTTCACATATTCTTTTTTTAAAAAAAATCACAGAAATTAGCTACGGCTGTATGGCCGTCCCTGATTTGTTTGTTATATTTTTTTAAAAAAAAATCACGTTAGCGACGGTTTTTGGACTGTAGCTAACAAAAAAATTTCTAAACATTAGCTACGGTCAGAATGCCGTCGCTAATGTTCGTATTAGCGACAGTTTTTACCCGTCGCAAAATGGTTAGCGACAGTTATGTTAATTTATGTACCGAAAACCGAAGCAGAAATTTTAGCGACGGTTTATTGCCGTCGCAAACCGTTTAAATAGCGACGGTTTTTAATTGCCGTAGCTAATTTTGCTTTTTTTTTGTAGTGACACATATTGCAATGGCAAGTGGTCAGGAATGCTCTAGCACAGCATATGTGCCAGTAAATAATGCTAGCATCATGGCCAGCATTGGGCATTTGGGGCTGTGACAATATAACAACTGTGTCTGAGGGGCTTCAACATCTAACCTCTCTCCAGAATATATATATTGGATGCTGTCAAGAATTAGAATTGATGACAAGGGATGATCAAGGGGAGGAGGGTGGATTTCAGCATCTCATTTCCCTTCAAAGTTTAATGCTTGTTGATTTGCCCAAGTTGAGAGCTCTGACAGATGGGATGCAACACCTCACTATGCTGAAATCTTTGAGAATATGGAAATGCGAGAATCTGAGAATGCTTCCAGAGTGGCTCCAACACCTTACCTCTCTTCAATCTTTGGAGATTGAAAATTGCCATCCCAAACGATGTGAGAAGGACAAGGGCAACGACTGGCACCTCATCTCCCACATTCTGCACATCCGTATCATCATGGGGTGAGGCAAAAGTGGATGATTTTCAACATTTGAAGTTTTTAATGCAAACACTGCGGACCTAGGATTTTTAACATTACAGCAATATAAGTTTTTAACTATGGTACATACAATCTCAATACCAAATAATGCAAACATTGTGGACCTAGGATTTTAGTCTGGGGGCAAATATGAAAAATAATTATTAGTTCATAATAATTATAGGGGCGAAGACATACTTTTTTTTTATTCCCAAACCAATAATTAATAATAAAAAGTACTAATATCAAAAGCACATCGTATATATTAAATTGAATTCAGTGTACTTCAATTTTAAGCAAAAATAAGGTCACAACATCGATAACCTTGCAAAGGCAAAAAGCGTAATAATTAGAGTAGATTATTAAAATAATAGAATAGTTAGGATAAACATCTAAGTTGAAGCTACAGCTACAAAAATCTAAAATTGCAAATATAATAAGATCCTTATACAATTTCATAGAAAAATGGTTTTTATAAGCCTCAAGTCATGTATGAGTTAGTTAATGGTAATATTTTCATTGAATTCTATAGTAATTATTTAGATTTTAATTTTAGGTATTTTTTTTGTTATGGGTTCTATGCCACTTGTGAACAAATATATTTATTGTTTACAGTTACATATAAAATTACATTAAAAATAAAAAAAAAGTAGGGACAAGTCATAATGTCAGAAATAGTAATTGTCAATAGCTATAAAGAAAGACTCTGACATCTTGACACCACCCAATCCACTCTTTGACACCGCCACCCCACATTTATGTCTAAAACCACCAACTTTTCGTCTAACACCACCATCTACTCTTTGAAACCACCAATATAAACCGATAATTAAAAATTCTCTCCCCCATTTTCACCATATTGTTTCCCCACTTCTCTAGAGTAGAGCAGCAGTAGCGGCAATGTCATCACCCTGCCGTTGGCTGTACACCCCCTGCCCTTTTTTTGTCTTTTCTTTTCCTTTTCCTTTTCTTATCTTCCTCTTCTTCTTTTCTTTTCATATTCTCAGGAACAACAACAAGGACTGAGCAACAACAACCACCCCGCCTCTCCAGCTGTCAACTGCACAATCCTTCTTCATCCTTTTTTTTTCTCCTAAGAATAATTAAAAAGAGCCTAAACACAGGAGGACGACAAAAACTTTTTGATAAAAAAATCGATATCATCGCCTGCTCTAGTTCGAGCTGAGACAGTCTTCGAGCCTAGACTTTAGGCCATGATAGAAATTCCCCTGAATCCAATAGTAGAGATATTAGTTTGACTTCAAACAGATTCTCAGGTATTGGTTAGTTAAATAATCATATATCATTTCTAGTTTGTTAAGGAGTTCCATGTGAACATTTGTGTTGTGAGGTTTTCTCCAAAAGACCGCATTACTATTAGGGAGTGGACTACCTCTTTATAAACCTCCATGACAACTCCTCCTTACTTAATGTGAGACTATTCAAGCCAACATTATCACAATAGAGAATTCTCAAACGACACTACATCCAATATGGTTAGCTCTGTAAGGCTGCAAAGATAGTTATGCACAAGTGCATAATGGATATGTTATTTCTTTTATTCAACACTAGCTTCCAAATAACTAATTCTCCACTCTTTTCAGGAAAGGAAAATTTTCTGCCAAACCACAAAAATTTGATGTCAAACTCCCGTAAGTTCGTAGCCTCTAGGAACATTTATAGAATATACTATTACTTAGTTTCAATTGATGAGAAATTGTTTGAAATTCATTTTGCAAGTTAACACTCATTTCAATGGTTGTACTATGAACCTAACTTTTTATTCTTACGCAGAGACCGAAACCTACCAATGTCTCTTGTGCATAAATACTTAATCAACAAGCTCAATCTGAAATATGAATGAGGAATTGTTTCTAAGGATTGATATGGTCCATTTGTGGATGTATATATATAAATACGTGTTCTAGTATCTGAACGCTACATTTTTTTTATTTGTTTTTATAGATTGAATTCAAACCCCGCGGTCAGAGACTAGTTCCAGAAGTGGTACTGGATAGCATAGCAGATACTTGGTTCTGCAACTTAGATATGCCGGTAGGAATTACTGTCACCACCGAGAAGGCTATGACGCCCTTGACATACCAGAAAAAATAGATAGCAAAACATTTCTTTATGATATTCGTAATGGGACCGGCCAGTTGTATTTTTTAATTTTATTTATTTATTTATTTATTAAATCTCCGCTATGGAGAGACAACTATGGTATGTCAGACCTTAATTACTTGTCCCAAAACTGGATATAAGAACAAATTGGTAAGGAAAAAAGAAAAGAAAAGAAATAGACATATTTATCCTCTAGTCTAACCCAAACCCCTAGATCAAAGCCGATACTTACTGTTGCTTTTCCTCATTCTATCAGATCTTCGAAGACATACCTTGAAGTTGTTGTTTATAATCCTCTTATCGAATCTTTTCGTTAATCGAATCTGGTCTGTCTTGAAACCTGACATTGTGCGTACTCTATCTTCTTCTTCTTCCGAAGTGACTTCATCCGAAATATCGGTATCGTTGTCCAATTCGTTTTCGCTGTTAGCATTACGAACCAAATAATTAATCTGTTTTATATTCTGAGCTTCAATTACTACGGCGTCCACTAAAGTGTCGTCATTGGCGGCATGCAAACACGTTGAAGGAAGCTGTCCAACTTCATGCGACTGTGCCAGGACTGGCACACCCTGATTCTTAGTTGAACTAGTACCCCGCTGTCCGATTTTATCCAATGTAGGTAACCCCGAATCCAGCTCATCACTATGACTCGTGGCAAAGAGATTGATGTGCTGCTGGTCCTCTGAGTCAGCTATGTTGGACGTAGCTTGTGCATATTCTGAGTTAGTATCTGCCACAAAAGGAACGATCCACAACGGGGCTGCATTTGCGGATCCTTCATCAGATGTATGTTCACTATGCTCTTTTCATTAAATTGTTGGGTCATTTCCTAGATTTTTCATTAAGGTTCCATTTGGTGGGATTGCTTTATAAGTTCTTATACAGACTTAGGAATAAGACCAGCTTTGGCTGACTCTCAGTTATAGACAATTTTTTTATTTCATTTATTTTTTATTTTTATTTTATTTTTTAAATCTTTACTTGAAGCTCTCAATTGTTATCAATGAACGGTTTAGTATTTTATTTTTCTTTTTCTTCTTTGTGAAATTCTAGGGAGCGTGGGAGGCCCCCCACCGCCCACTCCTCGCTCCCTAGACAAACTGTTCTTCATTAGATAGTATCAAGAACTTGGTTTTTCCATGACCTTCAATATTGTTTTTCTTTTACCTTCGTTATTTTTTACTGTATTGCTAAATCTCTCAGTTATCTGACTTGCAGAGGATTGAGGTTTTGGTTCTAAGACAAAGATCCAGTATAAAGATGAATCATATATAAGAGTGTTGTCAATCCTTTGTTTCCAACTTGTTTTATTACCACTAGATAGTGCACATCCAACTGTGAATGTGACCGTGGCAACGAGTAAATGGATGTTGCTTTATTTATTTATTTTAATTTAATGTTTTCCTGTTAACATGCACCTTCTATGATTCCCTTTGAAGCATTTCTATTTCCTTTCTTGTTTACACCTCTGAAATATTATGTTTGTTATTAAAAAAAAATTGGAAGTTATTGAGACTGATATGTTTCACTCCTACAACCTCTAGTTAGAGGTTTCCTCTGCATACCATCATATGTTAGCAAAAGTTCGAAAAAGACATTTATCTCTAGTTAGAGCTTTTCTTTAATAAGAGGTTAGACATCTAACTAAAACAAACATCCTCTTTCTCTTTGTTTAGAGAAGTTATATAGTCCTTAAAAGCGATAAATTTTCAGAGTAAAAGAGGATTTATTTGTTATGAATGTCATAATTAATATTCAAAATCATAGCTGAATGCAAGTTCTCTGAACTGCTTGGAACAGAGTACTTTGGTGATTGACATCAACATAGCATGATGTTTTCTCTTCTGGGATGTCTATTGTTCCTTGTTTATGACCTTCATTGTTTACTTTCTATCACTACACCAAATTGACACTTTTGTAACATCTCTCAAAACAGTATCATTTTTTAGATGTTACAGTTCACCAAACAATTTCAAATCAAAATTAAATTTAGTCAAAAAAATGAAAAACAGTAACACAAAAAAAATGATACAATAAGTTGGATCACCATGAATAGTATCACTTTTATAATCATACTCTTCAGGGTGATACTATCATTGTATCATTTTGTTTGTGAAAATGTATAAAGTTGTTAGGTGAATTGTTACACTTCAAAAGTGATACTGTTTTGAAGGGTGTTACAAAAATGCCAATATGGTGTAGTGATCTAACTCTTTTCCTTTCATTCTTAGTCTAACTTTATCTGAAAACCAACCCAATAAAATCGGACGTGGATATAAAATTTTGGACTCGGATGTATTGGATAGGATTGGATTGGATTTTGTGAAATCTCATCCGATAAAAAATTGAATTATATAATTTTATTTCAAAATTTATAAGCTATGGACATCAATATTGAAGATGAATGTGTTTTTGGCCATTTGATCACAATCAATAAAGAAAGGCAAAGATATTTTATATGTTTATTTGATTATATTAAAGTTTTAATACAAAATCAATTGATTTAGGATCGGATTCGGATATTGGTGCACTAATTTGCGAATTAAGATTCCAATTTATATTCTAAGATAAAAAATTTGGATAGGATCAAATTTGGGTTTCAGACAATTCGATTCAAATCAAATTCGTTTACAACCCTAGATACGAGAGTCTGGTATGAATTCAATCCTCGCTGAGAGAGACAAGAGGAATGGCTGGTTTGGATGCAAACCAATTATATTACTACATTTATTTATTTATTATTACTATTTTTAGCCAGACCTCTTAATCTTATTTCCCTTTTATTTATTTTTTGTTTTATTATGTGAGTCTTAGAATTCTCCTTGTGAAATTGTTTTTTTTTAAACATTTGGATTTGGGAGTTGGTCACTGTTTGAATGCAAGGTCAGTGAAGTTAGATTGGAATAAGAAAACTTTTGGGTGTCAAATAGGAATAACTAAAAAATAATAGGGACACAAGGAAAATAACCCACTTAAAATGCACTTGTATTAAACAAAACATCAAAGTATGGTCAAACATAATAGGTAAGAATCTGATGATTTCTTGGAGCTTGGCGGATGGTACCACTTGGTTATGGGTTCGAACCCAGCTTGCGGTATCTTTATCAGTATGGTGTGTTGACCAGTTCTGGTCTTTAATGAGTTCCGGGATCCTATAAAAACCCCGCTCGCCTTCAAAAAAAAAAAAAGAATCTGATGATTTCAAATTTATTCATATTTAACAAAGTTTTCTTAAGAATTCAATATTTGTCCTATACAATTCATCATAGAAGAATGAATTTTGCCTATTAATAAAAGATTTCCAATGTTTTATCACTCATTGCCAGCTTTTGTCCAGTGGAATTTATTTTATAATGCTAATAGAGTTATTTACCTTCCCTCTTAAGTTGATTTTGAAAGACTTTGCTAGAGGGAAATTATAAGGTTTGAAAATGGTTTAATTTGAAGCTAAAGATAGGTAGAAATTAAAATTTGCTTCAGAGAGATTTTTTTTTTTTTTTTTCCGGTCAAACATGAAGATTTTTATTAATGAAAGAAAGGGAAACAAGTTACAATAAGAAACATTCCTATATCAAGGAATGCCAAGACACTATGAAAGTGTCAAAACCCAAACCCGTAAATAAATTACATGCCGTACCCATTTTCCACAACAATTCTCTAATCTCGATAAAGATAGAGTGTTCTGATCTGTTTAGTCCTTCAAAAACCCTTTTATTTCTTTCTTTCCACACACACCACATAAGAACGTGAGGGACCCTACGCCATAACCATTCCCCCCGACGAGAAGGATTAGCTTTAGACCACCAACTTAGCCAATTTAGAATGGAACCTTCAAATATCAAACTCAAACCGAATTCCACCAAGAAATTGCGCCAAATGGATTTGGAGAAACTGCAATGAAGCATCAAATGGTCCAGTGTCTCTTCAGATTCGTTGCAAAGCACACAGAGACTCCCAGTGAGGATTCCCATTTTTCTTAACCTATCCTTAGTCAAGATCTTCTCATGCAAAACTGACCAAGTAAAGAAATTAATCCGAGGAAGAAGATTTTTCACCCATACCAGATGTTTGTGGGAGGAAATGAATGGGTTAGAGTAGGTCTCATAATGAGATGCAGCCAACATATCCGAAAATTCTTTCACCGAGAAGCCTACACCTTTACCCTTCCACACCAAACTATCTGGTCCATCTGAGAGCATTTGTCTATCCAACAGGAGAATAAGATTTGCTAACGCATCTAGTTCCCCAGTGTTGAGGTTTCTGCGAAAGGAAAGATCCCAAGAGTTGCTGCTAGACCAAAAACTACTCACATTCCCGTATTGATCCTTGTTAATGAGAAATAACATTGGAAAAAGATCTTTCAAAGATTGGTTGCTACACCAGACATCATGCCAGAAAGAGATGAGATCACCATTTCCACATTTGAGAGAGGTGTGTGGGTAGAAGCCACTGGCGCACCGGGAGATAGATTTCCACAAAGAGCATCCGTAGGAAGTGTACTTAGTTCTCTTTTCCCAAACCCATCTATTGCGGCCATATTTGTCCAAAATGAGAGATCTCCATAAATTATCTTTCTCTTCTGCAAATCGCCAAAGCCACTTAGAAAGTAATGCAGTATTGAAAGTGAGCACCTGCCGAATGCCTAAACCACCTCGAGATTTAGGGCAACAAATTTTCTCCCAGCCCACTAAATGCATCTTTCTAGAGTTATGAGTAGAACCCCAAAGGAAATCGCGCATGATCCTTTCCATCTTGGCTGATATTGAACAGGGAACCTTGATAAGAGACAGCATGAATACTGGGATAGAAGCTAATGTGGATTGTACAAGAGCTAGTCTCCCAGCTTTAGATAGAAATTTGCGTTTCCAAGTCGCTAGTTTCGATTCCATCCTTTCGAGCGTCTCGTCCCAAACAACTTTACTT
Source organism: Berberis vulgaris (assembly GCA_963556465.1). Lineage (NCBI taxonomy): Eukaryota > Viridiplantae > Streptophyta > Magnoliopsida > Ranunculales > Berberidaceae > Berberis > Berberis vulgaris. The sequence goes on from OY747126.1 coordinate 90,519,578, forward strand.
TTGAAACTAGCCCCCAAAGGCATGCCCAAGTACTTAACTGGGAGGTGACCTGCTGAACAACCCAATAAATCCGCCAACTGGTGCAGGTGAGGGACATCTCCAATAGGCAAAACCCTTGATTTGTGAAAGTTGATTTTCAGCCCTGAAATAACTTCGAACCAAAGCATAATTCTTTTAAGAGCAAGAACCTGAGAAGCGGAAGCATCACAAAAAAGGATAGTATCATCCGCATACTGGAGAATAGAGACAGGCGGGCTACCCTTCGCGACAGAAAACCCTCTCACTAGGCCAGCATCAACTGCTTTCAGGATCATTTGAGTTAAACCTTCTGCTGCTATAGAAAAAAGAAGAGGAGACAGGGGATCGCCTTGTCGCAGACCTTTCGAGCTATTGAAAAACCCGTGCAGCTGACCATTAATTTTCAGAGAAAAATTAGCTGTAGATCTGCAAGTGTGAAGCCAATCAATCCATTTCGAGTCAAACCCCATGCGAGTCATTACCAAATCCAAATATCTCCAAGAAACATTGTCAAAAGCTTTGGAGAAATCTAATTTGATAACAAGCCCTGGAACACCTTGTTTTTTTCTAGAATCAATAATTTCATTGGCAATCAAAGGGCTATCCACCACCTGTCTTCCACTGACTGCTGCACTTTGAAAAGGAGAGATGACTGAATGAAGAACTATTTTCAATCTGTTAGCTAACACCTTGGCGATGATCTTATAGGTCCCATTCAAAATACTGATAGGTCTAAAATCATTTACCGTCCGCATTCCCGCACATTTGGGAATGAGCGAGATGATAGTGGTGTTCAAACGCCAATCAAGGAAGTTTCTCGAGTTAAAATCTGCAACAACTTTCAGAAAATCTTTTTTGATTACCTCCCACATTTTCAAATAGAACACCATTGAGAAACCATCAAGACCTGGAGAAACTTCAGATTTTAGATCTTCCATTGCTGCTCTAATTTCCATTTCCGAAAAGTTATCTACCAATGCCGTAGCCGTAGACTGAGAGATAGACTTGAAGGTAATCCCCGAGAAGAAAGGTCGCCACTCCTCCTTTTCATGGAACAACTTCTTGAAGTGAGAAATCAATAGTGCTCTAATACTGACTTCATCCACGACCAACTCCTGACCCGTGCTAAGAGCTTCAATGGAGTTAAACAGTCTACGTCTGTTAGCCAAGGTATGAAAGAATTTAGTCCCCTGATCCATATGACGAACCCAGTTGACTCCTGATCTGATTCTCCAAACCTCGTCATCTCTTTTGGTTAATGTTGCCCATTCTTGTTGCAGCTGCACTCTACAAGACCTCTCCGCAACAGTCAAGTCTCTAATCTCTTCATCCGCATCAATGCTAGCAATTAAAGCAGAGATATGTTGAATACATAAATTTGTCTTACCCCAAACTTTAGTCCTCCAACTTCTGAGATTGCATCTGAGAGCCTTAAGCTTCCACCATAAGCAGTAGCCAGGGTGGCCAGAGACTACTGAGTTGTTCCACCAAACTTTCATCTCCTCTGCCAGAGTAGGGTGGTCAAGCCAACCATTATCAAAAGAAAAAATGCGAGTACCACCACCAACAGACGAGTTCGCAAGCATGATCGCGTGATGGTCAGAACCTGCTGTACCTTTGATCCATTCGACTTTATCACCAAATTTCTCAATCCAATCCACCGAGGCTAGAAATCGGTCAAGTCGACAAAGGATAGGGAGATCCCTACGATTTGACCATGTGAATTTTCCCCCTTTTAGACTAAAATCAGCAAGTTCCACCTCATTAATGAATTGATTGAATTTCTGCATGCTTGTGGACCTCCTCCTGCATCCTTTTTTTTCCTTCATGTGACGGACAGCATTGAAGTCACCTGCTAACACCCATGGCGATTGCACCCAACCAGCAATGTCATATAGTTCTTCCCAGAAGTGGTCTCTAATCGAGGGATCACATGGGCCATAAATGTTAGTCCCTGACCAAATGGAGTTATCTGAGACCATTTGGAACTGAATAGAAAGGGAGAAAACCCCTTTCAATACTTCCCTCATCTGCAAAAGATCAGCGTCCCAAATAGCTAAAATTCCGCCCGACCTGCCAATGGATTCCACCGTAGCCCAATCAAAGGAACTATCACCCCACAATTTTCTGATAAATTCTCTAGAGCATCTCTCCAATTTCGTTTCCTGAATGAAAACAAGGTCTGGACGATTTTCTGAAATTAATCTACGACAACCCCTTTGACGCTCAGTATTTCCGAGCCCCCTACAGTTCCACGAAAGAATTTTGAGGTTCATGTAAAACCTTCAAACCCGTGGTTGTTGCATCTGTCCATCGCTGCGGCAGATATTGTACTCTGCGCTGCAGCTTGAACCATATCTAAAGCCCTGTTTTCATCCTGAATGAGGTCCACTCCCACTGTCAAGCCAATTTCTTTGAAAGCCGAACGATCTGATGCTTCTTCCTGAGTCGAATGACAGTCAGAGACAGCAGGCTCCGCACTGTCATTAACCCTAGAAACAAGAATTGGAGACTTGCCTGAAGTCCGATCGCTAGTGAGTAGAAACCCAAAATTATCGATGCGTGGGATCTCGAAACCTGGAGGAGCGCCTACGTGGTCTTGGGTGGATGAGAAACTCTCCGCATGAGACACACCTAGATTTGTAGACAACCCATGAGCTTCAACACAATGTGCTGCGAGAGGCTCGAAACCCGGTGGGAAAGGTAAAGATGCCGAACAATCCTGGGTTTGGTTGGAGGACTCTCCCCTTGTCAGCCCGGCAGGGGCACTACAACCTTTAAATTCACCAAGCCCTGACTGGTTGGTTGAATTAGATTTGTTGGATCTCTTTTGAAGCATGAACCTGGATCTGGTAGGAAAGACAGAGAAATTGGCCCATTCAGCGGCTCTGTCACGCTGTGCTTTCCTTGCAAGCTTTCGATCCCTACGGGCATGCCTAGACATCTTGGTCAAAAGGGGGTCCAAGTTGAAGACATCTTCTTTCACCGCTTCTAACACCCTCCAATAATTGCCAGCTGTCTGTTGTTCATGAGACTTGACCGGGCTGTGATCCGAAAAAGACTTAGGCCCTTTGCTGGGTGAGGGCCCAACAATACCTTTTCCTTTATCTTGCTGAGATGGACAAGCTGGCTCAGACCGCGAGTTTCCAACCTTACCCGCTGAAACGGCGCGAAAGGCCGGGGAATGGGGAAGCACTGGGTAATGCTGGGGGGACAGATCCTTCAGTGTCGACAACCTAGGAGGCGGTTCCAATGTTGCGCCTGGGGACACGTGTGGCGAAGAAGCGAAGACCATAAAAGCTGTGTTTCCACACGGAAGAGCCACAGGTGTCCACTGAATCATTGACTCAGGCAACTCTATCAACGACCTGGCCAGATTCTTTCTTGCAACGGGATCAGGAGGAAGATGATTGCCCCATACTTGGGACAAGAAATCGATGGGAGTGTCCCGATGAATAGTAGTTGCTGCAATGGTACCCTGACTGGCAATCGGGGTAGGGCTCGCACTGGAGGGATTAGTGGTCACTACCTCCACAAAGGTTTTTTTGCGCGAGGGTGGGAAACCACTAACACCTTGCAGAGTTGAAACCGCGTCTCTTTTAACTTTCTCCTTAGAAAAAGGCTGAGACACCTGAATAGAAACCATCTCATTTATAGCTAGGGCGAGTTGTTTCCAGCCTGTCCCTTCCACGCCAGCTGGCACCCTGATAGTTTTAGACCCTGATCCCCATCCCACCAAAATAGAAAGGAAGATTCCTCCTTTGTTGGCCTCTTTCACTATCGAAACCCATCTACTATTAATTTTCCAATTGGCTGAGAAAGCCTTAGAGCCTGAATCCACGGCTTTCAGAAGCTGAAGCTGAATCCATTTCCCCATCTGCAATTCGACGAACACTTTGATTCGAACCCTCGAGCTCGATTCAAGTAACAGCAGACCCCCTCTTGACTTTTGAATTCCAAATTCCTTCCCATCAATTTTCAATAAATGAAGGTTTCCTTCTATGAACTCCATGTCTCCCCAGAATTAGAATAAACTTACAAACATACAATCAAATATTCACCAGCATACGAGCATCATATCAATGTGAAGAAAAGGATAACTGAAATTCTTACTTGTTGTCGAAAAAATGTCGACAGAGTTCCAGAGTCTGAAATTCACCACCGTTGCATGCCCGCGCTCACCACCGGTCACTGTGAGATCCCAATTCTCCACTAGCAAAAAAATCACCCTCGCAGTGCAAAAACCCCTGCGCAAACCACTGTGCAAAACCACTGCGCAAAACCACTGTACAAACTACCGTCACTGTTCAAACCTACTCTCAAGGTGCCAAACCACCGTCGCTGTGCAAAAACACCCTCAAGGTGCAAAACCACCTTGCAAAAAACCACCCTCACTGCTACTTCAGATCGCGAAAACCCCTGCTACTTCAGATCGCGAAACCACTTCAGATCGCGAAACCCCACCCACTGCTGCTGCTTCAGATCGCGAAACCCCACCCACTGCTGCTGCTTCAGATCGCGAAACCACCCTCACTGCTGCTGCTTCAGATCGCGAAACCACCAGATCGCGAAACCACCCTCACTGCGAAACCACCCTCACTGCTGCTGCTGCTGCGAAACCACCCTCACTGCTGCTGCTGCTGCGAAACCACCCTCACTGCTGCTGCTGCGAAACCACCCTCACTGCTGCTGCTGCGAAACCACCCTCACTGCGAAACCACCCTCACTGCTGCTGCTGCGAAACCACCCTCACTGCTGCTGCGAAACCACCCTCACTGCTGCTGCTGCTGCGAAACCACCCTCACTGCCAGATACAAAGGTAATAACAAGATTGGAGCGAGGGTGAGAGGGAACACACTTGTAATTTTGTTTTGAGAATTCAAAAGCTTTGGATGAAATATAATAATTTTGAGCTTTAATTAAGGGTTTGTATGGCTGCACAAAAAATTGATATGAAAATTGAAACTGTTTTCGTGAATTCGATTTCGAAGCCTCCCATTCGGATTTAGATTCCCATGAGTAATGGAAAAACAGTCTTATGAATAATCGATTTCCTATCATTAAATAGACAACCAAACAACGAAAATGGAATACATTTCCTAAGGAAAATGGCTAACCAAACATACCCTAAGTTCAAGATAGGTAGAAATTAAAACTTAGCAAAGCAAAAGAATGTAGTATTGAGAGATACAAATTAAGGTAATAACAAGATTTGGAGTAAAAGTTTGATGGAAAACATTTGTAATTTTGTTTTGAAAGTTAAAACGCTTTGGGTGAAATACAATAATTTTGAGCTTTTATACTATAAATCTATAACGTAAGTACTAAACACAAATAATACGAAACACTGAGTAAGCAGAAATGAAAAGGGTAAATAAGATCAGTAAATTTCTTTTCTTCGGCTTTTGGTTTTGCAAAGCAAAGCCTCTCCACCGTATATATAATGTAAACTTAATAACTTATAGCTCTGTCTCACATACACACACTCTTGTCTGTTTTCTCTGTTTATGCATGTTAGTGGAGCGTTGGCCTAGCAAGTTTTTTCAGGGTAAAAACTAAACCATCAGTTTTTTTTTTCTTTTCTTAATCAACAGTTCATCATTGTTGTTTGATCAGTTAGTGTTGATTTTCAAGATACAGTTCTTGATTGTAATGTCTTATGTTATGGTGTTTGATGGATAGATGATATGTTGATTGATTGAGTTCACTTTGTTTGTTGATCTGCAAAGAATGTTTGGTTCATGGTTTTGTTAGAAAATCTGTGTTGTGATTTGTTACTTATTGTGTAGAAGTTGTTGATTGTATGATTTAGTGTACTGGACAGCGAAAATCCATCAATCACTGATAGATCTATCCGAAAAAGGAGGTTTAGTGGTATTTGATGAGTGTCTTTGCAAGCACTTGATGATTTTCTTTGAGTTTGTTCATTGATTTTGCAAAAATTTGATCTGTTCTGTTCCTGACTAAACTGATCCAGCAAGGGTTTTATCAAAGTCGCTGGTTCGCATGTTTTTTTGAGTTTGGGATTTTCATGCAGCATTTTGAGTTGATTTTGGTCTAATCGGGCCGATCTCGTTTCTGAGGGCATCTAATGAATCGGAAAACACTTGATTTGCAGGGGATCGGTCTAGTCAGTTTCGATAGTTTGGTCTGATTTAGGTTTAGGGTGTTTTCTTCCCAGAGGCGGTGGAGGCTGCAAGGTATATCTGATACGCATGCCGCATGCGTGTGAAGAAAATTGCTGGATTGGGTTGTGATTATTAGGTCAATCGAAAGGTTTTGCAAAGTTCCAATGCGGATGCGATACAGATTGAAAGAATTACAGTTAATCTTTGTCAACTTTTTGTTAATAGTTGATCAATTAATGCAAAACAACGGATATCCTTGTGAAAATTTTGATCTGTGACAACTTCATGATGGATCCTTTGAGTGTTCATCCCTAAATTGTAGAATATTCTACCGCTTTTAGCCGAGCTTTAATCATCCTGTCTGTATGTTGATATGTTTCAGAATGACCCATATGGCATTTGAGAATTTTCTAATCAAGCTAGCATGGATTTTTAACAACATAGATGATTATGAACATGCCATGTATAGGGTGGAGTTGATGCATTGGTTTATTTTGATTAGCCTAGAAATGAAGAAAAGAATTAATTCTTGCATTGGTATGGGGAAAATGTTTTTGAGAATACTGATGAAGTGGCCTGCTTTAGCCACAACAAGTGCATTGTCTGGTTCTGTTTTAGTAATTTTGTTTTAATAACTGTAGTTTATTTTATTTTTTATATTATTAAGGGAAACAGGGTTTTTTTTTAATTGGAAAATGCGTCATTTGATAAAACTATTATGTTTTCTGTTGGTATTAAAGATGCAACTCTTTTCATTTCAAGACAATGCAAAAGCTGAATTCCAAATATTTGTTTCAGATTATCAATGTTTTTATTTTGAGTAATTCAGAGATGATGATTAGGATTTTGATTGATGATCATGACCAAAAAAATTTTGTTCTTTGAAACCTTTATGAAATATGAACATTTTTTCATGAGCTAAGAAAGTTGAGGATGCTATAGTATTCTTCAAGGAATGTTGCTTTCTTCGGTCAGATGATTCTATTTGTAATTTCTTGGTCTCTAATGATTGATTCAAGGAAAAAACTAATCTGAGTGCTAATTCTTTAGTAGTTTTTTGATTGCAGGTTTCTGACGGTATATTGATTCGGGTAGTACATTGATAAAAACCATACGATGTCAGAGGAAAAGAATCAATCCATCAAGAAAGGGCCAATTGAGGACAAGTTGACTTGTCCTCTGTATTTCAACCCTTTCAGGGAAGCTACAACTATTGCTGCATCCCTCCACACTTGTAGGTATTGTGCCTTATGTTTAACAGTAACAAGTATTATGTTTTGCTTGCTTGAATTATATGGGTTACATTGCACATATTCGTTGATATCCATGCAATGCTTAGAGCTGGTTAGCATAATAGGGTTAACGATCTAAAGCTTCTACCTCTAATTCCTTACCCTGTCATCTCAGATTGACCCTATCAAAAGTATCAAGCATTTGGTGTTGGAAGGCATAATTGATGCTAGCTGCATTTAGCTAAGAGAAGATAAGTAAGAAAACAGTGTTTGGATGAGACAAATTTTAAAAAATGAATGAAACAGAGCCGGCATGGAGATATAATGCATCAGACATTCAATTTGCATTGTATAAAAACAAAAACAAAAACAAAAACAAAAACAAAAACAAAAACAAAAACAAAAACAAAAAACAAAAACAAAAACAAAAACAAAAAAATCCTCCAAAAATGTAATCTTGCTGTTCTGAGTCAATAGCTATTTTTTTTCAGTCTAGTTTACGTTGTGCCAGGATGGAAGTCTAATCTAAATGAGCTTTACTGGTGAGTTCGTGCTTTCGTCGAACATTAGGAATCAACTGACAAATGCTGTTAGCAGATTAATTAGGATGTGGTATGATTTGTATCATATATCACGAAAATGAAACTCCTGGACCTACCGACCATTTTTGTATTTCAAGATAATTTTTCTATAATTATTTTCTTTAGTTGATAATATAAGCAGTGTAAAATTCTCTAGTGCTGATAATATAACCTGTTCATCCAAGCAAGTTTATAGAGTTCTTTCTTTGCTTGCTATCAGGTTTCTATTTTATCCAAGGATTGTTCATTATGAAGTGACTGATATTTAAATGTTTGGTATAGCCGAGATAATAATTGGCAGAATCCCAAAATGATGCTTTTACCATTGAATAATTCGAAAGAACCCAAGGGGACCAAAAACTTTAGCCAAGAAAAAGAAGAAATCACTATCCTCACTTGTTCAAGTTCAAGCTCAATCGGTCTCTAAAGCCTAGAAGGGGTAGACCGAGATCTGTGGCCCAGAAGTCAGGTAGGTCAGAAGTTGCAAGGAACACTTCCCATGATATAAATGCCGATGAAGTCACTACAGATCGAATGGAAGTTGCAAGGAAAACTTGCATAAATGCCAATGACTATACTAGTGATCAAAGGGAAGTCGCAAGGAAAACTTACCATGACAGAAATGCCAATGAAACCACTAGTGATCAAAGGGAAGTTGCAAGGAAAACTTGCCATGACAGAAATGCCAATGGAGCCAATAGTGATCTTGGTTTGAGCTCGAAGAGATTCTTCAGAGGTTCCAAGAACAAGGTATTGGTTAGTTAAATACTAATGTTATCAGTAATAGTTTGTTAAGGTCTTTCAAACCGCATAAAGTTGCTGAGACTAAAGTTAGACCTCAGAAACATGTTGAGTCTACTTCCAATTCAAATCAAGAAACCCCCTGGCAACGGCCAACTGTTCTTGAAGAAACTGCTAAGAAAACAATTGACTCTAAGGTTGCCACACTAGGCCTTCCAGCATTCGATATCAGAAATGATGATAAAAGAGTTGATAAAAGTACACAAAGTGTGAGGATGAAAAGAAAAGCATGGGAGTTCAAGTCAGCTGAGAAAAACAGTGATCTGCGTTTTCAGAACAGTGGGACAGAAGGAGAAGCTCTGCAGCGAAGCACTCGTGCTGCTGAGGAATCCCTTGGTGCAGCAGAGCAAAGTGTTACAGATTTGGGACCGAATGAAAGCTATGACAATTCTCGAAAGACACCACATCCTCGTGGTGATAGGTAAGGAAACTAAATAATACATCAGTGATCTGCGATCTGTTTTTCTATTCATTCATTTATTTATTTAGTAATTATTATTCACCTCTAATTTCAAAACAACTCTTTGCAGGAAAGGAAAAACTTCTGGAAAACCAAAGAAGTTTCACATCAAAGTCAAGTAAAGTTCATAACCTCTACAAACATATTTTCTTCTAGATTAATACTTATTTTGCTGGCACTGGCCCTCAGTTTTTAGAAATTTAAGGAGTTGAGTAACTGTTTGTGATTCTTTCCGCTAGTTGACACTCATTTCAATGTTCCTACTATAAAAACTAAACTTTTATTCAACACTTTTGTTTCCACCGCTAGTTTTTAGAAGATGCTTGTTTAAAGTGGATTCAACAACACTTTTGTTTCCACCCTAGGTTTAAGAGACACCAGGTAGTCTATATCTAGATGCAAATGTGACGGGGGATGATTGCAGCCACCACTAAATGACCATATTGATCACTTTCAAGTGTTACCATGTTTCACTTTCATCTGTATTTTCTCTTTTGACCTCTCAGTGGAACTAATGACATCAGAACCTGTTCTTTAGCACCATGCTGAAAAGGCTAATGCACCACCCTCCTTCATTTTGGTTTCAAATTATGGGTTTTTTTTCCTTCTGTGTAGCTGTTTGCTTGGATGGTGGTCAAAATAACCCCAACCACTTGATAAACAAGAGATTAGCCTTCTTTTTGGATTTTCATCCAATACAATCGTCAAGCTATTCTCTCATATTGGGATCAAAGTCCACTCCCATGATCTATTAAGTTCCTTGCTTTAAATCGCTTTTTAGCCTCATTATGTGCTTGCAAGCAAATGAGGAAATCTTTTAGAGGCTTAGGAAATCTCATCAGTTACATTTTTAATGTAGTGGAGAATTTCAGTTGTATGTTTTTTAATCCATTTTCTCAAATTCTAAATTTTCATGTCCAATGTTTGATTATGAAAAGTGAATTTTCCAGTTTTTGGAAAAATAAAAATTGTAGTGAAATGCACAATTTTCAAAAAATTACTATATCTCTTCAATCCTAACTCGGAATTTTGAAAAGTGAATTTTCCAATTTAAGTGTCCAAATGACCATTTATTATTTGGAGGATAGGCCCAATTCCATGTTGTTTAAATCGGTTTTTGGGTTATTTTGAAATTTCAGGTTCTAAGCATGTTGGGCCTCATTTTTTTTAAATGGATTTTTGTTAGGGGAATCCGGCCCACCTATAAATTTTTTTTGAAACCCTAATTTTGTCTTAACAAGGAGAAAGCTAATTCGGCCGCTCCATCAAAACCTTTTGCTTTATAGATCACACCATCTCCTCTCCCTAGAATAGAGACCTTGTCAAACATCAATCTTTGCAATTTGATTGGATTGAAGGGTTGGTGGTAATCAACAAGCTAAGTACTGTAAGAGTGCGGGGATCAAAAAACTAATTTTCATTGGTAATGATCTTCAACTAAACTTATTTACATTTTTTATTGAATTATTTTTGGGTGTTTCCAATGCACATCCCATGGATGTATCTTATTTTCTCCATGTTATGTCTTTAGCTTCATCTCATCTGGTCATTTGGTGGCAACGTTATGGATGGTTGAGTAATTTAAATGTTTTTATAAAATATGTTTGAGAAAATTCCCAAGTCAACTAATTTGGTAATGAAGAGAGTAAAACTCCTAAAGTCCTTTAGCAGTCCTCTTGAAACACTGGTGTTTGAACAAATGCCCAACAGAATTTAGAAGTTATTGGACCATGCATCTCAATGTAATGATTAAGTGAGGCCTAAATCCATTAGTTGAAGTAGCTTGAAACACTCGAGAGAACATAGAATGTTTGAGCATAGATTAGTTCTTGATTGTTGAGGACAATTGTGCATTGTAACACTTTTAAGTCATTTGGGTTTTTTTTTTTTACTCTAAATGTTTGTAGAAATAACCGAAGGTCTTGGAAAAATTTTCGATTAATTTGCATTTGGGTCTTATGATTCATATCAACTTTGATTTTGGATCCCCAGTTTGTCCAGCTTTAAGTCTGGGTCTCAATTCAAGATCATGTTGACTGATAGTTCTCCGTCCACTGATTGATTGGAAAGTTTTTATTTATTTATTTTTTGAAATAATGATTGACTTTGGTAAAGATTGATTTAGATTTTAGGTCCCACAATTTATACCAGATTTGCATTTAAGTTTTATATTTGTAATGTAGAGTTGACAATCAATGGGGTCAACGTGGTCTTGAGATGCAAACTCAAAGTCAGATAAACTTAGAAATTGGAATTCAAACTCAAAATTGGTACAAATTATAAAACCCAAATGCAAATTAACCCGAAATTTTTATTATGAAATTGCGTATGTTTTCACTTTACTTTATTGTTGAATTTTAACAATATGAATTGCCTATGGAAAGTTTGAGTTGTTTGTTTCATGGTTTGATATTTGTATGCTCCAATTGCTTTGAGATGGTATGTGCATTTTAGGCTATAGGGTTTTGACATCAAGGTATTTGACAGATTCACTCAGAAACTATTACAAGTCCAATCACTTGGCTTTATACTAATTATTACCATTACAATCCAATCATTTGGGTTTATGATAATTATTATCATGGCGACAGTTATGGAATTCGATTAATAGTCGCCTTCTCTAAAAACTTCTTTTCGAGTAGATGAAAGTTTAACATGTTCAAAACCTTTAAACCATAATCAACTGTTGAGGTATGGATCATTCTCCTCCATTATTATTTTGATAGAATTAAAGAACGATAATCAAAATAAACTTAACAATGATTGAAATGACGAAACAATTTGGAATAACAACTATAAAATAAACAGAAATAACTAATAACAAAATAACTTTTATTCCATCAAAAACTAAATTACAATGATCAACTTAAGCTCATATTTATAACTTAACCTAACTTCTAAACTAAACCCTAAAACTAATAGAAAACCAGTGTCCTAATAATACAATAGAAAACCAATGTCCTAATAATACTAGATTTCTTAATACGCCTAAAATATTATTATTGCTAATATTACTAATATAGTGATATCCTAATTACATCAACCTCCTTGGGTTAAAGAAGTTTGTCCTCAAGCTTGAAGCCAAGGAAGTTATAGGAGCACAAACATCAGCAGAATATAAAGTGTCCAAACAAAAGTCAACCTCGTACTGTGCCTTTGTAATTGCTATGAGCCTAAACACGTAAAGCCAAAGGGATCCATTAAATATAAAGCCGCAAAGAAGTCTCCGACTTGAAGGAGAACCAATTCAATATTTCAATGTAGGGTGTGCCAAATTTTAGAAATGAGCTACAAAATTGACCTAAATTGGATTTGAAAATGTGGTCTATGATGGCACATAACTCAGTCTGTGGTGATGAATAACGTGACCATGATAATTAGAAAAGGCATATCCTTGTGGTCGTGGTCGAGTGGGGAGTAAATAACAAGAGGGGTTAAGGGGCTTAAGGGAAAATGTTTGGGCAGGAATTATTTAGCAGGGCCTTGGGACAAAAAATCTCCATTCTTCGACTGAGGAAGTTAGGGAGGGGACTTCGAAGGAGGACCAGGGTGTTGGAGTTGGGGGTTTCGATCAATGGGGGAGGTCGGTCGAAGGAAACAGGAGATGGGGATGGCGGAGGTTGTAGGTATCGATCGCCATCTTCAGTTTGTTGACTTCGATCAATTGTAACTTGAGTGTGGCTCTGGCGATCGATTCAAGGTAAGAGCAGATCGACGGACTTGGATGGCGGACTGTGTATTGATTGCACTGCCGCCGATGGCATTGGGTATGGGTCCTTGCAGCGCTACCGGTGATGATGGTGTTACTTGGGTCTTGTCCTTGTCAAAGATCCGGTCTATATTTGTCCTAAATTCAGCGAACTTTGCCTTTATTGGGGCCCTCTCTCCTCAATTTTGCCTTCCATTCTACGAAGAACAGATCCGTTTCTTTCATAAACTCTTTCTCTATCATGATTAGATCATCAAACTTCTCTTTTTTCAAACTTTTATGTTTAAATTGAACCAATTAGAACTGTTTGGCTCTAATACCAAGCGATAGAATTAAAAAGAATGATAATCGAGGTAACTGAACAAAACGGAATAATTTAAAATTACAATGATAAAATATACAAAATAACTCATAAAAAAATAACTTCCATTCCAATGTCCTAATAATACTAGATTTCTTAATATGCTTAAAATATTATTATTGCTATTATTAGTACTATCCTAATTACATCATTTTTAATCTGGAAAAATTACAAAGACTATATCAAACTTCCAATACTCACGCGGTGATTGATTAGAATCTGCAAATCAATGTAATACGAATTCTGTCTGTGCAACTGTAGGTTCTTTATTGCTTCATAACCACTACTTCGACGCAATGGTATTACTGGCTGTATGTATACCATCATTTGTTTATGTGTTTTGCTTTCACGGTGCAAGCTGCGTATTGTTTACCCGACAGGAAATAACAGGGATGGTGGAAATGTTTCCTTCTTGAAAATATTTCTGCCTCTACAGTATAATTTTCTTTGTAGTACTATGGCATACAGTGGTTTGTCATAAGGCAAGTATTCCACGGTCTTAGAGAGAAGGTTAATGAAATGCAATATCTGCATTCAGATATTGCATTAGCCTGTAAGTTTCCACAGACTAACTAGCCACCAGACTAACTAGCCATTTGACTTAAAACTGGAGATCCCCTATATTAGCGACAGGAAGAAAGAGATACCTGCTGTGCTAAAATGTTGAAGGCTTCAGTCTTCACTCTGTGGTCTCTGGTCGGACACTACACTAAATTGGCATTTTTGTAACAATTCAGAAAATATTATCACTTTTGAACTATAACAATTTTACACATTTTCATAAACAAAGTGATTCAATAATTGTATCACCACAAATAGTATGGGCTTACAAGTGATGCTATTCATGGTGATCTAATTTATTGTATTACTTTTTTTGTGCAACTATTTTTCATTTTGTTGACTAAATTTAGTTTTGACTTGAAATTGTTTGGTGGATTATAATAGCTTAAAAATGTTATTATATTTTAAGTTGTTACAAATATGCCAATTTGGTGTAGTGAGAAGTTGCATTGTATACTGTGTTTTGTTTTACGGGTAGAAGCAAGAAGCAAAGGTGTATTTCCATCAGGATGATTAACACATCCCTTGCTAAAAACATTTATTTGGAGAGGTTATTTGACTACTTAATATATATTATCTCAGCAACGTGAAGGAAATTTCAACCTATGTTGATGCTGTGGAATAACAGAAAAGCCTCAGAGATTTGCTAGGAGAAGAGAAGATGAATGAATAGACAGCAGAAGAAAAAAAGATAGCACTCCACATGGATTCCAGTTCCACGTAATTTACATAGGCAATAATATAAGGGGAGTCATGTCATCTTTTTTCTTCTTTGTAGGCGACAAATATGTTTGTGAAGTGTTCAACAATAATCACATGTTTCTGTGTATCATGTTTTAAATCTAGTCTCACTCAGTAGTATGATCCCATTTTTCTTTGTTTAAAATCTGCCAAAGTTTTGAAACATGATGTTGCACATTTTAGCAACTAAGATCATCCCCAATGGCAGGCAGCTGGTGATTTCTGTATGATTGCTTGTTTGGTAATGTCGAGTTTTTTGTTTCCTTGGGACTTCTTGATCATACGTTTCTCTGCACGCATAAATTCCTATTCCATGGAATGTAACATACCCAGAAAGCCCTTTTCAAGAGTGTGAATGTTTTTATTTTATTTTTCAAACTATGGAAGCAAATTCTCTAGCTAGCTAGTTTCTTAAAATTTGTTAAATGCATCTCCAACCTCATTTTGTTTGAAGCTTACAAGTAGGTTTTTTGTTTTTGTTTTTGAAGGGCCAAGTTGGTTTTTAATGTATCCATGAATCATTTAAGTGCATGTGGTATAGTTTAGACCCTGCATTTACCAATTTGAAATTATTGCTTTAGTTCGTCACTGTAAATGCAAATTAATTTCTCAACAAAATTTGTAAATACATTTCCCCCTTGCAAAGTGTTTTATACGGCTTGCTTGGTAATCAATCTTGAGTATGTGAAAATAAATCTCTCTCAATGTCACATCCACCATCGCAACCTCCACCACCATCTTCATCACCAATACCATCAATGACTTCCACCGCTAACTACCTATCATACAACACAACCACTACCCAAAGCCACATTTGAACCACCGCCATCACCACCACAGCCACCACCAACAACATCATCACCATCATTACCACAATCACCACCCCAATCACCACCATTAAGTGTGACTACCACCAACCACCATCATCACTATCACCTCTACCTCTACCACCACCATCACAATTACTTTCCTCCAATAATACCAACCACCATAACAACTATCATCATCTTTTTACAAATTGTTTTTAGGCCTCCTACTGTTAATTCAATCTATAGTAATTCTCAACTAAAATGGAAGAATATAAAAAATTGATTTTCAAAAACCATTTTCTAATGACTACCAAGCACTCCAAATAAATTTTTAGGAATATTATTCGCATTTTTAGTGGATTTTTCGTGAACCAAGCTGGCCAATTTATTATAGTTTAAGTAAAACTTTGGTACTAGTGTTAGGGCTTCGTGAATCTTAAACTTTACCATAGATTAGTGTACACTAATGTATAAATTTACCTTCTAAATGTATGAAAAATCTATCCTCTAATGGGGTGTATACTCACACATATTACATAATCCATTGTTGGACTGTCAAAAGATTTTTTTTATTATTTTTAATTAAACCTTCGGAATGGAGGGGCAACTTTGGGATATCAGATCAACCTTTATTAACTTGTAAAAACTTAGCAAACAAAAGGAGGTACGTTAGGACTTTACCCGTAACCATATACGTGAAAAAATTCCTACCAAAGTTGTGCCCTCTTTATCTAAACCTTAAGAGAGCTTTCGTTTTACTAGCAAAGAATCACTATCAAATTTTTTGGATTGACCTCCTTTTGCGCTAGACCTGCTAAGGCATCTGCCACCTCGTTAACTTCTTGAATAATGTGCACTAAAACCACATCAATATGTTGGGTAAATTCTCTAATTTCATCCCATTCATTGTACAAGAACCAGGGTATTCAATTTTCACAAACAAACCAGCCACAAACAAGTTCAGAATCAGTTTGAACAACAACCTGCGCAATGCCCAAATTTTGACTTTTCAAACCAGCCAATAGATCTACCCTATTACTCAAGCCTGACCCAAAATATACCTGTGCTGCCTGTAAACAAGCTCCCTGTGCATCTCAAAATATACCTGTGCTTGCCTGTAAACAAGGTCTTTTGAACATTGCAGAAGTATTCCAGTTCACCTCAAAAAAAAAAAAAAAATATCGCCTTCACACACCATCCATGTCGAATTTGATGCCAAAACATGCCGCATTGTGAGAAGCTCATTCACAAAAGGTGATGTACGATTTTCACATACCTGTTTACACATCAACATTCCATCTACCAAATATTTTCATCTAACAAAGTTCGCCCAAAGAGATGATGAGCTTACTGGATTCCATAATGCCTTGAGACGAAACGCTTTAAGGACATGCCATAGGTTTCGTATGCCCAATCCCCCTTCCCTAAAAGGCAAACTCAATTTAGACCAAGCGATCAACTTACATCCGAGTCTACCTTCGCAGTCCCCTAGAAAAAAAAATCATCTAGGATTTTCTGACTTTTCAAAATCACCTTTGATGGTATGCACGCTGCACTAATGATGTATATAGGATAGAGTTCAAAACATGTTTAATCAAGACTAACCTCCCACCTGAAGAGAGTAATTTTGCTTTCCATCCTTCCACCCGCCATCTTATTTCTTCAAAATAAATAATTTTGCAACATCCTTGAAATATTGGAACCCCCAAGTATCTCATGGGTGAAGCCTTAAACTGTAAAACCTGAGTAGGACCTAATTGCCACTACTCGTTCAACTGGTGCCTTATCTGCCAGAATAAAAGAACTTTTCCCTACATTGATTTTTTGAACTGAAACCTGGCAATACCTTTCCAAAAACTTCATACATCCCAAGATCGAAGTTTTCTAACCATTTAGAAAGATGAGTTTGTCATCCACATAAAGTAGGTGGGTGATTGGCATACAACTTCTGGGTGTGTAAAAAAAACTGATAACTCCATTGGCAAAGGCTTTCGAGATCCCTTCATTATCACATGAAGCTTCATCGAGCACCATGTTCTTTGATGTGTAGCAGCGCCTAGTTGTAGGATTGCACACAACATCTCCATCTTTTTTTTTTAGATTATTGTATCTTACAAAGATGCAATGAATCACCTTCTTGTCGAACTTGCTTCGCAGATGATCAGGCACGAACACATAACACACACATAGAAAACTCGGAAGTGACTCATTGTGGGTTTAGTACACCATAACTTCTAAAAGATTGAAACAACCCTAACTTTGCTAATGGCAACCTATTGATAACATGGGCTGCAGTCTTTATACACTCAACCCAAAAATGATTTGGCACATTCTTGGCATGCAACATACTTCAGCATGTTTCTGCCAAATGATGGTTCTTCCTTTCAGCTATGCCATTTGGTTGTGAAGTGCCTGGACATGTTAATTGTTTCTTGATTTTACACTTCCTCATGTAATTGGGAATTCATCCGATGTGTACCCTCCGCCATTATCTGTATGCAGACATTTAATTTTCGTTCCAACTTTACTTTCAATCTTATTAAATTCCTTAGATGTATTGAGGACTTCTGATTTTTCCTTCAGAAAGTAAACCCATATGCACCTTGAAAATTCGTCATTAAAAGTCATCATGTAGCGCATACCGCTTATTGATGCTTGCTTGATGCACTCGAACAAATTTGAGTGGATGAGTTGCAAATGTTCATTTGCCTTAAACTCTTACTCTTGATAGGGTAGTTGATGAGCTTTTCCATAATGGCAACCATTATAGATTGTTTCTCCTTATATATCCAGGTTGGGTAGACCCTTCAACATTGACTTGCTCATAATCGTTTTCAACCTCTTATAGCTAACATGCCTTAGCCCCGCGTGCCACAAATCAACAGTTTCTGTATTGAGTCTTATCTACATATGCTGATTCCGCAAACATCACATAGATAGACTCTAACTTTTGTCACTTCATGATGGGTGTACCTGATGGCTTTAGGCTTCGTTGCACCTTACCATCTTCCGGCCCGAACACCACGTAATTGCCAGATGTTGTTAATTGTGATACTAAAAAGAGGTTTTTCTTCATACCTGGAACATGATAAACGTTCTGCAGTTGAATTTGATTGAGGCTAAAGCGGGGAACGAATGCAGCCTCCCCGTGTGAGCAATAGGCAATCTCGTACTTGTCAGCAGTTATCACGACCCGATCTCCTTTGTACTCACAGAGGCTTGACAACTTCTCCTTGTCTCCGATCATATCATTGGAGCAACCTGAGTCAACAATCCAATCTTTGTTGTAGTTGATTGCTAGTACTTGATCTTCATAGGCCATGGCTACTTCATTTTTGGAGAAGTTTACTTCTTTTCCAGTAAAATTTACATGAGCAGTCTGAGTAGCTGCAAAGGATGCTTGGAAGTCTCATTATATTGTCTTGGTGATTGTGAAATTTCACCAAGTTTCCTTCAGTTTTCTTCTTCTTTGACTAACAATATATTGCGTAGTGAACTCTCTTGTCGCAGTTGTAGCAACCAACATTTGTTGACCATTATTGCCTTTCGCCTTGCTGAGCTCCCGCTTTCTTGTAACTCCTCTTTTGAGATTTCTGGGGCCCGTTATCTATTTCTTTATCTTGTTTTACAAAAAACTTCTTTTTATATCAACTATTCATCTTATTGAAGAGTGTATCTTCTCCCTCATTTTTCGAAGGGACACTTAACATTTACTTAGAGAGGTTTTCTTGATTGGCCAACAGACTTTCGAACTCCACAATAGAGGGTTGAGTTGACCAACCACAAATCATTGTAACAATCCCGGTAAACTCAGGTTTTAGTCCGTGGATATTTATTCTTTTCATCCTATCTTGATTAATTTTTGAGGCAAGGTTGTTTTGAAATTTCACTACATAGATTTTTTATTAAACTTTTTTTTTTCTAATAGACATACCTCATTGTCTAGAGTTCATCAATTTATTATTCAAGAACTGCAGATGAGCATCATTTGTTCTCGAAAATAGGGATGGAAAAGTATTCTAGGTTCCTTTGGGTGTGTCTGCATCTTCAATGTGCTAAAGCATCTCATCCTTGATTGTCTTCTTGAGCACATAAAGTGCATTTTTAACTTGAACTTCCCACTTCCTGAATTCAATATCATTCTCTCTTGGCGATGGTGCAGTTTCACTACTACCAACAACCTACCCACAAGTCTTGTCTATGCAAATATGACTTTATCCTTGTATGCCGACTCTTATAATTGTGATGGTTGAACATTGTAAGCCCACCAGTTGTGCCAACGAGATCTCCCATCATGACAAGGCATAACCTTCTTTGTGCTATCGAGTAAGCTTGGTCTTAGACCAGTTTGCTTCACAATCTCGAACTACCCACGAATGATCTCCATCAAGTAGCGTCTCACCAACGGGCCCTAACCGTGTGCTCTGATACCAAATTGTTAGAAATTGAAAGATAACTTGAACTTATAAAACACAAAATTTTATTGATCTCTAAAAGATGCCACAAATTCACACTCAGTCTTGATTAAACTCACAACTCACAATTGAGCTTGTTATGCTTCCATACCCTCACAACTCAACCCTCCCCCTATTTATATTAGTTCTAAGTTGGTGGAAACTTGAGATTTTTCTTATGGAAGCCTCTAGTGAACCAATTAGATCCACTTTATCTAGATTTCTCTACAAATATCTTAGGCATTAGTTGCTTTTAGATTCATTATCTTCTATAGATATTATGAGTGGAGTGGGAGACTTGAAGTCTCTAGAGAGTACCAGTACCAGAGTCAGTGGTGACTCTCAACGGAGAGAGGAACGAGTTGTTGAGAGCTTGGAGCGGCTAGCCTTTTTTTTTTTTGTCAATCTAGATAAATTCCATAGTTGATAACAAATTAGTTGCCATTTTAAAATTCTAAAATTCAATCAAGAAATTATTTTGTTTGAAGGTTTTGCTTGGTCCATTATAAATCCACTGAAAATGAAAATGATTTATTTTGAATTTTTTTTTCAAATATTCATTTTCAATGTGTTGGGTGGTGAATGAAAGGCGTATTTACAATAAACTAAAATATGTCAAAAAATTAATAATTATTCATTTAAATTTCCATATTCTAATATATGGCACACCGTTGCCATAAATTAATGTCAGCAGATAAGAAAATACTAGATTAAGCAAATTGCTTTTGGTGATTTGAGTGGTGAAATCAATTTGCTAAAAATTCTTGCATATATGCTAAGTCTTTCAAATCGATTTTCCATTGAAAAAAAAAATCGTGTCACTTGCCAAATACCCACAATTAGCAATTTTAGCAAATTAATTGCATTTACAATGGATTTGTATTGAACTAAGCTGACGAGAACGCTATTTTTGAAAATCCACAAAGTACTCTATGAGGTTGTTATTGAAATATAATTTTTCGTAGTGTTAAAAAGAACAAAATATTTGGTCAAACATTTAGCATATGGTAAATCTGATTCAAGAGTTTATTGAATTGATGAATCTGATAACACTAGATTTACAGGGGATATGTGAGTTGGTTTTCTAGATTGGATTGATTTAGGTTTAGGATATTTTCTCCACGAGGCAGAGGTTGCTAGTTAAATCCGATATGTATGTTGCATGCATACTGTACAATTACAGTCATTATTAGGTCAATCAAGAGGCCAACAATTCTAGGGAGCCTCGTTTGGGGATTTTTTTTGCCTCTTCGAAGTTCTTTGACACTTCTATGGATTTTTTTTTGCTCATTCTATGGATGGTGTTTGTGGTTGTGTTTTAAAGAGAATGGATAAAAAGTATAAAAAACTAAAAAATGTCACAAAAGAGGCCTCCAAACAAGGTTCCCTAGATTTACTCATCAAGAGGGTTCTAGGAGAGCCCTTCATGTGGATGTGTCATCTGAAGAATCAACCAATTTATGCAAAGTAATCGAGATCAGTGTGAAATTTTTTTTTTTATCAGTGAACTTTCATGGTGGAACCCTTTGAGTATTCCTCCCTAAATTGTTGAATTTAGATGAGTCTAACAAGACTTCAAAATCTTGTCTGTAAGTTGATGTTTCAGAATGACCCGGATAGCATGAAATTTCAATGACTCGTGTGTAGTGTGAAATTGGTGCATAGGTTTATCTTGATCTTTGTATGGAAATGTTCTTGATGTAACTATTTTAATAATGGTGAAATGCTACATTTAGCATGGAACATGCCTGGTTCTTTATTAGTAAGGCTCCGACTTTTTGACAACACCCCAATTTTTAATTTTATTTTAGAAGTGCTAAATAACATCATCATTATAAACAAAAAAAACACACCACCACCTATCTTCTCTCCCTCCCTTTCTTCTCCATCAAGCACCAACTACCACACCACTGTTGGCCGCATCACCCTTCTTCTATCTTCGTTCTCTTCTTCTTATCTCTTCCTCTTCTACTCTTCTTCTTCTCTCTTCCAGGAACAACCCCACCCCGTCTTTCGCACCACCCTCCCCTCCCTGCCTTCTTATCTCTTCCTTTTCTTCTATGTTTTTCTTATCTCCTTTGCCCTCGCATGTATCTGCTGGGGAATCCATTCTCATGGAAGACTTTGTGGGGATAGGTTCTTCATTCACGGATGCCTGTGTAAGGGTCAAATTTTTTTCTCTCTCGTAGAGGTCTCCGCGAGGATGAAACCCATCCTTACGCAGGTTTGTGTTGGGGCAAAGGAGAAAAAAAAAACAGAGAAGAAGAGTGTGGGGTGGCTGCTGCTGCTCCGTCCTTGTTGTTGTTCTTGAGAAGGAGGAGAATAAGAAGATATGAGAAGAAGAGGAAGAGTGGATAAGAAGAGGTGCGGCTGGTGGTGAGGCGGTGCGGTAGTGGTGTTGTTCCTGAGAGAGAAGTGAGGAGAAGAGAGGGTGAGAGGAGGGAGAGAAAATTTGAGATTTGAGTGTTTATATTGGTGGTATCCAAAAGTAGATGATGGTGTCCTTCATAAAGTAGGGGGTTGTGGTTTTCTTCCGCAAAAATGATGGGGTCCAAAAGTCGGAATCTTTCAGTAATAGTACATAATTACTATAACTCATTTTGTGTATTAACGAAAAAGTACATTAGCTAATAAGACAACCCTGTTATTTTACTCATCAAGCTCTCTTAGTTTGAATACAATGCAAAAGTGAAGATCTAAATGCCAATTTTGATATTATGCAAAATCAGATTTCATGACATATAAACATTTTTATTAAATCAGATTAATTTAATAATCTTCCAGGGTTGTTACTGTTTATTTTCAGTCAAATGATCGTATTTTGCAATTTTTAGATCTCTAATAAATTTTCAAGGAAGAGAACTCATGATCTCAATTATACTAATGAAGTGCAGTACTTTGGTGTTTGCAGGAAGAAAACTCATATACCAGACCGTATGTCGTCTGAGGATGAGGAACAAGTACAGCCCATCAAAAGAGGGCAAGTCGAGGGCAGTTTGACTTGTCCTCTATGTTTGGATCTCCTAAAGGACGCTACAACAATTTGTGTCTGCCTCCATACATGTAGGTGTCGTGGCTTACATTTATTATTTTTATTGGGTTTTTTTTGTTTGTCCGATTCCTTACCAATGACCTAACCAAGAGTTAGCTATACAGAGTATTATTTGCCAGAGTGAGGCTAGGGAACCGGATTTTGCAACTATGTTATGCAACCAGGATGATGTGCATCATCAAAGGAGATTTTTTCAACCTCAAGATACACATAAACACTTTGAGTATTTCATCATTTTTTCAAGATGACACCACGTCACTTTGGTTGCAAAAACTTGGTTTGCTAGTATTTTCATATTTGCCATTGTATGGTGCACCTCCGTCAGAACACAAAACTCTGACATTCTTAAAGTCTTCAAATTTGTTCTTCCAGTGAACTAACTATTTTCTTATTCCCAGATAATTTTCTGATGTTAAAACTGCTTAAACTTCTTTGGTTTTGATATAATAATCATTTCGCATTGATGTAATTGGTGCAGTTTGCAAGGATTGCATTTATGCAAAATTCGAGAATGACAAGTCCCATAACTGCCCAATATGCAATGCTGACTTAGGCTCTTGTCCACAAGAAACACTCAGGTGATTTTAAACCGTATATATATTCCTTTAGTTTCAGTATACAAATGAGGCACATGATCTAATAACTTAAGACATGGAAGTATGGAACAACTAAGCCATGGAACAACTAAGTTTGCCACAGTGTATCTGATTTGTCAAGTACCTAAAGGTTTCCAATGTCGCAAATTCTGAAAAGTAAGCTTTCATGCATTCTACTCAAGTTGTGTACAGCACATTGCTGCAGATGCCACCCTTTGTTCGTATGATATAAATGCTCCTTCGCATTTTCCTCTACGGAAACTGTTACCCGAGATAAACAAAATAAAAATAAAATTCGTGTAGTTACAAAGAGAGATACTATAAAAATGTGTTGGGAACTGCTTTATAAGTTTTTAGCAGCCTTTAATCTGTTTTCCTCATTCATTACTAATGCTGACCAAAAAAATGATGCAAACATATTCAAGGACAAACATGTTTCGACTAAGTTCAGAACACTTTCTTCATTTGTTATCAGGTTTCTATTTCATTAAATGATTATTCAATATGGAACAATTGACATTTAAATGTTTCTCTACAGACATGATAAAAATATGGAAAATCTCAGAACGATGCTTCTATCAAAGAATTATTCAAAAGAGCCCCACAGGATAACAAAAACTGTTTATAGAAAAAAGAAAAAATCACTATCATCACCTGCTCCAGTTCAATCTGAATCATTTATTGAGTCTAAAAGCTGCAGACCGAAAATTGTGGACCAGAAATTAGGCCATGACAAGAATTCCCCTGAAGCCAATAGTGGCCTTGGTTCGACTTCAAACAAATTGTCCAGAGTTTTGAAGAAGGTATTGGTTAATTTAATAATCATATATTCTTCTAGTTTGTTAAGGAGTTCCATATGAAATTGATTGGAAGTGCATTACTCAGAAGGTTTCAGGTGACAAGGAACCGCTTAGAGTTGTGGAGACTACAACTGGACCTTTGAAACATTTTGAGCCTACTTCCAATTTGAAGCAGGAAAACACCTATGATCGGTTTAGTGCTCTTCTAGAAATTGCAAACAATTATGTTGACTCTGAGGATATTGCCATGGTAGGCCTTCCAACACTCAGCATCGGAAACGATGATAAAAGGGTTGATACAAAGAGTATATCCAGCCAAAATAATAATGATAAGTGTTCTCAGAACAATAGAGCTGAAGGAGAAGCTTTGCACCCTAGCACTCATGCTCTGGAGTCCAATGAGCGCCCAACAGAACAAGGCATCACAGATTTGCCACCAAATGGATGCAATGAAGATTCTCAAAAGGCACGACATCCGATATGGTTAGCTCTGGAAGGCTGCAAAGATAGGTACGCAAACTGCGTAATAGATCTGTTAGTTCTTTTATTCAACACTAGCTTCCACATAATTAATTCCCCATTCTTTTCAGGAAAGGAAAGTCTTCTGCCCAACCACAGAAGTTTTATGTCAGACTGCCGTAAGTTCATAACATCTTGGACCATCCATAGAATATAC
This sequence comes from Berberis vulgaris, assembly GCA_963556465.1. NCBI lineage: Eukaryota > Viridiplantae > Streptophyta > Magnoliopsida > Ranunculales > Berberidaceae > Berberis > Berberis vulgaris. The sequence goes on from OY747126.1 coordinate 90,544,557, forward strand.
TATTACATAGAAGTTTCAGTTGATGAGTAATTGTTTGAAATTCCTTAAGCTACTTAACACTCATTTCAATGGTTGTGCTATGAACCTAACTTTTTATTCTTACACAGAGACCGAAATGTACCAGTGTCTCTTGTGCAGAAATATATAATCCACAAGCTCAATCTGAAACCTGAATTTGATCAGGTATTGATTCTATGGATATTGACATGGTCCATTTGTGGATGTACATGTATAAATATGTTTTCTTGTATTTGAACACGTCTTTTTTTTTTTTCCTTTTTTTTTTTTTTTACAGGTTGAACTCTCGCTCTGCGGCCAAACACTGATTCCTGAGGTTATGCTGAATAGCCTAGTTGATACTTGGCTCTGCAACTTAGATATGCCAGTAGGAAGTACTTTCACCAGCGAGGAGGCAATGATGCTCTTGACTTATCAGATAAAATAGATAGCAAAGCATCTCTTTATGAAGTCGTACATCGGTTGTTTGCTAGATTTTTCATTGAGGTTCTGTTTGGTGGGATTTCTTAATAAGTTCTTATACAGCCTTAGACCAGCTTTACCTGACTCTCTGTTGTAGACAGTTACAGTGATTTTTGGCTTCCTTCTTTTTCTGAAAACAATACAATGCTTTTATTTATTTATTTCTTCATTGGATATTATCAAGTATTTGATTTTTCTTTGACCTTCAATATTTTTTTTCTTACCTTCCGTTATCTTCTATTGGTATTACTAAATCTTATCTCATTTATTTGACATGCTGGAGATTTTGGATCTAAGACAAAGATCCATTATAAAGATGGCTGATATTATATACGAGTGATCCTGTGTTTCAACTTAGTTTTATAACCACTAGCTGCAAACGTAACTAGGGCGACGAGTACAGCCACCACCAAATGGTGGTTGCTTCCTTTTTTTGGGTCTTCTTTTGACACCTTCTATGATTCCCTTTGAAGCTTTTTTTTGTCCTGACGTCGGGCAGAATAGCGATTATCCTGCAGGCTAGTTTTAACAGATAATTCATAAGGAAGAACACAAGAGAATTGCCCAAAACACAGAGAAATAACTCTAATGTTCAATTAAATATATCAAAATCAAATGTCTCTTCTAAATCAGCCCACAAGCCGGGCTTTATAGCTAAAACTCATTAATATTGAAATTTACCAAAAATGACAATACCCCAATAATCATGCTAAAATGAAATACGTAATGAAAGAAATAATCTGCCAAGAATTTGGCTCAAATCGGGTTCAGAATCCCTTCCTAAACTATAATTGAAATATTATTACAAAGGGAAAAAAAAAACTACTAAAATTAACAAGCAGTCTATTCCTAAAAGAAAATAATGCATAATCCTAAAAGGAAACTAAAAGACTCCTAATTAAATTGAAAGAGTATGAATAAGTTATTTAGTAAATAACTTTGAGAGCAAATTAGGAACCCTAGAAACACAAATTAGGAACGCTATAAACCCAAATTTAGGAATGCTAGAAACCCAAATTTAGGAACCCTAGAAACCCTCCTACATCAGTCGCCCTGGGTTGGAAAGAGCTCATCATCGAGTTCAAAACAGCGTCATCGGAATCCTATGGCGACAGTCCAGGAGAAAGATCCTTTGGAATTAGTTGCTGCACCTCTGCTGGTAAATCTGAATTCACGTCTGTAGGGGCTAGAAAATCATGGTGGATGACGTCACAACACTGGTGTAGGTGGAATTCATCTCTGCATGGACACGGATCCCGAAAAAAAGCTGCTGGTGGACTGTGGTGGCTTTGAATAAGTCCCGGGGTGCAAATATCCAAACTACTTTGAAAAACAGTTTTATCCCGCTAGAAAAATCGCTCGTATTCCCTGCGTCTTAGTTCTCGCGAGCCGCGAGCCGCGAGCTTCCTCTTCCTGGGTCTTCGCTCCTCGCGAGCGTCTTCTTCCTTCGACCGAGTCCGGTGAACTTGCAAGTGAGAGGGAGACAACAAGAAATAAAGAAATACGAGAGTGAGAGAAACAGGAGCGGTGCTTCCTGTTTTTGTTGCTCTTGTCTGCTCCGGTTGTGCGAGCTATTTGTTTGGCCGGTGGGACGGTGGTCGAGAGAGGGAAACATGAAAGAAGACGAGGTGGTAGAGAGAAAAACAGGGGCAGTGGAGCTATGTCGCGAGGTGGAATAGGGTGGTGGCGGCTCTATCACAAGATGGAAAACTTACTTACAGGATATCCAAGCAAACACATGTAAATATAGACACTGACAATATATTCTGCCTCTCCAACATTTTGATAAAACCAATGAGAAGGGGCACTTTCCCCTCTCCCATTGTAGTCCGGAACATCCACTAGCTGATACTCGTAGCAAAATCCAGGATTAGCGATGTGGAAGATCGCCTCCTCCCTATCAGTTTCTTTGTGCACTTCACCGTCTTCAATAACAACTCCAAAATCCTCATTCTGCAAACCATCTGCATCAACAATATCCAATTCTTCATCAGTGACATATACATGCTCTCCAAACTCTTTAGTTTCATCTACCACGTCTTCCTCAAGCTCCTCATCTACATACACAGACTCTCCATGCTCTCATAATCGAGCATGAGTGTGATATAGGTTTTCAAAACTAGAATCAGAATCGTGATCTTCCAAATCACGATTACCAAAATCTTGCGCCGTTAGACGCGGGTTAACTCTGCAACTTGCCTCTGTAAATCCTCAATCATCATATTCTTAATGCTACAATCACGGTGAGGGGCTTCCTCATTAGAAATTTGCCCGTGATGACCACGACCATCAGCTATAGAAATTGATGAAATCTCACTCCAAGAAGATGTTGAAGCTCTGATATCAACTGACGACGGGCAGAATAACGATTATTCTGCAGGCTAGTTCTAACAGATAATTCACAAGGAAAAATACAAAAGAATTGCCCAAAACACAGAGAAATAACTCTAATGTTCAATTAAAATTAACAAAATCAAAGGTCTCTTCTAAATCAGCCCACAAGCCGGGCTTTATAGCTAAAACTCATCAATATTGGAATTTTACCAAAAATGGCAACACCCCAATAATCATGCTAAAACTAAATTCGTAATAAAAGAAATAATCTGCCAAGAAACTGGCCCAAATCGAGTTCAGAATCACTTCCTAAACTATAATTGAAATATTACTATAAAAAGAAAAAACTACTAAAATTAACAAGTAGTCTATTCCTAAAAAAAAATAATGCCTAATTCTGAAAGGAAACTAAAAGACTCATAATTAATTTGAAAGAGTACGAGTAAGTTATTTAGTAAATAACTTTGAGAGCAAATTAGTAACTCTAGAAACCCAAATTTAAGAACCCTAGAAACCTTCCTGCATCATGTCCCTTTTAAACATTTCTCTTCTAGAGCCTCCTTGCATGTTTTGAAATTTCTTTCTTCAAAGTCAGTTTTTAATGCCACAATCTTGATCGGTCGTGCTACTAGGGTGAAATCGTCATTAATCTCATTTATGTGGGTTGGACGATGTGAGCAGGATCCTTCACATACTTCCTCAACTGAAAATGTGAAACACATCATGAACAGCTGATAAACTCTGTGGCAAGGCGAGTCTATAGGCTAATCTCCCTACTTGAGCAATGATCTCAAATGGTCCCACAAATCTAGGACTTGACTTCCCTTTTTTGCCGAACCTCAATACGCCGCTCATAGGTGAAACTTGAGAAAGACAAAGTCCCCAACCTGAAATTCTACTGCCTTACACTTTCAATCAGCATAACTATTTTGTTGGCTTTGAGCAGTTATGATCCGTTCTCTAATAATTTGCACATTCTCCGATGTCTTCCGGACCACCTCTGGCACCAGCAAAACTATGTCACCAACCTCCGCCCAACAGGATGGTGATCGACAAAGTCTCCCATATAAAGCCTCAAACGGAGCCATGCTAATACTAAAATGGTAACTATTGTTATAAGCAAACTCTATGAGAGGTAAATAATCATCCCAACTACCACCAAAATCGAGCACACATGCCCGAAGCATATCCTCTATAACCCGATTTACCCGCTCCATCTAACCATCAGTCTGAGGATGATAAGCTATACTCAAATCTAATCTCGTCCCCATGGCTCGCTGGAAACTCTCCCAAAACTCAGCTGCAAACAAGGGATCTCTGTCAGACACAATGGAAACTAGTACCCCATGAAGCCTAACTACCTCACAGATGTATTGTCTAGCTAACTGTTCGGTAGTGCGGTGCACACCAACCAGAACAAAATGCGCGGACTTAGTCAAACGATCAACTATGACCCAAATAGACTCGTTACCTCGTCGAGTCTTCGGTAAGCCATCTACAAAGTCCATAGAAATATTATCCCATTTCCAGATAGGAATATCTAATGGTTGCAACAAACCTGAGGGTCGCTGATGCTCGACCTTCACTTGTTGACAAGTGAAACATCGTGATACATAATCTCCCACATCCTTATTCATATCGTCCCACCAAAAAGTTTGCTTCAGATCATGATATATTTTTGTGCCTCCCGGGTGAATGGTAAAACGTACTTATGAACCTCATCCATAATTTCTTTTTTCAACCCCTCAATTTCGGGCATACAAAGTCTCCCGCGAAATCTCAAACCACCATCGGACTCAACTGACCACTCTGAGGGACAATCATCTAAATTATCAAGCACCAAGTCCTCTAATTTGCTCAACAAACGAGAATCCTTATATTGCTTCTCTAGAACCCTGCTGATCAAAGAAGGCCGAACAGATAAACTACCAACATAAGCTGTGTTCATCCTTTGGACGAGCTGAACATCACAAGAAGAAATCGCCTCAAGAGACTTCCATTCCTGCACCATGAGTGAAGCCATAACAGTGTTTTGCCGACTAGTAGCATCGGCTACCACATTTCCCTTACCTGGGTGGTAAAGGATCTCAAAATCATAACTACTATTGAACTCCACCCACCTTTGTTGTCTCATATTTAGGTCCTTCTGTGAAAACAAATACTTGAGACTCTTGTGATCCGTGAGCAACTCAAAATGCTCCCCATAAAGGTAGTGTCGCCACATCTTCAAAGCAAACACAACTGCCGCTAATTCCAAATCATGGGTAGGATATCGCCTCTCATGAGGCTTCAATTGTCGTGAGGCGTACGAATCAACCTTCTGATTATGCATCAGTACACAACCCACCAACTTTCCACCTTGCACTAGAATAGTCAGAATGGGCGCAGTGGTTAATCGGTGCTTCAACTTCTGAAAAGCCTTTTCACACTCATTGGTCCAAATAAACTGAACATTCTTGCGGATCAAATCAGTCAAAGGGGCAACAATAAGAGAAAACTTCTCAATAAATCTTCTATAATAACCAGCTAACCCTAAGAAGCTTTTCACCTCCATTAGTAGGTTGTTCAAAAATCAATGGATTAAGTGTTCTACACTTTTTATTTTGTGAATAGAGCAATTTTTCAAAAACTCTCCAAATGCCAACCATTGCATATTTGTGTGGATTTGTGGGGTTGGTGCGTGTATACAGATAGACAAACTAATTTTCGTTGGTAAATGATCTTGTATTCAAACCTATTACTTTTTTGAGTGAATTATTTTGGGTGCTTCGGATTATATCTGTGGGATTTTTCTAGTTTTTCCCATGTTATATCTTTGTCTCAATCCCATCTAATTTTAGTTGATAATTTAAATGTTTGTATAAAATGTTGAAAAAATTTCCAAGTGAAGGATTTGGTAATGACGAGAGTAACTCTTGAAGTCCTTTGAGTGTACTCTTGAAACACACTAATTGTTTTAATAGATACCAAAGAGAGTTTGGAAGTTTTCATTCCCTCGAACTCTTAGTCGGAGTTATTGGACCATTGATTTAAAGCAATGATTGAGACCTAAATCCATTGTTTCAAGTTTCTTGAAACATTTAAGAGAACATGCACTATCGAGCTTACATGACTGCTCAAAACATTTGTACATTGGACAGTTTTCTGCATGGGCAGATCTATGTGTTGGATAAGGGGGTCAATTGCCTCTCTTATATTTTTGAAAAATCCTTCCAAATTACTTATATGTTTTATCTTGCTCCCTTTAAAATTTTAAATTGTCCCTCTTTATATACAATTTTGGCTTTTGACTCCATGTCATTTTAAAACAAAAATTTTTGTTTTTTGATTTCTTAAACTCCCCCTTCATCAATCCCAATCCCACTCCATCTCTTTCTTTTTTATTTAATTTATCTCTCACTCTCTCTTTAATTCCCATCTATCCACTCACCATCACTCTCTATTTTAATTCTCTATCTTCCTCATCAAGATGGAGAACACTTCATGTGGATGTGTCATCTGAAGAATCAACCAATTTATGCAAAGTAATCGAGATCTGTGTGAATTTTTTTTTATCAGTGAGATTTTCACGGTGGAACCCTTTGAGTATTCCTCCCTAAATTGTAGAATTTAGATCAGTCTAACAAGACTTCAAAATCTTGTCTGTAAGTTGATGTTTCAGAATGACCCGTCGGATAACATAAACAGCTCATGTGTAGTGTGAAATTGGTGCATAGGTTTATCTTGATCTTTGTATAGAAATATTCTTGATGTAACTATTTTAATAATGGTGAAATGCTACATTTAGCATGGAACATGCCTGGTTCTTTATTAGTAAGGCTCCGACTTTTTGACAACACCCCAATTTTTATTTATTTATTTATTTATTTTATTATTATTATTATTATTATTATTATTATTATTATTTATATTTTTGAAGTGCTAAAGAACACCATCATTATAAACAAAAAAACACACCACCACCTATCTCCCCTTCTTCTCCATCAAACACCACAACTACCTCGCCACTGCTGGCTGCACCAGCCTTCTTCTATCTTCATTTTCTTCTTCTTCTCTCTTCCTCTTCTATTCTTCTTCTCTCTTCTAGGAACAACCCAACCCCGTCTTTCGCACCACCCTCCTCTCCCCGCCTTCTTCTCCCTTCCTCTTCTTCTATGTTTTTCTTATCTCCTTTGCCCTCGAATGTATCTGCTGAGGAATTTATTTTCATGGAGGACTTTGTGGGGATAGGTTCTTCATTCACGGATGCCTGTGTCAGGGTCAAATTTTTTTGCTCTCATAGAGGTCTCCACGAGGATGAAACCCATCTTTGCGCAGGTTTATGCTAGGGCAAAGGAGAAAAAAAACTGAGAAGAAGAGGGTCAGGTGGCTGCTGCTGCTCCGTTTTTGTTGTTGTTCTTGAGAAGGAGGAGAAGAAGAAGATATGAGAAGAAGAGGAAGAGGAAGAGTCGATAAGAAGAGGTGCGGCTGGTGGCGAGGCAGTGCGGTAGTGGTGTTGTTCCTAAGAGAGAAGTGAGGAGAAGAGGAGGTGAGAGGAGGGAGAGAAAATTTGAGATTTGAGTGTTTATATTGGTGGTATCCAAAAGTAGATGATGGTGTCCAATTTTATAGCTTACTTTGTGATAGTAATAGTACACAATTACTATAGCTTACTTTGTGTATTAACAAAAAAGTACATTAGCTAATAAGACAACCCCGTTATTTTACTCATCAAGCTCTCTTGGTTTGAATACAATGTAAAAGTGAAGATCTAAATGCCAATTTTGACATTATGCAAAATGCTGTGATGATGTTGATGATCATGATGTGTTTTTTTTTTTTTTTTTTGAAAATTTCATGACATATAAACATTTTTATAAAATCAGATTAATTTAATAATCTTTCAGGGTTGTTACTGTTTATTTTCAGTCAAATGATCGTATTTTGCAATTTTTAGATCTCTAATAAATTTTCAAGGAAGAGAACTCATGATCTCAATTATACTAATGAAGTGCGGTACTTTGGTGTTTGCAGGTTTTTGAAGGAAGAAAACTCATATACTAGACCGTATGTCGTCTGAGGATGAGGAACAAGTACGGCCCATCAAAAGAGGGCAAGTCGAGAACAGTTTGACTTGTCCTCTATGTTTCGATCTCCTGAAGGATGCTACAACTATTTGTGTCTGCCTCCATACATGTAGGTGTCATGGTTTACATTTATTATTTTTATTGTTTTGTTTTTTTTTGTCCGATTCCTTACCAATGACCTAACCAATACTTAGAGTTAGCTTTACAGAGTATTATTTGCCAGAGTGGGGCTAGGGAATCGGGTTTTGCAACTATGTTATGCAACCACATCAGAGGAGATTTTTTCAACCTCCAGATACACAAACACTTTGAGTATTTCATCATTCTTTCAAGATCACACTACGTCACCCTGATTGCAAAAACCTGGTTTCCTAGTATTTTCGTATTTGACATTCTTAAAGTCTTCAAATTTGTTCTTCCAGTGAACTAACTATTTTCTTATTCCCAGATAGTTTTCTGATGTTAAAACTGCTTAAACTTCTTTGGTTCTGATATAATAATCATTTCGCATTGATGTAATTGGTGCAGTTTGCAAGGATTGCATTTATGCAAAATTTGAGAATGGCGAGTCCCATACCTGCCCAATATGCGATGCTGACTCAGGTGACTTTAAACCGTACATATCTTCCTTTAGTTTCAGTATACAAATGAGGTATATGATCTACTAACTTAAGACATGGAAATATGGAACAACTAAGCCATGGAACAACTAAGTTTGCCACAGTGTCTCTGATTTGTCAAGTACCTAAAGGTTCCAATATCGCAAATTCTGAAAAGTAAGCTTTCATGCATTCTACTCAAGTTGTGTACAGCACATTGCTGCAGATGCCGCCCTTTGTCTGTATGATATACATATAAATGCTTCTTCGCATTTTCCTCTACGGAAACTGTTACCCTAGATAAACAAAATAAAAATAAAATTCATGTAGTTACAAAGAGAGATACTATAAAAATGTGTTGGGAACTGCTTTATAAGTTTTTAGCAGCCTCTAATCTGTTTTCCTCATCCATTACTAATGCTGACCAAAAAAATGATGCAACCATATTCAAGGACAAACATGTTTCAACCATGCTAAGTTCAGAACACTTTCTTCATTTGTTATCAGGTATCTATTTCATCAAATGATTATTCAATATGGAACAATTGACATTTAAATGTTTCTCTACAGACGTGATATCAATATGGAAAATCTCAGAACGATTCTTCTATCAAAGAATTATTCAAAAGAGCCCCACAGGATAAAAAAAACTGTTTATAGAAAAAAGAAAAAATCACTATCATCACCTGCTCCAGTTCGATCTGAGTCATTTATTGAGCCTAAAAGCGGTAGACCGAAAATTGTGGACCAAAAATTAGGCCATGACAAGAATTCCCCTGAAGCCAATAGTGGCCTTGGTTCGACTTCAAACAAATTGTCCAGAGTTTTGAAGAAGGTATTGGTTAATTTAATAATTATATATTCTTTCTAGTTTGTTAAGGAGTTTCATGTGAAATTGATTGAAAGTGCATTACTCAGAAGGTTTCAGGTGACAAGGAACCACATAGAGTTGTGGAGACTACAACTGGACCTCAGAAACATCTTGATCCTACTTCCAATTTGAAGCAGGAAAACACCTACGATCGGTTTAGTGCTCTTCTAGAAATTGCAAACAATTATGTTGACTCTGAGGATATTGCCATGGCAGGCCTTTCAGCACTCAGCATCGGAAACGTTGATAAAAGGGTTGATACAAAGAGTATATCCGGCCCAAACAATAATGATATGTGTTCTCAGAACAGTAGAGCTGAAGGAGAAGCTTTGCACCCTAGCACTCATGCTCTGGAGTCCAATGAGCGCCCAACAGAACAAGGCGTCACAGATTTGCCACCAAATGGATGCAATGAAGATTCTCAAAAGGCACCACATCCGATATGGTTAGCTCTGGAAGGCTGCAAAGATAGGTAAGCAAACTGCGTAATAGATCTGTTAGTTCTTTTATTCAACACTAGCTTCCACATAATTAATTCCCCCTTCTTTTCAGGAAAGGAAAGTCTTCTGCCCAACCACAGAAGTTTTATGTCAGACTGCCGTAAGTTCATAACATCTTGGACCATCCATAGAATATACTATTACTTAGAAGTTTCAGTTGATGAGTAATTGTTTGAAATTCCTTAAGCTACTTAACACTCATTTCAATGGTTGTACTATGAACCTAACTTTTTATTCTTACACAGAGACCGAAATGTACCAGTGTCTCTTGTGCAGAAATATATAATCCACAAGCTCAATCTGAAACCTGAATTTGATCAGGTATTGATTCTATGGATATTGACGTGGTCTATTTGTGGAGGTACATGTATAAATATGTTTTCTAGTATTTGAACACATCTTTTTATTTTCCTTTCTTTTTACAGGTTGAACTCACGCTCTGCGGCCAAACACTGACTCCTGAGGTTATGCTGAATAGCCTAGTTGATACTTGGCTCTGCAACTTAGATATGCCAGTAGGAAGTACTTTCACCAGCGAGGAGGCAATGATGCTCTTGACTTATCAGATAAAATAGATAGCAAAACATCTCTTTATGAAATCGTACATTGGTTGTTTGTAGATTTTTCATTGAGGTTCTATTTGGTGGGATTTCTTAATAAGTTCTTATACAGCCTTAGAGACCAGCTTTAGCTCACACTTAGTTATAGACAGTTACAGTGAGTTTTGGATTCCATCTTTTCCTGAAATCAATACAGTGTTTTATTTATTTATTTCTTCATCAGACGTTATCAAGTATTTGATTTTTCTTTGACTTTCAATATTTTTTTTTTCTTACCTTCCGTTATCTTTTACTGGTATTACTAAATCTTATCTCATTTATTAGACATGCTGGACGTTTTGGATCTAAGACAAAGATCCATTATAAAGATGGCTGATATTATATAAGAGTGATCCTGTGTTTCAACTTAGTTTTATAACCACTAGCTGCAAACGTAACCGGGGCGACGAGTACAGCCACCACCAAATGGTGGTTGCTTCCTTTTTTTGGGTCTTCTTTTAACACCTTCTATGATTCCCTTTGAAGCTTTTTCTGTCCCTTTTAAACATTTCTCTTCGAAAGCCTCCTTGCATATTTTGAAATTTCTTTCTTCAAAGTCAAGTTTTTTATGCCAAAATTTTAATTTTGAAAAGTGAAGTTTCCAAAATCAATGGATTAAGCGTTCTACACTTTTTATTTTGTGAATGGAGCAATTTTCAAAAACTTTCCAAATGCCAACCATTGCATATTTGTGTGGATTTGTGGGGTTGGGGCGTGTAGATAGACAAACTAATTTTCGTTGGTAAATGATCTTGTATTCAAACCTGTTACTTTTTTCGAGTGAATTATTTTGGGTGCTTCGGATTATATCCGTGATAATTTAAATGTTTGTATAAAATGTTGAGAAAATTTCCAAGTGAAGGATTTGGTAATGACAAGAGTAACTATTGAATTCCTTTGAGTGTACTCTTGAAACACTAATTGTTTTAATAGATACCGAAGAGAGTTTTAGAAGTTTTCATTCCCTCAAACTCTTAGTCGGAGTTATTGGACCATTGTTTCAACTTTCAAGTTTCTTGAAACATTCAAGAGAACATGTACTATTGAGCTTACATGACCGCTCAGGATTTTTGTGCATTGGAAAAATTCTGAAGTCATTTTTTTTTAAAGAAATGTACCAATGAATCAGATAACGCTATGCTATTGCCACTTCTTGTATTGGTATTATTTACTTTATTCATCGGATTTATAGGAATTCCTTTTGCCCTCAATCAAGGGGGTGCTCAATTCAATGCCATTTCAGGTCAAGAGATCTTAAAAATCTTTTATTACATAAACACTTGAATATTTCAACTTTAAAATTTGCATATTTACTTGACTTTGTTGTTGAATTTTAGCACATGAATGGCCTAATTATAGTTTGACTTGTTTGTTCCATGGTTTAATCTTAATCTTATTTATGTGCTCAAAGTGCTTTAAGATCATAGACATAGAGTGATATAAATCACTTGCGCATTTTAGGCTATGGGGTTATGACATCAAAGTGTTCGATGAATTGATACATAGACCACTAGAATCACATCAAGTCCAAGCACTTGTGTTTATATTACCTTGATTAATATTGTGGCCTATACTTCATTTGTGTTACTTGTTAGACTTAAAATTGTAATGTATACTTATGAAATTCTATTAGTATACCACAAAGGATGCACGGACACAGACACGACACGACAACTCGGCAATTTCAAAAAATTAGGACTCGGCCACACGGCGAAACAGTCAAACTTTACTTTTTATTAATTTTTATTTTTTATAACTCATATGAACATAAACAACAACTTAAAGCTTAAAATTGTTTAATTTTTTTACTTTTGAAACTGGAAGATGAGAGTTTAACAAGAGAGATAGAAAAATTTACAGAGATGTTCAGATAGTCAAAATTTATGAGGAGTGTATTTAATTTACAATTTTTTTCAAAATAGTGTTTAATTGTGTAACTAAGAGTAAATTAGTCATCAGAAACAGATAAATCAAATTACAGAGAAATTATATAGCAAAGTACAACTTTTTGTGTGTATTGTATCTAATTTAGAGCGAGGGAAAAATGACCTTGATGATGCCTAATGTATCATCAAATGAAAATGTCAGTCAAGAACCCTCAGATTGAGTACGGTGTGAAGTGGTGCTCTAATTGAAACAACCCCTCTCCCTGATTGAAGGAATCGAAAAATTGGCAATTGCAATTGAGTGCAGTGGTGTTTCTTCAAGAACTACTTCCGAAAACTAGCAGCGAAAAAAGAAAAAAGAAACCAAGAAAAACAGGAAAAAAAAACACTGGTCGTGTCCTGGCCATGTCGGAGCCGTGTCGGGGCCATGTCGGTCTCAGTCAACGTGTCTTGACCATTGACCGTGTGTCGGACGCGAGTCCGTGTCTGACACGTATCCGACTCTCGAAATGGGAGTTTTCCGAAGAGTCCGTGCATCCTAATACCACACAACAATGATTAGGTTTTTCAATGCCACGACCACTAGATATAACACGTTACAAACCTGTAAATGATATCAACTTCTAGTACACTTCAAGGGTGAGTCGGAATCTGCATTTTAGTCACCTGTTTTGCATGTGTCTGTAATTGCAGGTTCTTTGTTGGTTCATAACCATTACTCCGATACAAAGGTATTACTCACTGTATACCATCATTTGATAATGTTTTGTGCATTTTTTTTTTTTAATTTTTGATGCAAGCAACTGCATATTATTTACAGTTCCACGACAGGGCGTAACAGGGATGGTGGCATTCTTTCTTAAAGAGGCGATTAGACTGGTTTTAGAGAAAAGGGTGTATGGAATACATCTGCATTCATATTTTGCAGTAGCCGGTGTAGTTGTATATTCTAGTATCGATAGACTAGCCAGTATTTGTCATTTGGCTTAATTAAACTTGAGAGCCCCCTGTTGAGCGGGAGAAGAAGATACCTACTACCATGCTAAAATGTTGAATGCTGCCAGGTTTTCCTTGTTGAAGGCTTCAAACTTCACTATATGATCCATGGCCAGAAGTTGCCTGTATATTGTAGTTTTTACGGATAGAAATGAAAAGCAAAGGTATATTTCCATCATTATCACCAGGGTGATTAATAAATCCCTTGCTTAAAAAGATTTATTTGGAGAGTTTCTCTGACTACCCAGTATCTATTATGTTAGCAATATGAAGAAAATTCAGATCTTTGTTGTTGACGCGGTGGAATAACAGAAATGCCATAGAGCTTTGTGCGGAGAAGAGAACAGGAACAAAATGATTAGAGAGGAGAAGAAAAAAGATAACACTGCACAAGGATTCCTTTAACAGTTCCACGTGATTTACATAGGCATCAATATAAAGGGCACATAGGCAGGAAGATAAAGGGGAGGCAACAAACAAATAACAGACTAGCTGCAGTAATTGAACCATGGTAGGCAGCATGGTGAAATGCAGTTCCCGAATTTAAGTAGTAGCATAAGTATCGAACTTGTTAAATTTTCGAAACACGATGTTGCACATTTTAGTATGATCAAGAAAATATTTGCATATATCCAACATAAAAATGGTGTACTCCCAGATTTGCTATGCACATTTAGTTTTGTTGCGTTTTGGAAGTTCAAAACATTAATGAAATATGGAAGTGTTTGAATTTCATATAGCATAAAGCTCAAGTACTATGAAACAGTTGTTAATTATAAGGGTATGTCCCTGTCTATCTAAATCGATGGTATGATAGACTAGCTAAATCCCACAGCAGCAAAAACACATTTTATTAATACCAAAGTGCGGATGGCTTCTACAGACAGTCTGAACTAGAAATCGTGTGTATATTCGAGTGGATGTATGTGCCAATTTATTGATTCAAATTAGGCGACCTATTACCTATTGAAACATGTTTTTTGCTCAGGAGCTCTAAAACTTGTACACTTGAGGTTTGAGACATTCAGATTTGAGATGCTCTAACCATCCTGACCACCCTAAATGATGGTGCGGCATGTGCCAATGAAAATACAAAGAACAAACCATTTATTTAGGGGTGTGTCTAATTTGCATTAATTTGGAGGTGGTATGTGGAATTAGACCAAGGGAGTCCGTCTAAAAATCCCCCCCAAAAAACTGAGAAGGGTAAAAAAGACAAGTTATTTCCTTGTCCTCGGCTATATCATATTTTGGTTTATGCAAAAAAACCAAAGAGCAAAGCCTGTCTTGTAACTTAAAAGCTCTGTCTCTCCCTTCTCTGAAATTTGCATGAAAAGTGAACTCTTGGCTACTCAAGTTTCTTGAGACTAAGGTGAGACTAACCCCATCACAGATTGCAAGGCTTCAAATTAGAGCTTTGTTTGATTCACATTTCCTTCATAGTTTTTTTATTAGTTAGTGTTGATTTTCAAGTTAAGTTTTCCACTTGAATGCTTCTTGTTCTTGTGTTTGAGAAGTAAATGTTCTGTTCATGGAGTTTCCATTGATTTCAGGCTTTGCTGTTTAATCATGTTCAGTTTGTAATCTTGCTTGCAATCTGTAAATTTAGATGGGGTATGGTTTTGCTGAATAATTTGGCAGATATTTGGTTCTTATTGCGTACGAGTCTAGATTGTATGGTTTTTATTGTGCCAGAACTGGCAAAAAATCGCCTGTCACAGGTAGATCTATCAAAGCAAAGAAGACTAGTAGTATGTGATAATTGTGTTTACAAGAACTTAAATTCCTTTCAGTTTGTAGATTGATTTTCGGATTTTGTTTCTAACTAAACCGTTCCAGTGATGGTTTTATCAACTTTGTTGGTTCACATGGTACGAGTTTGGAATTTGCATTAACGTAATTGAGGTTTGGCTTTGGTCTAATTGAACCGATATCCTTTCAGAGGGCATCTGATGAATCTGAAAACACTTGATTTACAGGGGATCTGTCTGGTGGTTTTGCTAGATTGGGTTGATTTAGGTTTAAGAGGTTTATCTGGGAGGCGGAGATTACTAGGTAAATCTGATAATCGTGCTGCATGCATGTGAATAGAATTTGCCAATTAGGTTGTCATTATAGATCAATCAAGAGGGTTCGAAGAGAAACCTTCATGCAGATTGAAAGAAATGCACAACTAGTTTTTTGTCAAATTGATTTCAATCATCGACCAATTGATGCAAAGTAACTGCGATTCATGTGAGAAATTTTGATCTGTGAGATTTTCATGATGGAACCATTTGAGTATTCACCCCTAAATTGTAGATCAATATCTATCGAAAATCCTGGCTGTAAGTTGAGAATTTTTTTCCAATTAGGCATGAAGGGCTATGATAGTATGAAATTTTCATTAATATGAAACCGTCTTAAACATCCCATGTATAGGGTGGATCGATCGGTTTATCCTGATTTTTACCTAGAAATGTTTTCGATGAAAATGGTGAAATGCTGCTTTAGCAAGGATATTTATGTTCTGGTTCTGCTTTAGTAATAGGTTATAACTACTGTAGCTCAGATTTGTGTATTAAAGAAAAAAATGCATTAGAAAAGAGTACTACCTTGTTATTGTTTTTTACCCATCAAACTCTTTTAGTTTGAATATCAATGCAAAAACGAAGATCTATAATCTTTTTATTGCATATTCTGTCAAATTTTTTGTTTCAAAATGCCAATTTTGATATTTTGGTAAATGTAGAGATGATATTGATGAGCATGAGCAAAACCTTTTTTGGTTTTGGGATCTTTTGTGAAATTTTGACATTTTTATAAAATCAGATAAATGTAAAATGTTTATCATTAGTCTTCCAGGGATGTTGCTATTTATCTCCGTCAAGTGAATGATTTTTGCAATTTCTAGGTCTCTAATACATATCTAAGGAAGAAAAATTGAGATCTCAATAATACTAATGAAGGGTGGTACTTTGGTCATTGCAGGTTTTTGAAGGAAGAAAACTCATATACTAGACTATATGTCGTCAGAGGATGAGGAACGAGTACAGTCCATCAAAAAAGGACCACTCGAGGACAGCTTCAGTTGTCCTCTTTGTAGCAATCTGCTGAAGGAGGCTACAACTATTCGTGTCTGCCTCCATACATGTAGGTGTTGCAGCTCTTTTTTTTAATTTATTTTTTAATTTATTCCTTACGTACTAATCACCCATGTGATGCTTAGAGCTACCTTAACAGAATCAATAATCTAAAGTGTGATCATCTAGTTCCTTATCCTGTAGTGTCAAGCATTGGTTGTTGGAGTGTGGATCATTGATGTTAGGTGTAATTAGGGAAGGACGAGGGGTAAGAAAATGTTTGGATCAGATACTGAATGTTTTCAGAAAATCAATGAGGAAATGTGATGCAGCAAACAATTCTGTATTGTATCATGTTGCTGGTTGGAGTTCCCCCCGCCCCGTAGTTGTAGTTCCTTTTTCTCGTAGTATGCTATAGTAAAACTAAGGAGATGATTCATGATGATTCCAAGCAAAATGCCATAGTTAAGCATGATGAATGATAGACAGAGTATCAGAGCAAGATGGTTTTGCTAGATTGGGTTGATTTAAGAGCCAAGTATTGTTGTGCATTATATGATTCACCTCTGTCAAATCACAAAAGTCCTTGAAGCAAAACTCTCAGACATTGTTAAAGTCTGCAAATTAGTTCTTCCAGTGGACTAACTAATTTCTCATTCCAAGATATCTGACATCATTTTTACGTGATAATATAAGACAGCTTAAACTTCTTTGGTGCTGATAAAATTTTGATTTTCCATTGATGTAACTGGTGCAGTTTGTAAAGATTGCATTTATGCAAAATTTGAGAATGAGGACACCTATAGCTGCCCGGTATGCAATGCCTACTTAGGCAATCGTCCACAAGATAAACTCAGGTGACTTTTAACCATATATGTCTTCCTTTAATTTCAGCATACTAATGAGGCACATAATCTACTAACTGGTACTCATATATATATATATGAACTAGAGATATGGAACACAATTTGTCACAGTGTGTCTGACTTGTCGAGAACCCAATTCCAATTAATGTGGGAAATTCTGAATAAGTATGCTGTCATTGTATTGAAGTTATATAGAGAAAGTGTCTGCAATGGCCGCTCTTGTCTTGACTCTTGAGTAACACTCAAAGCATAACATGAAAACATACCTCTTAATTGGAATGGATACGAATGCTGCTTTGCATTTTCACTCTAGGCAAACCATTAGCCGAGATAATTAAACAAAAAAAAAGTGTGTCTAGTTACAAACAGAGATACTGTAAACTTGCGTCCGAAACTGCTTCTTAAGTTTTTAGCGGCATTTAATCTATTCACCTCATCCATTGCTAATGCTGACCACTAAAAGGATGCAACAAGGATCCTGTTCGTCCATGCTAAGTCTAGAGTTCTTTCTTCATTTGTTATCATGTTTCTATATAATTAAAGGATTGTTCAATATGAAGCGATTCACATCTAAATGTTTCTCTACAGACGTGATAACAATTTGGAAAATCTCAGAATGATGCTTTTACCGATGAATAATTCACAAGAGCACGAATGCAGGAGGATAACAAAAACTTTTAACAGAGAAAAGAAGAAATCACTGTCATTGCTTGCTCCAGTTCGAGCTGAGACAGTCTTTGAGGCTAGAAGAGGTAGACCGAAATCTGTGGACCAGAAATCAGGCCATAATAGAAAGGCGGTTGGAGCCCATAGTGATCATGGTTCAACTTTGAACAGATTATCCAGAGATTTGAACAAGAAGGTATTGGTTAGTTGAGTAATCACTTTTCATTTCTAGTTTGTTAAAGAGTTCCATGTGAAATTGATGAAAGTGCAATACTCAGGAAGTTTCATGTGAGAAGGAACCGCTTAAAGTTACTCAGATGACCATAAGTGGTCCTCAGAAACATCTTGAGCCTACTTCAAGTTCGAAGCAAGAAAAGCCCTGTGACCAGTTAACTGCTCTTCGTGAAAGTGCAAAGATAACAGTTGACTCTAAGGACGTTGCCACTGTAGGCCTTCCAGTATTCAGCATGGGAAATGATGGTAAAAGGGTTAATACAAGGAATACAAAGAGTATCAGGATGAAAACAAGAGCACGGGAGTTTAGACCCGGTCAAAACAAGAGTGATACATGTTCTCAGAACAGTAGAACTGAAGGAGAAGCTCTGCAGCCGCTTACTTATGCTTTTGAATCCAATGGCCCAGCAGAACAAGGCGTTACAGATTTTAAACTAAATGAATGCCATGAAAACTCTCAAAAGACACCACATCCACTTTGGCTTGCTCTGCATGGCTATAGCGACAGGTAAGCAAACACATCAGTGGGCTGTTATCTGTTATTTCTTTTATTCAACAGTACTAGCTCCTAGTAACTAATTTTACACTCTTTTCAGGAAAGGAAAGTCTTCTGCACAGCAACAGAAGTTTTATATCAAACTCCAGTAAGTTCTTAACCTCTACGACTATGCATAGAATATACTATTACATAGAAGTTTCAGGCGATGAGTAACTTCTTTTGGCTAGTTAGCACTCATTCTCTATGGTTGTACTATGAACACAACTTTTTATATCAAACTCGAGTAAGTTCTTAGCCTCTATGACTAGCTATAGAATATACTATTACATAGAAGTTTCAGGTGATGAATTAATTATTTGAAATTATTTTGGCTAGTTAACACTCATTCTCTATGGTTGTACTATATGAACCTAACTTTTTATTCTTACGCAGAGACGGAAATGTACCAGTGTCTCTTGTGCAGAAATATTTAATGAAGAAACTCAATCTGAGGCAAGAATCTGAGGTAAGGATTCTAAGGGCTGACTATGGTCCATTTGTGGATATCCATGTACAAGTTCTAGTATCTGAACACAACATCTTTTCTTCTTCTTTTTTCTTTCTTTTTTTCTTTTTAACAGGTTGAACTCACGCTGTGCGGTCAGACACTGGTTCCTGGAGTTATGTTGAGTAGCCTAGTGGATACTTGGCTCTGCAACTTAGATATGCCTGTAGGAGGTACTTTCAACAGCGAAAACGCTTTGATGGTCTTGGTATATCGAACAAAATAGATAGCAAGCCATCTCTGTTTGAAGTTCATACATGGGCCTGCCCAATTCTATGTCCATGCTTCTCTTTTGATCATATTCGATCAGTCGTTTCCTAGATTTTTCACTAAAGTTATATTTGGTGGGATTGCTTAATAAGTTCTCGTACAGACTTTAGAATAAGCCCAGCTTCAGCTGACTCTCTTATATAGACAGTTACAGTTCTTTTTGGTTTCTATCTTTACTTGAAAGCTCTCAGAGGCTAACGATGAACAATAGTACTTTTGTTTCCCTTCATTAGACAATATATCATGTACTTGATTTTTCCTTGCCTAAATTTCTTTCTTTTACCTTTCGTCAGTTTTTTTTGGTATTGCTGAATCTTATCTCATTTATTTGACATGCGGAAGACAGAGGTTTTGGTTCTAAGACAAAGAACCAGTATAAAGATGACTCTTTTATAAGAGTTGTGCCAGCAGGTAGTGTACTGTTCACATTCAGTTGTAATGTGTCCGTGGCAACAAGTGCAGTCACCACCAAAAGGGTGTTGCTTAATTATTTCTTTATTTTTCATCTTTTTCGATTTTTTTTAGCACCTTCTATGAATCCCTTTGAAGCTTTTCTATTTCCTTTCTTTAGATTCTTCTATTTCTTTGTTTAGAGAAATTATAGTTCTCCTAGGTCACGTTCTTTCAATGGTTGCTTCAACCACCTGCGTTCCAATATGGATCAAGGCCCATCAATAATTCTGTACTATGTAGTAGCTACCAAATCCTCATTGACAAGTACAAAATTAATCTAGAGAAAACAAAATCCTTAATTTTCAGAGTAAAGGAGAATAGAGTTGTTACGGATGTCTTACTATTCAAAAATGCTAGTTGACTCCAAGGTCTGAACTGCTTAGAGCACAGGGTACTTATGTGGAATACAACTTTGAAAACATACCTTGGTCTCTCTGATGATTGAAACATAGGATGATGTTTTCTCTTGGGGGATGTCCTTTGTTCCTTGTTTACAGCCTTACTTGTTTACTTTTCCATCCTGGTAATGACTTTCATGAGGAAGTGCATGGCTTATCCATAGAGGAGAGACAGTGCTATGGTGTTCAGTATGGAAAATGCTTTAAAAGTTGTTTTCTCAAGAAGAAAGGGCATGCCTTCCTGTGGACCATCATTTTTGTATCCACCTGGTAGTGCAAACATAGCTGTAAATTTGACTGTTTCAATTGATGAGAGCAACCACAACAAAATCATTTGCTTTTTGCATCTCTTCAAGCATAAATTTTCTTGTTGCTTATCTATGTTACCTTTTCATGCGCCCCTTGTCTAGTGGATCTCTTTCGAACATCATCTGGGGCTTCTGTCTTGAATTCTAGTATGAACTAGTTTGCAATGCTTCCCAAGCCATCACCGACATCATTTTCTAAAGAAAGCACAAACCCATGAAAAACCAAACTTGCATTAAAATTAGAAGAGTGCATACCTGGCTTAAAATGTTGAAAGGTGTCATGTTTCTATGTCCAAGTCTGCAATCTAACATCCCTAGCGAGAAGTTTCACTGCAATCTAACAAGTTTTGGGACTAAGGGTGTGTCTGATTTCATGAAAATTTTGCTATAGGAAAACCACAAAAAGAATAAAGAAATAGAAGAGGAAGTGAGAAAAAGTTCTCTATCTTTAGGCTGAAGATGACTCGTTTTTTTTGGGCAAAATATTTTCTTAGCTTCGCCCCACCCCCAAAAGAAAGTATTTTCCATGACTTTGTAACAAACCAAGATGATAGTGATCATCACAAAATTCATGTTCTTCATGCTTTCTTCCTACTTTTGGCAAAATTTTCCCTGAATACATACTCTAAAGTTGGAATTTAGCTCAAATAAGGCCTAATTAATCTCCCTTAAAAATATATCTTCAAGAGGGAGGAAATTTGATACAATAGGTCCTAAAATGAATACTAAGGCAGCTTGGTATTTTAACGAATAGCGAATGGGGTAATAGCAGAAAAATAAAAGCTACAGCCAATTACACATATTGCAATGGCAAGTGGTCAGCATATGTGCCAGTAAAAAAAATGCAAGCATCATGGCCAGCACTGGGCATTTGGGGCTGTGACAATATAACAACTGTGTCTGAGGGGCTTCAACATCTAACCTCTCTCCTGAATTTATATATTGGATGCTGTCAAGAATTAGAATTGATGACAAGGGATGATTGATGCGAGTTTAACTAACCTAAATAAATAGGTTAATTTAACCCACTTGTAATAATCGCAAGTGCACGGTGCCTAACTAGTAGACAACGGCAAGTACGGGTCGATCCCACGAGGAAAGTGGATGCAATTGAATTTAATAATTTAATTAAACTAATTTGTAGGAAATGGGGTTACAATGTTTTTAAAACTAAACTAAAAATACATTAAAAATAAGAAAAATAAAATAAAAGATAAATGAGATGGATTTTGTGGGATTGGACTCACCAATGAATTAGCAAAAACATTTAAATCTAAATTACTGAAAATTTAAACGAGAAGCGTTAGGGATGAGAATCCCTTGCTTACACCGAATATGTGATCGTTAAAATCTAATTCAATTTATATCATGTTTCTATCAAACATTAACAAATTATTTCAAGCAAACACGCTCTTCCCAAGTATTAAGTGTCTTTTTAGGGCACACTTAATCAAAGTTTAAGCTTAATATTTTTAGCACATGCTTTGAATATTGATAAAGGGTAATTCTAACTACCAAACATATCAAGTTTAATTTCTCGAACATGAAGGGTGAAAGCAATTTATCAAAAATTCAGAAATAAATTGTGATTAAAAATTAAGCACACAATTCAGTAAAATAAATCAAAATGAATTATGCAATCCCTTTGGTTTGACACAAACTCGATGTGGTGGTACTCAGCAGATCAGCATGTGGTCCGAACACGAATCCCGAGGCAAGATTCAAAAGCACTCTGTGGTGGCTCTTACAGATAGCTGAGGTGTGAATAGCCAGCTTAAATTGACTCAGTCCCGCTCCCGCTACAGTGCGCTACAGTGTTCCTGCGCTGCTCCGCCTTCGTCTCTAGCGAGCAGCACCGCTCGCGCTGCTGTTCTTCGCTCCTCGCGAGCGTCCTCCTGCTCCAACCTGCTCCAGACCTGCAAAATAGAGAGAGGGATGGAAAATCGGTGAGAAAGGTGTAATGAAAACTAAAAAAAAATCAAAACAGAGAGCGGTGGCGGAGCCCTGTTTTTGTTCTTGTCGCAGCGGTTGTGTGCTGGCTGACGCGCCGCTTGCGACGGTGGTCGTGAGAAAGGGATGCAGGAAGGAGCTCGAGATGAAGAGAGGCCGAGAGAGGGGAGGAGCAGGGTCTGTGGCGAGGCGGAACAGAGTCGCGGTGATGGCGACTCTGTTTCGCGGTGGTTGTGGTGGCTCGCGGATGTGTTCTGTCGCGAAACAGGTTGATGGCGGATGGAGGTTGATGGATGATGGACAGGAAAAGGGACAGGGACGGTGATGGAGGTGGCTCTGACGCGAAACAGGGTTGTCACACCCCTGTTTCATGGTGGCGGTTGTGCTGTCCGGAGGTGGTGGTGGTGCTCGGGTGATGGTGGTTCATGGATGATGGAGGTGATTGCTGAGTGATCTGGACAGAGAATGAGTGAGAGATGGATAGGTGGTAATGGTGATGAAAATCACCTTGTGAGAAAGAGGTTTTGATTTTTGTCTAATTGTTCTTTTCCCTTCTCTTCCTCCCATTTTTCTCACCCTATTCTCTTGTATTTATAGAAAATGATCAAGATGAATAGGGATGAGATGAGGGGATGATTCATCAATGTATAATTTGGAGAATACTCTCTGGGTAGGATTGGGCTTGGCATTGGGTTTGGGTTTAGGTTATGGATTAGGTTTTGGGTTTAGGTTATGGATTAGGTTTTGGGTTTAGGTTATGAATTAAGTTTTGGGTTTAGGTTTGTGACCATCTGTTTTATACCACCGTTAGAATCGACTAATTGTCGTTCCTTAACTTGTCGCCTTAATATGATTTCATCATTTACGCTCAAATTCCTACAAAGACATGAAAACGAAATAATTACTATAAAATATAATAGTCGAAACACTAACATGTATAAATTGAGGGATATATTATGTAATAATTATGTGAATATCAATGATCAAGGGGAGGAGGGTGGTTTTCAGCATCTCATTTCCCTTCAAAGTTTAATGCTTGTTGATTTGCCCAAGTTGAGAGCTCTGACAGAGGGGATGCAACACCTGACTATGCTGAAATCTTTGAGAATATGGAAATGCGAGAATCTGAGAATGCTTCCAGAGTGGCTCCAACACCTCACCTCTCTTCAATCTTTGGAGATTGAAAATTGCCATCCCATACGATGTGAGAAGGACAAGGGCAACGACTGGCACCTCATCTCCCACATTCAAACATCCGTATCATCATGGGGTGAGGCAAAAGTGGATGATTTTCAACATTTGAAGTTTTTAATGCAAACATTGCGGACCTAGGATTTTTAACATTGCAGCAATAGAAGTTTTTAACTATGGTACATACAATCTCAATACCAATTAATGCAAAGTAATCGACAACAATTAATGCAAACATTGTGGACCTAGGATTTTAGTCTGGGGGCAAATATGAAAAATAGTTATTAGTTCATAATAATTATAGGGGCGAAGACATAATTTTTTTTTATTCCCAAACCAATAATTAATAATAAAAAGTACTAATATCAAAAGCACATCGTATATATTAAATTGAATTCAGTGTACTTCAATTTTAAGCAAAAATAAGGTCACAACATTGAAAACCTTGCAAAGGCAAAAAGCGTAATAATTAGAGTGGATTATTAAAATAATAGAATAGTTAAGATAAACATCTAAGTTGAAGCTACAACTACAAAAATCTAAAATTTGCAAATATAATAAAATCCTTATACAAGTTCATAGAAAAATGGTTTTTATAAGCCTCAAGTCATGTATGAGTTAGTTAATGGTAATATTTTCATTGAATTCTATAGTAATTATTTAGATTTTAATTTTAGGTATTTTTTTTGTTATGGGTTCTATGCCACTTGTGAACAAATATATTTATTGTTTACAATTACATATAAAATTACATTAAAAATAAAAAAAAAGTAGGGGCAAGTCATAATGTCAGAAATAGTAATTGTCAATAGCTATAAAAAAAGACTCTGACATCTTGACACCACCAAATCCACTCTTTGACACCGCCACCCCACATTTATGTCTAAAACCACCAACTTTTCGTCTAACACCACCATCTACTCTTTGAAACCACCAATATAAACCAATAATTAAAAGTTCTCTCCCCCATTTTCACCATATTGTTTCCCCACTTCTCTAGAGTAGAGCAGCAGTAGCGGCAATGTCAGCACCCTGCCGTTGGCTGTACACCCCCTGCCCTTTTTTTTTTTTTTTTTTTTTTTTTTTTTCCTTTTCCTTTTCTTATCTTCCTCTTCTTCTTTTCTTTTCATATTCTCAGGAACAACAATAAGGACTGAGCAACAACAACCACCCCGCCTCTCCAGCTGTCAACTGCACAACCCTTTTTCATCCTTTTTTTTTTTTCTCCTAAGAATAATTAAAAAGAGCCTAAACACAGGAGGACGACAAAAACTTTTTGATAAAAAAAAAAAAAAATCGATACCATCACCTGCTCTAGTTCGAGCTGAGACGGTCTTCGAGCCTAGACTTTAGGCCATGATAGAAATTCCCCTGAATCCAATAGTAGAGATATTAGTTTGACTTCAAACAGATTCTCAGGTATTGGTTAGTTAAATAATCATATATCATTTCTAGTTTGTTAAGGAGTTCCATGTGAACATTTGTGTTGTGAGGTTTTCTCCAAAAGACCGCATTACTATTAGGGAGTGGACTATCTCCTTATAAACCTCCATGACAACTCCTCCTTACTTAATGTGGGACTATTCAAGCCAACACTACTATCACAATAGAGAATTCTCAAACGTCACTACATCCAATATGGTTAGCTTTGTAAGGCTGCAAAGATAGTTATGCACAAGTGCATAATGGATATGTTATTTCTTTTATTTAACACTAGCTTCCAAATAACTAATTCTCCACTCTTTTCAGGAAAGGAAAATTTTCTGCCAAACCACAAAAATTTGATGTCAAACTCCCGTAAGTTCGTAGCCTCTAGGAACATCTATAGAATATACTATTACTTAGTTTCAATTGATGAGAAATTGTTTGAAATTCATTTTGCAAGTTAACACTCATTTCAATGGTTGTACTATGAACCTAACTTTTTATTCTTACGCAGAGACCGAAACCTACCAATGTCTCTTGTGCATAAATACTTAATCAACAAGCTCAATCTGAAATATGAATGAGGAATTGTTTCTAAGGATTGATATGGTCCATTTGTGGATGTATATATATAAATACGTGTTCTAGTATCTGAACGCAACATTTTTTTTGTTTGTTTTTATAGATTGAACTCAAACTCTGCGGTCAGAGACTAGTTCCAGAAGTGGTGCTGGATAGCATAGCAGATACTTGGTTCTGCAACTTAGATATGCCGGTAGGAATTACTGTCACCACCGAGAAGGCTATGACGCTCTTGACATACCAGACAAAATAGATAGCAAAACATTTCTTTATGATATTCGTACATGGGACCGGCCAGTTGTATGTTCACTATGCTCTTTTCATTAAATTGTTGGGTCGTTTCCTAGATTTTTCATTAAGGTTCCATTTGGTGGGATTGCTTTATAAGTTCTTATACAGACTTAGGAATAAGACCAGCTTTGGCTGACTCTCAGTCATAGACAATTTTTTTATTTATTTTTTATATTTTATTTTTATTTTTTAAATCTTTACTTGAAGCTCTCAATTGTTTTCAATGAACGGTTTAGTATTTTATTTTTCTTTTTCTTCATTGTGAAATTCTAGGGAGCGAGGGAGGCCCCCCACCGCCCACTCATCGCTCCCTAGACAAACTGTTCTTCATTAGATAGTATCAAGAACTTGGTTTTTCCATGACCTTCAAAATTTTTTTCTTTTACCTTCTTTATTTTTTACTGTATTGCTAAATCTCTCAGTTATCTGACTTGCAGAGGATTGAGGTTTTGGTTCTAAGACAAAGATCCAGTATAAAGATGAATCATATATAAGAGTGTTGTCAATCCTTTGTTTCCAACTTGTTTTATAACCACTAGATAGTGCACATCCAACTGTGAATGTGACCGTGGCAACGAGTAAATGGATGTTGCTTTATTTATTTATTTATTTTAATTTATTGTTTTTCTGTTAACACGTACCTTCTGTGATTCCCTTTGAAGCATTTCTATTTCCTTTCTTGTTTACCTCTGAAATATTATGTTTGTTATTAAAAAAAAATTGGAAGTTATTGAGACTGATATGTTTCACTCCTACAACCTCTAGTTAGAGGTTTCCTCTGCATACCATCATATGTTAGCAAATTTTCGAAAAAGACATTTATCTCTAGTTAGAGCTTTTCTTTAATAAGAGGTTAGACATCTAACTAAAACAAACATCCTCTTTCTCTTTGTTTAGAGAAGTTATATAGTCCTTAAAAGCGATAAATTTTCAGAGTAAATGAGGATTTATTTGTTATGAATGTCATAATTAATATTCAAAATCATAGCTGAATGCAAGTTCTCTGAGCTGCTTGGAACAGAGTACTTTGGTGATTGACGTCAACATAGCATGATGTTTTCTCTTCTGGGATGTCTATTGTTCCTTGTTTATGACCTTCATTGTTTACTTTCGATCTAACTCTTTTCCTTTCATTCTTAGTCTAACTTTATCTGAAAATTAACCCAATAAAATCGGATGTGGATATAAAATTTTGGACTCGGATGTATTGGATAGGATTGGATTGGATTTTGTGAAATCTCATCCGATAAAAAATTGAATTATATAATTTTATTTCAAAATTTATAAGCTATGGACATCAATATGAGCACTGCTACATGTCACAACTATTTTCTTGCCTAGCCAAGTGAGGTTGGCAAGTGTACATAATGTAGAGTTTTCCACATTGTTCTAGAGAGAGTTCTCTAGAACCTCCCATAAAGTTCCATAACAATCTAGTCCTTAGATATTTCTTAGGAAGTGTGTAGAAACTCAATATAGACCGTTAGATTAAAACGATCACCACCGTCCATTGAGGAGGTGGAGTTGTATAAATAGGCTAAGGCCTCATTTGTTGTAATCACCTCAGAGAATTCAAGCAATACAAGTTCTAGTTCTCTTTAGCTCTCTTGTGTGTTCTTAGCTTGCTTAGTTTTCCAAAAGTCTAAGTAAGTCTTTTGTGGGCAAGGCTGACTAGCTTTCTTTGATAACTTGGGGCAAAGTTTGCTAGTGCCGCACGGGAAGTACCTTGTGAAAAGAAAGCCCGTGACAGTTGGTATCAGAGCCAAGGTTTGGCAAGGTTGGTAAAATCATTCTACACAAGAGAATGTCGTCAGAGGTCAACAACCCAGCAATTGGCAACACTGACAAAGGTGGGAAAGTCCGCAAGGACAAGTCTAAGGACATGATCGCTGCAATGGATGAAAGGTTGGCCAAGTTGTGTGCCACCATGTCCGACTTAAGGGAAAAAGTTGAAGACATGGACCTACGCATCGAGGGGCAAACGTCCAACGGGGAGGACCAAGAGCTCCGGGAAGAGATGCAAGGAGCCTTAAACACAGTAGTGGACATGGTGTCCAAAAAGATCGAGTCCCTAGAAGCCAGAGTTGTTGCTAAAGAAGAGGAGATGGAAGCTTATAAAGAAAGAGTTGAGAAACTTGAAACTCAACTCAGGGTGTGCATGGCTGCGGTAGCCAATGGTGGGACTATGCCAGGGACAGTCACCCACAGAGTCGAAGCTCCCAAACCTAAGGCCTATGGTGGGGCAAGGAGTGCAAGGGAGATAGACAACTTCTTGTGGAACATGGAGCGCTACTTTGATGCGGTTGGCATAATAGATGAAGCATCAAAGGTACGTAGTGTCTCCTTATATTTAAATGATGTTGCTACAGTTTGGTGGCGCAGAAGGTCTGAAGATGTCAAGAAAGGATTGTGCACCATCGACACTTGGGAAGAGTTCACGAAGGAACTCAAGAGACAATTCTACCCGGAGGATGCCGAAAACGAAGCTAGGGCCAAGCTTCGTCGCCTTCAACATAAGGAAGGCCACATAAGGGAGTATGTGAAGGAGTTCTCGGAGTTGCTCTTGGAGATTCCTGACATGGGAGAAAAGGATGCTTTGTTTAGCTTCCTTGATGGCCTAACGGGTTGGGCCAAATTAGAATTGAAGAGGCGAGGTGTGCAAGACCTTGCAACGGCTATGGCTGCGGCCGAATCCTTGATTGAGTTCAAAAGAAAGGACTCATCCAAGGGACAAGGGAAAAGGTCGAGTAATGATGGCAAAGGTGGGGGAGACAAAGAAAAGTCCTCCAAGGAACACAAGTACTCCAAAGACAAGGGGAAGGAGAAAAGAGATGGATCACCCAAGAAGATGTCTTGCTTCTTATGTAGTGGACCCCATCGGGCATTTGAGTGTCCCAACCGAGGGAAACTTGTCGCGCTTGTCATGGAGGAAGAAGCAAAGGAGGAAAGGAGGATCGCCTCAATGAATCTCCTAAGTGCCATTCAAGCTAAGGTCGAAGAACAACCACGTGGAAGGATGTACGTGGAGACCGAGATCGGGGACAAGACTTTGAAAGCCATGGTGGATACCGGAGCCGACACAGTCTACATGGCCAAAGACCTTGCTGAAGAAATTGGCCTATCATATACGAAGGAGAAAGGTTATATCAAGGGAGTCAATGCTAAAAGTCTCCCAATTGAAGGAGTAGCTCGTGGCACCGATATCCGGCTTGGACAATGGCAAGGTAAAGTCGACATAACTATTGCCCCAATTGATGATCACAAATTCTATTTGGGTATAGATTTCTTGGACATGGTGAAGGCTTTTCTGGTACCATATGCCAACACCATGTGCATCATGGAGAAGGGACAACCTTGTGTTGTGCCCGTAGTAAGGGAGTTAAGTAAGGAGAGAATGGTGTCCGCTCTCCAACTTTCTAAAGGAGTAAAGAGGAATGAACCTACTTACTTGGCTACCCTCAAGGAAGATGAAGGTCCCATGGATGGAGAGGTGAATGCACCTAAGGTCGTCCAGGATGTTCTCAAGGAGTATAAGGATGTTATGCCTGCCGAGTTGCCTAAGAAGCTTCCACCAAGGAGAGAGGTGGATCATGCTATTGAGTTAGAAGTTGGAGCAAAGCCACCCGCATTCGCTCCTTATCGTATGGCACCTCCTGAGCTCGAGGAGTTAAGAAGACAACTAAAGGATTTACTAGATGCTGGTTATATCCGACCCTCCAAAGCTCCATATGGTGCGCCGGTCTTATTTCAAAAGAAACATGATGGATCCCTACGGCTTTGCATTGACTATCGGGCACTCAACAAGGTCACTATCAAGAATAAGTACCCGATTCCACTTATTGCGGATCTCTTTGATCAACTTGGTGATGCAAGGTATTTTACCAAGCTTGACTTGCGCTCGGGATATTATCAAGTCCGCATAGCCGAAGGAGATGAACCAAAGACGGCATGTGTTACAAGGTACGGGTCTTACGAGTTCTTAGTCATGCCATTTGGTTTAACTAATGCGCCGGCCACATTTTGCACTCTAATGAATAAGGTACTAGCTCCTTACCTTGATCGGTTCGTAGTTGTGTACCTTGATGACATTGTCATCTATAGTAAGACATTGGAGGAACATGTGGATCACTTGAGACAAGTGTTCCAAACCTTGAAGGAGAACGAGCTCTATGTCAAAAAGGAGAAGTGCTCATTTGCCCAAGAGGAGGTGACATTCTTGGGTCATATCATTGGCAAGGGCAAGCTTCGTATGGACAAGTCCAAGGTACAAGCCATCCAAGATTGGGAACCACCAACCAAAGTCACCGAGCTAAGATCTTTCCTTGGCTTGGTGAACTATTACAGAAGGTTCATCAAAGGCTACTCTTCCATAGCCGCTCCATTGACGGACTTGCTCAAGAAGGGACGAAGTTGGGATTGGAGTTCAAAATGCCAACAAGCTTTCGAAGGATTGAAGAAGGCAATTGTGGAAGAACCGGTGTTGGCACTTCCCAACCATTCTCTGACTTTTGAGGTACACACGGATGCTTCTGACTTTGCTATTGGTGGGGTATTGATGCAAGAAGGGCATCCTATTGCCTTTGAAAGTAGGAAGCTCAATGACACTGAGAGGCGGTACACAGTACAAGAGAAGGAAATGACTGCGGTTGTACATTGCCTACGAACATGGCGACACTACTTGCTTGGGAGCAAATTTGTTGTCAAGACCGACAATGTTGCCACTAGCTACTTCCAGACACAGAAGAAGCTCACACCAAAACAAGCTAGGTGGCAAGATTTCTTGGCAGAGTTCGATTACACTTTGGAGTACAAGCCTGGCAAAGCTAATCTGGTTGCAGATGCTTTGAGTAGAAAAGGAGAACTTGCTGACATAAGTCAACCTCAAAGCAACTTGAAGGAACGCATAAAGGAAGGATTGGCACATGATTCCATGGCTCAAACCATCATAGCTCTTGTCAAAGATGGGAAGACAAGGCGGTTTTGGGTGGAGAATGGCTTGATATACTCTAAGGGAAGGCGAATCTATGTTCCACCTCATGACAACCTAAGGAAGGAAGTCTTGAAAGAATGCCATGATAGCAAGTGGGCGGGACATCCAGGTATACATCGGACTCTTGCTCTTGTTGAAGATTCCTATTACTGGCCACATATGATGGATGATATCGAAGCATATGTGAAGACTTGTCTTGTATGCCAACAAGACAAAGTGGAGCAACAATCACCTGCCGGCTTACTTGAACCCCTCCCCATCCCAGAGAGACCTTGGGAGAGTGTTTCCTTAGATTTCATAGTTGGGTTGCCTGCATCAGAGGGTTGCAATTGGATCCTTGTGGTCGTGGACAGATTTTCGAAGTATGCCACCTTCATTCCCACACCAAAGGAGTGCACAGCCGAGCAAGCCGCACATTTATTCCTCAAACATGTGGTGAAGTATTGGGGTGTTCCCAAATCTATCATCAGTGATCGGGATACTCGATTCACGGGAAAATTTTGGACTGAGTTGTTCAAGTTATTGGGTACCGACCTTAATTTCTCTACTAGCTTTCATCCTCAAACGGATGGTCAAACGGAAAGGATGAATGCCTTGCTAGAGTTATATCTTAGGCACTATGTGAGTGCCAACCAGCGAGATTGGGCTAAGTTGCTAGATGTTGCCCAATTCTCTTTCAACTTGCAGAAGAGTGAAGCAACGGGTCGTAGTCCATTTGAGATTGTCATGGGACAACAACCTATGACCCCGAGTTCTATTGCCACTGGCTACACAGGAGTGAGTCCATCAGCCTATAAGTTTGCCAAAGGATGGAATGATCAAGCTGATGAGGCTCGAGCTTACCTGGAAAAGGCCTCCAAGAGGATGAAGAAGTGGGCCGACAAGAAGAGACGGCCTCGAGAGTTTCAGGTTGGAGACCTTGTGCTTGTCAAGATGCATGCTCATGCCAGACTTTCTGGACTGCATCGTGGCCTTATCAGGAGATATGAGGGTCCTTTCCCCATAGTCAAGAAAGTGGGAAAGCAAGCCTACAAGGTCGAGTTGCCGCCGAGGATCAAGTTTCATCCAGTCTTCCATGTAAGCCTACTAAAACCGTATAAGGAAGATCAGGATGATCCAAACAGAGGAATTTCACAAAGAGCACCAATGGGCATGAGGATCCAACATGACAAGGAACCAGAGATTATCTTGTCGGATCGTGTGGTGCGTCATTCCAACCAACCTCCCACACATGAGTTACTCGTCAAGTGGAAGGGATTGCCAGAAAGTGAAGCTAGTTGGGAGCCAATCCAACATTTGTGGCAATTCAAGGAACAAATCAAAGCGTACGAGGATTTGAAGGCAACGAGGACGTCGCCTGATTAGGTGGGGGAGAATGTCACAACTATTTTCTTGCCTAGCCAAGTGAGGTTGGCAAGTGTACATAATGTAGAGTTTTCCACATTGTTCTAGAGAGAGTTCTCTAGAACCTCCCATAAAGTTCCATAACAATCTAGTCCTTAGATATTTCTTAGGAAGTGTGTAGAAACTCAATATAGACCGTTAGATTAAAACGATCACCACCGTCCATTGAGGAGGTGGAGTTGTATAAATAGGCTAAGGCCTCATTTGTTGTAATCACCTCAGAGAATTCAAGCAATACAAGTTCTAGTTCTCTTTAGCTCTCTTGTGTGTTCTTAGCTTGCTTAGTTTTCCAAAAGTCTAAGTAAGTCTTTTGTGGGCAAGGCTGACTAGCTTTCTTTGATAACTTGGGGCAAAGTTTGCTAGTGCCGCACGGGAAGTACCTTGTGAAAAGAAAGCCCGTGACATACAGCGCACTGGTGTTTAGCCTGGTGCTACCCCCCACCATCCATTTTGCCTCGCGATAAGTGGTACACCCATCTCGAGGCAAAATGGACGGTGGAGGGTTAGCACCAGGCTAAACACCAGGCTAACCCCCGGTGCAACAAAGAATTTTCGCATCAATATTGAAGATGAATGTGTTTTTGGCCATTTGATCACAATCAATAAAGAAAGGCAAAGATATTTTATATGTTTATTTGATTATATTAAAGTTCTAATACAAAATCAGTTGATTTAGGATCGGATTCGGATATTGGAGCACTAATTTGCGAATTAAGATTCCAATTTATATTCTAAGATAAAAAATTTGGATAGGATTAAATTTGGGTTTCAGACAATTCGATTCAAATCAAATTCGTTTACAACCCTAGATACGAGAGTCTGGTATGAATTCAATCCTCGCTGAGAGAGACAAGAGGAATGGCTGGTTTGGATGCAAACCGATTATATTACTACATTTATTTATTTATTTATTTATTATTACTTCTTTTAGCCCGACCTCTTTATCTTATTTCCCTTTTATTTATTTTTTGTTTTATTATGTGAGTCTTAGAATTCTCCTTGTGAAATTGTTTGGTCATTGTCTCTCTGGATGCAAGGTCACTAAAGTTAGATTGGAATAAGAAAACTTTTGGGTGTCAAATAGGAATAACTAAAAAATGATAGGGACACAAGGAAAATAACCCACTTAAAATGCACTTGTATTAAACAAAACATCAAAGTATGGTCAAACATCATAGGTAAGAATCTGATGATTTCAAATTTATTCACATTTAACAAAGTTTTCTTAAGAATTCAATATTTGTCCTATACAATTCATCATAGAAGAATGAATTTTGCCTATTAATGAAAGATTTCCAATGTTTTATCACTCATTGCCAGCTTTGGTCCAGTGGAATTTATTTTATAATGCTAATAGAGTTATTTACCTTCCCTCTTAAGTTGATTTTGAAAGACTTTGCTAGAGGGAAATTATAAGGTTTGAAAATGGTTTAATTTGAAGCTAAAGATAGGTAGAAATTAAAATTTGCTTCAGAGAGATACAAAGGTCGGTCGAGCAGCAGATCTGTCGAAGAGCAGATCTGTCGAGCAGGTTTCGTCGAGATCCGGGCCCTATCAGGCGAGCTCTCTCAAGCTCTCTCTCAGGCGAGCTCTCTTTCCGGCGAGATCTGTAGGCGAGGGATCTCTCAGGCGATATCTCTGTCTCCGGCGAGCTTTTTTGGTTGACGCTGGATGCAGGGCTAGATACGCCGTCCTTTGGATGCGATGGCGGCGCCGCCGGCCAACATCCCTCCCTCCACAGCGGGGGGATCTGGTAATGGGGGAACGGGTAAACCCTCTTTTGCCCAGATTTTGGGTAAAATCTTGGTGGACGAAGTTGCGGAGGATCAGGTAGAAGGAACTCGTTTTCGCAAAGAGGGAGCGCCAGCAATTGGGCTTACGGCCACGGACGAAGTACGTGGCGAAGCCTTCATGGAAAAACATGTGATTGTTCTGAAGTTCTCTAGCTATCGACCAACACTGGAAGATATCCGAGATTCGATTCACAGAACTTGGGGAATTCTAGGAGATTTTTCGCTTGGTTTACTGAATCAACGGCACGTGTTAGTTCGACTTCAATCCGAGGTGGAAGCCAAGAAAGTTCTATCGAGAGACTCATTTTTGATTCGTGGAGTTCGGTTCAAAGCATTCCGTTGGCATGATGGTTTCAGTTTGAAGGAGGACCCGATATCGGTGCCATTGTGGGTAGAGCTTCCTAACTTACCTTTGCATTTATTTCATCCCCCTATTTTAAAAGCAATTGTGAATTCTTTTGGTGGTTTCTTGCGGATGGATGATCATACTCGATGCCTATCGCGCCCGGGTTTTGCCCGTGTTTGCGTGGAGATGACTTTGGCAGAGAAATTACCAACTAGAGTTTGGATTGACAGAGCTAATAATAGGGGCTTCTGGCAGAAGATAGAATATCCAGGCTTCAAATACTGTGATTTTTGCTCCTTGATAGGGCATCAGGAGGATTTTTGTAGAAAAAAGTTGGGCCTAAAGGGCGATGGAAAAGCTTCTGACCTAGGTCAAGCAGCGAAGGCAGTCAACCCAAAAGTCGAAACCAATACTGTCAAGCAACAATTCATACCAGTTACCAAAAAAGAAAAATTACCCATCCAAGAGGTGGGTACGAGTGGTGTAAAAAATGACACGGGTGCGGAGATTAACGAGGAAATTGGGGATAAGATGCCAGTGGCCACCGCTCCGGCAACGGTGGTGTTGTCAAACAAATTCGAGTCACTTATCGAGAATATCGATGAAAATGAGGGTGCTCAAGAGGATAAGCCGCTAGTGTGTACGGCAATGGCTCTTGACAGTGCCGCGGTTGTACCAGAATCTATAGAGGATTGCCTCTTGGAGGCGGGGTATACAGTTTCGGAGATTGAGAATGTGATTGGTCCACAAGCACAGTCGTTGCTACAGGAGGATATTGTCGACTCAGGAGACACTAGCAATCACCTTGCTAAGCATATTCTTGTGGCAGCGCCGCGAGACACGGCAAGCGATACAGTGATGCATGCCGATTCAGGGAGGCCGAGGGATGCAAACACCAAGACAGAGGCCATGGCTTAGCCCCAACCAGCGCCCCGCACCAAGGCCGAGGATGCGGCTTGCCTCAACCCGGCTCCTGGCTCCATGGCAGCGCTCTGTATCACCCCAGAGAACAATGATGATCTTCAGGCTGTGATCGGGTTCAAGAGACGTTTTGACAAATACGGTATCAAAAATTCCCCGGATTATAAACGAATCAGCGACAACTTGAATAAGGCTATATCTCTCCTCAAAGAAAATGGGCAACTTCAACTGCCGAAAATCGATACACTCGAAATGACTAGCGAGGATAGTGATGAAGTCAACTCAGAATCTGAGCTAGGTCCACAGGCAGCAAAAAGTGATTTGGATTTAGGGGCTATGTCAGACGGAAAGATGAGGCGTTACACCAAAGTTATCAGCAGTTGTCCCCGAAAATCCAATAGAACTAGGAAAGAAAACAATAGGTACAAAGACTGAGTTCTTTGTCTAGGTTTGTTTTGGTGAATCCTATCTTTTGTGAGATTTTGTTTCGGCCTTTTAGTTAACCCTATAGGGTCAGTCATGTAGCCTTCGGGCGTTGATTTTTAAATGAATAAAATGGGTCACCATCCCAATTTAAAAAAAAAAAAAAAAAAAAAAGATTGGAGCGAGGGTGAGAGGGAACACACTTGTAATTTTGTTTTGAGAATTCAAAAGCTTTGGATGAAATATAATAATTTTGAGCTTTAATTAAGGGTTTGTATGGCTGCACAAAAAATTGATATGAAAATTGAAACTGTTTTCGTGAATTCGATTTCGAAGCCTCCCATTCGGATTTAGATTCCCATGAGTAATGGAAAAACAGTCTTATGAATAATCGATTTCCTATCATTAAATAGACAACCAAACAACGAAAATGGAATACATTTCCTAAGGAAAATGGCTAACCAAACATACCCTAAGTTCAAGATAGGTAGAAATTAAAACTTAGCAAAGCAAAAGAATGTAGTATTGAGAGATACAAATTAAGGTAATAACAAGATTTGGAGTAAAAGTTTGATGGAAAACATTTGTAATTTTGTTTTGAAAGTTAAAACGCTTTGGGTGAAATACAATAATTTTGAGCTTTTATACTATAAATCTATAACGTAAGTACTAAACACAAATAATACGAAACACTGAGTAAGCAGAAATGAAAAGGGTAAATAAGATCAGTAAATTTCTTTTCTTCGGCTTTTGGTTTTGCAAAGCAAAGCCTCTCCACCGTATATATAATGTAAACTTAATAACTTATAGCTCTGTCTCACATACACACACTCTTGTCTGTTTTCTCTGTTTATGCATGTTAGTGGAGCGTTGGCCTAGCAAGTTTTTTCAGGGTAAAAACTAAACCATCAGTTTTTTTTTTCTTTTCTTAATCAACAGTTCATCATTGTTGTTTGATCAGTTAGTGTTGATTTTCAAGATACAGTTCTTGATTGTAATGTCTTATGTTATGGTGTTTGATGGATAGATGATATGTTGATTGATTGAGTTCACTTTGTTTGTTGATCTGCAAAGAATGTTTGGTTCATGGTTTTGTTAGAAAATCTGTGTTGTGATTTGTTACTTATTGTGTAGAAGTTGTTGATTGTATGATTTAGTGTACTGGACAGCGAAAATCCATCAATCACTGATAGATCTATCCGAAAAAGGAGGTTTAGTGGTATTTGATGAGTGTCTTTGCAAGCACTTGATGATTTTCTTTGAGTTTGTTCATTGATTTTGCAAAAATTTGATCTGTTCTGTTCCTGACTAAACTGATCCAGCAAGGGTTTTATCAAAGTCGCTGGTTCGCATGTTTTTTTGAGTTTGGGATTTTCATGCAGCATTTTGAGTTGATTTTGGTCTAATCGGGCCGATCTCGTTTCTGAGGGCATCTAATGAATCGGAAAACACTTGATTTGCAGGGGATCGGTCTAGTCAGTTTCGATAGTTTGGTCTGATTTAGGTTTAGGGTGTTTTCTTCCCAGAGGCGGTGGAGGCTGCAAGGTATATCTGATACGCATGCCGCATGCGTGTGAAGAAAATTGCTGGATTGGGTTGTGATTATTAGGTCAATCGAAAGGTTTTGCAAAGTTCCAATGCGGATGCGATACAGATTGAAAGAATTACAGTTAATCTTTGTCAACTTTTTGTTAATAGTTGATCAATTAATGCAAAACAACGGAGATCCTTGTGAAAATTTTGATCTGTGACAACTTCATGATGGATCCTTTGAGTGTTCATCCCTAAATTGTAGAATATTCTACCGCTTTTAGCCGAGCTTTAATCATCCTGTCTGTATGTTGATATGTTTCAGAATGACCCATATGGCATTTGAGAATTTTCCAATCAAGCTAGCATGGATTTTTAACAACATAGATGATTATGAACATGCCATGTATAGGGTAGAGTTGATGCATTGGTTTATTTTGATTAGCCTAGAAATGAAGAAAAGAATTAATTCTTGCATTAGTATGGGGAAAATGTTTTTGATAATACTGAAGTGGCCTGCTTTAGCCACAACAAGTGCATTGTCTGGTTCTGTTTTAGTAATTTTGTTTTAATAACTGTAGTTTATTTTATTAAGGGAAACAGGGTTTTTTTTATTGGAAAATGAGTCATTTGATAAAACTATTATGTTTTCTGTTGGTATTAAAGATGCAACTCTTTTCATTTCAAGACAATGCAAAAGCTGAATTCCAAATATTTGTTTCAGATTATCAATGTTTTTATTTTGAGTAATTCGGAGTTGATGATTAGGATTTTGATTGATGATCATGACCAAAAAAATTTTGTTCTTTGAAACCTTCATGAAATATGAACATTTTTTCATGAGCTAAGAAAGTTGAGGATGCTATAAGTATTCTTCAAGGAATGTTGCTTTCTTCAGTCAGATGATTCTATTTGTAATTTCTTGGTCTCTAATGATTGATTCAAGGAAAGAACTAATCTGAGTACTAATTCTTTAGTAGTTTTTTGATTGCAGGTTTCTGAGTCTCTGACGGTATATTGATTCGGGTAGTACATTGATAAAAACCATACGATGTCAGAGGAAAATAATCAATCCATCAAGAAAGGACCAATTGAGGACAAGTTGACTTGTCCTCTGTATTTCAACCCTTTCAAGGAAGCTACAACTATTGCTGCATCCCTCCACACTTGTAGGTATTGCGTCTTATGTTTTATTATGTTTAACAGTAACAAGAATTATGTCTTGCTTGCTTGAATTATATGGGTTACATTGCACATATTCGTTGATATCCATACAATGCTTAGAGCTGGTTAGCATAATAGGGTTAACGATCTAAAGCTTCTACCTCTAATTCCTTACCCTGTCATCTCAGATTGACCCTATCAGAAGTATCAAGCATTTGGTGTTGGAAGGCATAATTGATGCTAGCTGCATTTAGCTAAGAGAAGATAAGTAAGAAAACAGTGTTTGGATGAGACAAGTTTTAAAAAATGAATGAAACAGAGCAGGTAAGGAGATATAATGCATCAGACATTCAATTTGCATTGTATAAAAACAAAAACAAAAACAAAAAAATCCTCCAAAAATGTAATCTTGCTGTTCTGAGTCAATAGCTATTTTTGTTTCAGTCTAGTTTACGTTGTGCCAGGATGGAAGTCTAATCTAAATGAGCTTTACTGGTGAGTTCGTGCTTTTGTTGAACATTAGGAAGCAACTGACAAATGCTGTTAGCAGAATAATTAGGATGTGGTATGATTTGTATCATATATCATGAAAATGAAACTCCTGGACCTACCGACCATTTTCGTATTTCAAGATAATTTTTCTATAATTATTTTCTTTAGTTTATAATATAAGCAGTGTAAAATTCTCTAGTGCTGATAATATAACCTGTTCATCCAAGCAAGTTTATTGAGTTCTTTCTTTGCTTGCTATCAGGTTTCTATTTTATCCAAGGATTGTTCATTATGAAGTGATTGATATTTAAATGTTTGGTATAGCCGAGATAATAATTGGCAGAATCCCAAAATGATGCTTTTACCATTGAATAAGAAGAAATCACTATCCTCACTTGTTCCAGTTCAAGCTCAATTGGTCTCTAAAGCCTAGAAGGGGTAGACCGAGATCTGTGGCCCAGAAGTCAGGTAGGTCAGAAGTTGCGCAAGGAACACTTCCCATGATATAAATGCCGATGAAGTCGCTACAGATCGAATGGAAGTTGCAAGGAAAACTTGCATAAATGCCAATGACTATACTAGTGATCAAAGGGAAGTCGCAAGGAAAACTTACCATGACAGAAATGCCAATGAAACCACTAGTGATCAAAGGGAAGTCGCAAGGAAAACTTGCCATGACAGAAATGCCAATGGAGCCAATAGTGTTGAAACAATATGCTGTTAATTCGAAATAAATAGTAGGAACGATGGTACCAGTATTCCTTGGGTTGAGTCGCGGACTAGGTCGCTCTCTTTAAGACGTTTCGCGGCTCTGCCCCAATTTGTGCAAGCAGTTTCGAAGCCCCGCCGTCCCCAGGATAAAACAGCCCAGTATCTCTGTCTCGTTCAAAAATTGCACAGTATTTGAACGGAATGCAAATCACCCTCTTCTTAATTGCTCGGAATCAAAATCGGCAAGAACAAGTATAAAACACGGTCTGTTACAAGAACAGATTCGAACCAAGTGGGAAGACTCTGGACTCTGTTCCAGATTTTGCAAGAACTGATTCAAGACAAAAACACGGACTGTTTTTGAAGGACTGAAACAACGCTGGACTGTTGCAAGAAAACAAAATTCGAAACCAAGAGGGAAGACTCTGTTTTTAAAGCTCTCAAGAACTGATTTCGAAACAGAGCTCGCTGGACTGATTTCGAAGCTCTCAAGAACTGAAGCTAAAGTCTGAAATCTGCAAGAACTTGATGCTGAACTTTGTTAGCAAAAACAGATTTGAAGACAGAGCAAACTGGAACTTGCTGTCTGGTTTTTTTTCGATATCTCAAGCTCTGATTTGAGAGAGTATTTTAAGGAAATGAAAACCGACAAAACGATTCGTTGGCTACTGAAATCGCGGAGCCGAAAGCAGAAAAAGATTCCGCAACAAGGGACCGTCCACTTAAGAGCAAAAGAAATTTTAGCAAAAAATAATACTTGGCTTTCTAAACGACCCGACCGGACGGCGGCGGCGGCGGGCGCGAGGGCCTATCTCTCCCCTCCTCATAAAAGAGTGGTACCCCTTAGGGGTCCAAACCCAAGTCCTACATATCTTCTTATATACTCTTTCTCAAAGAGGTATATAGATGATATGGGACTATCCAAGTGATTCAAAGATCAAAATATGAGGGAGAGGTCTATGGTTCAAATCCAGGAAAACACATCTTTGGTTTTAATTTTTAAAAACCCATACAAATGTTCCAACAATCCCCCACTTGGATTTTTAAAAACAATTGTACAATCCTCCACTTGGATTGATAAAACAATTTTCATCGAGCAATCGTTCAAACATAAGATTGTGCATAAACAAAAGTGTCTTTCGACTTGAACTCTTGCGTAGTGTTCATGCTTTAGATTATACTAGAGTAACTCGTAGTTTTGAACTCTATCTCTAACAGACATTACACGCACAACCTTTTCCTGGGTGAAGTCTAAAAAGCCCGTGCTTTACGGCCATGCACGTATATCCCAGTAAGTGAAGGCTCTAGGAATTTTGCCCACAAATTCCATAGGAAGCGGCCAAACTTCCACAATCACTTAGGTGAGTCTATCAAGAGTACTCCTGTAGCTAGGTACTCCACTCCACATAGAGTATAGACATCATTAAGAGTTTTTAACTCATCCTTCTATCGCTTCAGGAATTCATGCTTAAATCTAGGAATGGGATTGCTATTTTGTCAGCATGATTCACATCATATCATTCACGACTTGTTATTACCCATTGAACCTATTTCTTGGGATCTCCAGTCTATAGGTTGGGTTACCGTCATGAATAACTCATCAATC
This sequence comes from Berberis vulgaris, assembly GCA_963556465.1. Taxonomy (NCBI): domain Eukaryota; kingdom Viridiplantae; phylum Streptophyta; class Magnoliopsida; order Ranunculales; family Berberidaceae; genus Berberis; species Berberis vulgaris. Next base: position 90,586,007 of record OY747126.1, read on the forward strand.
TAAGGGCGTTAGTCCCATTCCTTTCGAGGTTTTGAAAACCTTCTCTCTGGCTAATCCTTTCGTCAAAGGATCAGCCAAGTTCACATCAGTTCGTACATGATCCACTCTCACAGCACCAGTAGATAGAAATTCTCTAATCGTACTGTGCTTACGACGTATTTGTCGTTTCTTGCCGTTATAATAACGGTTCTGTATTTTTGCAATAGCCGCGGTACTATCACAATGGATCAAGACAGCTGGAATCGGTCTTTCCCATAAAGGGATCTCTGCTAGCAGGTTTCTCAACCAACCTGCTTCTTCACTAGCCGTAGCTAATGCTATAATCTCTGACTCCATCGTGGACTGTGCCAAAATGGTCTGTTTCTTGGACTTCCAAGAAACAGCTCCACCAGCTATATTGAAAATATAGCCACTGGTGGCTTTGGAGTCATCTGAAAGGGTGTTCCAATCAGCATCGCTATATCCTTCAAGGACAGCGGAAAACTTCTGATAATGTAATCCGAGGTTCTTAGTCCTCTTCAGGTACCTCATGACCCGTTCTATAGCATGCCAATGCTCTATACTAGGTCTACTTGTAAATCTGCATAGTAATCCAACAGCGTAAGCTATGTCGGGTCTAGTGCAATCGGTAGCATATCTAAGACTACCAATAATGCTCGCATACTCAGATTGTCTAACACCGTCACCGGTGTTCTTGAACAACTTTACACTAGAGTCATAAGGAGTACATGCAGGTTTACAGTCAGAGTAATTATATTTCTTTAGGATCTTCTCGATATAATGTGATTGATCCAAAGAAATTCCCTTTTCAGATCTAGTAATCTTTATACCAAGGATTACACTCGCTTCTCCAAGGTCTTTCATATCAAAGTTTGCACATAATAAAGCTTTTACTTTATTCACGGCATGGATATTAGACCCAAATATAAGCAAGTCATCCACATACAGACATATTATAGTACAAATGCCATTTTCAGTTTTATAGTAAATGCATTTGTCACTTTCGTTCACATTAAAATCATGTGCGATGACGAGGTTATCAAATTTTTCATGCCATTGTTTTGGAGCTTGTTTTAAACCATAAAGTGATTTATCTAGTTTGCAAACTTTGTGTTCTTGTCCTGGAATAACAAAACCTTCAGGTTGGTCCATGTAAATTTCTTCTTCCAAATCGCCATTAAGAAACGCAGTCTTAACGTCCATTTGGTGCAAAACTAGGTTATGTATTGCAGCAAGAGAAATTAACACTCGAATAGATGTAATTCTGGTTACAGGAGAATATGTATCAAAGAAATCAACATTTTCTCTCTGTCTATACCCTTTGACTACGAGACGAGCCTTGAACTTGTCAACATTACCATCGGGTTTCAATTTCTTCTTAAATATCCATTTACATCCTATTGTCTTGCAACCTGGTGGCAAATCGACTAAGTGCCAGGTTCTGTTAGACTCAAGAGAGTACATTTCATCATCTATTGCCTCTTCCCAAAAATTGGCATCAATAGAGGATAGAGCCTCTTGAAAACTAAGAGGATCCTCTTCGACTGAAAAGACATAGTAATCGGGGCCAAATGTCTTAGAAGTTCGTTTCCGTTTACTTCTTCTTGGCTCAGATTCTGTGATTTTTTCAGTTTCATTAATCCTGATCAAGGGTACATTGTTTGAGGATGTACCCCCACTATTCCTCGAAATAAAAGGAAATTTATCTTCATAAAAGTCAACGTCATTTGATTCTATAATAACTTGATCTTTAATATTATAGAATCTATAAGCTTTGCTGTTCATGGCATATCCTATGAATACACATTCATATGCACTACTAGCTAGCTTATTCCTTTTAGGATCAGGAATTCTAACATAAGCTAAACAACCCCAAGTTTTCAAATAAGACAAGTTTGGTTGTCTATTTTTCAGAATCTCATAAGGAGATGTTTTACTTTTCGATTTGGGAACTCTATTTAGCACATAACAGACTGTCAAGATGATTTCTCCCCACCAGTGCGATGTAGCACCGGAGTTAAGCATTATGGCAACTACTAACTCAGTAAGAGTTCTATTTTTCCTTTCAGCTTTGCCATTCATTTCAGGAGAATATGGAGCAGTTGTTTCATGAATAATTCCTTGAGAATTATAGAATTCAATGAAAGTTCTGCTATCATATTCAGTGCCTCTATCACTTCTAAGTCTCTTTATCTTTCTATTAAATTGATTTTCAACTTCAGTCAAAAATAATTTAAACATATCAAAGGCATCACTTTTATTTTTCATTAAGTATACAAAAGTATAATCAGAACAGTCATCAATAAACGTAATAAAATAACGTTTTCCATTTCTAGTCAAGATACCATCAAGTTCACATATATCTGAGTGTACCAGATCTAAAGGTTCAGATTCTCTAACTACAGATTTATGTGGAGTTTTGGTTATCTTTGCTTGACTGCAATAGTTGCACTTTTCAAAGTCGTTTAAGGACAATTTTGGAATTAGTCCTAAATTACTCATGTTTTTAATAATTCGTTTATTAACATGACAAAGTCTAGCATGCCAGATATTAAAAGTGCACATCATATAAGCAGAACTAGAAATTTTATTCGCTTCAACATTTAATTTAAACATTCCATCAATAGCATACCCTTTCCCCACAAATACATTGTTCTTGGTAAGGGTGTACAAATCAGCCCCTATTATTTGAGTAAACCCAGCCTTGTTCAGAAGAAAACCAGAAACTAGGTTCTTTCTCATCTCTGGAGTATGCAAGACGTCTTTCAGGGTAACTGTCTTGCCAGAGGTAAACTTCAGCTCGACTGTTCCAGTTCCAGCAACTGTAGTGGAGTGGGAATCACCCAACAACACTTTCTTGTCCTCAGCTTCAGAATAGGACTTAAACATTTCTCGATCATAGCAGACATGTCGAGAAGCACCAGTGTCAATCCACCATCCCTCGGATCCACCAACAAAATTGATCTCAGAGATCATGGCAATTAGTTGGTCTTCGGTTAGGTTCGCCTGAGGTGCAGGGCGAGATCCGTTCCGGCAGTTCCTGGCCATATGCCCTGGCCTACCACAGGTGTAGCAAAGGAACTGTGCTGATTCATTCTTGGAGGGATGTTTCTGTCCATTCTGATTTCGCGGAGGATTCTGATTCTGATGGTTGCGGTTCTGATTGTTCCGGTTCTGCTGGTTCCGTTTCTGATAGTTTCGGTTTTTGTTGTTATTCTGATTTTTCATTGTCTTTCCATAGGGCTTCAGAGAAACAGGAGTAGACTTCTTATGGTTTGAAATAATCAGAACTTCATCTTTCTGATCTTGTTTCCTGGCTTCCTCCTCAATTCGAAGTCGGGTTATCAGGCTTTCTAGGGAAAACTCTTTAGTTTTATGCCTAAGGACATTCTTAAAATCTTTCCAGCTAGGGGGCAATTTGTCTATCACAACAGCTACTTGAAACTGCTCATCTAAAGTCATTCCCTCAGATATAATTTCATGAGCAATCTTTTGAAGCTCGTGTGATTGGATTTCCACAGACTTGTCATCAGTCATCTGAAATTTCAGATAGCGACTGACAGCATATTTCTTTGTTCCAGCCTCCTCAGTGTCATATTTCTTTCTAAGGGCATCCCAAATATCTTTTGCGGTTTGTTCAGAACAATAGTAATCATAAAGGTCACCAGACAGACCATTCAGGATAAAATTTTTACATAAAAAATCATTTCCAATCCAACTGTCTAATTCTTTGGTTTGGGTTTCAGTAGGTTCAGCAGGCAATTTCGGTTTTTCAGTATCACAGACATAAGCAACATTTTGAGTTGTTAGAAAAAACAGCATCTTTTGTCTCCATCTTTTAAAGTGTTGGCCCTCAAAACGAAAGGGCCGATTAAGGTCTTTAGCAGCAATTTCAGTAATAGCATTCATGGCAGCAGACATAGGAAATCGTCTTAAAATTGTTGAAACAATATGCTGTTAATTCGAAATAAATAGTAGGAACGATGGTACCAGTATTCCTTGGGTTGAGTCGCGGACTAGGTCGCTCTCTTTAAGACGTTTCGCGGCTCTGCCCCAATTTGTGCAAGCAGTTTCGAAGCCCCGCCGTCCCCAGGATAAAACAGCCCAGTATCTCTGTCTCGTTCAAAAATTGCACAGTATTTGAACGGAATGCAAATCACCCTCTTCTTAATTGCTCGGAATCAAAATCGGCAAGAACAAGTATAAAACACGGTCTGTTACAAGAACAGATTCGAACCAAGTGGGAAGACTCTGGACTCTGTTCCAGATTTTGCAAGAACTGATTCAAGACAAAAACACGGACTGTTTTTGAAGGACTGAAACAACGCTGGACTGTTGCAAGAAAACAAAATTCGAAACCAAGAGGGAAGACTCTGTTTTTAAAGCTCTCAAGAACTGATTTCGAAACAGAGCTCGCTGGACTGATTTCGAAGCTCTCAAGAACTGAAGCTAAAGTCTGAAATCTGCAAGAACTTGATGCTGAACTTTGTTAGCAAAAACAGATTTGAAGACAGAGCAAACTGGAACTTGCTGTCTGGTTTTTTTTCGATATCTCAAGCTCTGATTTGAGAGAGTATTTTAAGGAAATGAAAACCGACAAAACGATTCGTTGGCTACTGAAATCGCGGAGCCGAAAGCAGAAAAAGATTCCGCAACAAGGGACCGTCCACTTAAGAGCAAAAGAAATTTTAGCAAAAAATAATACTTGGCTTTCTAAACGACCCGACCGGACGGCGGCGGCGGCGGGCGCGAGGGCCTATCTCTCCCCTCCTCATAAAAGAGTGGTACCCCTTAGGGGTCCAAACCCAAGTCCTACATATCTTCTTATATACTCTTTCTCAAAGAGGTATATAGATGATATGGGACTATCCAAGTGATTCAAAGATCAAAATATGAGGGAGAGGTCTATGGTTCAAATCCAGGAAAACACATCTTTGGTTTTAATTTTTAAAAACCCATACAAATGTTCCAACAAATAGTGATCTTGGTTTGAGCTCGAAGAGATTCTTCAGAGGTTCCAAGAACAAGGTATTGGTTAGTTAAATCTAATGTTATCAGTAATAGTTTGTTAAGGTCTTTCAAACCGCATAAAGTTGCTGAGACTAAAGTTAGACCTGAGAAACATGTTGAGTCTACTTCCAATTCAAATCAAGAAACCCCCTGGCAACGGCCAACTGTTCTTGCAGAAACTGCTAAGAAAACAATTGACTCTAAGGGTGTGCTTGGTTGCATGGAATCCCATGCCATGGGAATCCATGAGGGGACCACTACATTTTAGGCTAAATTAATATATCACTCCACATCCACCATTTGGTTTTGTGATCAATGGTGGGAATGAAAGTCACATGAACATGAGAATCACATGCCTTGGGCGGCCAAGGAGTGAGATTTTCATGTTCATGAGACTTCCATTCCCACCATTGATCACAAAATGAAATGATGGTCAAATGGTAAATGTGGAGTGATATATCAATTTAGCTTAAAATGTAGTGGTCCCCTCATAAATTCCCATGGCATAAGATTCCATGCAACCAAACACACCCTAAGGTTGCCACACTAGGCCTTCCAGCATTCGATATCGAAAATGATGATAAAAGAGTTGATAAAATTAAGCACACAAAGTGTGAGGATGAAAAGAAAAGCATGGGAGTTCAAGTCAGCTGAGAACAACAGTGATCTGCGTTTTCAGAACAGTGGGACAGAAGGAGAAGCTCTGCAGCGAAGCACTCGTGCTGCTGAGGAATCCCTTGGTGCAGCAGAGCAAAGTGTTACAGATTTGGGACCGAATGAAAGCTATGACAATTCTCGAAAGACACCACATCCTCTGTGGTGATAGGTAAGGAAACTAAATAATACATCAGTGATCTGCGATCTGTTTTTCTATTCATTCATTTATTTATTTAGTAATTATTATTCACCTCTAATTTCAAAACAACTATCTCTACACTCTTTGCAGGAAAGGAAAAACTTCTGGAAAACCAAAGAAGTTTCACATCAAAGTCAAGTAAAGTTCATAACCTCTACAAACATATTTTCTTCTAGATTAATACTTATTTTGCTGGCACTGGCCCTCAGTTTTTAGAAATTTAAGGAGTTAACTGTTTGTGATTCTTTCCGCTAGTTGACACTCATTTCAATGTTCCTACTATAAAAACTAAACTTTTATTCAACATGTTGAAACTCTAAAAACAATACTAACAATGAATTCTATTACATTGTGTTGTCCATTGTACATTTGATATATATAGACATCTAGAATGCAGAGAAGCTAGTCAACAGAAGCTAGAAACAGAAAACAGATTATCTAACAAACTAGTTTACTTGACAAACTGATTTGTATATTTTAACATTCCCCTGCAAACTAAGTGTAGTCTCATTGACAACACTGAGTTTGTCACGAAGTAGTAGAAATCTAGATGTGCTTAGAGCTTTGGTGAGAACATCTGCAATCTGATCCTTGGCAGAAATATGAAGCACATTGATGAGTTTTCTGGCAACCTTCTCACGTACAAAGAAAATATCTATTTCAATATGTTTGGTTCTAGCATGAGGAACTGGATTTGCACTGAGGAAAACATCACTCATGTTGTCACACCAGACAATAAGAGTGACACTAGCAATCCTTAACTCAGAGAAGAGAGTTTGTAACCATGATAGTTTAGCAGTTACTGATGCTAAGCTCCTGTACTCAGCTTCAGTACTACTTCGAGAAACAATGCTTTGTTTCTTTGATGACCAAGATATGAGATTTGATCCCAAATACACACAATACCCTGAAGTTGAACGTCTATCAGTAGCATCAGATGCCCAGTCTGCATCACAATACCCAGTGAATTTGAATGAAGGAACATGAACTATGTGAAGACCATATGTTGATGTTGCTTTCAGATATCTCAAGATTCGCTTAACAACTCGCCAGTGAGCTTCAAGCGGGTTTTGCATAAACTGACATACCTTGTTGACAGAATAGGCTATATCAGGTCTAGTGATAGTTACATATTGCAAGGCACCAACAACACTCCTATACATCTGAACATCTTGGACTGGATCACTCCCTGTATCCATCAGCTTCTCACCACCTGACATAGGGGTAGGCAACCCATTAGCATTTTGCATTTTTGCTTTACAAAGAAGGTCCTGAATGTATTTGGTCTGAGAGAGGAACATGCCAGTAGTTGTGTGTTGAACTTGAATACCCAGAAAGTATTTAACCAATCCCATATCTTTCAAACTAAACTGAGCATGTAGTTGAGATATCAACTGAGAAATATCAGATGTGCTAGACCCTGTCACTAGAATATCATCAACGTATACTAGAATGAAGATGGGAGAAGGTGAGTGTCTGATGAGCAAAGGAGAGTCTGACTTTGTTGCAGTGAAACCAAATTTGAGAAGGGTGTGTTGAAGCTTGTCAAACCAGGCTCTAGGGGCCTGTTTGAGACCATATATGGCCTTGGAGAGCTTGCACACAGCATCAGGCCGAGATGGATCTTCAAATTCCGGTGGTTGCATCATATATACCTCCTCTTGTAATACCCAATTTAGGAAGGCATTGTTGATGTTTAACTGGAACACTGACCAAGAATAAGTAACTGGAACTGACAATATGATTCTGATAGTAAATGGTTTAACCACTAGGCTGAAAGTTTCCTTGTAATCAAAACCTTCAGTTTGTTGAAAGCCCTTAGCTACTAGGCGAACTTTATATTTCTGTATTGTCCCATCTGAGTTCTCCTTAACTTTGAAAAGCCATTTACAGCCAACAATGCTCCTATGATGAGGATAATCAACCAGTGACCAAGTGTGATTACGTTGAAGAGCAAAATACTCATCTGGCATGGTAGAAAGCCAATGAGGAGTGTTCAATGCCTCCTTTAAACTGGATGGTTCTGCAGAGGCCAGAAAAGTCTTTGGTTTGTATATTCCTGCTTTAGATCGAGTAATCATCTGGTGTCCAGTAGGCAGAGTAGGAGGAATAGAAGTAGATACTGAAGGAGATTCAGTACTAGGAGATGTATTAGCAAGAGGTAATTGACTAGATGATGGAGTCTGATTAGCATTACAAGTAGGATGCTGAGTGATGGATAGACTCTGCAGTGTGGGGGTAGAAGACCTTGCAAAGGTCACTGTGGGTGTGGCTGTGGATGGAACTGTCATAGGGATATGAGCAGGTGTAAAATCAGGAAAGAGTGAATTGGGTTTGATAGAAGAAGGGTTTAAATTGTGAAATGGGAATGAATTCTCATTGAACAAAACATCTCTGGATATGAATATACGACCATTAGGAGACCTACACTTATACCCTTGTGTTGAATGTTGTAACCAAGAAAGGTACACTCTTCAGACCTATATTGCAACTTATGGGCATTGTAAGGTCTGACATTGGAATAACATGAGCAACCAAACACCTTGAGATGACTATAATTTGGTGCTTTGTGGTAAAGACATTCAAAAGGAGAAATCCCATTCAAGACTGAGGTAGGAACTCTGTTAAGAAGATAGACAGATGTTCTGACAGCTTCATCCCAAAATTTTAAAGGAATAGATGCATGAGCTAGCAGAGTGAGGGCTGACTCAATGATAAGCCTACGTTTTCGTTCAGCTACACCATTCTGTTGATGAGTAGTAGGACAAGCTAACCTATGAAGAATTCCATTTTGAGCTAAAAACTTGGAGAAAGATCTGTACTCACCTCCCCAATCAGATTGAACACACTTAATAGGAAGATCAAATTCAAGTTCTACTTGAGCTTTAAACTTGAGAAAAGTAGGAAATGCATCAGATTTATTTTGTAAGAGATAGACCCAAGTAAACCTACTATAAGCATCTATGAAATGAATATAGTATTTATAACCTGAAGAAGATACAGTTGATGCAGGACCCCATAGGTCTGTGTGAATAAGCTCTAAAGGTTTGTTGTATACAGTTGAAGAGCTAGTATAAGGCAGTCTATGAATTTTGCCTAAACAACAAGATGAACAAAACATAGATGCATCTGGACTAGAAACAGAGATGTTACACTGTCTTAAAATCCTATGAACAAGAGAAAATGAAGGATGGCCCAAACGGGCATGCCAAAGAGATAAGGTTGATGAAGCCTTAGTAGAGGCTGTATGCACTGACTTGCTAGATGATGAAAAGGAGTCAGATTCTGAATTAACTGAAGCAGCTAGAGAAGGAGATGGAAAGACATATAGCCCATTGCTAAGTGTGCCTGCCAATAGGATCTTCTTGGTGACCTGATCCTTAACAAAACAAGAATTAGGATGAAACTCAAAATAAACATGATTATCTTGAGCAAATTTGGAGACACTCAAAAGGTTTTTAGCAAGCCTAGGAACTTGCAGAATACTCTTCAGATGTAATATTCTTGAAGAATTGAAAGTAGGTAATGTGGACTCACCAACATTTTGAATGTGCAGACCTGAGCCATCCCCAATAAAAAGTTGTTCATTGCCATAATAAGGAGAAGATGTCTTCATGTTATGAGTGTGAGGAGTGCAATGGTTTGTTGCACCAGAATCAGGATACCATCTATTATCAGATGAACTGGAAGCAGAAAGTAACCCTTGAGGCTGATAATGTTGAGATTCAGAACCACCTCCCCAATTCTCTTCAGTAGGTTGACTGGAGGATGCTGATAAAACATTCTTAGTAGCAAGAAGTGCTTGCACATTTGCTTGCTGAGAGAATGCTGACTGCTGAGATGCATTGGTTGAACTCCAAGGATTTGGAATGTTGTTATCAAATCTATGATAGCATTTGAAAGCCATGTGACCAGTCTTGCCACAAATTTGACACTGAGGTCGAACATTGTGATAGTTAGGAGGTCGAGAACCTCTCACTGATCCAAACCATGCACCACTTCTGAATGAGACAGTATTGGTTGGTTACCTGAACTGTGGACGCCAAGAATTTGGATTTGAAGCAAAGGACCTAGGAGATGGCTTGTAGTTACTGTGAGCTACATTGACAGAACTAGATACATCAAGATGTTTATTATGTCTCTCAATCCGTGTTTCTTGAGCCAGAAGAAGGGATTCTATCTCAGAAATATTGTATGTATCTGATCTTGAAGAAACAGATACTATGAAGGTATCATAAGATTGAGGAAGACCGTCAAAAATTGCATTGATGTGGTCTTGAGGTGACAGTGAATGGCCAACAGAAGCCAATTGATTAATGATAGTCTTGATCTTTAGTAAATAATCATTGATGTTCATATCACACTTCTTGATGTTCTGAAGTTGTGCTCGGAATTGTGAAATCTTTGAAGTGGTTTGAGAATTAAAGAACACCTCAAGTAAACTCCATATGTGAGCTGAAGATTCACATCCAACTAACCTCGTTAATAATGATTCCATCATGGATGAAAGGAGCCAAGAAAATAGCAATTGATCCTGTTGTTCCCAACTGATGAACTCTGGATTGACATGACCTAGAGCTTGATCTTCATTTGATAGAAATCGAGGTGGAGAAGCATCTTTTTCAATGAACTTTTGCAACTTATGACCCTTAATAGTTGCTAACACTTGTTGCTTCCATAGCAAATAATTGCTCTCACTCAGTTTGACAGACAAGACATGAGTGAACATTACGGGTTTACCTTCTGTAGAATTGGAATTACTGACAGAAGCAGCATTGGAAGAACTGGAATCTGCCATCAGCAATGTTGATGAAGCAGAGAGAAAAGAAAAGATAAAAGAAGAAGAAAAAAAATTAGAAATGACAGTGATGAAAAGATGAAGAGCTATAATGGTGCTCTGATACCATGTTGAAACTCTAAAAACAATACTAACAATGAATTCTATTACATTGTGTTGTCCATTGTACATTTGATATATATAGACATCTAGAATGCAGAGAAAGCTAGAAACAGAAAACAGATTGACAGCTAGCTATGAACAGATTATCTAACAAACTAGTTTACTTGACAAACTGGTTTGTATATTTTAACAAACACTTTTGTTTCCACCGCTAGTTTTTAGAAGATGCTTGTTTAAAGTGAATTCAACAACACTTTTGTTTCCACCCTAGGTTTAAGAGACACCAGGTAGTCTATATCTAGATGCAAATGTGACGGGGGATGATTGCAGCCACCACTAAATGACCATATCGATCACTTTCAAGTGTCACCATGTTTCACTTTCATCTGTATTTTCTCTTTTGACCTCTCAGTGGAACTAATGACATCAGAACCTGTTCTTTAGCACCATGCTGAAAAGGCTAATGCACCAACCTCCTTCATTTTGGTTTCAAATTATGGGTTTTTTCTGTGTAGCTGTTTGCTTGGATGGTGGTCAAAATAACCCCAACCACTTGATAAACAAGAGATTAGCCTTCTTTTTGGAGTCCACTCCCATGATCTATTAAGTTCCTTGCTTTAAATCGCTTTTTAGCATCATTATGTGCTTGCAAGCTAATGAGGAAATCTTTTAGAGGCTTAGGAAATCTCATCAGTTACATTTTTAATGTAGTGGAGAATTTCAATTGTATGTTTTTTAATCCATTTTCTCAAATTCTAAATTTTCATGTCCGATGTTTGATTATGAAAAGTGAATTTTCCAGTCATTGGAAAAATAAAAATTGTAGTGAAATGCACAATTTTCAAAAAATTACTATATCTCTTCAATCCTAACTCGGAATTTTGAAAAGTGAATTTTCCAATTTAAGTGTGGAGGATAGGCCCAAGTCCATGTTGTTTAAATCGGTTTTTGGGTTATTTTGAAATTTCAGGTTCTAAGCTGTTGGGCCTCATTTTTTTTAAATGGATTTTTGTTAGGGGAATCCGGCCCACCTATAATTTTTTTTTGAAACCCTAATTTTGTCTTAACAAGGAGAAAGCTAATTCGGCCGCTCCATCAAAACCTTTTGCTTTATAGATCACACCATCTCCTCTCCCTGGAATAGAGACCTTGTCAAACATCAATCTTTGCAATTTGATTGGATTGAAGGGTTGGTGGTAATCAACAAGCTAAGTACTGTAAGAGTGCGGGGATCAAAAAACTAGTTTTCATTGGTAATGATCTTCAACTAATTATTTACATTTTTTATTGAATTATTTTTGGGTGTTTCCAATGCACATCCCATGGATGTATCTTATTTTCCCCATGTTATGTCTTTAGCTTCATCTCATCTGGTCATTTGGTGGCAACGTTATGGATGGTTGAGTAATTTAAATGTTTTTATAAATTATGTTTGAGAAAATTCCCAAGTGAACAAATTTGGTAATGAAGAGAGTAAAACTCCTAAAGTCCTTTAGAAGTCCTCTTGAAACACTGGTGTTTGAACAAATGCCCAACAGAATTTAGAAGTTATTGGACCATGCATCTCAATGTAATGATTAAGTGAGGCTTTAATCCATTAGTAGAAGTAGCTTGAAACACTCAAGAGAACATAGAATGTTTGAGCATAGATTAGTTCTTGATTGTTGAGGACAATTGTGCATTGTAACACTTTTAAGTCATTTGGGGTTTTTTTTTTTTTACTCTAAATGTTTGTAGAAATAACCAAAGGTCTTGGAAATTTTTTTGATTAATTTGCATTTGGGTCCTATGATTCATATCAACTTTGATTTTGGATCCCAAGTTTGTCCAGCTTTAAGTATGGGTCTCAAGATCATGTTTACTGTTAGTTCTCCGTCCACTGATTGATTGGAATTTTTTTTTTTGAAATAATGATCGACTTTGGTAAAGATAGATTTAGATTTTAGGTCCCACAATTTATACCAGATTTGCATTTAAGTTTTATATTTGTAACGTAGAGTTGACAATCAATGGGGTCAACGTGGTCTTGAGATGCAAACTCAAAGTCAGATAAACTTGGAAATTGGAATTCAAACTCAAAATTGGTACAAATTATAAAACCCAAATGCAAATTAACCCGAAATTTTTATTATGCAATTGCGTATGTTTTCACTTTACTTTATTGTTGAATTTTAACAATATGAATTGCCTAAGGAAAGTTTGAGTTGTTTGTTTCATGGTTTGATATTTGTATGCTCCAATTGCTTTGAGATGGTATGTGCATTTTAGGCTATAGGGTTTTGACATCAAGGTATATGACAGATTCACTTAGAAACCATTACAAGTCCAATCACTGGGCTTTATACTAATTATTACCATTACCATTACAATTCAATCATTTGGGTTTATGATAATTATTATCATGGCGACAGTTATGGAATTCGATTAATAGTCGCCTTCTCTAAAAACTTCTTTTCGAGTAGATGAAAGTTTAACATGTTCAAAACCTTTAAACCATAATCAACTGTTGAGGTATGGATCATTCTCCTCCATTATTATTTTGATAGAATCAAAGAACGATAATCAAAATAAACTGAACAATGATTGAAATGACGAAACAATTTGGAATAACAACTATAAAATAAACAGAAATAACTAATAACAAAATAACTTTCATTCCATCAAAAACTAAATTACAATGATCAACTTAAGCTCATATTTATAACTTAACCTAACTTCTAAAATAAACCCTAAAACTAATAGAAAACCAATGTCCTAATAATACAATAGAACACCAATGTCCTAATAATACTAGATTTCTTAATACGCCTAAAATACTATTATTGCTAATATTACTAATATCCTAATTACATCAACCTCCCTGGGTTAAAGAAGTTTGTCCTAAAGCTTGAAGCCAAGGAAGTTATAGGAGCACAAACATCAGCAGAATATAAAGTGTCCAAACAAAAGTCGACCTCGTACTGTGCCTTTGTAATTGCTATGAGCCTAAACACGTAAAGCCAAAGGGATCCATTAAATATAAAGCCGCAAAGAGGTCTCCGACTTGAAGGAGAACCAATTCAATATTTCAATGTAGGGTGTGCCAATTTTTGGAAATGAGCTACAAAATTGACCTAAATTGGATCTGAAAATGTGGTCTATGATGGCACATAACTCAGTCTGTGGTGATGAATAACGTGAGCATGATAATTAGAAAAGGCATATCCTTGTGGTCGTGGTCGAGTGGGGAGTAAATAACAAGAGGGGTTAAGGGACTTAAGGGAAAATGTTTAGGCATGAATTATTTAGCAGGGCCTTGGGACAAAAAATCTCCATTCTTCGACTGAGGAAGTTAGGGAGGGGACTTCGAAGGAGGACAAGGGTGTTGGAGTTGGGGGTTTCGATCAATGGGGGAGGTCGGTCGAAGGAAACAGGAGATGGGGATGGCGGAGATTGTAGGTATCGATCCCCATCTTCAGTTTGTTGACTTCGATCAATTGTAACTTGAGTGTGGCTCTGGCGATCGATTTAAGGTAAGAGCAGATCGACGGACCTGGATGGCGGACTGTGCATTGACTGCGCTGCCGCCAATGGCATTGGGTATGGGTCCTTGCAGCGCTGCCGGTGATGATGGTGTTACTTGGGTCTTGTCCTTGTCGAAGATCCGGTCTATATTTGTCCTAAATTCAGCGAACTTTGCCTTTATTGGTGCCCTCTCTCCTCAATTCTGCCTTCCATTCTACGAAGAACAGATCCGTCTCTTTCATAAACTCTTTCTCTATCATGATTAGATCATCAAACTTCTCTTTTTTCAAACTTTTATGTTTAAATTGAACCAATTAGAACTGTTTGGCTCTAATACCAATCAATAGAATTAAAAAGAATGATAATCGAGGTAACTGAACAAAACGGAATAATTTAAAATAACAATGATAAAATATACAAAATAACTCATAAAAAAATAACTTCCATTCCAATGTCCTAATAATACTAGATTTCTTAATATGCTTAAAATATTATTATTGCTATTATTAGTACTATCCTAATTACATCATTTTTAATCTGGAAAAATTACAAAGACTATATCAAAGTTCCAATACTCACGCGGTGATTGAATAGAATCTGCAAATCAATGTAATACGAATTCTGTCTGTGCAACTGTAGGTTCTTTATTGCTTCATAACCACTACTTCGACACAATGGTATTACTGGCTGTATGTATACCATCATTTGTTTATGTGTTTTGTTTTCACGGTGCAAGCTGCGTATTGTTTACCCGACAGGAAATAACAGGGATGGTGGAAATGTTTCCTTCTTGAAAATATTTCTGCCTCTACAGTATAATTTTCTTTGTAGTACTATGGCATACAGTGGTTTGTCATAAGGCAAGTATTCCACGGTCTTAGAGAGAAGGTTAATGAAATGCAATATCTGCATTCAGATATTGCATTAGCCTGTAAGTTTCCACAGACTAACTAGCCATTTGACTTAAAACTGGAGATCCCCTATATTAGCGACAGGAAGAAAGAGATACTTGCTGTGCTAAAATGTTGAAGGCTTCAGTCTTCACTCTGTGGTCCTTGGTCAGACACTACACTAAATTGGCATTTTTGTAACAACCCAGAAAATATTAACACTTTTAAGCTATAACAATTTACAAAACAATTTTACACATTTTCATAAACAAAGTGATTCAATAATTGTATCACCACAAATAGTATGGGCTTACAAGTGATGCTATTCATGGTGATCTAATTTATTGTATTACTTTTTTTATATAACTATTTTTCATTTTGTTGACTAAATTTAGTTTTGACTTGAAATTGTTTGGTGGATTGTAATAGCTTAAAAATGTTACTATATTTTAAGTTGTTACAAATATGCCAATTTGGTGTAGTGAGAAGTTGCATTGTATACTGTATTTTGTTTTACGGGTAGAAGCAAGAAGCAAAGGTTTATTTCCATCAGAATGATTAATACATCCCTTGCTAAAAACATTTATTTGGAGAGGTTATTTGACTACCTAATATATATTATCTCAGCAACGTGAAGGAAATTTCAACCTATGTTGTTGATGCTGTGGAATAACAGAAAAGCCTCAGAGATTTGCTAGGAGAAGAGAAGATGAATGAATAGACAGCAGAAGAAAAAAATATAGCACTCCACATGGATTCCAGTTCCACGTAATTTACATAGGCAATAATATAAGGGGAGTCCTGTCATCTTTTTTCTTCTTTGTAGGCGACAAATATGTTTGTGAAGTGTTCAATAATAATCACATGTTTCTGTGTGTAATGTTTTAAATCTAGTCTCACTCAGTAGTATGATCCCATTCTTCATTGTTTAAAATCTGCCAAACTTTTGAAACATGATGTTGCACATTTTAGCAACTAAGATCATCCCCAATGGCATGCCGCTGGTGATTTCTGTATGATTGCTTGTTTGGTAATGTTGAGGTTTTTGTTTCCTTGGGACTTCTTGATCGTACGTTTCTCTGCATGCATAAATTCCTATTCCATGGAATGTAACACACCCAAAAAGCCCTTTTCAAGAGTGCGAATGTTTTTATTTTAGTTTTCAAATTATGGAAGCAAATTCTCTAGCTAACTAGTTTCTTAAAATGAGTTAAATGCATCTCCAACCACCTCACTTTGTTCGAAGCTTACAAGTAGGTTTTTTGTTTTTGTTTTTGAAGGGCCAAGTTGGTTTTTAATGTATCCATGAATCATTTAAGTGCATGTGGTATAGTTCAAACCCTGCATTTACCAACTTGAAATTATTGCTTTAGTTCGTCACTGTAAATGCAAATTAAATTCTCAACAACATTTGTAAATACATTTCCCCCTTACAAAGTGTTTTATACGGTTTGCTTGGTAATCAATCTTGAGTATGTGAAAGTAAATCTCTCTCAATGTCACATCCACCATCACAACCACTACCACCATCTTCATCACCAACACCATCAATGACTTCCACCGCTAACTACCTGCCATACAACACAACCACTACCCAAAGCCACATTAGAACCACCGCCACCACCACCACCAACAACAACATCATCACCATCATTACCTCAACCACCACCACCACGAACCACCATTAAGTATGACCACCATCATCACTATCACCTCTACCTCTACCACCACCATCACAATTACTTTCCTCCAATAATACCAACCACCATAACAACTATCATCATCTTTTTACAAATTGTTTTTAGGCCTCCTATTGTTAATTCAATCTATCGTAATTCTTAACTAAAATGGAAGAATATAAAAAAGTGATTTTCAAAAACCATTTTCTAATGATTACCAAGCACTCCAAATAACATTTTAATATTATTCGCATTTTTATTGGATTTTTCGTGAACCAAGCTGGCCAATTTATTCTAGTTTAAGTAAAACTTTGGTACTAGTGTTAGGGCTTCTCGAATCTTAAACTTTACCATAGAGTAGTATACACTAATGTATAAATGTAACTTCTAAATGTATGAAAAATCTGTCCTCTAATGGGGTGTATACTAACGTACGTGCACACATATAACATAATCCATTGTTGGACTATCAAAAGATTTTTTTTTTTTTTTTTAAATTTTTAATTAAACCTTCGGAATGGAGGGGCAACTTTGGGATACCAGATTAACCTTTATTAACTTGTAAAAACTTAGCAAACAAAAGGAGGTACATTAGGACTTTACCTAGAATATACCTGTGCTGCCTGTAAACAAGCTCCCTGTGCATCCCAAAATATACCTGTGCTTGCCTGTAAACAAGGTCTTTTGAACATTGCAGAAGTATTCTAGTTCACCTAAAAAAAAAAAAAACTCGCCTTTATCCACCATCCATGTCGAATTTGATGCCAAAACATGCCACATTGTGAGAAGCTCATTCACAAAAGGTGATGTACGATTTTCATATACCTGTTTACACATCAACATACCATCTACCAAATATTTTTGTCTAACAAAGTTTGCCTAAAGAGATGATGAGCTTGCTAGATTCCATAATGCCTTGAGACGAAACACTTTAAGGACATGCCATAGGTTTCGTATGCCCAGTCCCCCTTCCCTAAAAGGCAAACTCAATTTAGACCAAGCGACCAACTTACATCCGAGTCTACCTTCGCAGTCCCCTAGAAAAAAAATCATCTAGGATTTTCTGACTTTTCAAAATCACCTTTGATGGTATGCACGCTGCACTGATGATGTATACAGGATAGAGTTCAAAACATGTTTAATCAAGACTAACCTCCCACCTGAAGAGAGTAATTTTGCTTTCCATCCTTCCACCCGCCGTCTTATTTCTTCAAAATAAATAATTTTGCAACATCCTTGAAATATTGGAACCCCCAAGTATCTCATGGGTGAAGCCTTAAACTGTAAAACCCGAGTGGGACCTAATTGCCACTACTCGTTCAACTGGTGCCATATCGCCAGAATAAAAGAACTTTTCCCTGCATTGATTTTTTGAACTGAAACCTGGCAATACCTTTCCAAAAACTTCATACATCCCAAGATCGAAGTTTTCTAACCATTTAGAAAGATGAGTTTTGTCATCCACATAATTTTTTTTCAGCCTCTTTTCTTTTTGTCTCCTTCTACCACAATACCCGCCTCAATAACTATCTGACTAAAAGCTATTACACCTTGCAGATTTCTTTGAGTTAAACTTTCTTCCACACCACGCTCAACCTGAACTTCCACCTTTTTCAATACCCGAACTCCAGACAGCTTTATATCAAGAACGGTTTGAATTTGGGAGTCTTTAAACCCAAGTGCATGTTCGTCAATAACCTATTGTGCCTCATCTAGAAAGCAATATGCTGCCACTACCGATTCCTTCACTCAACATCAACAGACCCATCGGTTTTATCAGCTTCTATAATATGTTATTCGCCACAAACAACCTCCAAGAAGTCCCCAATATCATCCTTTGAAACTTATCAATCGTCCTGATGTTCTAGAATAGTGTTCTCTACTCATGACTGAAGCTTCAATCCTGCCAATGCGTTATTGTCCTTTTTCGCCACAGCCAATTCCATTTTTTCTTTTTCCATCGCACTGCTTTTATACCCAAGTTCTTTACAATCATGTTTGAAAAGTCGCACTGTTTCAGGTGAGAGCTTGACTCCAATGTTCGAAGACTTAGGTGGTGGTTTTTTTTTAAATGGTTAGAAACTAACTTCTAACTGGAGTTATAAGCTTTAAATGAGCTTCTGAATGAATTGTTTGTTTTGCTTTTGGATGAGCTGCTGATTAGAAACTGTAAAATTAAATGGTGTTTATTTTTATATGCTGACTTGAAGTTCTTTTACATTTTTGCTCACCACCACAACTCCCACCGCCTACTAACATTAACCCCCTTATTCTCCACTTGTTTTTCTCCTCCAAATACCATTGAGATTACTGTCCACCACTACTAGAAACCACTCTACATCCTTACCCCTATTTATACTAGTTCTAAGTTGGTGGAAAACTTGAGATTTTTCTTATAGAACCAATTAGATCCACTTTATCTAGATTTCTCTACAAATATCTTAGGCTTTAGTTGCTTCTATATTTATTATCTTCTAGAGATATTATGAGTGGAGTGGGAGACTTGAAGTATCTATAGAGTACTAGAGTCGGTGGTGACTCCAATACTCCTCCTCATCACTAGCTCCCTTGAAGTTCATTCCAAGTTATCTTCGAAATTCTTCGAACTTTGTAGTACCGAGTCTTTTGGTGAATATATTTGCCACTTGGTTATCTGTCTTGACTGCTTGCATCTTTATCTCTCCTTGAAGTACATTCTCTCTTACGAAGTGGTAGTGGACCTCTACATGCTTTTGTCCTTGCGTGGAACACTGGGTTTTCAGATAATCATATTGCAGAATAATTATCATAATGCAATGGTATTGGATACTCAACTGGTTGGTGCCTTCATTAACTGTACGAGCCAAATACTTTCTGAGTTTCCATATTCGTTGCTCTATACTCACTTCTGTGGTAAGAGATATAGTTGGTTGTTTCTTGCTACACCAAGTGATTGCTCATGAACCGAGATTGAACACGTACCTGATAGTTGATCTTCGCGTGTCATGATCTCCTGCATAGTTAGCATCATTATACCTTGCTCACGTACTGAGATTGAACACGTACCTTGCATCCTTCACCCTTTTTATATAAGATACCAAGTTCATTAGTACATTTCACATACCTCAGTATTCTTTGGACAACTTTGAGATGATGCTTCTTTGGCTTCTGCATGAATCAACTTGCTATTCTAAATGTGAAGGCTATGTCAGGCCCTGTCAACATAAAGTAGATTTGAGTCCCGACAAGCTGGCGATACATTGTTGTATCTTCCAAGTTTTTGCCTTCTTCGACACATAGCTTGGCATGAGCCTCCATTGGTGTTGAAATTAACTTTCACTCCAGCATCCCACACTTTTTCAAAAGATCTCTAAAATACTTCTACCGGCAAAAGAATAAGCCCGTGTCACTTTGTTCAATCTCAAGCCTCAGGAAGTGTCTTAGTTCTCCCAGTTCCTTTATTTGGAATAAGACCGCCAAGTTTCTTCTTACTATTCGGATTTCTTCTTTGTCATCTCCAGTGACAATCAAAATCATCTACATATACTAGCACTATTGCTAGTTTGCCTTCTTGAGATTTGATAAACAATTTGAATGTACAACTCAATACCCGCTTTGAACTAAGAACTTCGCTATCTTCCCATATCAGGTTCTTGGTGCTTGCTTCAGTCGATACAATGCCTTCTTTAGCTTGCAGAAATAATTTTGTTGGGTTTTGCTCTCAAACCCTCTAGGCTACTCCATGTATATTTCTCGATCAACTTCTCCATGAAAGAAATGCGTTCTTCACATCCATCTGCTATAACTTCCAAGATTTGTTTGCTGCTAGTGCAAGCAGGAACTTGATTATAGTGATCTTAGCTACTAGATTGAATGTTATATCGTAGTCCAGTTCATATTCTTGTGAGAACACGCAGGCTACCAATCCAGCCTTATATCTTTCTATTGAGTCATCAGGACGAGTCTTTATCTTGTAGACCCATCTACATGATATAAGGGCCTCACATCCTTGGGTTTGGGTAGTAAGTTCCAAGTTTGATTCTGCTTTAGAGCTTGAATTTCTACCTCCATTTCCTTTTGACACTCCATGCTCAAAGATGCTTTTTCAAATGTCACGGATTGTCTAATGTTGTCTTATTCGGTTACCACATTTGCATACTTTGGATTGGACTTGTGTTGTCTAGTTGACCTTTTCAGTTGTTTCCCCAAATCTTCCCGACTTTTTTGAACTTCTTTCGGTGTTATTTTATGTACACCGGTTTGCCATGGGCTCGTAGACGTACTTGGTGTTTTTGGAAAGTTGCGCTCTATTTTTTTTTCTCCTTTTGCAGATGTTGACTTATTTTCCTGCATTTCCTCCTCTAGACTTTTAGAATCTGGCAGTGGTAGTTGTTGTGCACATCACCATAATGAAGCTTCATCGAGCACCATGTTCCTTGATGTGTAGCAGCGCCTAGTTGTAGGATTGCACACATCTCCATCCTTTTTTTAGATTGTTGTATCTTACAAAGATGCAATGAATCACCTTCTTGTTGAACTTGCTTCGCAGATGATCAAGCACGAACACATAACACACACATCAGAAAACTCGGAAGTGACTCATTGTGGGTTTAGTACACCATAACTTCTAAAAGATTGAAACAACCCTAACTTTGCTAGTGACAACCTATTGATAACATGGGCTGCAGTCTTCATACACTCAACCCAAAAACGATTTGGCACATTCTTGGCATGCAACATACTTCAACATGTTTCTGCCAAATGATGGTTCTTCCTTTCAGCTATGCCATTTTGTTGTGAAGTGCCTGGACATATTAATTGTCTCTTGATTTTACACTTCCTCATGTAATTGGGAATTCATTCGATGTGTACCCTCGGCCATTATCTGTATGCAGACATTTAATCTTCATACTTTACTTTCAATCTTCTTATTAAATTCCTTAAATGTATTGAGGACTTCTAATTTTTCCTTCAGAAAGTAAACCCATATGCACCTTGAAAATTTGTCATTAAAAGTCATCATGTGGCGCATACCGCTTATTGATGCTTGCTTGATGCACTTGAACAAATTTGAGTGGATGAGTTGCAAATGATCATTTGCCTTGAACTCTGACTCTTGATAGGGTAGTTGATGAGCTTTTCCGTAATGGCAACCATCACAGATTGTTTCTCCTTGTATATCCAGGTTGGGTAGACCCTTCAACATTGACATGCTCATAATCGTTTTCAACCTCTGATAGCTAACATGCCTTAGCCCCGCGTGCCACAAATCAACAGTTTCACTGCATTAAGTCTTATCTACATGCTGATTCCGCAAACATCACGTAGATAGACTCTAACTTTTGTCACTTCATGATGAGTGTACCTGATGGCTTTAGGCTTCGTTACACCTTACCATCTTCCGACAGGAACACCATGTAATTGCCAAATGTTGTTAATTGTGAAACTGAAAAGAGGTTTTTCTTCATACTTGGAACATGATAAACATTCTGCAGTTGAATTTTATTGAGGCTAAAGCGGGGAATGAATGCAGCCTCCCTGTGTGAGCAATAGGCAATCTCGCACTTGTCAGTAGTTATCACGACCCGATCTCCTTTGTACTCACAGAGGCTTGACAACTTCTCCTTGTCTTCGATCATATCATTGGAGCAACCTGAGTCAACAATCCAGTCTTTGTTGTAGTTGATTGCTAGTACTTCATCTTCATAGGCCATGGCTACTTCATTTTTGGAGAAGTTTACTTCTTTTTCAGTAAAATTTACATGAGCAGTCTGAGTAGTGGGATGCTTGGAAGTCTCATTATACTGTCTTGGTGATTGTGAAATGTCACAAAGTTTCCTTCAATTTTCTTCTTCTTTGACTAACAATATATTGCGTAGTGAACTCTCTTGTCGCAGTTATAGCAACCATCATTTTGTCGACCATTATTGCCTTTTGCCTTGCTGAGCTCCCCCTTTCTTGTAACTCCTCTTTTGAGATTTCTGGGGCCCGTTATCTATTTCTTTATCTTGTTTTACAAAAAATTTCTTTTTATATCAACTATTTATTTTATTGAAGAATGTCTCTTCTCCCTCATTTTTCAAAGGGACACTTGACATTTACTTAGAGAGGTTTTCTTGATTGGCCAACAAACTTTCGAACTCCACAATAGAGGGTTGAGTTGGCCAACCACAAATCACTGTAACAATCCCCGTAAACTCAGGTTTTAGTCCGTGTAACAATAGAAGGTTTGAAATTTCACTACATAGATTTTTTATTAAATTTTTTTTTCTAATAGACATACCTCATTGTCTAGAGTTCATCAATTTATTCTCCAAGAACTGCAGATGAGCATCATTTGTTCTCGAAAATAGGGAGGTAAAAGTATTCTAGGCTCCTTTGGGCGTGTCTGCATCTTCAATGTGCTGAAGCATCTCATCATTGATTGTCTTCTTGAGCACATAAAGTGCATTTTTAACTTTAACTTCCCACTTCCTGAATTCAATATCATTCTTTCTTGGCGATGGTGTAGTTTCACTACTACCAACAACCTGTCCACAAGTCTTGTCTGTGCAAATATGACTTTATCCTTGTCTGCCGACTCTTATAATTATGATGGTTGAGCATTGTAAGCCCACCAGTTGTGCCAACGAGATCTCCCATCATGACAAGGTATAACCTTCTTTGTGCTATCGAGTAAGCTTGGTCTTAGACCAGTTTGCTTCACAATCTCGAACTATCCACGGATGATCTCCATCAAGTAGCATCTCACCAATTGGCCCTAACCGTGTGCTCTGATACCAAATTGTTAGAAATTGAAAGATAACTTGAACTTATAAAACAAAATTTTTTATTGATCTCTAAAAGATGCCACAAATTCACACTCAGTCTTGATTAAACTCACAAACTCACAACTCACAATTGAGCTTGTTATGCTTCCATACCCTCACAACTCAACCCTCCCCCTATTTATATTAGTTCTAAGTTGGTGGAAACTTGAGATTTTTCTTATGGAAGCCTCTATTGAACCAATTATATCCACTTTCTCTAGATTTCTCTACAAATATCTTAGGCATTAGTTGCTTTTAGATTCATTATCTTCTATAGATATTATGAGTGGAGTGGGAGACTTGAAGTCTCTAGAGCGTACCAGTACTAGAGTCAGTGGTGACTCTCAATGGAGAGAGGAACGAGTTGTTGAGAGCTTGGAGCGGCTAGCCTTTTTTTTTGTCAATCTAGATAAATTCCATAGTAGATAACAAATTAGTTGCCTTTTTAAAATTCTAAAATTCAATCAAGAAATTATTTTGTTTGAAGCTAGGGTTTTGCTTGGTCCATTATAAATCCACTGAAAATGAAAATGATTTATTTTGAATTTTTTTTCTTCCAAATATTCATTTTCAATGTGCTGGGTGGTGAATGAAAGGCGTATTTACAATAAACTAAAATATGTCAAAATAATAATAATAATTCATTTAAATTTCCATATTCTAATGTATGGCACACCCTTACCATAAATTAATGTCAGTGATTGCAGATAAGAAAATACCAGATTAAGCAACTTGCTTTCGGTGATTTGAGTGGTGAAATCAATTTGCTAAAAATTCTTGCATATATGCTAAGTCTTTCAAATCGATTTTCCATTGAAAAAAAAATCGTGTCACCTGCCAAGCACCCACAATTAGCAATTTTAGCAAATTAATTGCATTTACAATGGATTTGTATTGAACCAAGCTGACGAGAACGCTATCTTTGAAAATCCACAAAGTACTCTATGAGGTCGCTATTGCAATATAATTTTTCGTAGTGTTAAAAAGAACAAAATATTTGGTCAAACATTTAGCATATGGTAAATCTGATTCAAGAGTTTATTGAATTGATGAATCTGATAGCACTAGATTTACAGGGGATATGTGAGTTGGTTTTCTAGATTGGGTTGATTTAGGTTTAGGATATTTTCTCCATGAGGCAGAGGTTGCTAGTTAAATCCGATATGTATTTTGCATGCATATTGTGCAATTACAGTCATTATTAGGTCAATCAAGAGGGCAACAATTCTAGGGAGCCTCATTTGGGGATTTTTTGTGTGCCTCTTCGAAGTTCTTTGACACTTCTATGGATTGTTTTTGCTCCTTCTATGGATGGTGTTTGTGGTTGTGTTTTAAAGAGAATGGATAAAAAGTGTAAAAAATACCTAAAAGAGCTCACAAAAGAGGCCACCAAACAAAGTTCCCTAGACTTACTCATCAAGAAGGTTCTAGGAGAGCCCTTCATGTGGATGTGTCATCTGAAGAATCAACCAATTTATGCAAAGTAATCGAGATCAGTGTGAATTTTTTTTTATCAGTGAAACTTTCATAATGGAACCCTTTGAGTATTCCTCCCTAAATTGTTGAATTTAGATGAGTCTAACAAGACTTCAAAATCTTGTCTGTAAGTTGATGTTTCAGAATGACCCGTCAGATAGCATGAATTTTTCAATGACTCGTGTGTATAGGTTTATCTTGATCTTTGTATGGAATTGTTCTTGATGTAACTCTTTTAATAATGGTGAAATGCTACATTTAGCATGGAACATGCCTGGTTCTTTATTAGTAAGGCTCCGACTTTTTGACAACACCCCAATTTTTTTTTGGAAGTGCTAAAGAACATCATCATTATAAACAAAAAAAAAAACACACCACCACCTATCTTCTCTCCCTCCATTTCTTCTCCATCAAGCACCACAACTACCACGCCATGCACTGCTGGCCGCATCACCCTTATTCTATCTTCGTTCTCTTCTTCTTATCTCTTCCTCTTCTACTCTTCTTCTTCTCTCTTCCAGGAACAATCCCACCCTGTCTTTCGCACCACCCTCCCCTCCCCGCCTTCTTATCTCTTCCTCTTCTGCTATGTTTTTCTTATCTCCTTTGCCCTCGCATGTATCTGCTGGGGAATCCATTCTCATGGAAGACTTTGTGGGGATAGGTTCTTCATTCACGGATGCCTGTGTAAGGGTCAAAATTTTTTGCTCTCGTAGAGGTCTTCGCGAGGATGAAACCCATCCTTGCGCAGGTTTGTGGTGGGGCAAAGGAGAAAAAAAAACAGAGAAGAAAAGTGTGGGGTGGCAGTGCGATAGGGTGTTGTTCCTGAGAGAGAAGTGAGGAGAAGAGAGGGTGAGAGGAGGGAGAGAAAATTTGAGATTTGAGTGTTTATATTGGTGGTATCCAAAAGTAGATGATGGTGTCCTTCATAAAGTAGGGGGTGGTGGTTTTCTTCAGCAAAAATGATGGGGTCAAAAAGTCGGAATCTTTCAATAATAGTACATAATTACTATAGCTCATTTTGTGTATTAACGAAAAAGTACATTAGCTAATAAGACAACCCTGTTATTTTACTCATCAAGCTCTCTTAGTTTGAATACAATGCAAAAGTGAAGATCTAAATGCCAATTTTGATATTATGCAAAATGCAATGATGATGTTGATGATCATGTTTTCTTTTTGAAAATTTCATGACATATAAACATTTTTATTAAATCAGATTAATTTAATAATCTTCCAGGGTAGTTGTTACTGTTTATTTTCAGTCAAATGACCGTATTTTGCAATTTTTAGATCTCTAATAAATTTTCAAGGAAGAGAACTCATGATCTCAATTATACTAATGAAGTGCAGTACTTTGGTGTTTGCAGGAAGAAAACTCATATACTAGACCCTATGTCGTCTGAGGATAAGGAACAAGTACAGCCCATCAAAAGAGGGCAAGTCGAGGGCAGTTTGACTTGTCCTCTATGTTTGGATCTCCTAAAGGACGCTATAACTATTTGTGTCTGCCTCCATACATGTAGGTGTCGTGGCTTACATTTATTATTTTTATTGGGTTTTTTTTGTTTGTCCGATTCCTTACCAATGACCTAACCAAGAGTTAGCTATACAGAGTATTATTTGCCAGAGTGAGGCTAGGGAACCAGATTTTGCAACTATGTTATGCAATCAGGATGATGTGCATCATCAAAGGAGATTTTTTCAACCTCAAGATACACATAAACATTTTGAGTATTTCATCATTCTTTCAAGATGACACCACGTCACTTTGGTTGCAAAACCTTGATTTGTTAGTATTTTCATATTTGCCATTGTATGGTGCACCTCCGTCAGAACACAAAACTCTGACATTCTTAAAGTCTTCAAATTTGTTCTTCCAGTGAACTAACTATTTTCTTATTCCCAGATAATTTTTTGATGTTAAAACTGCTTAAACTTCTTTGGTTCTGATATAATAATCATTTCGCATTGATTTAATTGGTGCAGTTTGCAAGGATTGCATTTATGCAAAATTCGAGAATGACAAGTCCCATAACTGCCCAATATGCAATGCTGACTTAGGCTCTTGTCCACAAGAAACACTCAGGTGATTTTAAACCGTATATATATATATATATATATATTCCTTTAGTTTCAGTATACAAATGAGGCACACGATCTAATAACTTAAGACATGGAAGTATAGAACAACTAAGCCATGGAACAACTAAGTTTGCCACAGTGTATCTGATTTGTCAAGTACCTAAAGGTTTCCAATTTGGTAAATTCTGAAAAGTAAGCTTTCATGCATTCTACTCAAGTTGTGTACAGCACATTGCTGCAAATGCCACCCTTTGTTCGTATGATATAAATGCTCCTTCGCATTTTCCTCTATGGAAACTGTTACCCGAGATAAACAAAATAAAAATAAAATTCGTGTAGTTACAAAGAGAGATACTAAAAAATGTGTTGGGAACTGCTTTATAAGTTTTTAGCAGCCTTTAATCTGTTTTCCTCATCCATTACTAATGCTGACCAAAAAAATGATGCAAACATATTCAAGGACAAACATGTTTCGACTAAGTTCAGAACACTTTCTTCATTTGTTATCAGGTTTCTATTTCATTAAATGATTATTCAATATGGAACAATTGACATTTAAATGTTTCTCTACAGACATGATAAAAATATGGAAAATCTCAGAACGATGCTTCTATCAAAGAATTATTCAAAAGAGCCCCACAGGATAACAAAAACTGTTTATAGAAAAAAGAAAAAATCACTATCATCACCTGCTCCAGTTCAATCTGAATCATTTATTGAGTCTAAAAGCTGCAGACCGAAAATTGTGGACCAGAAGTTAGGCCATGACAAGAATTCCCCTGAAGCCAATAGTGGCCTTGGTTCGACTTCAAACAAATTGTCCAGAGTTTTGAAGAAGGTATTGGTTAATTTAATAATCATATATTCTTCTAGTTTGTTAAGGAGTTCCATGTGAAATTGATTGGAAGTGCATTACTCAGAAGGTTTCAGGTGACAAGGAACCGCTTAGAGTTGTGGAGACTACAACTGGACCTTTGAAACATTTTGAGCCTACTTCCAATTTGAAGCAGGAAAACACCTATGGTCGGTTTAGTGCTCTTCTAGAAATTGCAAACAATTATGTTGACTCTGAGGATATTGCCATGGTAGGCCTTCCAACACTCAGCATCGGAAACGATGATAAAAGGGTTGATACAAAGAGTATATCCAGCCAAAATAATAATGATAAGTGTTCTCAGAACAGTAGAGCTGAAGGAGAAACTTTGCACCCTAGCACTCATGCTCTGGAGTCCAATGAGCGCCCAACAGAACAAGGCGTCACAGATTTGCCACCAAATGGATGCAATGAAGATTCTCAAAAGGCACGACATCCGATATGGTTAGCTCTGGAAGGCTGCAAAGATAGGTAAGCAAACTGCGTAATAGATCTGTTAGTTCTTTTATTCAACACTAGCTTCCACATAATTAATTCCCCATTCTTTTCAGGAAAGGAAAGTCTTCTGCCCAACCACAGAAGTTTTATGTCAGACTGCCGTAAGTTCAAAACATCTTGGACCATCCATAGAATATACTATTACTTAGAAGTTTCAGTTGATGAGTAATTGTTTGAAATTCCTTAAGCTACTTAACACTCATTTCAATGGTTGTGCTATGAACCTAACTTTTTATTCTTACACAGAGACCGAAATGTACCAGTGTCTCTTGTGCAGAAATATATAATCCACAAGCTCAATCTGAAACCTGAATTTGATCAGGTATTGATTCTATGGATATTGACATGGTCCATTTGTGGATGTACATGTATAAATATGTTTTCTAGTATTTGAACACGTCTTTTTTTTTTTTTTTTTACAGGTTGAACTCTCGCTCTGCGGCCAAACACTGATTCCTGAGGTTATGCTGAATAGCCTAGTTGATACTTGGCTCTGCAACTTAGATATGCCAGTAGGAAGTACTTTCACCAGCGAGGAGGCAATGATGCTCTTGACTTATCAGATAAAATAGATAGCAAAACATCTCTTTATGAAGTCGTACATCGGTTGTTTGCTAGATTTTTCATTGAGGTTCTGTTTGGTGGGATTTCTTAATAAGTTCTTATACAGCCTTAGACCAGCTTTAGCTGACTCTCTGTTATAGACA
This sequence comes from Berberis vulgaris, assembly GCA_963556465.1. Classification (NCBI taxonomy): domain Eukaryota; kingdom Viridiplantae; phylum Streptophyta; class Magnoliopsida; order Ranunculales; family Berberidaceae; genus Berberis; species Berberis vulgaris. The sequence goes on from OY747126.1 coordinate 90,615,274, forward strand.
GTTACAGTGATTTTTGGCTTCCTTCTTTTTCTGAAAACAATACAATGCTTTTATTTATTAATTTCTTCATTGGATATTATCAATTATTTGATTTTTCTTTGACCTTCAATATTTTTTTTCTTACCTTCCGTAATCTTCTATTGGTATTACTAAATCTTATCTCATTTATTTGACATGCTGGAGATTTTGGATCTAAGACAAAGATCCATTATAAAGATGGCTGATATTATATAAGAGTGATCCTGTGTTTCAACTTAGTTTTATAACCACTAGCTGCAAACGTAACCGGGGCGACGAGTACAGCCACCACCAAATGGCGGTTGCTTCCTTTTTTTGGGTCTTCTTTTAACACCTTCTATGATTCCCTTTGAAGCTTTTTTTTTGTCCTAACGTTGGGCAGAATAACGATTATCCTGCAGGCTAGTTGTAACAGATAATTCACAAGGAAGAACACAAGAGAATTGCCCAAAACACAGATAAATAACTCTAATGTTGAATTAAATATATCAAAATCAAATGTCTCTTCTAAATCAGCCCACAAGCCGGGTTTTATAGCTAAAACTCATTAATATTGGAATTTTACCAAAAATGACAACACCCCAATAATCATGCTAAAACAAAATACGTAATGAAAGAAATAATCTGCCAAGAATCTGACCCAAATCGGGTTCAGAATCCCTTCCTAAACTATAATTGAAATATTACTATAAAGGGAAAAAAAACTACTAAAATTAATAAGCAGTCTATTTCTAAAAGAAAATAATGTCTAATCCTAAAAGAAAACTAAAAGACTCCTAATTAAATTGAAAGAGTATGAATAAGTTATTTAGTAAATAACTTTGAGAGCAAATTAGGAACCCTAGAAGCACAAATTAGGAACGCTATAAACCCAAATTTAGGAATGCTAGAAATCCAAATTTAGGAACCCTAGAAACTCTCCTACATCAGTCGCCCTGGGTTGGAAAGAACTCATCATCGAGTTCAAAACAGCGTCATCGGAATCCTGTGGCTACAGTCCAGGAGAAAGATCCTTTGGTATCAGGTAAGAAAACTTTGTTAGTTGCTGCACCTCTGCTGGTAAATCTGAATTCACGTCTGCAGGGGCTAGAAAATCATGGTGGATGACGTCACAACACTGGTGTAGGTGGAATTCATCTCTGCATGGACACGAATCGCGAAAAAAAGCTGCTGGTGGACTGTGGTGGCTTTGAATAAGTCCCGGGGTGCAAATATCCAAATTGTTTTGAAAAACAATTTTATCCCGCTAGAAAAATCGCTCGTATTCCCTGCGTCTTAGCTCCCGCGAGCCGCGAGCTTCCTCTTCCTAGATCTTCGCTCCTCGAGAGCGTCTTCTTCCTCCGACCGAGTCCGGTGAACCTGCAAGTGAGAGGGAGACAACAAGAAAGAAAGAAAGACGAGAGAGAGAGAAACAGGAGCGGTGCTTCCTCTTTTTGTTGTTCTTGTCTGCTCCGATTGTGTGAGCTGTTTGTTTGGCCAGTGGGACGGTGGTCAAGAGAGAGGGAAACATGAAAGAAGACGAGGTGGCAGATAAAAGAACAGGGGCAGTGGAGCTCTGTCGCGAGGTGGAATAGGGTGGTGGCGGCTCTATCACAAGATGGAAAACTTACTTGCAGGATATCCAAGCAAACGCATGTAAATATAGACACTGACAATATATTATGCCTCTCCAACATTTTGATAAAACCAAGGTGAAGGGGCACTTTCCCCTCTCCCATTGTAGTTCGGAACATCCACTAGCTGATACTCGTAGCAAAATCCAGGATTAGCGATGTGGAAGATCGCCTCCTCCCTATCAGTTTTTTGGTGCACTTCCCTGTCTTCAATAACAACTCCAACATCCTCATTCTGCAAACCATCTGCATCAACAATATCCAATTCTCCATCGGTGTCATATACATGCTCTCCAAACTCTTTAGTTTCGTCTTCCTCAAGCTCCTCATCCTCATACACAGGCTCTCCATCCTCTCATAATCGAGCATGATTGTGATACAGGTTTTCGAAACTAGAATCAGAATCGTGATCTTCCAAATCACGATTACTGAAATCTTGCGCCGTTAGATGCGGGTTAACTCTGCAACTTGCCTCTGTAAATCCTCAATCATCATATTCTTAACGCTACAATCACGGTGAGGGGCTTCCTCATTCGAAATTTGCCCGCGATGACCTCGACCACTAGCCATAGAAATTGATGAAATCTCACCCCAAGAAGATGTTGAAGCTCTGATACCAACTGACGACGGGCAGAATAACGATTATCCTGCAGGCTAGTTCTAACAGATAATTCACAAGGAATAATACAAAAGAATTGCCCAAAACACAGAGAAATAACTCTAATGTTCAATTAAAATTATCAAAATCAAATGTCTCTTCTAAATCAGCTCACAAGCCGGGCTTTATAGCTAAAACTCATCAATATTGGAATTTTACCAAAAATGGCAACACTCCAATAATCATGCTAAAACTAAATACGTAATAAAAGAAATAATTTGCCAAGAATCTGGCCCAAATCGAGTTCAAAATCACTTCCTAAACTAAAATTGAAATATTACTATAAAGGGAAAAAACTACTAAAATTAACAAGCAGTCTATTCATAAAAGAAAATAATACCTAATTCTAAAATGAAACTAAAAGACTCATAATTAAATTGAAAGAGTACGAATAAGTTATTTAGTAAATAACTTTGAGAGCAAATTAGTAACCCTAAAAACCCAAATTTAAGAACATAGAAACTTTCTTGCATCACGTCCCTTTTAAACATTTCTCTTCTAGAGCCTCCTTGCATGTTTTGAAATTTCTTTCTTCATAGTCAGTTTTTAATGCCAAAAGTATAATTTTGAAGAGTGAAGTTTCAAAAATCAATGGATTAAGTGTTCTACACTTTTTATTTTGTGAATAGAGCAATTTTTCAAAAACTCTCCAAATGCCAACCATTGCATATTTGTGTGGAATTGTGGGGTTGGTGCGTGTATACAGATAGACAAACTAATTTTCGTTGGTAAATGATCTTGTATTCAAACCTGTTACTTTTTCGAGTGAATTATTTTGGGTGCTTCGGCTTATATCTGTGGGATTTTTCTAGTTTTTCCAATGTTATATCTTTGTCTCAATCCCATCTAATTTTAGTTGATAATTTAAATGTTTGTATAAAATTTCCAAGTGAAGGATTTGGTAATGACGAGAGTAACTCTTGAAGTCCTTTGAGTGTACACTTGAAACACTCTAATTGTTTTAATAGATACCAAAGAGAGTTTAGAAGTTTTCATTCCCTCGAACTCTTAGTCGGAGTTATTGGACCATTGATTCAATGCAATGATTGAGACCTCAATGAAAAGCAAAGGTGTATTTCCATCATTGTCATCAGTGTGACTAATACATCCATTGCCTAAAATGATTTATTTGGAGAGTTTCTCTGACTACCCATTATCTTTTATGTCAGCAATACGAAAAACATTCAGACCTTTGTCGATGCGGTGGAATAACAGAAATGCCATAGTGCCTTGCGAGGAGAAGAGAAAGGAACAAAATGAATAGAGAGGAGAAGAAAAAAGATCACACTGCACAAGGATTCCTTTTAACAGTTCCAGGTGATTCACGTAGGCAGCAATTTAAAGGGGAGGCATGCCATTTTTTTCTTTGGGGTAGGCAATAAACATATAACAGACTAGCTGCAGTAATCGAACCATGTTAGGCAGCATGGTGAAATACAGTTCCCGAATTTAAGTAGTAGCATAAGTATCGAACTTAGGAAAATTTTTGAAACATGATGTTGCATATTTTAGTATGATCAAGAAAATATTTGCATATATACAACATAAAAATGGTGTACTCCCAAATTCGCTATGCACATTTAGTTTTGTTGCGTTTTGGAAGTTCAAAACATTGAAATACGGAAGTTTTTGAATTTCATATAGCATAAAGCTCAAGTAATATGAAACAGTTGTTAATTATAAGGGTATGTTCCTATACTATCTAAATCGATGGTATGATAGACTAGCTAAATCCCACAGCAGCAAAACACACTTTTATTAATACCAAAGTGTGGATGGCTCCTACAGACAGTCTGAACTAGAAATCGTGTGCTATAGCAATGTACAGATTTATATATTTGAGTGGATGTATGTGCCAATGTATTGATTCAAATTAGGCGACCTATTACCTATTGAAACGTGTTTTTCGCTCAGGAGCTCTAAAACTTGTACACTATAGGTTTGAGACATTCATATTTGAGATGCTCTAACCATCCTGACCACCCTAAATGATGGTGCGGCATGCATGCGCCAACAAAAATACAAAGAACAAACCATTTATTTAGGGGTGTGTCTAATTTGCATTAATTTGGAGGTGGCATGTGGAATTAGACCAAGGGAGTCCGTCTAAAAATTCCCCCCCCCAAAAAACTGAGAAGGGTAAAAAAGACAAGTTATTTCCTTGTCCTCGGCTATATAATATTTTGGTTTATGCAAAAAAACCAAAGAGCAAAGCCTGTCTTGTAACTTAAAAGCTCTGTCTCTCCCTTCTCTGAATTTTGCATGAAAAGTGAACTCTTGGCTACTCAAGTTTCTTGAGACTAAGGTGAGACTAACCCCATCACAGATTACAAGGCTTCAAATTAGAGCTTTGTTTGATTCACATTTCCTTCATAGTTTTTTTATTAGTTAGTGTTGATTTTCAAGTTAAGTTTTCTATTTGAATGCTTCTTGTTCTTGTGTTTGAGAAGTAAATGTTCTGTTCATGGAGTTTCCATTGATTTCAGACTTTGCTGTTTAATCATTTTCAGTTTGTAATCTTGCTTGTAATCTGTAAATTTAGATGGGGTTGACGGTTTTGCTGAATAATTTGGCAGATATTTGGTTCTTATTGTGTATGAGTCTAGATTGTATGGTTTTTATTGTGCCAGAACTGGCAAAAAATCGCATGTAACAGGTAGATCTATCAAAGCAAAGAAGACTAGTAGTATGTGTTTACAAGAACTTAAATTCCTTTCAGTTTGTAGATTGATTTTTGGATTTTGTTTCTAACTAAACCGTTCCAGTGATGGTTTTATCAACTTTGTTGGTTCACATGGTACGAGTTTGGAATTTTCATTAACATAATTGAGGTTTGGCTTTGGTCTAATTGAACCGATCTCCTTTCAGAGGGCATCTGATGAATCTGAAAACACTTGATTTACAGGGGATCGGTCTGGTGGTTTTGCTAGATTGGGTTGATTTAGGTTTAAGAGATTTCTCTGGGAGGCGGAGATAACTAGGTAAATCTGATATTCGTGCTGCATGCATGTGAATAGAATTTGCGCAATTAGGTTGTCATTATTAGATCAATCAAGAGGGTTCGAAGAGAGACCTTCATTCGGATTGAAAGAAATACACAACTAGTTTTTGTCAAATTAATTTCAATAATCGACCAATTGATGCAAAGTAACTGAGATTCATGTGAGAAATTTCGATCTGTGAGATTTTCATGATGGAACCATTTGAGTATTCACCCCTAAATTGTAGATCAATATCTGTCAAAACTCCTGGCTGTAAGTTGAGAATTTTTTCCAATTAGGCATGAAGGGCTATGATAGTATGAAATTTTCATTAATATGAAACCGTCTTAAACATCCCATGTATAGGGTGGATCATTCGTTTTACCCTCATTTTTACCTAGAAATGCTTTTGATGAAAATGGTGAAGTGCTGCTTTAGCAAGGATATTTATGTTCTGGTTCTGCTTTAGTAATAGGTTATAACTACTGTAGCTCAGATTTGTGTCATCATCATCAAAGCCCATTCCCGAGATTTTCGGGGTCGGCTACATGGATTTTAGTTCTCCAAGCAATGCGATCTTCCCACATTTCCTCACCTAATCCAAGCTCATTGATATCTTCATTCACCGTCGTCATCCAAGTTTTCAACGGTCGTCCCCTCCGTCTACACCCTCCATTAACTTGCCAATCTAAACATTTTCTAATTGGCGCCGTGCTTGGTCTCCTCCGCACATGACCAAACCAAGTTAAACGTCTTTCTCTAATTTTTTCTTCTATGGGTGCTACACCTAAGTATCTCCCAATTCTTTCATTTCTAATTTTATCCTTACGAGTTTTACCACACATCCACCTTAACATACGCATTTCTGCTACTGTCATCCTATGCGTATGTTGTCTCGTAGTAGCCCAACATTCTGAACCGTATAGCATGGCTGGTCGAACAATTGTCTTATAACATTTCCCTTTTAGCCTTGCAGACATCCTTTTATCGCATAATACTCCTGACGTCATTCGCCATTTCAACCAACCAGCTTTAATCCTGTGGTCTACATCTCCTCCAATGGCCCCATTCTTTTGAATTATAGATCCTAAATATCGAAAAGCCTCACACTCCAGGACCTCGACACCTTCGATCTCAATTGCATTACTTCTCCCTCTTGGTTCACACCCAAAGTTGCACACCAGATACTTCGTCTTCGAACGGCTAATTCTAAAACCTTTACTCTCTAAAGCCTCCCGCCACTTAACTAATTTCTGACCTAAACTTACACTAGTCTCATCCATTAAGACAATATCATCTGCAAATAACATGCACCAAGGTACATCTTCTTGCAGATGTCTCGTCAACTCATCCATGACCAAAGCAAAGAGATATGGACTTAACGCCGACCCTTGATGTAGTCCTACGGTCACTGGAAATTCACTAGACAGCCCACCTACTGAGCGAACACTTGTTACAACCCCTTCATACATATCCTTAATGATATCGACATAACATTGAGACACTTTCTTCCTTTCAAGCGCCCACCAAATTAACTCCCTGGGGACCCTATCATATGCTTTCTCCAAATCAATAAAAACCATATGCAAACTCTTACGTGCCTCTCGATATTTTTCTACAGTTTGCCTAAGCAGGAAGATAGCCTCCGTAGTAGACCTACCTGGCATAAATCCAAATTGATTCTCCGAAATCGTGTATTAAAGAAAAATGCATGTAGCTCAGATTTGTGTATTAAAGAAAAAAATGCATTATAAAAGAGTACTACCTTGTTATTGTTTTTTACCCATCAAACTCTTTTAGTTTGAATATCAATGCAAAAACGAAGATCTATAATCTTTTTATTGCATATTCTGTCAAATTTTTGTTTCAAAATGCCAATTTTGATATTTTGGTAAATGCAGAGATGATATTGGGATCTTTTATGAAATTTTGACATTTTTATAAAATCAGATAAATGTAAAATGTTTATCATTAGTCTTCCAGGGATGTTGCTATTTATCTCCGTCAAGTGAATGCATTTTTGCAATTTCTAGGTCTCTAATACATATCTAAGGAAGAAAAATCGAGATCTCAATAATACTAATGAAGGGTGGTACGTACTTTGGTCATTGCAGATTTTTGAAGGAAGAAAACTCATATACTAGACTATATGTCGTCAGAGGATGAGGAACGAGTACAGTCCATCAAAAAAGGACCACTCGAGGACAGCTTCAGTTGTCCTCTTTGTAGCAATCTGCTGAAGGAGGCTACAACTATTCGTGTCTGCCTCCATACATGTAGGTGTTGCAGCTCACTTTTTTTATTATTTTATTATTTATTCCTTACGTACTAATCACCCATGCCATGCTTAGCGCTACCTTTACAGAATCAATAATCTAAAGTGTGATCATCTAGTTCCTTATCCTGTAGTATCAAGCATTGGTTGTTGGAGTGTCAAAACAGTATCACTTTTGAGACCAAACAATTTCAAGTCAAAACTAAATTTAGTCAAATAAATGAAAAACAGTAACACAAAAAATTGATACAATAAGTTGGATCATCATGAATAGTATCACTTTTATAACCATACTCTTTATGGTGATACAATTATTGTATCATTTTGTTTGTGAAAATGTGTAAAATTGTTAAGTGGATGGTTACACTTCAAAAGTGATACTGTTTTGGGGTTGTTACAAAAATGTCAATTTGGTGTAGTGTGTGGATCATTGATGTTAGGTGTGATTAGGGAAGGACGAGGGGTAAGAAAATGTTTGGATCAGATACTTTGAATGTTTTCAAAAAATCAATGAGGAAATGTGATGCAGCAAACAATTGTGTATTGTATCATGTTGCTGGTTGGAGTCTTTTTCTTTCCCGTAGTTGTAGTTCCTTTTTCTTGTAGTATGCTATAGTAAAACTAAGGAGATAATTCATGATGTTTCCAAGCACAATACCATAGTTAAGCATGATGAATGATAGACAGAGTGTAACAATTGAATTTTTACTTTGTACCACCGCGGTAGTAGTTATAAATGTGGTGGTGGCATATAGCCATTTTCTCTTTTGTTAGGCTATGTTTGTTTTCTCTGTTTTTTTTCTTCATTCTTATCATCAGAGCAAGAAGAGTTGTTTGGTCAATTAGATCTAAGAAGTAGAGAGAAGTAGAGAGAGCTTGAGAGGGAGAATTGGAGGTTTGAGTTGTTTGGAGTTGCTTGATCTTGATGCACGAGGATGAATCTTATGCTTTGAGGAGTGCTTTGAGGAGTCCTTATTGGTGATTAGATCAGTGATAGATCGGTGAGTAGATCGAAACTTTCACTCTTTTGATTTCATGATTTAAGCTTTCTTGTTTTAAATTTGAGGATTTTGCTAATGAGTAACCTAGTATCTTCCCGGAATTGTAGTTTTTGATTCTTTTAGTATTTTTGTTTTTTATTTCTTCCAATTGAAAGATGAAGGTGAGATCTTTCTATAGGTAGCTTATATGTGAGATTTGGATACGTATTGAAGAACTTATAGTTCTTTGAAGTTGGTGTGTTGAAATCTGTTTTGCTGAAATTTTAAGTCTAACTATAAATCGTGAGGAACAGGGGGTAAAGATTTGGTTTTATTTTCTGGTATTGAATGGTTTTCGGTATAAATCTAACATGTTTAACAAGTTAAAGGTAAGGGCTTTCCAATGGTATAAAGTTTTCAGGATTTGGTTGAATATTGCGATTTGTGTGTGTGATTGAAGGTGCTCTGTTACTGTAAAATTCTGACAAAAATTCTGATCTGAGGTTGAAGACGATGATGTCATGCTGAATCCGTACATAGTGAGTTGTACGGTGACTGTCTCCAAAAGGGGAAAACTAAGCCACTATACGAGTTATGACTCGCGTGATATAGTGGAGTGTTCCTGAGGAGCATTGTCTGATTTCCAAAAGGGGAAAACTAAGCCACTGTACGAGTCATGACTCGCGTGATACAGTGGAGTGTTCCTGAGGGGTCAGAGGAAGAGTGTGAACTTAGTCTCTTCCAGCGCGCAGTTTAAATTGTGATTTGGCCGTGTGTCCAGTCTTTTGAGGTGAAGTATGCATTTTAGAGACGGCACCCCGTTTGAAATGTATACATACTCAAAGTGGGTATTGGTACACGTGTGGAGGTGTGTCGGGGTGAGACACATTCGGCACATGGAGAGGTGCGATAGGGCATTCATGGTCTAAAATGTTTTTGTGATAATTTGATTTGTGCATATGACTAGTTCACCATATGGTTGGTGCAGTAGGTATAAGTTGTAGCATGTGATGTAAGGTAAATGTGGATATATGTGGATTATCATTTGTGTTATTTGTAGTTTTGTTTTATCTGCTCATACCAGCGTTAGGCTGACCCATTTTGCTTTGTTTTGTGGCAATTGGGTGTACTCTTCTTGGAGTGCAGGTGTTGAAAGCGACTTTGTGGATAAGGCCGGGCGGAGCTAGATCCTAATTATTTCCAGGGTCTGTATTATGTTTTGTGTTTTGCTTTTTGGTGTTGTATATGAAAGTTATGTTTGTGAGATGCTTTGATGGGTAGAGTTAGGGGAGAAGTTGCCTTTGGCATGGTTGTAAATACTTTGGAATGCTTGTAATATTTTGGATATTTCAGTTATCGAGAATTGTTTGTGTGATAATGTGGTTAAGTGGTATGTCACGTGCCATTTGTAGGAAAACTCCCGTTGTGTTGGGATTTTTCTTATGAGCGGGGCGTGACAGATAATTTTGGTATCAGAGCCATATTGGTCACGTTAGGCAGAAATGCTTAACAATTCCTCGGATGGGGTGTGGGTAGAGGAGTAAGATCTTTTGTTTGACTTGTGATTGATTAGAGTGTGTTTGTTTGTTTGTTTGTTTTGTTTTAGAGAGACGATGTCGCGTCGAACAAGGAATATAGATGATATAGCTGGGACATCTGGAGGTGAAGTTCCAAGGAGCTATAATCTGGATCAAGATGCGATTACCACCTTGATACAAGGTTTGAGGCAGGGTAGTTCCCAAGATGATCCGTTTGCTCGGCGAAATAAGGCCTTCTCTGGACTTGGAGGTGAAAGGTTTAATGGGCATGGGGGAGCCATAGCAGCAGACCGTTGGCTCCGTAAAACAGAGGTGATATTAGAACGGATGACTATTACGTCGGAGCAGCGTAGTGAATTGGCAGCTCACCAGTTTGATGGAGATGCACTCAATTGGTGGGATTCTATTCGTCAGACTCGTGATGTAGTTGGTATGACTTGGGAAGCTTTTGTTGTGTTGTTTGAATGACAGTTCATTCCTGCAGCGGCAAAAAGACAGTTAGTTGATCGATTCATTAAGTTGCAGCAAGGTCAACGAACTGTAGCTGAGTATGTGACTGAGTTTAATCAACTTAGTCGGTATGCGCCGTATCTGGTAGATACCCTAGAGAAGAAAAACCTGAAGTTCTTGGATGGGTTAAATCCTTTCTTGAAGAGACAATTAATATTGATGATTGATAAACCTTTTGAGGAACTGTATAACGCGACCTTAAGACAGGAAGAGGTGGAGATAGAGTGTAAAAGAGTTATAGACGAAAATCGCAAGAAAGGTCGTCAAGGAGAGGGTCAAGGTCAACAAAGGCAGGGGAGGACCAATGAAAGGAGGCAATCAGAGAAGAGATGAACATAGTCGGCAGGGGGTATGGATTCGAGGAGATCAGATTGCAGATAAGCGGGTTTGTTTTATTTGTGGTCAGGAAGGACACATAGCGCGAAATTGTCCTAGGAGCAACGATAAGCCACGAAACCAGCAAGGGCAGAGTGGTCAGAAGAATCAAGGCCCCGTGTGTTATGAGTGTGGGCAGCCGGGGCACATTTCTCGATATTGTACGCGGCCGCAGCGGGTTGCTCCACGCGGTAATGGTGGCGGGAGAGGTCAGCATGCTACCACCTCAGGACCGTCGGTTCGTTTAGCTGCTATTCCCGGTCAGGGAAATGTAGAGGGTATGTTTTATTATTATGAATTATTATTCTTATAACGTTATCATTGCCTGTGCATGTTTTATAGTTTATGATATTCAGATATAGGAAATCCATGATAGTTTGAGCATGATTGGCTTAATTTTAAATTTTGTGCATATTAGGGTATGTGATGTCCTCTCGATTGCGGTTGCGGGTTCTTTTCGATACTGGTGCTTCTAGATCCTTTATTTCTAAGCAATTGGTAGAGAGAGAGCATTTAGTAGTTGTGCCATTACAACAGTCTTTAAGAGTTCAGTCTCCTTTGGGTGGATCAGTTATACTTCGTGAATGTTGCCCTCAGTTCGAGTTTTCTATCTGTGATCGTGTCTTTCAGTTTGATTTTATTGTGTTGGGTTTTGAAGGTTTTCACTTGATTTTAGGGATGGATTGGTTGTCCAGTTACCCGGTGATCTTAGACTGTGTAAGTAGGACGGTGACCCTTACGTTTCCTGGTGTATCTCCTTGTGTTTTGAGATGTGAGTCGAGCTCTGATTCAGTGATGTCGAGTTTCCTTGGTTCTGTTGAGACACCTAAACTTGACATTAGTGATGTTGAGGTGGTTCGGTATTTTTCCGATGTTTTCCTCGAGGTTTCTAGTCTTCCTCCTCGTCGAGAAGTAGAGTTTAAGATAGACCTTATCCCGGGTACTGCACCGATATCGAAACCAGCTTATCGTCTTGCCCCTAAACAATTGGAAGAAATGAAGGTGCAGCTAGAGGATTTATTACGTAAGGGGTAAGTTATTGTGAATTTAAATGGATGTGATTGTTTATTTGAGGTTCTCATCTATATTGGAGGAATATCATTAATTCTTTTGAGGTGTGTATGATTCTTAGGTTTATTTGACTGAGTAATTCTTGTTGGGGCGCACCTGCTATATTTGTGTCAAAAAGGGATGGATCATTGAGGATGTGCATTGACTATCGAGAATTAAATAAGGTCACCATCAAGAATAAGTATCCACTTCCACGCATTGATGATTTGTTGGATCAGTTGAGAGGTGCTGTAGTATTTTCAAAACTTGATCTTCAGTCTGGGTACCATCAGATGAGGGTTGAAGAGCAGAGTATTCCGTTGACTGCTTTCAGAACCCGGTATGGATTGTATGAGTATCCAGTGATGCCTTTTGGTTTGACAAATGCTCCAGCTTTCTTTATGGACTTAATGAATCGGGTCTTCCACCCGTACTTGGATCAGTTTGTCATAGTGTTTATTGATGACATTTTAGTATATTCGAGGAGTCATGAGGAGCATAAGGAACACCTTCGCATTGTATTGCAGACATTGAGAGACCACCAGTTATATGCAAAGTTTAGTAAATGTCATTTTTGGGAATCAGAAGTTCGATTTCTAGGGCATGTGATTTCTAGCCGTGGTATTGCCGTGGATCCTGAGAAAGTCGAGGCAGTTAAGTCTTGGAAGAGACCAACTACTGTGTCAGAGATTCGTAGTTTTCTTGGTCTAGCTGGGTATTATCGTCGATTTATTGAGAAATTTTAAAGTATTGCCGCACCTATGACAACTTTGACTAGGAAGAATATTCCTTTCCTGTGGACGGATGAATGTGAGCAGGCTTTTGAAACATTGAAGTTGAAGTTGACATCAGCGCCAGTGTTGACGATTCCTGTTTCTGGTGTGAAGTTAGTAGTTTATACAGATGCTTGTGGTACTGGTTTAGGGTGTGTTTTGATGCAAGAAGGTAAAGTGGTTTCGTATGTTTCTCGCCAATTGAAACCCCATGAGAGGAGATATCCCACCCATGACTTAGAGTTGGCAGCAGTGGTTTTTGCATTGAAGATTTGGAGGCATTATCTTTATGGTGAGAAATTTGAGTTGTATACGGATCACAAAAGCTTAAAGTATCTTTTCTCCCAAAAGGAACTAAACATGAGGCAACAGAGATGGGTTGAATTTTTAAGTAGTTATGATTTTGAGATTCAATATAGACCTGGGAAGGCGAATGTGGTTGCGGATGCTTTGAGTAGACGACATGTGGGCATAGCTTCTTTGATGATTCAGGAGTATCGAGTATTAGAAGTGTTCGCTTCTTATGATGTTCAGCCTATTTCTACGTCAAAAGGTGTAATTATGGCTAGTTTGTTGATTCAACCATCTTTGATTAGTAGAGTGTTGCAGGGTCAAGTTTCTGATCCAACCTTACGTAAAAGAATAGAGGATTTGGTGATAGACTTAGTTGATGTTTGTCCTACGGATTGGTCTGTTGGTTCCGATGGTGGATTGAGGTTTAAGGGTAGATTGTGTGTACCAGCTGATGATGATTTGCGTAAGGAGATACTAGTCGAGGCACATCATTCTCGTTTCACCATTCATCCTGGTGGAACAAAGATGTACCGTGATCTTCGCCGCACGTTTTGGTGGCCTGGGATGAAACGAGATGTAGGAGTTTTTGTATCTCGCTGTTTGACTTGTCAGCAGGTCAAAGCTGAACATCAGAAACCTTCTGGTTTGTTACAACCTTTAGAGATTCCGACGTGGAAATGGGAGTATATTACGATGGATTTTATAGATGGACTTCCACGGTCGAGACGAGGGAATGAGTCGATTTGGGTTATTGTTGATCGGTTGACTAAGAGTGCTCATTTCATTCCAGTTAGTATTCATCGGACTGCAGATAGTTTGGCCCGTTTATTTATTCGAGAGGTAGTTAGATTGCATGGAGCCCCTGTATCGATTGTATCAGATAGAGAGTCTTTGTTCACTGCTCAGTTGTGGCGAAGTTTTCAGCAAGCTTTGGGTACTCGTTTAGACATGAGCACCGCTTACCATCCGCAGACAGATGGCCAGTCAGAGAGAGTTAACCAAATAGTCGAGGACATGCTTAGGGCATGTATTTTGGATTTTGGTGGAAGTTGGGAAGATCATTTACCGTTATGTGAGTTTGCCTATAATAATAGCTATCAAGTGAGTATTGGTATGGCACCATATGAAGCATTGTACGGTAGACCTTGTAGATCTCCTATGTGTTGGGCTGAAGTTGGTGATTCTGCAGTGATAGGTCCCGATATCATCAGAGACACTACTGAAAAGATAGATTTGATACGACGACGATTGAAGACAGCTCAAAGTCGTCAGAAAAGTTATGCAGATCGTAGGCGCACAAATCTGGAGTTTGCAGTAGGTGATAGAGTTTTCTTGAGAGTTTCCCCCATGAGAGGTGTTATCAGGTTTAGAGGAAGAGGGAAATTAGCTCCGAGATATATTGGGCCTTATGAGGTTGTTGAGAGAGTTGGTCCAGTGGCGTACCGACTTGTTTTGCTACCAGCTATGTCTGGGATTCATGATGTCTTCCATGTATCAATGCTTCGGAAATGTTCGGTAGATCCGACCCAGATTATAGAGCCGGATGATGTTGAGGTGTCAGAGAATTTGTCTTATCCCGTGCAACCAATATCTATTGTTGATAGAGATGAAAAACGATTGCGACGGAAGACTTTAAGACTGGTGAAAGTACAGTGGAGTGACCAGGAGGGCGATGTGACATGGGAATTGGAGGATCGTATTCGGCAGTTACATCCGTATCTATTCTCGTAGCCTTCTGTATTTTTCTTAGTTTAATCTCGAGGACGAGATTCCTTTGAGGTGTGTATTATGTAACAATTGAATTTTTACTTTGTACCACCGCGGTAGTAGTTATAAATGTGGTGGTGGCATATAGCCATTTTCTCTTTTGTTAGGCTATGTTTGTTTTCTCTGTTTTTTTTCTTCATTCTTATCATCAGAGCAAGAAGAGTTGTTTGGTCAATTAGATCTAAGAAGTAGAGAGAAGTAGAGAGAGCTTGAGAGGGAGAATTGGAGGTTTGAGTTGTTTGGAGTTGCTTGATCTTGATGCATGAGGATGAATCTTATGCTTTGAGGAGTGCTTTGAGGAGTCCTTATTGGTGATTAGATCAGTGATAGATCGGTGAGTAGATCGAAACTTTCACTCTTTTGATTTCATGATTTAAGCTTTCTTGTTTTAAATTTGAGGATTTTGCTAATGAGTAACCTAGTATCTTCCCGGAATTGTAGTTTTTGATTCTTTTAGTATTTTTGTTTTTTATTTCTTCCAATTGAAAGATGAAGGTGAGATCTTTCTATAGGTAGCTTATATGTGAGATTTGGATACGTATTGAAGAACTTATAGTTCTTTGAAGTTGGTGTGTTGAAATCTGTTTTGCTGAAATTTTAAGTCTAACTATAAATCGTGAGGAACAGGGGGTAAAGATTTGGTTTTATTTTCTGGTATTGAATGGTTTTCGGTATAAATCTAACATTTTTACCAAGTTAAAGGTAAGGGCTTTCCAATGGTATAAAGTTTTCAGGATTTGGTTGAATATTGCGATTTGTGTGTGTGATTGAAGGTGCTCTGTTACTGTAAAATTCTAACAAAAATTCTGATTTGAGGTTGAAGACGATGATGTCATGCTGATGTCATCTGTTTGACCCGATTTTGACCCAACTTTGACTGATCATAGAAGTTGATGTATAACTCTGTTTTTATCACCGTTTTCACCGTTGTGACCACCGTGATATTATTAAATTTTACAATATTTTTATTTCACATTTTACAATATTTTTATTTTGGCAATAATGTGCCTCGAGATGCGTGTTTCAAATAGAGGTTGAGTTTCATTCCTCTAATGGAATTATGAAACGATTTGATTAGTGTTGAGAATTTTGAGTTTGACATGAATACCCTACTCCGGTGTTTGCAATGTACAGAGTGGTACATTATGGCCATAGATGCCTTGTGAAATCCGTACATAGTGAGTTGTACGGTGACTGTCTCCAAAAGGGGAAAACTAAGCCACTATACGAGTTATGACTCGCGTGATATAGTGGAGTGTTCCTGAGGAGCAGTGTCTGATTTCCAAAAGGGGAAAACTAAGCCACTGTACGAGTCATGACTCGCGTGATACAGTGGAGTGTTCCTGAGGGGTCAGAGGAAGAGTGTGAACTTAGTCTCTTCCAGCGCGCAGTTTAAATTGTGATTTGGCCGTGTGTCCAGTCTTTTGAGGTGAAGTATGCATTTTAGAGACGGCACCCCGTTTGAAATGTATACATACTCAAAGTGGGTATTGGTACACATGTGGAGGTGTGTCGGGGTGAGACACATTCGGCACATGGAGAGGTGCGATAGGGCATTCATGGTCTAAAATGTTTTTGTGATAATTTGATTTGTGCATATGACTAGTTCACCATATGGTTGGTGCAGTAGGTATAAGTTGTAGCATGTGATGTAAGGTAAATGTGGATATATGTGGATTATCATTTGTGTTATTTGTAGTTTTGTTTTATCTGCTCATACCAGCGTTAGGCTGACCCATTTTGCTTTGTTTTGTGGCAATTGGGTGTACTCTTCTTGGAGTGCAGGTGTTGAAAGCGACTTTGTGGATAAGGCCGGGCAGAGCTAGATCCTAATTATTTCCAGGGTCTGTATTATGTTTTGTGTTTTGCTTTTTGGTGTTGTATATGAAAATTATGTTTGTGAGATGCTTTGATGGGTAGAGTTAGGGGAGAAGTTGCCTTTGGCATGGTTGTAAATACTTTGGAATGCTTGTAATATTTTGGATATTTCAGTTATCGAGAATTGTTTGTGTGATAATGTGGTTAAGTGGTATGTCACGTGCCATTTGTAGAAAAACTCCCGTTGTGTTGGGATTTTTCTTATGAGCGGGGCGTGACACAGAGTATCAGAGCAAGATGGTTTTGCTAGATTGGGTTGTTTTAAGAACCAAGTATTGTTGTGCATTATATGGTTCACCTCTGTCAAATCACAAAACTCCTCGAAGCAAAACTCTCCGACATTGTTAAAGCCTGCAAATTAGTTCTTCCAGTGGACTAACTATTTTCTTATTCCAAGATATCTAACATCATTTTTACGAGATAATATAAGACAGCTTAAACTTTTTTGGTGCTGATATACTTGTAATTTTCCATTGATGTAACTGGTGCAGTTTGTAAAGATTGCATTTATGCAAAATTTGAGAATGAGGACACCTATAGCTGCCCGGTATGCAATGCCTACTTAGGCAATTGTCCACAAGATAAACTCAGGTGACTTTTAACCGTATATGTCTTCCTTTAATTTCAGCATACTAATGAGGCACATAATCTACTAACTGGTACTCATATATATATGTATATATGAACTAGAGATATGGAACACATTTTGTCACAGTGTGTCTGACTTGTCGAGAACCCAATTCCAATTAATATGGAAAATTCTGAATAAGTATGCTGTCATTGTATTGAAGTTATGTAGAGAAAGTGTCTGCAAGGGCCGCTCTTGAATTGTCTTGACTCTTGAGTAACACTCAAAGCATAACATGAAAACATACCTCTTAATTGGAATAGATACGAGTGCTGCTTTGCATTTTCACTCTAGGCAAACCGATAGCTGACATAATTAAACAAAACAAAAGTTTGTCTAGTTACAAACAGAGATACTGTAAACTTGTGTCCGAAAATGCTTCTTAAGTTTTTTAGCAGCCTTCAATCTGTTCACCTCATCCATTGCTAATGCTGACCACAAAAAGGATGCAACAACAAGGATCCTGTTCGTCCATGCTAAGTCTAGAGTTCTTTCTTCATTTGTTATCATGTTTCTATATAATTAAAGAATTGTTCAATATGAAGCGATTCACATCTAAATGTTTCTCTACAGACGTGATAACAATTTGGAAAATCTCAGAATGATGCTTTTACCGATGAATAATTCACAAGAGCCCGAATGCAGGAGGATAACAAAATCTTTTAACAGAGAAAAGAAGAAATCACTGTCATTGCTTGCTCCAGTTCGAGCTGAGACAGTCTTTGAGGCTAGAAGAGGTAGGCCGAAATCTGTGGACCAGAAATCAGGCCATAATAGAAAGGCAGATAGAGCCCATAGTGATCATGGTTCAACTTCGAACAGATTCTCCAGAGATTTGAACAAGAAAGTATTGGTTAGTTGAGTAATCACTTGTCATTTCTAGTTTGTTAAAGAGTTCCATGTGAAATTGATGAAAGTGCAATACTCAGGAAGTTTCACGTGAGGAGGAACCACTGAAAGTTACTCAGACGATAACTGGACCTCAGAAACATCTTGAGCCTACTTCAAGTTCGAAGCAAGAAAAGCCTTGCGACCAGTTAACTGCTCTTCGTGAAAGTGCAAAGATAACAGTCGGCTCTAAGGACGTTGCCACTGTAGGCCTTCCAGTATTCAGCACCAGAAATGATGGTAAAAGGGTTGATACAAGGAATACAAAGAGTATCAGGATGAAAACAAGAGCACGGGAGTTTAGACCCGGTCAAAACAAGAGTGATACATGTTCTCAGAACAGTAGAACTGAAGGAGAAGCTCTGCAGCCTCTCACTCATGCTTTCGAATCCAATGGCCCAGCAGAACAAGGCGTTACAGATTTGAAACTAAATGGATGCCATGAAAACTCTCAAAAGACAGCACATCCACTTTGGCTTGCTCTGCATGGCTATAGAGATAGGTAAGCAAACACATCAGTGGCCCGTTATCTTTTATTTCTTTTATTCAACAGTACTAGATCCTAGTAACTAATTTTACACTATTCAGGAAAGGAAAGTCTTCTGCACAACAACAGAAGAGTTTTATATCAAACTCCAGTAAGTTCTTAAACTCTACGAGTACATAGAAGTTTCAGGTGATGAGTTAAATTATTTGAACTTCTTTTGGCTAGTTAGCACTCATTCTCTATGGTTGTACTATGAACCTAACTTTTTATATCAAACTCGAGTAAGTTCTTAGCCTCTACGACTAGCTATAGAATATACTATGACATAGAAGTTTCAGGTTATGAGTTGATTATTTTGGCTAGTTAACACTCATTCTCTATGGTTGTACTATACGAACCTAACTTTTTATTCTTACGCAGAGACGGAAACGTACCAGTGTCCCTTGTGCAGAAATATTTAGTGAAGAAACTCAATCTGAGGCAAGAATATGAGGTAAGGATTCTAAGGGCTGACTATGGTCCATTTGTGCATATCCATGTACAAGTTCTAGTATCTGAACACAACATCTTTTCTTCTTCTTTTTTTACTTTTTAACAGGTTGAACTCACGCTGTGTGGCCAGACACTGGTTCCTGGAGTTATGTTGAGTAGCCTAGTGGATACTTGGCTCTGCAACTTAGATATGCCTGTAGGAGGTACTTTCAACAGTGAAAACGCTCTGATGGTCTTGATATATCGACCAAAATAGATAGCAAGCCATCTCTGTTTGAAGTTCATACATGGGCCTGCCCTATTCTATGTCCGTGCTGCTCTTTTGATCATATTTGATCAGTCGTTTCCTAGATTTTTCACTAAAGTTATATTTGGTGGGATTGCTTAATAAGTTCTCGTACAGACTTTAGAATAAGCCCAGTGTGAGACCCTTGTGGACTGTGAGACCCTTGTGTGGGCGGACTTGAGGGGGAGGGTGAGGGTGAGGGTTGGAGCCCAATAGGCCCAACAGGCCCGTGGATCCCAAGAGGAGTTGGGCTAGCTACCAAGGGGAAACATAGTCCCACATCGCCTGGGTAGGGAAGGATGATGATCTTTATATGTGCAGGGTCATCTCCCCATTGTACAGAGGCCTTTTAAAGCCGTGAGGGCCGGATGGTAGCCCAAAGCGGACAGTATCTGTACAGTGCGGGAGGGGGGTCGTCACAGTTTGGTATCAGAGCCATATTGTTCACGTTAGGCAGAAATGCTTAACAATTCCTCGGATGGGGTGTGGGTAGAGGAGTAAGATCTTTTGTTTGACTTGTGATTGATTAGAGTGTGTTTGTTTGTTTGTTTTGTTTTAGAGAGAGGATGTCGCGTCGAACAAGGAATATAGATGATATAGCTGGGACATCTGGAGGTGAAGTTCCAAGCAGCTATAATCTGGATCAAGATGCGATTACCACCTTGATACAAGGTTTGAGGCAGGGTAGTTCCCAAGATGATCCGTTTGCTCGGCGAAATAAGGCCTTCTCTGGACTTGGAGGTGAAAGGTTTAATGGGAATGGGGGAGCCATAGCAGCAGACCGTTGGCTCCGTAAGACAGAGGCCTTTTAAAGCCGTGAGGGCCGGATGGTAGCCCAAAGCGGACAGTATCTGTACAGTGCGGGAGGGGGGTCGTCACAGTTTGGTATCAGAGCCTGACCCAGCCGGAAGTGTGCCACGTGGAGGTGGGCCCTCGGGCAACGTGGACGTTGTGCCTGTGTGGCCAACGAGGACGTTGGGCCTTAAGGGGGGTGGACTGTGAGACCCTTGTGTGGGCGGACTTGAGGGGGAGGGTGAGGGTGAGGGTTGGAGCCCAATAGGCCCAACAGGCCCGTGGATCCCAAGAGGAGTTGGGCTAGCTACCAAGGGGAAACATAGTCCCACATCGCCTGGGTAGGGAAGGATGATGATCTTTATATGTGCAAGGTCATCTCCCCATTGTACAGAGGCCTTTTAAAGCCGTGAGAGCCGGATGATAGCCCAAAGCGGACAGTATCTATACAGTGCGGGAGGGGGGTCGTCACACCCAGCTTCGGCTGACTCTCATATATAGACAATTAGAGTTCTTTTTGGTTTCTATCTTTACTTGAAAGCTCTCAGAGGCTAACGATGAACAATAGTACTTTTTTCCCCTTCTTTAGACAATATACCATGTACTTGATTTTTCCTTGCCTGAATTTTTTGTCTTTTACCTTTGGTCAGTTTTTATTGGTATTGCTGAATCTTATCTCATTTATTTGACATGTGGACGACAGAGGTTTTGGTTCTAAGACAAAGAACCAGTATAAAGATGACTCTTTTACAAGGGTTGTGCCAGCAGGTAGTGTACTGTTCACATTCAGTTGTAATCTGTCCGTGGCAACAAGTGCAGTCACCTCCAAAAGGTGTATTTCATTTAGTTTTCATCTTTTTCGATTTTTTTTTAGCACCTTCTATGAATCCCTTTGAAGTTTTTCTATTTCTTTTCTTTAGATTCTTCTATTTCTTTGTTTAGAGAAATTATATTTCTTTCAATGGTTGCTTCAACCACCTGCGTTTCAATATGGATCAAGGCCCATCAATAATTCTGTACTATGTAGTAGCTACCGAATCCTCATTGACAAGTACAAAATTAATCTAGAGAAAACAAATGCAGCCTTAATTTTCAGAGTTAAGGAGAATAGAGTTGTGACGGATGTCTTACTATTAAAAAATGCTAGGAAGTGAGAAAAAGTTCTCTATCTTTAGGCTGAAGATGACTTTTTTTTTTTGGGCAATATATTTTCTTAGCTTCGCCCCACTCCCAAAAGAAAGTATTTTCCATGACTTTGTAACAAATCAAGATGATAGTGATCATCACAAAATTTGTGTTCTTCATGCTCTCTTCCTCTTTCCTTCTTCTCCCTTCTCACTTTTGGCAAATTTTTCTTGGGAAAATTTTCCCCTTAATGCATACTCTTAAGTTGGAATTTAGCTCAAACAAGGCCTAATCTGCCTTTGTTTACAACAAAAGTAATTGTTAGTGAAATTAACCAGTGAAGGCTTGCATTTCCTTAAATTTGGATATAAAATGTGAAAAAAAAAAGTCTCTCTGGGCAAGTCATTTTGGAGATTTAGTGAATTGCTGCAGTCAAATTGCCAGGGATTGGAAATGAACTTCTGAAAAAATGAAAAAATGTTCCTTACTATTCTAATAATTGCTTGATCTAGGTGCATTGATCGTTAAGAGAAAAAGAAAGATTGAAGCTTCATTTGAGTGAAAGTACTCTGAACAGATTGCAATTGGAAGAGTAGAGAAGTTGGCTCCATTTGAAATGCAAATGTGTTTATGGTAGACGATCATAAAAAACTGGCATAGCAATGAGAATGACGGAACATATCCCTTCGCGTTCTTTCTATGCTTGCTATGAGTGGGTTAGGAAAGACCACGTACTCTTATCCGAAGGGTCTACAGTTCCATCTTTTAATTTGCTTCTACGAAGAGCATAGTAAAGGCCGATGAGCATATCAACAATGATGATGAATGCAAAATTTGGACATTAATTAGTTCTAAAGAAATAGAGCTGGGATGATTATACAACTTCAATTGAATAAATAAAGTAGTATTTCTTTTTCTTTTTCTTTTTCTTTTTTTTCTTTTTCTTTAAATTTTAAATAAAATCAAATCCAAAAAGCACAATCTCATTATGTCCAACGAATCTTCAAATTTGTCCCACCAATTCAGTTTTTGCATCAATTTTCCTCTTTTCACATTTTTTTTTTTCAATTTTCTGCTCCACTATGAGATATGATCCATTCCCTGTTGACTGACTTGCAAAGTATCTGAATACCCTGATTCTAGGGAGCGAGGGAGTGCCTCATTTCAAGGAGGGTGGGCGGTGGGAGGCCCTCCCTCGCTCCCTAGACTTACTCGTCTGAATATGAACCTGTAACCAATCTTGATTCACTCTTACATGAACAGTGAAGTGTTCAAAATGCGTCATATTTGTTATTTTTGCACATGTCCTCTCATTTTCTTGATATTGACAAGTAATATAATAGGTGGATGAGCAGTTTTTTTTTTTTTTTTAAAGGCAAGCTGGGGTTTTTAGGATCCGCGAATTTTATCATTAAAATCAGGTAAACGCGACAATTTTACACCACTCCATATCCCTTCATTATTCACTAGATCATTACAAGGAAATAAAATTTTCTTAAACTCCTCAAATAAGCTAAAAGATGGATCAATTGGATGTAGGCTAAAGGTTAAGCTCATTAAGTGAATTGTTGTCAAGTTGGTTTATTGATGCACAAGCTTAAACTCGTGCATGTGACAAGTAGGAGAGATATTAGACCACAATAAAACTATACTAGCTTATCATAGAGATACTTTTCAAGATTATATGGTACTAAACTCTTTCCAAACAAATGAAGGGAAAAGAGGAAGGATAGTATTGAGCTGAGAATGGATTTCAGAGTGTTTAGGGTTTGAACAAATAGTCGAGGGGGTAATTGTTGTTATTGCTGTATAAGATTCAACTGCTGTATAAGATTCAAATAAAAAGTTAGGAACGAAGATACCAATTATTTCTTGGGTTGAGTCGCGGACTAGGTCGCTCTCTTTAAGACGTTCCGCGGCTCTGTCCAAGATTGTGCAAGCAGTGTACTAGCCCCGCCGTCCCCAGGATAAAACAGCTCAGAATCTTCTCTGTCTCGTTCAATCAATTGCACATTTGATGAACGGAATACTATCACCCTTAAACACTTGTTTTTGCTCAGAATCATCAATACATTGTAAATAAATAAACAACACGAAAATTTCTTCTTTGATAGAAATGCTAAACAAAAAACAAAACTAATTACAAAAATGAAATCTCTCTTATTGCAAAAAAGAAGAACTCTTGTTTTTTTCTTTCTCTACTTTTTTTCTTTGTTTTTCTACACCTTCATACTTAGAGCTCTAAATCTATATGGTATTTATAGTGAGAATATAGATTCGTTCAAATACGAAATCACAACTAAATACATTGCTTAGAGAATGCAATAAAAACATGTGGAAATGTGGGTTTTAAGAAAGCTAAAAATCATGTCTAGATTCATTGACATTAAGGACGCAACTAAAAACGTGGAGCAATAAATCCGGCACAACGTGTGAAAAGGAAGACGTCTAGATACATGGACATATCCTGTCTAGATTCATTCCTTCTTCATAAATTCAAATTTTATTTTCATTTAAATAAATTTGTAGCAAAAAGAATGGGTTGCTCTCTTAATGACCCGACCCGGACGGACGGCGGCGGGCGCGAGAGCCTATCTCTCCCCTCCTCATAAAAGAGTGGTACCCCCATGGGGTCCAAGCCCAAGTCCTAACTATCTCCTTATAAACTCTACCACAAAGAGTTGTATAATAGATATGGGACTAAATTTTAGAGAGTGATCCATAGATCAAAATAGGAGAGAGGTCCAGGGTTCAAAACCTGTTAATTAAACACCCATTTTCTTTTATTTTAAAAAGCCATATTTCCAACAATCCCCCACTTGAATTTTTAAAACAATTTTCAACAATCCCCCACTTGGATTTAAAAAACAATTTTCATCGAGCAATCTAAAAATATAAGATTGTGCATAAACAAAAGTGTCTTTCGACTTGAACTCTTGCGTAGTGTTCATGCTTTAGATTATACTAGAGTAACTCGTAGTTTTGAACTCTATCTCTAACAGACATTACACGCACAACCTTACCAGGGTGAAGTCTAAAAAGCCCATGCGTTACGGCCATGCATGTATATCCCAGTATAGTGAAGGCTCTAGGAATTTTGCCCACAAATTCCATAGGAAGCGGCCAAACTTCCACAATCACTTAGGTGAGTCTATCAAGAGTACTCCTGTAGCTAGGTACTCCACTCCACATAGAGTATAGATCTCATTAAGAGTTTTTAACTCATCCTACTATCGCTTCAGGAGTTCATGCTTTAATCTAGGAATGAGATTGCTATTATGTCAGCATGATTCACATCATATCATTCATGACTTGTTATTACCCATTGAACCTATTTCTTGAGATCTCCAGTCTATAGGTTGGGTTACCGTCATGAATAACTCATCAATTTAAGGGCATTAGTCTCATTCCTTTCGAGGTTTTGAAAACCTTCACTCTAGCTAATCCTTTCGTCAAAGGATTAGCCAAGTTCGCATCAGTTCGTACATGATCCAATCTCACAGCACCAGTAGATAGAATTCTCGAACCGTACTGTGCTTATGACATATTTGTCATTTCTTGCCGTTATAATAACGGTTCTGTATTTTTCGCAATAGCCGCGGTACTATCGCAATGGATCAAGACAGCTGGAATCGGTCTTTCCCATAAAGGGATCTCTGCTAGCAGGTTTCTTAGCCAACCTGCTTCTTCACTAGCCGTGGCTAGTGCTATCATTTCTGACTCCATCGTGGACTGTGCCAGAATGATTTATTTCTTCGATTTCCAAGAAACAGCTCCACCAGCTATATTGAAAATATAGCCACTGGTGGCTTTGGAGTCATCTGAAAGCCATTCTTGTCCAAGATGTAGGCAATGGTGCTCTCAGTTTGTTTCTTTCGACCTGCCGCAACATGTAGCGGGGACATGCCATTCTTGTCCAAGATGTAGGCAATGGTGCTCTCAGTTTTTATTAGTGACTCGCAACATTCCACAGTGGAGTCGTCATATGCAGCATAATGAAGTGGCGTCCACCCAAGTTTATCTGCTTCTTTGCTTATGGATGGTTTCACTTCATGTAACCTATTTATGATTCCTGAAATTACACCATGTTTTTGTTGTTCTTGTTAGAGAAAATATCTTTTTTTACCAAGATTATTCTTTGCCACTTAAGCCATAGCCATAGCTAATTTGCTATCACATATCTATTGCAACCTTGTGAAAATTGGTCAATAAGTTGAAAGCATTACACAATAAACTTTAAGATCATATTTGAATATTTGATGGATTAGAAATTTAGTACAATAATTATTAAAAAACGAATAAATTTAAAAAAATTTAATTAAATAAAAAATATAATTAGTTGACGAGGGAATAAAGTACAAAAAAATTAATGAACAAATCTCTTCACATTATTTACTCTGTGACAAGGAATGCGATTTCTCGAAATATATTGAAATTTCACGAAATATTTCATATTTTGAAGTTACCAGAATATCTTTCGAAATCCAAAATATTGTATTTTTTGAAAGAGATTGATTCCTCATTAGAAAAAGAAATATTTCAACCTCTATATATTTTAACATGCTATAATATTATTATATAATAGATATGACCAAAAATAGCTTAAAGTTTCTATCTCAAAAAAAAAAAAAAAAAAAAAAAGGTGTGTTCCTAATGTTAATTCTAATACAACCGTTTCTTATGCTTGTTTAAGATGCCCCCATCAAAATTCTCTTGAAAGATAACACCATAAAACAATATGATTGAACACATAATTATTACTGTGAGATCTCAAGCAATTACCAGAAGACCTTGACCTCACTGCTGCGTGCATAGCCGTTGTTCCATCAGGACCACTATGAGCTGAAGTTGGACTCATATCCAAGATCTGTGATACACACTTATCTAACTTGTAAAGGGCAGCTAAATAAAGCGGCGTCTCTCCAGCTTTGTTTTCAAAGTATTCAAATTCCGGATACGCTTCTATCAGATACTTCACTGTCTCATCATTTGTGCTCCCTCAATTTTCAAAAAAAAAAGAAAGAAAGTATATACTTAGTATTTCTACTTTTTTATAATATAAACGTAAAAACATGTGTTATAAAACTTCATTTAATAAAGGACATATCAACTCTTTGGTTGAATATATGGTTAATCTTTAAACTTTCAATGCTAATGACTCCCAAGTACGAATCCTTTTTTTAAGATATATAGCTAGAGAATTCTTTTTTCTCTCTAATTGTTACCGTCTCTTAATTTTTATTTTGCATAAGATATTTTTATGCAATTATATAAACACATTAAAAAGAAAAAAATTATAGCTTAATAATGAATTGTTTGTTCACATGTACACTATAAAACCCAAATAAAAAACAATGTTGTAAAATAAAACACACAAAAAAAATCTATAATTAAAATTTAAGATAACAAACTATAGAATTCAATGAAAATATAAATCATTATTCAACTAATATAAAATTTGGGAGTTAGATTGGCTCATAAACCCCTACCCAATTTTTCTTTTTATAAATGTGTAATTAGGATTTTATTATGCAATTTTAATCATGTATTCTAGTTATTAGGCTTGTTTTCTTTATTAAATTGTCAACGATTTGGCCACAATTTGCTTTAAAATATTATTCCCAATTCAACTTGATATACACAATTTACCTTTTATAGTTGTACAGATAAATGCACAGTACTAGATTAAGCTCACGAAGAATACAATTAAAATTATAGTCTAGTGTTTATTTATAGATTTTAGTAGAAATTTGTTGTTAAATTATGAGTCCGAAGCAAGGATTGTGATTTCGTTTTTTGAAGTAATTTCGTCACCTAATTTTAAGAAATATTTCATTATATATAGAAAAACGTTAAAATTTTGAGTGTATGTCAAACATATATAAATATGTGGACAAGTAAGATACATGTAAATTAACATAATAAATATATAAAATAAAGCATAAATACTTAAGTATTCCTATAAATGCAATTTGCTTCATAAATTTATGGGTTTTACATGAAAATAAAGAAAAACCTACGAAAATGAGGAAATATTTTGATAAAAAAATGTAATTTGCTTCACAACTCTTTGGGTTTTATACGAAAATGTCAAAATTTATGAAAAACATGAAATAATTCGTAGAAATAACGCTTTTTTTTTTTTTCAGAACTTTAAATTTCAAGACAAAAAAAAAAATTTAATTCCGTGAATCACTCAATCACAATCCTTGTTCCGGAGTAGAAAATTTTCTACCTTCGTGCATGATAACTCCTATGATCGACTAACAATCCCTTACCATTACGCCCTTTCTTGACTAAAATGTTGGATCTGCCATTGCGCACAGCCTCGTGCAAGGCTGAATCTCCATTCTTATTAGCCATCTTTATAAGTTGCCTCACTATGCTCTCCTTTCCTCCATTTTCAATGTCCTCTTCTCCGAGACTTTTTGCCTTGTCAATGATGAGTTTAGCAATCGTCCATTGCCCATGCCTTGCTGCGATGTGCAGAGCTGTATCGCCATTGG
The DNA here is from genome assembly GCA_963556465.1 of Berberis vulgaris. Classification (NCBI taxonomy): domain Eukaryota; kingdom Viridiplantae; phylum Streptophyta; class Magnoliopsida; order Ranunculales; family Berberidaceae; genus Berberis; species Berberis vulgaris. Next base: position 90,643,188 of record OY747126.1, read on the forward strand.
TATTTACATTTAGTAGTAGTGATGGCGGACATGAATCGAGGATTGCTTCAACACATTCCTCCTTTTCATATTGGACTGCAACGTGGAGTGATGTATATTTTTGATAGGTTGTTTGTGAATGAAGGATTGGCTCAAATTGCTGATCAAGTAGTGCAGAAACGTCACCCTTTGCTAGTGCATTGTATAATTTAGGATCCATGGTTGTGTTTCTGAGTTTTTTTTTCCTGATAGCTAGGTTGATACTTGACACTCGAGCTGGTTGGGAGGAAATATATATCTACAACACATTAAAAGCATTTTCATAGTTAGGTAAATTATCAATCTAAAGTAATAGGTTTATTAACTATATAGATGTGGTTGGTTGCAACTAAAAAGACGGTATTAATTGCAAATTTATACACAGTATAAGATGGGTCCACACGGTGCAATTTGCTTCCGACTATGTACTTTTCAAAGTAAGTATGAATGGGACGCGATCTTTCCTATTGACTTCAGCATCGGAGTATTATTTGCAGGTAGAAGCTCATCTTCTCGAGGAATTTCCCAGATTCATACAGATGGATCGTTCCTCTCTCTTTGATATATATTTTGGTAAAGCCATAGGTATAATATATAGAAGTAATACTAAACACGGTTACAAACATGTCGCTCTCTTTTGATATCTTGAGATGCCAAACTAAAATTTGATCTGACATTGTTTAAAAGTCGGCAAATCAATTTTTGAGGGTATTGATTGCAAAATTGAACTTGAAAAAAATTTATACATAGTATAAGAAGGGTCCACACGGTGCAATTTGCTTCCAACTATGTGCTTTTCAAAGTATGAGTGCGACGCGATCTTTCCTATTGACTTGAGCATCGGAGTACAAGCTCATCGTCTCAAGGAATTTACCAGATTCATACTCAAATGATTTGCTTTTCAAAGTATGTGCTTTTCACAGTATGATTTGCTGGTAGAAGCTCATCGTCTCAAGGAATTTACCAGATTCATAGTCAGATGATTCATGTTTCTCTTTAACATCTTGAGATGCCAAAACTAAAATTTGGCCTGACACTGTTTTACTGATTTATTGATGTGTAAACAATATGTTGGTTTGAGTTTCTTGTCAGAATTTGGTTTGAGTTTGATGTTTCAATGTTCCATTTTGGATTGACTAAGTTGGTGGTCCCAAGCTAATCTTTTTCGGCTGGCCAAGTGGTTATGGCGCATGATTTCTCACGTTCTCATGTGGTGTGTGTGAAAAGAGAGAAATAAGAGGATTTTTGAATGACTCAACAGATCAAAGCATTTTTATTTTTATCGAGATTAGGGAATTGTTGTGGATGATGGATTCGACTTGTAATTTGTTTAAGGACTTGACATTTGACACCTCCATAGTGTCTTGGCATTCCTTAATGAAGGAATGATTCTCTTTGTCCTTTGTTTTCTTTCTTATTTTTAATAAACATCTTCATGTTTGGCTAAAAAAATGTGTAAACAATATGTTTTTAATATCAATTACGTTTTAATATTACCAATACCAACCATTTGGTTGTATTCCAGCCACAGAGGGAGAAAAATTAGGTGAGATCTCCCTTTCACTGCGTTATGCGTATTAAAATTTCTATGTAATTTATATGATTCTTTGACCTCAAATGCATGTTTGATTACATAGAATAGACTTTGGTCGAGGTCTGAGAGTTTATAAGTAAACTACTTGGAAAATGGATCTTTTAGAAGCATTAAGTCAGTCTACAAGTTATTGACACTACACCAAATTAGCATATTTGTAACAGCTCTTAAAACAACAACACTTTTGAGTTGTTACAGTCCACAAAACAATTTCAAGTCAAAACTAAATTTAGTCAAAAAAATGAAAAATAGTTACACAAACAAAAGCAATACAATAAATTAGATCACCATGAATAGTATCATTTGTGGGACCATACTATTCATTGTGATACAATTATTATATCATTTTGCTTGTGAAAATGTGTAAAATTGCTTTGTAAATTGTTATAGCTTAAAATTGTTACAATTTTGGGAATTGTTACAAAAATGTTAATTTGGTGTAGTGTGAACAATATCGATCATAATTCTTTGACTAAAGTCAACTATTCAGTGATTGACCAGAAGTCATACAGGGTTTTGCTTATTTAGGTTTTTCCTCATAATAAATTCACATTGCATTTTCCCTCCAAAACTAGCAATCAACGTGTCTTGACCATCTACTTTCAAAGCAGATTACAGTCAATGTGGCCACCTACTCTCTAAACATAACCTTGTTTTTATTCCTTCAAGCTAGCTACGCGCATTTGACCCACAATCTCTCACATGCTATTGCAGAGCTGTTGTTGTCAAGCTTCATCATCTATCTTGCTACACAAACTCTACCACCCTGCCAAAGGGGCTGTGGTCGAGTGGTTAAGGAGTTGTGGACTTGTTCCACAGGTCCTTGCTTCGAGACCCACTGGAGGCATCTTTATTTCGGGGTGATATTCGACCCGTAGGTCGCATCTCGGGAGTAGGTTACGGATCCTATGCTGAAAAAACCGGCTTGCCTTTCAAAAAAAAAAAAAAAAAAAACTCTACCACCCTTCTCCAAAGTGAGGTGACAAATGTACCTCGACCATGCTCGTGCATGTGAAAGTAGGAGAGATATAGACCACAATAAAACTATACTGGCTAATCCATGATATACATTTTAAGCTTGTGTAGTAACCTAGTAAGGGAAAAGAGGAAGGATGATATAGACTTTTTTTTTTTTTTTTGAAAGGCAAGCGCGGGGTGTAAATGGGCTCCCCAGACCACAAAAAAAAGAACCGTTACAAGGTACATTCGATAGTACAGTCACTCGTTACAGCATCCATAAGATAATAAACTTGCTTCAAATCTTCAACAAAGAACCTAATTAGTTCTAGAATCACCGTCTCCAAGTTGGGGTGTAACCCTGCAAAATGTTCTGCTACTAAGGTAGTTGCATGATAGGCCTGCCATAACTTTTCTTCCTCATAAGTACCAATCAATCCATTAATCACTCTCATGACGTGATTTATACCTAACGTGGGCCCTAGGATGTATGAGAAGGCGTTGTAAGGATACGAGCCACATCGAATCATGATAAAAACATCATTGAATGCTAGGACTAATCTAGCATCCATACAATAAGGTGCTAATAAGCAGGTGCATTCTACTTGTAGGATCATCATTAGTTACCTGAATTTAGGATTTGTCTTCTTGCTTCGAGAGGACCTGCGAGGGACATATGTCGTGGGAGACTGGGCAACCTCACGTTCTTCTTCACTAGTGTTTTGCCCCACTTTTGCTGCTTTCTCTTCAAGCGAAGTATGAATTTCAGCGACCAGTGCATCCGTGCATATTCTTGCAATTGCTGAATGCAGACCCTTAACGGCTTGGGGTGTTAGGCAATCCATGAGCGTTGTGGGATCTTCCCTCAGTCCTCTTATACCAGCGATTTCCCATGCTTGATATAGACATGAAAGTGAAATTGCCCATGCTTGATTTCCGCAAATAGTTGTAGGGATAATAGCACAAAGGATAATGCATATCATTAATAATAATTACATAAAGTTTGTCTGACTTCCTTAGCTAATTCGTAAGCCCATGATTGAGGTCACGTGGAATATAATTACATTGCCAAAAAGTAAGTGCTGAGAAAAGAATTTTGATACTACATAATAATGGGCGCCACATCCAACAAGCTTCCGATTGTTCGTCATGAAGGTCTTCGTTAAGAATAGTAATGAGGCACTTGAGTCTCCCATTACCATCCCTTTGCCCCACCGTTTTGACTGGATTAACAAAAATGTCGTCTTTGCTGCAAAAAGCTCAGCCATCGTACTGTCAGCAACCTTCCCTAAGATAGTAAAAGCAACCCTAGCGAGAATTGTACCACCATCGTCCACTGCTACGACACCAAAAACTCTTTGCTGGGAGGAAGCAAAAAATTGGCATCATAAGTAACAAAAACCATACTGGGGGAAATAACAATGGGGAGGGTGGGTTGGTTGATGCAGATTTAACTTACCTAAATAAATAGGTTAATTTAACCTAGTCTTAATAACTGCAAGTGCACAGTATCTAACTGGTAGACAAGAGCAAGTACAGGTCGATCCCACAAGGACTGTGGTTGCAATTAAATTTCAGAGTTGACTTAAACTAATTTAAATGGGGGTTACAACAATTAAAATATCTGAACTAAAAATCAAATTGAAAAACAAAATAAAAAGTTTTTAAGAATATGAGAAGGGAAACCAAGGCATTGAATCCACACATTCAGTTTTTCAAGTTATTTTAATCTAACTTATTATTTTCTAAAGCGAGAAGCTTTAGGGATGAGAATCCCTTGCTTGCATCGATGATGTGATCGTTAAGAACAATTCAGTTTTAAAATCCAATGTTACAATTAACTTCAGCATAAATTATAGACTCCTAGCATTGAGTGTCTTATTACAACACACTCACTCACAAGTCTAATTTATTAAGTTTCAACCCCTAGCATTGAGTGTCTTATTACGGCACACTCAATCACAAGTCTAACTTAACCAATTAAAAATAATGCTTTAAATATTAGTAAAGAAAACTCTAACTACCGACTAGTCTAGATCAAATCCGATATAATCGGTGAAAGTAATTTACTAATACTCAGAAATTAAATGTATTTTGCAATTAAGCACATAATAAAATAAAAAGTCAAACTAGAACAAACTCTTGAAACCCAATTGGTTTCATCTTAGCCTTGGTGAAGGATTTAGCTCTCCATGGTAGCGGTGGTCACAGCATCAATGGATGTGAAATTCATATCTGCACGAACACGAATTCCGAGAAAAGGCTGTTGATGGACTGTGGTGGCTCAGAGCAAACCCCGGGGTGCAAATCCTACCAAAGTCGCGCTGTTGTCTTCTCCAACAAACCGAGCTCTGCTCCGCCGCTGTTGCTTCGTTCCGGTTCTTCTTCTCCAGTGAAACTCCCCCTGCAAGAGAGAGATAGATGGTGAGAGAAACACAAGAGGGAGAAAAGGACGAGAAGGAAAGGAGCAAGGGTTGTGAAACATGGAGGCGCTCCTTGTTTCTGTTGCTGCTTGCGAGCTCTGTTCCTCCGACGCACTCAAGTCCTTGCAAGAGAGAGAGAGAGAGAGAGCCGGGAGATGGATGAACAGAAAGAGATTGAAGAGGAATAGGGAGAGAATGGAAGAGGGAGACAGGGCGGTGCTTTGTCGCAAGGTGGAACAGGGCGGCGGCAGTGGTTGTGTTTCTGAAGAAGAAGAACAGGCAGAGAGAGATATGGGAGAGAGGACGAGAACGGGCGAGAGATGGCGGTGATGGCGAAGCTCGGTGGCGAGGTGAAGATTTGACGTAAAACAGGGTTGTCACGCCCCTGTTTCGTGGTGGTGGTGGTTCTCTGGTGGCGGGGCTCGGTGCTTGGTTGCTGGACAGGGAAGGTGGCGAGGTGATGAGAGATGGATCGATGAAGAGGTTTGCTATTGTGTGGCGTGATGGAACAGGGAGAGGAGGTGGTGTCTGATGGTGGTGGCGGTTGTGGTTGTTGGACGGTGGCGAGGTGAGGTGGTGATGGCGGGATTATCGCACTGTCGGCTCTCCTATCGAGCGAGGATTGCCGGCAGGGTGGATTGGTATGGTGTTGGAAAAGAGAGGAGGGGAGAAGGAACGTGGAAGAAGAGAGAAGACCCCTAGAGAAATTAGGGTTATTGGGGTTTATAGAAAATTAGGGTAATTGTGTTGGGTTAACTGCACCCCGTCTCCGCTCGTCAATACCAAATTGCTTATTATCACCTCGAACTCCGCATTAATCCGTTAACGCTCTGAATCCTGAAAAATACAAAATTTAAATAATTAATATAAAATAGATTTTCAAAGTGAATAACAAATATAAATTAGGTGGTATTCTGTGTAATAATTAGGTAAATATCAAATACCCTCAAACATATATTTTGCTAGTCCTCGAGCAAAACAATAAAAATAAAAATTTAACTCACTTTCGCAGATATCATCAGCTGCACTTACCTTAAACGTGCAACAAGGCTTTAAATGGTTAGAAGCTAACTTCTAACTGGAGTTATAAGTTTTGAATGAGCTTCTGAATGAATTGTTTGTTTTGCTTTTGGATGAGCTGCTGATTAGAAATTGTAAAATTAAATGGTGTTTATTTTTATATGCTGACTTGAAGTTCTTTTACATTTTTGTTCACCACCACAACTCCCACCGCCTACTAACATTAACCCCCTTATTCTCCACTTGTTTTTCTCCTCCAAATACCATTGAGATTACTGCCCACCACTACTAGAAACCACTCTACATCCTTCTCCATTCCTCATGCAATCTTCAATAGAGAGGAAGAGGAAAAAAAAAAAAAGGAAGAAAAAGAGGGGAGGCTAGGGAGGATGGTGGCTATGGTGATGGCATTGCTCACATGTCAAAGAGAAGGGAGATCAAGAAGGGACGGTTGGTAAAGAACAGGGGTAATAACAATTATTATGAATTTATTGTGAGGTTATTATTGGAATGAATTTTCATTAAGCACTCAGTGCTAAGTGAGCACCCCCCATGGTGCTTACTCAATCAGAACTTCAACTTCTGATCAGAACTAAAAACAAATACTCCTTTTGAAGTGTCTCACTTCTTATTAAGACTTCTGAGTCTATTCAGAACTAAAAACAAACACCCTTTTATCCACCAGGTTTTTAGTTGAATCGATTTCACCCTCTTCCAAAATATTATCATCCTCATGATCCTTTAGTGCCGCAAAATGATTTAAATTAACCAAACTATCCAACTTTGAGTCTCCTACCTGTTCACCCTATTGTCTTCCCATTGAGAATTCAACTTGTGAGTTAGTGCATTCCTCTCTTTTTAAATTCTTCGCTCCGCTCGGTCCAAAACTTCGGTCCCCATCTCCATTCTCCATCTGAATCGGTTGGTATATATATGTTTGTTTCGCCCCTTCCCTCTGCTTTCTCTCCCTCTTTTGTATGACCGCTAGTTTTTTCTACAAACCGAAACCTCATGCCTAAAAAAATCACTAAAGTCGCAATACTTAAATCCCAGAAAACCAACTTCTACCAAAAGCTATTCGAACTTGATTTATCAATCCACATTCTATGCAGAGGATGCCAAGAGAGGTCCATCGCTGTACAAATTTGAGCTGCCTAAGGCCTTGTAAAATAACTAGTCGTCAAGTTGCAAAAAAGTGTCAAATGAATCACCAATGGCTTTGAGAATCATCGGGTGAAAAAATTGAAGTGGTAAATCTGGTAGTTCAATCCACAATGGAGCACAAATCGGATCAACTTTTAAGCTAAAGTCTTGATGCCAATGAAAGGCCTTGAATCGCACACCCCGGATAAGGGACGACTCCCGAGACAAGGCTTTCTTCACCTCCTCTTCCTATTGGACATGCACAATCACATTCCTTGGATCCAGAAGACCCACAATAAACTTACCATTAATGCCCTAGGACCTGTGAATCATGTCCCTAATGGCTTCGAATGAAGGACGAAAACTTGAAAACTTAAGGACATGCAATAATTGATTTCTCATAGTAGGACTCACCACTAGAAGCATCGGAAACCATGAGTGAAATCGCTGGACTCCCTTCTTTTTGAAAACTACTCCCTTCCATCGGAGCATAATCAAAAGATGTGCTTCTGACCATGCCTAAAGCTTGTGCAAATGTGATTGGGGGCTTAGCCATGGCTGCTGAGCCTCCCTCTTGCTCAACTATTGCCTTCCCTCCACCAGTAGCTGGTGTCGCCTCCATGAAGGGGGAAAAACACCCTACCACAGATGGTATAGATCAGCCAGACCGGGATCTAACGATCCAAGATAAAACTCTGAGAGGAAAACGAAAATACCCCATAAAAACCAAAATAACCCAAAATTGCCTATCTTTGTATAGTGATTGGATTGTCAAAAGTAATAGTTCAAAGAATTCATGGATATTTTCACATTTTGCAAAACCTGAAAGTCTTTATAGAATTGAGCGTCAATCAAGATTGTGCAGAATATGCTATCGATGGTAGATAAAAAAATTTCCCACTAATAAATATACTTATAACAAAATAAAACACCTACGGGGATGAACCCTTACGAGATAGAACACAAATCAAACAACAGTTACAATAGAGCGGTACAATACATGACACAAACAAAACCTACTAGCACACCAAGAACATAAAGCTCCCAACAACCATCTAACCAAAAACCTTATTCGGAATGACCACCGATTTATTATGATCCCCCAAACATACCACAAAAACTCACCAAAGTCGAGGACCATTCAACAAAAGACAAATTCGGTCCTTGCTGATGAAAATTACATTACGAACACTCCAACACCACTCTTCGATAGAGTTCAATGGCAAAAGAAGGCAATACTTTTCCTGGAACACGTGAAGACATCAAAACCAATACAGATAAACTGAGGAATAGACGATGAAAAGCCCCATTTAAGATAAATTGAGGAATAGATTATGAAAAACCCCATTTCCAACAACACTGAGAGGAATAGGTCATGCAAACACAAAAAATAAAACAAAAAAAAAGTGAAGAAACACTACAAAAAAAATGGACATCAGCGACGGCTAAAAACCGTCGCTGATTGAGCTAAAACCGTAGCTAAAAGTATCAGCGATGGCACCACAGCCGTCGCTATCCCGTAGCAAGATTTATCGTCGCTAAAACCGTCGCTATTTAAAATTTTTTTTATGTTAGCGACGGCATTTTGGCCGTGGCTAACTGATTTTTTTTTAAAAATTTAAAATTTTTTTAAAAAAATTTAAAATTTTTTTTTATCTTAGCGACGGCATTTTGGCCGTGGCTAACTGATTTTTTAAAAAAATTCAAATTTTTTTTATGTTAGCGACGGCATTTTGGCCGTGGCTAACTGATTTTTTAAAAAAAATTTAAAATTTTTTTTATGTTAGCGACGACATTTTGGCCGTGGCTAACAAATTTTTTTAAAAAAATTTAAAATTTTTTTATCTTAGCGACGGCATTTTGGCCATGGCTAACTGATTTTTTAAAAAAAATTAAATTTTTTTTTTACTAAATGGTTTTTTTTTTTAAATCAGATTTCTCCGAGATCTGCAATTTTTCCGAGATCTCTAAGATTTTAAAAATATATATATATATATATATATATATTTTTAAAAATATCGGAATCTTTTCGAGATCTGAGATTTCAGATCTCGAGAACTCAGTTCTTTGAAATTATCTCAGATCTCCGAGATTAGAGATCTCAGATCTCCGAGATATCAGGACTCAGATCTCCGAGATATCAGAGATCTGAGACCTCAGATCTCAGATCTCAGATCTCCGAGAGAGAGGCGGCGAATGAAGGGAGGGGAGAGAGAGGCGGCCGGGATCGGTGTCGAGGAAGCGGCAGACTTCTCCTCAGTGGGTTTCTTCTCTGGAAGATGAGAGAAAAAAAAATTTGAGAGAAAATTTTTGTTTAAGTTGGTTTGTAAAAAAAATTGAAATTTATATAGAGAAAGGTAATTGAAGATGATTGGTTATGTTAGTTTCACGCGGATCGATGACGTGGTTTGATTTAGTGCGTTGGATTGAGTTAAAATTTTGGGTGTTATTAACGGTTGAGATGAGATTTCACGCGGATCGGTGATATTTTTTTTTAAAAACCAATTAGCGACGGCAATTGGGCCATCGCTAACCTCTTTTTAGTTTTTTTTTTTAAAACCGATTAGCCACGGTTAGAAAACCGTCGCTAAGCTTTTTTTAATTTTTTTTTGTTTTTAAAAATCACATTAGCTACGGTTTTCACGCCGTCGCTAACGTCTTTTAATATTTTTTTTTAAAATTACAAAAATCCTTAGCTACGGCTCTATTACCGTCGCTAACTAGTTTACTATATATATTTTTTTTAAAATCATGTTAGCTACGGTTAGAAAACCGTCGCTAAGCTCTTTTTGAAATTTTTTTTTTTTTTAAATTCACATTAGCTACGGTTAGGAAACCGTCACTAAGCTTTTTTTAATTTTTTTTTTTTTTAAATTCACATTAGCTACGGTTACAAAACCGTCGCTAAGCTCTTTTTTTTTTTTTTTTTTTTAATATAAACCGTCGCTAAGCTCTTTTTTTTTTTTTTTTTTTTAAATTCACATTAGCTACGGTTAGAAAACCGTCGCTAAGCTCTTTTTTAATTTTTTCTTTTTTTTAAAATTCACATTAGCTACGGTTAGAAAGCCGTCGCTAAGGTCTTTTAATATTTTTTTTTAAATCATAAAAAATCTTAGCTACGGCTGTATTACCGTCGCTAAATAGTTTACTATATATATATTTTTTTTTAAAATCATGTTAGCTACGGTTAGAAAACCGTCGCTAAGCTCTTTTTTAATTTTTTTTTTTTTTAAATTCACATTAGCTACGGTTAGATAACCGTCGCTAAGCTCTTTTTTATATTTTTTTTTTTTTTAAATTCACATTAGCTACGGTTAGATAACCGTCGCTAAGCTCTTTTTTATTTTTTATTTTTTTAAATTCACATTAGCTACGGTGTTCAAGCCGTCGCTAAGGTATTTTAATATTTTTTTTTTAAATCACAAAAAACTTAGCTACGGCTATATTACCGTCGCTAACCTTTTTTTAAGTTTTTTTAAACCAATTAGCGACGGCAATTAGGCCGTCGCTAACCTCTTTAGTTTTTTTTTTTTTTTAAACTAACCTCTTTAGTTTTTTTTTTTTTAACCAATTAGCGCGGCCTAACCTCTTTAGTGGTTTTTTTTTTTTTAAATCGATTAGCCACAGCAATTAGGTCGTCGCTAACCTCTTTAGTTATTTTTTTTAAAACCGTTTAGCCACGGCAATTAGGCCGTCGCTAACCTGGTTAGTGTTTTTTTTTAAAAACCACTTAGCGACGGCAATTAGGCCGTCGCTAACCTTTTTTAGTAGTTTTTTTAAACCAACCTCTTTAGTTTTTTTTTTTTTAAACCAATTAGCGCGGCTTAACCTCTTTAGTGGTTTTTTTTTTAAAACCAATCCACGACAATTAGACCGTCGCTAACCTCTTTAGTAGTTTTTTTTAAACCAATTAGCCCGTCGCTAGCCTCTTTAGTTTTTTTTTATCTTCTTTGAACTTCTTTGATCTTATTTGATTTTCTTTGATCTTCATTGATATTCTTTTATCTGATCTGAACTTTTTTGATCTTCTTTGATATTCTTTGATCTGATCTTCTCTGATCTCCTTTGAACTTCTTTGATCTTTTTTTATCTTATCTTCTTTTAACTTCTCTGATCTCATTTGATATTTTTTTCTCTGATCTACTTTGGTCTTCTTTGATCTTATCTTCTTTGATTTGATCTGATATGATCTGATCTGCTTTGAACTTCTTTGATATTCTTTGATCTGATCTTCTCTGAACTTCTTTGATCTTCTTTGAACTTCTTTGATCTTATTTGATTTTATTTGATTTTCTTTGATCTTCCTTGATCTTCTCTGATCTTATTTGATTTTCTTTGATCTGATCTGATCTTATTTGATCTGATCTTCTTTGATATAATATTCTTTGATCTACTTTTAACTTATTTGATCTTCTTTGATCTGATCTGATTTAATCTAATCTCTTTGATCTACTTTTAACTTATTTGATCTACTTTTAACTTCTTTGATCTGATCTGATCTTCTTTGATCTGCTTTGATCTGATCTTCTTTGATATTCTTTGATATTTTTTTTATCTGATCTTCTTTTATATTTTTTTATCTGATTTACTTTGGTCTTCTTTGATATTCTTTGATCTGATCTGATCTTCTTTGATCTTATTTGATTTTCTTTGATCTGATCTTCTCTGATCTTCTTTGAACTTCTTTGATTTTCTTTGATCTTCTTTGATTTGATCTGATCTGATCTTCTTTGATCTTATTTGATAATCTTTGATCTGATCTTCTCTGATCTTCTTTGATCTTCTTTGAACTTCTTTGATTTTCTTTGATTTACTTTGGTCTTCTTTGATCTTATCTTCTTTGATTTGATCTGATCCGATCTTCTTTGATTTGATCTGATCTTATTTGATAATCTTTGATCTGATCTTCTCTGATCTTCTTTGAACTTCTTTGATCTTCTTTGATTTTCTTTGATCTTCTTTGATTTGATCTGATCCGATCTTCTTTGATTTGATCTGATCTTCTTTGATCTTATTTGATAATCTTTGATCTGATCTTCTCTGATCTTCTTTGAACTTCTTTGATCTTCTTTGATTTTCTTTGATCTTCTTTGATTTGATCTGATCTGATCTTCTTTGATCTGATCTGATCTTCTTTGATCTTATTTGATAATGTTTGATCTGATCTTCTTTGATCTTCTTTGAACTTCTTTGATTTTCTTTGATTTTCTTTGATCTTCTTTGATTTGAACTAATATGATCTTTTTTGATCTTCTTTGATCTGATCTGATCTTCTATGATCTTATTTTATATTCTTTGATATGATCTTCTCTGATATTCTTTGAACTTCTTTGATATTTTTTTATCTGATCTTCTTTGAACTTCTCTGATCTTCTTTGATATTTTTTTATCTGATCTTCTTTTATATTTTTTTATCTGATTTACTTTGGTCTTCTTTGATATTCTTTGATCTGATCTGATCTTCTTTGATCTTATTTGATTTTCTTTGATCTGATCTTCTCTGATCTTCTTTGAACTTCTTTGATTTTCTTTGATCTTCTTTGATTTGATCTGATCTGATCTTCTTTGATCTTATTTGATAATCTTTGATCTGATCTTCTCTGATCTTCTTTGATCTTCTTTGAACTTCTTTGATTTTCTTTGATTTACTTTGGTCTTCTTTGATCTTATCTTCTTTGATTTGATCTGATCGATCTTCTTTGATTTGATCTGATCTTCTTTGATCTTATTTGATAATCTTTGATCTGATCTTCTCACTACAAGAAAAAATATCATCAATAGCGTTTCAAAACCGCTATGGTATCCTACTATAGCGGTTTAGTAACCGCTATGACAGCCCAAGCTATAAAAGAAACACGGGCTATCATAGCGTTTTTAAACCGCTATCGTAGGTAGACTCTTTATAGCAGTTAAAAAACGCTATCATAGACAATACATAGCGGTTTAAAAAGGCTATCGAAGACTGCAAAAACAGCTATGGAATACTCTACTATAGCGTTTGAAAACCGCTATAGTAAACTATGCATAGCAGTGAAAAAACGCTATTGAAGACTAAAAACCGCTATTGAATACTCTACTATAGCGTTTTAAAACTGCTATGGTAGACTATACATAGCAGTTTAAAAATGCTATGGCAGCCTATAAAATTGCTATTGAATAGTCTACTATGGCGTTTTAAAACTGCTATGGTAGACTATACATAGCAGTTTAAAAACGCTATGGCAGTCTATAAACCTGCTATGGAATAGCCTACTATGGCGTTTGAAAACCGCTATTTATAGTCTACCATAGCGTTTTAAAACTGCTATAAAACGTTCTTATATACTATACCATAGCGGTTTTGAAATGCTACAGTATGTTTATATCCTTTAAAAATGATATTGTAGACTAATATTATAGCGTTTTGAAAAGCTATTAATCAACATTTTTCTTGTAGTAGAGCCAATTCACCGTAATCTGGAAACTTGAAAAGGAAAGTAGATCAAGACACAAGATTATGAAATACATTTTATTGACAACAAATTTGAATAATAGCTTGAAAATGTACCAATACAAAACCATTCATGGTGCACAATAATATTCTCTCGAAAACAGGAAGGGGAGACTAACTACTGCAGAATATTCAACACAACACTTGCCTACTCCTGGATTTCAGTTAGATGATTCTAAAGTGAATCAACATAATCAACAAATTGATTTGCACCATGAATGACAGGTGTGTTTGATGCATCAGCAGTAATGAATCAACAAATTGATTTGCACCTGGATTTCACTTTTGTTGTTGTCCTCCTCTTCCTCAGCTAGGATGTGAGTCAAGTGTGTTTGCCCACCCCTGACTCCTCGTAGAGAACCATCTGAATTCAGCTTGTGCCACCCTATTGAAGGCTTCCTCCAACTGCACTTGATAGGAGCCTGTATGCTGTTTAGTGCATCCGGGTTCCATCTTCCAAATAGCTGCATTATCTTCAATGACAAGATTTTCAATGCTAAATTTCAGCCTGATATCTTAGTAGATTCATTTTACCAGTTCAAAATCTGTACAATATTGCTGAGCATATAGCCTATTGCTCCTTTCAGACCATAGGCAATAAACTGTCGCATTGTGCGTGACCTTTTTAATTTGAGAAGTGCTGCTATTCCCACTGAAATGCTGATCACACCACTGCAACTCCTCTTCCCAGCCTGTAATTTGTCTCGAATAGCACAAGACCTACAACATCTTGCTCCATACATACTTTGAATAATTGCATTCAAAGAATATATGCCTATCAGTCTCACTTACCAGATTACACAGTGGACAAATGTCTTGCTGAGCAATTCACCATTTCTTCAGGTTACTCAATGTTTTCAATGCCCCATGCACTAGAAGCCAAGTTATAAAGCCGTGTCGGGGTTTGCTGCCCTTGTACCAAATCAATGCAGCCCATTCTACTTTCCTGCTTCTCTTTCTTATACCTTTGTAAGTTGCTTTCAGCTGGAAGTGGCCATCATTTCCAGCACCACACTATAACATCCTGTCTACTATCATCAATTTCTACATCTTCCAAGTTGCTGGCTATTTCAGTTATTGTGTTTCCTACACTCTGCGGGTATATGCCATGCATTATGACTTATTGTGTTTCCTACACTCACAGCTGTTCCAGGGTCTGTCACGACCCAGCAAATTCATCCAGAGCCGCACAGGAAAACAGGAGCCATGGTGAGGACAGATGCACCTATTTATAAGTCGGCCTCTATGCATCCTCGAGATGTCATAGCAGGAGTACCTGGTGAAATTACGTATGAAGCTGATTGATAACCCATGAAGATATTGAATTTCAACAAGCAAACACTGACAGAATCTTATACATACCTATCCTCACACCCCCTGTACATATAGCTCCATTATCACCAAATATAGCACTTTTATTAAGTGTAATGTGGCAAATCTGACATACCTTCTCATAGTTCTGACCTGAAAAATAAAAATAAATGCATAAGCAAATAAGAATTTATATATTATATGGACCTATAAGAATTTTGTATAATGTATCATGTTATAAATTTAGCTAATCATTAATTTAGCACGTTATACTTGAGTCGAGATCGGACAAAAATAGTGTTTAACCTAGGTTATTAGTTTATCGGGTATTAAATTATCGAGGTTTTACTGTATTAATCAATAGAATTATTTTTTTAAAAAAAAGAACCTAATTCAATTTTCAATTACGAAGGAGTCTACAATCTAACAAAACATTTCTATGCAACACTTGAAATGTTCTAAACACAACTGCATATAACATTTCCGCCCGACAAAAATGGAAATCATTTATCATGCCATGATCATGAATCTATTTCACACAATTGGGAAGAAGAGAGGGAAGGGGAAAATATCAAACAAAACCTGCTCATTTGCCAATGGAGGAAGGCCACCAACATTAACTCTACGTGCATGTCTTGTAGCCTGTTATGGATTGAAACACACCAACTTTAATGGATGCTAAGAATCCTCATCCAGCTTTATTGTAGGTGAGTTGAGTAACTAGATGCTCTTACATGGATGCAAAAACAGAATTTCGAGTGCAACTATATGCAGCTACTGCAACCTTCAGAAAACTTGTGGTGAACTCATAGGAAACTGCAGGTGTTGTGGTTTCAATTTCCTGACTGCTGATAATTGTTTTTGCATCTTAGAGCAGCGTGTAGAGCCAACGGAGTCACCAACAAACATCACATACTTCCCTCTCATTTTCACCAGAAAGTCAAGCCCGTTAAACCTATATATGGAGTGAACATGAGCTGTTAAACATTTCATCATGACATTTGTAAATACAAGGTAACGAATTGGATAAATAAATTACCTTGGAAGTTCTCTTTATCAGAACCAATTGTATAACTTGTGCTATTGAAATATGATGATAAGTGAAATTGGCACATATACCTATTTTGACAGAGGTAGCTTCTAAAATGACTATAGGCAGAGAAAATTAGTTGTGAATTCTAGAAAACATACCCAGTCATGGCAAGCAACAAAAAAATGATCTGTTCCACTGGTTCGATTCCAGAAAGAGTACTTTGCAGCAATCGTGTTTGTGTAGTTCTTCAAATACAGTGCTAGATTTGTCCGGTTGTGTGAATTACGCACATACAAGGAATACTCCAACATTCTTGTACTGAAAGGCATGTAAAAAAGGTGAGCCTTTCTTGGGTCTTTTACAACAAACTTCTGATTTCCCTCCATTAGTTTCATGAACCACCCCTCAGAGGCATAGATTCCTTTGAGTTCTGCATTATGGAAAATGGGTTTTTCTCCTTCTTCATAAACGTAGACTTTGAGTATGCGTTCCATTAGCTCATAGCTCCTGTCAGTGTTATCATATGACAAGAATTAGAATGAAATCTTTTGCAATTTTACACTCTGATGCCGAAAAAAGAATTCACTGTATGATCACAGTTCACATTCTTTCCATTTCTTTTAAATGGGTAGCAAACAATGAAGCTTACCATTGCAGTGTAATTTGACTCTAGATTATGCACTTTAAAGCACATACCTTTTAAACATAGAAACATTTCGGAAGAGCAGAGCATATAGTTCTCGGTCATTCCTTATAACCGGAGCATTCAAGATCTGTAATTTTGCAGATAAAAGTTCCCAGTCGCGTACAGAAGGCCACTGTGGTTTCTATAACTCAACAGTAAAGAACTTGAATTAAGTGTGTGCCTTCAATTCCTTCAACAATAATACAAATAACTATCAAGAAATTTGTTTTCTTTACCAGAAGATTATAAGAGCCTCTCCTTCGGATCAGCAATCTGTTCATCTCAGATATCGACATTACTGATTTTGGTGGCATATTACATCTATACTTCTTGATTACAGGTCTACCCGGCACCAACAAACTACTTGACGTTGTTGAATTTGAATCATTCTGCAGTAGAACAGGTTCATCGTTTTTGGATTGTGTACCCTTTCCATCCATTGAAGATAAGACTACCTCGGGTTTTATACCTCTTTCTGTCGAAGATTCAAATTTTGGAGCTTCAACATTCTCCTTCAAGAAATTATTTTCCAGCTTCACAGCTTTCTCGGCTGGCAATTCACCATCATCTGGGCTTCTACTCTGCTGTCACAAATGAGACCAAAATAAGAAAATCAAACATCATCATTGTTATTATAAAATTTGCCCCTCTATCTAGGGTCTTCAAATACTAGGTGTATATTAAAGCAGATGTTCAAGGTCAATCAACCATGAAATGGACAAGCTGCATACCCTCTCCATCATCACAGCAGTCCATATACCGACCAGGAACAGGAAAAGCAAAGGACAATCCCTTGAAAAAACAAAAATAAAACCATCTAGAGTAAGAAAAACATAACGAGGAAAAGGGTAAATGTAGAAAAATATTTTAGTGCATGATCCATGTTCAGCTAATGTACCGGATAGAATAGAGTGTAAACCCCTCTTTCTTTGTCATAAATTCCAGGGAATGTTGGCCCAAAAAGTGCATAGACAGCTACAAAAGTAGCTAAGATAGATGGTCCCCTGAATTAAATAAATACAAGAAAAAAATAAAAATGTAAATACAAATGATAGGTATATTAGTGCACATAAAGTGAAAAAGCTAACTGAACATAGATACCTGTGTGTTTCCAAATGGAAACATGTTTGTGAACATCCCTGACATTGCTTGAGGAGCTCCTGGCAATTGCCCTGCATAATTAGCAAACAACAAAACAAATATATCAAATTTCTGATCTTACAAATGAATCAACACGCCAGATAGACCTCACTTAGGTTTTTTTATGCTTGCATACATTTTCTAGATGTCATTCAGAATATAAAGTAAGAAATACAATTCATCCTTGCAGATGCTGAAGAATATCCGTAAGTGGTAAGTCTACCAAAATGGCACAAGTTGCCGGTTGAAGGTGAACAAGATCCCACGAATCGGTGCCTTGGTTCCTCGTTGAACACAAAATCTACCGTGGACACGCCCATGGCTAGCACAGTGGGTCATGTAGCCCCAATATTGCCTTCTTACCAAATGATAACAAAAAACAGAAAAAAGCACAACACACAACAGCCAACAACACAACAATGGTACTCAGTTTCAGTATAAGAACAACTAAATTAAACAAAAGAACTCTAATAAAAAGAGAACATTAAACTATAACCTACAAATGTTACAGTTGTTGGCAACTAGGCACATTACTATAAATTACACCCAACGAGATGAGAGGTATCGTCCAGCCTCTTAAGGGAACAGGGAAGAAAAAAGAATTACATCAACCACCACAGGAAGTGCAAACATACCTGGAACAGGTGCACCAGGAACAGCGGAAGCACCCGGTGGTGCCATGTCAAAACCACTTGTTCTTTTGCTGTAGAGAATAAAAATCAACCAGTTACAGACAAAAAATAATTAGGTAGGAATGAGTAAATGAAAATGAGATCACGGATTGGAAATTTTATTAAGTTACCCCTTCGAAAATTACAACAGAAGCTCCATTCAATAATGGACCGTAAGTAACATAGCTATGTCCAGTAATCCAACCACAATCAGCAGTACACCTGAAAAAAGAATATATTGCAAGCTCCTAATGAATCCGATTGCAGAAAGGGAGTTCTGAAATCTATGCTCAACATTCAGTACATATGGCCAGAATTGGAAATATACCAGTATATATCTGACGGTTTATAGTCAAAGGCATATTTGAATGTAGTTGCAGTGTATACCATGTATCCCCCAGTTGTATGCAGAACACCCTGCATGTAAGGATGTTAGTATTCAAAAAACAGAAAAGAAACAAAGGAAACTCCAATTTTGTCACCTTAGGTTTTCCTGTGCTTCCACTAGTATACAGCAGTCAGCAGAAAGAGTGGATCTTCTGCATCAACCCACTCTACTTCACATGTTGTTGGATATTTGGGGACTATATCCTGAAAGACAATCCTTGAGAGTCAAGGAAAGGAAATAATGGTTGCCAAGATGTGAAAGCATATTCAACTGATCAATGGTTTTTTAGTAATCATGGCTGTGAGAAAACAAGGGAATCTTGTGTGATCCTCCATGTTATCAACACTTTTATCCAATGAAATAAGGGAATGCTCTCTCTTTTGTTTTCATGTCCAAGTAAAAAACGAAAATGCGAACAGCCATTCATAAAGAAGAAAAGGATATATACAGACATGTTTTTGTACAATAACAGAAAATGACAAACAGTTCCTAGATAGGTGCATGCCACCATATGTTCAAGGCATTGGGTTAGAAACACAAGACTAGCAATTTCTAAGGACATGCTAACATAAATTGAAATAAATTTTTTTTTTCCAACCTGTTTGTCCTCTGCAAGGCCCATTTGGATGCTCGTAAGTGACGAATAAAGCTGCTGTGAAACAGCACCTACACCAGTTTCTCCAAAAGACACCCTGCAAAGAGTAGAAATCAAGCTGAATGTTAATTAACTTCTTAGACCAATTTCTATCATTATTTGAGGATGAGAGAAATCACTCAAAATTTTAAACTAAGCTATAAAAGAATTTACAGCCAGACAGAAGCATTACAAAAACAGCTAAAAGGTCAGATAGAAGCCACATCAACAGAGCAGCAGCAGCAGGAACAACAGCTATTACTGCCAGACAGCTATCATCGGGCGATCAAAGGTCGTACATAGGTTTAGAGCACCTCATAGGCAGTCACAGAGCAGCATCAGACTTGAACTCTCAGTCAGAGCACCTCATAGGCAGTCACAGAAGAGCACAAGAAGAGCTTAAAAATATTAAGTGGTATCCAGCTTAATATAAAAAATGTGAAATCTGAGCTGAAACAAAACTAGTAAACCTCACAAGATCTTAATATTCATGAAGTTAAAGAGAAAATAATTGAAAGGGCATCAAAATTAGAACTTGCAAAGGAACCCCATACCAAAGATTGAATCAAAATACCTCAAAGTAAAGAAGATCAAATATGCACAAACACTAATCCATAACACCATTCTGGTACCTTATCTACACTCAGCAATTCCACGCCTTGAGAAAGGCCTAAATCATGAATAACTACTCGGAGAAATGAAGTCAGTTTGACAGGTTCAAGTATGATACAGAGGAATAAAAAAATGGTTTGCATTAAGAATCTTACCTGACATTCTAACATAAACCATACCTCAATACCCGACTCCGGAGCTGCATTTATACTAAATTTGAAGCATACCTCAATACCTGCCTCCGATCATTAGTTGATTTAGTCCCGAATTTCATACTCAAATTGAAGCTGAGGTAGAAAGGCTTGAACATAACCATGCAAGCATAGTCAGCAGCTACATACCCATGCACGCATACCCAATTGTAAGTACTTGAACAACAAGACTAATCATTGTCAAAATGACCAAATGCATTTAAAAGGTAAAAAAATCTCTATAGCAAAATTGAACCTGTGATTCCAACTGCTGATTTGTCTCCAATCTTCAGATGGTGTCCTGATTTCCTTTTGCAATTTGTCTCTCTCATCATGAATGTTGAAGTTAAGCGCTTAATAAAACACTCTAAACATTTTGGAGAAATCTCCTCATATTATTCCAACCAATCTCCTCATATCTATCTCTCAAAACTCCCTAAAAACTATGTAGATGAATACAACTCCCTATAATGCAAAATCAATTGACATTTGAAGCAGTGAAACATCTTATTATGCAATACATAAACTAACATTTAATAGTATTCTACAACATTACGCAACAACAACATTACAACATTACGCAACAGCATTACAGCATTAACAACAACATTACATGTGCATCATTAACAACAACGGTAACAACATTACAAAATAACATTTCAACATTAACATTCATATAACATACGTACATATGCAATGAATACAAGTTGATCTACAAAAGTGGTAGTAGTTCAAGCATATATTCAGGAATTCAAGACCAAGAGAGATATTCATTCATGCATTCTAATATATATTACAAGTCTCTATCAATGCTTACCGAATCTCTAAATCATAACAACTTTGTCTGCTGGCCATGCTACTGTAGTACCGATGGCATCTTCAATAAATTCCAGCTCAGATGTAGGCTTCCAAAGAGATGCAGTAGGAACTTTTGGACTATCTACCCAAACTTTAATAGCATTAGGACCCAAGGGAACGTGATGAACTACCTGATTTGGATCACTTGAAACCCAACGTCCTTCAGCAACTACTTGTCCCGAACCAGTAACATCCAACAACTTGCAGTTTTTCTTTGAGCCCATGTTCACACTCTAACAACAAGTCAAACAGAACAAATACATTAAACTGAGTAATCACTTTACTAATAGATATATATTTACTTCAATTATGCATTAGTGTATGTAAATCACATTTAACTTACCAAACGATATGATGCATTTTCGACTTCCTGATTTTCAGGTACTTTTTCTAAAACAACTTTGTCTGCCGGCCAAGCTATAGTAGAACCAACCACATCTTTAATGAATGTCATACTAGATGTAGGCCTCCATAAAAATGCGTCAGGGTTTTTTGACATATCTACCCAAACACTCATGGCATTAGGTCCAAGAGGAATATCATTGATCAGTGTTTTTGGATCACTCGAATGCCAACGTCCTTCTGCCACTATTTCATCTTTTCCACTCCAATCAAACAATGAGCACTTGTTCGTTGAATTGTTGTCGTTGCTCTGTAAAGAAAGAATGTATAAAAACAGGAATCATATACACAATAATACAACTATTTAAAGTACACAAATACATTGTATAAATACCAAAGCAATCAATACTTATCTTACCAAAGGCGCATCAATATTATCTTGTTGAACTGAATCTTGATCAGGTTGCAAAATAACTCTATCGGCAGGCCATGCTATCGATTTACCTTGAGCTTGTTCTATACAAGTCATACTAGATGTAGGCCTCCATAGGAAAGCATCCGGTTTAGTTGGGATATCAACACGGACTTTGATTGCACTAGGACCCATAGGAATTTTATTGACCTCCACATTAGGATCCCTTGATATCACATGTCCTTCCGCAACAATTTCCTTTGTTCCACTCCAATCTAACAACTGGCATTTCTCTAGTGACTTCGTGTTGACACTCTGCAATTAATCAATTAAAATATTAGAATTGAAGCAAGTTTAGATTGAAGCTTAATGCGACAATTTTTAAAATAATTGTCGTACCACTGGAGATGTTTTGTCTTCTTCTCCACTTTGCTCGATCTAACAACACATCAAATAATTAAAAATAAAAAAAATTCAACGACTAAGCAGAAATTTTAATTAATAAATGATCACAACATGTATCAAACTTGCCTTGTTTTTCAATAATGTGTTGACCAATTTCTCCAAATGTTGGATTTTCTCGTGCATGACAGTTTGTTGCTCTTGCATCTCCGTCGCATGTTTGTCCTTAGTTTGAAGGAATGTCAATTTGCTGATGGTCACTCCTCTTCCCATTCCTCTTAGTCGTCCAGGATGTTCATTTCCTAAGACTTTGGAAAGAGCATCATCAGTCACATTTGTTGTCGAGTTAGATGCACTTTCGGCTTCGATTAGCTTCTCCTATATAATTCAACACATATCATATCATAGTGTATGGTTTCAGAAACTATACAAAATTACACATAATGCAAAATTACAAATGACATTTCACTCACAATGGTTTCGGAAACTCCTGTATTTACTGGTTTACCGTCTTTTTTGGTGCGCGACTTAATCCACACTTGAACCCTAGAAATAGAAGATGGCTCGGTACTATTCTTTTTCTATCAGAAAAAAAAAATTGATATAAGGTCTTGAAAAGACCTAAACAATATTTTGACACAACATAAGAATGCATATGAATATGAAAAGAGTATCACCATATCTTCTGCTAATCGAGCCAATCCTTTTCGGCTGCATGTGTGTGGGATTTGCTTACGCCTCATTGCTTTATACTTATCACTTACAGCCTGAAATTGTATTACTTTAGCATGATTTTAACTGAATTATAATGATTTACCATATAATATAATATTACAACTAGTTTTAAAACATACCTTAAATGATGGACTAGTTTTTGTCTTGATGAACTTTATCCACTCTGCTCTACTTTGAATGTTTTTAGGCTGAAGCGCAAGTCTTTCTTCTTCATTAGCTGCTTCTTTTATTTGGCTGACTAACCGTGATTTTGAGGCCCTCCATATACATCCCATCGATTTAAATACGATAGCCTTTTGCCATTCTGTGTCCAAATCAAATCTTGCCTGGAGTTTATATAAAATTATCACTAAGTAACTCAATACTGGTAATTTTACTGTAGGAGTTCTATCACAACTTGTGTATACTTAAATGTACATTTCATTGAATTGTAAGAGTTCATAATACCTGAATTGATCTCCACAAGATTACTTTTACGTCATTACCAAGCTTCCTCCAATCGCATAATGTTACAGGTACGTGCTCTCGTACAAGTGGACCTAAAAAAGAAGACAAACTAATTGACCCCGCTCCACATGGATCACCTTTATCTGTAAATTCAACATGAACTCGACTTGCCGCCTCTACAGCAATATCTCTCATTTTGGTTGAACCCCTAGGTTTCTTAACTCCCATCGGGTCTACAATTAACTCTTGTGCATTTTTTTCGACCACTTCTTTGGACGCCGATGGTTGTATATGTTGGAGATTAGGTTCATGACTCCCATGTTGTTGGGTCAAAGTTTGTTGACATGCTTCTGGACCTTTTGAGACATTCTTATCCGTTCCTTCTAAGACCTTGGATGTTTTTCTGGGTATCAAAGTACGTTTCCTTTTGTGAGATAGGTCGTTCTTTTTGGCTTCATCAACCATTGTTGTTCACCTGTCTAAGACAAAAAAGTTGATCATTTCAGTATATGTAATGCATTTATAAGCTTAATCATATAATGAAAACAAAACTGAATAGACAACATACGAAATATGTGTGTAAATAATATATAAAAACAAATAGACTTTTGATAAGCAGCCAAAACACAAGCTAAATAAAATTGAAGGTTAAGACCATATATTACACAAATATGCCCTCACAATAAAGATGAAGGTTAAGAACATTAATTACACAAATATGCCCTCACAATTCTCCCTCACATATCTAACTTCACCACTAGACTCCTCAATGTCCATGTCAACTTCTAGTGGTATTGAACCTTCTGCACTTTCGTCATCGGCCTCTAACTCATGGAAACCTCTTGGTGGTGCTTTCATTACAACATACCAATTAGAAGAATCATCTTCTCTTGAATAAAAGACTTGTTTTGCTTGAGATGCTAAAATATATGGATCTCTTGCAAATGATACTTGACTTTGATGGAGGTTCACGAGGGTTAATCCATCTTCAACTTGAACACCATTACCTTTGTTTGCCCAATGACACCTAAATACCGGAACGTAGAATACATGATAGTCTAGTAATATTATATCCGTCAATACTCCATAGTAAGTAACCCAATCAAACACTTGTGCAGTATCTTTTGCGCTTGCCCTACACATGCTGGTTGCCTCATACATAATCCCACTATTTTGGGTTTCCCGGTCGACATCTTTTGTGTGAAAACGTTGCCCATTGATAATATACCCAGAAAAAGACAATGCACTATTCCGTGGACCATATGCAATCCATTTCAATGTGTCCGAGTCATCTTTTGAATCAATAGGAATCTGTTGAAGTATAGAAATGAAATTAAGAGATAAAAAGTAAGTAGTTATAAAATTAAACACAAACTAAGGTAATAAAAACTTGGAAGATTTAAGCTCACCTTATTTTTTATCCATTCTGCAAATTTTTCAGTATGTTTATTCCAAAGTAAGGTTGCATCGCGTGTAAGACGTTTGTTTGATTCTTGTAAAACCTCCAAGTGCATGCTAGTAGGAGAGAAAACTGAATAAGTAAAATGGTTATGGTGTACCGATAGAGATCTAAGATCTGTGAATTTCATTTTACTTACTCTAAATATGTATCCACCACCGCTGTATTCATCAACACAACTTGATGTGCAAGTTTTTTTTCTCTATCGGTTAGTGTGATCGATGTGGCTCTAGAAATTGGACGGCCTTCCAAAATAACTTCATTTGCAAAATCAGTATTGCGAACTTCTTTTTCCTCCACTTGTATTGTATTTTTCAAAAATTCGCTACAAAAACTTATGCACTCTTCTGCAAGATATGATTCGGCGATACACCCCTCTGGCCGTGCAGGATTCCTAACGTAATCTTTCAGCGTTTTCATATATCTGTACATAAATAACTTATAAGTTATTCAATATATTAAGGTGCAAACAGAACTATTCGGACTTAAAAAAAAAAGGAATGATTCCTTACCTCTCAAAGGGATACATCCAACGAAAATGAACAGGTCCACATAATCTAGCTTCTCTTCCTAGATGAACCATTAAGTGTACCATAATATCAAAAAAAGAAGGTGGAAAAAACCTTTCAAGCATGCATACAGTTTCAATGACGTCTTCCTCCAATATTTCTAATTTCTCTCTATCTATAACACGCTGACACAACCTATTGAAGAATGCACATAACCGAAGTACTGCATTTCTAGGCCCTTTTGGAAGTAATCCTCGTAAAGCAACCGGCAACAACTGTTGCATTAGAACGTGATAATCATGTGACTTCAGGCCAATGACCTTGCATTCCTCACAAGATACACATCGCCCAATGTTTGAACAATAGCCATCAGCTCCCTTGAAGTCATATAATCTCTTGCAAAATTTCTTCTTTTCAGACCTTGAAAATGTCCATGGAGCAGGTGGAGGGTATATTCTGCTTCCATGAGGTTGTGGATGCAGGTCCTTCCGTATTTGCATATCATGTAAGTCCTTACGAGCATTAACCCCATCTTTTGACTTTCCACAATGCAACATTGTGCCTATAATGCTTTCACAAACATTTTTTTCGACATGCATTACGTCTAAATTATGACGTAATGGAAGTTCCTACAGAAACATGAACGTAACCATTAATACTTATTTTTTTAGACCATTAGTGAATATAAAAAAAACTAAGCGATTAAAGACCTAAAAACTAACCTCCCAATATGGTAAATCGAAAAGGATTGACCTTTTCTTCCACCTTGATAGCTCATCATGATCATCATCATCGTCATTGCCATCAACATCGTCATCACCATTATCATCAGCATCAACATCTTTAGCATTATCATTTCTCTTTCTTTTTTTCTTATGACATTTTCCAAAATCATTTGGAAAATTCTTAAGAGCAATAGAAATGTTCCGACCAGACAAGATTCTAGGCTTCCTTCCATGTTCCACATTGTTATCAAACCAAGCCTTCTTTCCTCGATATTCATGTGTGGGTGACAGAAATTTTCTATGACCCATGTATGCAAATTTCTTACTGTGCGTTAACCATCTGTAGTGCGTATTTTTGCCACAAATAGGACATGCCTTTTTACCTTTTGTACAACATCCAGCGAGGTTTCCATATGCTGGAAAATCACTTATGGTCCATAGCAAAAGTGCTCCGAGATTAAAAATATTTTCACCAAACGCATCATATGCCTCCACTCCATTGTGCCACAAATGTTGCAAGTCTTCTATAAGTGGCTGTAAGTAGACGTCTATGTCATTTCCAGGTTGCTTTGGACCCGGAATCAATAGCGTTAACATGATATTCTCTTTCTTCATGCACAACGCAGGAGGCAAATTGTAGTTAACTAGCATCACTGGCCAACAACTGTATTTAGAGCTTAACATGGAAAAAGGATTAAAACCATCAGTAGAAAGACCAAGTCTGAGATTGCGTGGATCAGCTGCAAATGATTCCCATTTATCATTAACCAATTCCCATGTTACAGAATCAACAGGGTGCCGCATTTTTCCATCTGTGCTTTTATTATTGAAATGCCACCTTAAATCTGCAGCCATTTTTTCAGACCTAAACATCCTTTTGAATCTTGAAATTATAGGAAAGTACCTCAAAACTTTAACTGGAATACCTTTTCTAATCTCTTTGGTCCTCTTATTTTTCTTCCATCTTGAAGCACCACATTTAGGACAATTGTCCAAGTCTTTGTACTCTTTTCTAAATAGACTGCAATCATTCTCACAGGCATGAATCTTTTCATAACTAATCTCAAATGACTTGAGAAACTTTTTAACCGAGTAAAATGACTTCAAAAGTACATTGTCTTGTGGAAGCATGTCTGCCAATATCTCAAGAAGCTCACTAAAACTTTTATTGGACCATCCACTTTGAGTTTTAAGTCGATATAAAGCTACAATGGCTGATAGCTTGTTGTAATTTGAACAGTTCGGGTACAAAGGGGTTTCTGCATCTTTTAGTTTTTCTATAAAATCATCAGCATTTATGGATTTAGTAGGCTCAATGTAGTCTTCATTAACCAACTCAGTAGGCTTCAAATATTCTTCATCAAAAAAGTGGGCAGCTCTATATAAGTTATATGTCTCGTCGTTCCACATTTTTTCAGGAATAAAATCACCATTCATAATTATCTTCTCCCCATGCTCATACCAATCTTTACTTTGTTTGTACTTCGCATCCATTCCCCTTATAACCAAATGTTCAACAACAGTACTGCCACATTGATGCTCTAGATTGCGACAATCTACGCAAGGGCATAATATCATTTTAGGATTTCCCAAGTTGTTTGTAACCATTTTCACAAAATTCCATGCTCCTTTCTCGTACTCAGGATCAGCTCTATGACAAAAAAGACAAGAAAAATATATTGCTCTAAGACCTCAGACATTTCTAATTCTATAATAAATATCTAACTACGCACAACTAAATTTGTACCTGTGCAGACCCACCCAACCTCTATCCAGCATCATATTTTCTTGTAGTACTCAGCCCAACAAATTCTAAAATTCAAACAAATAACTACTTAAATCTTCATGGGGTAATTGAAAGTTTCATATATATATATATATATATATATATATATATATATATATATATATATATATATATATATATATATATATATATATATATATATATAAGCAGTACTTGAATGGAAGTCCAATGTCATACTAAATACATATTCATATCCGTTCTGAAAGCATTACAAACTGGCAGCATAAATGTTAAACGTAAACACAAAAATTAAAATCACACAATGCTACAACATAAATGTGATGAAGGGGTTCAAATTGGATAAATTTTGGCCTTTTCACCTAACCAGACCATCACTTGCTTACAAAATTGAAATCTCCCCTCGCATTATCTATATCTTTTGTAGGCCAAACTTCTTTTATTTATATCTTATATATGGTCCCTAGTTCTACACTGAGATTTCGATCACTCTCGTTCCGTATCTTCAACTAATCCTGCGAGCATTGGTTTGCTACTATGGAACCTCGTATACAGTTATATTTCTTGCTTGGGCTTACCTATTCTTGTGTCACACCCTTCCTTCTCCCTTTCATTGTTGTCTTCTTTGGTTTGGCTTATTTGGTTTTCCGGCATCAGGTATGCTAGGCTGTGAGCTTATTTCTTCTTTCAATTACTTATTTTACATCAACATCTTGAAAAAAAACCAACTTTAGTGTTAACCAACTACATCATGATTGCTAGTGAAATATCAAGAATTACTTGTATAATGCTTTACATGCCAATGCTTCTAGTTTATCCTCTTTTAAGTTCAGCTAGAGCTCCCATCACACTACTTCAAACATTTGTCTTTTGTTTTTTGCTAGATAATTAATGTGTATGACCAAAAATATGAGAGTGGAGCTTCATTCTGGCCAGATGTGCATCGACGAGTAATTATTGGGATGATTATAGCACAACTTCTCCTGCTGGGGTTGATGACTACAAAAGTGCCAAGTATTCAACACCATTGCTCATTGTACTTCCTGTCTTGACCATCTGGTTCCATAGATTATGCAAAGGCCAGTTTGAATCAGCATTCGTGAAGTTTCCTCTGCAGGTTAGTAGCAAATCCTTGTCATTGTCCATGCACTACCATGTTTCGATTGATGGCACATTTGTGTGGTCATTAGAAGTAGTCAGTGAATGGTTCTTATATGGTTATAATCACAGGAAGCAATGGTGAAGGACACATTGGAGCGAGCAACTTAGCCAAACTTGAATTTGAAAAACTATCTCCAGGACGCTTATGTTCATCCCGTATTAAAGGGTGATGACTTTGACAGAACAGTGGCTCTTGATGAGGAGGAAAACAATCCATTAGTTCCTACCAAGAGGATCTCTAACAGAAGTACACCCAATCTAAGCGAACCAGAATCTAGTACGGGCCTAAATAATGTTTAACCCTTACATTCCCACTGTAACATCTTCTCTTAAGGATTCTAACTTGTATATTGATTCTTGTAAACACTAGGATGAAAATACTGAAGCAGATAATATCGGGGTTGGTGAAATGTATCTGCTGCATGATGGTAGTTTCCCTTGCAAAGTTACAAATGCTTGTCACTGTAATTGTTCTTTCAAGCAAGAAAGTTATTTTTAGCATAGTGTGTGAGAGGGCATATTTAGTCGGGATCAATGACAGGTAGACCCTTGGAACTGTTTTCCTCGTATTACAAAAATGAATTAAAGCTCTAATACTAGAAATCTAGAGTGTAGTAGCCATGATTGGATGAGACATGCCAAACAAATTCTTGATAAAAAAGAAAAGGCTAATTTACGGATATCACCGGCACACAGATTAAAAGCTATTTACGATGGGGAAGCATATACACGTGTCAGATTGCCAGAGCTTC
This sequence comes from Berberis vulgaris, assembly GCA_963556465.1. NCBI lineage: Eukaryota > Viridiplantae > Streptophyta > Magnoliopsida > Ranunculales > Berberidaceae > Berberis > Berberis vulgaris. The sequence continues at coordinate 90,673,065 of OY747126.1, forward strand.
ATGGTTCCTGTGCAATTTGGATAGGTATCAATTGATCATACCAAATCATACAACCAGATTTCCGTGGTTCGTTTATTTAACTCAATAATATTATTGATTTGCAAAGTTACTCTGCCTGGCCTCAGTTTTTCAAAGTTATGAGTAACCCTAGAAAAGACCACTAGATTAGCGAGTACTCAATGTCCATACTAATTAACAAAAGAAAAAAAATATATTGAAATTGCAAAGCAATTACTCATAATGTGTCTTGATCCTCAATGTCTTGAGCTCATTACCTCCGCGCTGTCACATTCGCACTCATTCTTATCTCCATAATCACAGTTTGTCAGGATTAACCAATGTTATATTTGATTTTGATACACTGAGCAATATGAACACAAGTTTGGGTTGATGAGCAAGCAACTTTTAAGCGGTAAAAATGACATAAAAACAAGAAGTTAAGCAAAAGTTGAATAATTTTTAAAATGTAAAGATCACACGTGAGACGCATGACAGTAAAACGCATGGACCAAAAGAAGATGCCCCCATCGGCTACTTTGTTCTCAAAAATACTATTTTTACAGAATTATTCCTCATCTTCCCCACCTTACTTTCTCTGATTAAAATGCTCTTTATAAGTAAATTTTTGAATCCTATGAGTTGAAACCCCTAAGAAAGCCAAAGATGAGAATTGGGAGGATGAAGGTTTTGCTCTTTCTTGCTTGGAGGAATTTTAACTTTAATGGTGGAGATGAAAAAAGAGATAGGAACTTTGGATTTTAAAGCTTTTTTTAGTGGCCTTCTGCAGCCCTTTTGGTTGCAACAACAAACATGCTCATGAGGTTCATGCAAAGAGAGAATGTAAAATGTAGGTCCTGATCACTAAAGGAGTCTAAAGTTGGAATCATTCTGCTGATTTAGTCGATATGTATGATATTAAGACCTTACTCCCTAAAGTGTTGCAGGGTATGTACTTGTATAAAAGTAAGAATTACGTGTTTATGAGGAATTACTCATGTTTTCTCCTAAATGGTGTACATGGTTAGAAACTTTAAAATGGTATTATTACGAACAAGAACTCTAAACTAACAATAAAAGGTAAAGCTAAATTGGAAAATTGATCCATTTGACACCCTCACTCACAAACAATGTTTTCTTTTTGTGATAATAATAATAAGATATCTATATATTACTATTAAACAGAAACAAGAAGAGGAAGGCTCGCGTCCAAGTTCATGGCCCCTCTTGAGACACGAGACTGAAAAATAGTGCTTAATCTAGATACTTTTTACATTCTTAAGCTTACAACCACTAATTACACTAATTCCATAGTCCTGCACTTGCAAAAGGCCCGCCTGAAAAACACCAGCTCAAAGCTTATCATCCTACTGATCAAACCATACAGGTCCAACAAAAACATTTGGGACTCACTTCGTTTGAGAGAAGCTATGGTCTATTGAGAGGAGGATAGTCAGTCTCTAAATCAATTTTTCATTAAAAAAAAATCATCTGACAAATCAAAATGAGCACAACCAGAGGAAAATAGCTTGCAGAGGTTGGGTAGGATTGATAAATAGCTTGCTCCACATGAAAATGCACCCAACAATTATACTCTCAATCAGAATGAGAAAGAAACATATAACCCTAAGAAATTTCAAGAAAAATGCAGGAATTTTACTCAAAATGAAGAACTACACAACTCAACCAAATTAATACTCTAATAAGGAAATCAAAGAGGAAAGGGAAAAAATTTCAATTCGAGAATTACCTATCTGAAAAATTGATCCTTCAATCAACCAAAACTGATACAAATACTGATCCTTCAAAGCCTTCCAAACACTTCCACAATTACTTCATGAACTGATATAAATCACTTCATAAACTGATACAAAAAATGATACAAATTAAAAATCGTTAGGGTTTGCGGTGAAAGCAAAGCAGGAGAGAGTGAGTGTGTTGAGAATCAGATACCAACCTGAAACGGAGAGCGACAGCTAGTACGGCGATGAGTACAACACGTTCGAGAGGGAGAAACAGAACGGAGAGGGAGAGCGATCGGAGAGGGACAGCAGAACGGAGAGGGAGAGGGAGAGCGATCGGAGAGGGAGAGGGAGAACGATCGGAGAGGGTGAGCTGAATGCAGAGGGAGAGCAGAATGTAGAGGGAGAGGGAGACAGATCGAGCGGGATTCTTCTTCCTTGCTTCCCTCTTCTTTGTTAGCTTTTAGTTTTTTCTTTCGATTTGCGCGGGATAGTTGGCGCCCAGCGAAATCAATCCCGCGCCTTCATCACATTTCATTTAGCTCACAAAAATTGGATATTGATAGCTGTTTTACTGTTTCAATAGAATTTTATAGCTGTTTGGTAAAAACCGCTATTCTCAAAAGCTATTAATGTTCATTTTTGTTGTAGTGTCTCTGATCTTCTTTGAACTTCTTTGATCTTCTTTGATTTTCTTTGATCTTCTTTGATTTGATCTGATCCGATCTTCTTTGATTTGATCTGATCTTCTTTGATCTTATTTGATAATCTTTGATCTGATCTTCTCTGATCTTCTTTGATTTTCTTTGATCTTCTTTGATTTGATTTGATCTGATCTTCTTTGATCTGATCTGATCTTCTCTGATCTTATTTGATAATGTTTGATCTGATCTTCTCTGATCTTCTTTGATCTTCTTTGAACTTCTTTGATTTTCTTTGATTTTCTTTGATTTTCTTTGATCTTCTTTGATTTGAACTAATATGGTCTTTTTTGATCTTCTTTGATCTGATCTGATCTTCTATGATCTTATTTTATATTCTTTGATATGATCTTCTCTGATATTCTTTGATATTTTTTTATCTGATCTTCTTTGAACTTCTCTGATCTTCTTTGATATTTTTTTATCTGATTTACTTTGGTCTTCTCTGATATTCTTTGATCTTCTTTGAACTTCTTTGATCTTCTTTGATCTGATCTTCTTTTAATTTCTTTGATCTGATCTTCTTTTATATTCTTTGATATTCTTTTATCTGATCTGATCTTCTTTGAATTTATTTGATCTGATCCTATCTTCTTTGATCTTCTTATATCTCATAAACACTAAAGAGATTAGCTACGGCCAATTGGTTTAAAAAATATATATTAAACAATAAAGAGATTAGCCACGACAAATTGCTGTGGCTAATTCGTTTTTCATTTTTTATATTAGCGAGGGCAACAAACCGTTGCTAATTGGTTAGCTAAAAAAAAATTAAAAACTAAAGAGATTAGCTACGGCCAATTGCCGTGCCTAGCTAATTGGTTTTTATAAAAAAAAATATAAAACTCATTAGCCACGACACTTTGCCGTCGCTAAGATAAAAATTTTAATATAAAAAAAAGGTTTCATTGGCGAGATTCGAACCCGGATTTTTTTTTATCTGATCTGATTGATCTGATTTTTAATATAAAAAAATATTTCATTGCCTAATTGATCTGATTTTTAATATAAAAAAAGATTTCATTGCCTAATTGATCTGATTTTTTTTTATCTGATCTTCTTTTATCTTCTTTGTTCTGATCTGATTTTTTTATCTGATCATCTTTTATCTTATTTTTATTCGAAAATGTGTTATTGGAGATTTTATCTAGTTTATAAATATATAGCGATTTTGCTTTATATAATTTTTAAAAAAAATCACATTCAGCTACGGTATTTTGACCGTAGCTAACAAATTATTTTTTTTAAACATTAGCTACGGCCCTAGTGCCGTCGCTAATATAAAAATTTTAATAAAAAAAAAAAGTTTCATTGGCTGGATTCGAACCCGGGTCGCCTAGATGAAAACTAGATTTTTTACCAAGCTTGACAAAAATGTGATATTGGTGATTTTATCCGGTTGCTAAATATATAGCAATTTTGCTTTATATAATTTAAAAAAAAATCCACATTTAGCTACGGTTTTTTGACCGTAGCTGACAAATTTTTTTTTTATAAACATTAGCTACGGTCCTCCTACCGTCGCTAAGATGTTTTCCTATAATTTTTTTTTTTAAATCACAAAAACATTAGCTACGGCTATATTGCCGTCGCTAATTTGTTTTGTTATTTTTTTTAAAAAAAATTCACATTAGCGACGGTTTTTTGACCGTAGCTAACAAAATTTTTTTTTCTAAACTTTAGCTACGGCCAAAATGCCGTCGCTAAGTTTTTTCGTTATATTTAAAAAAAAAAAAATCACATTAGCTACGGTATTTTGACCGTAGCTAAAAAAAATTTCTAAACATTAGCTACGGTCCGAATACCGTCGCTAATTATCGTATTAGCGACGGTTTAAAACCGTCACAAAACTGTTAGCGACGGTTATTTCAAATTTTTGTATCAAAACAGTGGCAGAAAATATAGCGACGGTTTAATGCCGTCGCAAAGCGTTTAAATAGCGACGGTTTTAAAAAACCGTCGCTAATTTCCGTAGCTGATTTGGCTTTTTTTTGTAGTGAAAATTTGAGGCAATTGACTATTGGAACAATGAAAAGGAACTTTAGGAACAAAATCAAATCTTACCGAAAAATAGGAGAAGTTAGATATTGTGAAGAGAGCAGTTAGCAACTAGAAAAAGGCCAATGGGATACTAGCCCAGTTGGTAGGCTTGTGGCATATGTATCACAAGTCCAGAGTTCGAACCCTGCAAGAAGCATTTAGGGTGGGAGGGGTTACCGGATATAAGAAATAATTAAAAAGCCTAGAAAAAGGAATCAATTTCATAGAGGAATGATAGCATTTGAGAGGAGAATGCTCAACAATGTTGAAAGTGTTAGAAATTGAGGGAGAACTTGAACTTATAAAACACTGAATTTTATTAATCTCTGAATGATGCCACAAATTTACACCCACTCTTTGATTAAACTCACAACTCACACAACTCACAATTGATCTTGTTTTGCTTCCATACCATCACAACTCAGTCCTTACCCCTATTTATACTAGTTCTAAGTTGGTGGAAAACTTGAGATTTTTTTTTATAGAAACCTCTAGAGAACCAATTAGATCCACTTTATCTAGATTTCTCTACAAATATCTTAGGCTTTAGTTGCTTCTAGATTTATTATCTTCTAGAGATATTATGAGTGGAGTGGGAGACTTGAAGTCTCTATAGAGTACTAGAGTCGGTGGTGACTCTCAATACTCCTCCTCATCACTAGCTCCCTTGAAGTTCATTCCAAGTTATCTTCGAAATTCTTCGAACTTTGTAGTACCGAGTCTTTTGGTGAATATATTTGCCACTTGGTTATCTGTCTTGACTGTTTGCATCTTTATCTCTCCTTGAAATACATTCTCTCTTACGAAGTGGTAGTGGACCTCTACATGCTTTTGTCCTTGCATGGAACACTGGGTTTTCAGATAAGCATATTGCAGAATAATTATCACAATGCAATGGTATTGGATACTCAACTGGCTGGTGCCTTCATTAACTGTACGAGCCAAATACTTTCTGAGTTTCCATATTCGTTGCTCTATACTCGCTTTTGTGGTAAGAGATATAGTTGGTTGTTTCTTGCTACACCAAGTGATTGCTCATGAACCGAGATTGAACACGTACCTGATAGTTGATCTTCGCTTGTCATGATCTCCAGCATAGTTAGCATCATTATACCTTGCTCACGTACTGAGGTTGAACACGTACCTTGCATCCTTCACCCTTTTTATATAAGATACCAAGTTCATTAGTACATTTCACATACCTCAGTATTCTTCGGACAACTTTGAGATGATGCTTCTTTGGCTTCTGCAATAATCAACTTGCTATTCTAAATGCGAAGGCTATGTCTGGCCATGTCAACATCAGGTAGATTTGAGTCCTGACAAGCTGGCAATACATTGTTGTATCTTCCAAGTTTTTGCCTTCTTTGACACATAGCTTGGCATGAGCCTCCATTGGTGTTGAAATCAACTTTCACTCGAGCATCCCATACTTTTTCAAAAGATCTCTAAAATACTTCTACCGGCAAAAGAATAAGCCCGTGTCACTTTGTTCAATCTCAAGCCTCAGGAAGTGTCTTAGTTCTCCCAGTTCCTTTATTTGGAATCAGAACGCCAAGTTTCTTCTTACTATTCGGATTTCTTCTTTGTCATCTCCAGTGACAATCAAAATCATCTACATATACTAGCACTATTGCTAGTTTGCCTTCTTGAGATTTGATAAACAATTCGAATGTGCAACTCAATAATCGCTTTGAACTAAGAACTTCGCTATCTTCCCATACCAGGTTCTTGGTGCTTGCTTCAGTCGATACAATGCCTTTTTTGCTTGCAGAAATAATTTTGTTGGGTTTTGCTCTCAAACCCTCTAGGCTACTCCATGTATATTTATCGATCAACTTTTCCATGAAAGGAATGCATTCTTCACATCCATCTGCTATAACTTCCAAGATTTGTTTGCTGCTAGTGCAAGCAGGAACTTTATTATAGTGATCTTAGCTACTAGACTGAATGTTATATCGTAGTGCAGTTCATATTCTTGTGAGAACTCGCAGGCTACCAATCCAGCCTTATATCTTTCTATTGAGTCATCAGGACGAGTCTTTATCTTGTAGATCCATCTACATGATATAAGGGCCTCACATCCTTGGGTTTGGGTAGTAAGTTCCAAGTTTGATTTTGCTTCAGAGCTTGAATTTCTACCTCCATTTCCTTTTGCCACTCCATGCTCAAAGATGCTTTTTCAAATGTCACGGATTGTCTAATGTTGTCTTATTCGGTTACCACATTTGCATACTTTGGATTGGACTTGTGTTGTCTGGTTGACCTTCTCAGTTGTTTCCCCAAATCTTCCCGACTTTTTTGAACTTCTTTTGGTGTTATTTCATGTACACTGGTTTGCCATGGGCTCGTAGACGTACTTGGTGTTTTTGGAAAGTTGCGCCCTATTTCTTTTTCTCCTTTTGCAGATGTTGACTTATTTTCCTGCATTTCCTCCTCTAGACTTTTAGAATCTGGCAGTGGTAGTTGTTGTGCACATCACCATAATGAAGCTTCATCGAGCACCATGTTCCTTGATGTGTAGCAGCGCCTAGTTGCAAGATTGCACACAACATCTCCATCCTTTTTTTAGATTGTTGTATCTTACAAAGATGCAATGAATCACCTTCTTGTCGAACTTGCTTCGCAGATGATCAGGCACGAACACATAACACACACATCAAAAAACTCGGAAGTGACTCATTGTGGGTTTAGTACACCATAACTTCTAAAAGATTGAAACAACCCTAACTTTGCTAATGGCAACCTATTGATAACATGGGCTGCAGTCTTCATACACTCAACCCAAAAACGATTTGGCACATTCTTGGCATATGCAACATACTTCAACATGTTTCTGCCAAACGATGGTTCTTCCTTTCAGCTATGCCATTTTGTTGTGAAGTGCCTGAACATATTAATTGTCTCTTGATTTTACATTTCCTCATGTAATTGGGAATTCATTCGATGTGTACCCTCCACCATTATCTGTATGCAGACATTTAATCTTCCTACTTTACTTTCAATCTTCTTATTAAATTCCTTAGATGTATTGAGGACTTCTGATTTTTCCTTCAGAAAGTAAACCCATATGCACCTTGAAAATTCGTCATTAAAAGTCATCATGTAGCGCATACCGCTTATTGATGCTTGCTTGATGCACTCGAACAAATTTGAGTGGATGAGTTGCAAATGATCCTTTGCCTTGAACTCTGACTCTTGATAGGGTAGTTGATGAGCTTTTCCATAATCGCAACCATCACAGATTGTTTCTCCATGTATATCCAGGTTGGGTAGACCCTTCAACATTGACATGCTCATAATCGTTTTCAACCTCTGATAGCTAACATGCCTTAGCCCCGCGTGCCACAAATCAACAATTTCACTGCATTAAGTCTTATCTACATGTTGATTCCGCAAACATCACGTAGATAGACTCTTAACTTTTGTCACTTCATGATGAGTGTACCTGATGGCTTTAGGCTTCGTTACACCTTACCATCTTCCTACCCGAACACCACGTAATTGCCAGATGTTGTTAATTGTGATACTGAAAAGAGGTTTTTCTTCATACTTGGAACATGATAAACATTCTGCAGTTGAATTTGATTGAGGCTAAAGCGGGGAACGAATGCAGCCTCCCTGTGTGAGCAATAGGCAATCTCGCAGTTGTCAGCAGTTATCACGACCCGATCTCCTTTGTACTCACAGAGGCTTGACAGCTTCTCCTTGTCTCCGATCATATCATTGGAGCAACTTGAGTCAACAATCCAATCTTTGTTGTAGTTGATTGCTAGTACTTGATCTTCATAGGCCATGGCTACTTCATTTTTGGAGAAGTTTACTTCTTTTTCAGTAAAATTTACATGAGCAGTCTTAGTAGTTGCAAAGGATGCTTGGAAGTCTTATTATACTGTCTTGGTGATTGTGCAATGTCACAAAGTTTCCTTCAGTTTTCTTCTTCTTTGACTAACAATATATTGCGTAGTGAACTCTCTTGTTGCAGTTATAGCAACCATCATTTTGTCGACCATTATTGCCTTTTGCCTTGCTGAGCTCCCCTTTTCTTGTAACTCCTCTTTTGAGATTTCTGGGGGCCGTTATCTATTTCTTTATCTTGTTTTACAAAAAATTTCTTTTTATATCAACTATTCATTTTATTGAAGAGTGTCTCTTCTCCCTCATTTTTCAAAGGGGCACTTGACATTTACTTAGAGAGGTTTTCTTGATTGGCCAACAAACTTTCGAACTCCACAATAGAGGGTTGAGTTGGCCAACCACAAATCATTGTAACAATCCCCGTAAACTCAGGTTTTAGTCCGTGTAACAATAGAGGGTTTGAAATTTCACTACATAGATTTTTTATTAAATTTTTTTTTTCTAATAGACATACCTCATTGTCTAGAGTTCATCAATTTATTCTCCAAGAACTGCAGATGAGCATCATTTGTTTGTTCTCGAAAATAGGGATGTAAAAGTATTCTAGGCTCCTTTGGGTGTGTCTGCATCTTCAATGTGCTGAAGCATCTCATCATTGATTGTATTCTTGAGCACATAAAGTGCATTTTTAACTTTAACTTCCCACTTCCTGAATTCAATATCATTCTCTCTTGGCGATGGTGCAGTTTCACTACTACCAACAACCTGCCCACAAGTCTTGTCTGTGCAAATATGACTTTATCCTTGTCTGCCGACTCTTATAATTGTGATGGTTGAGCATTGTAAGCCCACCAGTTGTGCCAACGAGATCTCCCATCATGACAAGGTATAACCTTCTTTGTGCTATCGAGTAAACTTGGTCTTAGACCAGTTTACTTCACAATCTCGAACTATCCACGAATGATCTCCATCAAGTAGCATCTCACCAACGGGCCCTAACCGTGTGCTCTGATACCAAATTGTTAGAAATTGAAAGATAACTTGAACTTATAAAACAAAATTTTTTATTGATCTCTAAAAGATGCCACAAATTCACACTCAGTCTTGATTAAACTCACAACTCACAATTGAGCTTGTTATGCTTCCATACCCTCAATACTCAACCCTCCCCCTATTTATATTAGTTCTAAGTTGGTGGAAACTTGAGATTTTTCTTATGGAAGCCTCTAGTGAACCAATTAGATCCACTTTCTCTAGATTTCTCTACAAATATCTTAGGCATTAGTTGCTTTTAGATTCATTATCTTCTATAGATATTATGAGTGGAGTGGGAGACTTGAAGTCTCTAGAGAGTACCAGAACTAGAGTCAGTGGTGACTCTCAATGGAGAGAGGAACGAGTTGTTGAGAGCTTGGAGCGGCTAGCCTTTTTTTTGTCAATCTAGATAAATTCCACAGTAGATAACAAATTAGTTGTGTTTTTAAAATTCTAAAATTCAATCAAGAAATTATTTTGTTTGAAGCTAGGGTTTTGCTTTGTCCATTATAAATCCACTGAAAATGAAAATAATTTATTTTGAATTTTTTTTTCCAAATATTCATTTTCAATGTGCTGGGTGGTGAATGAAAGGTGTATTTACAATAAACTAAAATATGTCAAAAAATTAATAATTATTCATTTAAATTTCCATATTCTAATATATGGCACACCGTTACCATAAATTAATGTCAGTGATTGCAGATAAGAAAATACCAGATTAAGCAACTTGCTTTTGGTGATTTGAGTGGTGAAATCAATTTGCTAAAAATTCTTGCATATATGCTAAGTCTTTCAAATCGATTTTCCATTGAAAAAAAAAATCGTGTCACCTGCCAAGCACCCACAATTAGCAATTTTAGCAAATTAATTGCATTTACAATGGATTTGTATTGAACCAAGCTGACGAAAACGCTATTTTTGAAAATCCACAAAGTACTCTATGAGGTCGCTATTGCAATATAATTTTTCGTAGTGTTAAAAAGAACAAAATATTTGGTCAAACATTTAGCATATGGTAAATCTGATTCAAGAGTTTATTGAATTGATGAATCTGATAGCACTAGATTTACAGGGGATATGTGAGTTGGTTTTCTAGATTGGGTTGATTTAGGTTTAGGATATTTTCTCCATGAGGCAGAGGTTGCTAGTTAAATCCGATATGTATGTTGCATGTGCAATTACAGTCATTATTAGGTCAATCAAGAGGGCAACAATTCTAGGGAGCCTCGTTTGGGGATTTTTTTTTGTGCCTCTTCGAAGTTCTTTGACACTTTTATGGATTTTTTTGTTCTCCTTTTATGGATGGTGTTTGTGGTTGTGTTTTAAAGAGAATGGATAAAAAGTGTAAAAAAAACTAAAAGATGCCACCAAACAAGGTTCCCTAGACTTACTCATCAAGAGGGTTCTAGGAGAGCCCTTCATGTGGATGTGTCATCTGAAGAATCAACCAATTTATGCAAAGTAATCGAGATCAGTGTGAATTTTTTTTTATCGGTGAAACTTTCATAATGGAACCATTTGAGTATTCCTCCCTAAATTGTTGAATTTAGATGAGTCTAACAAGACTTCAAAATCTTGTCTGTAAGTTGATGTTTCAGAATGACCCGTCAGATAGCATGAATTTTTCAATGACTCGTGTGTAGCGTGAAATTGGTGCATAGGTTTATCTTGATCTTTGTATGGAACTGTTCTTGATGTAACTCTTTTAATAATGGTGAAATGCTACATTTGGCATGGAACATGCCTTGTTCTTTATTAGTAAGGCTCTGACTTTTTGGCAACACCCCAAATTTTTATTTTTTTTTGAAGTGCTAAAGAACATCATCATTATAAACAAAAAAAAAAAACATACCACCACCTATCTTTTCTCCCTCCTTTTCTTCTCCATCAAGCACTACAACTACCACACTACTGCAGGCCGCATCGCCCTTCTTCTATCTTCGTTCTCTTCTTCTTATCTCTTCCTCTTCTACTCTTCTTCTTCTCTCTTCCAGGAACAACCCCACCCCGTCTTTCGCACCACCCTCCCCTCCCCGCCTTCTTATCTCTTCCTCTTCTGCTATGTTTTTCTTATCTCCTTTGCCCTCGCATGTATCTGCTGGGGAATCCATTCTCATGGAAGACTTTGTGGGGATAGGTTCTTCATTCACGGATGCCTGTGTAAGGGTCAAAAAATTTTGCTCTCGTAGAGGTCTCCGCGAGGATGAAACCCATCCTTGCGCAGGTTTGTGCTGGGGCAAAGGAGAAAAAAAAAACAGAGAAGAAGAGTGTGGGGTGGCTGCTGCTGCTCCATCCTTGTTGTTGTTCTTGAGAAGGAGGAGAATAAGAAGATACGAGAAGAAGAGGAAGAGTGGATAAGAAGAGGTGCGGCTGGTGGTGAGGCGGTGCGATAGGGTGTTGTTCCTGAGAGAGAAGTGAGGAGAAGAGAGGGTGAGAGGAGGGAGAGAAAATTTGAGATTTGAGTGTTTATATTGGTGGTATCCAAAAGTAGGTGATGGTGTCCTTCATAAAGTAGGGGGTGGTGGTTTTCTTCCGCAAAAATGATGGGGTCAAAAAGTCGGAATCTTTCAGTGATAGTACATAATTACTATAGCTCATTTTGTGTATTAACGAAAAAGTACATTAGCTAATAAGACAACCCTGTTATTTTACTCATCAAGCTCTTTAGTTTGAATACAATGCAAAAGTGAACCCAATAATCTTTACATTTTAGCGGGTCATAGAACATAAAACTGAGAGGGTATCTGATAACATCCTCCATCACATGGCTGACAGGTTTAAGACATAATAGATAAAAGCTACCCCCTATCACACAAGTTGTAATGGCAAGTGCAGGTGAAGGAGCTAGCACTGCATATGTACCTGTCACAAACGCTAACACCATTGTTACAATGGCATAAAACGTGCAAACAAACGCTCCCCTGAGAATGTCATCAGCAATGCTTTTATTATTAATCAATTTTAGAATGAAGTGGAACAGTACAGCCAAAGAGGAGAGAAGCATAGCTATCGTGTTTGATATGACAAATGCTTTGAATGTTGCTTTTCCTAGTAGATTGGGCTTCCCTTCATTACCATAGTCTCCAGGCAGCGCAAATCCAACTGTAAATGTCACCGTTGCAATCAGTGCTGCTACTACCAAATGGCTATCACTTAATTTGTGCATTTTTTCAAGTGCATTCTGTCTTTCTCTTGCCCGCTTCTCCCGCTTTTCCTTTCTATCGCCTTTAAGCCAAGCACTTGATTCTCCTATCTTTTTTGATTTGATAGCTACTTCCCTCCAGTAGGCACCATCTAACATTGCATCTAGAACTGCGTCCGTGGCATCATCCCATTCTCTATAATCGTCATCAAAATACTCAGGAGAATCCTAGATGGAAAAGGAAAAAGAAATGTGAAAATCAATCAGCAAGAACTTTAAGAGTAAAATTAGCCGACTTTGGTATTTACTGGTAGTTGGTAAAAATGAATCCCAAGCTGAAAAATCATAATAATACTTAATAATAAAAAACCTAGGAAAGACCTACATACAACAAAAAGTTCTATTCCTATAGCTACAGGAACTGGAAGTGAAATCAATCAATTATTAAAAGCACATATCCAGATTTTTGAATTTCATTCAGATTATTGGGTGTAATATGATTTTCACTTTGAACCTCCAACTATCTTCTATTTTCTATAGTTTGGTTTTTCTTACGTACCTCGACTAAAATATCCCAAATGTCCAACTTTTCGTTGTTCCTGGACATAACGTTCAATCTTTTATCCGCAACAAAAACTTTGATGATCCCATATGCTTTGGAAATTGCGGAAAGATGCAAAGGTGTGTTTCCATCGTTATCTCTCTGATTAATGCATGCCTTGTTTATGATTTTGATTTTGAGAGCTTCACGCAGAACAATATGGGCATCATTCAAAGCTGCAATATGAAGAAAATTCCGACCTTTATGGTCAAGCATTTCCAAACAATCTGGGGAATGACGAATTAGTGTTTCAACCACAGAGTTTCCAGAGTAACCGGCAGCAACATGGAGAGGAGACATGCCATCTTTGTCTTGAATGTAGGCAACAGATATATCAGTTTGTAATAGCAAATCACAAACCCCAGCTCTTCCCAAGCATGCAGCATAGTGTAATGGAGTCCACCCTTGGTTATCAGCTTCTTTGAGTAACAATGGCTTTAGTTGTAGCAATACCTTTGTGATATCTGCCACAATATTTAATAGTTAGAGTAAGTAACCTTTTGTGACGGTTATTAAGGATGTTATAGATTTTTTTCATTTTTATATCAATCAAACTCAAACAATATATTATAAGAATTCATATTTAAGTTAATAAACTGTAAAGGTCAACAATTGAAGGAGAGTAAATGCTAAGCTAGATTTCAAGTGTTTACAAGTAATTTGATCAGATAGAGGTAAGATTCACTTAAATTTTCATCATGGATTATTAGTGGTATTATGATTTCTACACGTACACATCAAGAGTGGTTGAGTTACCTGAAATAGACTCGCCCGTATGTATCACTGCTTGGTGTAGAGCAGTCTTTCCATTAGGGCCACCATGAGATGAATATGGACAAGTATCCAAAATTTGTTTCACAGCATCATATGATGGAACAGCTAAATAAAGCGGAGTCTCACCTGCATTATTAGCAAAATACTCGAAGGCTGGATAAACTTCTGTCAACAATTTAATGATGTTGGTGTCATAATTTCTAGCTGCCTCATGCAAGGCTGTATCTTTATATTTGTTAGCCATCCTCACCAACTGCTTCACTACTGCTTCATTTTTTCCACCCTCGACATCCTCCTCACCCAGTCTTTTTGAATGATCAATCAGAAGCTCAGCTATATCAGATAGCCTCTGCCTGGCAGCAATGTGTAAAGCTGTGTCACCTTCCATATTTGTGTTCAATAACAATGACGGACATCGTTTAAGGATCTCCTCAACACAGTCCTTCTTCTCACACTGCACTGCGACATGCAATGCTGTGTTGTTGTGATGAGTGGTTTGCAAGAGAGCAGTGGACTGCTCGAGTACAGTGACATTTCCCTCGGATATGGCTCTGTATAAATGAGGATCCATGATTGTTCGAGCCTAAAAATCGGGATGGAATTGGACAGGGGCAGATCTACAGCTTGGGTAAGGGGTCAATTGACTTCCTTAGGTTTTGAAAAAAATCTATCATGTACAATTTCAATCTTGCTCCCCTTAAAAATTTAATTTTGCCCCCTCTTATAAAACCAAAATTACAATAACAGATCACGTATCATAATTGAACGAAAAAAATTGAGTCGCCGCCTCTAATCTCCTCCTCCACACTTCGGTCCTCAACAATAGTTTCTTCTCTATCACTACAAAATAAGGTGAGTTTGTTTGATTATGGGTTCTAAATGAAATCAACCGAACAAATGAACAACAACAAAATCACCTTAACCTTAAGCTTTAACATCTCTTCCTACGTCTCTGTCTCCCTCTTTGGCGATCCAAAATTGTAACAACGAATCAACTTTGAGAGATTAGAGCGAGATCAGAGATATCAGAGCGAGATCAAAGAAAACAAACCCGATCTCTCGATCTCACTGATAAAAACCAGATCACTGATAAAAACTCGATCTCTCTGAGTCTCAGATGAAAACAAACCCGATCTCTCGATCTCACTGAGTTTGATGTAACAAACTCGATCTCAGTCTGAAGAAAAAAAATTTGGATCTCTTGATCTCTCTGAATCTGATGAAAGCAAACTCGAACAAACTCCTCGATCTCTCTGAATCTGATGAAAGCAATCTCAGAGATGAAGGGAACATGTGGCAGCATTTAGCTGATCATGGGGAGGCATCATCATGTTCAAAGAAGGAGCTTCCTCATTGAAGTGTTCCAGTAGTGTTGGGAGGGTGGAGGATGGTGCGTCAACCATCAGGTTTGCTGCTGATCCTTGAAGAGGAGTTGCCTCATGTTGCTCAAAATGGAAAGATGATTTTGCAATGGTCTGAGAGTGAGTGACATTTGTTTCATATTTGCGTCAAAGCTTGAGGTCTGTCATGAAGCCTGAAATCGAGCAAGATGAGCTGTGTGAGACTGAAAGATAACGGTTTAAGTCTGAGAGGGGGTGGAATTGGTGGTTTGCTCCGGTGAGGTGGTGGGTGTGTTAAGCTGTTGCGGTGGTGCAAGAGTCGGTGGAGAGTCTGATCTACCAGGGTTTGAAAGTCCCGTACTGAAAAACGGTGGGCATTAGATGTCGGCTGTTGGCTATTTGGGGGGAGGTTGTGAAAATGTAAAGTTCGGTGGTGGTGATGGGTGAAAAAGATGGAGTGTTTTGACCCGTAGTGGTGATGGCCGGGTGGAAATGTTGTGGGTAGTCGGTCTCGAATGAATGAGGAGACGGGTTTGGGTTTTGTACACCAATGATAGAGCGCACCTTGCCTCATGAGTTGTGGCGAAACGAAGGAGCCAGAGTGGAATAAATGTTATAGTTGGGGGGACAGACTGCATTGAATTGAGAGGGACAAAGTGGTTTGAATGGCATTAACTGATGTACTTGCAAGAGATTGGTGCATTGAAGAGACCCGATTCTGAGTAGTGATTGGACTCGCCGAGTAAACCCTTGAGTTGTCTCTGAATGTTGGAGGGAGGGTCGAGTTTCATGACTCGGAACAAGCTCGTCCGAGTCAGGCTCGAGACGAGTGGGATGGATGTGTTGGGTTCCGGGTAATTCTAGATGTCGAGGAAAATAGCGAGGAAATGGGCGAGGGAGGGTGGAGCGCACTTGCGGGAGCTAACATTGAAAAAAGGGGCAGGGGGAGGGGGGAATCGAAAATTTGGGGGAGAAGAAGGAGGGAATGGGCTCCCTCTCCCCATTTTCAATCTCGACAGTGACAGAGAAGCTCAGAATCAGGCCTCCCTCTCCCTCTCCCCATTTTCCATCTCAACAAAGACAGAGAAGCTCAGAGAAACCTCAACCCTTCCTCTTCCCAAACGAAGCTCTCTTTCTCCCCATCATCGACTCAAACGAAGCCAGAGAAGAAGCTCCGTCGTCCCTTCCCTCGCCGAAAAGCTCAGACTGAAAGAAATATTCTCCCCAATTGAAAAATTCAACCGAAGGTAAGTCTCCCCTTCATTTCTAGATTTAGGGTTTTTAGATCTAGGATTTCTTCTTTTATGAATAAATTGTGGAGGGTTAGGGATAATACTTAGCCCCATTTCGGTATTTGGTTTGATTAATTTGTATGTAAAGTTTCGACATTTACACCTCTTTCGAATACTATAAATTTAGTTAATTCATATTTTGTGTGGGATTCACTATCGTGAAGAAAACTGATGTGTTGAGAAATTGCTCTGTTATGCAATTCCTGCAGAAACACCTAGTGTTCATTTTCACTTTGCAAGCCATGGGAATTTGCTTGCTTTTTTTATAAAATTGCAACTGCTTCTTGTAATAACTTTGTGATCTAAAGGAAAGATAGAGAGGGAAGGATGAGTCTGTTTGTAGGCTTCATTAATTTGCAGGTATATTTTTTCATGATTTTTTTTGTTTAGTTGATATAATTTATGTTGAAGTTCTCTTTTTTATACAAATTATGATATGGGGTTAATTTGTTTTGATGATTTTTTTTTTTTTTTTTTTTTTGTACTTTCTAGCATGGGGTTAATTTGTTGCTTTGTGAACGTATGTCATGGTTCCACATTGACATATTTTAATGCAATCTTTCATTTTATGAAGACATACTGAATCTGATCATAAAACACATTGTATAAGTAACTCTTGAACATAAATTTTTATACAACATTTCTTTCTTTCCATTTGTAAATCCTAACATCAAAGCCAAGCCCCTGATTTGTCCATTCTGACTGTGTGAGAGTCGAGAGGATATAAAGGGAGCCTAATACACACTACAGAACCATCAGTGCTAAGTAGATGTTTACCTGTTAACTCTGTTCTTCTATCTTTGCTATCTGAAAATTGATCCAATCATTGCTCCAAGAAGAAATAGGAACGACCCCTCTTGCCTGTACTTCTCTTCCTTTCAAGAAGCATCACATTTTACATTTCAAGCTTCTCCAGAAGGTTGAGAGGGTGATTCATCATCCTCTCCATAGTTCCACATTTCTTTGAGTTCCTCTCTTATTGCAGCCATTACCACTGTTATTCCTTCATAAAAGAATCCAGACTGAAGTATATATCAGCACTCAAAAGGTGATCCTATTACTATCAGCAAAACAAATTAACCCATTTATGAATTCTAGTTAGTAAATGAGCATCCTTCTTTGTTGCTTTTCTTTTTCTGAATTTTCAAAAAAATATTCCTTATTTGTTGCATTGCATTGCATTTATGATTTATTTTTTTAAATGCAGGAATGACATTCAGAGCGTACATTGTGTATAGAGGTCGTCAACCTGGAGTATACCTAAACTGGCTCGCATGTGTATCTGTGGTATCGGGGTATAGGGGGTGCTTCTTACACGGGGTTTATGTCAGTCGACGAAGTTGAAGAAACATACGAGTTGTGGATTCGCTCAGAAGCGGCGAGAAGAGATTCAGAGGAATTCAACAACAATGAAGATGTCAAAATTAACGATCGTGTTTTTTACGGTCAAGTCGGTCCATCGAATGATCAAAGAAATGACACCCAAAGGAACAACGATCCTTGAGCTTTTACTAGGGACTTAATCAATACTTTGATAATAGTAATTATTATCTTAGTTGTAATATTAATTCTTAAGCTCTTGGACGAATGATGTAATTATATGTAATGTAATATGTACATACATATGTATTATGTGAATATATTTCATAATCCAATGAAATTTGTGTTTCATATTGTTCTTGTTTTTCTTCCGTATGATATGCTTTTGTTGACTATAATGAAGAAGCTTATCCTCTTGTTATTCTTTTTTCCATTATTATCATTTGTAGTTTGGCTAAAAAGATGCAAGCTTTGTTCCAATTCTCGAAGTGTATTCAATGTCGGTAGTTAAGAGCAATATGAAGCAATCTGGATGGCTAACATGAATTAGCTGTGAACTTACTCTTAGGGAGTACATGTGTTTGTATCAAAAGTAAGAATATTGTAAGGTTCCAAACTCATCTTTTAAATCCAATTCAACACAACATAATCGAAGCACTCCCTGAACATCAATTTGGACTGATTATTATTTTGCATTATTGCTAAAAAAATCAGAATTAAAAGCTTCATAACAGCTTCTCGCTTAATCCATCGATCACGCCCATTTGGATCTAGTGCAATTATGCACAAAGTGAACTTAAGAACATTTCAAACAACAACCTTAATTTGCAAAACCTTAAGCTGAACATTTCAAACATTAATTTGCAAAACCTTAAGTGAACATTTCAAACAACAACCTCATAACTCTTGATCAGCTTCAGCTTGTCAAGCTTCCTAAACACCAACATTTAAACTTTTAAGGCTCAAGGAGCTTCAATTCTTTTCCGCAGAACAAACCATAGGTGATCGCTCATTGAAATGGTCCAGGTGTCATGAATAAAGCTTCGAAGTGTTTCTGGGCAAATCATATGATCTAAGTCTTTTTTTCTCCAGCAAAACTTCAGAAGCCACACCAAATTAGTCCATCCATTTGTTGTTGCAAAGGAACCTATCAAATCTGCACTAGGCTGGAGAAGCTCACATGCTCGACCAAAGAATCTCCCCCATTAATGTCAATACTGCTCATCAATGTCTTCATAATCAACAGCATCTTCAGCCTTTTCATCATAGCCTGCCCAAATGAAGTAACCCAACAAGTCAGAAGATAAGCAAGGAATGACTGCTTATCTATTATATGCTCAACCTATTATATGCATGATCTAATATTCAGTCAGATTCAACCAACACAACCTATACCATTCTTCAAATTCAACAAAACTAACCCATACTCCACATTCAACAAAACTAACAACCCATACTTCAATCAACAAAGTTAATGAAGCAGGTTCCAAGCTTAGGAAATAATGACTGCATACACATTTAACACTATCATGCAGTCCGATGATAATGCATAATGTACCACCATTGACATTCAAAACAGAAAGATTGCAAAACAGATTCAGATTCAAAACACATAGAGCACCTAACATCTGATCTCAACCTATTATGTGCATATAAAATGAATTGAAGTATCATCATATAAGTTGGGCACTGAGTGGTGTTGAACAGGAAGGACCTTTGGGTGGTTTCTTCAATTGAGATATGTTCAATAAAACCCACAATTCGATCAGATATGAAAACTGAAATTTAAAAATATAAAAATTTGAAGCTCTGAAACCCAAACACAATTCAATCAGATCTGAATTTGAAGAAACCAAATATGAAACAGCTGAAGATGAAACGAAGAGAAAAACAGAGAGACATCGAAATCTTACCTCTGCGACCGAGCGATGAAAACCAGATCTCGAGAGCTGCAAAGAAAATATTGTTCGAAATCAAAAACCTAAAACAGCCAAAGTGTGAGACCCTTGTGTGGGCGAACCTGAGGGTGAGGGTTGGAGCCCAATAGACCCAACAGGCCCGTGGATCCCAAGAGGGGTTGGGCTAGCTACCAAGGGAGATCATAGTCCCACATCGCCTGGGTGCGGGATGGTTATGTGCTATATATGTGCGAGGTTGAATCCACATAGTAAGAGGCCTGTGGAGCCCCAGTAGGTGGGTGGAAGCAACAAATCCTTGAGGTGAGGGAGGTGCGGAATGCTGCCCAATAGGCCAAAGAGGACAATATCTGGATGAGTAGGGCCAGAGAGGGGCCCAGTGTCCGCTGTGCATACTCTGAAAGAGGCCTTTTAAAGCCGTGAGGGCCGGATGGTAGCCCAAAGCGGACAGTAGCTGTACAGTGCGGGAGGGGGGTCGTCACACAAAGCATCGCTTTCTCAGAGAAACCCTAAAATGAGAGGGGAAATCAAGTAAAAAGTAGGTTGCGGCTTTACCTTTTGCAAGAGGGTGGAGAGGGAAAGCTTATTCTCTTCTTCTTCTTCTTCTCTGGCTTCGTTTGAGTCGATGATGGGGAGAGAGTGGAGAGGGAGAGGGTTGGGGTTTCTTTGAGCTTCTCTGTCTCTGTTGAGATGGAAAATGGGGAGAGGGAGAATGAGGGTTGGCTTTGAGCTTCTCCCTCCTTCTTCTCCCCCAAATTTTTGATTCCCCCCCAGGGTTCCTGATTGCCAATGAGTGATGATTTTGGTTTGAGTTGTTGGGGTGGGGTTGTATGGTACATCCGTCACCATTTACGTTATTTTGCACCCGCCTGAAAATCACATGTGCCGAGATATTGATCGGCCTAAGAGTGTACAAACCGGAAAGATGGGGTTTGTGAATCCCATGGTGGCGGCATTCCAACTCGCCTTTCTCTGCGATAAGTGATTCTAGACCTCATATTGAAAGGAAGTGCTCTGTTCAGTTATTTATTTACTTTTGTGCTTGTTATTATATCATTAATAATGATGTGTTTTTTTTTTTGGGAGGGGAGGAGGGTTGAAGAAGCAGAGGATGTCTGCGGTCCTTTGAGTGTCAATACAAGGTACCTTTCTTATTGTGGAGGAAAGGGTAAGGAAACTAGTGAGGGAGAGGGGTTTTACCACTCATCTCTCTCGAGATTCACGCTGTTACACATTTCGAGAGTGCAGACACACATTTCAAGGGGATGAGCGGTCACACTCCCCCTCGCTAGTTTCCTCGCCATTTAGAATTTCTGCAATACAAGTTTCTTTCATTCTATTTAGCCTGAGCCCTTCTAGGGAGCGATGGTAAGGGGCGAGGGATGGGTGTAACCACCCATTCCCCTCGAGATAAGCGATGTCGTGCATCTCAAGACGATTTTGCTTATCTCAAGAGGGATCTCTCGCTCGTTCCCTCGCTCCCTAGAATTTCTGATTTAGCCCTTTGACTGAGGTCAAATCTGCTATTTTTAACGAGACAATACAAAAGTACACTACAAATTGGCCCAAAAGAATACAAAATTGTCGTAAATATACCTTTAATTTCAACATATAGAATGGCTAATTTTGTAGACAATAATCTAATTGGAAGAGAAACTTAATGTCGCAGCAGTTGGTTGAAACATGTAGATAGTAGAAGTTACAGTTTGTAGTGAGTGATTGAACTCTATGATAAACTGAAGCACTTTTTTCCTTCTTGTGTTTAAAGCTAATTTCTCAAACAATTGTCATATCTATTTAAGTATTAATTGGTTGTAGTATATTAATACTCATTTCGGAAATTTCGGAGAGGGCGATTTGGGGCGATTTCGGAGGGCATTTCGGTCTTTGACCGATTCTAATCTCTACTGTCCCTCTTCTGTGCGACTGCATCCTAGACCTCCATTGGTGGCGGCTAGGGTAGCCTCTGCGACGACCCTAGGCTGCTCAGCCACTCCTTGCCGGTCTATTTCGGGTCTCGTCTCGCCGATCCTGCCCGATACTGGCCGTTTTCAGGCTTTCACAGAACTAATCCAGGCGGTTAACTTGCTCTTTGTTCTCGTCTTGGCCGGGGTAGAGATCTGGTGCTCGCGTTTCGGTTGCAGTGATTCGTCACAGTCGCCGATACGATTCAGAATCCGATTTGTGCACCGACACCGCTCAGAGTAAGGTTTGCACCGTTTCCAATCCGCTGCTCCTGTTTTGATTTTCGACACTGGCTCCGATCTGAATGTGATGTCGGCGCCTCCTGCCGCCATCCCTCCCCACATGCTAGGGAAACATGCTCATGGGGGAACCGCGGAAGGAGCGGCTAAGCCCTCTTTCGCACAAATTTTGGGAAAAATACTGGTGGCCGACGTTGTGGAGACTCCTGTTGAAGGTACTAAATTCCGTAAAGAGGGCGCTCCAGCAATTGGCATTACAACAACGGATGAAGTCCGTGGGGAGGAGTTTATGGAAAAACATGTGATCGTCTTAAAATTCTCAAGCTATCGTCCTACATTGGAGGACATCCATGATTGGATTCATAGAACCTGGGGAATTATGGGCGATTTTTCGCTTGGTTTACTCAATCAACGACATGTCTTAGTTCGTCTTCAATCGGAGGAGGAAGCAAAAAAAAGTGTTGTCGCGGGATTCCTTCTTGATTCGTGGCGTTAGATTCAAAGCTTTCCGTTGGCATGATGGTTTCAGTCTGAAGGAGGACCCGATCTCGGTGCCACTGTGGGTAGAGTTGCCTAACTTACCTTTACATCTTTTTCACCCCCTATTTTAAAAGCTATTGTCAATTCTTTTGGTGATATTTTGAGAATGGACGACCATACTAGATGTTTATCGCGCCCGGGCTTTGCCCGTGTGTGCGTGGAGATGACTTTGGCAGACAAATTACCAGACAAAGTATGGATTGATAGAGCCAATAATAGAGGTTTCTGGTAGAAGATAGAATACCCAGGTTTCAAATATTGTGATTTTTGTTCTTTGATAGGGCATCAGGAGAGTGTTTGTCGCAAGAAGCTCGGCATTAAGGCCGGGGGCCGAGCCTCGGACAGTGGTAAGAATGAGAAGATAGTCAAATCTAAGGTAGAAAATAATAATATCAA
Organism: Berberis vulgaris; assembly: GCA_963556465.1. NCBI lineage: Eukaryota > Viridiplantae > Streptophyta > Magnoliopsida > Ranunculales > Berberidaceae > Berberis > Berberis vulgaris. The sequence goes on from OY747126.1 coordinate 90,695,966, forward strand.
GCAACATTATGTTCCTGTGATTAGAACGGAAAAATCTTCAAAGTCGGATGTGGGTGTGAGTGGAACAAAAAACAGCAAAGGCGAGGAGATTCCGGAGGGAGTCGTGGAGAACAAGCCGGGGGCAACTGATCCAGTAAAGGTGGTTTTGTCAAACACCTTTGAGGCTCTAATGGAGAATACGGAGGAGGAGGCGGATGCTCCAGCGAATTTTCAAACAACGGGTCAGGAATTAAAGCATGCTCAAACCGGGGTCAAATCCGAATCTACGGAGGAATGCCTACTAGAGGCGGGATATACAACTTCAGAGATTGAACAGGTTCTTGGACAACACCGGCCCAAAGCTGACTCCAAATGACAAGGATGTCAATCCAGAATCAAAGAGTACCATTTCTAATCACGCGGAGGAGTAGGGGTGGGCATCCCATCCCGCGATCCCGTTCCCGTCCCGATCCCGTCCCGTCCCGTCCCGATTTTTTCGGGTCTTAATGGGATTGAATAATTTCATCCCGATCCCGTCCCGTCCCGATCTAGAATGGGATGGGATGGGATGAAGATTTTCAATCCCGCCAATCCCGTCCCGTCCCGAACTAATGAAAATAAATATGTACATTCAAGATATTCTTCCTTTTATATGTGTTCTTGATTTTAGAAAGTTATGTTATTACCTACAAAAATTTTTGTCCCAAGCCCAAATTCTATATATTTTTTTTAATAACTTCTTCACTGTCCTGATTAAACCTTGTGAAGACTTGTATAAATAACTTTTTATATCTTGATATTAAGGAGGCTACAATCACTCTTTATGGCACACAAATGCAACGCGATGAGTATTTAAATTGGGTTTTGATTGTAAATATTTCATTACTACTATGTCAAAAGTACAGAAGACCAGTACACATAGACAAACTCAATGCATTACCAAACAAACAAGCTATAAAAGATATTACATCTAATCTACTTCACTGATCGATTCCTTTGGCCTTTCATTTGTAGCAGAAGCCTGAATGATGTTAGCATTTGGTTTGAGGTAAACCCCAATGGCATTAAGAGAAAAATTACTCGAGTATCCATGAAATCCATAGAAATCATTTCCCATTTCCATCTTGAAGGTTTTATCTGATTTGTTTCCAATTCCAAAGGGTCCATATTTGTTGTTATTGGTCTCAAAGGCAATCGAAGTGATACTGCCGTAAGGCTCATAAGATCCAGTTACAGAGGTAATGTGCTCCAACGGATAGTTAAGCTCCACCTGAAAGCATTTCACTATCGTAAACATTAGATAACCAACAAACATCAACGCAAAATATATGGTCATGAATGAGAATTTAGTTTTACCACACTGTAAATGGGGCCTTCACTGCCATATCTATCAGACAAGACTACAACATTCTGTTCGTCTACGTAGCCAAATTGTATGGAGACTAAATTTCTGTTGGTGTTCATAGCAACATAGATTCGCGAAATCTGATATTTGCCACAGTCATCCCAAGATTAATTTCCAGCGAGATAGCCACATGGTGGGTTGGACTTGATCATCCTAATCCTTCTTCCTTTAGTTGACACAAGTGTAATTTCTGTAAATCAACATCAACTTATATAATATTGCTGGATCAATCAATAATGAATCATATTAAATTGTCACGCTGAGGACCACACGTCTGAGACTTGATCATATATCCTATTTTTCATGTTTTCGAATTGACACAGAAAAATTTGACAAATGAGTTAGTGAACAAGCACAAAATGATTTAAAGGACCAAGATACTTGCAAATTAGAAATGCTCAATAGGAAGATTTAGCAGAATAATACCTTATAGTTTGGATGGCACGCTGATCCCGTCCCGTCCCGTCCCGATCCGGTATAAACGGGATGGGATAGGGATGGGTATATCTCGTCCCATCCCGTCCCGTGCCCACCCCTACGGAGGAGTCGCAAACTGTTAGTGAAATTCAGGTTGGGCAGCTTGTTTCAGGTGTGAAAAAGGTGTCTGGGCACTCGGTGATGTCTCAGTCAGGTGTGCCAATGTACAAATCCGAGGAAACGCAGTCTCACACCGCACAGAATGGGCTGTCTCAGCCAGCCAACAGCTCCGAAACAGGGGAGTTTCGGACTCTGCCTGTGCCCTGTTTCGGTCCAGCAGCGTTGGTTCCAGGACCTGTCGCAGCTGGAGTTCTTTCTCCCGTCCGCGAAACAGGTCACTCTCCTCGAACTGGTTCGATTAAGAAGCCGTCTAGTGCTGCTGTCACACAGGAATTACGGGCTGACTTACAGGTCCCAACTGCTGCGATCCAGACAGCAGGTGCTGAAACAGATCAGCAGGCAGTGTTTGGGTTGTTGGATGATCGCGCGCTGCCGGCTGACATTAACAAACTGATTAAGGTGGGCGTTTCATTGCGGAAAAAGAAGAAAAAAATGAATGTCAATACACTTGAAAGCGGCACAGATAGTGATGAGGCGGCGTCGGACGCGGACATTGAGCCGGACACACTAGCTATCAAGGACTTAGAATTGGGGGCACTTTCTGATGCAGAGCGAAAGAAAAACGTCAAAGCTGCGGTTCCTTCGGGCACTCGTCGTAAGACTAAGAAGGGTTTGTCTTCCTCCCGCGTTTAAAATGATTGAAAACTTTATGTTTTGGAATGCTCGCGGCGTTGGTAATAGGGCCACGAGAAGGAGGTTACAAAAGTTGGTTGTGGAACACAATGTCAGAATTCTTATGATTGCGGAGCCTATGATTGATGCTAGCAGATACATGGAGATTGGGAACAAAGTCAAACTGGGCGGTTTTGCTTCTAATGACAGTGTTGGTGGCAAGATTTGGCTTATGTGGGATACATCTCTTGTTTTCTCGGTGGTGGACATGTCAGACCAGATTATTCACTGCCAGGTAACAGATTCTTCTTCAAGAGCTTTTTTAATTTCTTTTGTTTATGCTAAATGCTCTGTAGATGAAAGAAAAGATTTATGGTCCACTATGGTTGCTTTTGCGGCTCAAAACAATTCCCCTTGGATGGTCGGTGGGGACTTCAATACTTATCTACACTCGGGGGAAAAAGTTGGAGGAATTGCACCTTCCCTGGCTAGCATGGCTCACTTTTCCGATTGTAATGAAACATGTGGCTTAATGGATTGTGGTTATTCGGGGCCTCGACTCACCTGGTGCAATAATAGGCGAGGACGCGAGCGCATTTGGGCTAGACTTGACAGGATTTTTGTCAATTCGGCTTGGCTGACAGTTCTGGATAATCCTAAAGTTGAACATCTTAACCGTACATTTTCTGATCATTCCCCTCTGCTGGCATCCATGCCCTCTCAACCAAGGATTGGTTATGCACCTTTTAGATTCTTGGACATATGGACTACACACCCGGAGTTTATTGATCTGGTTAAGGGAATCTGGTTGACAGATATGGCTCTCCCCAGACCCATTGATAGAGTGGATGCCAAACTTAAATTGACTTGCCGCGCTCTCATACAATGGAACCGGATGGTATTTGGGAATGTGTTCAGCAGGATCCGCGCTCTAGAGGACGAAATGCAACAATGGGAAACTATTTTATTGGCAGGCTTTGCTGGTGGCAGTAATCAGGGTTTTAACGTTGATGTCAATTGGGATATTAATGCTTGTTGCAATTTAAATCGCTGTCAGGCGGAGTACAGATTAACTCTTAAACAGGAGGAGCTTTATTGAATTCAAAAATCCGGTGAAAAAGAATTTAAGAAGGGGGATGCCTGCACCAAATATTTTTTTGCCTCTACCAAGTCTAAACAAAAACGGAGGGCTATAACTCAGATTAATTTACCAAGTCTACTTAGGCAATTGTCCACAAGATAAACTCAGGTGACTTTTAACCGTATGTCTTCCTTTAATTTCAGCATACTAATGAGGCACATAATCTACTAACTGGTACTCATATATATATATATATATATGAACTAGAGATATGGAACACATTTTGTCACAGTGTGTCTGACTTGTCGAGAACCCAATTCCAATTAATATGGAAAATTCTGAATAAGTATGCTGTCATTGTATTGAAGTTATGTAGAGAAAGTGTCTGCAAGGGCCGCTCTTGAATTGTCTTGACTCTTGAGTAACACAATGTAGTAGCTACCGAATCCTCATTGACAAGTACAAAATTAATCTAGAGAAAACAAATGCAGCCTTAATTTTCAGAGTAAAGGAGAATAGAGTTGTGACGGATGTCTTACTATTCAAAAATGCTAGTTGACACCAAGGTCTGAACTGCTTAGAGCACAGGGTACTTGTGTGGAATACAACTTTGAAAACATACCTTGTGTACAGCATTACTTGTTTACTTTTCCATCCTGGTAATGACTTTCATGAGGAAGTGCATGTCGCGGCCATAGAGGAGAGACAGTGCTATGGTGTTCAGTATGGAAAATGCTTTAAAAGTTGTTTTCTCAAGAAGAAAGGGCATGCCTTCCTCTGGACCATCATTTTTGTATCCACCTGGTAGTGCAAAGATAGCTGTAAATTTGACTGTTTCAATTGATGAGAGCAACCACAACAAAATCCTATAATTTACTTTCTGCATCTCTTCAAGCATAAATTTTCTTGTTGCTTATCTATTTACCTTTTCATGCGCCCCTTGTCTAGTGGATCTCTTTCGAACATCATCTGGGGCTTCTGTCTTGAATTCTAGTATGAACTAGTTTGCAATGCTTCCCAAGTCGTCACCGACATCATTTTCTAAAGAAAGCACAAACCCATGAAAAACCAAACTTGTATTTAAATTAGAAGAACATAATAAAATAAAAAAAATTGTTGTCTATATGTGAAAAAATGCACTTATTTATATTCAACAGAGTGCGTACCTGGCTTAAAATGTTGAAAGCTGTCATGTTTCTATGTATAAGTCTGCAATCTAACATCCCTAGCGAGAGGTTTCACTGCAATCTAACAATTTGGGACTGCAATCTCCCAAGTTTTGGGACTAAGGGTGTCTTCATGAAAATTTTGCTATAGGAAAATCACAAAAAGAAGAAAGAAATAGAAGTGGAAGTGAGAAAAAGTTCTCTATCTTTAGGCTAAAGATGACTTTTTTTTTTGGGCAATATATTTTCTTAGCTTCGCCCCACCCCCAAAAGAAAGTATTTTCCATGACTTTGTAACAAACGAAGATGATAGTGATCATCACAAAATTTGTGTTCTTCATGCTCTCTTCCTCTTTCCTACTTCTCCCTTTTCACTTTTGGCAAATTTTTCTTGGGAAATTTTTCCCCTGAATACATACTCTTAAGTTGGAATTTAGCTCAAAGAAGGCCTAATCTCCCTTTGTTTACAACAAAAGTAGTTGTTAGTGAAATTAACCAGTGAAGGCTTGCATTTCCTTAAATTTGGATATAAAATGAGAAAAAAAAAAGTCTCTCTGGGCAAGTCATTTTGGAGATTTAGTGAATTGCTGCAGTCAAATTGCCAGGGAATATTGGAAATGAACTTTTGAAAAAATGAAAAAAATGTTCTTTACTATTCTAATAATTGCTTGATCTAGGTGCATTGATCGATAAGAGAAAAAGAAAGATTGAAGCTTCATTTGAGTGAAAGTACTCTGAACAGATTGCAATTGGAAGAGTATAGAAATTGGCTCCATTTGAAATGCAAATGTGTTTATGGTAGATGAGGAAAAATTAATATCATAAAAAACTGGCATAGCAATGAGAGTGACGTAACATATCCCTTCGTTCTTTCTATGCTTGCTATGAGTGGGTTAGGAAAGACCACGTACTCTTATCCGAATGGTCTACAGTTCCATCTTTTAATTTGCTTCTACGAAGAGCATAATCCAATCATGTCATGAAGAAACATGAACAGTAATGTAAACCATGAAGAAAGAAATTTCTGAGACTAAATTTCATTTTCTGTTCAGTAATTGTGGGATGTCAGTTTCCATTTGAACTGACAATGGGATTTTTGAGGTTTGTGTATTATTTTTTAATTCAATATTTGGGTATATAGGCAGCAACTTCTTGGTCAGTCCATTGAACTGTGAAAGGGAAAAATAAAATTTATTCCTTTGTTTGGTTTTAGGCTAAGCGGATTGTGAGAAAGATGTGATGAGTATGGTAAAGGCCGATGAGCATATCAACAATGACGATGAATGCAAAATTTGGACATTAATTAGTTCTAAAGAAATAGAGCTACACAACTTCAATTGAATAAATAAAGTAGCATTTCTTTTTCTTTTTCTTTAAATTTTAAATAAAATCAAATCCAAAAAGCATAATCTCATTATGTCCAACGAATCTTCAAATTTGTCCCACCAATTCAGTTTTTGCATCAATTTTCCTCTTTTTCACATTTTTTTTTTCAATTTTCTGCTCCACTATGAGATATGATCCATTCCCTGTTGACTGACTTGCAAAGTATCTGAATACCTCGATTCTAGGGAGCGAGGGAGTGCCTCATTTCAAGGAGGGTGGGCGGTGGGAGGCCCTCCCTCGCTCCCTAGACTTACTCGTCTGAATATGAACCTGTAACCAATCTTGATTCACTCTTACATGAACAGTGAAGTGTTCAAAATGCGTCATATTTTTTATTTTTGCACATGTCCTCTCATTTTCTTGATATTGACAAGTAATATAATAGGTGGATGAGCAGTTTTTTTTTTTTTTTTTTTGAAAGACAAGCTGGGGTTTTTAGGATCCGCGAACTTTATCATTAAAATCAGGTAAACGCGACAATTTTACACCACTCCATATCCCTTCATTATTCACTAGATCATTACAAGGAAATAAAATTTTCTTAAACTCCTCAAATAAGCTAAAAGATGGATCAATTGGATGTAGGCTAAAGGTTAAGCTCATTAAGTGAATTGTTGTCAAGTTGGTTTATTGATGCACAAGCTTAAACTCGTGTGGATGAACAATTACAATGTGTTATGTCATTTCATAACTATTCAATATCCTTACGAAAAATTGATCACATTGAACGTTTCCGCTTTCGAATACATTTTGAATTTGATAAATGTATTGCTTGTGAAGTATATGTTCGTGTTTGCCTTATTGATCTACCCACTGTTGATTGGAAATTGATTGCATGGAAAGCACTATTACACATCTACACTGTTATACTATTCAATATCAAAAGAAACGATTGCATGAAAAGCACTATTACACATTTGTTTACCGTTCTACCTACTCAAATTCAGATTGTTTATAATCTAAATCCGGTAGTTCAAAATGCCAAGCTGCATTCCTTTGGACTTCAACTCTGTTTTGTTGGATTAAATTTTCTTGAGAATCAGGATTCGGAACAGATGTTTGAGGAATGGATAGAGACAAAACAAATAGAAGCTACAACTTATTAGACAGGTTGTAGCAGCAAGTCCAGGCGAGTGAGCAAGCACTGCATATGAGCCCGTCGCGAATGCTAACATCATTGCAAAAATAGCAGCCAGTGTGCAAAATAATGCCTTCAATAGTAAGCCTGGAACCACATTCATTATGTCACCTAATGCAAGAGTCATGAATTTCGCCACGAAGTGGCACAATACTGCAAGACAGGAGAGCAACATGGCAATAGTATTGGATATGGTGAACGCTCTAAAAGCTGTGGATCCAAGCATAATGGCCATGCCTTTATTAAGTCCGTCGCTTTCAAACCCTCCAGGCAGTGTGAATCCGGCTGTAAATGTGACTGTAGCAATAAGTGCAGCCACAACCAAATGGCCATCACTCACCCTCTCATATTTTTCGGCCATTTTCTTGTCATCTTCCTTTGGATCTTTGCTCTCTGTTATTGGCTTCTTTATGATCTCCGTATGGATCTTGACTCTTTTACCACTCTGTACACCGGAATCTTTCAATAATTGCAAGGTCTTCAAAAATTTATTTTGAGCGCCATCATTGTCAAGTTTGACATCAGACTTGTAGGAGAACAATAAACAGTTGGCAAGAATTCACAAAGCAAAACCATTTAGTCAAGAGAAGTAATTGTGGGGAGTGCATAGGTTCAAATAATTTGATTAAAATAAATCTCATGTGAATTTGGGTCGCCTAAGTAGAGAATGGATACCTTCGTTAAAACGTCGAGAAAAAGGTCGAGAACGGTTTTTCTTTCGTTGTTTATGGCCATTTTATTCACTCTGTCATCCTCGCAGAGAAGATTAAAAATACCATACGCTCCAGAGATTGCAGCAATATGCAAAGGTGTGTTACCGTCATCATCAAGTTGATTAATGTGTTCCGCAGATATGAGTTCTCTTTTTAAAGCATCTTCGACTACCCCTTCCTCATTTCTCGAAGCAGCAATGTGAAGAAAATTCTGTCCTCTATGGTCGCGCAGCTCCAAACAGTCTGGGTGACGCTCAATGAGAACTTGAATCACATCTTTCTTTCCTTGACTGGCAGCAACGTGAAGGGGAGAAAAGCCCTTTACATCTGTGGTGTAGGCATTAGCAATATCGGATTCTAGTAACAAAAGAGAAATAGTGGAATGACCCAAGTATGCAGCATAGTAAAGTGGAGTCCGTCCTTCATCATCTTTTTTGTTTATGTCCGACTTTGCTCGTAGTAACTCAATGATATCTGCCAAAACCCCATATAATTATGTCCAATCAATCCATTGGAATTCATTAGAAGTTCAAATGTGACAGGATTTAAGGTGATCTTGGGTTTATATCTACTTCCTGGTTATGTCATTGACTAAAACTTTTTCATGACACCATATGTTTATTACATGTTAATGTGTTGCTTTAGATTTGGATGAATACATAGATCTAAGGTTACATGTGAAAATATGCACAATTAGTTTGTGAATTATTAACTGATTTCAACTTTTTTGAACCATAATTGAGATCACCTGAATCCCCTCTGATAACTGCTGCGTGCAAAGCAGTCTGTCCATCTCGACCACCATGAGCTGAAGATGGACATGTTTGAAGGATTTGTTTCACCATCTCCTTTAATCCTTCATCTACAGCCAAGTAAAGAGGAGTCTCCCCAGCATCGTTAGCAAAGTATTCAAATGCAGGCTCTGCCTCAGTCAGCAACTTCACTACCTCATAGTGTTTATTTTGCACTGCCTCGTGCAAGGCAGTATTCCTCTTATTGTTTGCCGCCCTTAATAACTGCCTCAATACTGTTTCCAATCCAATTTCAACGTCTCCATCATCAGTTCTCTTGGCGCATTGAATGAGAAGTGCAACTATTTCATCTAGACCTTGCCTTGCAGCAATGTGCAGAGCAGTTTCACCGTTCATGTTTTCCTTCAGTAGTGATGACGGACATAGTTTGAGGACTACTTCCACACATTCATTCTTTGCGAACTCTACTGCTACATGAAGTGCTGTATTTTTTGTGTAAGTCTTCTCCAAGAGATTGAATTGGTCGAGTACGGCAGAGTTTCCTGTTGCTATGGCTTTGTACAAACAAGAATCCATAGCTGAAGTCTGAAGTTGACAGTGGTGAGACCCCTTGGGTTACTTAAGTTTCTCATATGCTTGAACAGCTGGAAAGGACAACTTGAATTGAATAAATAAAGTAGCTCTTTTTTTTTTTTAATCTAAAGTTTATAAAGCAAGCATAATCTCATTATGTCCAACTAATCTTCTAATCTGTCCCACCAATTCAATAATTGAATCAAGTTTTCTTCTTTTCACATTTTTTTTTCAACTATGGTCTATGAGATATGGCCCATTGCCTGTTGACTGACTTGCAAAGTATCCGAATCTTCTGAACCCGTAACGAAAATTGTGATTCAATCTTACGTAAACGGTGAAGCGTCATTAAATCTGTCATATTTTGTATTTCTGCAAATGCCCTTCCAATTTTTTAATATTGACAAACAATATCAATAGGTGGATTAAGAGTTACAATGCGTGTTAGGACTGAATAAAAAATCGATCAAACCGATTAAATTGACCGATCCGATCTAAACCGAATCGATTGGTTCGGTTTAAATTTGGTTCGGATTGATTTCGGTTTCAAAAAAATTCAGAATCGAAGTGGTCGGTTCGGTTTTCGGTTTCTATGTGATTTTAACCGACCAAACCGAATCGACCGAATATATATAATAAATAATATATATTTTATATATAAATAATACAATAGGTTTAAAATAGTCAGTCGGTTCGATTTTATTTCGATTTTGGTTCGATTTTAGTCGGTTTGGTTCGGTTACGGTTTGTATAAATTAGAATCGATTCGGTTTTGGATCGGTTTTGTTAATGGTCGATTCGATTTCAGTTTGAAAAGTGAAAAACTGAACCGTCGATTCGGTTCACGATTTAGGTGAAAAACCGAAGCGTCGGTTCAGTTCGGTTTTCAGCCCTAGTACGTGTTGTGTGATTTCAATGAAATTTTTTTTTAAATAATTATGAATGCAAAATTTGGACATTAATTAATTCTAAAGATATAAAGCAGGGCAACTTGAATTGAATAAATAAAGTAGCTTTTTTTTTTCTTTAATCGAAAGTTTATATTAACAAATCAAATCCTGTTAAGTATAAAGCAATATCTCATTATGTCTAACTAATCTTCTAATCTGTCCCACCAATTCAATAATTGAATCAAGTTTTCTTCTTTGCACATTTTGTTTTTCAACTTTTTGCTCCACTATGGTAATTGAGATTTGTTTTTTTTAATAAGGTTGATTGTGTTCTTATTTTATTTTTTTTCTATTTTTTAGAAATAAATTATTTAATTATTTTTTATTCAGTATATGTCTAAATGTAGCAAATGATGATTACTTAATGAAATTCTCAAAGGATCTGCCGGTACCAATTTTACTGATGTAGATTTTATCAAACATAACTGAGGTTATTCATGCAATTTGAAGAAAAATAAAAGTGTATACAAATTCAAATTTATATAAAGTACCCATCATGACCAACTTCAGTCATTTGAGTTTTAATAAATTTTGTTCATAATTGTTAATTTTTCATATTTTTAAATTTTGCATATGTATATTGGCATTAAATTGGATGTAATTGATAAGGTATTATGCTTAACTTTTGTAAATTATTAAAGTTATAATACAAAACGTAAGATCGCCTAGGCCCCTGGGCGCTAGCCACCTGCTCGCGACCAGCCCAACACCTAACGATTTTTAGAACACTAGTAAAATTTGGACATTAATTAATTCTAAAGATATAAAGCAGGGCAACTTGAATTGAATAATTATGTCCAACTTGAATTGAATAATGCTTTTCAAAAAAAACTTGAATTGAATAAATAAAGTAGCTTTTTTTTTCTTTAATCTAATATTTCCAACTAATATTCTAATCTGTCCCACCAATTCAATAATTGAATCAAGTTTTCTTCTTTTCATTTTTTTTTTCAACTTTCTGCTCAACTATGGTCTATGAGATTTGGCCCATTGCCTGTTGACTGACTTGCAAAGTATCCGAATCTTCTGAACCCGTAACCAGAATTGTGATTCACTCTTACGTAAACAGTCAAGCGTCATTAAATCTGTCATATTTTGTATTTCTGCAAATGCCTTACTAATTAATTTATATTGACAAGCAATATCAATAGATGGATTAAGAGTTACAATGAGTACTGTTGTGTAATTTCAATGAAAAATACTATTACACATTTGTTTGCCATTTTGCCAACTCAAATTCAAGTTATTTATAATCTAAATCAGCGCTCTTAAATATTGATTAATTATATCTAAGCTTATAATATATTTTACTTGAATCTCTTAATTATCTATGAACTTTGATAAGCCGTTACAACTAACATTTGAATTTTCCATTTTGCCAATTACATTTCATAATTTTTACAATCAAAATTAGCTCATCTTAAACATTGTTTAATTGCATTTAAACCCCCAACATAATTTATTTAAAATCCTAATTATCTATATCGTAATATAACCTTGAGTCCATCATGTTTTAGTTTTTCTAAAATGCCCTCTCCAAAGTAGAAAATTTTCATCAAGTTCAGTTCCAGATTGAAATAAAAATAAATTATTGTTAGGGTCACTTATGTACATCACATCCTGCCACGTAATTACCTTTAAGAAAATCAGTCAAATTTTGGTTTTCAAAAAAAGGAGCTCCAAATTAGAAAATTTTCATTAACTTTGATTCTTATTTGAGATAAAAATAAATGATTGTTAGGAAACTCGTATCATATTAATGCATAATAGAAAAATAGGCGCGTGTAATTTTTTACTAATGTTCCAAAATTAGTATAATATTTTGTTAGACGTACAACTTAAAATTTTTAGGCAATTCCCAAAAAAAAAAATTTAATTTATATTATTAAATTTTTTAATAAAATCAATATTGAATATTCATGCATGTAAAACGCATCAATCCCCTTGTATTACTAGTGAAAAAAAGAATGAAACCTACTTAGCATGGTAATAAGGATGCTAGTGTAAATGTGTCATATGAAAGAGGTAAAGTCTCATATTAGTTCTTACCTACCAGTTCCGACCCATATACCTTGATGCTATATATAAAAGCAAGTTGGCAAGCGAAGACGCCACTTTTCATTCTCTCTCGCTTTCGTCTCATCTCTTCCATCTAATTAATTAAAAATTTTATTTTCCTTTGTTTGATTTTAGACTAATTAGATTGTGAGAAAGATGTGATGAGTATGTACAGCAAAGGGCAGAATCATAAGATGAATGTAAATTTTGGACATTAATTAGTTCCATAGAAATAGAACAGAGATGTACTAGCTTATCATAGAGATACTTTTCAAGATTATATAGTACTAAACTCTTAATTTCCAAACAAAGGGAAAAGAGGAAGGATAGTATTGAGCTGAGAATGGATTTCAGAGCGTTTAGGGTTTGTACAAACGGTAGGAGAGGTAATAGCACAAAGGATAAAAACTAGAACCAATTACACACGTTGTGATGGCAAGGCCAAGTGAAGGAGATAGCACAACGTATGTGCCTGTAATGAATGCTAACATCATGGACAGGATGGCAACAATTGTGCATTTAGTTGCACATCTCACAAAGAAAAATGCCCTTTGATCATCATCAGCTAGATTCTTAAGAAGGTGAGCAAATACGGCAAGTGTTGAGAGCACCATGGCTATGGTGTTTGAGATGGCAAATACCTTAAATATTGCTTTTTCTAGCAAGATGGGTTGGCCATTATTGCTTTGGAAACCACCAGGGATTGTAAATCCAGCTGCAAATGTAACTGTGGCAATGAGTGCAGCCACCACTAAATGATTATTGCTTGCATTGTGCCATCGTTGACTCCACTTCTGCCTCCATTTTTTACTCTTTTGATTAAAGTCGCTGTAAATTGGTAGCCCTATGGTCTCCCTTTTTAGATGTAATGGAGAAATGCATCTCTTAGCCAATACCCTTCTAGCACCCATCAAGTTTACCATCAAGTGAGACTCCTCGGGAGTATCCTAGTGAAAACAAACAAAAATTAATCAACAATTAATTTTACATTGAGGATTATTATAATTAGCTGTTCACAAGTGGAGAATCAGCCAGAACTCGATCTCCAAGATTTGATGAACTTTTTATTCAATGAACTTCAAAAAAGTAACCCAGTGTTGTGAGCATTTGTGTTTTCTTTTATTGAGATGGTTTCTTACCTTGTTCAATATAATGTCGAGAGCAGAAAGGTTTTCCTTGTTGAGATACTTGTCAGACACCCTATTATCTTCAGATAACAGTCCCACAAGATCATATGCTTCATGAATAGCAGCAAGATGCAAAGGGGTATTTCCATCAATATCAGGATGATTAAGAGATTCTTCAGTTGCGATATCATCTTCGAGAGCACTTTCTAACATCCACTTGCAATGTCCTGAAACAGCAACATGAAGATAATTCCGACCTCTATGATCGAGCACTTGCCAACAATCTGGGCAATGTTTGAGAATCATTTCAACCGCCTTATAATTGTTTCGACCTGCAGCAACATGTAGCGGGGACATGCCATTCTTGTCCAAGATGTAGGCAATGGTGCTCTCAGCTTTTATTAGTGACTCGCAACATTCCACAGTGGAGTCGTCATATGCAGCATAATGAAGTGGCGTCCACCCAAGTTTATCTTCTTCTTTGCATATGAATGGTTTCACTTCATGTAACCTATTTATGATTCCTGAAATTACACCATGTTTTCGTTGTTCTTGTTAAAGAAAATATCTTTTTTTACCAAGATTATTTTTTGCCACTTAAGCCATAGCCATAGCTAATTTGCTATCACATATCTATTGCAACCTTGTGAAAATTGGTCAATAAGTTGAAAGCATTACACAATTAACTTTAAGATCATATTTGAATATTTGATGGATTAGAAATTTAGTACAATAATTATTAAAAAAAACGAATAAATTTTAAAAAAATTAATTAAATAAAAAAAATATAATTAGTTGACGAGGGAATAAAGTACAGAAAAAATTAATGAACAATCTCTTCACAATATTTACTCTGTGACAAGGAATGCGATTTCTCGAAATATGTTGAAATTTCACGAAATATTTCATATTTTGAAGTTACCAGAATATCTTTCGAAATCCAAAATATTGTATTTTTCGCAAGAGATTGATTCCCCATTAGAAAAAGAAATATTTCAACCTCTATATATTTTAACATGCTATAATGTTATTATATAATAGATATGACCAAAAATAGCTTAAAATTTCTATCTCAAAAAAAAAAAAAAAAAAAAACTTAAAGAAGGGTGTGTTCCTAATGTTAATTCTAATACAACCGTTTCTTATGCTTGTTTAAGATGCCCCCATCAAAATTCTCTTGAAAGATAACACCATAAAACAATATGATTGAACACATAATTATTACTGTGAGATCTCAAGCAATTACCAGAAGACCTTGACCTCACTGCTGCGTGCATAGCCGTTGTTCCATCAGGACCACTATGAGCTGACGTTTGACACTTATCCAAGATCTGTGATACACACTTATCTAACTTGTAAAGGGCAGCTAAATAAAGCGGCGTCTCTCCAGCTTTGTTTTCAAAGTATTCAAATTCCGGATACGCTTCTAGCAGATACTTCACTGCCTCATCATTTGTACCTACTGAGGGACTAGAGGGGGCAGTTGTGCTCCCTCAATTTTCAAAAAAGAAAGAAAGAAAGTATATACTTAGTATTTCTACTTTTTTTATAATATAAACGTAAAAACATGTGTTATAAAACTTCATTTAACAAAGGACATATCAACTCTTTGGTTGAATGGTTAATCTTTAAACTTTCAATGCTAATGACTCCCAAGTACGAATCCCTTGGAGTGTAAGAGTTTTTTTTAAACATATATAGAGAATTCTTTTTTCTTTCTAATTGTTACCATCTCTTGAATTTTTATTTTGCATAAGATATTTTTATGCAATTATATAAACACATTAAAAAGAAAAAAATTATAGCTTAATAATGAATTGTTTGTTCACATGTACACTATAAAACTCAAACAAAAAACAATGTTGTAAAATAAAACACATAAAAAATCTGTAATTAAAATTTAAGATAACAAACTATAGAACTCAATGAAAATATATATCATTATTCAACTAATATAAAATTTGGGAGTTGGATTGGCTCATAACCTCCTACCCAATTTTTCTTTTTATAAATGTGTAATTAGGATTTTATTATGCAATTTTAATCATGTATTCTAGTTATTAGGCTTGTTTTCTTTATTAAATTGTCAACGACTTGACCACAATTTACTTTAAAATACTATTCCCGATTCAACTTGATATACACAATTTACCTTTTATAGTTGTACAGATAAATGCACAGTACTAGATTGAGTTCATGAAGAATACAATTAAAATTATAATCTAGTGTTTATTTATAGATTTTTGTAGAAATTTGTTGTTAAATTATGAGTCCGAAGCAAGGATTGTGATTTCGTTTTTTGAAGTAATTTCATCACCTAATTTTAAGAAATATTTCATTATATATAGAAAAACGTTAAAATTTTGAGTATGTCAAACATATATAAATATGTAGACAAGTAAGATACATGTAAATTAACATAATAAATACATTAAATATATATAAAATAAAACATAAATACTTAAGTATTCCTATAAATGCAATTTGCTTCATAAATTTCTGGGTTTTACATGAAAATAAAGAAAAACCTACGAAAATGAGGAAATATTTTGATAAAAAACAATGTAATTTGCTTCACAACTTTTTGGGTTTTATACGAAATTTATGAAAAACATTAAATAACTCGTAGAAATAACCTTTTTTTTTTATCAGAACTTTAAATTTCAAAAAAAAAAAAATTTCTGTGAATCACTCAATCACAATCCTTGTTCTGGAGTAGAAACTTTTCTACCTTCGTCCCTGATAACTCCTATGATCGACTAACAATCCCTTACCATTACGCTCCTTCTCGACTAAAATGTTGGGTCTGTCATTGCGCTTGCGCACAGCCTCGTGCAAGGCTGAATCTCCATTCTTATTAGCCATCTTTATAAGTTGCCTCACTGTGCTTTCCCTTCCTCCATTTTCAATGTCCACTTCTCCGAGACTTTTTGCCTTGTCAATGATGAGTTTAGCAATCGTCCGTTGCCCATGCCTTGCTGCGATGTGCAGAGCTGTATCACCATTGGTATTTACATTCAGTAGTAGTGATGATGGACATGAATTGAGGATTGCTTTAACACATTCCTCCTTTTCATATTGGACTGCAACGTGGAGTGATGTATATTTTTGATAGGTTGTTTGTGAATGAAGGATTGGCTTAAATTGCTGATCACGTAGTGCAGCAACGTCACCCTTTGCTAGTGCATTGTATAATTTAGGATTCATGGTCGTGTTTCTGAGTTTTTTTTTCCTGATAGCTAGGTTGACACTTGACACTCGAGCTGGTTGGGAGGAAATATATATCTACAACACATTAAAAGCATTTTCATAGTTAGGTAAAGTATCAATCTAAAGTAATAGGGTTTATCAACTATATAGATGTGGTTGGTTGCAACTAAAAAGACAGGGTATTAATTGCAAATTGGACTTGAAACACGGTATTAATTGCAACTAAAAAGACAGGGTGTTAATTGCAAATTTATACACGAGAAAATCTAGCTGGCCAGTCCTCACAGCCCGTCTCATGGGACGGACTCTCCCAGGCACGTGCCTTTGGGAGGGGGTCTCGCACGTGCCCGACCAAAGTTAAAAAAAAAAGCGGAAAAACTAAATTTTCGAAAGTTAAAAAAGAGATAGCAATCATTCTCTTTCTTCCCAAAACCTCACTTTTTCAAGTTCATGAAGTCGAAAAACCGTCCATCAATAGCTACGGTTTCAAAGATCCCAAAACAGACCTCTTCAATTGCTGCTCGTGCTCTCAATGAGGTAACTTTTCCTGCCAACCCCTTTATGTTTTCTTCTTCGTTGTGCTGAACCGCAAAAGCATTATTAACACAAGGGTTTTTTTTTCTACCCCTTTTTTACAAACCCTTGTGGCATCGAAGGGTTTTGAGTACTATTGTTGAGTAGTTTTAGTGGTCCATTGTGCTAGTTTTTGTCCTTTCGTGTAGAAATGTAGAACCTCTTTGTGTTTGATGTTCATAAAAATGTGGTTTTTTGGATTGTGAGGTTGAAAGCCTTGATTTGGTGTTAATTGGAATGCGTGATTATGTTTGATGTGAATATGTGATACACCCACAGAAAAATTGTGAAAGGAACAAATGGGTAGTTCACATTGGTGTTTGTTTAGTTACAAATGAATTAGATGAACGTGCATGTTCTATTATGTATGGAGATTTTCTCACCAATTTACAATACTGTTTTGTTTTTTAGGACTTTTTGTGTTTCCCCCTTTAGCATTGAAGGTTTTCGGCATACAGTGTCACTGCTATTAGTTGTTTTATTGGTTCATTGTGGTAGTTATTATAGTTTTTGTAGAAGTGAAGATGCCCTTTGTGTTCAATGTTCATGAAAATGTGATTTTTTCGATTGTGAGGTTGAAAACATTCCTTTGGGGTTAATGGGTGTGTGGTGTTATCTTTTATGTGGTTAGATATTGTATGTGTAAGAAATAAATGGGATTGTTGGCAGGTGTGTTTGTTCGGTTAGTAATGAATGAAACAAACCTGCATGGTCTATTATGTTTGAAGATGATGTTGAATATAGACTTACAGTTGTGTATAAACATTTGGTGTCCATGGTCCATGCATCTTTATTTTGTACTATGTTGGATAATGAGGTTGAATATATTGAATAGGTGTTAATGTTTGTGTTTTATATTATCTTTTATATGATAATTGGATGTTGAATGTGTAAAATTATGTTGGATAATGAGGTTGAATATATTGAATAGGTGTTAATTTGATGTATTTTGTTGTTAATTTGTGATGTTTGATGTATTTTAGATGATTGAGGACAAATTGGATGACAAGAAACATGAAGTGGGTGATGGAGTGATTGTGCCAAGGCAGTTGAAGAAGCTTAACAGGGATGATAGTCCTGACCATGAGTCACAAGGTTGGGTTCCTAACAAGACGCCTAAGTTGAATGGGCCTTCGAAGAATGTTGAACCCTTTACAGAAGCTACTATTAGGAAGGCTAGAGTCTCGGTTCGAGCTCGATGCGAAGCACCTATGGTATGTTGTTTAATTCCTTAATGTAATGAGAAGCATTTGATGCAAAGTGGAATGTATTATTATACTTGGATTGGAACTAATGTGGTATTGTGGTTTGTTTCAGATTACTGATGGATGCCAATGGCACAAATACGGGCAGATGATGGCTAAAGGGAACCCTTGTCCTCGAGCTTATTATCAGTACACCATGGCAGCCGGATGTCCTGTTAGGAAACAAGTAGGTCCCCTGCCTCCTTGTAACCAAACTTGTTTCAATTTGTTTGATGAAATTTTAGTAGTTCAAAACTAATGTGAATTTTGTTGTTTTAGGTTCAAAGGTGTGCTGACGATAGAACCATATTGGGGACAACCTATGAAGGGAACCACAACCTTCCCCTCCCTCCTGCAGTCATGGCAATGGCAAACACAACATCCACGGCGGCAAGTGTACTTCTCTCAGGATCAATGTAAAGTGCTGATGGAATAATGAACTCAAACTACTTAACTAGAACAATGCTGCCTTGCTCGTTGAGCATGGCAATAATTTCAGCTTCAGCGCCATACCCAAGCAGCGCAGTTCGGGAACCAAGCACCACCTCAACAAGGCCAACAACCACAGCCTACCTTGGCTGATACAGTGAGCGCAGCGATCACAACTGATCCAAACTTCAACGCAGCTCTAGCTGTTGTAACTCCATTTTTTGTTTATCAATGTTAATTAGTTTTTTCTCAATTATATGTTGTTGAAATGAGATTTTCATTCAGTGGGTGATGAATATATATAAACTTTGATTGATCTTATCATCATCATTCTTGCATTTTGCCGAGACTTGCCCTTTGCTTTATTTTTTCCCATTGGCCGTGTACGTAACCTTTATTCAAAACCAATGGCACTCGAGAGAGAGATTGGCATTACGATCAGCAATGATGTAAACCATCCTGGACGGAGAGATTTCTAATGATGCTGCTGGTTACTTTGTAGACACGAGATAGCTAGAAATGATGCTGAATGTTGCTTTTTAAGGACCCCCATACCCCCACCAGAAACGAAGATCTACTTGGCCTCTCTGCGAGTGCGTAATGCATACTACCGAACTATCACTCGTTATGTAATTGTACACAGTTCATCGCTTCTCCTTTACGTTGGGAAAAAAAAAAACTATGCTCTGTTCTTCTCATGCAATAAACCAAAGATTTGAAAGAACAACTTTTTAAGATTGAATGAAAAACGCGATTCTCCCTAGTCTGTTAGATTGGTTTGATAGTTCTCCATGGCACCGTTAGTCCTAAGTAAAATGGGAGGGAGTATCACTGAACTATGGAAGGTGATTGTGGATAGACAACAGAGTTGGTTTTGTTTTCTAAAAGCTCAACCTGAGCTAACTTAAAATGATATCTCAGTACAATTAACAACATTTATCTCCGGAGTTTTGTGTTTATAACATAAGGATTACAAAAAGTGCGTAAATACATATGGAACTGTTTCGCGTTGTACGCGCCAACACTCATGTGTACCTGTAAAATACTACCATGGCCATGAACCATTCTTGAGAATGTTGAAGTAGAAAGTTGTTTATGACACTTGAAGAAGCGTGCCCCCAGTCTTCATCATTTGTTTGAACTCATCAAAACTAACCATACCATCTCCATCCAAATCCACCTTCTTTATCATCTCCTTGCAGTCCTCAATCCTTAGCCCTTGCTTGATCCCCAAGGATGATAAAACTGCCTTGGCACAATCACTCCATCACCCACTTCATGTTTCTTGTCATCCAATTTGTCCTCAATCATCTAAAATACATCAAACATCACAAATTAACAACAAAATACATCAAATTAACACCTATTCAATATATTCAACCTCATTATCCAACATAATTTTACACATTCAACATCCAATTATCATATAAAAGATAACATAAAACACAAACATTAACACCTATTCAATATATTCAACCTCATTATCCAACATAGTACAAAATAAAGATGCATGGACCATGGACACCAAATGATTATACACAACTGTAAGTCTATATTCAACATCATCTTCAAACATAATAGACCATGCAGGTTTGTTTCATTCATTACTAACCGAACAAACACACCTGCCAACAATCCCATTTATTTCTTACACATACAATATCTAACCACATAAAAGATAACACCACACACCCATTAACCCCAAAGGAATGTTTTCAACCTCACAATCGAAAAAATCACATTTTCATGAACATTGAACACAAAGGGCATCTTCACTTCTACAAAAACTATAATAACTACCACAATGAACCAATAAAACAACTAATAGCAGTGACACTGTATGCCGAAAACCTTCAATGCTAAAGGGGGAAACACAAAAAGTCCTAAAAAACAAAACAATATTGTAAATTGGTGAGAAAATCTTCATACATAATAGAACATGCACGTTCATCTAATTCATTTGTAACTAAACAAACACCAATGTGAACTACCCATTTGTTCCTTTCACAATTTTTTTGTGGGTGTATCACATATTCACATCAAACATAACCACACATTCCAATTAACACCAAATCAAGGCTTTCAACCTCACAATCCAAAAAACCACATTTTTATGAACATCAAACACAAAGAGGTTCTACATTTCTACACGAAAGGACAAAAACTAGCACAATGGACCACTAAAACGACTCAACAATAGTACTCAAAACCCTTCGATGCCACAAGGGTTTGTAAAAAAGGGGTAGAAAAAAAAAACCCTTGTGTTAATAATGCTTTTGGGGTTCAGCACAACGAAGAAGAAAACATAAAGGGGTTGGCGGGAAAAGTTACCTCATTGAGAGCACGAGCAGCAATTGAAGAGGTCTGTTTTGGGATCTTTGAAACTGTAGCCATTGATGGACGGTTTTTCGACTTCATGGACTTGAAAAAGTGAGGTTTTGGGAAGAAAGAGAATGACTGCTATCTCTTTTTTAACTTTCGAAAATTTAGTTTTCCCGCCTTTTTTTTTTTTTTTTTAACTTTGGTCGGGCATGTGCGAGACGCCCTCCCAAAGGCACGTGCCTGAGAGGGTCCATCCCATGGGACGGGCTGTGAGGACGGGCCAGCTAGATTTTCTCTACAGTATAAGATGGGTCCACACGGTGCAATTTGCTTCCGACTATGTACTTATCAAAGTAAGTATGAATGGGACGCGATCTTTCCTATTGACTTCAGCATCGGAGTATTATTTGCAGGTGGAAGCTCATCTTCTCGAGGAATTTCCCAGATTCATCACAAACTAAGATGATAGTGATCATCACAAAATTTGTAAGTCATGGCAATGGCAAACACAACATCCGCGGCAACAAGTGTACTTCTCTCAGGATCAATGTCAAGTGCTGATGGAATAATGAACTCAAACTACTTAACTAGAACAATGCTGCCTTGCTCGTTGAGCATGGCAATAATTTCAGCTTCAGCGCCATACCCAAGCATCGCAGTTCGGGAACCAAGCACCACCTCAACAAGGCCAACAACCACAGCCTACCTTGGCTGATACAGTGAGCGCAGCGACCGCAGCGATCACAGCTGATCCAAACTTCAACGCAGCTCTAGCTGTTGTAACTGCATTTTTTGTTTATCAATGTTAATTAGTTTTTTCTCAATTATATGTTGTTGAAATGAGATTTTCATTCAGTGGGTGATGAATATATAAACTTTGATTGATCTTATCATCAGCATTCTTGCTTTTTGCCGAGACTTGCCCTTTGCTTTATTTTTTTCCCATTGGCCGTGTACGTAACCTTTATTCAAAACCAATGGCACTCGAGAGAGAGATTGGCATTACGATCAGCAATGATGTGAACCATCCTGGACGGAGAGATTTCTAATGATGCTGCTGGTTACTTTGTAGACACGAGATAGTTAGAAATGACGCTGAATGTTGCTTTTTAAGGACCCCCATACCCCCACCAGAAACGAAGATCTACTTGGCCTCTCTGCGAGTGCGTAATGCATACTACCGGACTAGCACTCGTTATGTAATTGTACACAGCTGGTGTCTCCTCCATGAAGGGGAAGAAGCACCCTACCACGGATGGTATAGATCTGCCAGACCAGGATCTAACGATCCAAGATAAAATCCCGAGAGGAAAACGAAAATACCCCATAAAAACCAAAATCACCCAAAATTGCCTATCTTTGTATAGTGATCGGATTGTCAATCATAATAGTTCAAAGAATTCATGGAAACTTTCACATTTTGCAAAACCTGAAAGTCTTTATAGAATTGAACGTCAATCAAGAATGTGTAGGATACGCTATCGATGGTAGATAAAAAAATTTCCCACTAATAAATATACTTATATAAAAAAAACACCCATGGGGACGAACCCTTACGAGATAGAACACAAATCAAACAACAGTACAATACATGACACAAACAAAACCTACTAGCACACCAAGAACATAAAGCTCCCAACAACCATCTAACCAAAAGCCTTATTCGGAATGACACCGATTTATTATGATCCCCAAAACATACCACAAAAACTAACCAAAGTTGAGGACCATTCAACAAAAGACAAATTCGGCTCTTACTGATCAAAATTACATTACAACCACTCCAACACCACTATTCGATAGAGTTCAATGGCAAAAGAAGGCGATACTTCTCCTGGAACACGTGAAGACATCAAAACCAACACAGATAAACTGAGGAATAGACGATGAAAAACCCCATTTCCGACAACACTGAGAGGAATAGGTCATGCAAACACAAAAAAGGACCAAAAAACAAAACAAAAAAAAAGTGAAGAAAATTTAAGGCAATTGACTATTGGAACAATGAAACGGTACTTTAGGAACAAAATCAAATCTTACCGAAAATCTAGGAGAAGTTAGATACCATGAAGAGAACAATTAGCAACTAAAAAAATGCCAATGGGATACTAGCTCAGCTGGTAGGCTTGTGGCATATGGTATCACAAGTCTAGAGTTCAAACTCTGCCAAAGGCATTTGGGGTGGGAGGGGTTACCGAATATAAGAAATAATTAAAAAGCCTAGAAAAAAAGGAATCAATTTCATGGAGGAATGATAGGATTTGAGAGGAGAATGCTCAACAATGTTGAGAGTGTTAGAAATTGAGGGAGAACTTGAACTTATAAAACACTGAATTTTATTGATCTTTGAAAGATACTACAAATTCACACCCACTCTTTGGTTAAACTCATAACTCATACAACTCACAATTGATCTTGTTTTGCTTCCATACCATCATAACTCAATCCTTACCCCTATTTATACCAGTTCTAAGTTGGTGGAAAACTTGAGATTTTTCTTATAGAAGCCTCTAGAGAACCAATTAGATCCACTTTATCTAGATTTCTCTACAAATATCTTAGGCTTTAGTTGCTTCTAGATTCATTATCTTCTAGAGATATTATGAGTGGAGTGGCAGACTTGAAGTCTCTAGAGAGTACTAGAGTCGGTGGTGACTCTCAATACTCCCCCTCATCATTAGCTCCCTTGAAGTTCATTCCAAGTTATCTTCGAAATCCTTTGAACTTTGTTGTATCGAGTCTTTTGGTGAATATATTTGCCACTTGGTTGTCTGTCTTGAATGCTTGCATCTTTATCTCTCCTTGAAGTACATTCTCTCTTACGAAGTGGTAGTGGACCTCTACATGCTTTTGTCCTTTCATGGAACACTGGGTTTTCAGCTAAGCATATTGCTGACTAATTATCACAATGCAATGATAATAGATACTCAACTGGCTGGTGCCTTCATTCTATACTCGCTTCTGTGGTCGATAGTGATATAGTTGGTTGTCTCTTGCTACACCAAGTGATTGCTCATGAACCGAGATTGAACATGTACCTGATAGTTGATCTTCGCGTGTCATGGTCTCCAGCATAGTTAGCATCACAGTAGCCGACTACCTTGCATCCTTCACCCTTTTTATATAAGATACCAAGTTCTTTAGTACCTTTCACATACCTCAATATTCTTCGGACAACTTCGAGATGAAGCTTCTACATGGATCAACTTGCTATTCCAACTGCGTAGACTATGTATGGCCTTGTCAGTATCAAGTAGATTAGAGTCCTGACAAGCTGGTGATACATTGTTGTATCTTCCAAATTTTTGCCTTCTTCAGCACATAGCTTGGCATGAGCCTCCATAGGTGTTGAGATCAGCTTCCACTCGAGCATCCCATACTTTTTCAATAGATCTCTAGCATACTTCTGCCGGCAAAGGAATAAGCCCGTGTCACTTTGCTCAATCTCAAGCCTAGGAAGTGTCTTAGTTCTCCTAGTTCCTTTATTTGGAATCAGATCACCAAGTTTCTTCATACTATTCATATTTCTTCTTTGTCATCTCCAGTGACAATCAAAATCATCTACATATACTAGCACTATTGCTAGTTTGCCTTTTTGAGATGTGATAAACAATTAGAATGTGCAACTCAGTACCCGCTTTGAACTAAGAACTTCGCTATCTTACCATATCAGGTTCTTAGTGCTTGCTTCAGTCTTTACAATGCCTTCTTTAGCTTGCAGAAATAATTTTGTTGGGGTTTTCTCTCAAACCCTCTAGACTGCTCCATGTATATTTCTCGATCAACTTCTCCGTGCAGGAATGCGTTCTTCACATCCATCTGCTATAATTTCCAAGATTTATCTGCTGCTAGTGTAAGCAGGAGCTTGACTATAGTGATCTTAGCTACTAGACTGAATGTTACATCATAGTCTAGTCCATATTGTTGTGAGAACTTGCAGGCTACCAATCGAGCCTTATATCTTTCTACCAAGCCATCAGGACGAGTCTTTATCTTGTAGACCCATCTACATGATGTAGGTTTCACATCCTTGGGTTTGGGTAGTAAGTTCCAAGTTCGATTATGCTTTAGAGCTTGGATTCTTCCTCCATTGCCTTTTGCCACTCCATGCTCAAAGATGCTTTTTCAAATATTGTGGATTGTCTAATGTTATCTTATTCGGTTACCACATTTGCATACTTTGGATTGGACTTGTGTTATCTGGTTGACATTCTCAGTTGTTGCCCCAAATCTTCCTGACTTTCTTGAACTTCTTTTGGTGTTATTTCATGTACACCGGTTTGCCATGGGCTAATAGACGTACTTGGTGTTTTTGGAAAGTTGCGCCCTATTTCTTTTTCTCCTTTTGCAGGTGTTGACTTATTTTCCTGCATTTCCTCCTCTAAACTTTTAGAATTTGGCGGCAGTGGTAGTTGTTGTGCAAACCACCATAATGAAGCTTCATCGAGCACCATGTTCCTTGATGTGTAGCAGCGCGTGCAACATCTCCATCCTTTTTTTAGATTGTTGTATCTTACAAAGAAGTAACAAATCACCTTATTGTCAAACTTGCTTTGCAGATGATCAGGCACGAACACATAACACACACATCAGAAAACTCGAAAGTGACTCATTGTGGGTTTAGTACACCATAACTTCTAAAAGGTTAAAACAACCCTAACTTTGCTTGTGGCAACCTGTTGATAACATGGGCTGCAGTCTTCATTCACTCAGCCCAAAAACGACTTGGCACATTCTTAGCATGCAACATGCTTCAGCATGTTTTTGCCAAATGACGGTTCTTCCTTTCAGCTATGCCATTATGTTGTGGAGTGCCCGAACATGTTAATTGTCTCTCGATTTTACACTTCCTCACATAATTGGGAACTCATTCGATGTGTACTCTCCGCCATTATCTGTATGCAGACATTTAATTTTTTTTCCTACTACTTTCAATCTTCTTCTTAAATTCCTTTGATGTATTGAGGACTTCTGATTTTTCCTTTAGAAAGTAAACCCATACGTACCTTGAAAATTCGTCATTAAAAGTCATCATGTAGCGCATACTGCTTATTGATGCTTGTGCACACGAACAAATTTGAGTGGATGAGTTGCAACTGCTCTGACTCCTAATAGAGTAGTTGATGAGCTTTTCCATAATGGCAACCAACACAGATTGTTTCTCCTTGTATATCTTGGTTGGGTAGACCCTTCAACATTGATTTGCTCATCATCATTTTCAACCTCTGATAGCTAACATGCCTTAACCCCGCGTGCCACAAATCAACAGTTTCACTACGTTGAGTCTTATCTACATATGCTGATTCCGCAAACATCACATAGATAGACTCTAACTTTCGTCACTTCATGATGGGTGTACCTGATGGCTTTAGGATTCAGTACCTCTTACCATCTTTCGATCCGAACACATAATTGCCACATGTTGTTAATTGTGATACTGAAAAGAGGTTTTTCTTCATACCTAAAACATGATAAATGTTCTGCAGTTGAATTTGATTGAGGCTGAAGCGGGGAATGAATGCAGCCTCCTCGTGTGAGCAATAGGCAATCTCGCACTTGTCAGCAGTTATCACGACCCGATTTCCTTTGTACTTACAGAGGCTTGACAACTTCTCCTTGTCTCTGGTCATATCATTGGAGCAACCTGAGTCAACAATCCAATCTTTGTTGTAGTTGATTGCTAGTACTTGATCTTCATAGGCCATGGCTACTTCATTTTTGGAGAAGTTTACTTTTTCTTCAGTAAAATTTACATGAGCATTCTGAGTAGTTGCAAAGGATGCTTGGAAGTCTCATTCTTTTTTAATACTATCTTGGTGATTGTGAAATGTCACCAAGTTGCCTTCAGTTGTCTTCTTCTTTGACTGACAATATATTGCGTAGTGAACTCTCTTGCCGCAGTTGTATCAACCATCATTTTGACCATTATTGCCTTTTGCCTTACTGAGCTCTTCCTTTCTTGTAACTCCTCTTTTGAGATTTCTGGGCCTGTCATCTACTTCTTTATCTTGTTTTGCAATTTTTTTTTTTATATCCACTATTCATATTATTGAAGAGTGTCTCTTCTTCCTCATTTTTCAAAGAGACACCTGACATTTACTTAGAAAGGTTTTCTTGATTGGCCAACAGACTTTCGAACTCCACAATAGAGGGTTGAGTTGGCCAACCATGAATCACTGTAACAATCCTGGTAAACTTAGGTTTTAGTCCGTGGATAATTATTCTTTTCATCTTATCTATATTAATTTTTTAGGCAAGGTTGTTTTGAAATTTCACTACATAGATTTTTTATTTAAAAAAAAATTCTCTAATAGACATATCTCATTATCTAGAGTTCATCAATTCATTCTCCAAGAACTACAGACGAGCATCATTTGTTATTGAAAAATAGGGATGGAAAAATATCCCAGGCTCCTTTGGGTGTGTCTGCATCTTCAATGTGCTGAAGCATCCATCATCGATTGTCTTCTTGAGCACATAAAATGCATTTTTAACTTTAACTTCCCACTTCCTGAATTCAATATCATTCTCCCTTGGCGATGGTGTAGTTTCACTACCACCAACAACCTGCCCACAAGTCTTGTCTGTGCAAATATGACTTTATCCTTGTTTGTCGACTCTTATAATTGTGATGGTTGAACATTGTAAGCCCACCAGTTGTGCCAACGAGATCTCCCATCGTGACAAGGTGCAACCTTCTTTGTGCTACCGAGTAAGCTTGGTCTTAGATCAGTTTGCTTCATAGTCTCGAACTACGCGTGAATGATCTCCAACAAGTAGCGTCTCACCAACGGTCCCTAACCGAGTGCTCTGATACCAAATTGTTAGAAATTGAAGGATAACTTGAACTTATAAAACATAAAATTTTATTAATCTCTAACCGAGTGCTCTGATACCATTTTCTTGTCATCTTCCTTTGGATCTTTGCTCTCTGTTATTGGCTTCTTTGTGATCTCCGTATGGATCTTGACTCTTTTACCACTCTGTACACCGGAATCTTTCAATAATTGCAAGGTCTTCAAAAATTTATTTTGAGCGCCATCATTGTCAAGTTTGACATCAGACTTGTAGGAGAACAATAAACAGTTGGCAAGAATTCACAAAGCAAAACCATTTAGTCAAGAGAAGTAATTGTGGGGAGTGCATAGGTTCAAATAATTTGTTTAAAATAAATCTCATGTGAATTTGGGTCGCCTAAGTAGAGAATGGATACCTTCGTTAAAACGTCGAGAAAAAGGTCAAGAACGGTCTTTCTTTCGTTGTTTATGGCCATTTTATTCACTCTGTCATCCTCGCAGAGAAGATTAAAAATACCATACGCTCTAGAGATTGCAGCAATATGCAAAGGTGTGTTACCGTCATCATCAAGTTGATTAATGTGTTCCGCAGATATGAGGTCTCTTTTTAAAGCATCTTCGACTACCCCTTCCTCATTTCTCGAAGCAGCAATGTGAAGAAAATTCTGTCCTCTATGGTCGCGCAGCTCCAAACAGTCTGGGTGACGCTCAATGAGAACTTGAATCACATCTTTCTTTCCTTGACTGGCAGCAACGTGAAGGGGAGAAAAGCCCTTTACATCTGTGGTGTAGGCAGTAGCAATATCGGATTCTAATAACAAAAGAGAAATAGTGGAATGACCCAAGTATGCAGAATAGTAAAGTGGAGTCCGTCCTTCATCATCTTTTTTGTTTATGTTCGACTTTGCTCGTAGTAACTCAATGATATCTGCCAAAACCCCATATAATTATGTCCAATCAATCCATTGGAATTCATTAGAAGTTCAAATGTGACAGGATTTAAGGTGATCTTGGGTTTATATCTACTTCCTGGTTATATCATTAGCTAAAACTTTTTCATGACACCATATGTTTATTACATGTTAATGTGTTGCTTTAGATTTGGATGAATACATAGATCTAAGGTTACATGTGAAAATATGCACAATTAGTTTGTGAGTTATTAACTAATTTGACCTTTTTTGAACCATAATTGAGATGATCACCTGAATCCCCTCTGATAACTGCTGCGTGCAAAGCAGTCTGTCCATCTCGACCACCATGAGCTGAAGATGGACATGTTTGAAGGATTTGTTTCACCATCTCCTTTAATCCTTCATCTACAGCCAAGTAAAGAGGAGTCTCCCCAGCATCGTTAGCAAAGTATTCAAATGCAGGCTCTGCCTCAGTCAGCAACTTCACTACCTCATAGTGTTTATTTTGCACTGCCTCGTGCAAGGCAGTATTCCTCTTATTGTTTGCCGCCCTTAATAACTGCCTCAGTACTGTTTCCGATCCAATTTCAACGTCTCCATCATCAGTTCTCTTGGCGCATTGAATGAGAAGTGCAACTATTTCATCTAGACCTTGCCTTGCAGCAATGTGCAGAGCAGTTTCACCGTTCATGTTTTCCTTCAGTAGTGATGACGGACATAGTTTGAGGACTACTTCCACACATTCATTCTTTGCGAACTCTACTGCTACATGAAGTGCTGTATTTTTTGTGTAAGTCTTCTCCAAGAGATTGAATTGGTCGAGTACGGCAGAGTTTCCTGTTGCTATGGCTTTGTACAAACAAGAATCCATAGCTGAAGTCTGCAGTTGACAGTGGTGAGACCCCTTGGGTTACTTAAGTTTCTCATATGCTTGAACAGCTGGAAAGGACAACTTGAATTGAATAGATAAAGTAGCTCTTTTTTTTCTTTTAATCTAAAGTTTATAAAGCAAGCATAATCTCATTATGTCCAACTAATCTTCTAATCTGTCCCGCCAATTCAATAATTGAATCAAGTTTTCTTCTTTTCACATTTTTTTTTTTATTCAACTATGGTCTATGAGATTTGGCCCATTGCCTGTTGACTGACTTGCAAAGTATCCGAATCTTCTGAACTCGTAACGAGAATTGTGATTCACTCTTACGTAAATGGTGAAGCGTCATTAAATCTGTCATATTTTGTATTTCTGCAAATGCCCTCCCAATTTTTTAATATTGACAAGCAATATCAATAGGTGGATTAAGAGTTACAATGAGTACTGTTGTGTAATTTCAATGAAAAATACTATTACACATTTGTTTGCCATTTTGCCAACTCAAATTCAAGTTATTTATAATCTAAATCAGCGCTCTTAAACATTGATTAATTATATCTAAGCTTATAATAAATTTTACTTGAATCTCTTAATTATCTATGAACTTTGATAAGCCGTTACAACTAACATTTGAATTTTTCATTTTGCCAATTACGTTTCATAATTTTTACAATCAAAATTAGCTCATCTTAAACATTGTTTAATTGCATTTAAACCCCCAACATAATTTATTTAAAATCCTAATTATCTATATCGTAATATAACCTTGAGTCCATCATGTTTTAGTTTTTCTAAAATGCCCTCTCCAAAGTAGAAAATTTTCATCAAGTTCAGTTCCAGATTGAAATAAAAATAAATTATTGTTAGGGTCACTTATGTACATCACATCCTGCCACGTAATTACCTTTAAGAAAATCAGTCAAATTTTGGTTTTCAAAAAAAGGAGCTCCAAATTAGAAAATTTTCTTAACTTTGATTCTTATTTGAGATAAAAATAAATGATTGTTAGGAAACTCGTATCATATTAATGCATAATAGCAAAATAGGCGCGTGTAATTTTTTACTAATGTTCCAAAATTAGTATAATATTTTGTTAGACGTACAACTTCAAATTTTTAGGCAATTCCCAAAAAAAAAAAAAAAATTATATTATTAAATTTTTTAATAAAATCAATATTGAATATTCATGCATGTAGAACGCATCAATCCCCTTGTATTACTAGTGAAAAAAAGAATGAAACCTACTTAGCATGGTAATAAGGATGCTAGTGTAAATGTGTCATATGAAAGAGGTAAAGCTTCATATTAGTTCTTACCTACCAGTACCGACCCATATACCTTGATGCTATATATAAAAGCAAGTTGGCAAGCGAAGACGCCACTTTTCATTCTCTCTCGCTTTCGTCTCATCTCTTCCATCTAATTAATTAAAAATTTTATTTTCCTTTGTTTGATTTTAGACTAATTAGATTGTGAGAAAGATGTGATGAGTATGTAAGAGAAAGATGTGATGAGTATGTACAGCAAAGGGCAGAATCATAAGATGAATGTAAATTTTGGACATTAATTAGTTCCATAGAAATAGAACAGAGATGTACTAGCTTATCATAGAGATACTTTTCAAGATTATATAGTACTAAACTCTTAATTTCCAAACAAAGGGAAAAGAGGAAGGATAGTATTGAGCTGAGAATGGATTTCAGAGTGTTTAGGGTTTGACCAAATGGTAGAAGAGGTAATAGCACAAAGGATAAAAACTAGAACCAACTACACACGTTGGGATGACAAGGCCAAGTGAAGGAGATAGCACAACGTATGTGCCTGTAATGAATGCTAACATCATGGACAGGATGGCAACAATTGTGCATTTAGTTGCACATCTCACAAAGAAAAATGCCCTTTGATCATCATCAGCTAGATTCATAAGAAGGTGAGCAAATACGGCAAGTGTTGAGAGCACCATGGCTATGGTGTTTGAGATGGCAAATACCTTAAACATTGCTTTTTCTAGCAAGATGGGTTGGCCATTATTGCTTTGGAAACCACCAGGGATTGTAAATCCAGCTGCAAATGTAACTGTGGCAATGAGTGCAGCCACCACTAAATGATTATTGCTTGCATTGCGCCATCGTTGACTCCACTTCTGCCTCCATTTTTTACTCTTTTGATTAAAGTCGCTGTAAATTGGTAGCCCTATGGTCTCCCTTTTTAGATGTAATGGAGAAATGCATCTCTTAGCCAATACCCTTCTAGCACCCATCAAGTTTACCATCAAGTGAGACTCCTCGGGAGTATCCT
Organism: Berberis vulgaris; assembly: GCA_963556465.1. NCBI lineage: Eukaryota > Viridiplantae > Streptophyta > Magnoliopsida > Ranunculales > Berberidaceae > Berberis > Berberis vulgaris. The sequence continues at coordinate 90,728,164 of OY747126.1, forward strand.
AGTGAAAACAAACAAAAATTAATCAACAATTAATTTTACATTGAGGATTATTATAATTAGCTGTGTCACAAGTGGAGAATCAGCCAGAACTCGATCTCCAAGATTTGATGAACTTTTTATTCAATGAACTTCAAAAAAGTAACCCAGTGTTGTGAGCATTTGTGTTTTCTTTTATTGAGATGGTTTCTTACCTTGTTCAATATAATGTCGAGAGCAGTAAGGTTTTCCTTGTTGAGATACTTGTCAGACACCCTATTATCTTCAGATAACAGTCCCACAAGATCATATGCTTCATGAATAGCAGCAAGATGCAAAGGGGTATTTCCATCAATATCAGGATGATTAAGAGATTCTTCAGTTGCGATATCATCTTCGAGAGCACTTTCTAACATCCACTTGCAATGTCCTGAAACAGCAACATGAAGATAATTCCGACCTCTATGATCGAGCACTTGCCAACAATCTGGGCAATGTTTGAGAATCATTTCAACCGCCTTATAATTGTTTCGACCTGCAGCAACATGTAGCGGGGACATGCCATTCTTGTCCAAGATGTAGGCAATGGTGCTCTCAGCTTTTATTAGTGACTCAGCAACATTCCACAGTGGAGTCGTCATATGCAGCATAATGAAGTGGCGTCCACCCAAGTTTATCTGCTTCTTTGCATATGAATGGTTTCACTTCATGTAACCTATTTATGATTCCTGAAATTACACCATGTTTTCGTTGTTCTTGTTAGAGAAAATATCTTTTTTTACCAAGATTATTTTTTGCCACTTAAGCCATAGCCATAGCTAATTTGCTATCACATATCTATTGCAACCTTGTGAAAATTGGTCAATAAGTTGAAAGCATTACACAATTAACTTTAAGATCATATTTGAATATTTGATGGATTAGAAATTTAGTACAATAATTATTAAAAAAAACGAATAAATTTTAAAAAAATTAATTAAATAAAAAAAATATAATTAGTTGACGAGGGAATAAAGTACAGAAAAAATTAATGAACAATCTCTTCACAATATTTACTCTGTGACAAGGAATGCGATTTCTCGAAATATGTTGAAATTTCACGAAATATTTCATATTTTGAAGTTACCAGAATATCTTTCGAAATCCAAAATATTGTATTTTTCGCAAGAGATTGATTCCCCATTAGAAAAAGAAATATTTCAACCTCTATATATTTTAACATGCTATAATGTTATTATATAATAGATATGACCAAAAATAGCTTAAAGTTTCTATCTCAAAAAAAAAAAAAAAAAAAATTGCTTAAAGAAGGGTGTGTTCCTAATGTTAATTCTAATACAACCGTTTCTTATGCTTGTTTAAGATGCCCCCATCAAAATTTTCTTGAAAGATAACACCATAAAACAATATGATTGAACACATAATTATTACTGTGAGATCTCAAGCAATTACCAGAAGACCTTGACCTCACTGCTGCGTGCATAGCCGTTGTTCCATCAGGACCACTATGAGCTGAAGTTTGACACATATCCAAGATCTGTGATACACCCGTATCTAACTTGTAAAGGGCAGCTAAATAAAGCGGCGTCTCTCCAGCTTTGTTTTCAAAGTATTCAAATTCCGGATACGCTTCTAGCAGATACTTCACTGTCTCATCATTTGTGCTCCCTCAATTTTCAAAAAAAAAAAGAAGAAAGTATATACTTAGTATTTCTACTTTTTTTATAATATAAACGTAAAAACATGTGTTATAAAACTTCATTTAACAAAGGACATATCAACTCTTTGGTTGAATGGTTTTTTTTTTTTTTTTTTTTTTTTTTTTGTTCAAACACGAAGATGTTTATTAATGAAAGAAAGGGAAACAAAATACAAAGAGAAACATGCCTATATCAAGGAATGCCAAGACATTATGAAAGTGTCAAAACCCAAATCCCTAAACAAATTACATGCTGTACCCATCCTCCACAGCAATTCTCTAATCTCGATAAAGATAGAGTGCTCTGATCTGTTGAGTCCTTCAAATACCCTTTTATTTCTTTCTTTCCACACACACCACATGAGAACGTGAGGGACCCTACGCCATAACCACTCCCCCCGACGGGAAGGATTAGCTTGAGACCACCAACTTAGCCAATCTAAAATGGAGCCTTCAAACATCAAACTCAAACCGAATTCCGCCAAGAAACTGCTCCAAATGGATTTGGAGAAACTGCAGTGAAGCATCAAATGGTCCAGTGTCTCGTCAAATGCATTGCAAAGCACACAAAGACTCCCTGTGAGGATTCCTCTTTTTCTTAACCTATCTTTAGTCAAGATCTTCTCATGCAAAACTGACCAACTAAAGAAATTAATCCGAGGAAAAAGGTTTTTCACCCATACCAGATTTTTGTGGGAGGAAATGAAGGGGTTAGAGTGGGTCTCATAGTGAGATGCAGCCAACATATCTGAAAATTCTTTCACCGAGAAGCCCACACCTTTACCCTTCCACACCAAACTATCTGATCCCTCTGAGAGCATTTGTCTATCCAACAAATGCATTAGATTAGCGAACTCATCTAGTTCCCCAGTATTGAGGTGTCTTCGAAAGGAAAGATCCCAAGAATTGTCGTTAGACCAAAAATTGCTCACACTCCCATATTGATTGTTGTTAATGATAAACAACATTGGAAACAGATCCTTCAAAGATTGGTTACTGCACCAAACATCATGCCAGAAAGAGATGAGATCACCATTTCCACATTGGAGAGAGGTGTGAGGGTAGAAATCGCTTGCGCACCGGGAGATGGACTTCCACAAAGAGAAGCCGTAGGAAGTGTACTTAGTTCTCTTTTCCCAAACCCATCTATTGCGGCAATATTTGTCCATAATGAGAGATCTCCATAAATTATCATTTTCTTCTGCAAATCGCCAAAGCCACTTAGAAAGTAATGCAATATTGAAAGTGAGCACCTGACGAATGCTTAAACCACCTCGAGATTTAGGGCAACAAATTTTCTCCCAGCCCACTAAATGCATCTTTCTAGAGTTATGAGTAGAACCCCAAAGGAAATCGCGCATGATCCGTTCCATCTTGGCTGCTATTGAACAGGGAACCTTGATAAGAGACAAAATGAACACCGGGATAGAAGTTAATGTGGATTGTACAAGAGCTAGTCTGCCTGCTTTAGAGAGAAATTTGCGTTTCCAAGACGCTAGTTTCGATTCCATCCTTTCGATCGTCTCATCCCACACAGCTTTACTTTTGAAACTAGCCCCCAAAGGCATGCCCAAGTACTTAACTGGAAGATGACCAGCTGAACAACCCAATAAACCCGCCAACTGATGCAGATGAGGGACATCTCCAATAGGCAACACCCTTGATTTGTGAAAGTTGATTTTCAGTCCTGAAATAACTTCAAACCAAAGCATAATTCTTTTAAGAGCAAGAACCTGAGAAGCGGAAGCATCACAAAAGAGGATAGTATCATCCGCATATTGGTTGAATGGTTAATCTTTAAACTTTCAATGCTAATGACTCCCAAGTACGAATCCCTTGGAGTGTAAGAGTTTTTTTTAAACATATATAGAGAATTCTTTTTTCTCTCTAATTGTTACCATCTCTGAATTTTTATTTTGCATAAGATATTTTTATGCAATTATATAAACACATTAAAAAGAAAAAAATTATAGCTTAATAATGAATTGTTTGTTCACATGTACACTATAAAACCCAAACAAAAAACAATGTTGTAAAATAAAACACACAAAAAAATCTGTATATATCATTATTCAACTAATAAAATTTGGGAGTTAGATCGGCTCATAACCCCCTACCCAATTTTTCTTTTTATAAATGTGTAATTAGGATTTTATTATGCAATTTTAATCATGTATTCTAGTTATTAAGCTTGTTTTCTTTATTAAATTGTCAACGACTTGACCACAATTTGCTTTAAAATACTATTCCCGATTCAACTTGATATACACAATTTACCTTTTATAGTTGTACAGATAAATGCACAGTACTATATTAAGTTCATGAAGAATACAATTAAAATTATAGTCTAGTGTTTATTTATAGATTTTAGTAGAAATTTGTTGTTAAATTATGAGTCCGAAGCAGGGATTGTGATTTCGTTTTTTGAAGTAATTTCGTCACCTAATTTTAAGAAATATTTCATTATATATAGAAAAATGTTAAATTTTTTAGTGTATGTCAAACATATATAAATATGTGGACAAGTAAGATACATGTAAATTAACATAATAAATACATTAAATATATATTTAGTTGTATATTTAGATATATATATTTCCACCCAACCAGTTCCACTGTCAAGTATCAACCTAGCTATCAGGAAAAAATAAACTCAGAAACACAACCATGGATCCTGAATTATACAATGCATTGGCAAAGGGAGATGGTGCCGCACTTAAGCAGCAATTTGAGCCAATCCTTTATTCGCAAACTACCCATCAAAAGTATACATCACTCCACACTGCAGTCCAATTTGAAAAGGAGGGATGTGTTGAAGCAGTCCTCGATTCATGTCCGTCATCACTGCTACTGAATGTAAATACCAATGGTGATACAGCTCTGCACATCGCAGCAAGGCAAGGGCATAGGAGAATTATTGAACGCATCATTGACAAGGCAAAAAGTCTCGGAGAAGAAGACATTGAAAATGGAGGAAAGGAAAGCATAGTGAGGCAACTTATAAAGATGGCTAATAAGAATGGAGATTCAGCCTTGCACGAGGCTGTGCGAGTTAGAAACAATGGGCCAGGTGAACGTGATGAGATGGTGAAGTATCTGACAGAAGCGTATCCAGAATTTGAATACTTTGAAAACAAACCTGGAGAGACGCCACTTTATTTAGCTGCCCTTTACAAGTTAGATACGTGTGTTTCACAGATCTTGGATATGTGTCAAACTTCAGCTCATAGTGGTCCTGATGGAACGACGGCTATGCACGCAGCAGCTTATTATTAGCCATCTTTATAAGTTGCCTCACTATGCTTTCCTTTCCTCCATTTTCAATGTCTTCTTCTCCGAGACTTTTTGCCTTGTCAATGATGCGTTCAATAATTCTCCTATGCCCTTGCCTTGCTGCGATGTGCAGAGCTGTATCACCATTGGTATTTACATTCAGTAGCAGTGATGACGCATAATTATTACTGTGACCCTGACATCGCTGCTGCGTGCATAGCCGTCGTTCCATCAGGACCACTATGAGCTGAAGTTTGACACATATCCAAGATCTGTGAAACACACGTATCTAACTTGTAAAGGGCAGCTAAATAAAGTGGCGTCTCTCCAGCTTTGTTTTCAAAGTATTCAAATTCTGGATACGCTTCTGTCAGATACTTCACCATCTCATCACGTTCACCTGGCCCATTGTTTCTAACTCGCACAGCCTCGTGCAAGGCTGAATCTCCATTCTTATTAGCCATCTTTATAAGTTGCCTCACTATGCTTTCCTTTCCTCCATTTTCAATGTCCTCTTCTCCGAGACTTTTTGCCTTGTCAATGATGCGTTCAATAATTCTCCTATGCCCTTGCCTTGCTGCGCTGTGCAGAGCTGTATCACCATTGGTATTTACATTCAGTAGTAGTGATGATGGACATGAATTGAGGATTGCTTCAACACATTCCTCCTTTTCATATTGGACTGCAATGTGGAGTGATGTATATTTTTGAAAGGTTGTTTGCGAATGAAGGATTGGCTCAAATTGCTGATCAAGTAGTGCAGCAACGTCACCCTTTGCTAGTGCATTGTATAATTTAGGATCCATGGTTGTGTTTCTGAGTTATTTTTTCCTGATAGTTAGGTTGATACTTGACACTCGAGCTGGTTGGGAGGAAATATATATCTACAACACATTAAAAGCATTAGCATAATTTGCAACATAAGAATTTGCTTTATTACCAAAAGCATGATTAATTGCTGGACAAGATCAGAATAATTTTTCAAAATGAAGGCAAAGTCTCATTGAGTTCTTACTCATCTATATTGCAACGGCTATAAACAGTTCCTTGTTAAGAGATCTAAAGAGCCCATGCTTGCTATTCCTTGAATGGAAGAAAATGGTATTTCTCTTTACCGTACGAAATGAGGTTCCCACGCTAGAATAACTCTTTCCTCCATCTCTGTGTAACTGTAGCGAGAAGCAATTGCTACTGGTTTATGTTAAATATCAATATTAGCCCATAGCCCAAGTGATTTTGAAGCTTAGCCCAAGTGATTTTGAAGCCCAAAATCCAAACCCAAAATAAGCCCACACCAAATTAATGTGATGTCATTAGTTACATCATTTTAGTTAGGTGAGAATTAGGTAAGCATTATTTAATTTCAATGGTCTAGATTAATTTGTGTTTATTTTAATGAGTGGTTTAGATTGGTTCTTGTAACCTATAAAACCCCCCCATTGTATTTGAGTTTCATTCATCCAAAAATGTAAGCTTAAGAAGAAAGCATTAGAAAGCCTTCTTAAGAGTTTCTCTTCTTTGCAATTTTGTGAGATTGTTCTAAAGAGTGTTTTTCTTCTTCTTGATAAATTAGAGTTTTATACTCAACATTTGGTATCAGAGCCTGGGTTGTAAGGTCTCTTGAAATTTCGAGTATGCTCTGTGGTTGCAGTTTTAACTGATCTTCCACATCAGAAAAGATTTCTTGAGATTATTGTCGGGGTTCTTACAAATCTTATGGAGCGTCTTTGTGTGTAGAGTAGTTTAGTACTTTGCACGTTTGTCACTCAAGCTTGTTCGGTATAGTTAAAGTCTTGCCGCTACGATGGGTGATCTTCAAGTCGTTGGAGGAATCAAGAAGCTCAACAACCAAAACTACAACACGTGGGCAACATGTATGGAGTCTTACCTACAAGGTCAAGACTTGTGGGAGGTTGTCGGTGGTGATGAAGTTACACAACCGGCGGTAGAAGATGCCAATGGCGTCTTGCGAAAGTGGAAAATTAAAACAGGCAAAGCGATGTTTGCTTTAAAGACCACTATTGAAGAAGAAATGTTAGAGCATATCCGGGATGCCAAAACACCGAAGGGAGCATGGGACACCTTTGTTACACTTTTTTCAAAGAAGAACGATACAAAATTGCAACTTCTCGAGAATGAGCTGCTATCGATGGCGCAACGTGACAGGACGGTTGCCCAGTATTTTCACAAGGTGAAATCGATATGCCGCGAAATTTCAGAACTAGATCCGACAGCTGCTATTGGGGAAGCTAGGATAAAGAGAATAATTATCCATGGCTTGAGACCCGAATACCGAGGCTTTGTTGCTGCAGTACAAGGATGGCCGACACAACCATCTCTTGTTGAGTTTGAAAATTTGCTGGCTGGTCAAGAAGCTATGGCTAAGCAAATGGGAGGAGTCTCGCTAAAAGGTGAAGAGGAAGCGCTCTACACCAACCAAAGCAGAGGCGGTTCAACTCAGTACAACAAAGGTGGATTTAGAAAGACTGGTGACAAGACAAAAAGTCATCAGGGAGGGAACAGCTTTCGTCCAGGGGGAGCTTCCAAGAATCATGACAACAATAGAAGGTTCGATGGTGAATGTTACAATTGCGGGAAGAAGGGCCACATGAAGAAAGATTGTTGGTTCAAGAAGAAGTCTTCTGAGAGCAATATTGCTACTTCTTCTTCTCAAGATAATAGCGAAGATAGTTGGGATGCCGAAGCATTCCTCGCTATGGAGGAAGAAGAATTAGCTCTCACGGTAACAACACCAGAAAAGATTGACTACGTGAATGATTGGATCGTAGACTCAGGCTGCTCAAATCATATGACAGGTGATAGACAAAAGTTGCAAGACTTGTCTGAGTATAAGGGAAATCGTGTGGTGGTAACAGCTGACAACTCAAGGTTACCGATAGCTCACATTGGTAAAACTATTGTTACACCTCGATATAATCCAAATCAGGTTCCACTCCAAGATGTCTACCATGTTCCGGGAATGAAGAAAAATTTGTTATCTGTGGCTCAATTGACATCATCAGGCCACTATGTCTTATTTGGTCCGCAAGATGTGAAGGTGTTTCAAAACCTCAAGATCTCTGAAAAGCCGACGATGGAGGGACGACGACTGGAGTCAGTTTACGTGATGTCAGCTGAGTCTGCATACGTAGACAAGATAAGAAGAAATGAGACTGCAGATTTGTGGCACATGCGGCTAGGTCATGTTAGCTATTCCAAGCTAAGTATGATGGTGAAGAAGTCCATGCTTAAGGGACTTCCTCAACTTGATGTGAGAACGGATACAGTATGTGCGGGATGTCAATATGGTAAAGCACATCAATTGCCATATGAGGAGTCGAAGTTTAAAGCAATGAAACCATTAGAGTTAGTTCACTCTGATGTGTTTGGACCTGTTAAGCAACCATCAATTGGCGGTATGCGGTATATGGTGACATTCATTGATGATTTCTCTAGATATGTATGGGTTTTCTTCATGAAAGAAAAATCAGAAGCATTCTCAAAGTTTAAAGAATTCAAAGAGATAGTCGAAGGAGAAGTGGAGCAAAAGATTTGTTGCTTGCGCACGGACAACGGGGGAGAGTATAGCTCAGGGGAGTTTTCTCAATACCTACGGGAGTGTCAAATACGTCATCAGTATACTTGTGCCAATACGCCACAACAAAATGGTGTAGCAGAAAGGAAGAATCGACATCTTGCAGAAATTTGCCGGAGTATGCTACATGCGAAGAACGTACCTGAAAGATTTTGGGCCGAAGCTATGAGGACTGCAGCTCATGTCATCAACAAACTTCCTCAACCAAGGTTGGAGTTTGTTTCACCCTTTGAGAAATTGTGGGAAAAGAAACCTACAGTTAGCTACCTTCGAGTATTCGGCTGTGTATGCTATGTATTTGTTCCTAACCATCTACGTAGCAAGATTGATAAGAAAGCAATCAGATGTATATTCGTGGGATACGACGATCAGCGAAAAGGGTGGAAGTGTTGTGATCCAATAAGTGGAAGGTGTTACACATCACGAGATGTGGTGTTCGATGAAGCATCCTCATGGTGGACCTCAGAAAAGGAAGTGCTGCCAGACTCAGAAGAATTCCAAAACAAGCTGCAACAAAAGATGGGGGAGCATACTATTCAAATTCAACCAAGTCCAGACAAAGTTGAAGATCCATGTGAGAATGATGGCGAACAAAGAGTAACCCAGAATCCTTGGCAAACTGGGGTGTATCAACAACCAAACGAAGAAGGCATACCTAGTGAAACAGAAGAACCAACTCCACTACGAAGGTCAACAAGAACTAGAAGGCCAACTCCTAAATACGCCAATGCAGCCATAGTTGAAGAAGAAGCTATAATAGAACCTGAGACGTTTGAAGAAGCATCACAGAGTTCAGAATGGATGACAGCTATGAAAGAAGAGATCGCTGCACTTGAGCAAAATCAGACTTGGGAGCTCATGCCAAAGCCAACTGATGTGAAACCCATATCCTGCAAATGGGTTTACAAAATAAAGCACCGTCCAGATGGGTCAATCGAGAGGTACAAGGCACGATTGGTAGCTCGTGGTTTCTCTCAACAGTACGGACTAGACTATGATGAAACATTTAGTCCAGTCGCAAAACTTACAACCGTACGAGTCTTACTTGCACTTGCGGCCAACAAAAATTGGATCTTGTGGCAGATGGACGTGAAGAATGCATTTCTCCATGGAGAGCTGGATCGGGAGATCTACATGATCCAACCAATGGGTTTTCAGAGCCAAGATCATCCTGAATATGTGTGTAAGCTGCGGAAAGCACTCTACGGATTGAAACAAGCACCCAGGGCGTGGTATGGTAAGATTGCTGAATTTCTAACACAAAGTGGCTATTCAGTAACACCTGCAGATTCCAGCTTGTTTGTCAAAGCCAATGAAGGAAAACTAGCTATCGTGCTAGTGTATGTGGATGACTTAATCATAACCGGTGATGCTGAGGCAGAAATTCTTCGGACAAAGGAGAATTTATCAGTCCGTTTCCAGATGAAGGAACTTGGTCAGCTCAAGCACTTCCTTGGTCTAGAGGTTGATCGCACACAAGAAGGAATATTTCTCTGTCAACAGAAATATGTCAAAGATTTGTTGAAGAGGTTCGGAATGCTCGAGTGCAAGCTGAGTTCGACGCCGATGGAGCCAAATGCCAAAATGTGTGCACATGAAGGAAAAGATTTGGAAGATGCGACGATGTATCGACAATTGGTAGGTAGTCTGATCTACTTAACCTTGACTCGACCTGACATCTCTTATGTAGTTGGTGTGATGAGTCGGTACATGCAAAATCCAAAGAAGCCTCATTTGGAAGCAGTTCGGCGAATACTGAGATATGTGAAGAGTACAATAGCTTATGGTCTTCTATACAAGAAAGGTGAAAGTTGCAAGCTAGTTGGTTATTGTGATGCTGATTTTGCAGGAGATCATGATACTCGCAGATCAACTACTGGGTATATGTTTACCCTTGGATCCGGAACGATTTCTTGGTGTAGCAAGAGACAACCGACTGTGTCCTTGTCAACTACAGAAGCAGAGTACCGAGCAGCAGCAATGGCAGCTCAAGAAAGCACGTGGCTAATACAACTGATGAATGATCTACATCAACCAGTAGATTATGCGGTTCCATTGTACTGTGACAACCAATCGGCAATTCGTTTGGCGGAGAATCCAGTTTTTCATGCTAGAACTAAACATGTGGAAGTACATTATCACTTTGTTAGAGAGAAAGTTCTGCAAGAAGAAATTGAGATGAGGCAAGTCAAGACAGATGAGCAAATTGCGGATTTGTTTACTAAAAGCTTGAGTGTTGGAAAGTTTGAACAATTCCGCCGTCAACTTGGCATGATTCAAAGAATGTGGGCTAACATTGAGGGGGAGTGTTAAATATCAATATTAGCCCATAGCCCAAGTGATTTTGAAGCTTAGCCCAAGTGATTTTGAAGCCCAAAATCCAAACCCAAAATAAGCCCACACCAAATTAATGTGATGTCATTAGTTACATCATTTTAGTTAGGTGAGAATTAGGTAAGCATTATTTAATTTCAATGGTCTAGATTAATTTGTGTTTATTTTAATGAGTGGTTTAGATTGGTTCTTGTAACCTATAAAACCCCCCCATTGTATTTGAGTTTCATTCATCCAAAAATGTAAGCTTAAGAAGAAAGCATTAGAAAGCCTTCTTAAGAGTTTCTCTTCTTTGCAATTTTGTGAGATTGTTCTAAAGAGTGTTTTTCTTCTTCTTGATAAATTAGAGTTTTATACTCAACAGTTTATTCTTCTTAGGTTGAACAACAAGTCTTTACTTTAGTTCATTTTATCATGGTGGGTCATCTCATGTGTAGCTTACTCACAATAGGTCTCCCCATTAATCCTTCACATATACAACTTGATTCCAGAGAGAGAAATCTTTATTGATAAATATTCCTTGCCTTTAATTACCTTTGGTGCTTTGCATATGTACACTATGAAAGTTGACACCGACGAATTTAAGAAGTTTAACAGTGAAGATTTACATGATCTTCTATAATGCGGTAAGACCTACTTGATGTTTGTTACACTTGTGATTATTTCAATTTACACATTATTTAGGAATTCCAATCGACAACAAATTTAACTAATCTTAGCCAAATTCTAATTAGTAGTTCGTTGGTTTTCATTTGAAAAGTCTGATTATATGAATATATGTAAATATACTAATCAAATTAACTTGAGAACGAGATCTTAAAATATAATTGAGCATTATGATTTCTTGGATTTACCTTTTAATATGAAAATAGAAGAATGGGAAAATTAGTTCACATGTTTTCTCATAAATCAAAATGGATAAATAAATAGAAAAATACAATACAATACGACTGAACATTAGCACTAACTTCTACTTGCTCAAAGATAATATTTCATTTCGAAGAGGGCCTTTCATCACCTAAAATTCTCAAGACAAGTTGCATACAAAATGATCTGTAAAGGAAACTTCAGTTCTGGTCAAATATAGAAAAGTATCATTGATCTCTCTTTAATCATTGCTTCCTGAAATCACCATTTGATCAATCTCTTTTTCTCGTACAGGTGACAAGTAGCTACGAGAGACATAGACATCACAAAATAATACAATTGGCTTTGGTTTGAGATCATTAAGAAGCCTGTATGATACCAAATGGGATCCAAACTAGGGGTGGGCATCCCATCCCACGATCCCGTTTCTATCCCGATCCCGTTCCGATTTTTTCGGGTCTTAATGGGATTGAATAATTTCATCCCGATCCCGTCCCGTCCCGATCTAGAATGGGATGGGATAGGATGAAGATTTTCAATCCCGCCAATCCCGTCCCGTCCCGAACTAATTTATTAATATTAATTATTTATTTTTATTTAGAATCTCACTTACTATAATAAATTTATTATTTATTTCCTTGGTGCAGTGATAAACTTTCTATTTCAACCCAGATTCAAATCCTTGCTCCTCCCTGCTGAATGAATCAATAGTAGATCACTCAGATGTCGTACAAATCCTAGGATCAATAGCCTTATTGGCAATTAAGGCCCAACAATTATTTGCTTATCTTCCACAAAAGCTTATTGGGATGACCCCTATAATGCAACTTTCAAACCTCCTATCCTTGAACATGATCTTGTAACAACTCCAATCAGGCTAATAGGCCTAAAGTCTTTAGATTTTGTGTTTCAGAACAAAGGAAATGAAGGTAAAATCAAGTCTGCAATCTATGAAGGAAGCAATTTTGAAACTCTTTCAACTCACCACCCTTGAGATGCCATCACCAAGGAAATGTTTAGAGTTCAAAACGAATACAAATGCTGAAAATTTTGTACACATTTTGCCTGAAAGTTCATTGTTAATGGTCAGGATAATCCCTTTACTTTGAGTTGAGGTAGTTACAAGAAGTGAAAGCTTCCTGTTGTTCACAAATTAAGTCAGCCTTTGAATTGAAATGGGGTACCTGCTGATCTCGTCCCGTCCCGTCCCGTCCCGTCCCGAACCCGTTTGGGATGGGACGAGGTCGGGATGGGGTTTTTCCCGTCCCGTCCTGTCCTGATCCCGTATGAACAGGATGGGATAGGGATGGGTATATCTCGTCCCATCCCGTCCCGTGCCCACCCCTAATCCAAACAACCAGTCCAAGAATGAGAGAAAGGGCAGTATAGGTTTGAAAATGAAGTGCCCGCAATCTTAACTAGTAAGTCTCGAACCCGCAACCTCTCACATTTGGTGGACGTAGACTGAGCTTGTGACAAACAGCATTCCGTAAGGGGTGGGGATATATTTGCTTCAGACCTTCTTATGTGAGATAAAATAAAAATTCTGTTTCCTTAACACTTTCGTAGGTACCATCTAAACTATATAACTTCTCTTCCCCAAATGAATAGTAAAAAGTGTATATCTTCAACTCAAATTTTTTGTTCCTATTTTACCCTCCCCTATTATTAATAATTACATGTGAAGCCAACAAACCCAATGAATAGTGCCAGGAGTATTTTTGTCTTTTAATTAAAAATAATATTGCATTTTTTTGCAAAATTTTCCTCCCAAAATAATATTATTTATAATCAAACTCAACCTCTCTCAATATTCATTAATTACACCTAAGCTCTTAACATAATTTATTTGAAACCCTCCAATTATCTATAAATTGTAAATAGACCCTTACAAATAAAAACACTGTTACACTTTTTTTTTATCGTTTTATCCTCCCAAGATTAAACTATTTACAATCAAATCAGCCCCTGTAAACATTCAATAATTATACCTAAGTCCCTAATATAATTTATTTGAAGCCCTTCAATTATCTATATATTACAAAAATACCCGTACATCTAACTTTTGAATTTCTCATTTGCCCACCCCATTTCATATTTTTACAATCAAAATCAATTCCTCTCAAACATTGATTATTTATACCTATGCCCTTAACATAAATTATATGAAACCCCTTATTTATTTATAAATTATACATATGCCCTAAAAACTGTATATAATTATATTGTTTAGAAATTTAATAATATTTTTTTCTTCCTATTGAATTGTTGTAATAAAATAAAAATTTACCGAATATCCGCACACGTAAGGCACGCCAACACCCTAGTATGGAATAACTTCTGCAGTTTTCATCCAACTTGATGCATTAATTAGTTCAGGAATTTATCACCCGTTGGTTTCTAGAAGAATTGAAACTCTCAACTGATACTGCCTACTGGTGAAAACACACGACAATTGGTAAGAACTTTAGAATAAAACGTAGATGGGAGATAGTGTAGAAACAGAGTAGTATTAGAATGAACCTCCAAAAAAATTGATTTGGGTCTATTGTGTAGAGATTGGATCATTCGATCCTTGTTCCTAGCTCTTAGACAATTAACAGAATGTGTGGCAGTGAGTGCACCAAACAAATAGAAAGGATCATAGACAATTAACAGAATGTGTGGCAGTGAGTGCACCAAACAAATAGCATTTACTGTCATCTTCTGTTCTTTTTTGGGTAGCTTTTCTCCTCAGCAACTTCACGTGGTATTCCTAGGTCCTCCCAATTGATATTTGGTATATGCTGCGACGTTGCTCCACTGAACATTGTGTGAAGTGCATCACGGCTTGCTTTCTGAAACTTATCTAGCTCCTCAGATGGCTCCTAATGAAATACAGGACAATTGACACAAAATTTTCAGATGAGAAACACAATAGACTGACATAGCTAGGTGGGAAATCGGGTACTCTAATCTGAATTTATATTAATGAACTTCAGAACTCCTTCTAAAGGATCTTGAGGTTTCTTTTATGGAAGTGGTAATTACCTTTTCTAGGATAATGCGATATGCATCAAGGTCTTTCTTGTTTAAGGCACTTTTGTTAACTCTGGGATCTTCGACCAAAAGTTTCACAATACCATAGTGTCCACAGATAGCAGCGAGATGCAAAGGTGTGTTTCCATCATTATCAGGCTGATTAAGAGACTCTTCACTCATGATCTCAATTCGGAGCGCATTCTCAATCACTTCTCTATAACCTCGTAAAGCAGCAACATGAAGATAACTGCGACCCCTATGGTCAAGCACTTGTGAACAATCTGGGCAACAATCAAGGATCGCTTCAACCACTACAAAAAAAAGCAAAATTAGCTACGACAATTAGCGACGGTTTTAAAAACCGTCGCTATTTAAACGGTTTGCGACGGCACTAAACCGTCGCTAAAATTTCTGCTACGGTTTTCAGTACATAAATTAAAATAACCGTCGCTAACCGTTTTGCGACGGGTTAAAACTGTCGCTAATACGAACATTAGCGACGGCATTCTGACCGTAGCTAATGTTTAGAAATTTTTTTGTTAGCTACGGTCCAAACACTGTCGCTAATGTGATTTTTTTTAAAAAAATTATAACAAACAAATTAGCGACGGCAATACAGCCGTAGCTAATGTTTTTGTGATTTTAAAAAAAATATATATATGAAAACACCTCAGCGACGACATGATGGCCGTAGCTCATGTGATTTTTTTTTTAAAAAATTTACAAAAGAGCTTAGCGACGGTACTCTGACCGTAGCTAACGTGATTTTTTTAAAAAAAATATAACAAACTAATTAGCGACGGCAATACAGCCGTAGCTAAGGTTTTTTGTGATTTTTAAAAAATATATATGAAAACACCTTAGCGACGGCATGATGGCCGTAGCTAATGTGATTTTTTTTTTTAAAATTTTTTACAAAAGAGCTTAGCGACGGTTTTCGGACCGTAGCTAACGTGATTTTAAAAAAAAAATATATAACAAACTAATTAGCGACGGCAATACAGCCGTAGCTAATGTTTTTGTGATTTTTTTAAAAAAAAAATATGAAAACACCTTAGCGACGGCATGAGGGCCGTAGCTAATGTGATTTTTTTTTTTTTAAAATTTTTACAAAAGAGATTAGGTCGCTCTATTTAAGACGTTTCGCGGCTCTGCCCAAGATTGTGCAAGCAGTGTACTAGCCCCGCCGTCCCCAGGATAAAATAGCCACTACTACAAATATTAGCTTAGGTAACGCCACTTAGATAGCGCTTTTTTAAAGAGCTATCCAAGTGGGCACTAGGATAGTGCTTATTTGTCTTTAAAAAAAAAATCAAAAAAAAAAAAAAAAAAACACTACAATAGCGCTTTTAATTTTTTTTTCAGTTAAGCGCTATCTTAGTTATGTCTTAGATAGTGCTTTAAAAAACGCTATGAGAAAAAACGTTACCAAAGCTACCATACCGAAGCGCTATCCTATATATCACTACTAAAGCGCTTATATAGCGCTATCTTAGTCTAGCAATTAAAAAAAAAAAAAAAAAATTATCACTACTATAGCGCTATCTTATATAGAGCACGTCCACCTCCTAAAGTTGTATAAAAGCCAAACCCTAACCCCCTAAATATCTCTCTTTCGTTCTCTTCTCTTCTCTGCTAAACTGCAACTCAGAGCCGCATCTCTCCTTAGCAGCAGAAGTGAGTAATGCTAGCTGTCGAGGGAATGGGCGAGGAAACCAGCGAGGGAAATGAGGTGGAGGGGGTGGAAACCGTCCACTCCCCTCGGGATGCATGCGTTGACTTTTTGCGCGCACATCCCGAGGGGGTGGACGGTTTCCACCCCCTCCACCTCATTTCCCTCGCTGGTTTCCTCGCCCATTCCCTCGACATTTAGAATTTCCCAGCAGGAGTAGAATTAGAGGAACGAACAACAACTTAGAAACCCTAATATCTTCCCCAACCCTAATTTTATCATTCCAATGCCTTCAATCCCAATCACTGATTCAACGATCTTCGAAGAGCAACCCAAAGACAAGAAGAAATCTTCGAAAGACAAGAAGCAGACAAGCGACGCCGCCGCCATGGAGATAACAACATCGACGGACAAGAAGAAGAGCAAGGAGAAGAAGAGCCCCAAAGTGGAGGAACCAAGCAGCGATGACTCTGCGCAGCTGAAGAAGTCGAAGAAGAAGAAGAAGAGGAGCGCTGAGGAGACTGAGACTGAGACTGAGTTGGTGGGGGAGTCTGTCAAGAAGCAGAAGTTGCTGGAGAATGGAGAGGTGGTTGCTGCTCCTGCTGTAAAAGAGGATCCGAATGCGACTTCGAGGTTTAGGATTTCTAAGCCTTTGAGGGAAAAGTTGAAGGCTAATGGGATTGAGGCTTTGTTTCCCATTCAAGCTATGACCTTTGATACCATTCTGATGGGTCTGATTTGGTCGGCAGAGCTCGTACTGGTCAGGTATATTGTACATACATCTGTTTTGTTGCTGTGATGATGAAGATTTCATGTGTGTTTTGTCTGTTTAGTTTGTTTTGTTGATAGTTTCATTTCAAGTTCTAATTTTTATTTCAAGTGTTTCTTGAATTGGTTGGATTTGATGGATAAGTATAGGCAATATCTTTGGGGGAAGTAGCTATGGTCTACTCTAGATTAAGTGTGCGTGGGTGGGTGTCACATAAATCCAAATTTCAATTTGTTTTTGTTGCTCGACTGTATGGAGAATTGTGTGTTTGACAATTACAAAGTCACCTTGTGCGTTTGTAAGAGTCCAATACATTTATAAATTATTTCATATTTTTATGAACTTATGTGATTAGTCGGTTGATGAAACATTCAAATTCAGTGGTTTTGTATATGAGTGACACTTCTCTAGTGTACACTGTCTAAGATATTTGATCCCCTATTTAGCCATAGCATTAGCACTCACTAGATGGGGATGATGTGGTGTTGGTTCATTAACTTGATTTTATCAACCTTCACTTGTATAGGGAAAAACATTGGCATTTGTTCTACCCATTCTGGAGTCGTTAACCAATGGTCCTGCAAAGTCAAAACGAAAGACAGGATTTGGAAGATCACCTAGCGTTCTGGTGCTTCTACCAACAAGGGAGTTAGCCAACCAGGTGATTGTTGTGAACTTTATGACTTTCTTCATGTATCTTTATAAAGGGCATAGTATATGGAATTCATTTTCTTATTATTTTCAGGTGTTTGCGGACTTTGAAGTTTATGGTGGAGCTGTGGGATTGTCTGCATGTTGTTTGTATGGAGGATCTCCTTACCGCCCTCAAGAGACAGCTTTGAGAAGGGGTGTTGATATAGTTATTGGTACACCTGGAAGGGTCAAGGTAATTCATAGTAAATGTGAAAATTTTGTTAAACTGATTCACTTGGATGCTAACTCATGCAAATCTCTATGTAGGATCACATAGAAAGAGAAAATATTGACTTGAGCTCTTTACAATTTCGGGTCCTTGACGAGGCTGATGAAATGCTAAGGATGGGTTTTGTCGATGATGTTGAACTTATTCGAGGTACTTCCATATAAAATAGTTTACTTGAATTGATTATTGTGGAGCATTCTTGAAGAAATGGGTTATTAATATTGTAAGAACTTTTGTTAATAATACTTTCTATTTTGGTAAGAAACAAAAATCAATTTCCTCTAAAAATGTATCCTTGCTAGTTGGATTGTTAGTTAATGCTTTTATATTAACTCATCAATGTCTCACATTTTGGTAATTTTATTTTATGTTTTTAAATGTTTGGTTAAAATGCCAACACTATTTTTTAAATTTATACTTATGTTTTGTAGCCAATTTTTGTTTAATGCAGGAGCATAGTAAGTAACCAATATGTCCATGTCTTTAAGTACTAGTACTGCCCCCAAGGAAATTACTAAAGTAGTAACATCTTCTACTGCAAGTACATCACCTTGTCCTGTACAAACAGAGGAATCCATGCCTCCTCCCAAATCTGACCCCTCAAGAAAAAGAAAAACACCAAATGCTCCTAAAACTACACAATCTAGATCTTGGGTTAAACAGCCTGTTGCTTGTTTGCCGTTGTTGCTTGTTGTTGCTTGCAGGTACATGTAGCTGTGTGGAGCTTGTCCTTGTTGCAATTATTTCAATGTCCTTGTTGAATTTGTTGCTTGTAGTTGTTGCTTGTTGTTGCTTGCAGGTACATAAAGCTGTGTGGAGCTTGTCCTAAGAACCCAACTGCTGCTGCTGAAGCTGAGAAGCTTTTGGTTGCATCCTTGTCAAAGATTGAATCCTTTTGGCTCCGAAGGACTGGAAAGTTCTTAGTGGGTAGCTCTCAAGTCTCAACTATCTATTGCAGATCTCAGCCTTGTATGTGAAATTATGCAATTGGAGGTAAAACGTTCTCATGATTTGTACTATTTGCCTTTAGGAACATATTATTCTTGAACCGCTTGTGTTTAGTTAAACTTCTTGAGAAAGGAAAATCAAGTTTTATGAGAGCTTGGGTGGTATCTCTGGAACTATTTCAGCATATGAGAGCTTGAAGCTTAGAGGGTATGACGTTGTTGTGTCATTCTTGAAGACCATGGTCTAGTAAATGAGGTGCTTTTGGCATCTTACCTGCGCGACAGGTAATTAGTTAATTAATTTCACTAATATAGTTGCATGTCCCTCCTGCATTAAGTTTGTTTGTTAAGATGCATTTCTAATTATTTTCTGTTTCTAGGGTGCCTGTGCTTGTACTCCCACCTGTTCCAAAGGAACAATCAGACAATCTTGTCGAATGTGTTTGATGAATCTCAGAGTGTATTTGATTCCCTGAAGGAGATAATGCCATCTGTTCATTCAGAAAGGATGTGTAGATTACGAGAAATGCCAAAGAAGGCAAAAGATATCTTATGGTGGTCGTTCACTCAGGACAATCTTGTTCCTGAAGAAAGTTTTACAGTGACAGTTTCACGTTTGGGTGAAAACTTTGCTATCTATAAGGTTTATATGATGCACATTGTTACTTTCACTGATTGGAAGTTATTAAATGCTTCAAATATTTCTTGTTATCTTAGATATTTTTGGTAAAATGTTATGCATTCGAAGTTCAGTCCATGACACTTTGCTAAGCCATGATGCATATCATCATCTTCTTTGTTCATTCTAGACTAATTTAGGATCTCAGCATGATCTTATCAATCAAAGTCACTGTTCACTTTATGTTTTGTTCTTATCATTATAGGCAAAAAGTGGTGAGCTTATAACTCATCAGTTTGACGCATGTGCTAGTTGGTGCCCGGATGCCGCTTTACAGGCCCTGAATGTTATGTCGTAGGTGTAGGTGTAGATGTATCAGAAAATGCCATCAAGCAAGCAAGAGAGGTAATCTTAGATCCTAGTTTGTCTTTTTCAAAGATTGGAGTTTTGAACAGTGGCATTAAAATGTGTGTTCTATCAATTAATTTTGTGCTGATGGTAGTGTGAAGCAACAACTGCAGGTTCTTCTGTGCCATTGAGCCTTCAATGAGATCTGCTTGGGCAAGACGGGTTCAAGACTTCCTGAAACCAGATGGAGAATTTATTAACAGATGGAGATTTGCAGTAGATGCAGTAGATTTGCAGACAATTACACCTGCCAGCAGCTATTGACATTTTCTTATCATTAGGCATTTGTACCAGTTGTCCATCTTTTACGCTTTTTGTATCTAGCAGACAGAGTAAATGCATTCATTCTACAGGCAAAATTATCCCAAAGGCTCTCTCTCTACTTGTAATTTTGCATGTGATACATAAAGCCCAACCTAGCTGTTAGGAGGAGCCACATGGAATTTATTTATTTTTAAATGTCTTTAAAAGCCAGTTTCTTTCACTTGGTATCATGTGTTGTTTGTGTGTGTTTTGGAGTCTGAAAATAGAATAACAAGTTGATGTTCCCAAAAGGAAAAAATTGTGAGTTGAAAAAAGAGTTCAATTCAGACATTTTCTTCCCCTTCCATCTATTAGTTGTTTGTAAGATTTCTCTCATTTTGAACATTGGAACCGTTTGGAACCGTAGGAACCGGACCGTTCCAAACGGTTCGAGTTAGGTTCGGTTCCAATGTTCAAAATGAGGGGATCCGGACCGGATCGGATCCGTTATTTTTAAACGGTTCGAGTTAGGTTCCTCCAAATTTGAAACCGATCCGGACCGTGCCCACCCCTAGCTATGGTAGTTAATAAAAAAAATTCACCGAAATTAAATAGCGCTTTTGAAGCTAATTAAAAAAAAATCAATAAAATTAAATAGCGCTTTAGCGCTTACATAGCGCTTTCTAAGGCGCTATTGAAGTTAATTAAAAAAAAAAATCAACGCTTAGATAGCGCTTAATATAAACGCTATCTAACGAAGCGCTATGCAAGCCTATATTTGTAGTAGTGAGCCCAGAATCTTCTCTGTCACGTTCAATCAATTGCACATTTGATGAACGGAATACTATCACCCTTAAACACTTGTTTTTGCTCGGAATCATCAATTCATTGTAAATAAATAAACAACACGAAAATTTCTTCTTTGATAGAAATGCTAAACAAAAAACAAAACTAATTACAAAAATGAAATCTCTCTTATTGCAAAAAAGAAGAACTCTTGTTTTTTTCTTTCTCTACTTTTTTTCTTTGTTTTTCTACACCTTCATACTTAGAGCTCTAAATCTATATGGTATTTATAGTTAGAATATAGATTCGTTCAAATACGAAATCACAACTAAATACATTGCTTAGAGAATGCAATAAAAACATGTGGAAAATGTGGGTTTTAAGAAAGCTAAAAATCATGTCTAGAGTCATTGACATTAAGGACGCAACTAAAAACGTGGAGCAATAAATCCGGCGCAACTCATGGCAAAACGTGTGAAAATGAAGACGTCTAGATACATGGACATATCCCGTCTAGATTCATTCCTTCTTCATAAATTCAAAATTTATTTTCATTTAAATAAATTTGTAGCAAAAAGAATGGGTTGCTCTCTTAATGACCCGACCCGACCCGATTCGGATGGACGGGGGGCGCGAGAGCCTCTCTCTCTCCCCTCCTTATAAAAGAGTGGTACCCCCAAGGGGTCCAAGCCCAAGTCCTAACTATCTCCTTATAAACTCTACCACAAAGAGTTGTATAATAGATATGAGACTAAATTTTAGAGAGTGATCCATAGATCAAAATAGGAGAGAGGTCCAGGGTTCAAAACCTGTTAAACACCCATTTTCTTTTATTTTAAAAAGCCATATTTCCAACAATAATAGCACAAAGGATAAAAACTAGAACCAATTACACACGTTGTGACAGCCATATGTGCCTGTAATGAATGCTAACATCATGGACGGGATGGCAACAATTGTGCATTGAGATGCACCTATAATAAAGTAACCCGCCTTTTCATCATCAGCTAGATACATAACAGAGTTAGCAAATACGGCAAGTGTTGAGAGCACCATGGCTATGGTGTTTGAGATGGCAAATACCTTAAACATTGTTTTTCCTAGGAAGATGGGTTGGCCATTATTGCTTTGGAAACCACCAGGGATTGTAAATCCAGCTGCAAATGTAACTGTGGCAATGAGTGCAGCCACCACTAAATGATTATTGCTTGCATTGCGTAGTTGTTGACTCCTCTTCTGCTTCCTTTTTTTACTCCATTGATCAAAGTTGCCGTGAATTGGTAGCCCTATGGTCTCCCTTTTTAGATGTAATGGAGAAATGCATCTCTTATCCAATACCTCCCTAGCACCCATCCAGTTTCTCATCAAGCGAATCTCCTCGGGAAAATCCTAGTGAAAACAAACAAAAATTAATCAACAATTAATTTTACATTGAGGATTATTATAATTAGCTGTGTCACAAGTGGAGAATCAGCCAGAACTCGATCTCCAAGATTTGATGAACTTTTTATTCAATGAACTTCAAAAAAGTAACCCAGTCTTGTGAGCATTTGTGTTTTCTTTTATTGAGATGGTTTCTTACCTTGTTCAATATAATGTCGAGAGCAGTAAGGTTTTCCTTGTTGAGATAGTTGTCAGACACCTTATTATCTTTAGATAACAGTTCCACAAGATCATATGCTTCATGAATAGCAGCAAGATGCAAAGGGGTATTTCCATCAATATCAGGATGATTAAGAGATTCTTCAGTTGCGATATCACCTTCGAGAGCACCTTCTAACATCCACTTGCAATGTCCTGAAACAGCAACATGAAGATAATTCCGACCTCTATGATCGAGCACTTGCCAACAATCTGGGCAATGTTTGAGAATCATTTCAACCGCCTTATAATTGTTTCGACCTGCAGCAACATGTAGCGGGGACATGCCATTCTTGTCCAAGATGTAGGCAATGGTGCTCTCAGTTTTTATTAGTGACTCGCAACATTTCACAGTGGATTTGTCATATGCAGCATAATGAAGTGGCGTCCACCCATGTTTATCTGCTTCTTTGCTTATGAATGGTTTCACTCCATGTAACCTATTTATGATTCCTGAAATTACACCATGTTTTTGTTGTTCTTGTTAGAGAAAATATCTTTTTTTTACCAAGATTATTCTTTGCCACTTAAGCCATAGCCATAGCTAATTTGCTATCACATATCTATTGCAACCTTGTGAAAATTGGTCAATAAGTTGAAAGCATTACACAATAAACTTTAAGATCATATTTGAATATTTGATGGATTAGAAATTTAGTACAATAATTATTAAAAAAACGAATAAATTTAAAAAAAATTAATTAAATAAAAATATATAATTAGTTGACGAGGGAATAAAGTACAAAAAAATTAATGAACAATCTCTTCACAATATTTACTCTGTGACAAGGAATGCGATTTCTCGAAATATGTTGAAATTTCACGAAATATTTCATATTTTGAAGTTACCAGAATATCTTTCGAAATCCAAAATATTGTATTTTTCACAAGAGAATGATTTCCCATTAGAAAAAGAAATATTTCAACCTCTATATATTTTAAGATGCTATAATGTTATTATATAATAGATATGACCAAAAATAGCTTAAAGTTTCTATCTCAAAAAAAAAAAAAAAAAAGCTTAAAGAAGGGTGTGTTCCTTATCGGTGGTAAGTCTTTTTGAGAAAATCAATATATATTGTGAAATTTCAACATTTTTCAAGAAATCACATTCCTTATCGGTGGTAAGTCTTTTTGAGCCCTTTGGTGGACCAAAAATAGCTTAAAGTTTCTATCTCAAAAAAAAAAAGGGCGTTATAATGTTATAATGTTATGTTATTATATAATGTTAATTCTCTTGAAAGATAACACCATAAAACAATATGAATGAAGACATAATTATTACTGTGAGATCTCAAGCAATTACCAGAAGATCTAAAAACATCGCTGCTGCGTGCATAGCCGTCGTTCCATCAGGACCACTATGAGCTGAAGTTGGACACATATCCAAGATCTGTGATACACACTTATCTAACTTGTAAAGGGCAGCTAAATAAAGCGGCGTCTCTAATTGTTACTATCTCTAATATAGAGAATTCTTTTTTCTCTCTAATTGTTACCATCTCTGAATTTTTATTTTGCATAAGATATTTTTATGCAATTATATAAACACATTAAAAAGAAAAAAATTATAGCTTAATAATGAATTGTTTGTTCACATGTACACTATAAAACCCAAACAAAAAACAATGTTGTAAAATAAAACACACAAAAAATCTGTAATTAAAATTTAAGATAACAAACTATAGAACTCAATGAAAATATATATCATTATTCAACTAATATAAAATTTGGGAGTTGGATTGGCTCATAACCCCCTACCCAATTTTTCTTTTTATAAATGTGTAATTAGGATTTTATTATGCAATTTTAATCATGTATTCTAGTTATTAAGCTTGTTTTCTTTATTAAATTGTCAACGACTTGACCACAATTTGCTTTAAAATACTATTCCCGATTCAACTTGATATACACAATTTACCTTTTATAGTTGTACAGATAAATGCACAGTACTAGATTAAGTTCACGAAGAATACAATTAAAATTATAGTCTAGTGTTTATTTATAGATTTTAGTAGAAATTTGTTGTTAAATTATGAGTCCGAAGCAAGGATTGTGATTTCGTTTTTTGAAGTAATTTCGTCACCTAATTTTAAGAAATATTTCATTATATATAGAAAAATGTTAAATTTTTTAGTGTATGTCAAACATATATAAATATGTGGACAAGTAAGATACATGTAAATTAGCATAATAAATACATTAAATATATAAAATAAAGCATAAATACTTAAGTATTCCTATAAATGCAATTTGCTTCATAAATTTCTCGGTTTTACATGAAAATAAAGAAAAACCTATGAAAATAAGGAAATATTTTGATAAAAAAAAATGTAATTTGCTTCACAACTTTTTGGGTTTAATACGAAAATGTCAAAATTTATGAAAAACATGAAATAACTCGTAGAAATAACGTTTTTTTTTTTCAGAACTTTAAATTTCAAGACAAAAAAAAAAAAATTTCCGTGAATCACTCAATCACAATCCTTGTTCCGGAGCAGAAAATTTTCTACCTTCGTCCATGATAACTCCTATGATCGACTAACAATCCCTTACCATTACACCCCTTCTTGACTAAAATGTTGGGTCTGCCATTGCGCACAGCCTCGTGCAAGGCTGAATCTAGAATCAGAATCGTGATCTTCCAAATCACGATTACCGAAATCCTGTGACGTTAGACGCGGGTTAACTCTGCAACTTGCCTCTGTAAATCCTCAATCATCATATTCTTAATGCTACAATCACGGTGAGGGGCTTTCTCATTCGAAATTTTCCCGCGATGACCCCGACCACCAGCCATAGAAATTGATGAAATCTCACCCCAAGAAGATGTTGAAGCTCTGATACCAACTGACGACGGGCAGAATA
This sequence comes from Berberis vulgaris, assembly GCA_963556465.1. Taxonomy (NCBI): domain Eukaryota; kingdom Viridiplantae; phylum Streptophyta; class Magnoliopsida; order Ranunculales; family Berberidaceae; genus Berberis; species Berberis vulgaris. The sequence continues at coordinate 90,753,804 of OY747126.1, forward strand.
ACGATTATCCTACAAGCTAGTTCTAACAGATAATTCACAAGGAAGAATACAAAAGAATTGCCCAAAACACAGAGAAATAACTCTAATGTTCAATTAAAATTATCAAAATCAAATGTCTCTTCTAAATCAGGCCACAAGCCGGGCTTTATAGCTAAAACTCATCAATATTGGAATTTTACCAAAAATGGCAACACCCTAATAATCATTGCTAAAACTAAATACGTAATAAAAGAAATAATCTGCCAAGAATCTGGCCCAAATCGAGTTCAGAATCATTTCCTAAACTATAATTGAAATATTACTATAAATGGAAAAAAAACTACTAAAATTAATAAGCAGTCTATTCCTAAAAGAAAATAATGTCTAATTCTAAAAGGAAACTAAAAGACTCATAATTAAATTGAAAGAGTACGAATAAGTTATTTAGTAAATAACTTTGAGAGCAAATTAGTAACCTTAAAAACCCAAATTTAAGAACCCTAGAAACCTTCCTGCATCATGTCCCTTTTAAACATTTCTCTTCGAGAGCCCCATTGCATGTTCTGAAATTTCTTTCTTCATGGTACGAGTTTGGAATTTGCATTAACATAATTAAGGTTTGGCTTTGGTCTAATTGAACCGATCTCCTTTCAGAGGGCATCTGATGAATCTGAAAACACTTGATTTACAGGGGATCGGTCTGGTGGTTTTGCTAGATTGGGTAGATTTAGGTTTAAGAGGTTTCTCTGGGAGGCGGAGATAACTAGGTAAATCTGATATTCGTGCTGCATGCATGTGAATAGAATTTGCGCAATTAGGTTGTAATTATTAGATCAATCAAGAGGGTTCGAAGAGAGACCTTCATTCGGATTGAAAGAAATACACAACTAGTTTTTGTCAAATTGATTTCAATAATCGACCAATTTATGCAAAGTAACTGAGATTCATGTGAGAAATTTCGATCTGTGAGATTTTCATGATGGAACCATTTGAGTATTCACCCCTAAATTGTAGATCAATATCTGTCGAAACTCCTGGGTGTAAGTTGAGAATTTATTCCAATTAGGCATGAAGGGCTATGATAGTATGAAATTTTCATTAATATGAAACCGTCTTAAACATCCCATGTATAGGGTGGATCATTCGTTTTACCCTCATTTTTACCTAGAAATGCTTTTGATGAAAATGGTGAAGTGCTGCTTTAGCAAGGATATTTATGTTCTGGTTCTGCTTTAGTAATAGGTTATAACTACTGTAGCTCAGATTTGTGTATTAAAGAAAAAAATGCATTATAAAAGAGTACTACCTTGTTATTGTTTTTTACCCATCAAACTCTTTTAGTTTGAATATCAATGAAAAAACGAAGATCTATAATCTTTTTATTGCATATTCTGTCAAATTTTTGTTTCAAAATGCCAATTTTGATATTTTGGTAAATGCAGAGATGATATTGGGATCTTTTATGAAATTTTGACATTTTTATAAAATCAGATAAATGTAAAATGTTTATCATTAGTCTTCCAGGGATGTTGCTATTTATCTCCGTCAAGTGAATGCATTTTTACAATTTCTAGGTCTCTGATACATATCTAAGGAAGAAAAATCGAGATCTCAATAATACTAATGAAGGGTGGTACTTTGGTCATTGCAGATATTTGAAGGAAGAAAACTCATATACTAGACTATATGTCGTCAGAGGATGAGGAACGAGTACAGTCCATCAAAAAAGGAGCACTCGAGGACAGCTTCAGTTGTCCTCTTTGTAGCAATCTGCTGAAGGAGGCTACAACTATTCGTGTCTGCCTCCATACATGTAGGTGTTGCAGCTCACTTTTTTTTTTTTTTTTTTTAATTTTATTATTTATTCCTTACGTACTAATCACCCATGCGATGCTTAGCGCTACCTTAACAGAATCAATAATCTAAAGTGTGATCATCTAGTTCCTTATCCTGTAGTATCAAGCATTGGTTGTTGGAGTGTCACTACACCAAATTGGCACTTTTGTAACAACTCTCGAAACAATATCACTTTTGAGATGTTACAATCCACCAAACAATTTCAAGTCAAAACTAAATTTAGTCAAATAAATGAAAAACAGTAACACAAAAAATTGATACAATAAGTTGGATCATCATGAATAGTATCACTTTTATAACCATACTCTTCATGGTAATACAATTATTGTATCATTTTGTTTGTGAAAATGTGTAAAATTATTAGGTGGATTGTTACACTTCAAAAGTGATACTGTTTTGGGGTTGTTACAAAAATGTCAATTTGGTGTAGTGTGTGGATCAGGCACGGAGCCACGTGGGGGCACTTGCCCCCACTGACTTTTGAGAATTTTTTTTTTTAATAATTTATTTGTCCCCCAATTAGTTTTTTTATGTGCCCCTCTATTCTCACTTTTCACTTCAACCAGGACTTTATCCTTCAAATCATGTACATATCAAATTCAAACGAGTTATTCTAGATAGCCTGGTTTGCTGCCTGGGGGGGCCAAAATACAATTTTGCCCTCCTCTTTAAACAACTTTTTGGAGAATGTGTTTAAAGAGGGGGGGGGGCAAACTTGTATTTTGCCCCCCCCCCCCGGCAGCAACCAAGCAGCCTCTCCCAGGCTGTGTAGAATTTGGGAATTCAAACTCTACTTTTAGAGTTAGAGATAGAGGTTAAATCCCTCAAATCTCTCAAAGAACAGAAATTCTAGCGGGTCTTCCCTGCCTGGGGGGCGAAAATACATTTTTGCCCCCCCATCTTTAAACACATACTCCAAAAAGGTGTTTTAAAGAGGAGGGCAAAAATGTATTTTCGCCCCCCAGGCAGGAAAACCAGGCTGATTTTCCAGGCCAGCTAGAATTGCTCCTCAAAGAAACCAAAATCCACAGTTTCTTCTTCACACTCCATCGATTGGATAAGATGAGGGAAACCCCCATATTTCATCATCTTCAAAGATCTATAACTATTGAGTTATTTGAGCTCATCTTCACAAGATCCAGTAGGATCCAAACCACCTTATTCTTCTTCTTCTAAGTACCAGGTTGAAAGATTTAGGGTAATTGTTTTTCTGTATTCTCATTAACCCAATTAAAGATATTTATACAAGAAGCACAACAGTAGCTTCCCTAATTGCGCATAATACCTAGCAATAGTTTAGGAAATATTAAACTTTTTGAGGAAGTAGTTTCCTATAACAAAGCAAGTACCCATATATAGCTATCCTAAAATAAAGGAAAGAATAAAGGAATAAACCACCTAAATAATCTCCTAACACCCCCCTTCAAGTTGGAGCATGCAAGTCTAGTATGCCCAACTTGTGAAGGAGAAAATCAAATTGCTTCTTCCCCAAAGCCTTGGTAAAAATATCCGCCAATTGGTCCTTCGTCGGCACATAAGACGGAGCAATAAGACCTTCCTGAATAGAATCTCGCACGAAATGACAATCAACTTCAATGTGCTTCGTGCGTTCATGAAATACCGAATTCTGCGCTATATGCAACGTGGACTGACTATCACAAAAAAGAGGAATCGCCTTTGGATGATGGATGCCCAAACTCAAAAGTAGACCCTTCAACCATTTTAATTCACAAGTAACAGAAGCCATAGAGCGATATTCGGCCTCTGCCGAAGAACGAGCTACAGTATACTGCTTCTTAGTTTTCCATGAAATTGGCGAATGCCCCAAAAACACAAACCACCCAGTGAGAGACCGCCGAGCAAGGGGACAGGCTGCCCAATCCGAGTCACACCAACCTGTCAAAGATAACTCACTGTCTGAACGTAATAGAATGCCTTGACCCGGGGATTTATTTAATCACTGTGTTGGTCATCTCCACAAAAAAATCGTAAGCAACCCAATCTCTTCTTCCTTTTCTTCATGTAGTAGTAATCAACGATTCAAACCCTTCTCTTCTGTTGTGTTTCTAGAAGTAGTAATCATCTTCAATGAATATAGTAGTAATCATCTTCAATGACTGTCTTTGTTGTACTTCCCTTTTTGCTATATTTTAAAAAAAAATTCATGTTAAAGTAATTAATTTTTATATTATATTTAATTAATTATGACATCACTCCGCCCCCCCCTCAACAAAAATCCTGACTCCGTCACTGGTGTGGATCATTGATGTTAGGTGTGATTAGGGAAGGACGAGGGGTAAGAAAATGTTTGGATCAGATACTGTGAATGTTTTCAAAAAATCAATGAGGAAATGTGATGCAGCAAACAATTGTGTATTGTATCATGTTGCTGGTTGGAGTCTTTTTCTTTCCCGTAGTTGTAGTTCCTTTTTCTTGTAGTATGCTATAGTAAAACTAAGGAGATAATTCATGATGTTTCCAAGCACAATACCATAGTTAAGCATGATGAATGATAGACAGAGTATCAGAGCAAGATGGTTTTGCTAGATTGGGTTGATTTAAGAACCAAGTATTGTTGTGCATTATATGGTTCACCTCTGTCAAATCACAAAACTCCTCGAAGCAAAACTCTCCGACATTGTTAAAGCCTGCAGATTAGTTCTTCCAGTAGACTAACTATTTTCTTATTCCAAGATATCTGACATCATTTTTACGTGATAATATAAGACAGCTTAAACTTCTTTGGTGCTGATATAATTGTAATTTTCCATTGATGTAACTGGTGCAGTTTGTAAAGATTGCATTTATGCAAAATTTGAGAATGAGGACACCTATAGCTGCCCGGTATGCAATGCCTACTTAGGCAATTGTCCACAAGATAAACTCAGGTGACTTTTAACCGTATATGTCTTCCTTTAATTTCAGCATACTAATGAGGCACATAATCTACTAACTGGTACTCATATATATATATATATATGAACTAGAGATATGGAACACATTTTGTCACAGTGTGTCTGACTTGTCGAGAACCCAATTCCAATTAATATGGAAAATTCTGAATAAGTATGCTGTCATTGTATTGAAGTTATGTAGAGAAAGTGTCTGCAAGGGCCGCTCTTGAATTGTCTCGACTCTTGAGTAACACTCAAAGCATAACATGAAAACATACCTCTTAATTGGAATGGATATGAGTGCTGCTTTGCATTTTCACTCCAGGCAAACCGTTAGCTGACATAATTAAACAAAACCAAAGTTTTTTAGCAGCCTTTAATCTGTTCACCTCATCCATTGCTAATGCTGACCACAAAAAGGATGCAACAACAAGGATCCTGTTCGTCCATGCTAAGTCTAGAGTTCTTTCTTCATTTGTTATCATGTTTCTATATAATTAAAGGATTGTTCGATATGAAGCGATTCACATCTAAATGTTTCTCTACAGACGTGATAACAATTTGGAAAATCTCAGAATGATGCTTTTACCGATGAATAATTCACAAGAGCCTGAATGCAGGAGGATAACAAAATCTTTTAACAGAGAAAAGAAGAAATCACTGTCATTGCTTGTTCCAATTCGAGCTGAGACAGTCTTTGAGGCTAGAAGAGGTAGACCGAAATCTGTGGCAGGCCATAATAGAAAGGCGGTTGGAGCCCATAGTGATCATGGTTCAACTTCGAACAGATTCTCCAGAGATTTGAACAAGAAGGTATTGGTTAGTTGAGTAATCACTTTTCATTTCTAGTTTGTTAAAGAGTTCCATGTGAAATTGATGAAAGTGCAATACTCAGGAAGTTTCACGTGAGGAGGAACCGCTTAAAGTTACTCAGACCACAACTGGACCTCAGAAACATCTTGAGCCTACTTCAAGTTCGAAGCAAGAAAAGCGCTGCGACCAGTTAACTGCTCTTCGTGAAAGTGCAAAGATAACAGTCGGCTCTAAGGACGTTGCCACTGTAGGCCTTCCAGTATTCAGCACCGGAAATGATGGTAAAAGGGTTGATACAAGGAATACAAAGAGTATCAGGATGAAAACAAAAGCACGGGAGTTTAGACCCGGTCAAAACAAGAGTGATACATGTTCTCAGAACAGTAGAACTGAAGGAGAAGCTCTGCAGCCGCTCACTCATGCATTCGAATCCAATGGCCCAGCAGAACAAGGCGTTACAGATTTGAAACTAAATGGATGCCATGAAAACTCTCAAAAGACACCACATCCACTTTGGCTTGCTCTGCATGGCTATAGAGATAGGTAAGCAAACACATCAGTGGCCCTTTATCTGTTATTTCTTTTATTCAACAGTACTAGATCCTAGTAACTAATTTTACACTCTTTTCAGGAAAGGAAAGTCTTCTGCACAACAACAGAAGTTTTATATCAAACTCCAGTAAGTTCTTAACCTCTACGAGTACATAGAAGTTTCAGGCGGTGAGTTAAATTATTTGAACTTCTTTTGGCTAGTTATCACTCATTCTCTATGGTTGTACTATGAACCTAACTTTTTATAACAAACTCGAGTAAGTTCTTAGCCTCTAGGACTAGCTATAGAATATACTATGACATAGAAGTTTCAGGTGATGAGTTGATTATTTGAAATTACTTTGGCTAGTTAACACTCATTCTCTATGGTTGTACTATATGAACCTAACTTTTTATTCTTACGCAGAGATGGAAACGTACCAGTGTCCCTTGTGCAGAAATATTTAGTGAAGAAACTCAATCTGAGGCAAGAATCTGAGGTAAGGATTCTAAGGGCTGAACACAACATCTTTTCTTCTTCTTTTTTCTTTCTTTTTTTCTTTTTAACAGGTTGAACTCACGCTGTGTGGCCAGACACTGGTTCCTGGAGTTATGTTGAGTAGCCTAGTGGATACTTGGCTCTGCAACTTAGATATGCCTGTAGGAGGTACTTTCAACAGCGAAAACGCTCTGATGGTCTTGGTATATCGACCAAAATAGATAGCAAGCCATCTCTGTTTGAAGTTCATAAATGGGCCTGCCCAATTCTATGTCCGTGCTGCTCTTTTGATCATATTCGATCAGTCGTTTCCTAGATTTTTCACTAATCTAAATCCGGTAGTTCAAAATGCCAAGCTGCATTCCTTTGGACTTCAACTCTGTTTTGTTGGATTAAATTTTCTTGAGAATCAGGATTCGGAACAGATGTTTGAGGAATGGATAGAGACAAAACAAATAGAAGCTACAACTTATTAGACAGGTTGTAGCAGCAAGTCCAGGCGAGTGAGCAAGCACTGCATATGAGCCAGTCGCGAATGCTAACATCATTGCAAAAATGGCAGCCAGCGTGCAAAATAATGCCTTCAATAGTAAGCCTGGAACCACATCCATTATGTCACCTAATGCAAGAGTCATGAATTTCGCCACGAAGTGGCACAATACTGCAAGACAGGAGAGCAACATGGCAATAGTATTGGATATGGTGAACGCTCTAAAAGCTGTAGATCCAAGCATAATGGCCATGCCTTTATTAGGTCCGTCGCTTTCAAACCCTCCAGGCAGTGTGAATCCGGCTGTAAATGTGACAGTAGCAATAAGTGCAGCCACAACCAAATGGCCATCACTCACCCTCTCATATTTTTCGGCCATTTTCTTGTCATCTTCCTTTGGATCTTTGCTCTCTGTTATTGGCTTCTTTATGATCTCCGTATGGATCTTGACTCTTTTACCACTCTGTACACCGGAATCTTTCAATAATTGCAAGGTCTTCACAAATTTATTTTGAGCGTCATCATTGTCAAGTTTGACATCAGACTTGTAGGAGAACAATAAACAGTTGGCAAGAATTCACAAAGCAAAACCATTTAGTCAAGAGAAGTAATTGTGGGGAGTGCATAGGTTCAAATAATTTGATTAAAATAAATCTCATGTGAATTTGGGTTGCCTAAGTAGAGAATGGATACCTTCGTTAAAAAGGTCGAGAACGGTCTTTCTTTCATTGTTTATGGCCATTTTATTCACTCTGTCATCCTCGCAGAGAAGATTAAAAATACCATACGCTCCAGAGATTGCAGCAATATGCAAAGGTGTGTTACCGTCATCATCAAGTTGATTAATGTGTTCCGCAGATATGAGGTCTCTTTTTAAAGCATCTTCGACTACCCCTTCCTCATTTCTCGAAGCAGCAATGTGAAGAAAATTCTGTCCTCTATGGTCGCGCAGCTCCAAACAGTTTGGGTGACGCTCAATGAGAACTTGAATCACATCTTTCTTTCCTTGACTGGCAGCAACGTGAAGGGGAGAAAAGCCCTTTACATCTGTGGTGTAGGCAGTAGCAATATCGGATTCTAATAACAAAAGAGAAATGGTGGAATGACCCAAGTATGCAGCATAGTAAAGTGGAGTCCGTCCTTCATCATCTTTTTTGTTTATGTCCGACTTTGCTCGTAGTAACTCAATGATATCTGCCAAAACCCCATATAATTATGTCCAATCAATCCATTGGAATTCATTAGAAGTTCAAATGTGACAGGATTTAAGGTGATCTTGGGTTTATATCTACTTCCTGGTTATGTCATTGACTAAAACTTTTTCATGACACCATATGTTTATTACATGTTAATGTGTTACTTTAGATTTGGATGAATACATAGATCTAAGGTTACATGTGAAAATATGCACGATTAGTTTGTGAATTATTAACTGATTTCAACTTTTTTGAACCATAATTGAGATCACCTGAATCCCCTCTGATAACTGCTGCGTGCAAAGCAGTCTGTCCATCTCGACCACCATGAGCTGAAGATGGACATGTTTGAAGGATTTGTTTCACCATCTCCTTTAATTCTTCATCTACAGCCAAGTAAAGAGGAGTCTCCCCAGCATCGTTAGCAAAGTATTCAAATGCAGGCTCTGCCTCAGTCAGCAACTTCACTACCTCATAGTGTTTATTTTGCACTGCCTCGTGCAAGGCAGTATTCCTCTTATTGTTTGCCGCCCTTAATAACTGCCTCAGTACTGTTTCCGATCCAATTTCAACGTCTCCATCATCAGTTCTCTTGGCGCATTGAATGAGAAGTGCAACTATTTCATCTAGACCTTGCCTTGCAGCAATGTGCAGAGCAGTTTCACCGTTCATGTTTTCCTTCAGTAGTGATGACGGACATAGTTTGAGGACTACTTCCACACATTCATTCTTTGCGAACTCTACTGCTACATGAAGTGCTGTATTTTTTGTGTAAATCTTCTCCAAGAGATTGAATTGGTCGAGTACGGCAGAGTTTCCTGTTGCTATGGCTTTGTACAAACAAGAATCCATAGCTGAAGTCTGAAGTTGACAATGGTGAGATCCCTTGGGTTACTTAAGTTTCTCATATGCTTGAACAGCTGGAAAGGGCAACTTGAATTGAATAAATAAAGTAGCTATTTTTTTTCTTTTAATCTAAAGTTTATAAAGCAAGCATAATCTCATTATGTCCAACTAATCTTCTAATCTGTCCCACCAATTCAATAATTGAATCAAGTTTTCTTCTTTTCACATTTTTTTTTTCAACTATGGTCTATGAGATTTGGCCCATTGCCTGTTGACTGACTTGCAAAGTATCCGAATCTTCTGAACCCGTAACGAGAATTGTGATTCACTCTTACGTAAACGGTGAAGCGTCATTAAATCTGTCATATTTTGTATTTCTGCAAATGCCCTTTCAATTTTTTAATATTGACAAACAATATCAATAGGTGGATTAAGAGTTACAATGCGTGTTGTGTCATTTCAATGAAATTTTTTTAAAAATGATTATGAATGCAAAATTTGGACATTAATTAATTCTAAAGATATAAAGCAGGGCAACTTGAATTGAATAAATAAAGTAGCTTTTTTTTTTCTTTAATCTAAAGTTTATATTAACAAATCGAATCCTGTTAAGTATAAAGCATAATCTCATTATGTCCAACTAATCTTCTAATCTGTCCCGCCAATTCAATAATTGAATCAAGTTTTCTTCTTTGCACATTTTTTTTTCAACTTTCTGCTCCACTATGGTCTATGAGATTTGGCCCATTGGCTATTGACTGACTTGCAAAGTATCCGAATCTTCTGAACCCGTAACGAGAATTGTGATTCACTCTTACGTAAACGGTGAAGCGTCATTAAATCTCTCATATTTTGTATTTTTGCAAATGCCCTCCCAATTAATTTATATTGACAAGCAATATCAATAGGTGGATTAAGAGTTACAATGAGTACTGTTGTGTAATTTCAATGAAAAATACTATTACACATTTGTTTGCCATTTTGCCTGTTGTAAACTCTAAGCACAAATCAATTCACAGAAAATATCTGAATAAAAATTATATTGAATTTGAAACAAGCAGTTGGCTTATATAAGCCTTACAATGAGATAAAATAGGAAACAAACAGCCCACGTTTTACTGGTTCTAATAACGTGGTAACTGGCTAAGAAAATGGTCAGACTCTACCTACATATCCTAAATAATAGGATTTA